>JAZDUA010000105.1:1275647-2551294 GCA_038098605.1 Gryllus longicercus
TCAAAGTCTAAGCACCGCATACACTGAACTAGACCTTTTGGCCTTCTTCTTCTTTCTGACTTAACAATGTTACAAATCTGATTAATTTGTAGCACTTGTTGGATACTTTGACTACTGTTGAATTCTGCTGCAATAACCGGAATGGGCACGTTATTTTTATAGTCTTATTACACTGATGATGGACGGGAATTTGTGCTGAAGGTCTTCGGTTATTTCTAGAGTGTAATTGTTGGGTGAATGTTTTTGAAGACGACAGAAAATTTTTTATTGGCTGGATATTTGTAGGTGTGGAATTGTCTTTTAGTTTCAATGAGGTATTTGATGGCTGTTCTGAAGTCTGCTCTTGATTTAAACATTATTTTAATTCTGTTTCCGTTATAATCTGTTGTAAATGGGCTGGTTAATTTGTTTTTAATCTCTTTATTGCATTCCCAGATATTGTAGATATTATTTACAAAAATGGGAGGGATTCTTAGATTTTCGTCTTCTTGGGGCGGAGTGACATTGGCAAACTCAAATGTTTTGTCTTGATCTGATAATTTTCTCTAGCACAGCATATCTGTTCCCCACTGGTGTATTATACTGAGTTGAATCTGAAGTGATTGATTTCTTATTTGGGGGGGGTCTATTTCTCCTGAGTTATGGGTTCTTTTAGCACTGTTAGAAATTGTTAGCGACTCACTGTTATTGTCGGAAATGGCTTCGCCGCTAACTGCGTCTTTTGCTGAGCAGAGGTTACCAACCTGGAGGTTTCCGGCCCTGGTGAGCTGTTGCGAGCTACAATCGGCACCTTAAACAATTGCAAACTGCCCATACTGCATATTTGAGGCAAGCTGTGGGTTTCGGCAGCTCGGGATGGCTCCGAATACGAGATGATGTTGTTGAATTTCTAGACTGCTGGAGGTACTGTCCATGGCACACTCGCTGCCGCAGAGAGTTGCCATGGCTCCTGCAATGTTGTGACCTAGGTCACAGCTGTCTGAAGGGGGGCTCACCGTTAATAATAACTGATAAGCGACTGTTGGTTTATGGCGCACTGTATATTAGCTGATTGTACTACACAACTTCACTACACAACGAGTACTTCACTGTTATACACTTAGTGAACTTTCTGAGTAACTGCACTGAAATTAACGTAGCTACGTCTGTGTTATTGATTTATAATTAAACGATTTCGATCAGTTCTCTGAGTTTTGATGGCTGTTGTGAATTTTCAATTGCATGGTGAAGTTTTAATTGCACGCATGCAGTAAACATAGTGCTAACAAATGATTTTCCATAGAATTATTGAGCATATTTAGTAAAATAAAAGAAAAGATTAATAATATATTGACGTATTTATGGATATGCAGCCCTTATTACGCTTTTTAATATTGAATCCGAGTGTCAGAATAACTTTGCTACCATTATTTTTCATAGCAACCATGCAAACAAAAGTTAATTGAGAATTAAAATGTGTCAACATCCCAGAGTAAGGAACAATTTTCTTAAAATTAACTAACCCAACAGAAAATTGTGGAATATTATAAACATATCGGTTAAATAAATAGTTAAGTCTACTTTTATATAATATTTATATTGAGGTTATAATGTATCATCAAAGAACAAGTGATTTTTTAGCATTTTATTATTTTTGTTCTTATTAGTTGAATGGAAATGAATTTTTATGAATATCGTGGAAGAGTTAAACCAGGTTCTTTACGCAAATTTCATTCAAAAAATTGATCCGTTTGTGAATAAAGGTATTTTAGATTTTTTTGGAAATTCGCAAATGTGAGCTAATGTTCACAGAAAACTGTTGCATTTTGGAGAAGCTTCATTATACATTTATTTATTAAAACTGCAATTGGGTATGACCCGGTGGCAGTTAAGTGACAATAATTGCAAAAATTACAACACTTACATTAATAATATTAACACTAATACTAATAATAATAGTAATAATAATAATAATAATAATAATAATAATAATAATAATAATAATAATAATACCGTACAATACAGTACAAGACGAAAAGCAGCATTGAAAAGTGCATTGATTACGTTCACCGCACTTCACTTCACTTCACTTCACTTCACTTCACTACACTACACTACACTTTTTTGCTTTGAATTACACTGACCAGCACTTCACAGCACTTCACCGCACTACACAGCACACTCATTTAATATCTGTTACTGTCATGTTGTTCTAATTTGTTTCTAAAACTTCGGACGCTGAGAGGAAAAGCTTTGAAAACTGCTGCAGGTAAACTGTTCCAATCTCTAATTGTTCAGTTACAAAAGGAAATCTTCCCAAGATCTGAATTTTGTTTCCTTGCTCGAATTTTGTGGGGGGGGATTAGAGCTTCATTATTCTTAAGAAATCATTTGAAGCACATGAATGAGACAAATTGTTTTAAAAATGCCCGTAGTGTAAATATTGCCCACGTGAGATATATTTTCGAAACTGTTGCATTTGTGCTTTTTTTGCAAAATTAAAAGATCACATCATTATGCCGATGATAACGTATTAATCAATGCACTTTGATGTATTCGTACCAAAAGAGAATGAAAAAATTTGTGTAATGTTTACTAGTCCTTTTTAAAGGTAGTACATGGTATTAATTAAAGAGCTAATTGAGGAAATCAAGTTTGATTTTAAGAAAAATGTTTATCTTAAATAATGTTACACGAGGAGAATAAACTAGTGGTGCAGAAACAGCACATCCTTTCTCTTCCCTTAGTAACGCTTATGTAATAATATTATTCCGCATGTCCAAGACCAACTACAAATCTCAGACCACAAGGCTCATATCGATATCTAACAAAATGGCGACTATCGTAGGCCAAGTTTCAGAGCATGCTGGATACACATGATAATGTTTACATGGTTCCTCGGCTTGTGAGCACATGACGATTTCTGGAGATTTTTGCAGTGTGAAAGTAGGTTCAAGTTGCCTATGAGAGTTAGTACTCATTAATTACGCGGAACTACTTACTAAATGAGATAAGCAAAAACATAATTTTGTGTAGTAGTTTGAGCCCAAGAGCAAGCTTATCTACTAGTAATGGGTCGTTCGTGTTGTGTCCCGGGGTGTAAGCCGAACTATCGCAAAATATAGGATACAAGTACTTTTAAATACCCTGAAGAGTTAAGAGGAAAATGGTTGAAATTGATTCACAGAGATAATTTTTTTTAATTTATTTTTTAACCGATCGGCCCTTAGGCCTTTCGGAAGTTATTCATCACAATACATACATTACATGCGGAACTTAACTGTCTCTTCCAGTTACATCAGAGCACAAGTATACATACTTGAGCTTATTTTTAAATCTATATACAGTTTCTGTTTACCTTTACAAAAATATACAAAAATATACCATAATATGCATTGAGTAAATACCACACTTGTGAATAACATATATACAGTTATTACAATCCCATATATTGCTATACCTTAGTACCAGCAATTTATGGTGGCTTTAAGCGATCTTTTGGAAAGCGTGACAATATCCTGGATGGTGCATAAGCAATACGGTCAAGTTTGAAAGTTCTTTTGCTAGGACAATCTTCAAGCCTTAAATAAAAAAAATCGATAGTTTCTTTATGTACATTTTAATGCAGCTAACATTTAATTCTCTTTGGATTTGTGCATTAGGAATATACCAAGAAGCTTTGGTGACCAGTCTTAGAAATTTGTTTTGGATTATTTACAATTTCTTAATATGCGTGTTTGCAGCGCCTCCCCACACTGAGCAGGCATAGATGAGCGACGGGCGAAATATAGATTTAAAAATTGTTACCACGTTTTTTTTTGTTTTTTTTTTTTTTGTAATTTATTTCTACCTGCTCGGCATTTCTGCCTTTCAGGGGTGTTCATTATACAGTATTCTACACATTAACTTTTAGGGATGGACATCCGCATGCGTTACCTCCTCTCTCAGGGGTCTGATGAAACGTTGTACTTTGAGAAGAAACTGTGGATAACAGTTTTTGGAGTTATATGTGATAATTTTGAGGAGAGGGTGTCAGTGGGTGGAATTTTTGGAAAGTGGAAGATGGGTAGGTGATTTAAGGTGGACGAAGGGAGTCTTTAGGGAATCGTGATCTTATTCTTTTTGATGAACTATACGTTTTACCTAGCTTGAATATTGTTGTACTGCGCGATTGGGGAAGGGATGAGAAGAATTTATGAGTCATAAGATTTATATATGCGTTAGTGGATGATATATTTAGTTCATTTTGGATTTGTATGTTGCTTATGAACCAAGGAGCTTTAATGATCTTTCTGAGAAATTTATTTTGTATTATTTCTATTTTATTTTGGTTTGTTTTTGCGGCGTTATTCTAGATCGGGCAGGCATATGTGAGGGTCGGTATTATTATTGTTTTATAGATGATTAAACCGCAGTCAGTGCTAAGTCCGAAATTTCTATTTATTATTGAATATAGTTTGGATATTTTTGCATACGTTTTATCTGCTATAGATTTGATATGTTGTTTCCAGTTTAGTTTGGTGTCAAGTAGTACTCCTAAGTATTTTGCTGGTGTATTTTTCACTCATCCATTCTATATTTGTGTTTTGGAAGCTGAGGAGGGGTGGTTGAGGAAGTTTGCGGAGTGTGAATATTTTTGCTTGAGTTTTAGATGCGTTAATCTTTATTTTCCATTTTGAAGCCCATTGAATGTAATTATTTAGGTCAATCTGTATGTTGTCGAAGGCGCAGCTACTGTCTGAATGAGAGGAAAAAAGTGCTGTGTCATCTGCGTAAAGGGCAATTTCTGTATAGTCTGACTGTGGTAAATCCGACATGTAAACAGTAAAGAGAAGTGGAGAGAGGCAAGAACCTTGAGGGACTCCTGCATTAATTTCAAATCTGTTTGAGAGACTTGAGTTAATACGGACGGAAAAATATCTATCTTTTAGAAAACTTCTGATTAGATGGAGTAGATACTTGGGAGTTCCTAGTTGGCGCAGTTTGTATAAAAGACCTTCATGATAGAGTTTATCAAAGGCTTTCTCAATGTCTAGGAAAACTGCAATGGTGTATTTTTTGCTGTGAAATGAATTTGCAATATATTCCGTTAAACGGAGCAATTGGTGGGTGGTGCTATGTTGAGATCTGAATCCGAACTGAAAGTCCGGGATAGCGCTAATTTTTGTTAGGTAAGTAGATAATCTGCTGTGAATTAATTTTTCAAATACCTTTGCGATTGAGGGTAGGAGGCTTATTGGTCTGTAGCTTGTAGGAAAGCGAGGATCTTTGCCTGGTTTACAGAAGGGTAAAATTATAGAGAATTTCCAATCTTTTGGAAAGTGGCCCAGTCTTAAACATTAATTAAATCAGGCGGTTAAAATAGTTATAGCTCTTTGGGTAATTCTTTAAGAGCTCTGTTGTTAATATGGTCGTGACCTGCTGATTTTCGGGTTTTCAATTGCTTAATAATTTTAGATGTTTCGGATGGGGATATATATTTTATTTTATATGGAACATTACAGTCTAGTAACAGGACGTTTTTTGTAATATAATTAGTAAAGGAAGAATTTGTATTTGGGTTTGGAGTAAAACTATTTTGCAGATATTCACCTAACATATTGGCTTTCATATGATCCGTATAAGCTACATTTGAGATGTGTTTCAGGATAGGAATGTCAGTAGTTTCTTTACATAGTCTTTTAATGGTTGACCAGAGTGGTCTACTATTAGGGTGTATTTGAGCTATGGATCTTTGAAAATTGCTTATTCGAATTTGATTTAATTTGTTTTTGATTGTTCTCCCTAATTTGTTGACTTTTGCTTCAAGGTCATGTCTGCGGTTGATTTGCCAGAGCCGTCGAAGGTTACGTTTACTTTTAATTAGGTTTAGAATATTCCTTGGAATCGGATTTCTATTGTCAGTGAAAGGTCTTGCGAAAGGATTTGTTGATTGTAGCAATGCAACGTAGATTTTCTGTGTGATATTAGTTACTTGGTTGTCTATTTCATTTATTGTTTGTATCTGTTTCGGGTAGTGAAGGTTTACATCTGATAGGTCTCTAAATATATTCCAGTTGACGTGCCCTTTCGTGCCCAAAACGGTGAAGGGATTATTAGACTGCAAGAGGTTTGAAGATTTTAGTTCAATGATGACTGGGCAATGATCTGAATCTAATTCGGGAAGTACAGTTTGAGATGTTGGTAAGTGGAAGTTTTTAGACACCATCATGTCTAAAATATCTGGGATAATATTACTATTGTACGGGTACTGTGTTGGCTGCCAAGGTGCTATTACATCTAAGTTATTGTTTACTGCAAAAGATTGCAATTTAGTGCCTTGCTGGGTTGTGCAATTGCATCCTCAGGCTTGGTTTTTACTGTTTAGGTCTCCTAGTAGAATAACGTTGGTGTTGTTATTAAATATTTCTTTGTATTCTTTTACTGAAAATTGTTTATTCGGAGGTTTATAAGCTGTTATCATGTGTAAATTTTATTATCTATGGTTACGGTGACTGACACAGTTTCCATGTTAGAAGTGTTGGGGTTAAGTGACCGTTGATGTTTGACTCGGGTTGAAAGAGCAATCAAAACACCCCCCGCTGCAACATTTGAAATTCTGTCACTTCTATATATTTTATAATCAGAAATTTTGAATTTTTCATTTAGCACCAAGTGGGTTTCGGTTATGCATGCAATATCGATTTTGTGTTCGTGAAGAAAAATTTCTATTTGTGATTGTTGTCTTTTAATTCCGTTTGCATTCCAATTCATTAAAGTGATTTTATTTGCCATTATGGAAATTTCTTAGCATTGACTGTATAATATTTTGAATTTGCGGGATTATAGCTGAGATTACTTGTGATACTATTGTGGTTATTAGTTGGGATACATCAGTTGGTATTTGGGTTTGCAAAGATTGAAGAAAGAATTTGCGGCGGTTGTTGCTCTGACCCTGACCTGCGTTCATTTAGTAGGTTTGAACGTGCTTGCTGAGTTTCTTTGAAAATGCGACAGCCTTTGTAATTGGCCGTGTGCTCCTCGCCACAGTTTACGCAATTCGGTTTGTCACTTTTTGGTTTTGTGCATTGAGAATAATGGTGTGTCTCTTTACATCTAACGCACCTCGGAGTGAGTCGGCAGTTTGCTTGCGAGTGTCCATACCTTTGACAACGTTTACATTGTATTAGGTGGTTTCGATTTGTTCTAGGTTGAACTTATATGACGTAATGCATCAGGCGGTTTAAAGTGAATATTGACTTTGCCTCTTTATTGTCTTTTATTTCTAGAGAACAAATTTCGATTGGATTTTTCATTTTGTCAAATAATCTAGTCACTTTGGCAACAGGGTATTTGAGTTCAAGTTCTTTTAAAATGTCAGCTTCTGAGTAGCATGTGGGGATGCCCTTCAACACAGCATTAAAGGTCTTAATAGAAGGGTCGCGGAAAGAATAGAATTGTTTGTTCTTTTGTACACAGTGATGTCTAAAATTACGGTAATCTATTGTAGTAAGCATGATTTTTAGTTGATCACCGGCTGTCTTGGTTGTGAAATCACATTTGACGACTGATTTAATGTCGGAAATCATTTGGTTGTAGTCAAGTACGTTGTGCATAATTATGGGCGGAATTTTTAATGTTTGTTCTGGAGTACTTAGATCATTGTCTTTAAGATTTTGAAGCACTTCGAAACGCGATGAAGTTTGAACATTGTATAATGGCATAGAGTTTTCATCATCACTTCTCTTTCGTTTACTTACGTTTGAAAGCGTTTCGTTTGCTGTTGCTGCGTGCATCTCCTCGCTTTGGTGTTCTTGAGGCAGGGTACTTTGGGGCGGTTGCTGCTGCATTAACGGTTGCCCTTGCTGCGCTGTGGGTTGATTCTGTTGAAGCAGCAGTAGTTGCTGCTGTTGTTGCTAATGAAGGAGTTGCAGATGTTGCTGCTGTTGTTGTAAAAGTTGGATTTGTGCTGTTAGGAGAATGCACTGATCGCTGTTGCTTGCATATAAGGTATCCATAGCGTTCACAAACACTTCTGATATGCTGTGTAGCCCCGACTCGGGGCTACCTTGTTCGTTCATTTCGGCACTTGCGATCACGGGTTGGTTTTCACTCACTTGTGGTAAATATTTACAATATTAGTTGCAAAATTAAACTGTTTTTGATGTAACAATGTATAATATTTAAAATAGACACGTAGATTGCTTGTGTAAGCGAAAATAGTTTGACACTCAATCTAAACACACTACGCAGTGAGAGAGCTGTGGCGTCCGATGTGCACGGCACAGCTGCTCGGTGCGAACTACCTCGTTTTCTATTCTTAATGCTGAGTTTTTATTTATTAATGGGTAAAGTTAGGCCATTTTTGCATATGTTTTGTTAGCAATATCAACTATGAGGCTCTTCCGTGTTAATCTCCTATCTAATTTTACTCCTAAGTATTTGACGGGTTGGTTATTGTTCAGCCAGAGAACAGGATTGATACTAATTGTTAACATTGGAGGGGCTATGAATCTTTTAAGCGAGAAAAATTTTTCTTGTGATTTGTTTGGGTTTATCTGGATTCTCCATTTATCAGTCCACTTAATTAAGGTATTTAAATCATTTTGTATGTTTTCCATGGCAATAACCAATTCTACATGTTGTGAGAGGATGGAGAACAAGGCTATTTCGGTATCCATTAATTCCGGAAAATCGGCAAGGTAAATTTTGAATAAAGTCGGTGAGAATGGGAAATCTTGAGGAACTCCAGCTGGGATTCTGCATTTAACCGACGTGGTATCATGTATTTTAATATTAAATCATATAATGTTTATCAAGAGACTTCCAATTATGTCTTGAAGATATTTAGAAATGCCTAGATGGCGAAATTTGTATTTCAGTCCTGTGTGTCAGACACGGTCAAACGCTTTAGTAACATCTAAAAACAGAGCTGCCGTGTACTTTTTCTCGTGAAAACCCTTTGCAATCAAATCTGTAACTCTTAACATTCGGTGTTCAATCGAATGATTTGCTCTAAAGCCGAACTGGGCATCCGGTATGGCATTCGTGGCGTACAAGAATTTATTTAACTGGGCTAAAATCAGTCTGTCAAACACCTTAGCTAATGAAGGTAATAGGCTAATTGGCCTGTAGTTGTCTAGAAGTTGTGGGCATTTATTTGGTTTGTTTATTGAAATGATTATTGCGTTTTTCTAACTGCTTGGGTAGTAATCTAGTCTTAAAGCTGCATTTAATATTGCTGTTATTGCTGCAATTGTAGAGTTTTGTAATTCTTTTAATATTTGACTAGTTATTAGGTCATGCCCAGCCACTTTCCTGTTTTTGAGTCTGTTTATAGTGCGTTTAAGTTATGCGAGGGATATGAATTTTGTTCTTTCATCCGCGGAGTACATAGGTTGCTTCACGCTGTTTAAAATTTCCTCATTAAACACATAGTTTACTATTGGATTGGGTTTAAAAGTGTTAGTGAATAGCAAACGCCTCCGCTTTTTCGTCATCTGCATAGAGGATGCTAGTGCCCGATTTTAATGGTGTATTCTGGATTATTCTCTTCTAATCTTTTTGATAGTTGTCCATAAAGAAGGTGAGCCGGGGCTAATTTGCGCTAAAAATTGCTTAAATGAACTATATCTGTGTTTGTCTATTAGAAAGTGTACTTTTTTGCATAGGAAGTTCCATTTCCTTTTTAAGTGTGGCCTTCTATACAACTGCCAGAGCCGTCTAAGTCTGTTTGTCTTTTATCAAATCCACGATGTGTTTCGGTAGTCAGTAAGATGAATGTTTGTTACATTGCACTGGTTGACATCATTCTTTAACCGCGAGACTTATTGCTTCTATTAGATTATTAATTTGTAGATCAATATCTGTTGCGTTTTTGAGATCTTCCAGGAACGAAAATTGCGTGGCTTTTTTTAGTCTAAAGAGATCCCACTTTATTTTACCATTAGTTTTCTTATGTTGTTTACTTGGGCGGAACTCGGAAATAATATTATTATGGGGTTATGATCCGAATCGAGATCAGTTATTACCGAGTGAAAAAAGGGGCAATTTATGTTTGTGGTTAGACATATGTCAAGAATGTCCGGGCCGCCTTTATTATTAAATGGACACCGTGTGGGTGCACGGGGGGCATGGATCAATATATTATGATTCTGGGCGAACTGTAAAAGTTTATGATCTGCTTCAATTGTAATTCTGCAGTTCCATGCTTTATTTTTTCTATTTAAGTCTCCTATGACAATGATTTTCTTCTTCTTCTTCTTCTTCTTCTTCTTATTATTATTATTATTATTATTATTATTATTATTATTATTATTATTATTATTATTATTATTATACGCACTGTTATTATTGGAGTTAAATATTTTATCCAAGGTTTTTTCTGGGAATTTCTTATTAGATGGTTTGCAGGCAGTTATTATTATTATTATTATTATTATTATTATTATTTCCGAATCGACTGTTTTTAAATTTATTGCTACCGACTTCAGGCAGTCTGAAGTGGGACATTCAATTTGAGAGTGACTAAGCTCTTTGCAGATTATTATCGCGACCCCACCTGCAGCTTTATAAGAAGTCCTATCATTTCTATAAAATTAAAACCAGGTATCTTGAATTTGTCAGTTAGATGGAAATGCGTTTCCGTAATGCAAGCTATTTGTATTTGGTGGAACAACATGAAGTTCCTAAATATATTCTCTTGTTTGCTTAAACCATTTGCGTTCAAGTTTAATAATTTTAAATCCGTGAGCTGGCTACGCTTCATTTTAGTAACCCGACCTGAATCATATTTTGTATTTGTGGTAATAGAAAATTCATAATCTGAGTAATAACAGTATTTGTAATGTATTCGATTAATCTATTCATATCCATGCCTTGATTCACGAACGGCGTCGTATTTCTAATGTTCTCTTGGGAATTATTTAAAGGTCTTGTCCAAGAACCTGGCCTTTCGGGTAAGGGCGTAAATTGGACATTGTTAAAGGCTGGAGGTTGGCTGCATCTGGCTTGCCTGCTTTCATAATTTATCCTTTGATCTACACCTTGCAAACTATTCAGTACCTTGGCCTGGCCTGCGTTATATCTCGATCCAGTTGCAGATTTATTAACTTTCTTGTTTAATTCTGCCTTATAAAAAGGACAACCACGATAATTCATCGTGTGATTTTGCTTGCAATTAGTACAGGAGGGTTTTACCCCCGATTTAGGGGGTGTACATTGAGAATAGTGGTGATCATTGCGGCATTTAACGCATCTAGGGTTGTTAAAACAGTTAGCTTGCGTATGCCCAAAGTGTTGGCACTTTTTACATTGGATGGGGAGTTTCGTCTTTGTTCGTACAAAAACTCACAGTAGTCTAACTTATTTAGTTTTAAATGGCTCTACCAGCTACATTGTTCTCTACATCTACAGCAACTATCTGTAGGGGTTTTCTGTTTTACCCATAAAGTCTTACTACTTTTAATACAGGGAATTTATCATTAAGTTCTTTTTTAATATCATTGACATCTAGACACTCCGGAACATCTTTTATTATAACTTCAAATGCCCTTTCGAATAGGTCTTTAAAGGACTAGAACTCTATCTCGTTATTTTCGCAAAATTTTCTAAATTTCCTAAATTCTTCAATGTTGCTAAATTGCACTTTAAATTTATTATTACTATATTAGACTTCAAAATTTTCAATTTCATTTTTCACAATAGCCTATTTAAGCAGTTTATAATTTAACAATTCATCTTCTCTTTTATTGTAATTTTGAATGATAATTGGAGGGATTTTTACTGCTTTGAATTCACTATCATTTTCCTCTACGTCATCTAAAGATCCAAATCTGTTTCCTACAGGTACGTTATAAAGCATTTGATTTCCCTCTGTTTTCTCAAACAGTTGTTTTTTGTCTTTTATCACTTAACACTTCACTAGAATCACTGTTTCTCTTTAAAATATATCTACCTTTCTTGGTTCAGGTGTTGAAAGTACGTTGAATTGCGCCCTGCCCGACCTGCTCCAAGTTATTGGTGACTCCTTGTCAAGGTTTTGAAGTTTAGAAGGAGGTAGCAGATCCTCGGCAGTGCTACGATGTATTTGCGGCGGTTGAACAGTTTCTGGTTGTGTTAAACCTTGCTGCAGAGTGTGCACCATGTATTACAAATATACCCTGCGGTGGCGAGTTAACACTGTTGTGACTGGAATGGAATGTACCCAGCCTGATATTGCTGCAAAAATTTACCATTTTGATATGCAAACATGGTGTTATTTTCCACTGAGCTCGTATGAGAAGTCTCTCCAAGGGTGCGACTTCACCGTTTGTTGCGTCCATTGCCATCTTTATATGCTGCCCCTACCGTGGCAGCCGTTTTCCCACATTACACTGACCTAGTGTTAATGGCTTGTTACATCCACTGTTACAAAATAAATAAATAAATAAATAAATGAAAGAACAAGTAAAACCTACACCTGGTTTCACTAGTAGAACACTTCCACGATTACTATCAGCGCGTCGATAACAGTAAATTCACTGGTAGTAGTAGAAAGCTTATCGCGAGGAGCGACTCTCGCAGAGGTCTTACCCCGACGGGAGCCGAGCTCGAACTGCAGAGATAATTTTAAGGTGAGATGTCCTATGAAAGAAATTTTCACGCGAAATGATGATGTTAATCGAATCTGTAGACCTTATGATCCCAAAATATTTGTTTTAGAAGTTTGAAGTCTTAAATTTACATCTGGAATGCATCGGAATGCAAAGGAAAGTTAACCAATGAAACTTACATCGCGATGATGGGCGATAGGCCCCCAATAATAAAAAAAAAGTTTAAGTAGAAAGTGTTAGTGAAATATACTGCGAATTCTAGAGCGTATAAAAAATGTGTTAAGTAGATAAGATGCTTTTTTTTGGTATTAAAATATTGGCTTTGAGTAGTAATGATAGTTTAAGTAGCATGTGAGTGTTAAATAGAAATTATAATTCTTGCGATTAAATGGTGAACATTACAGCACGCGAATAGTAAACAAGGATTGCAATGCCAGCTATACGAGTAACAAAGTGCTCGAAAAATTAAGGAAAAGTAATGTGCCTTACTTGTACAGAAATGCTGAAGTCTGAAGAAGGAATTTTGGTGGAGTTTGGAAGTGAGGAAGAGTAAAAGTGTCGTATTACAAATATTTGAATCGTGGAGGATTAAAACGCTCCTCTTGATTTATGATTTCTTTGTTATTAGAGAATCAGAAAAATGCGTTGATGATATTATGAATACAGATTTGCCAAAATTCTGTTAAAAATTTTGATGAAGTGTGTATGGTGTTGAAATGGCAATTAGAATTATAAAGAATGTTAAAATATTAACTAACATTTTTATTAACAACTACTTGAAGGTATTAAATGAAAAGAATACCACAAGAAAGCTTGCCAGAAAACCATAAATCTGAAGAGAAAAAGTGAAAAATGCAGGAGAGAAAGAAAAAAACGCTAATCTTAGCAGCAAGTAAATCTCTACACTTAACAGGTGATATAAAACTATTTTTCTTTAAATATGACGCAGTTTAATAATAATTTTGTTAGTATTTTTGATATGTGCATTAATTAGCCTGAGAAATCAGTGGTGATTTTAGAGAGGGTCTCTCAGAGGGTTCAATTAGTTCATGTACCAAAATTTTTTCACCAAAAATCACCAACCCTGTTCATATGTTTTTATTAGGCAATTGCGTCGTTGTGCTTTTCCGCTTGCTAATGATGTTCCCAGGTGGGGTTTTAATTCCCTCGTCCGGGTTATTGTATATACTTGTATTATATTTTATATCGTATCATGTATATTTATTACTTTTGTGTTTAATTATTGTTTTTAATGTTAAGCATGTCGAATTTATTAATGGAATAGCGTTACTACGGGTTTTTAAATAATGTTTTCTATGAGGCATGTCAATGACTGTAGTAACTACTACTAACTTGTCCCACGATCGCCGCCATCTTGAATTCTGTATTATGGTCTGAGATATTGTAGTTGGGCTTGGCATTTCTGTCAATATCATCACATCTCAGTCGAACACTGCCAACAAAGCCCGCATGCACCAATGGTCGCTGCCAACAATAGGCATATATTTTCTTATCAATTCTTCCTTAAAGCGCAATTTTTGCCATAAATGGAAGGTAGTCCCTAGTTGGTGTGAAACATGTATATATTTCATTAATTTCAAGCAGAAATGACGCAAAACATTTCTTCTTTTTTTTCAAAAAAATGTACATTACGGAGTATGTAGTAATCAGCTACATATCTGCAGAAAAAAGGTAAAAGGAAGAAGATAATTAAAAAGAAGAAATAAATTATATCTGAAAACTACTAAATTTCTGTTGAGAAACCAAGAAAGTTGCGAAACTGCGTCCATGCACGCAAATACAGGTCTCGAAACAAGAATTCACCATCTTCCACATCTATATAGTGACATGCTACCTGCTCAGATTTCCGCCTTGATAAACAAGAAAATGTTTCTATAGACTTTCCACAGATACAAACACACACCTGTATTAGCCCTAATAATCCCAGAAACTCGTTAGATATGACGTCCTTCTACAATTTTGTTTGCAACATTGTAATAGCGAAAGGGACAAACGGTGCTCACCCAGCGCTAAAAACATACAGCCGGTGCAGTTAGACACGTAGACAATCTTTAAAAGTCGGGTGATTTAAAACGGTTAGGTCCCAAAGCCGCCTCTCCTACCATTCGCCACGCACCGTTTCGACTCATTATGTACTCTTTATCGGCAGGTAGTTGGTGCGCGGGGAGCCTAGCATTAGAGAATTAGAAACACTGGAAAACGCTTCTTTCAAGCTGCGAGTGTAATTTTCAGTCGCCGTTCGGGCGGGGGCTTGTGGTCGGTGGCGGCGGCGCGGCGGTACAGCGAACGGTGGTAGTCTTAGTGATGGTGGCTATGGAGGATTGTGACTGGGCTCCCCTGCCCATCCCCCCGGGATGAGATGGAAGCGTAGATAGCAGGTAAAAATTGAAAACATTAGACCATAAGATATATTACAGCAAAGAAGCGAGTAAATGAAAATTCGACTGAAAACTAATATCTAGTTAAAATGGAAATTTAAAATTCAATAAGTACTTTGAGATTAGAGAGAAGGGGAGATACAGAGAATTTCTTGATGCATCTTCACTTCATTCTGCTCTCAATTCCAAAACAATAGTTTAGAAGTCGAAAATTCAGACAACCATTTGAGGTTAACAGTCAGAGCTAGCCAAAGAGGAATTCAGTTTTAAATATCAGATTCTGCGAAAGAAGTTAACATAGCGGGTGTTGAAAATCGTAATGCGTTGATTTTTAATGACTGACAAACGATAGAAGTAATCCAAAAGCAAACTCTTATTGCCCACTAAGTTACATTTTAATCAGAAGGTAAAAATGGAAAGAGGGGGGGGGGCAGAAGAAGAAAAGAAGAAAGAGGAAGAGAAAATAAAGGAGATGGAGGAAGACGAGTATGAGAATAGAGGAAAGAACATAACAGGAAGGAGGAAAGTAATGGGAAAGAAAGAAGGAGAGGGAAAAAGGAAAGTTAGAAGAGAAATAAGAAGAAAAGGAAGAAGAAAGAAGAAGGACGTCGGCCGCTGGCGGTCAGTGGCGCCGCCGCGCGGAGGCCAGTGGTGTGGTGGAGCCGGTGGCGGGCGACGCGACGGGCAGGCAGAATTCGGGTCGCGCGGGCGGGCCCGGACAAAAGGGCGGGTGGGGGCGGAGGGTGGCGAGCGGGCGCAGGTGCTGGAGGGGCGCTACCTGAGTGGGCCGTTCGGCGGCAGCGCCTAGGCGAAAAACGCGCTCCCGCCGAGATAAGCCAGGCGAAGCCTGTTCTTGTGGTGATGCAGCGTGGCCGATTATGCCTTTTTGCGGCGCCATCACAGCCCTGCCGCGCGCCGCCCAGAGATATCGATCGCGTAAATCGGTGAAGAAGCCCAGAAGTCTGGAGAATGGAAAATATCTCAAGAGATCGGACATACTTGAATCAATCAGGTCAGCTGAAGCAGATCTCTTACTACAATGGCAATGAACAGAGTAATGTTGATAACATTCATTCGATCCCAGTTTAAAATAACGAAGGTTTCATTTCTTCTTCAAGAACCTGTCATATTTTAAGAAATTAAGCTAACTTGTTATCTTAAGTACTTAACCGTTGACATGACTCTAGGACAGCGTGCAAGCTTTCCGTAGTGCGATCCCGGGTTCTATTCTCGATAAGGAGCAAAAATAGAGCTGTTGCTTTCCATTAAAATTACCTCAGTTCCTGTAGCTGTTTGACAAACGAAAAGATAATTGTGCATAGAAACGGTGAAGAGAATATATTATGCTCGCCACATGTCTCTTAGCCCTACACATGGAAAATTAATAAAACTATGACATAGGTCTGGGAACACCACTAGCTGTCAAAAGTCGGATTAATCCTACCCTAAAATTTCAAATATACACATACATACTGTCCTGTCCTGTCCTGTTCTGTTCTTGGCTCGACAGACCGATACGGGCATTGGCCGACCAGCGGTGACCCAGCCTCTCGGCCATGTGGTACATGTGGTTAGCACATAGCCATCTTTATGCTGTATTTCTGGTATTCTCAACCTGAGAAGTGAGCTTTCCTATCGTCGCACAGCAAGAGATTCTGGGATATTACAAGTAAATCTCACAATTAGTTTTCAGCCCCGAAGAAGAATCGAAACTGGAGTTGCGCCGTGGAAAGTGAGCAGGCTGTAACCAACGAGATGCCGAGAGACATACATACTAATCTATTTTATTCAGAGCTAAACTAAGAAGTAACTATTTTTGTTGTAGGTGAGGTGCGACTAAATCTAAATTCATACAGTGATGTTTACTTATTTGATTAGGTATATTAAGATTAAGAAATTTTAGGAACAGAAAACGTATTCGAAATTGAACTTTTAAACTTTACGAACCAGTATATTAGTTAGTTTATCCATGGCGTGGCGCAAAGCAATTGACTGCAATTTGAGCCTCTGCGCATGCTCCAAAGCGAAATCGAACTCGAGGTGATGGCGAAGCTCGTTATTCCTCAGATTAATAGCGGGCGACTTATATCGCGTGCCGGTCGATTACTTGTTGCACTCTCTTGCTTCATCGAATACGTTCCCATCTCTGACGGGAGCATCTGCTGCGAAATATATATTTGCATGATGATGGCATTTTTCTTGAACTATATATATATATATATATATATATATATATATATATATATATATATATATACATGATATTAATTAGATTTATTTAATAATATAATAATTATATAATCATATATTGTATACAGAGATCAGTCGTTGCTGGGCAACTCATGCGATTGAAGAGGATATGGCATTTTGGGAATTAAGTTCACACTGTCGCCACAGGTCGGAACGTCTCCCATTTCGACCTAAACGTTTACGCAAAACCTCCTTCTCGACTTTACCCTTGATGTTCTGTCAATTGCTGTATGCTTCATCAGGCTTATATCTTCTTAGTTTAGTTTACAATTTCGAGAGAAGAATCCCTTTATGAACTAAAGCCCCCAGAATATACCGTTCTAGATGCGAATGGCATCAAAGCAGAAATACTTGCTTGAGAAAGATAAAAGTACTTCTTTAACAGTTGCAAAACGTTAAATCATGCAGGATCATCCTAAGGTTTCAATTCTTATCTACAGGACGGGAATCAGAGCGAAAACCTACAGCGGGAAACAATTTTACACACAGCGCATACACATCGGATATCGCAGCAAGCTCTTACAGGCGCGCGTAAGTCCAGAAGTAAAACTGGGCGCAAGGCGACTGGCTGTTGTGTCGCGAGGCCGCTTCCGTTCCTTAATTCATGACGAGCGACGTGAGCGGCGTTCGGAACTTCGGCGCGCAACACCGGATGGGGGCATCAGTGCGTAAAGCTCGTATAAATCCATCGGCCACGGAGATCCCATTGAGGGCCGCGCCACAATGAGCGGCGGACGCATCCTGTCGGCAGGGGGCGCGCGCCCACCCGCGCTCTGGCCCCGCCACCTGCGCTTCCCCTGCCCGTCCTCTCTGCCTCCGACGCCAGCCGCAAAGTTCTGGGGAGAGTTGTTCTTGCTTTGGGTGCTCTACCGTCCCCGCTATCTGCTCCTTCACCGTTCTCCCACAGGCCCCGCTCCTTCCCATGTGCCTATCCTCTCCCCCTTGCCCTACCCCACATGCTCCTTCTACATCCATCTCCTCCCGCCCCGACAGAGCCATTGTACAGCCCCAGTGCCGCCGCCTCGTCGCCGACCTATCACAGACACTGATGTTTCCTCTATTCTCCACAAGTCTTCCTTTGTTTCACAACTATTTTCCTTCTGGGCCCACCCCGTTCCCTTCTCTTTCCGTTCGCTTCATCAATGCTCTCTTAGGACCTGTTGCCGTCTCCGCTACCAGCTTTTTCGTCCATCCCCAACAGCGCTCTGGCTCTGATGCCGCTCTCCTCGTCAACTTTTGGGTGGGGAGGGGCGTTTTCGTAAAGACTGCGCTGCCGTAATGGAGTTACTCTAAGAAGGGAACACTTTCACAAGACGGGAAACAAATGAATTGACGTGCAGAGCGAAGACATTACAACAGATAGGGATGAAGTCATTTAGAAATCAACCAATAGAGTTTAACTATAGGGCTGCATACAAAACGCCCTAATTGGGGCGGTGTATCTCAAAAAGTTTATCACCCTTTCTATCCGACTTTTCTTACCGCTTCTACCTACTGACCAATCATAAACTGTGCAACTATCTTAGGAAGCGGTATACATCAATCTCTATGTCTATGTCTAATAAACAGCGTACGTACTATAATGTAACATCTGATTTTAACATATATTTTCATTATTTGGTGCATTTTGAAACTCACTGACATAATTTCACATGTGTAATAGTCCTTTTAAATACCACTCGTGCTTTGGAAATTCTCAGATAAATCCCCACCTCGCTTCGCGAGTCGGGAATTTATCGACAATTTCCAAAGCACTCGCGGTATTACCTACGATAATCATCTACCACATAGCTTCTGCCGAGGTTGCGGGGCGAGTCTTTGCTTTCATCTCGAGCTACTGATCAAGGATTGCCTCTAAGAAGAAACTCCAATTCATCTTTTTTCTTAAAAAAATAATCTTCATAAAGTTCAGAAAAAATACTTGCCTAAAAAAGAAATAACATTCTTATAGGAACTATAACGTCACATTGAGACGAGAATGAACGTCCACATTCGGAATTATTTGCTCTTCTTAAAGTCTTATGCATCATCTTCACATCTGTTCACAAAAATAATGGAACGCGTTAAATACTGAGTTTTAATTCGTGTGATCCATTAAAGTAATCATGCTTCTTTCATGGAAGTTTTCAAACATAATTTCCAATTCATCTAAAGACAAGAGATATTGATAACATGATCATAGAAATTGGTCACGAGAGTGAACAAGTTTTGATTCGAAATGCATTAACGTCTTCGGATTATAGTTTCGTGTGTCGTTCATGTTGTATGCCGGGCCTTGGTGTTTCTTCCCTGCCTGAACATGAGGTCCATCGCCGACCTATGAATCAGCTTGCAGGTTTTCCCTCCTTCAGATATCTTCCCAGCGGGGCGCAGTCGGAAGAGGCTCTAAGCCCCTATATGGTCTCCAGCCATGTATACTAGTGTTGAACATGTGATATATGTGGGTATGTGGGGAGATGGTGGGGAGTGGGGGTGGGGATGTGGGGAGATGATTTGTTGTTTTCTTTATCGTAGAAACCACATAAAATTGCTGATCAGAACAATGGGCTGCTAGAATTCTCCTCCAGACAGTAGTTGAATTCAACTTCACGCTGTGTAATTAACGTCAGAAATCAGCCACCGGCGGGACTCGAACTTAAGGACTTGCCTGTCAGGGAAGCGACTGAAGCAACGGTGATGTCGCTGAGCCATCGCAGCCGGTACGAAATCTTACAATATTGACAACATGCCTGCACTGGCCTTTGACCAGGGGGTTCAGGGAATCGAGTCTTGATGGTGGTAGGATTTTCGACACTAGCCAGATTGCGAGGTCGAGTTTTGTCGCTGTTTGGAGTAGAATTTTAGAAGCCGGCTGCTCAGATCGTTAGTTTTCCGTGTTTTTTCAGAACAAAACCATGCGAATTCCGGAGCAGTACCCTAGCAAACGGGCTAAGGATCGCATGCTATCTTTCCTTCACATACCGGGAGAATGGTCGGGAGCGTAGAGCTTTTTCCGGCTGGGGCAGTGACCTGCTGTTGGGAGATACCTGGTTGAGAAAAAATCCTGCTAACCGGCGGTGGTTTGGCCCCGGCAATCCAGATCACCGCCACTTCCCGAGCAGAAAACAACAAACCTACACTACACTTATGGGACTAATGACCATAGTAGCTGACGCTCCCAGAATCGTTATCAATCAATCAATTTACAATAGGCATTGTTAACAATCAACAATGTCCACGGGGTTTGTGAGGAGTGGAGCGGCATCCGGGGCAGAAGCTACGTGCTCGCGGGAGGCGTGCCGCTGATGAGCGCACAGCCACCGCCACCGCCACCGCGCCGCCGCTCTGCGCACGCGCAAAAAGAAGCCTGCGTTTTGCCCAAAATATTCCACGTCGTTGCCTATAAAATCGGTTGGACATTTTATTGTTTCAAAACTGGAAGCCCGAGACCCGTTTGCCTTGCGGAGCGCACGCAAGGAGCCGTCTGCGCGAGAGGTTTCGGCAGCTGCTGCCACTGCTGCCTGGGCATAGCGCCGTCGTCCAGATATTCCGCCTCAGAAAATGTTTTGGGATGGTGTTACTCCCATAAGAAATGTAGGCTCAACGTCCTTTCGATTCTGCCTGCTTGGCTTTGTGGTATTCCGGAGATGATAACTACAAAAACAATGTGTAAGTGCTTGACCAGTTCTAACGTTAATAGTCCAGCTTATAATAAGTTGCTATAAGAAAGGAAAATCAAATTTTATTCATACATTGTCTGTAAATGACTTATAATTAAATTTATATCTTAGTTCTTATATTATCGCAAATATTAGACCTTCTGAGAAACGTTTATAACTAGCAGTTGCACATTTTAGTATTAATAGTGAACTGAATTTGTGTTTTGAAAAGCGACCGTATTCTTTTAGGTTAAGAGCAGTTTCCACTGAGTTTGAAAGCGGTTATAGTTGGACATCCCGATAGGCTATTAAAAACGGATTTCATTTTATTAGAATACGCCCTTAGACTGATTACGCGGATGTCCAACAGCAGGCTGGGCGGGAGATCATCCGTGGCAGTCCTCGAAATGCAGAGTCGGTTTTGATGCGCGGATCGCAGGTCGTTACACGTCGCCTGGACCGCGTTTTGTGTTTTACAGACGAATGGTCGGACTGCACACCATCACGGATAATTTTAGGGTATTCATCGTATTATCCCAGCCCGGCATCGGGAATAAATTCCGTTGCTGAGTGAGGGCTGGTCGGATCGTGTGAAGAACAGCGATCGTCCGTTGGATGGCTGTTGTCGCCGTTAAATCCTCTTAACCATCAACCTCTTAATACTGTTAAGTCAAGATCTGTGGTCTCTCTAAGAGTCGACCGATCGCTGTCGAAATTCTCCCCCCCCACACACACACACACAAATTTGATCTTTTAGCACCCTCAGCTCACCCGATTCCCGTTCCCACCCTTTCGCAAGATGCGCGTGCTCTGTCACGTGCGTAGCACGAAGCTTTTCATTGGCTAGTTCAAAAGTTTCCAGAACATTCTATCACTCTGTGATTGGTTTAAGGGGACCGCACATCTTTGCAACCTTCACTTCTTAATATGTAATTGGTTGTTTATTGTTCTCCACCTAGTGCCTACGTAACTCGACACACATCTACGACCCTTCTACGAAACTTCATGGTTTAGCCCCTTGGGTCCTAGCGAGCTGCCCCCGAATCTCTTAAAACGACTGTCCCGGGAGTTAATATTATATTGCCAAACACAAAAGACCGTGGAGGTATTTTTCGGAATCATTTGGGTGGCGGCGCGCGCACCGCGCAAGACGAATTGTGCCTAAAAGCACCCTTCGCTTGGAATTATTTTAAAAGGGCGAGACGCAAGGGTCGCGCTGTGCGATGGGTCATTGCGACTCATTGCAATACACATACACAAACATATACACACATACATAAAAACACGCACATAATTAATAAATATAAACACATTGTACATATACATATGCATAAATATAAACACTAATTGTCCTGTTGAATTATTATTTGATTAAAGATAATCAATGCAATTGTCTATTGAATGTTAACATATATGTATAATTTATGAATAAAAGCAATGAAAGTATTGACAACTAATTCACAAAAATACCTGCTATAAGATAGGCAAAAGGAAGACCATGGCAATTAATTCATCAATAAAAATAAAAACATCTAGTATGCAACAAGATACAACCCTTTTTGAATCTAAATCAATAAAGCATCCAGTTTCCATCAGAATATGTTGTTTACAAATAAAATGGAAATAACAATTTTAAGACTAATAGAAGGAATAGTCAAAACAATTTTATGTTCATATAACACATTAAAATCAAAAACGATATATATATATATATATATATATATATATATATATATATATATATATATATATATATATATATATATCGTATATATAACAAAAACTTTAGCCACAGCAACGCGTGGCCGGGTTAGCTAGTATATATATATATATATATATATATATATATATATATATATATATATATACTAGCTGACCCGGCCAGAGAACATCAGTCACGGAGTCCACTATGCTTTTTCACACAGATGGTATTTGTAAAAAAATATGGTGATCTCCTTATTTGACTTTCTACTACTATAACCCTTTAGTACAATGAAATTATTTACGAACAAAGACGAAAATATTGATGTTGGTATACAAATTCACTGGATTGAGATTTGAAGGGGAAGTACGTTGAACACAATTAATTAAAATGTTCTTACACTTGATATTAAGCAGAAATCAATAGGTACAAAATAAAAATTTATCAGATTTATTATTTCCATTTAATTTTATAACAAATATAAGTACTATTCAATTATAAATACTTTCAATTTCAATTTAATTTAACACCAATCGGTGCACAATGTTTTTGGTTAACCTGTCTTTAGCTAACACAAATAGATTAGACGGTTTCCCAACACGTGAACACGCAACATATAGTTGCCCATGAGAAAAACATGGATTTTCCAAATCTAAACCACAAATGGACATTGTTTGACCTTGAGATTTATTTATAGAAATGGCGAAAGCTAAACGAATTGGAAACTGTAGCCTTTTGAAGGGTATGGTAGAATCTGATGGTATCATCGGAATACGTGGCAGCAGGACCACTTTTCCTTTAAACTTCCCAGCCAAAATGGTTGCTTCAAGAATGTTTCCGGTGATCTTTTTGATGACCAAACGCGTACCGTTACATAATTGAGGTGGATTCAAATTACGGAGGAGAATAATAGGGGAACCAATCTTTAATCGAAGATTATGTGGTGGCATTCCAGGGATATCTAATGAATTTAAAAATTCAATCGGAAAATTTACACTTTCATTTTCATCAACAACAGTATCGATTGATTTAAAAGACATCATATCGCCTGGTAACAACTGTTGTATCTGGAAGTTAATTTCGTCAACATCAACGTTTTTGGCTGCCAAAATCGCCCGTTGACTAAGCCATTCATGATTCAAATAATTATTCTGTATATCCGGGAAAATACTCTGAATCAATTCATTTTTATCCTGAACAACAGTGCAAAAATTGTCTGGTAGTTTAATGCATTGCGTATTTGGTTGCAGTTCTATTTTATCGTTCCCAATATCTAGTAGTTGTTCGGAAAATATTTGTGCTGATGGATCATTTTGCAATTGTACTCGCATATTTATGGTCAATCGAAGTGTTTCAACACTTCGCCATAAGAATGATTGTTTCAAACATGCATTAATCTCATCCGCGAAAGTAGAGCGAGGTATAACCGGTAAGGTCTGCCGGAAGTCACCAGACAAAAGTAAGATAGCACCACCGAAAAGTTTATTATTGCTGTTTAAATCTTGCATAGTTCTGTTTAATGCTTCAAGTGAATATTTGTGTGCCATTGTGCACTCATCCCAAATTATTATAGAACTCTTCCGCAACACTGCAGCTATTCCACTATTCTTTTTGATGTTACACATTGCATCTGATTTATTATGAACGTCCAATGGCAGCTTGAATGTTGAATGTGCTGTTCGCCCACCATCCAGTAAAGTAGCCGCAATGCCTGACGATGCTACTGCTAATGCGATTTTTTGTTGCGACCGTATTTTGGCAAGAATCAACGATATTAAAAATGTCTTACCGGCTCCACCGGGTGCATCCAAGAAAAAAAAACCGCCTTGTTCAGCAGCAACAGCCAGCATAATCCGATCATAAATAATTTTTTGTTCTGCTGTCAGTAATGGTTCACTGTTCATGATAATTGTTGCTAAACTTTCATGGTCATATTGATTTTCTCGTTGTAAATCGGTATTGACTAAGTCGGTGGCTGGACGATTAGGTGATGGCATACCATAATGATTAAGTGGTAAATTTGAAATAAGAACACATAAATCCTCGATCAAGACCAATGCTTCATTGTACATCTCTGGTGTATAATCTATGTTTTGGCATTGATGTGTTTGTCTAATTCGGTGCAATATGTCTTCTGTCATACAATTTTTATATTTTTCCCACAAAGTTTGTGCTTGCGAGGGATAACATGTCGTCAAAATAATTGCAAACAACTGACGAATGTTATTCGGTGTTGATGTCAACGCAGCATCAGCAAGCGTTAAGTCCCAATGGTTATCGTCTTCTAGCAATTGCAGTTCACGACATGCATCCTGGTATGTATTGAATACTCGACCATTAACTGTTCGTAAAAATTCAAAAGACGTTGGTCCGGGAACATTCACCAATAACAAACGTAAATAGAAGCACTCACGTTGCTTTGGATGTACCGTGTAAAGTCTCCCCAATGTCTTAGCTTTGAATATGCCTGTAATGGAAGGATGTGGTTTTCCTTGTTTCCGTGGCTCCCATTTTTTACTGGATTTGTTCCATGTGAAATAACGTGGAACATCACCAAACACCAATGTCTTCGCGAATTGGCCAAAAACATCAGGTTTTTGACACAATGTAAAAAATTCAGTTAGAGTCGTTTTCGGAGCTTCGAACGCTCTTTGGAGAACATTTTCTTCAGTGAAGTATACACGTTGACCGTTTTCAAGATGTATTGCCAGATGTTGGACAGCAGGATCTCTTTCGTGGATGGGAAAGCTGAGAATGTGCCAAATAGCTTCATTGCTGCTAATGTATCTGCCCATTTGGTATCGTGCTATTTCGTCATTTTTATTTATGTTTTGTACTTCAAATATGGCCAAATCACTGCCTTTGTTTACATATTTACAAATATACTTAATTGATTTAACAGAACTGCAAAGCTCAACATTAATATGAGCTTTGTAAGTTTTTGAAAGTAGTGGTGAGTATGGTACCACCCACTGATTATCAAACTCAACTTGATTTGGAAAGTTCGGCAGTCGCATTGTAAATGTGTGGCCACCATTCTCAGTACTTCTGCGGCGATACATTGGATAACCATCAATATCCGTGATCGTGTCATTCGTATGCGGCTTTGGGATTTTTTTTTTTACATTTTCCATTTTCCATGCACGGTGACGTCATGTTGAAAGCACCGCATGGCCCATGTATCATGTGTTTGGTGACAATATCAAATAATTCTTGATCAATTAATGGGTCTGGAATTTCGGCTGAAATTATTTGATCCATTTCTTCAGGACGGATTCTATCTTTAAGCCAAACCAAAATGTGGGCATGAGGTAAACCTCGCTTTTGCCACTCTATCGTATACAGCCAACAACGTGTGATACCAAAAATTGAATATTTAACAATAAAATCAATTAAGGATTTCAATTTTTGTTTAAACACACGTGCAGTTAAATCATGACGATGAATGGCTTGTTGTCCTGGCAATAGTAAAGTTTGTATCTCTTCCCAATTCGGATTACATGTGAATGTAATAAATAAATCCGGTCGGCCGTAATGACGTACGTAAGTCATCGCATCTTGTATGTATTCCTGCATGTTCCGTGGACTGCCGATGTAGCTTGAAGGTAAAATGAAAGCATTACCGATGTCAATGGGATTTAAATTTCCATCGATGTTTCCAGCAACAGCATCTCGTAAGTGAATATATTCTTCCGATCGTAGTTTTGCCTGGTTGAATCGAAGGAATCGCAAGCGTTCGCTTTCGACCTTAGCATACATATCAACAATGTATTGATATGCATTGTTGCATAGATATATGCATCATATGCATAGATATATAATTAGCAATAAATTAAAATTGCGACTATAATTTGAGATTTAAACTATCCTATCTTTCAAGTTGGATCGAACTGCACATGGTGTGCGAATTTTATTATAATCGGTTAAGTGGTTTAGGAGTCCATTGAGGACAAGCATTGTGACACGATATGCATTGTTGCATAGATATATGCATCATATGCATAGATATATAATTAGCAATAAATTAAAATTGCGACTATAATTTGAGATTTAAACTATCCTATCTTTCAAGTTGGATCGAACTGCACATGGTGTGCGAATTTTATTATAATCGGTTAAGTGGTTTAGGAGTCCATTGAGGACAAACATTGTGACACGAGATTTATATATATTAAGATATATATATATATATATATATATATATATATATCTTAATATATATATATATATATATATATATGGATCATGGAGATACTAAGGGTATCTTCGAAGATACCAGTAGTATAATAACTAGGACAGTGAAATTTGCAAGTGATTTGAATAAATAAAATTCGAATGAAATAATGACTATAATAATCAACATTAACTTATAAGTAGAATTATAAGGGCCATTCATAATCTAGTTTTAATTTTAGTGTCTATGATTCTGATAATGCTTTGTGGTAGTTTGTTTGATATATGTTTCCGAAGGGTGATCGGTCATTCAGGGTTGAGTTTTGCGTATTGTATTAATTATTATATGGTTTAGTTGCGATATTGCCTGATCTATTTCGGCTAGAGAGTTAAGGAAAGAAATTACTTCACCTCTAGTAAGAATCTCCGGCCTTGGACAATTATAGTAACAGATTGTCTGATCAACCTACTAATTAAACCAGGGTCAAAAATCCTTACTCATCCGAATTTAGACGTTCGTTCGCGGCAAGGAACCGCCCGGCTGTCCAGAGAGCAGCTGCGTCGCTCATGGCACCGTACGCACCATTGAATGCAAGACACACGCAGTGGGCCATAGGGCTGCAAAACTTTTGCATATGCTTGAACTTTCCCAGCAAGCAGCTCGAAAACAAACAAATAAATAAATAAATAAATAAATAAATAAATAAATAAATAAATAAATAAATAAATAAATACATAAATAAATAAATAAATAAATAAATAAATAAATAAATAGATAGATAAATAAATAAATAAATAAATAAATAAATAAATAAATAAATAAATAAATAAATAAATAAATAAATAAATAAATAAATAAATAAATAAATAAATAAATAAATAAATAAATAAATAAATAAATAAATAAATAAATAAATAAATAAATAAATAAATAAATAAATAAATAAATAAATAAATAAATAAATAAATAAATAAATAAATAAATAAATAAATAAATAAATAAATAAATAAATAAATAAATAAATAAATAAATAAATAAATAAATAAATAAATAAATAAATAAATAAATAAATAAATAAATAAATAAATAAATAAATAAATAAATAAATAAATAAATAAATGAAACAAACAAACAAACAGATTAAGAATAGAAACTATCTACATTTTTTCGGTTAGTCATCTGTGTGCCACAGGAATCACGAGAATGCTTACCACAGTGTAAACTTTTTCAGGTCATCATCTTAGTGATTCTTCTTAAGGGGGTGTCGGTTTATCCTTGGCCGATTCATCTAGAGGAAATACATACTCATAAACAAACTCATCGGAACATCCACGCTAGGCGGTATTCGAACCCCGGACCCTTCAAAGAAGGCGCTCTCCTCCCTAGCAACGTTGGCTGCCTGAGTTGAGTCAGCAACCTGAATCTATTATTTATTAATTTAACTCAAGATTTATTTTTACTTTATCAATATTTATAGTCATCTTGAGCATTTTGCAAATATTTCTATTAATTTTCAATATTAATTGTAAAAGTTAGGAGATGAGCAAACCAGTCAATTACATTTTTGAGGTCATAATTTCACAAATGCATTTAAACATTGCTTTATTATAGTACTGATTAGTGGCGTAGGCTCAAAGGATGCGAGTGATGTATCGCAACCCTAAGTTTTTCGGCCCATTTAAAACTTTTCTTAAAAATGTTTTTCTACTTCTCACGTATGTCTGTCTGTTTCGTTTGTACCTCTTTTCCATGCTCTTTCCAGTAGGCTTCTGAGATCGTGATTGTGACAGACTGAGAAGCATCCGCGGCAGCGCTGCGTTACGAAGGTCATTGAACTCTCACCACGTGCTGCGTGGAAGATGTGAGCTTTCGGCCGACAGTGATGCGACGCTGGCTTTCGCATCTCCGACTTCTCATTGGCGCTCTGTATCACCCCGCCCAAAGCTTCACCATCGCCTCCTACCAGCTTCTCTCTTCTTTCAGTAGGACTGGGAACCCCAGTGGTCACGTGCTAACGACTGGTGATTCCATAGCCGGTTGGGGGGGGGGGCATCTTGATCACACTACACAGGCATGCGTACTCATGTGTCCCAACTGCCGAGATCCATTTACGAGAGCTCGGTTGACAGAACTGACAATCACACGCGGCTGATAGTTCTTTGTTGCCAGTTTTTTCACGTGTACTGTGGGTTGTTGCGAAAGTGCTGAGTTTTTCTTGAAACTGCATTGTGGAGAACAGCATATCTTCCACAAAGAAAAACCATAGTTTTGAAATTAATGCGATAATTAGAAGCCAACAATTTTCGTGTGAAAAGAAGCGACATGGCATGCACATGGTTTGTAGAAGAGGACTTACACGAGGCAAGAAACGGCGAGTGAAAACTCTCAATGTCCTTTGAAAGATTTAAAAAATTCATTGAATTATTAATTACTCTAGAAAATGACGGCAAATCGACATATAATTAAACAATTAGGTGTATTGTTTATGTTTCAATGTACTTTTCTGTATTATTTTCTTTATTACTGTCAGAGCAAGCAACACAAAATTAGTAATTCTCAAAGACGGTACATCGTAATATAGAATACATAAACATGTAGTACGATGTCGGTTAGATACTTTATTTCGCCTACCTAGTTTAATCCGAGAAACTGATTGCATTCCCGTCCTCACTGAGCAGGAGACGCCACAGGTCATGATATTTAACAAACTCCCTTCATCTCCCTTTAACTCCCTTCAACTTTCATTACTTCACTATATTTTAAAAGTATCCGTTTGAAGTAATGTGTTTTGCCAAGTGGTTCCTTTATTTACATTATTGATTTACGCATTAGATTTGCGCTACGTTTCTTTTGAATCTTCTTTCTCTCCTGAGTTTGTTTTGTCGAACGTCGAAGCAGCGCGAAGCGTCGCCCGCAGGGACGAGGAAAGAAGCCACTGCTACCACCGGCGACGCGCGGCGCCTTCCGGAAACGGCCCCCTGGCCGGCGCCAGCCGTAATGAGACGGGCGAGCGTGCGCCATACACGCATGCAAAGAGGGGGGGACGGTGCGACACGCTCACGGAAGCTCAGCCGGCGACCGAGACAAAGAGCGGAAAGAGAGGGCGTTCATTTGGCAGCGCGCCTCTAGCCTCGCCTCGCCCCGCCATGCGGCCTCGGAGCAGCGCGGGGCGACCGCAAATGTGCCGTTGTTAAGACAAAGATCATCTTCACGATGCGACTGTCATCACGCCTCCCTTATTTGCATTACTCACACAGACTTAAAATGAACTCGGAATGGCAGTGGAATTTGGCCTCAAGAGCATGTCGACCAGGAGGAATTTCATTATACCTTAAGGAAAAAGCGCGAGCGAAAACTATGCCTTCAAATAACAATTCTGAGAAAATTTTTGTAAACTAATTAAGGAAATAAACACCTAGTGAAAGAGAGAGTTTTAAAAGTTAATTAATCCTAGTCTTTATTAATGTGAGGCTTAAGAGACCCAGAAGAACGTTTTGAAAATCAAATGAAGCCACTTTTTACAAATGCAATTCTAGTACTTCAGTTATTTCTTGAACAGCACCAAGGAACAATGATCAATATATTGTCGCCGTTCTCGTTCCATTTTCCAAGGAAGGTTAGCTGCGTCTATCTTGCTTCGCAACTCAGAGCAGATGTCTCCATCAATGCAACGAAAATGCCGTTATCTCTGACACACAAGCGTATATGGGCAAGATAAAATGAAGTACGAAAAACAAACATTAACAGCTGAAATGAACTTTGTTGAGGGAAAAAATATAAATTCTGTGTAGGAAATATGTTAGAAACATCATTCGAAAACTACACATAGCACCTTTGTGACAAGATGCTCGTAATACAAAGGCATATTGATCACAAAATAAGTGTTGAAAGTGTTGGTAAGAACGTAACTTATGGTGGCATCCATGATCACTAGTAAGTTATTTTAGCAACCCTCGATTTCTTTTGAAATTAACAGAGACCACGCACTAAACTACAATAATATAAAACTGTTCTCCTAGCCAAAACCCTTTTTACATATCAAGTAGACTATGTCTAGGTGTATAAACAGAATACTGTAAATAGTTGACACGGAAATAAAAAAATGACTACAGAAAACTAGAGACGGTCTACTAGTATTTTTCCGCATTATTTGTAACTTTTATGTTTCTCGATAATTTAGCGTTCAAAGAAAATGGAACGTACGGCATTTTACAAACGTACTTTGTTGAAAATTCGTAAAAATTAAAGAAGAAAATTAACAATTATTTTCGAAAAATTGTACAGACCTTATTTAAAGATCTAATTTTTAAAACCGATTTCATTAAAAAAATCTCTACCATCAATATTGTGGTTTACTAATTTAAACGTTTGCAATTTTAAAGAATATAGAGTTCATCAAGAAACGAGATCTGCGTCATTTTTAATAGTTTCCTTTGCTCTGTTCCAGAAAAAATTAAAGAGAAAATTTAAAGCCGTGTGTAAGAAAATATTATTTTAAATTTTATATATTTCAGGCATAATTACGTATAAGCTATACATATGTTTAAAAAAACTACATGATCGTAAAAGTATCGAGAGTATTGGAGAAAATCGTCAGATCGTTATGTGCTAGTGTTAACCATTACCAGACGCACGGACGGACAGACAAATGTTTTGGCGTAATCCAATTTTGGGGTATCAAGAACCCTCAAAACGCGGATTCTGGCAACACAATGTGTAAGAGAAAGTAATTTACTAATACAGAAACATGAATTACCATTTTTTTGGGCAAAGTACCCATGAACTTCGATCTTCATCTACTTCCCGAAGCTGTCATTCAAATTACAATATACACCCGTCTATTAGTATGAATATTTATTATCAAACGAGCCAAGTAAAATGTCTGACCTACGAAGAAGGGAATGAGACGGCGTGGAGTGAATCACAGCGCACACGGTCACTGCCCTCAAGACACTGCTCGTTTCTCCTTCTTTCTCCAGGTGCTCGCGATAACTGTGCAGATACTCACGTTATCAGGAAAAACGTGAAGATATAAATAAACCAAATCAAGCAAATGTTCTTATCCTGTTATTATTCTAGACGTTTCTGAGAGGTATCTCTCACATTTCATTAAAAGTAAAGAAAATTATATTCTAACACTTTGTTACGCACAAAATGAGAGTTGTCAAGAAGCAGTCTTTTGTGCTGTTTTACGGTTAGGGGCATGAGTTTTCCCACGAACAACAAATTATGCATTTATTAACTCTCATAAAAACTACCTGGTAAAATCCAATACTCCTAAATCTCCATCACAAAATAACGTAACACCAAACTGATACCTGATCATCGGACAAGCGCCGAGAAGCGAAATCTAGAGGAAGGTATTTGTTCTCAAAACTGTCCGATAAGAGTCACGTGCGACACAAGGAGCTAATTTTCTTACAAAGCCGAGCAGAATGTAGGCATTAGGGAGCATGGCTGCGCGCGGAGAGATGGGGCAGATAGGGCGGGAAGATCGCACCGTGTGTGAAACAAGCTCGACGCGCCCGCGAGCACGCGAGGGCGTGCGAAGGGCGGCGACGGCGGCGCTCAATCCAGCTACTCTTTTCCTTGCTTTAAGCTACAAAAATTAGAGTGTATTTCAACATACTCAAATGGTAATAGGAAGTTGTGAGTGATTTACTGGGGATTCCGGGCGCGTCAACTGCTAAGGTCATTAGTCCCGTAAGGAAAGGGCGTGTTTTGCTCGGGAGGTGGTGTGATCTTACCCGCTGATGGTGCCGGCGCCGACTTCGCGGAGACTAGCGGGGTTTTCCCCAACCAGTTGTCTTTTACCAGCGGAGCACCGCCTCATCCGAGGCAAGCTCTGATCTCCCGACATGTGTGATAGTGTAAGTAAGGAGCGTAAGTGTGTTAGTGTTTGTAAGAAAGAAGTAGGATAGGACAAGAAAGAGGAAGGAAAGATCGTGCGCGGTCCGTGGCCATTTTGTACTGCTTCAGCATTCGCGCAGCATTGATGAGAGAAACCACGGAAAACTACCGATCAGAGTAACCGGCCGCTAGAATACTCCTCCAGTGACAGAACTCAACCTAGCTATGTTGCTATCGTTGACTGTCACTCGATCCTAGGACCTCCCAGTCTGAGGCTGTGCAGTGACATCAGTTGACGCCTCGAGCCACCTCTCCCGGTAGGAGGTTGTGTGGTGTTTATTCTCATTACTAGAAATAGAAAGATCTGGTTATCATAATGATTTGTTTTCGATTACTGTTTCATTATATCAGATCTTTACTAACATTCACGTGTCAAATTTGATACAGCAAATACCAATTGGAATATACTAACAAGTGGTGCTAACCAACCCGTACTTTCTCGGCATTAGTAATAGTTATGTAATACTATTTCTACCTCACTTTTTCTCCGAATTATTTCTTGTAAATCTCATTTGATATCGTAGAACATTAGGTGCGAAAAAAGTTGCGCATGAAAGTAAATTATTTAAAAGTTAATAAATAATACGTGCTGATAGCGTAGGAAAATAAGTTGATCGGAAAATATATAATAGTAATTATTAAATCACTGGTATTGTAATATTCTACAAATATATAGAAGAATTCGTTTTTGATGTGCTTCCCTCTTTTTTTGACGTCAAGAAAACTCAAAAACTTCTATTTTATATTAATTATTTTAATGAATAAACATTGCCAATAGTATAATAAATGTACAATAACGTTTTGTTGCAACTTATGAGTTTGTCTTGCTCACGTCAGAATAGTTCGTCTTGTAGCTAGTAAATTTTCTTCTTGTTCTTGTAACTAGTAAAGTCTGGGATATCTGTACCTAGTTTTATTCGTTTACATGGGAATGAATATCAATTATTATTGTAGAGTAAATATTGATAGTAAAGCTTTAATGTACTGAAACATCAGTACATATTCCCCCACGAAATAAATATGTTTATGATTCTTTAATACGATAATTAGGCTTGCATCTGTCTATTGATACATTAACACTCTTCGAATCAACTTTGATTCGGACAGTTTTTGAGAGAACCGGATATGGTCCTGAGTAGGGAGGGGATGGGTTCACGATGGAACTTCATTTCGTATGTACACATGTGAATCTTTGTACACAAAATATCCCTTGGAGTATTTTTCTTTGCTCTCACAGGAGTTGACATCTTGTAAAGTATTACGTAATGGTATAATAGTATCATGAAGTTTAATTGAATTTGAACAGAAAGTTTTTGTAGTATTAAAAAAATCATACGCCAAGCGTAACATTTGTCCGAATACAATTTCTGCGCATGAATCATTTCATTGCAACTGTTGCATTTCGAAGCAACATGCATCGAAGATTATAGGTAACTGTTTTTACCAAGAAGAAGTAGAAGTTAAAAAGCATCGAATAGCTGATTTTAATGTTCTATTGAATTTTCCCACTAGACCAGTGGATTGTGGGTGCCATGCGGTTGTATGGTTGTGTTGTATCCCGAATAATCTGCATAACTGTTTGAAAAATTGGGATCGACGACCTTGAGCAGTTGTTATGATCTGTGTAGTATCAAACCATGCAATCCAATGTTGAATAAATGTGATTGCTATCTTTCAGTGGAGATGGTTTTCAACGCAGTAGCTCATGGCCAACGAGAAAATCTGTCAATAATGATTAAACAATACGTATAGAAATGAAGTGGTACTATTGTGGCGTCATATCTGTCGCCAATACAAACGTATTATATTAGCCATGTGGACAGCGCTGGCGGAAGTGACGCGGGGCTGCACAAAGGTATGCCGTGTCGTGAATGCAGGTTTGGGAACCCCAAAGCCGGCGGAGGAGCGCTGGCAGTCACTGCGGGTGACGCGCTTCCGTCAACCTGCCAGAGGGTATATAAGCAGAATTCGACTTGAAAGCAGTCTTCTATTCTTATGATTCTTCAGAGGTGAGCGCGTCGGTAGGGCGTCGTGAGGGTTGTGCGCGGCGTTGCATGGTAATGCATAGGCTACCGAGGCGGGGAATCGAAGCCGGCGTGCTACGTCGTGACAGCAGGTGCGGCATACTCGCATGTACGCTCGCGTAAGGTACTGGTGCATCACACCGGGGATGGTAATTAATTATCGGGCCAGCGGTGGTGGTAACCAGGGAAAGTTCCTTCTTGTAACGGTTAACTTCAATTGTAAATATTGTATATAGTGTTATGGTGTCGGAATATCTTATTTCTAATAAATACTAAATATTTACAAGCCGTTCACATCTGTAATTATTTGCCCCGGCAAAGACGCCACACTATAATATCCATATGAAGATGGCAAAAACTGTTGTCCGGTTAGAAATGGTGTAGGTTTGATTGAACATGTACAATCTGATTACGTTGGCATAAGATTATATGGCACACACACACACACACACATATATATATATATATATATATATATATATATATATATATATATATATATAGAAAGAAAGAGAGAGAGACATAGATAGATAGATAGATAGATAGATAGATAGATAGATAGATAGAAGGCGTGAAGGCGTGAAGGAAATAGTCGAGAAGAGGACCAAGGGACCTCAAGCCTTTTGGCCAGCCCACTGAACGCCCAAGCTAATGAAAATGCCGGGGAGGAATGCCCAGCCATAAGAACCCTCAGTCAACAGACTGACCTTCTTAGAGACATGGGGGAAACAATCTCCGAAATAGGTAAAAGACTTGCGTTCATGCATTCTATCGTTGCCGACGCGCGCAATATCCATAAGCCCGTGAAAGCGGCACTAAATGAGGCCATGGCACTATTCGAAATACTGACGGAGAAGAGCAGTGCGATTATAGAAACGGGGTCAGTTCGAGAAATAGTGTGCAGCACGGAGACGCACATAGGCAAGAAAATAGAAGAAACCGTGCCTAAAAAGAAAAGTAAGCATGGCCAAAGGAAAAAAAAGTCACCTCGAGAGGACGGCCAGAGAAGGGAACCTTCCGAATCCCGCACAAGGGAAATAGATGAACCCAGTGCACACGGAACAAGTGAAGAAGATGAACATCTCCCTCTGGAAAACGAGCAAGAAGAAGGCTGGCAAGAAGTCAGAAGAAAACAAAAAAAGAAGAAAAAAGAAAGTAAAAATGACGCCATCAAAGTGGCAGCTAAAGTGGGAATGTTATACGTTGACATCTTTAAAGAAATCAGCGCAAAGATGAAACCCAAAGAGGGTGGGGCTGACTTTAAGATGGCGAGGAAAACAAAGAAAGGCGAATACCTATTCGTCCTTCAAGAACAAGGAAAAATCGAAGAATTCCACCATATATTCAAAGAAACCCTGGAAGGAAAAGCGGATGTAGCGGTCCTAACTAAGCAGTCGACCATCGTCGTTAGAGACGTAATGGAGTTCTCCACCGAAGATGACGTGAGGGAAGCCATCCGAAAAGAAGCGGGAATACCAGATCTGGAGATGGCCTGCTACCTAAGAAAAGGGTACGCCGGCCTACAATCGGCAATAGTCAAATTGCCGCAGAACTTGGCCGCAGCTCTTCTCCAGAAAAAGAAAAGAGCAGTAGATATGGTATACTGCAGTATCACTGTGCGGAAGGAGGTGATCAGATCCTACAGGTGTCACGCATATGGCCATATCGCCAAACGGTGCAGCGGCCCCGACAGGAGAAAGCTCTGCTTGAACTGTGGAGGTGACCATCAAAGAAAAGACTGTACTACGGAGACTGCCTGCCTATCCTGCAAGGACAGCAATGTCAACAACCAACATCGCCCGGGCAGTAAACTTTGCACGTCGTTTCATAATGCGCTAACTAAGCAAAAGAAACAATGGAGCTAAAATTCCTTCAAATAAACCTAGGGAAAGGCAGGCAGGCACAAGACCTACTCCTGCAAACGGTACAAGAAAAAAGAATCGATATAGCCATAATATCGGAACAATACAGGTAGCCAGTCTCAGGAACATGGTACCAGGATCTATCAGGCAAATCAGCTCTCTACGTCGCCAACCCAGATCTGGAAATTCGAAGGGTGGAAGAAAAGAACAAGGGCTTCGTATGGATCGAAGTAGGGTCCCTTCGAATTTATAGCTGCTACTTCTCACCGAATGACCCCTTTCATACATTCGAAACAGAAGTGCACAACCTAGAAGATGACATTCGTACCGCTACTGGAGAAGTCTTAATAGCCAGGGACTTCAACGCGAAATCGTCGGAGTGGGAGTCATCAAGAAGCGACAGAAGAGGGTCTCTTGTCACAGATATGGTCGCTAGGAGAAACCTCGTGGTGCTGAACAACGGAGGAGTAGCAACCTATGAGAGATACAACTCGAGATCAGTCATAGACCTGACTCTGTCCTCAAGGAAAACTGCGGGACAAATACACGACTGGACGGTTCTGGAAGACGTCTCTCTCAGTGACCATAATTATATAGAGTTCGGCATACAAAATAAAACGCAGAGAATTAAAGTACGGGAAAAGAAGCTGAAACCCTCATGGAACGTGAAAAAACTAGACCAGAAAGCTCTAGAAGAGTTTCTGAAGGAACAAGCGATCCTGGACGAATTAAACTGGACAGAAGGCCCAGGAAACAAACTACTGGGTCTAACGATTAATACAGTCAAGGAGGCGTGCAACCGATCTATGCCAAAGAGATCAAATACCAACCCCACTCGGAAGCCAATGTACTGGTGGACGGACGAAATCTCAGAACTGAAAGAAAAATGTAAAAAAACGAGACGTCAGTACACGCGCTCCAAAGGATCGCAGACATTAAGAGAGGCTCTTCGACAATGCAGACAGGAACTAAAACATGCCATCAACAATAGTAAAAACCTCTGCTGGACGGAGCTACTAAAGGAAATAGACAATGACCCATGGGGCAAACCATACCAAATTGTGACAAAAAAACTAAATTGCAGGCGGAAATCACCCGGATTGGATGATACTACATGGGTAATCCAAAACATAAAGAATTTGTTTCCATCGCATCAGAAACCATCGATTGAACAATGCCAGCCCTGCAAAATTACAGAAGACCAAATGTTTTCCCCAGAAGAGCTACAGAAAGTATGCAGTACTCTTAAGAACAAAAAGGCCCCAGGACTCGACGGGGTGCACAATGAAATTCTGAAGACAGTGGCAAAGGTCCATCCCCAACTTCTTCTGAAAGCTTATAATAGATGCTTGAAGGAAAACGTTTTTCCGAGTGTATGGAAAAAGCAGAAACTTGCTCTCTTCTTAAAAGGCAGCAAACCACAACACGAGCCCACATCTTACAGACCAATCTGTCTACTAGACACGATGGGAAAGGTTTTTGAGGGCCTGATTCTGCAAAGACTACAGACATGGCTAGAGGAAACACACGGTCTGTCGGAAATGCGATATGGCTTCCGAAAATGTAGATCGACAGTCGACGCTATCAAAACAGTCGTAGAAAAGGCAAGAGAAGCCAAAGAGGGAGCAAAAAAAGAATTCTGTGCCCTCGTAACGCTTGACATCAGGAACGCCTTTAACTCGGCCAAATGGGAGGAGATTATCAAGGCTCTGATAGAGAAGAACACCCCAGAGTACCTCATCAGTATGATACGGAGCTACCAAAGCGACCGAAAGACAATTTACGAAGGTGCAGGAGAACCTATGGAAATTGAGATGACCTGTGGTGTCCCTCAAGGTTCAAAACTTGGTCCTGTCTTATGGAATATTATGTACGACAGCCTACTGGGCATAAAACTCCCGCAAAATGTCTCAATAGTAGGCTTCGCAGACGATGCAATAATAGTGGCAACGGCGGAAACATCGGCCCTACTAGAGGTCATCGTAAACGAGACCCTGAGAAGAGTGATGAAATGGCTGATGTCCAAAGGGCTGGAAGTGGCAGCCCATAAAACGGAAGCATTGCTTATCACCGAAAGACGATCCTACTCCAACCCAACATTCCTAATAGGCAAGGAAAAAATACAATGTGGCAAGAGCCTTCGCTACCTAGGAATGTTGTATAGATATAATGAATTGGAAGAACCGGAGACCGCAGAAGCCCTAACATCGCTCCTGGACGAAGAACGGAGACAACGTTGGCATGAGCTGGTGGAAAGCCTGGATTTCTCGCACTCTAGCCGAAAGACCTGGAATCTATTGCGGAAACTCGGAGGCGCACATCTACCTCAAAAGAAGGCGAGTAAGATGAATCCAGTGAAGATAAGTGCATCCCTCGCTCGAAGAGCAAGAATCAGCGTTTCAAAAAGGCAAAGGATGAAAATTCAGGCATTAATGAGGGACGCTGAGAAGAACTGCTCTGAGAATACCCAGTTGTCTGAGCAGATATCCGTAGAAGAGGTGAATAAAGGAATCCTACAAATGCAGCAAGGTAAAGCTGCCGGCCCGGACGATATCCCGCCAGAATTTCTGAAAAACCTTGGGCTCAGAGGAATAAAGTGGCTGGCGGACCTCTTTACTAATATCCTTGAGACTAGTATGGTGCCTGAGATATGGAAAGAGGCAAGAATCATAGCTATCTTAAAGCCAGGAAAAGAGGGGAATGAGACTGCAGATTATAGACCGATTTCCCTCCTTTGTACTACGTACAAGCTCTTTGAGAGAATCCTGTTGACAAGATTAGGACCTATATTGGATAAGGAAATACCCATGGAACAAGCTGGCTTTCGTGCAAATAGAAGCTGCTGTGATCAGGTTCTTTCACTGACTACATTTATCGAAAATGGTTTCCAAAATAGGAACAAGACAGGAGTCGTACTGCTCGACCTATCAGCGGCCTATGACACTGTATGGCTGGATGGTTTGTTCTTCAAACTGACAAGAACTATAAAGTGCTTAAAAATAATTAGACTTCTGAAAAATATGTTGTCAGGAAGGAAGTTTCGGGTAATATCACAAGGAAAAGCTTGTCAACCACGGTTTTTGCGAAACGGACTACCACAGGGATCGGTAATGTCTCCGTGTTTATTTAATCTCTATATAGCAGATCTTCCGGAGCTGAAAGCAAAAAAGTTTGCGTATGCTGACGACCTTGCGGTAGCTCTCCAACGTAAGACTTTTGAGCAATTGGAAAAAGATTTAAACCCGGACCTGACGAGACTACAGCATTACTATCGGAGATGGCACTTGATGGCTAACCCACACAAAACTGTATGTACGGTAATGCATCTCAATAACAAAGAGGCTAAGAGAGAGATGAAATTGAAGTTCTGCGGCCGGAACATAAAACATGAAAGAGCACCAAAATATCTAGGAGTTAAACTCGATCGAAGTCTTACCTACAGAGACCACCTGGTGGCGACAAGTCAAAAAATGAAGACCCGAAACAACCTTATTTCGAAATTGGCAGGTACCTCGTGGGGAAGTTCTGCTGCTACTCTCCGTACATCCGCGCTGGCGCTGGTCTATTCCGTTGCGGAGTATTGTGCCCCAGTATGGAAGAACAGCGTACATGCCAAAAAAGTGGACGTCCAGCTAAACGAGGCCATGAGGCTGATTAGCGGAACGCTGAAAGCAGCCCCTGTCCACTGGCTTCCTGTGTTAACTAATATACAGCCACCATATATCCGCAGAGAACAAGCCGCATCTAAAGAAAGATCGAAAATAGAAGCCAATCCCAAACTCCCAATACATGAGTATGTGTATGGAAACAATCGTCTCAAATCGAGGCGACCCTTTTGCATGAACCCAAGAGACCTGTACGATTCCTCTGGAGAATGGAAAAGAATATGGAAGGAGACGAAGGTTAGGAATTGGACCCTCATAGATGACCCCACTAAGCGGGTTCCAGGTTTCAACCTGAAGAGGCGCCAGTGGACAACGTTAAATCGACTCCGGACTGGATTTGGAAGATGCAAAGAGCAGCTAAGGAAATGGGGATATAGTGAGGACGGTGAGTGTGAGTGTGGACTACCCCAGACCATGGACCACATTATTCAGTGCCCGATTTATGGATTTGAAAATGGTAATCTTGAATCACTTCATAACTTAAGCGACGCGGGAGCCGAATGGCTGAGAGACCTAAAAGTGTGTTTGTAGTACTATATTACTATATTATTTTATTGTTATGTTTTATTTCTTGCATGAAGTGACTGTGTATGATTCGTGTAAGCTTCTGGCAAATCGAACGAATAAATAAATAAATAAAATTCCTAATAGGCAAGGAAAAAATACAATGCGGCAAGAGCCTTCGCTACCTAGGAATGGAAATTGACGGGAAGCTAAGTTTTGGACCACACATTAGTGAGACGACGGAAAAAGCCCAAAAAATAGCAGCAACGCGTTCCAGATTGATGCCGAACACCAGGGGCCCCAGCGACAAGACGAGACGAATTTTAATGAGTGTGATGCACTCGAAAATGCTCTATGCAGCACCGATCTGGGCAGAAGCTCTTCAAAACAATAATCTGAGAAGGAAAATGCTGTCTGTCCAGAGGAAAGGAGCTCTACGCATAACATCGGCGTATAGAACTGTATCCGGAAGTGCTGTTCTTCTGCTGGCGAACGTCCCTCCTATTGACCTGCTTGCTCTAGAAAGGAAAGAAGTTTACAACTACTCCCATGAGCAAGAAGGCAACGGAAGGCGAATGCAACAAGATAAGGATAGCGCAATTAAAAAAGCGAAAGAAAACGCGATGCACCGCTGGCAGAAACGTTGGGACAGAGAGGAGACCGGCAGATGGACTCATAGGCTCATCCCGAATATATCCAAATGGATAAGCCGCAAACACGGGTCCATGACATACCACTTAACTCAGGCATTCACAGGGCATGGATGTTTTAAGGCATACCTTAAAAGATTCGGCAAGACAGAAGACGCGTTATGCTTCTACTGCAGCCATGAAGTGGACGACGCCGAACATACGCTGTTCCATTGCCCGAGATGGGACACGCTAAGGCATCGCATGATATGGGAGGTCGGGTGTAATGTCTCACCAGAAAACATGGTCACACTTATGATCTGTAACAAGGCGAAGTGGACAGCAATAGAGAAATATATCACCGCCATTCTCAAGAAGAAGGAAGAAGACGAAAGAAACCAGTCATAGATGAAACTAAATAACACCTCGAAGTAATACAGCTGGCACCATCCTGAAGTAATGCATAACTGCGGTTCCAGGGTGGATAACGCCAGGAACACAAAGGGTTTGTGGTTTTAGTGGGTAAAAATCTCACACTGTTGAGGAGTGCGGGCTCCTCATCGTCTTTTGAAGATTTCCACAGTTCCCCTCGTAAAAAAAAAGATAGATAGATAGATAGATAGATAGATAGATAGATAGGTAGATAGATAGATAGATAGATAGATAGATAGACTCCCGCAGATAGGTAGATAGATAGATAGATTGATTGACTCCCGCAAAATGTCTCAATAGTAGGCTTCGCAGACGATGCAATAATAGTGGTGTTGGAAATATACATTTATATTGTAAGGTTGAAGTTTGTGAACATGTCGACAGTGTCGCCATCTGCGTCTAGTATATTATTGGAAATGTACTATATATTGAGAGATTGAGGTTTGTGAACGCGCCGACACTGTCGTCATCTGTTTTTGGTATGTAAACGAATGATCATATTCATTCGTCCTTTTTGTCTTACTGTGCAGCAATGTAGTGTTTGTAAAAGACCGTCAAAGACGTTCAATAAGAGTTTATGTATATGTATTTTGTTATAAATAAAAGTGAAATGCAGTGTAGTTCTCAAGAGTTAATTTAACATGGTAGCAGAGCGTGGTTGCCGGATGCAGATGAATTGCTGAAGAGGTTATATTGGAGTTCAGCCCAGTGTCCGTCGATTCGAGGAAGTTTGCGACATGGACGACCTGAACATTCCAGCTTTTGATGGAGAGGACTACGCAAACTGGAAAACGAGGTTAACTATCTATTTGAAATTAAAAAAATGCCATGAGGTGACCACGAGGTCGAAGCGAGAAGAAGACAAGGACGTAGAATGGGAAGAACAGAACCTGAAGGCGATGCATTGCATTTTTAGTGCAATTACTAACAAGCAGCTAGAGTTCGTGAATGATAAAGTAAGTGCTTTCGAGGTTATGAAGAAGTTTGACGAGCTATACTCCAAAGAGTCAACAGCGTTGCAGATTGTCTGCAGGAACAAACTAGATGGACTCAGATTAAAGAATTACAGCGACATAAATGAATTCTTCACTGTGTTTGAGAAATACATAAACGAACTGAAGTCAGCCGGGGCCAAGGTAAGCGAAGAAGAGAAACTAAATTACATGCTCAAAACGCTGCCCGAGTCACTAAGTTATATCGGAGATCTAGTGGATGTTTTGAAGAAGGAAGACCGGACTGCGGAGTACGTGAAGGCAAAAATAAGGATGAAGAGCATCAAGGAGAACCAGGACAGTGAGGGCGTAAAATCAAATGCATTCATCTCGGAGAAGAGACCTAGTGCGAGCGGCCAAAAAGTGTGCTACGGATGTGGTAAACCAGGACACTTCAAGAGGGAATGTCGACAAACTGAGAATCATCGAGGTTCCCGGGGACGTGGCGGAAGAGCACGAGGTAACTATGGAGGTTATGTCAACCAAAGTTATGAAAATGGACATCGCGAAGGCAGAGGAGGACCACGTGGGTCCAGAGGCGGTCGCTATGGTCACGACCGATCTTACCGACAGAACAAGCAAGGAGACCGACATTACCGACAGGACGACCATGGTGGTAGGAACCGTGGAGAACAACAGTTTTATCAGAATGTAAGTGGCGCAAGCAGTTTCGTGACAGAGGTCTTCGCCAAGGAAGTAAACAGTGTAACACAGGATTCAGGTCAGATTGAAATTAATTGGTTGTTAGATAGCGGTTGTACAGATCATATAATTAATAACGAGGAATATTTTTCTAAATGCGTAACGTTAAAAGAACCGATTAATGTAAAAATCGCGAACGGAAAGATTTTAACGGCAACTAAAGTTGGTAATGTAATTAGCGATTTGTTAGTGTTTGACAGATTAGAACGAGTTGAAATGAAAAATGTATTTTACATTAAAGATCTAGATAGGAATTTAATTAGTTTTTCAAGAGTCACAGAGAAACATGATATTATTGCAAAAGGCATCAGCGCAAAAGTTTTTAGTAAAGATAGGGGTTTAATTGCAGTTGCATGGAAACAAGATAGGTTATATAAAGTGACAAGTGTGATCAACAAAGGGGAATTTAACGTAAACTTCTGCAATAAAGAAAATATGACAATAAAGGAAAAGTGGCATAGGATACTGGGGCACGTAAATTTCAATTATTTAGATAAAATTTGCAAACATCAATTAGTAGATGGAATCCCTCAAAACGTCGAGTCTGAACCTATGAAATGTAAAGTGTGCATAGAAAATAAAATGCATAATGTTCCTTTTAAAAACAACAGAAATAAGGCTAAAGAAATCCTAGAAATTGTTCACACAGATCTAAATGGGCCACATTCAACAGTAGGTATGCATGGTGAAAGATACTTTGTTTCTTTTATTGATGATTATAGTAAACTTGCACGCGTTTACACAATTAAAACTAAAGACCAATTATATGATTGTTTAGTTGGGTATGTAAATGAGGTTGAAAATCTTACTGGGAAAAGGATTAAGAAATTGCGGTGTGATAATGGAAAAGAATACATGAATAATAATATATATCAATACATCAAGGAAAAGGGGATTGTTTTAAATGCGTGCCCGCCATATGTGCATGAGTTGAATGGAACTGCTGAGAGGTTCAATAGGTCAATCATGGACATGTCAAGATGTTTATTAGCCGAAGCAAAAGTTAACAATAGGTTTTGGCCAGAAGTAGTTTGTGCTGCCGCGTATCTGAAAAATAGATGTCTTGCAAATACCGCAGAATTGAAAACTCCTTATGAAATATTTTTTGGAGAAAAGCCTAATGTCACACATTTAAAATTGTATGGAAGTAGAGTCTTTGTAAGGGTGCCAGAACAATTGAGAAAGTCAAAATGGGATAGAAAAGCAGATTTGGGAGTTCTGTTAGGTTACAGTGACGTTGGATATAGGGTACTCATAAATAATAAAATTGTTGTGACCAGGCATGTAGAGGTTGTTGAAGAAAATATTAGATGTGTAGGTTTAAAGGATAATGGTTCCGTGAGTAAAAGATTAGATGAATCTGGGTGTGAAAATTGGGAAACTGGGTCTGAAGATAACAGCGAGGACGAAGAAAGGTTAGTCGAAATCGAATCTCCAAAAGCAGCGCTAAAGGAAAAAACAACAAGGTCGGGTAGAGTGGTTAAAACTCCACAACGCTATAGGGATGATAATACAAGTAACTTTATTTATATTAACGTATGTAGTGCAGATAGCCCGGTTAGTTTTGAGGAGGCGATTAATAGCAATGAATCGAAAAGCTGGAGTCAAGCTATGGATAGGGAAATTGAATGTTTGAAGAAAAATGACACATGGGAGTTAGTTAGTAAGCCAGAGGGCAAAGATCTTATAGATGTTAAATGGGTTTTTACTAAAAAGTTTGATAATAGGTACAAAGCAAGATTAGTTGTTAGGGGATTTCAACAAAAGGAATGTGTTGATGATATATATGCACCAGTAGCTAAAATGCAAACTTTGAAGATTTTACTGTCATACTGTTGTCATTTTGGTTTAATTATTGAACAAATGGATGTAGAAACAGCCTTTTTAAATGGCGAAATCATGTCAGAAGTTTATGTTAAACAACCTGAAGGCTACGAAGACGGCACAAATCGAGTGTGCAAATTGATGAAAGCACTGTACGGTTTACGAGAAAGTCCGAGAGCTTGGTATGAGTGTTTAGATACTTTCTTGAAAAGTTTAGGATTCCAAAGAAGTGAATATGATTATTGCCTTTATGTTTTGCGAAAAAGTAATGTCCTGATTTACTTGATAATTTTTGTTGACGACTTGCTCATTTGTTGTGTAAAGAAAAGTCGAATTAAAGAAATCAAAAATTTGTTGTCAAATAGATTTAGTATGAAAGATTTAGGTGAGGTTAAAAGTTAATTAGGAATTGATATAAATTACGAATACAAGAAAAACAAAATGAGCTTGAGTCAGGAAAATTATATTAATTCATTAGCCGAAAAATACAAGATTAAAGACTCAAAATTATATGCTACACCGATGGAAGTTAACTTGAAATTAGAACCAACTCAGGAATTGCGTAATGATATAAAGTATAGAAATTTGATTGGTGCGTTGTTATATATTAGTTCAGGAACAAGGCCAGATATCAGTTATTCTGTTAATTATTTGAGCAGGTTTCAGAATTGTTATGACGGCACACACTATAAGTATTGTCTGAGAATCTTAAAATATCTGTATTTGACAAGAAACCTGAAATTGAATTATTGTAGAAACGAAAATGCAAAAGTTCTTGATTGTTATGTAGATTCAGATTGGGCAGGTGACAATATAGATCGTAAATCTACGACAGGTTATGTGATCCGTATGTTTGACAATGTTGTATTTTGGAAGTCTCGCAAACAATCAAGTGTAACAAAAGCTTCGACGTATGCAGAGTATGTTGCGCTATCAGATGCTGTGAGTGAAGTGAAATTTCTAAAAGATGTAATGAAAATTTTTGATTTGAATTTTGATGAACCGATTGTAATGTACGAAGACAACTCAGGAGCATTGAGTATCGCTAAATATGGTAACTTTACAAAAAACTCAAAACATATTGAAGTCCATTATCATTTTGTCAACGAGTTGTATATGAATGGTTTAATTGATATAGTCAAAGTAAATACTGATGATAACATGGCAGATATTTTCACGAAAGCTTTGTGTAAAGACAAGTTTGTGTATTTTAGGAATATGATGAATATTAACTGAATTTAAGATAGTATGTATATAAATGTAAGGAGGCGTGTTGGAAATATACATTTATATTGTAAGGTTCAAGTTTGTGAACATGTCGACAGTGTCGCCATCTGCGTCTACTATATTATTGGAAATGTACTATATATTGAGAGATTGAGGTTTGTGAACGCGCCGACACTGTCGTCATCTGTTTTTGGTATGTAAACGAATGATCATATTCATTCGTCCTTTTTGTCTTACTGTGCAGCAATGTAGTGTTTGTAAAAGACCGTCAAAGACGTTCAATAAGAGTTTATGTATATGTATTTTGTTATAAATAAAAGTGAAATGCAGTGTAGTTCTCAAGAGTTAATTTAACAAGTGGCAACGGCGGAAACATCGGCCCTACTAGAGGTCATCGTAAACGACACCCTGAGAAGAGTGATGAAATGGCTGACGTCCAAAGGGCTGGAAGTGGCAGTCCATAAAACGGAAGCATTGCTTATCACCGAAAGACGATCCTACTCCAACCCAACATTCCTAATAGGCAAGGAAAAAATACAATGTGGCAAGAGCCTTCGCTACCTAGGAATGAAAATTGACAGGAAGCTGAGTTTTGGACCACACATTAGTGAGACGACGGAAAAAGCCCTAAAAATAGCAGCAACGCTTTCCAGATTGATGCCGAACACCAGGGGCCCCAGCGACAAGACGAGACGAATTTTAATGAGTGTGATGCACTCGAAAATGCTCTATGCAGCACCGATCTGGGCAGAAGCTCTTCAAAACAATAATCTGAGAAGGAAAATGCAGTCTGTCCAGAGGAAAGGAGCTCTACGCATAACATCGGCGTATAGAACTGTATCCGGAAGTGCGGTTCTTCTGCTGGCGAACGTCCCTCCTATTGACCTGCTTGCTCTAGAAAGGAAAGAAGTTTACAACTACTCCCATGAGCAAGAAGGCAACGGAAGGCGAACACAACAAGATAAGGATAGCGCAATTAAAAAAGCGAAAGAAAAAGTGATGCACCGCTGGCAGAAACGCTGGGACAGAGAGGAGACCGGCAGATGGACTCATAGGCTCATCCCGAATATATCCAAATGGATAAGCCGCAAACACGGGTCCGTGACATACCACTTAACTCAGGCATTCACAGGGCATGGATGTTTTAAGGCATACCTTAAAAGATTTAGCAAGACAGAAGACGCGGTATGCTTCTACTGCAGCCATGAAGTAGACGACGCCGAACATACGCTGTTCCATTGCCCGAGATGGGACACGCTAAGGCATCGCATGATATGGGAGGTCGGGTGTAATGTCTCACCAGAAAACATGGTCACACTTATGATCTGTAACAAGGCGAAGTGGACAGCAATAGAGAAATATATCACCGCCATTCTCAAGAAGAAGGAAGAAGACGAAAGAAACCAGTCATAGCTGAACCTGAATAACACCTCGAAGTAATACAGCTGGCACCATCCTGAAGTAATGCATAACTGCGGTTCCAGGGTGGATAACGCCAGGAACACAAAGGGTTTGTGGTTTTAGTGGGTAAAAATCTCACACTGTTGAGGAGTGCGGGCTCCTCTTCGTCTTTTGAAGATTTCCACAGTTCCCCTCGTAAAAAAAAAAAAAAAAGATAGATAGATAGATAGATAGATAGATAGATAGATAGATAGATAGATAGATAGATAGATAGATAGATAGATGGTCCAAGCTGTACAATTCCGTTTCCCGTAAAGCCATACAAATCTATCTGTGACCAGTTTCACAGTTTTTCGTATACCAGGATGAGCCATGTTGTGTATCATGTTAAATATAGTAATCTACACGAATCTGATATAAATGACCGGGATTGTAATAAATTGTTGTCACTCCATACAAAAATATTCGAACCTGGCATACGTTGCAATTGAAGTGACGTTGTAAAGGAGAAAAGAAATGTACCTCTTCATCGTCCTCTTGTAATTTGGCTAGATGCCGATAATTCAAAAATGAGTAAGTTACATCATCAACATCAATGTCAGTGCGTGGAAAAGAGTTGCATTGTTGATTTATCATTTGGAAAACTGAATATCGGTTGTAAATTGAGATATAAAAACAATTTGGTTTACCTGCACAGTAGGAAATTAATCTTTCTTTTACAGGAATAAAAATCAGGTGTAGAGGATGATTCAGACAGGAGGCTTCTTTTGTTGATATTAAGGAAGTTTCTATTATCCATAACAATCGAGCCATATGAATTGTCACCTGGTTGTTCTGGAGGGAGAATCTCTATTAAAATATAATCATTATTGCTATCTGTTGCTCTATTTATAATTGGTGAAAGGATATTAATTGGACAATATGACCTTCATATTTATAATTGAAACAGGTAATATTATCAGTTGTGAAAAATAGTCTATATGTTGTATCTTCTTATGGAATTAGAAGTGACTGTGGTAATTTATGTAATTCATCTGGGTGAAAAAAGACTTGTCTCCTGAAGCTCATAATATGGGATATATCTGGTTTAGATAGACCTGCTCTGATAAATGTAATGTTAGAAGAAGTTTGAATATTCAATTGTAGAAGAGCATTTTTTATCACCTCATGTGGGATAACTGGACAGATAATGGATATTATAACTCTTACATGTTTGCTCAATAAGGGTCAAACACTCACTTCAATGTCATTAATAGGGAAAGTTTGATGGTTAACTGTTAGAGAGTTAGTGATCAATGATTAATAAGTTTTTATAAATATTTTTGGGTTCTAAAATAATAAGTTTTATTTTAAAACGCAGTAAACTGTTGTGCCTTGGGAAGCGTCGACATTTCTCTGAAAATTTGCAAGTATAATTTATTCCACCCTGGTTTTCATGCGCATTGGTTAATGAAATGGACTTGTTATTGTTCTAACATTCAATTCAAGAACACATTTTAATTTGTCAGTTAAAATACTGAGGCTAAACTAGAAAAGGGCATTGAATGGTTACTCAAAACACAACTACGAAAAGACTATCCGTAATACGCATAAACACCCAAAGGTAGGCCAATGGTCGATAGTTCTCTAGAATTTATAAATGATGACCAATTTGTTCAAATATGATAATGATATGAAAGTCATGTTTCCTCTACACGAACAAGATTTAAACTAGGAAACACATCTCAGTTTTGTGTGAATACCTGTGATAGCTGAGACCACGGTTTTTGATAAAAATCAGACGCGTGAGGGCCCTCAAAGTGACGAAAGCCCTTGCCCTGAATGCTAGGCGGTCTGTGCTGGAAAATAAAAAGTGACTGTTAACTTCTGGTCGTGAGAAAGGTGCTCCATTATCGCCCGAATTATTCATTCAATTTGATGAAAATATATGTGTGAAGATATATCACTAAGTCAATAACAAACATATCACGAAACAATTTCTAAATTAACACTGCTTTTTGGCATGCAGGCGGTACAAATACCGTGTATTGTACCTTTATCCTTTATTTTAATTAAAGAAAGTACATAAAATGATAAACAATAAAATTAAAATTGCATTCCAAATTCATGTTAGAAGATTTGCCAGCAATATTTGTAAACAATTAATGATGACTAGGAAAATGTGTGTACATTAAAAGTTCACAAAATTGCATTTCACTTGAGATACAGTATATTTATAAATACTGAATAAATTTCAAGTCAACAGTCGTTTGTAAAGATGTACAAAGAGCGGCATGAAAAGCTTCAAATGAAACAGCCATACGACAGCAAAAACTATCGGGGGAGGCGGAGACGCTTATTAACCCAATAGGAAATCACAAATCCAATCTGCGCCGTCAGATTCCTCCTCGGGTGTTGCCAAATGTCTGCAGCGGCAGCGACAGTCCGCGGGTCGGTTCCCGGGCGAGCGACAGGGCGCGGCGTTTCACAAAGCGCCTGCTCGCTGAATGGGGCTGCCCCGCATTCTTGCTTTGTCGCGAATACTAAATCCGGCAACCTCGAGCCGCGGCTATAAATTCTGAAGCTCCCACTGTGGCGGCCCTCCGCTGCCCCGCGGGCGCGGCTCCGGGGAGAAGGACGAAACCCGTTGGTTGCGGGCGCCGGCCCGGGCGACTCCTCGCTGCATTAAAGGTCGGCGCTCTTAGCACCTGCGTCAATTATAACGCCAAAGTCCGCGTTAAATTCAACGTGTAACAAACGCAAACAGCAATGTCGTGAACAACCCCGGGACAGATGCTAACTTAATACGATGTCTGCGCCACTTCCAAAACCTGCAAAATCGCCAAAGTCTATGTCCTTGTTAACGCCTACACAAACATGTGTAATCTACAGGCTCCAGGAGAGTTTCTCCACAGTCGCATCTTGCTGGTGAGAGAGCTAGCGATATAGTATATTATGTTGGAAGCTCGAGAGGCAGCTTGAAACAGTAATAGGCGTACTCATCACAATCGTAATAGATGCTGGAAATGTGGTTCCCTTCCCTTGTTTTCCACTGATCTGGTTGGTAAAAGCATGAATTCAGTGTTTAATAGTAGGCCCTGACTCTGCTCGATGTAGAAATAATTTCCTATCGCTTTGTGTGTTATGGTACAAGTTCCTAGTCTATAGTCATGCTTGGAGAAGAAGAGCGATTTGATTATTATGACGTTATGAATATTAGTGGAGCAATTATATAATGAGAGGTAGAGAAAACGGAAGAACCCCATGAAAATCTGCCGCAATCCCGCTTTGTCTACAATAAATTTCGCGTAAATCGATCGGGATTTGAACCCTGATACCCATACCTCTAAACTGCATAAAATATATTCGAAACACGCAGATAAAATAAAAACTGCATGTTGAAGGAACCGGAAGCAAAATTACTAAATGCCGAAATTGATACCAACACGCAAAAGATGGAGAATTCAAAACTACCTAAAAAAGCTTTACACTTTCATCCATATAGACAAAGAGACTGAGCAGACTAAAAAACGATGAAAGGAAAACTTGTAAAGACAGAATATGCTCGTGCCTAATCCATGAAATACAGAATAAGAAGTCTTTCTAAAATGCTACTCAACGTCAGAATTAGTAATGGATTCTATCATAAATCTTCCATTATTTTATCCAGTTAAATAACATATCTACTTCCAAACTCAATTCACCATATTGTCACCAAAAGTTTAAAAAACTAGAAGTTTTAAAAAGAATATGTTTGAAATACTAAAATATGGAGCATACTGCGTATGAAATGTTAAAATATGCAAAAAATGTAAGTTTTCCTTAAATATGTGAAAATATGTACTACTTCTGATAATACGCAAAAACCTGGATAATCAAATAAAGTCTAATCACTTCAAAAAGTCCGATTCGCAAATATTTGATTAAACTTATCTTAACCAATAAACAAACTAACATGTACAATTACTTTCAAATCCCAGCCCTAGTTATAATTTTTTCAAATGTCCTGATCGCAATGAAAGTTTGTTCTGAGCGTTTAATGAGTAATGAAGATTATTATGGATCGGAATGTATGTTCTAACAAACTCCATTAGTTCTTGTACGAAAAGGCTGTTACTTCTTTGGATCTTGATGCGGTACTTTACTAGAGTGCGGATGATGTCAAACAGTCGATCGCGAGCTTTTTGGGGGGAACTTTTCACTAGATCGCAGAGGAAGGCTCAGTTTGTCTAACATGGGTTTGCTCCACTGAGGTCACTGATGCATTCTCCAGCGCTACAGTCGCTGTCAGTCTCATACAGCCCTACCAATAAACGTGGTGTAACATTTATTCTGTGCTTAAGCCCAGAATAGCAGGAGAATAGCGAAAACTCCTACCAATAAACATGGACTAACTCAAGCACGGAATAAGAGAGGTATAGTTTCCATGGCAACCGCTAAACACCGGAGACACGTAGTTTAAGTATGGAATAACCTGGAAATAACCTAGAAATACGAAAACAGAGGCGAATAAACACGAACATCGCTTCATTGTATTTCTAATTTTCCATTCGCCTGTACTTTCTTTTCTTGTGTTTTCTGGAATATTTGGCAACCTAGTTTACTTCGTGAATCATTAATTTGTTCGAATTTTCTTGGACTTTTGGCATTGTAAACTTCGAAGTGATTTTGTTGGCGTTTCTTATTAGAAATAGAAGATAACAACATTGATGAAATGTACAGACAGCCGAGGGAAAAAATGTGTGAATCTTTTTGAAGGGTATTTGGCTGAATTTCGAAATAAAAATGAGTTTTCGTGGGACGGTACACAGGAGTTAACCAAGTGTGTTCAAGAGTGTCATTATCAGTAAGCAACCATATCCCTAATAGGCCCATAGCGAGTCCATTATAAGTATTTTTAATCATTAATCGTACGTACAATACCTCATACAATACGTACAATACCTCATAGAAAGTTAAGGATATACATTGTTTTATTTTAATAAAGTAAATAGTGTTATCCATGATCAATTAAATAACCAAAATGACATGACACACTGTTCTCATATTTTCAATTATTCAACGTTAAAACAAAGACTGAAGATGAGAAATTTCATGGCAAATTTTTTTTGGAATCTACTTCTTCCCCTATGAATAATTTATGACCCCACAAAAAACACGAAAAACAAGAAAAAAATACTGTTTAGCGATAGTTACATTGAAAAGCTGCTTTCAATGCTCAGAAGAGACTGCAGAAATTATGCAGAGCCGTCGCTTTCAAAAGTCAGTATTTTATGTGGAGGAAGAAGCAATCGACTACTTATACTACCAATAGCAGCAGATGTTCGATGAGCAGCAGCAGTTTGGAGAGCACTTAACGAGAACAATTAAAATAAAATGTATGATACATAATTGACTTAACATTTTATGAATGTACTAATTTCAAATAAAAGTTATACTTGTATGTCTGATAATAAATATATTTTTATTTCATAAAAATGATCCAGTGTTGCACCTATTGAACATTTAAATTTTTAGGTAATAAATTCTTCTTTATGTTCAAGAATACAGAAAATGTATTTTCATTAAGTATTCTGAGAAAACTTTTTTTTAATTAATTTCTATAACTATTAATTTTTTACCTGTTTTAAATCTGAATTTATTAGTTTTTCTATAAAAAAAATACAAGAACTTGTCTTGTATTCTAGCTCTCTGCAACATCAACAATCTCTAGCAAAGCACAGTAACAGAAATTACCTTTAGAAAAAATATAAGAAAGGAGTGGATTGGTTTTCAATGTAAATAAAAAAAATGTTATGCCAAATATAATTCTGCAGAACCTACTCTTTAACTTCACTTAAAGCATTATTTGTATCCAACTACATGTATATAATATTATTCTTTTAACCAACATTTTATAACTAAATGTTACATAGCAAATTTACATAAAAACAGTGAAAAAATTGTCACAAATATTGAGCCTTCCCCAGATATCGAACTAAAATATTGGTTCATTATGAACTCAAATTAATAGATTTGAAGTTCTAACAAATCTTTTAGGACAATACCTGATTAATAAAAAAAATATTGTCATAATGTTTTAATGTGAATTTGGTAGGCAATAGTTATGAACATGTCAGTATCAAAGTTGGTCATTAATAAAAAATATTCATGTAAATGAGTATTTGAATTCATCAACTACTGTCGTAAAATAGAAAAAAGAATCTTGATATTGGGGTATTTTAGAATGCTGTTTTAAGTTGATCCCTGCCTTTAGGATATACAGTAATAAGAAAAGGCAAAACTATTTCCTTCAAGTGAAAGAATTTTAGTGATCTATTTTTTATATTAAGTTTCGGAGGGTAATGGGTCAGAAAATGTATGAATAAAAAACAGATATTCTTGAGAAGATAAATCTTCTAATATGGGTCAGAAACTAATTTCATTCACTCACTATTGTTTACATTATTTTCAATTAGTTGTATGTTAAAAAAGTGAAAAAAATATTTTTTTATGAGAAAGGGAAAATTCAACTTGACATGGGCTTGCTTTGAACATTTTAACTTTTAATAATTCATATAAGTGGGATTAAATCAAATTGTAATAAATTCAATATAAATTAGATCACATGCAGTAACATTGCCCAATTATTCAGCACAAAAATTAAATAATGTTCTATCCTTATATCAGAATAAAGTGTTCCTAATGGCATATGAGTAAAATGAATTGAAACTGCAGTTTTAATTGGTAATAAAGTTGAATGGATGATTTTTTTCTTCTCTAACCGTTATGTTTCGCGTTATGTCTGCACAGCAGACAATTGCTAATCCCAATAGTTACGAGTTGTTTCACGGAAAACTTTAAGCTCACAGTAAAAGTAAAAAAGAAAATTTGAAAGTACGTTCACTTCAGATGTTTGGCGAGCACAGCGATAGTGTGTTCTGAAATCTCGTTAACATGATCGTGGAATTCGTGGAGCTCGCGAACCTTCAGAGTTTGTCTCATGTTTACGTTGACGTTGACGTTCACCGCTGGGAATAAAAAGGCACCAGACGTTTGCGTTTTTACGTTAAAGTGTGAGCTTCCTTGTGAATGAGCCTTAAAACGAGTGATTCTTCCACTTCTGTTGCGGTTAGGCAGCATGGCCTATTGACGCCATCCCCGGAGGGGGCGAAGGTGGCTGTGGGGGCGGCGGTGGTAGAGGTGGTGGAGGCAGCGGCGGTGGCGGGCGGTGGCGGGTGGTGATGGGCCGCGGCTGCGTCGCCCAGCCGCCGCGTCGCGCCGGTCGGATCATCAGAGGCGGGCTCCGGCTGGCTCATCCGCGGCAGCGCCCCCTTCCCCGGGCGCCGCCGCGCCCCACCGCCGCGCCGAGCCGTCGCCGAGCGAGCCGCCACCGCCTCCGGGGATGCGCAGGAGCCGCCCGCCCGCCCGGCGCCGCCGCCTACCTGGGGCGAAGGGTTGCCCTTTTTCACCGCTCTTGCGGAATATTGCGCAGCCCAAGTTGTGGAGTGTGAAGGCGTGTGAGTGAAGTGAGGCGCCCGACACGGCGCGATGTGATGGGCCTGACCGGGCGTTTATCCCGCTAATGGAGCTCGTTAGCGTGTGTGGAACGCGTCAGGAAGCGTTACGAACACGCTGCCGAGAATTGTTTTGTGTGTTTCTTTACGAACGCACGTGGCGTCAGCCTTCGTCAATGTCGTCGTGCTGTTGAATCTAGGAATTTCAGGAATCGTAATCGGAAAAATTGCGAACTTTGAATGGGCGATCGAACACGTTTGGAGGTGTATCAGTTCCTAGTTGAGCACTTGAAATAAATCTTTGCGAAAGGTATGGGTTCTTCTAAGCCGGGTACTTCTGTTCGCGCGAGATAATTGCTAGCGAGCATAATGCAATCTTGCGCACTATCTATCTTTTATCTTACGTCAACTTTCCTGTATCTTCTTGGTGTTCAGCTAATGCTGCAAAATCTGCTCTATCATACCTTTTTCTGTATTAAGGGCATTATTTTTATCGGCCAAGTTACCTGAAAATTTCAACTTCCAAAACATTCCTCAATTTTTTTTATTTATTGTTATTTTATTATTTGTAATCAGGATTTCGTTAAATATTCATTCAAATGCAAGGACTCAGAGTGAATAAAATTATTTTCCTTTGGAAATGTTAATTTTTTTCAGTAATTATCTTTTCCACCAAACGTACTCTGTAATGAAATGGAATAAGAAATAACTTAACATAAATACTGACTATAATAATTAACATTTAGCTAAGCCGTCTCCAAAACTGGCGTTCACTCCACAACAACGCTTAGTTTTATATTGCGTTACACCGCACTTCACCGCGACTGCACATCGCTCATTTTACCTCTCTTCATTCTAATTTAATGTTAAAACTATGAAAGTTTCTGCGGGAAAACTGTCCCTATCTCAGATTGTTCTGTAAAAAATTAAAATTTCCCAACGATTTTAAAGGACAAAAACATTGCTCTGTTTTTGTTTCTAGCAACTCTCATGACCCTTTTATGGAGCTAGCTCTGTAAGAAATCAAGTCACTTTTCTCTATATTCTATCCAGCATTTCTCAATGTGAAATAATTATTTAAAGAATTTAGTAAGTGATCGATATCATTAAAAATCATTCTTCCAAAGCGACTTATCTTCATTTCCCATAGACATGCACAGAGGGGGGTCAGGGGGTCCATGATCCTCTCTAACAATTCCGGAATGGCTCACGTAGTCCTACGTAATATATTTTATTTCCGTAAATATGTCCAATTGCTTATTTCCCCTTCATTTAAGCTGACAATTCGGATAATTGATTTACAACTTTTGAGGAAAAGGTTTTGCAAACCAACTGACACCGGTTGACAACGGTTGAATATAAAATCAATTGTATTTTTATTAACTGTATCATTAAAGTTATAAATTCGTTGTACTTGTAGTATGTTTACTTATTTACTTGTTAAATATGTCGTATCTAATTAAAAAGGTTAATGGGAAAGGTGGCCGTGAGGGGGTAAGAAATGTAGTTGCTCCCCTCTCGTTTTAGGCTGCGGCGCATGTGCCATTTCCGTTGTGTGTGTATCTTTTTCTTTTTGCTAATTTTCTACGTGTCAATATTTTATTCAAAAGTTGGTTCAAAACGCTGTCAAATAGGTTGTTCAAAAATTGTGTTTTTTCTATCTTAGTACGAAAACTCTCTTTAATTTAATTATAAAGCTGAATGCGAATACCTCCCCTTCCATAAACATATATTTCATGAAGATACGAGTCGTACGAAGACACGTTCGTACGTCTCTTTGGAAATGAGCTCCCCCGGGGGACTTTTTGCTTGCAGAACGGGGCCCGCCTCAGATTCAGGCGTCGAGGGGTGACTGCAGCAGTCGCCCCTGTCAGAGAGTGCGTCGACCACATCCCGCAATTTTCATGCGCGACCGTCCCCCCCCCCCCCCCGCCCCGCTGCCCGGAGGCCGCGCCGTTGCCCGCGCAGGGCCCGGCGAGGGCACGGTGTGGGCGCGCGCACCTTTCCTTCCCCGCTCCCTTCGCCCGCCCTCCGCTATCCGCGCGCGCAACCGCTGTAACGAGATGTCGCGCTTTTCATTGTTCCTCCGATCTCCAAACGCGCGCGCAACACGATCCCCACGGGAGCGGCGGAAGGAGCCGCCCGGAGGCTGCCGGCACGGCGCCCCTTGTGCCGAGCCCCGCGCGGCGGCTGCTCGAAAAAACAACAGCAGGTTTCGGATGGTCCTGTTCCTACCTGGCCACCACGCGGCTGTCTTCGATTCGCGTGATCTTGTGACGAACGAGTTGGCGGCATGCTCCTCACTGTTGTCATAATTTTTGCGCCCTTCATCATTTGCTTTTCTTTCAATTTAAGATATTTGCGAATTACGTTTTCGTAAATTTACTGAATTAAAATTATGGTTATGCTATTTTCTTGAAGGAGTTGAAGTTCGAATCCAACATTAAAACATTATTTTAAGCATAAATGATTAGTAATTGAAATCCGTGCCGTCAAATTTATTGGTTGAGCGGCATTGACATACGGCGTAAAGCTAAAGGTGACTTGAATATCAATGGCCTGATATCAGTTTAGTAGTTATCAGTTTCTAGTTATCTAGTACTCTCCTAGAATACTCTTTCCTAGTTAATGTCCAAAACCAACTCATATAACTTGTATGTTAAATGTGTTCGTGGAGACGATAATAACCCGATCGTTAAAAGAATGAAGAATGTGGATGTTTATAAAGGGTGTAAACCTGAGGCTGAACCCTTCCTGAAGCTATTATCCTGATAAGTCGTATAATATCTCACAGATAGCAACACAGAAAAACTTTTCCCCAATTTCAGAATTTCCAACATTCGAAAGGTCGGTCTGTGAGGTTTCGATTGAAACTATTTTTCTCCCTCCTTAAAACTGGTTTTCATGTCCCTAGAGAAATGAGTTAGGTTTCATATGGCGAACTTTTACACATTATCTTGCGTTTTGGGAGGTGCAACTCTTCTATCTCCACTCCTTTCAATCGGTTTTTAGTATCATTTGAAACTGTGATCCAGAATGAAATTATTTTCACTTTAAAAACAACAATATTTACAACGAACAATGTTCGCACGAGTCCATTCTGTTTGCCTTTAATTTCTATTATTTATTTCCACTGTGAATCGATTCATGTGGAAACACTTTGTTCTCAAAAAAGAGTTTCCAAATATCGATTTACTTTGCTTTCTGAAATAATTTATCAAGTCGATTTGAAACGTTTATTGCAAACTTAAAATGTCGATTTATCGAGCAACCAATAATATTTATGATTTTACAAATGAAATGCCTGATTGCAGATCTGCAAGAATCAGAAATTAAAACCTCAGATTCCATCAAAGAAAACGTAATATTAAAAAGATAAGTTCCAAAATTCGTATGCAGGACTATAAATAATATAAACAAACTTGTGAATAAATATCCTCAAAATGAGCAAAAAATCATTTTAAATTTTTTTAAAAATATTTCTAACAGAATTCATCTCCCGGAAACGTAACGGTCTCAAGAAAGGCGGTCAGATTAAAGGCCACCTGATTCATTTAACCATCAAACGAGCTTTAAATTACTGTCTCGAACTATATGCGTCAACAACCGTTGAAGTAACGGAATGTAAAACGGAAGTACACGAAAACTATCTAATACTCTCGATAAGTGGCACTCTAGTTGCCATTCACAAATTGTTGGCAATTTCCTCGCTTCATCGTGCTTTCTAATCTAAAGAAATGTATTTACACTATCAGGAAAGAAAATTATCAGGTTGCTTTAATTGAGCATTGGGTTCACGAGTTACTGTTTTGTCAGCAATACTCTAAAATCAATTCTCAATTCCTCGTTTGCCTAGTAAATATGTTTTACATTTGTCAGTACTGAACTTTCGTAGTTTTCAAATGTTGTCAAACACTTTATTAGGACCTTTATTTATAATTCAACTATTCATAGTAAAATAATGGGGATAGGGATTCTGGAGCAAGACAAAGTGCATAATTTATATTTATCCTGTATTCATCAAATACATTGTTTACTGGTATGATAATAAATTAAATTAACTTAATGAATCTGCATTTTAAAAGTCACACAAATGGAGCTGAGGTTAATAGCCATTACCAAACTGAGCTAAAACACAATAACTTATAAATTATTGTGAACTATTAAACAATAACTTATAAATAGACTTTTCGAACACGTGATCTTTCGCATTCGAGAACGCTACAAATTTGAAAGATTCCCAAATCACGTGTTCGAAAAGGATATTGAGGTACTTGACTCAAAGCACGGATTTAATCTATAGTTAAGTGCACGATAACACCTTTATCAAAGCCTTGGATGACCAGCAATTAGGAATTTTATCTGTCTTATCAACCAAGGTGCACATAGCGGCAGTAGCACAATAAATCTCAGCCGATGTTCAGATAAACCCAAGTTATAACTGCTTCTGCGTCACTCTCTTTTTCAAGAATTGTCTTTTCTTACCACAAAGTCCAACTATACTTCAATACACTCGCCACAATAGACAAGCATGTTTTGTTAAACTAACTGTACTAAAGCAAATAGAGAACACTCCTTCTGAAGTATTCTGAAATTGTAGGTGCTGATTATTCAAAAATTAATTAATGAAATTCAAGTCTTTAAACTGCAACACGTGAGAAAAAAATGAGAATATGTTTCAGCAATAGTTAAGATGGTGTGAACTAATAGTGCTACAGAATGGCACAGACTTTCCCGTATTAGTTTTCTATTTCCTTCGGACTCGGGTAGCTATACGAATTTGCCACACACTCATACCAGCTGCCATCTATCGCCGCCCAAAGTACATTATTTTGAACTTTTCTTAATTTTTCGGTTTCCTAATTCTAGAACGGAAATATTATTTAAAGATATTATTAAAGAACAGTAAAACCTTGTTCTATATGGCAATTTTCTTTCGAAAGTTTGGTGCCGTTTTAAGAAAATCACCCATCACAATCGCATTTCCAAATGCAATCTCGTAAATAAGTGATCTTGAATGAGTTTCGTTACAATAAATTCATCTAACAATTTATTTTAAAAAATCGTTTCGGAAAAGGGGCGAGTTTCCCATAAGTAAGCTGCATGAAAAAAATGCAAATGATTTTTTTCTGTTTCTCGGATATCAGAAGCTTATAGTTTAATGTTTAATTAAAAATAGAAAATGTGCCATAAAACAAAGTGACAAGAATATCAATTCATTACTTCCCTCTCTTTAAAGAAAATTAAAGAAAAAATAAATAATAAATATAATCGTAATTATCTGATTCATGAAAACAAAAAAAAATCCATGATATTCGTTTATATATTTTGATACATGGTGTTTACATTAATATTCTGCCAACCTGTATCTTTGCTTTGGGCTATAATGATCGTAGGGATCATATGATCATAGAAGTGACCTCTGACAACTGGTCAAGTATTCCTTTTTTAATAAAGATAATCAACGTCTGACAATATGGTTTTGTAACAAAGTTCATTTAAATTCAAACTTATACGCATAATAGGCTGAATTTATTCCAATAGATTCGTACGTCATTGAGCTAAATTAATAAGTGAATTAATATTGTTACATCAGATCTGTCTTTCGTATGCCCTCCTTGAAGATTCTGATACTGAAACTGTCGGAACTGAGAAGTATTGCTGAATGGTCAATTGACTTTAGAGGTATATCTTCTTTAGCTCAAAATATAAGTCAGGTCGGTGAACGTTATTTCAACCCGAACGCTATTACTGAACACAAATCAAGATTTCTCTTCACCTAAGGAGCATCTGACTCTGCACGGGTCGTAAGAAAGTGCAGATGTGGGCAGGGGCAGATGACAATGGCGCATCGCAACGCGCTCCTCCGCCGGCAGTTTTCTTTTCCGCGAAGTGGAAGGATGACTCGCCAGAGGTCGAAGTTGGCGTTGGTACGGACGTCCTGTCAGGCGTCCATGGTTTATCTAACCCGCCACCAAATTACGTTCTTTCTGAAAGCGTGCACTTAATTTGTAATATTTTAGTGTGCATCGCTTAGGTGAAAATCGAAGCAAAAGATGATTCATCTTGCGAGCTTTTCAGGATGTGATGTGCGTCCTAAGGGGTTTTGATTACATACTGTATCCATACATTATTGATGCTTCAGCGACTGTCTAAAATACATAGCTGTTTAACACACAGAACACAAGTTCAAAAGTTCGGTATTATCAATTACTGCTTTAATTTTTAAATTGCACAATTACTTCTGAATCCTCACAGCCCACGCAGAGTCCTATACATGATGTGAATCGATGTACAATTTATTCTGCACATGATCTCTTATTTATTGGGTTATCTGAATTACGCAGAACCGGCAGTTGTCTGTGAGCCACGATAAGTTGGGTAAAAGATAATTTGGATGGTGTGATAACATGTCCTTCTTACCAGCAGCACAAAAAAGCCGTGGATATCAACATTCTGTGAGAATTGGTGATGTAATGCAAATTCGTTAGAACCCTTATTTTATTTCTCGTTATTTTTTCTGTTTATTAATACATTTTCACGCGGAATTTACTATATTCGTTTTAAAAGGAATTTGCGATAACTTTAAATGGAAGAAAAGTAAATCAGAATAATAGGCGAAAATTTACAAATCAAAAGGACAATGAAAATCATAAACATATATAGATCCTGTAAATTTACTCGTAAGAATAACAACACAAGAACTGTATCAACGTGATAAAGTAGTAGATGAGAGATCTGTGTTCAAGTACGACCAGTTGAATAAATGAAATATGAACAATTGATGTTTATTTTAGCACTAACAACTAGGGCACATCATGTGTCTAATACAATAAAAAATCCAATTATAACTGACGTTAACGCATTATAAATGAAGACATATCACAATGTGTACCTTTACGCCAAGACCTTTTGTATTTATCTTTTTAGGTAATTGTGGTAATAATACTAAGTACAGATTCTTGCGCTCAGGTTATGATAACTTTGCCAAATATAGAAGCCCTTAATCGTTGACCTATCATTAATATCATTATCACTTTCTGAATGAAGCGGCTAAGTCATTTGAACAAGAAGTAATAATTATGAAGAAACGGTTTTCATAGAAGATTTAATCTTAATGAAGTTTATCGATTTAATCCCATTCAAATTACCTTCTCATTCGTTGTCCTTCATAAAATAATAAACCAATGTGCGATATGTATATAATATTACTTTATCGCATACTGCGTACGCAGTGTAGATAAACTCATATACTACTGCCGCAGAGAAAGGTATGAACTACTAAAGTAAACGAAAAATTCGTATTGTAGGTCTCTGATATAAAAAAGGGAATACTTCTTGTCCTTATATGTAGTAAATTACTTCCTCAAACATGTTCTGAGGTCAGAATCCACGGTAGTCGGTCCTAGATACCGGAAAGTGGTTTACAACATAACGTCTGTCTGTCCATCCGTCCGTCCGTCTGTCTGTGAGCAACGCTAGTGGCTAAATGGTATAAAGAATTTTCTCCATAGTTCATATTACTCAATCGATGTAGTTGATGTCGTGGCTCTTTGAATTTAAAACGTCCATAATTTAATTTCGGGGGATATTTTACACGAAGTATCTAGGACATTCTCAAATATGTCTTAAAAGTGGCTAATGGAAATTTTATTCTAATGCAGGAGGGAATTTCACTGAAATATCTGTCTATTATAAGTCACGGCACAGACATATTTCGTGAAAAACTATCTCAAATTTACAAGATTGAGAAACCTGAAAGCAATCAGACATGCTCTGTGTATGATAATTTCTTGAAGGAAGCTGTTGGGAAGAAAGGAACAGGTGCCGTTAGCTCGTTAAGGTTCTGCTCTGGCAAGCGCCATCAGTAAGGAGGGAAAGTCTGACACAGACTTGCACTGGAACTACTGTACATGCTTGTATTAGGTGCATTAAGGAAGGATTATATTAATGCATAAAAAAATAAGCACGTGCTTATGATCTCCGCTGGATAGGAACCCCTAATAACATACAAATATATTCGTGCATAAATATAAAAATTATTTTCACAATTCATTGCAAACATAATAATTTATTTGTACAGTTTTAAAACATTTTACAGTATTTCAGTATTAAAAGAAGATATCTTTGGTCGCGATTATATGCTCTTAAGATATTAATTCGATCTGCTGCTATCAGTCGTCTTCCAAAAGTCGTAGTGCATTTAGACACAACACTTTACTTGGCTGTCCGGGTGACAGCCAAGAGTCCATGGCGAAGGTGTCGATATTTCGGTCGCCAATCTGCGACCTTCCTCAGGGCGCATTACCCGGACAGCCAAGTAAATACTGACTCCGGCCGCGGAAGCCTGCTCTCTCAGTAGTCACAACACTTATGACAAGGTAACTAGTTAAATATGTTTCCCTTGTAAAATGAAAATAAAACATCCGCTCTTCTTCATTAGCGTCGTTTTTTCTTCGGGTGCTTATCTTTCATTTTTCGGTGCAGTCCTTCCCTCCCCCTCCCGATTCACATGGTAGCTGCTTCTCATAGACAGGCGCAGCGCAGCACGCACTCAACAATTAGTCAATGAGAGAGCGATTCATTATTCATAGAGTGCAGTGTGAACTGCATGGGCAAATAGCAGTGCACACAAATCGTCCGTAGCGATTGGACAACTAGATTGCATTACGAAGAAAAACTGATCTTCAACAAGGAATGTGTGAACAAACAACAAGATACGGTGTTGTAATATGTTTATTATGCAATACATTTTTTTCGAGACATTAGAATCATTGTCTCGCCTATTAAAATGTATCTACATTAATAGAACAGAAAGTAATTTTCCGTTCGTTACTGGCTTACCGCTGAATGCATTTGTAAACTCTTGGTTTTTTTTTCAGTATCTTCTTATAAACTCTTTGATATAAGTTATATTTTTTATTTTATTCCCGGAATACACAGAAATATTCTTATTTATGTATACTTTCTTGGAAAACAATATATACATTGTAATGGATTCGCTCCATTCCTCAAGAATTAGGAGTGGGTTTTTCTCAAAATATTATAGACATCTTGAAAGAAAAAATAGGTTGGTCTACATTCATTTTACGTCAGTATTTAATTTGAAAAAAGATATGTTTTTAAGTACTTTCTTTCGAAGGGAAATTGCAATATAATTTTCAATAATTTGTGAATTTGTACTGAGTCACTGCGATTCATATTATTAAATGCGGAACCTGTTCAAGCATACAATAGCATACATCATACAATTAATTTATAACTATCACTATGTTATATTATACCATTACTATGTTTAGGACCGTTTCATATATTATATTTAAGACATTTGTTGTATCAAAGGATATTTATTAAATAATAATATGAATTTATTGTAAACATTTCGACTCACAACATATTTTCTAATATTATATTTCTTAAAAATTCACTATTTTACACTTTAGTTAGTCGCAAAGGAAAAGGTGTATTAATTTCGATTTATTGAAACATATTTAAAAATGATCTCGTTAAAATATGGTGCTGCAGAGTGTTAATTCTTGAATCACTGGAAGTTCCCTAAACTTTGTTTCAGATGTTACTATCCAGATGAAAAGTGGCATATGCCTCAAGAACACTGCTTTTATGCCCACTGTCAGGAGCGAAAAAACAAGGAATTATAAATTTCCAATAAAATTTTATTAAAAGAGTTTTTACTGTAATTTATAGTATACATAAAATAATTTTCTTAAATATACCCTTCAACAACGTACTTATTAATGTATCTCCACAGGGCACTGTAGATGCGTACATTCCAGGATACTTGAAAAGAGAGATTACGAGAGCTTATGCTCATGTGTCATTCTCAGTGCAACATCAGGAAAGATTGAAAACAGTTCGTCAGGAAATTAATATCAAAGGAATATGGGTCTCAATATTAATTGATAGATCTCAAAAAACACAAAAAAAGAATACAAACATATGCATTTCTATCGCATTTTTTGAATATCCCAAGATCCCAATTAGTATATGCTTAACACACCGCCCACAGAGTGTAACTAGAAAACAAAAATACTTAATAATATACAAAAGAGTAAGCCGGTCCGGGTAGCCGGGATCGCTCAGGCAGAAGCGCCCTGACGGCCTTGAACCAAAAGATCGCGGATTCGACTCCCGTCTCGGGCATGGTTGTGTCTGTATGTATCTCTACGTGTTTGTGATTGTCCATTTTATCTTTTATTATCATTAACATTCCACCTCATCCCCCAGGGATAACTATACTGGGTGTAACAATGGACACAGCATGAAAATGCTGATCCTCCACATAAACGTCACGTGCACCAACGCTCGATAAATACGATTGAGCCCCGGTGGGTGGCACGTCGAATGCTCCCGAGATGCCCAATTCGCGGCAAAAATGGAAAAATGAGAGAGTGTGACGCTACTTGCCTAATCCAGTATTAAGCCCGCTATACACGGTCATTTTTGCATCATTTCTCGTCGGTACAGACAAGTTACGGACCAGACTGGATGCAATTTGTACGGAAAAATGAAGCATGCTTCATTTTTCGGTACAAATTGCATCTAGTTTGACTATGGCGCTCCTGGTGTTACTCTATGGAACTTTCATCGATTCCGTGCCCTGGAGAGTTGCTCGAACATTAGAGCGTTTTGTGCTGTTTTGGTTGTGATTTCGTGAGGTTGAGTGTTCAGCGACGCCATTTGTGCGAATTTGTGAGTTCCAGCGGATTTTTACTTCCTCTTAATTTCGACGAAGTTTCAGTCTCTCTTTTCTGCACCCAGGATTTCACCCAAGTACAGCGTTTCTTTCTTTTACGTTCTGCTTTTACTATAGCTGAAGCCACAATAATGTGAGCTGCCGCCGTAGCGATCATTGCTTTCCTTTCCATTTCAAAATGAAAAACCACAATACTTCACACGACTATCTACCACCTTCACTGCGAATACGTAACCATCTGATCATTCTTCCCGCGTATGCCAATTGTTTACGTACGTGCGATGTTCAACTGTTTAACTTCCAGCGCTTTTTGCGGCGTGTGGAGGAAGTATTTTCATCACGATTACATACAGAGCAGAAATGATCGTGTAAAACATCGGAATCACGTTCATCCAGTTTCGGTACCGAAACAAACGCACATCCTTTTTCCATCCACTTTCTGTACAGAAAAATGATGAAAAAATGATGCAAACATAACCGTGTATAGCGGGCTTTACAGTGTGTGGAAGAGTACCATCAAATGTGTGTTTCAAATGCGCGGTCTGGGCAGCCTTGCCCGGAGGCTGCGCGCCGGCGCCCGCCGCGCCGCCCCGTTGTGCGTCCGTTGCCCCCGCGCCGCGCCGCGCCGCACAAAGGTCCTCCGTTCGCTAAGGTCGCGCCCGTCAGACCCTTCGTTGGCGAGCCATTGTGGGACGCGCAGACCTGTCAAACCGAAATTACACCCAGAAAGGAACCAGTAGGCCAAGCACCCTTCACAGGTCATTCCTTGACAATAAGAAGTTAATCCGTGCCGTTAAGCTTTCATGGAAATCAAAACGCGCCGTCGGAACACGCATACGCCGCGCAGAGTATACGGCGGGTGCGACGCCGCGCCGCCGTTGAAAGACAAGAAGGCGTCGAGGGGAGACGGGCGAACAAACCAAAACACGCCTACTGTCCGATGAACCAGCCTTTAAACCGTTAGTCGCGGATTTCAGTATCAATTTTATAGGATCTTACAAAACCGCCATTGAATATGACAGTGAGAACAAATTCTCAATCAATTTAAATGTAGATTTTAATTCAAAATTGTTTACTGCATTAATCTCCCCGCACCCGGGTTAACGCCTATTTGGACTAACACGGAGCTATCGAAACGAACTACGTACGTTTCAACTGTCTTCTTACGTCTGCTGTATTACCTGTTACTCAATTTTCATCATCATGTCTCCTTGTCGTCCTGCCATAATAGGACAGGGGGACAATTCAAACGTACGAGTAGATTTCAATATTGGAATCTTTTATTTTAATTATGATATAATCATAAATGTCTGTAAGGAAATTTAGCTATTATAATTACATAATTGTAGAGAAATGCTATGTATAAAATACATAATTGTAGAGAAATGCTATGTATAAAATACATAATTGTAGAGAAATGTTTATAATGTTTATTCTCAACATCAAAATTAGGTAAAATTTTGAAAGCAAGGAAGCTTTGAAGGATGTAAAACAAGGTTCTGTAGCAGTACTTACTTTATGGATCAACGGAAGCCGAACAAAAAACCCAATGAAGATACTAATGCGATTTCAGTGTTGTTTCTTAAAGATTTTATTTGTAAGAATGCTACAATGTCTTTATTCGAAATTACTCTCATAGTCATTAAACAAAGTTTGGCAAAAAAGATGATTTTTTTAAGTATGGTTGCAGACCTGACAACCATTCTTCTCTACTCTTCAACGACCATTTCACTAAGAGAATTGCATTCTAAAATCATTAACAGTCTTCTACGATCATCCTGGTAACATTAACGGTCTCATAATTTGAGCAAAGATCATTTATTCTGACCCTCAACCATTAGAAGAACATTTAAGAAGGAGAGAATTCCACCTTAAGCGCCAGCTACATTTCGAATCGACGATGTATCAAAATGCTGGATGATTCACCGGCAACTCCCAGCCAATTTCCGACGAATTCCGTGACTGGGACGGGATTTCGGGCTTCTGGAAATCGGGGCCGTCGCTTCCCGGCGGGCGGGTGGCGGCGGCGGCGGGCGGGCGGCCCCATGGGTGCGGTCGGCGGCGGCGGCGGCAGCGGCTACCTGCACGGGACTCGCGTGATGCTGCGGCGGGACTAGGGACGCGCTCCCTCGGGCTACTTCTTCCCCCGCACCTCCCCGATCCTTCTCTGCTGCCGCCGCCACCGCCAGGTCCGACTATCTGCGTCATCATCACGGCCGACACCACCGCCGTACCAGGTACTACCTTCATCTCCGGCCGGAGCAGCACTGCCGATAAACACCATCGTTTTCGAGAACTGGAACTGATCTGGTAGGTATTGTGTCTGTTGGGTTGGGTCTCCCTTGAGAGAGATGCCAACTGTACCATTTCAACGATTGTCATGTTCACAATAAAAAATACAAACTTTGTTACAGCCATAATCTACACAATTGTTCCATCTACCTCCCTATTCTTCTAATTATTTATTTTTCATAAACGGTATATGTCATTTTTGTATTTCACTTCATTACGTAATAGTTTTTTTTCTAGGGCGTCTGCAATTACTTTCGTTCCATTATTGGCAGAGCATTGGCACTTTATCATCCTTGCCGGCTCTGGGATGTCGTCAGAGAGCATTCATCAAGCATCCTCCACGACCTTAGCAGACGTCGTCGGAACCCCATCGTTACCACAAACGTCATTATCATTTTCATTGTCTCATCATCCTCAATACCTGCATTTCCATTCCCGACGTTACACTCCAACAAACGTGAACATCACCATATCCATTGCGCCCCGGGTCTTCCGTCACCGCCGTCGACGAAGCCAAAGGACGAAGCCAAAAGGCAGGAGGAGGAGGAGCAGGGACCTGGAAACAGGGCACCGAATTTCCTGAGGCAGCGGACTGGCTTTAAGTTTTAACCCAGGTAATCCGCCCCCCTCCGGTGCTCTCCGCCGCGCCCGAGCCCCGCGCGCGGGCCGGGGCTCCTCGTCGTCATTCTTAACATTTCTATCCTCGGGTCATGTTTTTATTGCAGAGTTGCCACACATAGCCGCCTTGCCCGCGCCGCCCGGGCGACCGGCTCCACCGCCCGATCGCCCGCCCAAATAACAATAAAAAACGCCATCATCTTCCCGCATCAGCGGCGGTAGCCGCGCTGCTCGTGATATTAAACGCGTCTAAATCTACCGGTTTTATGGGTGTAGATAAAATGTTTACCGAGGCTACCGGACGGAGAGCAATCGTTGTGATCTAAAGGCTTGTAAGTGCTCCCGGTGCCTTTATGGTTCCTCCCGAAAGGGGGCCTCGGATTTCGGGCGGCTTACGCGGGCGGGCGGCGAGTGGTTAGGTAGCTGGCGCATTGCAAGAGGCGGTGTGTTGAAGTGGAGGATAATGAGACAGACAGAGGATATCAGGCATTGTAATGTCTGATGTCTAGACGTAATTTCAGTCTAGTTGATTGTCAAAAAGGTTAAGGACCCGCTGTCTTTCAATGTGTTTATTGTAATTAAGTATTTGAAGTAGATGAACACAGGTCTATCTTTCACTGTTCATTATTTGGCAATTAATGTTGTCATAAAGTAAATAGTAGGGAAGCTTTTAGGGTTGCAATAATTACGAGTATACTTTTCGGCCTCTTAGTCTATTCAATTTCTGAACTTTGTTATGTCAACTGATGCATGCTTCATCCTATGCCTTTATAACAAGGAATAGTTATTTTCACTAGATTAACAATTTTCATACAAAAATAATTCTATGGACGATGAAGTAACGTAATATGAAAAATATACCTATTGTATTCAAAACATTACACTGCTAGCACTAACAGCATCTGTAATCAAACAATATCAGAGTAGTAATAGTCAAACATATCAATGACGTGTCATCTGATAAGAATTTTCTTTGATAAGAACCACGCATTTGTATATAACATTTTCACCCACAATCGCTGAAATCTCGACAGATTTTCCACAACTTTTAAAGTTAACAATTTTTCACAGAGCATATATACTGGCTTACGGGACTCAGGATGTCAGTTGATGTCAATGAAGTGCCACTAACCGGGAGTTTCTACGTTCGAGTTCCGTCTCGGGTAGAATTTTCCAAACCAGCTACATAACTAGTCGAATTCAGCCGCTGTCCGGAGTAGACTTCTAGCAGCCGGATGCTCTAATCGGTAATGTTCCATGGTTTATCCGATCAATACCAGGTGGATGCCAAAGCAATACCCTAACAAACGGGCCACGGACAGCGCGTGATCCTTCCTTCCTCTTCCTTGATCTATTCTCACCCGTCACTTACACACACTGATGCTTACATGCGCTACACTGTTACACATGTCGAGAATCCAGTCGGTAACTTAGAACTTCTCCTGACTGGGGCGGTGCCCCCCTGGTGGGAGACACCTGGTTTGCGAAAACCTCGCTAGTCGACATGTAGATCGGCAACGGATCTCGCCCTCCAACGGGGAAAGATCACCGGCACTTCTCGCGATAAAAATATGAACTTTACTTACGGGAGTAATGACAGTAGTTAGCGTGCCTGAAAACTCAATTAATCAATCAATTAGAGCACATATAACATTAATAACAAGCGTTTCCCTATCCTAGATGAAATTTACAGAAATTTTAATGAACGTTATGAAGAAAATGAAAATACGAAATTTTTTACCCCAAAATCTTGAAACATCAGACGTCTTTTTCATCTTGAAGAGCAACATCACCCTCACCGTCACCATCTCTTTTTGGCCAATGCTGTCATAATGTGTACTTAGCCAATTACATTAGGTCTCGTTGCACTAAATCCTCTATCTTCCCTCGCGTTACCTTTTACGTAAACGTTCATCTTCAGAACTAGACATATTCTCACAAAAATGGCTTTTTCTTCCACCCTAAACAGCACAATCAAATCACTTGTTAAAACCACAGAACAACGCTCTGAATAGATCTACTTTCAATCTGAGAACATCAATGTCCTTATTTTTAGAAACACAGATAGGGAACACAGCGACATTTCCTATTCCTTTCTTAGAAAATCTCTCGTCCCGAACGTGTAACCTACGTGGCCCTAAGGTAGTGCTGATAACCCATCAAACTAGCTTGATTTAGAATTGTAATAATTAGTTTAATTACTAGATTGAATTCACCCAACCATTCTACCCAAAGGAAATTTATTTTTGATTTAAAGCAGAATGGAAGTCGCTTGGCGAGTTTCTGTTCTAGACACAATTTTTTTTGATTTCTACACTACACGATACACGACATATTTGATTTCTACACTAAACGATGTGTCTATCCTCGAGGAACATTATTAGATTTATTCAGTCAAAAAACAGTAAAAACTGTATGTGACGTAAGGGGGAAATATTATCTGCGCACGTTTTCTTGAGTTCCAGAATCCAGAATCTCTTCCCGTCATTTTAACTATTAATAGTTGAAAGATGATTAACACAAATAAATAAAAATAAATTTTAAAAATCGCAAGATTAGCAATAATTGTAAAATAGTCATTTTCGTTTTTGAGTTATAGAAAACTTATTTGCATCGCTACGTGAATTGCAAGTATGATTTTTCTGCATTGCTAACAAAATAGCAACTCGTCCTTCCTCTACTCTTACCATTACAAGCAAGAGTTGTAGATAAGACGTAATGTGTAAGACGTAATAAGACAATACAGAGTTGAACAAAACGTGCGTATAGTGATGCTACATTTACGTCCAGAAGCAAAACAAGGGGCCATCTCAGCATTTGCTCAATGGATCTGGGAAACTAGACAAACACCTGATTGAGATGGGGGTCATTGACTCGGAAGCTGAAGTACATTATTTGTTACAAACATATTAAGCCTTTTATAAAAATATACAATACAATTGTAAACTAATTTATTATGTATCACTGTTTTGTTAAAATAAACATTATTTTTCTTTTTGATAATCAGAATAGTCTCTAATTGTATGGAAACAGTTATGCAGCAGAAAAGATTTTACTTCCAACTTAAATTTGTGAACCGACTTCAATTGTTTAATGTCATTTGGCAGTGCGTTGTAAAGTAACGTAAGTGTATTACATGTGGATTTCTGGTAGTGAGCTGTTGATACTGACACTTGATGAACGTGATTATTTTTACGTGTGGTGTAATTATAAATATCAGTATTGCATGAAAATATGTTCCCACCGTTAACTAAGTCACTTTTAACAAATATTACAGATTCGTAAATATACAGGCAAGGCAATGGTAAGATCCCAAGCTCAATGAAGAGAGGCTTGCAAGGGTAACGCGGATGACATTTTTCATTATTCGATTAATTTTCTTTTGCAATCTAAAGGTCTGAGTACTATATTACGAGTTTCCTCAGAATTTTATACCATATCTCAGGCGGGAATGTACAATACATTTGTAAAATACACTCAACGAGCTGCATGAAGTCTGACAGAATTTGATAGAATTCTGAATGCGTAACATAATGAATTTAATTTAGTGTTTAATTTTGTTATATGTACATTCCATTTGAGGTTTGACTAAATTGAGAAACCTAGAAATTTTGTTATCTAAACATCACCTAATTGCATATTATTCATTTTAAATGGAGCATACGATTGCTGATTTGAAAGGCAAAAATGCATTGAAACTGTTTTTCCTTCAATAGCTATTAATTTGTTGTTACAAAACCAGTTTGAATCTTCTAAAATCATACTATTTACTGTTTCTTTTTTGAAAAGAACATTCGTGTCATCGGCAAATAGAACCGTTCTTCCGTTTTCAATAGACGAGGGCGTATCGTTTACGCCCGTAACAGAAAGAGGGTATCACCTAAGATCGAGTCTTGCGCAACCCTATAATCAATTGGTAAAGAATTAGAAAGATAAGTACATAATGTCCTTTCGTGCCAGTATGGTATATCTACTCTTTGAGATCGATGTTTAAGGTACGAAGTTATCCACTCTAGGGCGATACCACGAATTAAAGACGGTAATTTTGATAGCAAGATGTTACGGTCAATAACGTCAAAAGGTTCGAAAGATCTAAAAATATTCCAATGGGTGCTTCATTTTGGCCCATAGATGAAGCAACATCTCTAAGGAAATAAAAAATATAGAAAAGCCTCAGTAATATTTTAGAGAAACCTGTCATAAGAGAAAGTGGTCGGTATTTTTGAATTTCATTTTCGCTCCCTTTTGTTAAAAGTGGCTTAATTTTTGCTGTTTTGAAAATATCTCTAAATATTCTTGTGCATAAAGAAGCATTGAAAATGTGAGTTAACGGGTGTATAAAACCAGGTACACAACTTTTCAATAAACAATACGGAAATTCATTTAAACCATGAATATTTATATTTTAGTTTATTGACTATTCGTAAGATTTCATCAGAAGAAGTTTCGGAAATAAAAATCGTGTCGAAATGTTTTTGGGATGGCAATGATGTTGAATTTGACGGTTTTAGTTCCTTTGTGAGTTCAGCCGCAATTCTAGAAAAGTGTTGGTTGAAGATATTTGCCACTTCTTCCGGACTACTGGCTTCTCCCTCATTGTCCTTTTAAACAACATTCTCTAGTAAGTAACGAGATGATGTGGTCGTACGATATTCCATATTCCTTTAGTTTTGTAACTAGCGTTTAAAATATCGTGATTTTTTTTACTGAACTATTAGAAATTATTACTGAATGATTATTTTGTATTCTCGGAAGTAGACATAGAAACCGGGTGATACGTTATGATGATTAGAAATAAAGTAGAGTGTACGTTTATTTTTAGACAATGTTCTTATACCTTGTGATAATCATGTATTATTTTTCCGTGAAATATTTAATTTTCTCTTTTTGAGAGGAAAGCATACGTTAAAGTGAAATGAAAGTTTTGAGAAAAATATATATTTTTCATTTGTGTCAACAGCGTTATAAACTGTGTCCCATGATTCCTTCAGCAAGTAGTTCGTAAATAATTTTATGTTAACTTCAGTGAATGCTCTGCACATGCGTGTATTATTTATGGTGTCAGCGTTCATGTTACTAGTAATTGTAAGAATTTGTGCATCATGGTCACTGTAACCTAGATTAGTAGTTTTTATTTCATATCTATTTGTGGTTTTGTTAATTATAATTTGATCTATTACTTTTTGTGATGAAATGTATTCCGTGTAGGTACATTCACTGAAATATCTAAATTAAAATAATGCAGTAAATTGAGAAACTGCTCTTTTTCGTGGGATTCGCTCAGAAAATGAATATTGAAATCTTCACATATAACAATGGATTTAAAAGATAGATTACTAATTTTGTTCAGAGTTATCTCTAGATTTTCTAAGAAAATGAATTATCTTAAGCTCGCTTTGTTGGAGGTCTGTAGATTCAAAGTAAGATATATTGAGCGTAGTAAGATGTACGACTGTTATTTCAAAAACGTTTTCAATTGCATATAAATTTAATTCCGACAAGGAGATAGAATCAATATAATTTCTTAATAAATACACGAACTTGCGTAAGCAGGGCCCTTATTTCATTCCCTCGTGCCTGCACGATCCTGCAAGGTAAAAACTAGGAATTTCGAGTGTGTTTAGATCATTGTGTGTCAACCAATGTTAGGTAAAGCAAAAAACATCTATTTGACCTAGATTACACTGTAATACTGTAATGCTGTACACTGTAATGCACCTGTAATGCTGCCTCGATAAATTCACTTTTATTTGAAAGAGATTACACATGATGATGCAATATATGATTTTTTTTGCATGTACCTACACGGATGTTTGTCTGCTGCATTGAACTGCAGTTGCTATTTATTTATCTCATTTATTTATCTCCGCTTTCTCAGATTCCGAAGATAACGCTTTTGTTACATTTTTGGCGTTGGGGATTCTAAAATAAACGATTCAATTACTGACCACATCACATGACTGAGAGAACGACAATCTGAATGTGCATGTGTTTGCCTAAGGAGGTAAAAATTTTGGTGTTTCTGTTGAATGTTACAAGTGCTTAAACTTACTAATCCCTGGGTACTTAGTATAAAATATATTGTACTAAATGTTGAAATTGTGAACATCGCGGCTATGATGTGGGCTTGGAGAGAGGTATGTAAGTTGGTGAACTAGAAAATATGTGAAGTGTATGTGCCATCGAATATGATTTCAGAGACGGATCTAAGGATATGGGCTATTTTAAGTAAATTGAAATTGGAAGAACACTATTGAACCAACATTCCTATCCATGCCGTCTATCGAAGTTTTGGGAAACATATTTTTATTTCTTTGATTGAAATGCAAACCTATCTACGAGCAGAAAAGACCATACAGAAAAATGCCTTTTCATTAGTTGGTGGAAAATAGATTCAGACAAGCAGAAAAATTATGTTCTGCAGTATACATTTAGTAATATAGCAGATACCATATTTCCAAAAGCTCTAACTATTGAAGTGAAGACGGAGCTCCGCATGAATTGCAATTAATCGGCCTGCCTACTTCATTGGCAAGAGAAGCAGCGTTGTGAGTTAAGAATTTACTCGACGTTTTCACATATAACGAGCAATGCTTAATTCTCAACTCTATCTCTCCATACGGCATTGCCCGAATAGCCAGTTATTTGTCGCCTTCTTCGCATGTGTACGCGAGACAGTGTGTGGCGGCGCCGCGGCCGTGGGTGGCGGGCAGGAGACCAAGAGCTCGGCGTACGAGAAGCTGGGCGTGCGGAGGGCGCCCTGCAGCCGGTCGGGCTAACCGCCCACCTCCCGCGAGATGCGACCGCGATTGTGAAATAGCAGGTGGCTACCGCACAATTTGCGCCCCGCGCCGCCCCGCGCCGCCCCGCGCCGCCCCGCGCCGCCCCGCGCCGCCCCGCGCCGCCCCGCGCCGCCCCGCGCCGCCCCGGGGTTCATGTTCCTTCAGGGTTCCATGTTCCGGCAAAGGGTTAGGATTTCCCTAAGCCACCTTATGCTCCCAAAATAAAGCATTGGGAAGCACGCAGCCCGGTAAGAAGGTAGAAATTACCATGTATCCAGTTTTTCCAACTGCGAATATTCAACGTTCAAATACAATATTGAACTAAATGTTTTTGTGGAAAAATTTTTTTGAAATACTTTTTCAATCATTCCGTAAAAAAATTGAAGTAACTGTGTCACATTATAAGTTATGTTCTCAAGTATTCCCGCTGAATTTGAAAGAATTATAAATTACAGAATTAACGGGCTATGTTGGCCGCTAAAATTTCATTATATATTTGTTAGCAATTTGAATGTAAATCAGAATTTTAAAAATTTAATATTTAGCTTACATGTTGAGATAATATTTTAACTTTATTACACGAAATTTCATATAGTGGAATACATATTTATACGTTTTTAAAAAGTATTTACGTTCCATGTGTCCCACAACTATAAATCAATTCTGCGCGAATTTTAATTAAAACATTGAATTTAATGTCGAATTATATTAATTTCTCTTTCATGCATTGATGTACATTAAATCTACATTGATTATCATTAAAACAATAAATGTAATGTACAAACATTAAATTCGTTGTAATGTGCAAGGTACATGCGTTTCATGTACAGTCGTACATTCAATTTATGTTCATTTTAATTTAATCATTAAATTCAATGTACACTGCAGCCGTACATTAATCCACATTATTTTTAATGTAATTGAACAGTGTGCTTAATCTTTATAGATAGAATATTGTAATTCAAAATGTAAGTAATTTGTAGCTTCTGTGCTATTAACACGGTTCTACTAACTTTTAGATCTAATAACAGCGTTGGCTGCACCCAATAAACCTGATGTGTGACTGTTACCTCTATTGTATTAATTAAGTGGAAGTCGATATACCTACTTTAAACGAAATAAGGAAGTATAAATATTATATTTTCCCTGCCAAATTTGCTCAATTTTCTCTGAGACAATTTTAAACGAAACTTATCTCAAACTTAGTCTTATTGATTTAATATAGACTATTATTTGTACCTTCCCTTAAAATAGGTAAGAATAAATAAAATTAAATGTCGATTTAAAAATTAATTTAATGAAAAATTCGGAATAGAATGCATTAGGATGGTGTCAAAACAAGCTTCTCTACTTCGAGGAACACGTAAAACTTGTACTAATGTCTATTATTACCCAGCGGACATGAAATATACAGGCGTGTTGGAAATAATAAATTACCGCTGGCAGACCAGGACACAAAACAGGTCACGAATAGGTCTTATCAAGCCCAGCGAACCGCGGAGGATAGAAGAGCCAGGAACATTGCTACTAACAGTATTAAAATATATTTTTATTTGTCAATATTTTGCAAATACCAAGGGTTACTTCAGAGAAAGTGCAAGGGAATCCCCCTCTGAAACTGTTCAGGATTAAAATAATATTTGAAATCAATTATAAACTAGCGTACCCGTGCAAGAACTCTCGCATGTTAATAAAGTTGTTAATGAAATGTGTGTATTTGTTTAAAAATGAATAATGTCCGTACTTACCGAATATCACTGAAAAATAAAAACAATCCTATTGAAGTTGGAAACAAATTTTCAATAAAGGTTTATATCGTATTATGTAGCTATGTTCTTCGAACAATTCACAATTCCTTGAAAACAATATTTGAAGTAATTATTCAATCTTCCTTGACAATTAGCTTTTCGCTTTTCTTGGTTGTCACAAAAATATTAGAAGAGGTTTTTACTCTTGAGGAGGCCAAGTAAAGTTTTCCATGCGAAAATACAGGATGGGGCAAGTACAACCCTATTCTTTGCAATATTATTTCACCTTCTTGAATTTATGAGAAACAGATATGATAATAATACCATATTATGATAATAAATACCATTTGTTATCATTAGAATGAATTCAGTACGCTTAGACTTCACTCCGGTACATAGGAATGATGTTCAAACGACGTTTACGTATTCAATATATCGTAGCTAACAGAGATATCTTGTACCCTATGTTTAATATCAAAACGGTGTATTATTTACAATATGAGTTTACAGCTGTTCATTGATGTACAGATTTCTAGGTACCGCCAACATTGAAATCGTGCGTCTGGTTTGATCGTTGGCAGTTGTCGAGTGACTAATGTTATTTTTTCTATAATTTTAATTTTTTTAAGTTCATTCACATAGTACTGTAGGCTAGCGGGTTTTATTTTTTGTTGTTAATTTCTTTCAAGCTATTTTTCTTTAGTTAATTTAAAAAGTTTGTTCTTCGTGTTGTGCCGCAGCACAAGTTTTCCCCTACTACCCCCGCGAATACCTGCGAGAACTCTCACATGTTAAACGCCACTCTCTTACAATTTTAAGAAGGAAAGTTGTGACCGAAACGTATTTATTTGTTTGAAAACGTATAAAGGTAACTTCCAATGTACTAACACAATCAAAAACAAAAATTTAAACAATGCAATTGATGTTGAAAATAAAATTTCAATAAAGATTTATTCAGTATTTTCGAGAGATTTCTTGGAACAATTCACAACAATTCCTTGAAAATATTTGAAGTAATTATTTAATATTCTTTGACAGTTAGCTTTTCACTTTTCGTGATAGTAACAAAAATATTAAAAAAGCTTTTTACTTTTGAGAAAGCTACATTTCTGAACACGTTAACTTGAAATTTCAACAAATCACTGCTGATAACGAAAATACTGGTACAACCCAAACCAAACCTAACAAGACACGTCTTCATTCTGCGCTGTGTATCCACATCCCTCCACAATGAGGTACCCAGCACTTGCAGACCTCGACAAAACGAAATAGAATGTTTTCACTACACGCATAAGAAACAATCTTCATCAGAATCAAGCAACTATTAATAGTTCTTCTAGTTGTTGCTGATAGAGTGAATCTGGAATGAATAATTATGCAAATAAACCTTGTCAGTCTGCGCAAACCAGGGTGTACACAGAAAGCGTAAATAGTATAAGATAGAGGAATCTAAGCCTTCTAAGCGTGACGTCATATAGGCGGCCACCATCACTAAAGGTATAATATATAGATAGCAATGATAGTATCGATGCGTATGATAGTGCAAACAAGCAAAAATTTAATACAATGTCCAAAAATATTTCATTCCATAGATTAGAATATGGAGAGCGTTTCTTTGAGACCAGTGGCCTTGAGGCATCTTAATTTTTTAAGACCCAAGATTGCTTTGTTTAGGAGATATTTAACGATATAGCCGAGTGAGTGCTGCGGGTTGCATTTGATATGAAGATTTGAATGCGTTTTTTAAACAAATTTATTTTTTATCATATTTTTTAAACTCAAAGAGCAATTCGTCATATTTCCACTCTTTCTTTAGAGGCCACATTTATAAAGATCGGTTGCGTGTGAGAGCCGCAAAAGGTATGTATTGTGGCGTCGTTAACACGAGGGCCAGAACCGTTACGTCGGTGAAAGTGCGCTGCGGGGGAGGAAGGGGTTGAGACTCAACTTCCGGGATTTTGCGCTCTGGCAGTTGACGCAGACAGCGTGGCAGAGCCAAAAATAACCTTAGGCTGTAAACTCCTAGGAAGCAGGCTAGCGAGCCTTGCTTGCCGACAGCAGGCGAGCCTATCTAGGGAATTCGTGAGGTGGGGGTGTAGCCCTCAACTATTTAACGCGGCGCCATCTGCGCCCGCGTTCTCATTCAGTTTACATCAGAGAGCCTAGTACGTGTAAGTACAGGGAGCGTAGGAGTGTGGGCGAGATGTCCGGAGTGTAAGGGCCAGACGATCTCGGGTGCTTTTTGCACGCGGTCCGCCAGACGGCGACCGGTTTAAATTTTGGCATCAGGCCATGTGACGGTAATTGTCACGGGACGGAAGTCCGACAGCTCGCATCACGCGTGGCTTTTTTTCTGCGGTAAAGCGGGGTACTGGAAGGAAAAGGTTGCGGAGTGTTTAAATTTAGCAATTTATTGTAACTAGTCTGTAACTTTTCAATATACTATTTTTATTTTTGTTATTTGAATTTATTCTCATTTCACTACGTCACAGTATACTACTGAAATAATATAGGAGACGATGTACTTGAAAATTATATATTATTCTTGAATTTGATTTTATAATGTCAATATTTAACATATTATGAAACTATAATATTATCAGTATATTTTGAAAATATGTTATCGTCTTAAAATATTTTTTTAAATATCTGTGATGACAAATACTAAACTGTTCAACTACGTTCAACCAATTATTTTATTTAAAGGCAACTTAAAAATCAGCGTTTGTAGTTTAACTTAATGACTTCAATGGAATGCACTTTCAACATAAGAGTACGTCAACATTAAAAATATTTATGACAGGATACCTAGTTATACATACGAGTAGGATCAAAATAGTGAACACGGAAATTCCATAAATTGTATGTAAGTGCCCGTACGAGAATTTGTCACATAAATTTCTTAAACATTTATCAGCCATTAAAATGTTAACATATTTTCGAACAGTTATAAAATTTTTACTCAAAGTCATCCAATCGATGTATGAACATTTCCGTCATTTTAAGAAAAAAATTAAAATGAAAAATAATAATTTTCGGAAATTAAAAAATGAAATAAAAAAGCAGATTAGAGTTTATTGCAATGTCTTTGGGCATTTTCATTTCTCATTTGTGTAGGTTTATGATCATATCAGACAAATAACGACCTCTTTGTTCACCACGTTGAGAAACGGTAAGGACAACGGGCTTCTTCAATAAAACAGCTCACCAAGATCATGTTGTCACTTCCTTGAGTTACATGTTTCCATTCTCTTCCAGTCCTTGAAGCCATTAGAATTATAAAAATGTGAGATTGAAATGAGAATACAATCATCAATATTTATATTTACTAAGAATGGTTGCGCTTTTGAGCGACTCCGGTGGGCCCCTCCGGCAGCCCGCATGGGAGCGGCGAGCGAGGAGCCGATGGAAAATCGCCGCCGGCGGATCCGAGCGCGCGGATCTGATAACCGCCGTCCCGGGACGCGGTCTTATCGCCGCGTCGGCGCAAATCAAGGCGGGCGGGCAGGCGGCGCCGCCACCGCTCGCGCGCGCTAATGCCGGGCCTCAACGCGCCGTCAATCAAACGTAAGGCCGCGGGGTTTGTATGGCTTTGAAAATCCTTACCGTTGCGTGCTCTTGCGAGCGAGCGCCGGGCGGAAGCCCTGGAGTAATCTGCCAGCTGAACGTCACGATGTCACGAGTCATGAAGCTTAGAATCAGACCGCGCGACGCCCGCGCTGGGCCTGTGCGGCGGCGGCGGGCGATAGCGGGCGGGCGGGCAGGCGGCGCCAGGAGGCCTTCGAGCCGGGCGCCAATCGCCGCTACCACCGACACCGCCGCCCGCACGGCTTGTCATAGCCTTCCGCGTCTCCGAAGCGTCTATCGCGGCGCCGCCCATGCTCACGCTGTGCCGTGTCGAACCCGGCCTCTGCCGCCAAGGACGCGCTTATTGCGAGGGCGGTGTCCAGATATGGGTTTCCATCCCCTTGAAGCCTTTGCGTTGTTGCGGATTTACTTTAAGATGAAATAATACGTAATGTGCCTATTACGTTCATAAGCCTTCAAATTAAAGCCTGTTACATTATTATAATGCTTATTATTACCTCAATTATTAATTATAATCTTGTTTTTTTCAATATTATTACTTCTACAACTATTACCACAATCGAACAAAAGGAAAAACTGTAGAACGTTTACAGATAAGTTCAACGTATTCTCTACACGAAGATTCGACTCCCCACCTCCCCCAATATTGTTCCACGTCATTCAGTACTTAGTATCTACTAATGAAATGACAGAGGTTGACAAACAATACAATCACTATTTACTGTCACAGTGTGAAACATGAGTCTGAAAATGGAATTGAAATGTTTCATACTTACTAACATCTGAACAACCATATCATCTAACATATGCTACAACGGACTATAGCAGGAAATACTTCTAACTTTAATTAAAAACCATCGCATCACTTATTATCATCACTGAAATGTTTTTGTAAAAGAGCACACGTTTTACGCTATTGTTTCATATTGCGTATATGTGCACTAACTTTGCACCTTTGTCTTCGAACCTAGAAAACTTGCCATCACTTCGCATATTATAACCTCACACTCATATTCGCAATTAATTCAAACAAACACGGTAATGAACAAATGTGGGGTGATAAGGGTTCATTCTATGAATTGTAATATAGTATTAAAATTTAGCTTTTTACTACAAAAGCAGTTGCTAAGAGCAAATTATAACAAATCTAGAGTCCATTACCTTTCATTTAAAGCACAAATCACGAAATTTGGTTGCATAGAAAGTTTTAATTTATTCCTATACGTAATCCCGTAGGTGTTAAAAATATTATTATATGTTTAATATTATTATAATAATTATAACTCTTACTTCTATTATTACCGGGAGAGGTGGCTCAGGGCGTCAACTAATATCACTGCATTTCTTCTTTTTTGTTTTAATTTATTTTATTTTTACAGAACCTAACACAAAATTTTAACAGAGCTAAATTTTTACAGAACTTTTAATGCACTATACATATGCTGTAAACCCTTTCATTTTAATTTACCTAAAAATAAACTACATACTAATTTGGGCGAAGAAATCTTTTGCAGACACCTCTAAAAACAATCTATTTCGAAACATTTGACTAGGAATGCATAGTATGGATATCTACTTTAAATTCTGTTTCTGTGAGGAGTTTTCTAGAGTCTAAAGTTGACTGGGTGAGGAATTTGAGGTATGGAATGATAGAACTGAGTTGAGTTATATGGTGTTGTATGGAGTTCATTTGGAATTCTTTGTAGAGCTGTGAGTTTGTGACAAACCAAGGAGCATTTGTGATAGTTCTAAGAAACTGGTCCTGGACTATTTGAAGTTTGTTAAGGTTTGTTTTTGAGATCCATACTGGACAGGCGTATAGGTGGAGTGGTCTAATGATGGTTTAGTAGATGGTTATGGCAGTTGGCAATGGGAGGTGGGAAGATCGATTAATGATGGGTTTTAGTTGATGTAGCTTATTTTTGCTTGTTGTATTTACTATTCATGTGTTGACTCCAGTTCATTTTAGTGAATATATTAAGCCCGAGATATTTTACAGTACTATTTGGGCGTAGCCAGTTAATAGGTTCATTTTTTATTGTGAGCGGTGCTGGAGGTGCATAGGGTCTTAAAGTGAATATTTTGATCGCTGTTTTTGTGGGATTAAGTTTGATTTTTAAAAATGCAGCGCAACTGTCTAAGAGATTGAGATACAATTGAAGGGAGTTTCTAATATTTACTAGCGAATCTCCGGCTAGGAAAATTTCCGCATCATCCGCGAATTGGGCCGTTTGTTGGATTTTTGAGAGGGCCAACAAATCTTCTGGATTTATTTTTAATATTTATAATTTTCATGATTTCTGGGGGAAGGTTGGTGTAATTTTTTTTTTCAAGCATTTGTCTTTAATTCTAACTTTTGGGTTGTCGTTTGGATGATAGAATTTAAAAATGATACTGAGTGGTCAACCTCGAGAGGGGTGTGTAGTATTTTAATTTTTGGGATTAACGAATTTAATTATGTTTGAAACTTGGGCCAATTGAACCTACAAATTTTTGTTTTGGAAAATAGAGCATGTGGGGGTGGAATTTGTTGGGAGGTTATGAGTACAGGGATGTGGTCTGAATCTAATTTGAATATTGTGGAAGCGTGAAATTTAAGAGATGAGTTTGTTATTCCAATTCTAATATATCGGGGGCCCTTGAGTTGTCATGGGGGAAGTATGTAGGTTCCGGCGTTGTTATTACTTTCAATGTGGAATTATTTATAAAATGTGCCAGGTTTCTTCTGTTACGATTATTGATTTTGCAGCTCCATGACAAATGTTTTGCGTTCATGTTTACGAGTATTAAAACAATATTGATTTCTGGGAATAACTGTTTGATGTTGTTTATGTTTAATTGGAAGGTGTATAAATTGTTATAATTGTCCAAGATTGTTGTAATATTTCGGCATTAAGAGGGATTACTTCTATTTCATTGAATTTAGGTATTGATATGAGGTGATGTTTTATGTTAGAATTTATAGTCATTAAGACTCCTGTTCGGTGATCTATTTTTTTTGTACGTCACATAGTCTGGACAGTAGAAGTTATTTCTGGGTTTTAAGTATGAGTTTCCGTAATGCAAGTTATGAGTTTCCGTAATGCAAGCAACGTCAACATTATAGGTATGGGGATATTGCGTAAATTGTATTTTTTATTAGCAATACTATTCGCATTCCAGTTTATGAAGATTATTAAGTTGTTAATGTGGTTTGCTGGCATGGTTGCTATTGAACTACGATGACAATGAAGTTTTTTTATTACTGATTATTGCTGGGATGATTGAACTGATTGTGTTTACGATATGAGTTGTAATGGAATTTATGAGGGAGAATATGAAATAACTATTATTATTGCTGTTATTATTACAGTTTGTGTTGTTGTACAGTTTGTGTTGATGGGTAGTTTTGGTTGGGTTGATAAAGAGGATTCAAGTTGGAGTTTTTAGTTGGGACGAAAGTAAAATTAGGAATTTAATTTGTGGGTGGGAGATATGGAAAATTATGAGAAGGTAAGCGAGATGAGGTGTTATTGTTGAGTCTCTTTCTGGGGTTGGTTGTGACGTTTTGGATGGAGGTTCTCCACTATGAGCTCCGTTAGGGGGGTGGGGTTCAGTTTTTTGTAGAAGGGGCATTCGTCAAGCGGAAGTCTGCATGATGTGTCCCGTTTCAGTTCTTATAAACAGGGGCGAGCATTTTATTTGGACAATTAACCGAATAATGATCTTTTGAGCAGTAGATATAGGCTAAGGTGTGGTTACAATTATTGCGGGTATGACCAAACACCTTAGGCATTGTATCGGTCCTTTGTTCTACATCTTTTTTCAGCCTTGACTTTTAAGTTGCAAATTTCCGTTATTTGTAATACAATGTCTAATGCTCTGTTGGCCGTTAAACTCGGCAGGGACCCCTGGGATACAAATGTTGACTTTGTGCAGTCTGGTAACACTGATTAGCGAAGGGTACTTTTCTTTGACATCCTTGAAGATTTCCTGTTTAGCTAAAGATTGATGAATATTTTTAAAACCTATGGAGAATTTTTTATTAACGTGTCTTTATAGGTGTGAAAATTTCTTTTAGTATTTAATAAATATTTAATTGTTTTTCTGAAGTCGGTTATTGTTTTAAACATTAGTTTTATTCGGTTATTTATTATATTCGTGGTGAATTGATTAGAAATATTGTTTTTGATTTCTCTATTAAACTCTAATAAGTTTGTTATGTTATTCACATAAATTGGTGGAATCTTGACATTTTCATCTTGGCTTGGGGTGATGTTTATATAATTCAACCTGGAATCAGGGTCTTTTAGATTCCCTAAGGGAACCTTCTATTACCAATTGGCACTGGATATACACTGTTAGCGCTATTGATTGTTTTTTTAGGGGGATTTTAATTTTCATCGGATTCATCAAATGTTCTCTTTCAGCTCTATGTTGAACTGCCCGCGATATCTTTGTTTTCACTTACTGTTTTTGTTACGCCTTGGGCTGCATCTCTGGCAGTTTGCTGAGCACTTAGTAGCCCCGCTTGTCGGTAGTTCCTGAATTTCTGGATTTGTACTTTCCTGGATACCCGCGATGTTGATTGAGAATATCATATTGAAGACTAATGTTGCCTTGTTGTGTAGCATTGCTTTGATGTTCACCATGGGATGACAACGATGTGATGAATGAAGTGTCCATAGCGCAGTCTGGATTATAAAGAGCGGCCATGGCCCCGGCTATGCTTGGCCCTAGGCCAGGGTGGCTGGGCCACTTCCAATTACTTCCAATGGTTTATGAATTTAGTACTGTTATTGGTAGCAATAATAATTGGCACTCCAGTTGATGTACGTTATACACTTAGAATAACTTCAACAAGCCTTTACACCAGACACTTCACTGTTCGGAACAGAGCTGAGCAAGATGTGAACTCCGCGGCGGCTCGAAGCGAAACCCGGGCGCGCATCACGGAGAGCGAGACCATTGAGAGAAGCCGCCAGGCAGTAGAAGGAGATTCATTAATTATTAAAACATTATTTAAAAATATATATACTATTTTTTGAATATGAACGTAAGGTGATGCGTTGTTCGTCCCCCTTAATGAATCTTCATTTACGCTAATTCTGTAGCTGCTTCGTCATCAACACTGTATCATCAAAGTAAAAAACACTGTACATCAACAACACTGTAAGTCAAAAACACTGTACATCAACAAAGTCGGAGAATTGAGAAGACACTCGAGAAGTCTGTTTTCCAATACGTAATTCATGGGAAAATATTGCCGTCAATTTTGTTATATAAAAGGAGTTGTCAGCTCCTGTCATCGTGTGATGCATTATAATCGATTGGTAGTACTTATATACCCTTGGAATCCTTATTCTACCACGGAACCACTTCATAAACATCAATATGACAACAAGCGCTCCACTTTGGTATCTTTAAGCAGTTGTTAGCTTTAGTTGTTGTTAAATAAAAACTCATCCACTCCAACCGAACAACCTTTCGCATTCTTGGTTTGTTTTGCTACTTATTTTGTGCTGTATTACTTTGCTGCCCGCTCATAATCTCTATTAACATTGCATCCCCTACATTCTCCGCATTAATTTCCATCTGCGTCCACGTTCCTCGTCCTTGGACTCCATGGCTGGATAAACATCCATCTGCAAACCGCTTGTTCCAAAGCGGACATGTCCTATCGCCGGCCCTACCACCAGCGCTGAGTTCTATACTCTCCCCTCTGTTCCTCCTATACTACACATCGCTATCCAGCCCTTCCTTTCCCGTCCTCGGGACTTTCGCTGACTCTGTTATCGTCCTCGACCGCTCGACCACTCTGCGCCACCCTTCCTCAATCTCCCTCCACCCGCCTCCTCACTCTCATCCCCAGTTTTCCCGTCCTCAGTCCCCCTTCCTCAGTCCTCAAGACCTCAGTCTCCCCGACCTTAGTTCCCCCGCCCCCTGGTCCGCCCTCCCCAGTCTCCTCGTCCTCAGTTCTCCCCGACCACGTGGGAGAGGCGACCAGCCGCCAGCTCATAGTCCCTGCTACCTCCATGCCACAGCTGCCGCCGCCACCCGGGATAATGAAGGTCTCATTATGAATTTATTAAAGCGCTAAAAGCCAGTTTACAGCCCGGCTAATACGATTACACACCGCGCCTCCTGCTAGAGCATGCATCACGTGAGGCTGGGCGGGCGGGCCAGCGCTCGCACGGGCTTCGACGCTCGACCCAGGCCTACGCTGCAACGGCTTGAGCCACGGAGGCCCGTGCACAGACGAAAGGGCTGGCTGGGACGGAGATAATGCCACGCTAATCAGGATTATAATTAATCTGTGTTATCGTTCAAGTGCCGGGAATGGAATCACAGGAAATTTATTTGTTATTGGGGCAATCACTCATGCCCCTGAGAAGTCCAGAATTCTGATAGTTTAATAAAATACAATAGTTACATGAACATGATGGCTTATAATTTACTATTTTTTTGGATTTTTAAATGCGTTAAACCTTTTGTGTGAAAGGTAATGGACATCTATAGAAAACTCTCAACAAAGTCTAGAACAAATATGTCAAAACCTGAAATTTTATACTATCGTATTTTATACTAGACTCCCTTACATGCTCCGTGTGTTCTCGATTATGAGGGAATAGTTCATGCTGAATGTTCTTTTTACTTCCATCTCACAACGTTGCCACTGTTTCCCAAAACCTGTGTTATCTTCTAGAATCTGAAGCCAATTAAAAGTTATTTTGAGATTTAATTGTTGTCACGATCAGTACCTAGTCCTTTGTTTATTGTAAATTCTGCAAAAAAAAGTTCGCTTATTTTATATTCTGTTAGAGCTTTAATAATTTGGCTTTATGGCTTTTATGATTTTAAGAATATGTATATAGCAAATTTACATCAAAACCATTTGAATAGCAAAGAATTGCCCACAGTGTGGTGAAATTTAATGTTATTCAAATGAGATAATAAATTGGTAATATAAGATGAGTGGTAAGATAATTTGAGTGATATTTCAATGTCATTTCGAGACTATAAACAAACATTAATTAATGAAATTTGATCTCATTTTCACGTGCGTATCTGATATACTGGTTGTGTTTTGTCTGTTTGGAAATATCAAAGTAATTAAGATATAAAATATTCTAAACAAGTAAAGTCACTGGTCACTGTACAATAAGATTTCGTGAATATCAAGACATTACATGGACTCCTTTTACTAGGTTTTGAAATTCTCGGACATTTACCCGGATATGATTAGAAGAAACCGACTTTTAATATATCTAATTATTATTTTCTGCACATTTATTTACTTAGCCTACAAAGATTTCTTGGTGGGGAAAAGGCCTCCTACCTGAGCAGGAGTGATAAAGACTCACGTCTTCGGACGCGCAGCAAGGATGGTGGCACAGTTCGTATTCCGTTGGTCCGTAGGCTTCTCCATGTCTCATTATCTTTTGCCGCTATGGTCCAGGTCTCGCCCGCTGATTCACGGAAGAAGTCTGTCCATCTGTTCTTGGGTGTCTGGGTGTCTCCAGCCTTGCCTTGGGTCCCACATGGTAATTGTGTCCATCTGAGTTGATCTTTCCTTGCTACGTGTCCTGCCCATCGCCATTTTAAATTATCCGCCTGTTCCGCTGCATCTATGATGCCAGTCGTTTTATGCGTTTCTACACTATTTACTTTGTCGAGGAGATTCATGAGAAGAATTTTCCTCCCCATTTTTCTCTGACATCTTGTGAGAGTCAGTCTTTGAGTTGATGTTAGAGACCATGTCTGGGAGCCGTACAAGAGGATTGGTAGTATGCACGAGTCCATAACCAGTTTCTTTAAGTTGGAGATAACTTTTCTATCCATTAAGATGAATGAGAAGCCCCCGAACGTTACTTATGTATTATTAGAAGTAATTATTATACTTCTTTCTTTATTGGATCTGTTTTCAAAAGAGACTAACTGATCTAGGTTGATATATTCTCTTCCATATTCAATTTTTTCATTGTCAATTATCACGATGATTTGTGGTCGTTTTTGTTTTTGCAGGGTTCATTTCTGGTCCCGCTTTTCTACCTTTCCTGTTGAGATCTTCGAGCATCATCTGTAGTTTGCCTTGAGGTGGCGAATAAAGCAATGTCGTCTGCAAAACGTAGGTTCGTCAGATTTCTTCAGATGTTTATCCCCTGGTTGATCCACTTCAGTTTCCTGAATATATCTTCTAGGAGGCTTGTAACTATCACACACATAACGAATTCTGAGATGAGATTATTTTTTAATAGTGTGAAGAAATAGGTTTAGCAAATGTTGTGTGCAAATGTCTGTTTTAAAAAGCAAAAATTCCATTACGATATTTCACAAGAGATCTGACTGACATGTCATAAATGTTTTTATCTGCTTAGATTAAACCGGTTCTGCTACAAAATGGCAAGATTTGAAATGTACGTATATATTATAAATATATGTGTATTTCTGGATATTATAAATATATGTATATATTAAGAAAACCTAAATATTTATGAATCTGTCGAAAAACCCTAAATGAATTTTGAAACCCATCGATGAGTTGCTAAGTGAGCAATAAGCACTATTGAAGCTCAATAATGAAGAACTGTATAAAAGGAATCATTGACAACTAATTTGGAGGTGTTTCATTACAAATTAATAGAACGTGAAAAGTCAAAGCCTTCGCTCCATGCACAGTGGATTCCCCTCTATTCATCACAATGGATTTTAACTTATGATAATGAGCTCCGTCACCCGAAACCGAGCCTTTATTATGGTAACTAAGCTATTCTATAAGCTTCCCTCGTTATTACTGAATTTTGAATGAGAATTTTATTAGCCTAAAATCAGAGAGGTTCGGTCTATTTAATTCCCAAATGAAAACCAGTTAAAAAAGTCAACAAGGGTGCTTGCGAGTGAACCGAGCGGAGCTAGTTCAGTAGTTTAGTAGTTTGCATTTGAATGATAGTACTCTGAGAAGGGTGTCGAAGATAATACGAATTACAACTATTTATTTGTTCAGCAGCTTCTGGAAACATGTTTTAGTGAGAACTACACGTGAAAAAGAAGAATTCGTTTAAAAGAGCAATTGTTAGAAATATTCTATCTGATTGATTTGATATCCAATATGGATACGAAATTCAAGAATAGAATTGTTTTCATCACTCAATAATTAGAGGAGGTAAGCAAGAGGAAAATAATCATAGAAACAAGGAATACAATGCAATGACTAAATAAATATAATTTTAGAAAAACAATTAATCAGTGCAGGTTTTATTACTGAATCAAAATGAAAATGATTCAGCTTTTACGAGACGAAATCATATTTAAGCGATGATAATAATAATTTTTATCCCGTTAACAAAAACACGTCAATCAAATTACTAGATACAATGATACAATATTGAGAAAAGTAGACCTAGCTAAATCCCTTTAATTAAAGAGATATATTTGACCGAAAGTAAGCATGGGGTAAGTAAAAGGAGACGACTGAGTCCGGAATCGTTTAGAAGCAACCCGGAAATTGTACATTTTCGTTGTTCTCCTCAAACTCACAACCGTCCACACTTCTATTTAAGGTTAACGTACGTGATAATCCTTCACCAAGAAAAATTCATTCACACCCACCCATGCGGGTGCGCATCCGCATACGCAAACGCCCCTCTCCTCCCTCCCCGACACATTGTCAGCGCACAAATAAAGTGCCGCATCTCAGAATTCGACCCTTTTTGAATAATGTGAAGAAACAGGTTTAGAAAATGGTCTATTTTAAAGAGCAAATATTCAATAACGATATGTCACAACAGATCTGATGGGCATGTCAGTTGCAAAGTGGCAAGTTTTGATATGTGTCGCTCTTCTTGTGCAAGGGCGGTATTATGTAATACAATGGAATTCACTCTGTACTCATTTATTTCATTTTCTAATACCTGCAAAAATAACTCTCTCTCTCTCTCTCTCTCTCTCTCTCTCTCTCTCTCTCTCTCTTTCTCTCTTCCTCTCTTTCTTCCTCTCTCTCTTCTTATCTCTCTTCCTCTCTCATTTCCTCTCTCTCTTTCTCTCTCTCTTCCTCTCTCTCTCCTCCTCTCTCTTTCTCTCTCTCCTCCTCTCTATTCTCCTCTCCCTCTTCCTCTCTCTCTCCCTTCCTCTCTCTCTTCCTCTCTCTCTCGTCCTCTCTCTCTTTCTCTCTCCACCTCTCTCACTTTCTCTCTCTTTCTCTCTTTCTGTCTCTCTCTCATTCTCTTTCTGAATATACGAGTACGTACTTTGCCGGGAAATAATCGGGACACAAAATAAAAAAATAGTGTAAAATTAAAAAACAAATGCTATTCCAGTAGAGTAGCCTTAGTTTAAATTAAATTAATTAACGTAAACGCAATATAATGTGACCTGAATTGGTTTCACTATAAATTCGTAAAGAAGAAGAGTAAAAAGTAAAATACATTGTTACTACTGCAGCCCTGTGAATCACGAGCTCCTCGGAGACACCCTGAGGGCTGGGAGTAATCCGACGATGAGCGGAAAAAGACGTCTGCGGCGAATGCCCTTTGTAGGGCGCATCTCCTTAGGGAGCCGCTTTGGCGGTTCTCACCCTTTCTCAGTTTTCCTGTCATTTGCTCCCTTCCGATTTGCATACACAACTCCCTTCAGGACTCCCTTTTTGGAAGTCCGTGTCCCAAAAACACAATAGATACGAGAAAAACATACACAAAAGCAGGTAGAACAGAAATGAAGATGTAAAGACTGGTGTGAATCATGAACCACAATGAAGGCAGTAATTTAATTAAGTATGCGGAAGATCCATATAATACAGTTAAATTTCGATTTGATATTAACATTCAGATGTTTCAATATTAGGAAGCAAAAAGTTAATCTAACATTACACTATTCTTAAATGAACTAATTGTTTAGAAAGAGATTCTGGTACGTGTATAAAATAATGTTTATTGGAATAATCCGATGATGAAACTACACATGATAACCTCAGTAGGCAATATTCGTGACACGATCGCATTGCTACGATACTATGTACAATCTACTCTCCCTTCCTGTCCTCGTACCAACCAATTTATCCAACCTCTAAGTCACTGTGACCAAGAAGCAATTCTTAATGAGATACATTTACTTATAAAAAAATGTATGCAGAAGAATAATCGAATAAATTGGGAAACTATTGTCAACCTCCATAAATCTATAGGCATTTAGCTGATAACAACACATTAGGGAGGTAATTTATGATTCATGGAATGGATAAAGGCTTTTTTAAAATTTATTTTCTTTCTGTTCGGCAGTTTTGCCTCTCAGGAGTTTGAACATTTTTATTTTTTAATACATACCAGACATATAACCTCTCACTCTTGATCTCTACTACTTTCACTACTAGATAGTTTATAGGATTTCATACTTATATTTATAACATATCTAATCAGTTTTCACAATATATTCAAATTTTACTATACAATATTCATTCTTAAATATAGATACTCTCTAAACATATATTCAAAAATTATCTTAATATTGGAGTGAAAATTTACAATTTTTTAACATGTAACATACTGGATATTTATTTTCATGGAGTTTTTAACATATGTTTATAAATAGATGTTCATTCCTGAAGTTAACTTTATTACATTATATTGAGTTTAGCACATTGTTCCTGAACTAGTATCCGAAAACATGCAGTTCAAGCAACTTGTTTCTGATCTGGTCATTTTGTTCCACTTGTGTCTTTGATTATGCCAGATTTCTTCCCGTAGGAACAGCGAAGTTGGAGACATCTCCGCTTCTGAGCACTGAAAACGAGACGGGGCTGAGTTGAGAAGAAGTATTGTTTGCGATTCATGGTGGCAGGAAACAGCATCTTTTTTACAGCAGGTAGAAGCGAACATTCTTCCTCGGATAACGATTTGGACCCCCTCCTACTCTTGGGGAAGAATCGGAAATCTGCCGTTGTGGGGATTCGCACCTACGTCACTCAGTTTACTTAGGACATTGTGATCAAGACGTTTAATAGGACAAACATCCCTTTAAGCACACACGATGCAACGTCACTGATTGACCAACAATAGCAAATCCAAAAGTTGTCCAAATAGCAAATCCATGTTGAAACATGTACGCACGTGTTACGCGCATGTACGCACAAGTCAACTACCGAATTTGCGATTCAAACCTTTTCAATTCATTCACAATTGATGCCATGAAAACATAGGCAAATATAACAAAACTAAAATGAATATTCTATCATAACGAATTTAAGTTATAAATGAGAATGAAAATTAAACTGAAATACTTTGAATATGCATATTCTGAATTAATACTCATAAGAAAAATCTGGTTGTATACTTTGTAGTAAATAAAATATGAAGCTCACAAAATTGATCCGATTTGAAATGAATGTCTAGAAAAGTCTTAAGTGGCATGTAACGTTTACGTATAGACGTGTAAGAAAACACAATATATTTAAAATAATAAAAATACGAAAACAATTACAAAAATTGTATAACAAAATTAAATTTATAATATTTTCTTTAAAAAAAGCAGCACTTAATTCAACTCTCAGAGGCGGTCTTTCCCACTGTTGGCCTGTCCTATCCAATCAGGGACAAGCTATTCTGATCATGATTTCTTTGAGAAGACCCTTCGGCTTATCCGACGATGATAGACTTCGGGGGACATGTGCCTTTTCGTAAGACAGCGCTGCCTCCTTCGCAAGGAAGCGATGACGACTTCCGCGTCCCTCCGCCACCTCCCCCTTCCCCTCCCCCTTTCCACAGGATTTACCCGCGGTCGCCCGGTGTGCCTGCCCTCCCGTCCTCCGTCCTCCGTCCTCGAGCCTCTCGAGGCGACCGCGTTCGCAAGTGCACGCGACACGACTGTTAAAACGCGATCCGTCACTCTGCTGACACGTCGACAACAGCCGGTTGCCGGGCTATCGACGCTGCGATGGTGGCGGCGGTGACGACGGCAGCACCCCCTTGCGAGGCCAGCCCTCGCACTCGCGTGTGGTTTTGCTTCGATCCACGGGGACAGAAGCACTCTTTTCGGAAGAGCCCTCTTGAATGACAGTTCGCGTTATCGACGCGATGTAATTTGGTTCTCTATCCTCTCCACGGCGGACGATAGCCCAGGCGAAAACTGGGAACTCCGTCTCGCGTTCAGGCACCGAACTTTCCCGGGTGGGGAGACGGCCTGCGAATGCTGCATGTTCCCCTGAGGCTGACTGCTCTCTCCCGCGGCTTTGTGCCACAAAAAAGTCCCCAGCGTCTTGTGTAGTGGTTTTAAATTAGTTGGGTCGGGGATAGAGCACTAAACCGGAAAGCGGATTCGAAAGATGTTGCCTGTGATGGGTTAATATCGAAATAATTAGACGCCGCGAACGTTTTTGATCAACTTCTACGACTATACATACTTATTGTATAGCGAATAGTGACTTATTTCATATATCATTTAAATTCCTTTGTCAGTATTCGTTTCTGGGTTAATATCATATTACGTAAGATTTGCTCATTTTTAAGTCGCTGTTAGTGTGCAAGAATTTAAAAAAAGTATATATTAAAAGTATCTACATTAGTATATGTTTTCCATATTCTCATCTATTAAAAATCTTTTTATTACCGTATAGTTTAGTGACATTGGAATGGTACCACAATCCAAGAATCCAATGTTTAAACTAATATAACTTTTTATTCGTACCAATACCTTACTTTATAATTAAGGAATTTTTTAAACCTTAGACTATTTGTTGTTTAATCTATAATTCAAACCTTTCATAGAAAAAAATTCGATGAATATAATGCAATACTAAAAGAACATGCAATGTTCTTGACGCTACCTACTTACCTCTCCAACGGAAAGCATGAAACCTGTTCTCTACCACAACGTTCGATGCAGACTATGAGGACGCTGCATCAGTTAAGCTATTTTCCAGTAGCCGCAGTAATTCAATTAATTTTTTATGTATACAAAATTATAGAACATTGTATTTTAATTTATTGTTTTTAGTTATTACTACGTATTATTATTATTATTATTATTATTATTATTATTATTATTATTATTATTTAGTAGAGAAACCTCCGAAACGTGTGAATCCCTGTACAGAGCCACAAGCTTTCAATCTTCACCTTATCATCACCGGCCCCACTGTCCCACTCGAGTGATGTTCCATCAGCCGCAATTCTTGAACCACTTCCTTTGATGACGCGCCTTGCAAATGCGTGCGACGGCAGCAACCGGCTTGTGACGTGGAGGGCCGGGCGGGGCGGGAAGGGGCGGGGCGGGGCGGGGTCTTGGGCGGCGAGGAGGGAGCAGGTGACTTCTCCAGCGGGGCGTGAGGCGCTTAGCTCCCTTCTTGCCGGACAGCAGCCAGTTTTACCTCCGCGCGCCCCGCCGCCTCGGCCGTGTTTTCGCCCCGCCGCCGTGTCCATTGTGCTGCTAAGAGGATTATCTGCGGGTAAATCTAAGGGGGCGCGGGGGTTAGGCCAAGAGGGCTTTGAATTCCAGATCAAGGTACATTTGTGAAGGGGATCAATGAGGCCATGAAAAAGTTAGAGGAGGTTGGGGAGGGGAGAGAGAGCCTCGCGGCGCGGCACAGTGGACGGATGCCAGACCCTGAGGATGCACTTGTGCTGTTGGGGATTTCGGAACTAACTTTGTGGCCATATAAAATTAATTGATCTCACTATATATAAGTGCATATATTCATATTATAGTGAACAAAACAATAATGACATTTCTTGCAACTACAGATGCAACTCATCAAGGAACTGTATGTATGTAAGAGCAAACTCTTCGAGAAACTATGAATCTTAATGGTCACTTTCCTTATTAAACGAAAAAAGCTGTAATAATACAATACAAATGTTTCCTTGCAGCCATTTTAATTTTTTTGTTTTTCCAATCTTTGCTGTCATCATTTGCGATGAGGTGCACGACAATAAATTCGAAGTCAGTTCATTCATGGGTTATATTGTTGAAATATTTTAAAAAATCTACTGATTGTAACGTAAGCCGAATTGCAAATAGGAACAATAAACATCCTGAAGTCCTTTAATACAGAGGAAATACATCACAGAGGTCGTGAGAGAAACTGGTCAGGTCCGGCGCCAGAATTGCCAGCTTTAATAACACTGCATGTTGCTGTGAAACAATGCACCAAATGACGTATTAGCCAATAAAAATATAATTTCGTATACCTAAGAATGGTGTGGTTAATACCACAAGCTCTAATCTGCCGGAGATAACTTAAGCCCTTCGCCCTCGGAGTGTGCGCTTCCGGCCACTGCCCGAGGGAGGGCTGGGGGTCTCCCGCAGCCACGTTGCCAGGTAGTCGGGTGGGCGCGCCCGTCCCAGAACGTCGCGTCGGCGGCCGCCCTTGGCTCCGCTCGCCTGCCCTCGCGGGGCCGCGGCGGCGCCGAGCTCGGGCTTCGTCACGAAAGCAGCCGCTCCGCGACGCCGGAACACGGTGGGAAGGGGAGGGAGGGTGGCGTTGCGCGACTCATGTATAGCCGGGCGTAAATAAAGTGGTCATGCGGTAGAGCGGGGGGGGGGGTAGAGTACGGGAGGTGGCGAATCTCAGAACTTGCACCCTGGGTTCCTGATAATTTTTGTTGAATAGTAGAGGTTTTTTCTCGCTTTGACAGAACAAATAATGGCTATACTTTTGAGTTCTCCAGAGCTTTCCGCGTGTTAGCTCCGTGCATTAGCGTATTTAAGGGATTTTATATTGGAAGTATCCGCATCCCATTCAAATCTGCCCCGACCTGACACACCAGGGTTTGCTTTTCCCCGTCCTGTCAGATCCCACCCTGCCGGGTCCCACTCAAATCACTAGCCCTGCTCCAACTTGTCCCTCCTCATCCTTCCCCGACACCACCTCGCCCTCCCTCACACGGGCCGTCCTTCCTTCCCCGTCTCGTCTCGCCTCGCCCCACACGTCCTTGTTTCCTACGATCATCGTGGCAGACACCATCGTTACTATGGACAGCTGTAAAAAGATACATTTTAGCATACTCCCAGCTAACATTCAGTGACAATAGACCTTCAATAACTCAATGTCAAATTGCACTATTGTAATTAAAGAAACTGCATACAGAAGGAAACTACTTGGGCTCTCAAATACGTCTTATTCAAGTTGATGGATTTACTCACTGATTTCAAGATATTTGTGAAAAACAGAAAAAGTGCACATATAAATTTTTTCGGGATTATGAACGGAAAATGGAATAGAATTTTTTCAAAATTTCATGTTCCCGAGATTAGCTCAGATGACGGAAAAACAATGTAAAACAAGAAATCAGTTTTTGTATCATTTAAATAACCGAATACAATTATAGAATGGCAGTTGTTTTGAAATCGCAGTCAGACACTCAATTTTTACTTACATACGAGAATTAGTATGTAGTTCAATTTAATGCATTTAATTTTGATTGGGTAAAATAATCGCTGAAATTTTATATTATTTAAGGTTCGCTTTAAAGAAGTAGAGGGCTGTGTCGGAAGGACGTCTGTGGGGTTTCCGTGGAACCTGACGATGTGAACGTGTAAACGTATTGTCGCAGAGTTGCTTTAGACACATTAAACAAATGTTATACAAACATTTTTTATATAATTCCTTTGTACTTTTGCGCCTTACTATAAACGTGGTAAAAAGAATGTATTGCTGAGGCAGAAATCGGAGACTTTTAGATAGAAAAACTCGCATTGTGGGATCCTGGTAAAGGAAAATTGCATAAATATTTTTCCTGTATATAGAAAATTACCCCCTCTAGCATGTTGGATAGTTAGAATCTACGGTTTGGGGGGTCCTCGATACCGCAAAATCGATTGACGGCAGAACTATCTGAGCACATCACTTGCGCGTAAACCGCTCAGATAATTTTCTTCAAATCAATATTTCCGGGATCAGGACGAAGGCCCTGCGAGTTTGAAACGGATATTTTTATTTTTGGGAGTAATTTACATGAAATCGTAACAACATTTTGAAAATATTCTAAAATAATCAATTTTTTTATTAAATCCTTTCCTTAATTAGGTAAATAAAGGACTCTTCAAAGACCCAGGTCTCGTTTTAGTAGAATTCTTTGAAATTTCGAAAATTGCAAATGATCAAACTTTTTAAAACGCCTTTCCACAATTAAAGTGTGAAGGGAAAGATTTTTTCTAACTAAATATGTTCTTCAAAGTCATCTAAATAAGGTCATGAACAAGTTTTCGAAAATATGTGTAGTTTTTGCGTAATTTTGCGTGGAGCATACGCGATTTCTAAACAATTATTTACTAAGCAACGGCTCCATATATTTTATTTTAATTATTCCTCGGATAGAACATTAGAGATTAAAAAAAATGTGGAAGTCTCATTTCCGGCTAACTCTCTGCATTTTCGAAAATTGCCGAAAAATAACATTGCAAAACGACTATATTATTTATAAATTAATTTTTTCTTCCATGAAATATGTTTTAAAAAAATTGCTCTTTAAATAAGATCACGTAGAAAGCGAGTCGTTTTCATGTAATCTTTGATTGAAGTAAAGGTATTTTATAATTTAAAAAATCTCAAAAAAACGTTCCAAACTGTTCCAATTCTCAGAAATATGCTGGTTGGAGGCAATGTTGAATCTGAGCTAAAAAAACGGGTAACATCGATTGACGACAATATTCGCGGTTTCCGGTTCCATTTCATTTTGTCACTGTAGCGATCCATTCCCGTCTCGCTAATGAAGTTACTGTGTTTTTTACCGACTGTTCTGATTGCATTTACTTAACAAGATTGCCTATTTCAGGTAAATATGCGGTTTCCTGTTTCTTTCGATTTTTCCACTGTACTGTTCTCTTCCCCGTTCGGCTAATGAAGGTACTGTGTTTTTTCCAACGATTGTAGTTGGATTTTTTAATAAATCCAGTAATTTTAATAAATCCAGTAATCTCTCAACATCCGCAAATTCGCTATTCGCTAGTTCCAGACATTCGCTATTAGAGAAATGCTATCGGTTTTAACATTCGCGAGTGCATTTTTTGGCCATACTACTTTTTTTAAAGGATACACGCACATTTCATTTCCTTTATCAGCATCATCTGGGAACCGATCTCGGCAGACACCGAAGCTCAAGATTTCACGTTCTGCATAAATAACTTAGTTGTAAAGTCAATTCACGTTAATAGAATAACAGAATTGTAAAATATTTTAATTCAGTTGCCTCAAATCGGAGGTAAGGGTTTTGGCCACACGAACAACCAAGCCATTCAGAATCTCATCAACTTTCATTATAATGACCTCACCGAAGAGGAGCTTTGGGAAATCATCATCGAAGGAAACCCTCTCGAACGTAACGATGAAGTAACGATAGCGAAACTGCGACCTGGAGCAACTTCAAAACGGTTATTTGCGTTCTAAAACTTTAACAAGCCCTGGTGGAAAGGGCATTCGAATGTGATCCGAACATGGAAGAAAGTTCGAAATATAAGCGAGAAATAGAAGAAGGAACTCCTCCATATTTGGATATTAGAACAACGAGGAAAGTGAGGGGAAAAACCTACATCCAATCACATTCAACTTTGAAATAATTTTTAAATAGTTTTATTTTTTCTTTGGTATGTTATTTGTAAATTCTGTTTGCAGTAGAGCTTGCTTACTCAGTTCTACTGCAGTTTTTGGATATTTTTTTCTTTCTTCATTCCTTTTTAAATAGTTTTTCGATATACAGGAACGTAACCCCCTTTCTTCATTAAAATATAGACTCATCATTCACGGATTTGGCATTCGCGATGCTTTTTGAGAACTTAACTCTCGCGAATGTTTGGGATTACGCTACTGTAAAAGTGCTGCTTCCACTTCTACAAGAAACTTAACGAATGAGATTACCGCGCATTTGACAAATGCTCGAATTTCATGTACACTGCGATATTGTCCATTTTGAGGTAGGTAGTGTCGATATTTATGAACGAGATAATTAATATCTTGAAAGTAGGTATTTTGATAGCCAAATGTTTAGAACAGACTTCAATTTATTTGGAGAAATATATCGTTATCTTAAGAATATCTCGTTTTCTGACATAATAGTTGCACTAACTATATTTTTCTTCCGCAAAAGCGTTTCTTAAAAATTTAAACTTGTGAAACTAGTACGAATGCGTGCCATACCAAAACGTTTCCTTCTCTTGGAATCATTAAGTGGGATTGAAAGGAATGTCTGGATACTACCAACACCATCTTATACTATGTTGATTTGAGATTCCATCCACCTGAGGACTAACATCACAGTAGGCTGCAGTACCCCGATTATCATGCATATTTAAGAAAGATTTGTAAAAATGACTACAGTGAAATGGCAAAATTAAAGAATATTTTGTATTGTAAAATAAATCTCTGAGTTTGTATTGGAGGTGTAGGGCTGGTTGTGACAATATTTTAACTTAAGCAATTTTCAAAATTTCAAAGGTTTTCATGAAAATACATGCTATAAATGCCAAAAAGTAATAGAACTGCAGCTGTACACATCATGCACAGATAGTTTTTACATTAGGCCACTAATATTTACGAAGTTTTGTAATAGGTTTTACTAACAAGAGATACGAAAAAGTTAGAAATGCGTAATAAGTTTATATTAAAATGGTTCTTGTGTCATAACTCAGTGTTTTGTGAGCTATCTTTAAGAAAACTTTTAAAGAAAATATTTGTGTCCATTTTTAAAACATTCTTGTTTATATATTTATGGGAATACGTACAATTTCCGTGAAAATGACTCAACAACTAATCAAAGTTTAAAAAATTGTTCTTGACATTGTATAACTTTATCTAAAATTAAGATATCATTTGCGTTGAAAAAGAAATATTTGGATTTAACGTTGGCGATGTAGGACAAGTTAGGAAAATGTGTAATGCACTCTTGCAATTTTCAAATTTTTACTGGTTTTAATGAAATTCGGAAATATACCAAATGTATTTTCTACTATTTCAGCAAATAATTACAAGAAAATTATAGCAATTTTTGATAAAATTTTGAAATGATGGGCTTTTTTAAAGTATTCCCAAACTTGAAATATTTTAATTTTAGTATAATAATAAACATAAATATATAAACAAATCTCCGGAGCGGCATAACTAGATTTTACTCCTGACATGTTTCAGATCAAAATCTTCTAATCTGACATGTACCTGACACATACTTCCATCCATTCAAGCATAAATAACATACTTACAGACAGCTAGACATTCCCATTTTGGGGTACAATCCTGTGCGTATATCCGCGCCACCACCTCCAATCGTAACCACCTTTGGAACAGCACTAGTGTATCTTAAACCGACGTGTGTGCGAATACACTACCCAAATAGTTTAAAACACTGATTTTCATGACCGAAAGTTTAAGATCGTATTGTTGAAGTGATTCCAATGCTATAGTTTTCCCTGTAGAATAGTATACGGAGGCAAAGTAATATTGTCCATAGTCAAGTTACTCCAACAACCTCATTCAGTTTGTTCCTTTCCCAAATTACCTTTTGTCGGATCTTTCTGTGAGATACATTCGCAGGTTTACCTCTGTAAATTATTACCTTTCCTCCTTGAACTATAGCTCTCGTTAGGACGAAAAAGTATTGGAATCAGCACAACAATAAGAACTCGAATTTTCGTTCTTAAAATCTATGTTTAAAATTCTATATAGCTGTACTAACTTTGCACACACATCAGGATTAAGATCTATTAGAGTAGAGACACACGAGCGTCGTAAAACGTACGTAGTTGACGACCGTCAATTTGACGCCCGTTGGTTGGCAGGCTACACGAGCACCATCACTACCGCGCAACGGCAATGCCGAGGAGTTGGCAATTGTATGCCGCCTTAAAATAAAACTTATAAAAGAAAAGAGAAGGAAATGAGGGGTTCATGGCATTAATAGCGAGCATCAGAAGGGAACATTTTACACACGCTTACTACCATATTTTATGCAACGGATTTTTAAAAAATTCTGAATGTCCGAGCCGTCGTTCACAGACGAAATTACATGATCATATTAAACGGTAAGATACCAACGTGAAGTGTACTACCATCAGAAGAAATGCTGGCAGATGCACTTTGTTAATTAATCTTTCAATGAATCTTTCTTTTGATTTTTTTCATTTTATGGACGACAAAAGGTATGTCGCTCGTTCAACATACGTACTACGTGCTCTGCTAATACTCAATGTGATCTAACGCTTTGGGAGCCTAACACGCTACAACAGTGCGTCCGTCAGGTACGAGCCTTGGCTGCAACGCGACGGACGACGCTGTAGCGTCTTCTGTGGCACGGGGCAAATGCGCCCCTGCTGCGCTAAGACGGATGCACTTTAATATCCGCCATTTGACGCTCCTGGGCCGCTAGTGCTAGCCTATCCTAGCCTAGCCGCCCAGCCAAATATGGCTTAAATAGGTGTAGATGGGTAGGAGGCGTAATTTTGTGGATGATTGAATGCATTAATCATTAATGCATTAATGCATGGATGCATGGATCGTTAGGTGGATGGAAGAATGAACGAATGGATTAATGAGTGAATCAATGAATGCATGAATGAATCAATGGATGGATGTTTGAATAAATGAATTAGTGAATCAATTGACGGGCGGTTGGGTGAACGGGTAGACGGACGGACGGAACGGATGATAGTTTAGGCGCTAGTGTTATCCACAGACGAACAGACATACTTTTGCCGTAAACCAATCTTTAGGTATGAAGATCCACTAAAACAGGGATTCTAACTACACCACGCATTAGACGAAGTAATTTGCTACGTACAGAAGCTGTAATTATCCACTTTTCGGTGCCAGGGGCAAGCTTCACTGCTGTAGGTTGGGCCTCATATCTTTCCGTGATCAAATAGTTGTGGAACTTGAAGGTCAGGGTATCAAAACCAAGTTACGTTTTCTCGATCTACACATTTTTCAGAGCAATTTTTTAAATAATACCTAATTACATTTTTTTCTTTCGCAAAAATTTAGGGGATGCTCAATGTCATGTTCTACTATTTTACATCTTCCACAAGTCCAAAATCTGAATCAATCTTGATAGTATGGGAATGACATATCTGGTACTGTATTTTACTGAGCACGAGAGTAATTCAGGAGAGCATTATATTCTGAAAAAGGTAATTTCTCATGTTAATAATCAGCTGGTGAATAGAATCTAATTTACCTCAATATAAAAAGCATTGCTTTTGTAACATTATAATATTTATTATTGGGAAGTGGAATACAGGAGCTACAACAGAAATTTCTTTTCCAATCGATTCCATATAGTTCAAATATAAATTGACTGCTTAACTTCAATAAACCTAACGGAATTGCATTTTATATCCCTTGTTATCTATGAACCTGAGTTTATTATCTTTATTTTCGTATTGAAATGAAAATTATTTTTTATGAACATTGAAACTTCACACTCGTCATCTCAACACAAATATGACAATGATTCTTACGTTTATAATATGACAATATGACAATTATTCTTCGGATAACAATAGTATACAAACATAGTTTTTAGCAAGATAATTAAAAATAATAGTATCTGAGAAATGAAAACTCACGAGTATAAATATTTTTGTAATTACTTTAACCACAACGCTTTTCCGATAGATCAACTATAAAGTTTCTTGAACTCGATTTTTAAGAAGTATATCAACAACAAATACGGAATAAGTAAGATTCATGTTCCAGCCATTATATATAAAATAACGTTAATTCGAGTACTTGAAGAAGTTATCTTATTTAATCAAAAGCTGCAGCAAGTTTGACTATGACTCAAAAATCTTCAAACTTATTCATAACAAAATAATAAAACTCATGATCTTTCACCTCCATATTTCGGTGGTTATGTCGTCACTTTTCTTGACCTGTCTGTACAATTCCTGGTCCTCTTAGCTGACTTATGTAAACATACGTTTGCTTCTGTGTACACACGCCGCACGCACAAGAAACCACATGACCGTCTCTCCCTTTCTACAGATAAGCCGCAAATAAATATTGAAAGTAAATCCCGGTCTCAGTGGGCACGTTTTCCTTCCGACCTCCATGTGTGCGGTACCTGGAGCTGAATATCGTTGTCTATTCTAGTCTCACGGCTTACCGCCCACTGTGCGTTTTTATCTACGAAAGAAATGTTTTATACGTTGCATATCTCGCTGCGAGGGATATCGTGAGAATCCTGACCGTGAGAAGATCCATAAAAACAGTTCGTTTCGTAATAAAGCTGCATGCAAGAAAATTATAAATACAAGTACTGTGTGCACTGTGTCAGTTGTACTGAGCAGAAGTAACATGTCTTTCCTCTAGTAGGTACTTCCCAGGTAGTCGTTCCCAGGTACGTCATTGATACTGAAACAAGCACTTTCAGGAAATCAAAGTTCGTATATTTTGCGTATAAAATCACTAATACAAGTCGTACAAATGCGTAATGACCTTTAAACTCCCCAACATTGTTCGTTTATGACATTACAAAAAGATCGAACTCCTGAAAGTCAGGAAGCAAAAGTGTACCCGAGAATTATTTAAGAAGATTGAAATACGCAGCACCACTGAACGGTCCAATAACTAATGCTTCCTCACCTTAAAATTAAGGAGGAAGAGAGAGAGAGAGAGGGGGGGCCGGGGGGAGAGGGAGAGAGGGAGAGGGGGAGTGAGAGTAGTAATAAACGAGCGCATTATTAAAGATTTGCAAAGAAAAAATGTCATCTCTGAAAAATAAATTAGCCGTTTAATTAAATTCATTAAAACTCTGATCAGCATATTTTCATCCTACTATCCTATCTGTATAATTTTCTACTAATAAATATTAAGACAATGAGGGCTCACATATCTTCGCTAGAAAAAAGGTCGAATAGATAACTTTCCTACAACGCACAAACAACACACGACGCTCTCCGGCATTTTCAAGAAGAAGAAAAGATCGGATAAAGAGTCGCTCCACTCGCCTGATTTTACAAGAAGCTGTGCTTTCAACGCCGTTCTCCGTGTGCGTTGGTTCAGAATGAAATAGACAATGCGGAATTCTATGGACGTAGTTGCCAACGAGTCGGTGCTCAGCGGGTAGCGTTGTTGACCTGTGTAGGTTTGTAATTTGCCCGCCCTCTCCCCGAAATCATAGTTAGACATTTATTGGATCCACAAGAAGAGAGAAACACCAGAAGGATTTCTCAGACGATGGGATTATTCGACGATGCTTTTCTTCGAAAAACCTTAAAGGGCTGCAGACAATGACATTCGTATAGATGATGAGACGTGAACGCTGATCACGGGAATATAACATTATTGGAGAATATTAACAATTGTTTTCAGAATGAGGCAGGTTGTTCACCCCTTATATGTCCGTTTCTGCCGTAACCATAAATGTGTTGTCCAGTGTAAACCAGACTTGTCTATTATTATAAGTTCGTTGGGACCATGTTGATCTAAAAGAATAAAATGGAGATGTTTGTATTTATTTTTTAAATTATTAGTTTTTTTGTTCTGTTCTTTGATTTTTTCTCAGTAGTAATATCAGTATTTGAATATTTGACAGTACTTAATATTAGTTTATGATAAGTAAACATTCATGAACCATACTGTGTGAGAAAGGAGATTCAAAGTATTAGAATAACAAATGATAAGATAATCTATAAACGTCTATGTCCTGATTTGTATCAATGTCTGTAGTGTTTACTTTAAACTCATTACATTTAGTAAAAATCATAACATTTTTAATTGCAATAACCCTTGGGCGCTTCTTTTACCCTTTTGAACATTAATTCAGAAGGAAAATAACGTGCACAATGTGTAGATGATATACAAAAAATTATCTTAAAAGTTTACAATCCTGGCAGTTTGGTACATCAACAGACTAGAATTTTAATTCAAAATTTTCATTTGCTGATCCGAAATTAACGACAAAAACCGAAAAGTTTTCAAATTAAATCAGAAACTGCTAAGTTAACAGATTCCAACGAACGAGTTGTTCTATTGTATCATCTGAAAGGTGCCGATGTGCACAGCACATAATGCCACCCCTCCTAGCTCCATTTACCGACAGTTGCTATTATCGGGGAAATTACTACTACTACTATTACTACTACTTCTACTACTTCTACTACTACTACTACTACTTCTACTACTTCTACTACTACTACTACTACTTCTACTACTACTACTACTACTACTTCTACTACTACTTCTACTCCTCCTCCTCCTCCTCCTACTACTACTACTACTACTACTACTACTTCTACTACTACTTCTACTACTACTACTACTACTACTACTACTACTACTACTACTACTACTACTACTACTTCTACTACTACTACTACTACTACTACTACTACTACTACCACTACCACTACCACTACCACTACTTCTACTACTACTTCTACTCCTCCTCCTCCTCCTCCTCCTCCTACTACTACTACTACTACTTCTACTACTACTTCTACTACTACTACTACTACTACTACTTCTACTACTACTACTACTACTACTACTACTACTACTACTTCTACTACTTCTACTACTACCATTACTACTACTACCACTACTACCACTACTACTACTACTACTGCTACTACTACTACCACTACTACTACTACTACTGCTACTACTACTGCTGCTGCTACTACTGCTACTACTGCTACTACTACTACTAGTAGTAGTAGTAAAACAGTGATCTCGAAGAAAGCAGATAAGAACGCGAGGTCCGGTCTAGCAGAAGCTTCGCCGACGGACGCGGGCGGTAAGCAGCGTGTCGCGCGAACAAAAGAGGAATCTATTACTCTGAGGGAACGGGCGGCGGCAGAGGCGGCGCGGCGGTGGCAGAGGGCGCTGTTGCGTTTCCTCCTATTAACCACGCTATCGTGAATAAAGTTATTGTCGCATCCTGCCTCGCGTCCGCTACGGGCGCCGCCGCGGTTTAACACAAGGGCGGCGGCGGTGGCAGACAAAAGCTGCGGATTAGACGCGCGGGTTGCAGCCGCGCCGGCGCAACCGACCGCGACGCGCGTGCGTCGGCCGGCGGAAAAGGGGGGGGGGCGGAGGTGGAGAAGAAACAACAAAACGTGAATGGAAAATGCTGATAATTCAACAGAGTTGGGTAGTAGAAGACGGATAGGTAATGCGGATGGCAGTATTGGCTAATATTGAAAGGAAAATATAGCGTGATGGTAATTGAACTAAGGACGGCACGGAAAGGGAAAAGAAGGAAAAGTGAGAAAATAGCCATAGAAGGAGGAGAAGGGGAGGAATAATAATAATAATAATAATAATAATAAGAAGAAGAAGAAGAAGAAGAAGAAGAAGAAGAACAAGAACAAGAATCTCTAATGAGAAAGAAGCAGAAATTAAAACTATGTTGATTGCCACAAGAAGTTGCTTGTACTTATTCCGAAATCACGATATCTAATTGAGCAGCTGAGCAGTAGATCCTATATGAGATCACTGGCTCACTTTCAGAATCAATTAATCTACATTATTTTCAGATTGAAGTATGTAAAATAAAACATTCTTTCAAGGTATTCATTACAATTATATAATTATTGAAATCCTATAGACATGGCCTAAATAAGGAACCAGCGAAAACTTTAAAGTCATTTTCATAAAAGATACCCAAGGGCACCCTAGGAAAGCGTATTTGAGCTTTATCTACATACTGAAATGAAAGCTTTTCTAACGTAATAAAGACTTTCAGAATCATATAAACTTGTTTGCTATAATTTCTTTAGCAAAAAAACTAATTAAGAGTTATTGTCTCAATGCAGAATTCTTACGATTTCTGTGTTTTACTTTATTTTTATTGCATAAAAATAGTATTTATAGTTAATGTAAAATTATAAATCAGTGATCGCTTATGACCACGAAATTGCACAGCGATATAAAATAAATAAATAAAGAATTTATAATGGAAGATTTTCTCTGATAGAATACTTACAACTGATATGGATTCTGATAATTAAATGTAGATATCTTACTGATCACTTGAAAATAGTTCACCGGTGTCTTCTACTTGACTATATTCAGTGACTCCCAAATAACTGTTTAATTCTGACACACCAAAGTATAAATGAAAATAAACGAACATGAAATACAAAATTTAAATTTTAAATAAAAATTGCACAATTCTGTTGGCAAAAAAACTGAAAAGGGAAAGAATTATTGTTTCAGTCAAACGATAATCCTCAATGCGTCAATATGGATCGTGTACGGTAAGTAAGTATTCTGTAACAGGTATTCTGTCACCCAATATTTCGTAAAATTATTGCCACCAGTGGCACGCAACATGATAGAATCACAATGCGTGGAATGCGTGAATACGTTTTGCTCCTCAAGGCCAAGGTCTCCGCCCCAGACGCGCAAGAACTTCACCTCAGAGATGCTGCTTCGACCACGTGCGTGATGGTTCGAAGATAGCGATCTCCAGTTAAGCTACCTCTGCACCTTCCACATCAATGATCATTTACATTAGCCAAGGCTCCGAGAAATTCTTTCTTGAGACTAAGGTGTATCATTTGTTTGACGTTTAAAATTATTGTTGAAAGATGTGGAATGTAACTTCCAGTAGTCATGTATTTTCGTATTGTAACGAACATATCTTACATTGTTATGTTATCGACAAATCACCATCGTAATACATTTCTCTTCAAAAAAGTTCAATTTCCGGTTACTTAATGAGAAATATTAGAGAGATGCGTCTTTTCGGAAAAGTAATCATGGAATTTTGTCTTCTAATATTTTGAGATTCCTATTTTTTTACTTTCCGTTCGCAAACGTTTACTGTTTGTGTTGCGGGTAGAGAATCGATTTGATTTTATTGCTTTTTAACGTTCCATCCTGTTACACTTGGATACTGTTTGGTGAACTCTTTTTCATAAAGAAAAACAAATATAAACATTAATACCAGTTACTGACACACAATTTCAACTACTGTATTTAAATGTTATTTCTTAGATACACGAACTACAATCAAGCCGTTTTAAATAATTAATATTTCATCAAAATGTATTTGAAATTGTATACATATAATTATATTCCTCATCAATTTTTCCCATACAATTTTTCAATTTAAGGAAAGTGAGAACCAACAGTAGTCTGTAGTTAGTAGTAACTAAACAATACACGACATGATAACATATTCCCATTTGTCTGTGATTTTTTAGATTAAATGATATTACAGAATGGTTTAACAAAATCTCAGCAACAACAAGAAAAAATGCGAGGTCTTATTTTTCAGTATTTATTTTAATTGTATAGTGTTTCCTGAAAAAGCGCAAGTCAAGTATAACATTACTCGAGAAGCAGAAGCTTGAAACTGTTTGCTGCAATAGTTACAATGTGGCAATGCCATGAGGAAAGAGTTTCGCTAAGAAGACAGACTGCGACAAGTGGGCTGTGTGCGCGAGTTGCGTACAAGATCATCTGGAGACGACGACGGATGCAGTAACTGCATCCTATGATGAAAAAGACTGTAGTGCGACAGCAAACAACAGCAAACGAAGTGATTTTTCTATATCTTTTCCTCCATAAGACTTTAACTGCAATCATTCTTTCTTGCAATAAACTCACCCTCCTTGTTTGGCAAAGTTAAAAAATGTAAGTTCACAATTGTGAGGAAAAAACCTCAGTTATAGTCTGAATTCCCGTGCTAAGGAAGATAATAAGAAATCAATGATGATGATAATAATAATAATAATAATAATAATAATAATAATAATAATAATAATAATAATAATAATTTATCAGAGTAACATAAATCGTACAAACAAGCATTTCCAGCATGTACTGAATTGTGTTAAATATAATTACACAGGTCAACGTGGATTCCCCTTTTTGATTTTGACATTTGTTTATACGTAAGTTGTTCACCTGAACCCATTAATGTCCTTATTTTTGTTTTCTCACATCACAATTTTTAATAAAATCAGTAATTGTGATGAAGTATATATATATATATATATATATATATATATATATATATATATATATATGTATATATATATATGTGTGTGTATATATATATATATATGTATATATATATATATCATTCGTGATAGTTGATTATATCAGATCATTTTGCATCATTGCAGATGCCAACATGTTGCAGTATTATATTCAGAGACCTATGAATACATGTTTCCATAGCTCCATGTTTATAATAGAGTACACTGCGTATAGGTTAAATCAACCAGTGTTGATTAAGATATTCGAATGCATCTCAAGCAGAGTGTTTCGAAGAACTAGTTCGTTTATTTAAATATTTCTTGTGCTACTACCACGCAAGAAAGTGTGAACGACCCAAATACATTTTCTTATATTTGAGGACGTTTTATGATTGCAAAACAGAGATAGAATATAACCTCATTTGTTAGACGTGTTTATAACGCATATTTTGGAATGAAACTCGAGGATCAGGATAAGCCGTGGGCCCCTCATGAAGTGCGCAGTGTTTGTGTTGCAGATTCAAAAAACTGGTCGAAGGGGAAGAGGAAGGCACTGTGTTTGGGAGTTCCTATTGTGTGGCGTAAATCATAGAACCATTAAAACGATTGCTATTTTTATATTGGCATAGTAAACTGATTCAATACAAAGAAAGACACGGAATGGTTTATCCTGATTTGGAATCTGCTAGAAGCTTGTACCACATGGCACTGAAGTTCCTATATCAGAACCTCTTGCGAGATTGGTAACTTTGTGTGGTATAAATAAAAGTAAGCAAGTACCCTTGTTCCGAGTTTCGTACATCCTACTCAGTTTCGTATAAAGTGGGTGAGCAATTGCTCAGTCTCTGGACACTTGCTCCATCTCTGAGCGTTCTCTCAACTGGCGAGCAAATGCTCAGAGTTGGTATAAATAAAGATAAGCGCTTACTCTCTAGAGTGAACACTTGCTCCAAAATTTCGGAAGGACCTTAGTAGCAGACTCACGTTTCAATAGTAAGGTTAAATTGGCCGAATTTTTTACCGTGGGTTGATATACAGATGCAGCGGACTAAAAAAATTCAAGATAAGGCGACATTCTCGTGATGTAGACTATTAGAATCTTTGCCGATTCGAAAAGGATCAGTATGGTTGGTACGATTTTTATCGGCGTTTGCTTTCAGACGCGTTTTCATATTGCATATCTTCTATGTTAATTGGCCATCACTCGTTTCTACTTGGAATTTTTCGAGGTACTGTTCTTTCAAACTTTATAAGGTTTCGTTTCGGACACAGCGTACCTCCGAAAGCTGGCTCATTTCAAAAATAATTTTATATTCGCTTAGCATTTCGCCAAACACTAGCTGGACCTCTGGCGCCTGTTTTTCGTTACTGCTATTCATATTTGAATTTAAAGAACGAGACAACAAAACATTTCTCTTTGCTCCGCACAAACGCGGTAACGAATGTCATCTCGTCGCTCAAGAAACCAATTTTTAAAACTGTTAGCCTGCACTATCACTTGTTCACGACGAGCAAAGGCTCGCGAGACATGAGTAAGTTCTTCGGAGACAAACGAAGTTTTTATTCATACGAAACGGAGCTTCTGCTCAGTGCCGCAGAGTAGACTCACTTTGCTCCGGAGCAAGTACTCCTGAGCAAGTGCTCATTTTTATTCATATGACCCTTGAGATGCTAATATTGGAAACTACTAATGCTACTGTGAAGTAATCGATCCAAGAAAAAGAAAGTTGAGAATAATCGTATGCTGCTGACATTTCTATTGGTAAGCACCTTATATGATTCTATCATTTAATGTTGAATAGTTATTTATTATGTTCTTATTTCAAGTTCTCCCATCTTAAGCAGCATATCTTTATTCCCTATTCATTGCATTATCCATTCATGCATAAGTATACTTCCCTCCCATGACAAACGATATCTACTTAAGCAATTACATATTTCAAAACAAATTCTTTCAGAAAACATCAAATTGGTTCATTTGTGTAAACATCATCTGCCTAGAAACCTTGTCGTATTTGCACACGAGCTGAAGTCTTTATTAGACAACGTCCTTCAACTCTGAATTTGCTTTCAATCTCATTGGTCTAATTGTCATACAATATCCTTGAAAGCAATCCAAATTGCGAACTCACAAAAGTTATGTGACGCAGACCGCTCCTTTATTTCTCAATGAAGAGCGTTTCCTCTCTCATATAATTGCGGTCAATTTAATACGTTGTTCCTTTTTAAAAAGAAAGAGAAACTCAGAAAGATCACATCAACGAGCATATTTTATTGATTTCATAGTGTTGTAAATACAAAAATGGAAAAATGAATCCTCTAAGATGTAGAACTATGAAGTCATACATATATTAAAAAGAGAAATCAGGTATAGCAGAGATTTATCAAGTAATATAGGCAAAGTGATACACATACTTTTTAATGGGTAGTACTGATGGAATCAGCGTCCATTCTAACCTTGCAATAGCTTATTGCATCTCTTATTATTTTATAGACGCCGTTGTACGAGCTGAACATTTATTCATTATGACTTTTGTGTAGTGTTAGGTTGTGGTTATGTTTGCAACTATTGGCAGAAGCGATTAATAGGGTGGCAAAGATTTTTTGCAATAACGAACCGGCATAGTTAGCTCAGAGCCAGCTTTGCTGCTGCCTCTGCAGCAACCCTGACTTGGTCTTAGTGTTCAAGTCTCGAGGGTGGTGGATTTTTGATACTAGCTGGATAGCTAGATCGAATTCAGCCGCTCTCTGAAGGAGAATTCTAGCGGTGGCTGCTCTGCTCAGGAGTGCTCCCTGAGTTTACCCGTGTTACGTTTACTGCGTGACAAAACATAAGACCCTGCAGCAGATATCAGCAACTCCCATATTCCCTGTAGCAGAATTGAATTGAATTGAATTTGCCTTATTTTACGTGGCGAGACTCGGGCCATCAGGCCCGCTCTTCCGTCTGACCACGCAAATTTCGCTACGCTCCTTTCACCAACTAGCAGAGATAGGAGGTATTCCTTGGGCGAGAAACAGTCGATTTTTGAATTTAGCTCAGAGGCGTCATTTAGGCTTGATTTAGAATCAGAGCTGCATCAGCGCAGGATGCCACACGGCTGCCGACCTCCATATCGTCTTTGAAGGATCTTCCCCAGTTGCGCCACTCTCCCGCCATCGCAGCAGGCTGCTAGCGAGTCTGTTAGCAGGGCACACAGCTAGATTTTCAGTGTTAAAATCCCGGAAGGTATGACGTCAGCCCTCTCGCGCCTGGGCAGGCAAGCTTCAAACGAACCACCGCGCCGCCCGAAAGTTCGCTCACATACAGGCGAACAGGCGAATGGGCGTTTGTTCATTAACGAAGAAGTTAAAATATTTATGCTTAAAATTGTTATATTCTTATCTGGCGAATAATATTATTTCATGTGTATTCACAAGCGAACGCATTAATTAAGGTGCACGTACTATTGCGAATCTTAACGTGAACCGCCCCAGTTAGTAGTGTCTATTGTTTGTAGGGTCAATATTTGTGTAAAAAGAGTTGAGATTTTACTACTCTGTTGATTGCTACAATAATGTAACAGAATGACATTACTGGTAGTGAAGTAGCTAAAATAGCAATATAAAGTGATTAGCGAAACCACGTCTCTTACTACTGCAAAGAAAGCGGTGACTGCATGGCTGATGAACTGGGTAGTGCGCGCCAAAAGCATGGAATAAATGCCGATAGGGGTTTATCCTATTAACTTAAATTACCAATCAATTCTATCTAATGAATACTGACTGCATCAACGCAATTTATAGTTCATGATGATGATTTAGGTAATGTTGTCTTGTTTGGTGGATGCGGTGAAGGCTAAATAGATTTATTATTAAGTCACAAATCTTTGTAACAATGGTTATTGTGTTTTCATTTGCTACGTTGAATGCTTGACGAAGTATAATTGAACGTTTTGGTGCAGTAATAAGATAATCCACTGTAGTCCTCCCGTCATACTAAAAGGTCAAAGTGTGTCTCATCATGTTTCTCCTATTCCATGGGCTATTTCATGCTATTTCGGCTGCCGGTTTCTGAATTCCGTCCCCACTTAATGTAGGATTTAATGATCAATTTATGTAGACTCTATAGTGGACAAAACGAGCTTTTGATGGATTTGTTCTGGGTCCTATTATTTATCCTGCCCCTCAGTCCTCCACCTTCTACACCTTCTTGGTCATGAAGCAACTCATCATTTTCATCATCATAGTTACATCTGAGCACATGCTCAGATCGCATTTCTGGGGATATCAGAATATGGCGACGTTGAGATTCTGGCGTCGAAACTGTGACCATTCCGTCTCCCTGCTACTCACGCCTTATGATAAATTAACAAACAAATAAATAAAGCAGGCCTCGGAGACGATTTAATGAATGCAGTAGTATTTATGTGTCATTAGTTTTGTAAGAACGATGTTTGTAATTGCATATTATGAGGGTTTCTAACGCAAGTATATTCGAACAGGATCGCGGATAAAGGTAACAGTACCGGTTTTGATGATTAGGGCAATACAACAATGTCAGTAACCGATTCGGTGGCCGAGATCGCTAAGGCAGTAGTGTCGTAAAGATATCGGACCGAAGGTTCGCGGGTTCGCGTCCCGCGTCGGGTATGGTTGTATTGTGTTCTTCCTGTCACACACCCCACCATTATATCGTGTCATCCTCACAGTTACCATACCGTTACGCGCAGTAGAGGTCTCTAATAACCTAGAACTGATGCGACCTTAAATAAAAAAAATAAAAATAACGATGTCAGTCGAGGCATATGGTATAACTTGATAGAAGCAGTAGTTGAGATGCAGTTGAGATGCAAGTGATGACCTTAAGAGTTGGAAACCTGCGCCAAAGTCACAGAATGTCTCTAAAACAGTCTCGAACAACCGGGTCATAAGAAAGACAACCGACTGCATCACGGAAACGTTAATGGCAGTAATTTTGGAAAAGTTAAATGTTTGCTTTAATGGGTACAACGATAGACAGTACCGATTCATTACATGATCATGATGTTCAAAACAATGTGATTGTAATGGAGCTTACTCCGTTGACTGCTATGTAAACAGTAATTGTTCTAGAGGATAGACTACAGCACCGGTGTGTTGATGGCGGTTCTAGAGCGGTGACAGAACTCATCACCAGAGAAGTAGCTGAGACGACAAATAATGAGCATTGAGCTAGAGGTGGCGGCGGGAACGGTGCGGGTTCGAATGGTAATACCAGGAAGTCAGTTTCAAATGAATCAACTACTCAAAATATTGCCTCCATTGTGGAAACACAACGTTCATAATTCTATAATTTTAGCAAAGTTACATTGATTTTGGTAAAGTTATTTAATTGGTTCGACGACTGCTACAATTAGCAAAATCATCTGACAGCAACATAATTAATCTTTGCAGCAAACGTTAGTTGTGATAGCACTTTCCCTAGTTTGATATCGTAAGAATAATTGAACCGGAACGCTGACATGGATGTTTATGATGGCAATACGTCGGCGACAGCGGAGGCACACCACTTGTTAGAGCTGTAGTTGTGACGGCAAATAGTGGCTGCGGAGCTGGCGGCGGCGGCGTGGCGACGCGACGCGCTCCAAAGGCAAACACGGATGGCGCGCGCCCGCGCCGCCCCGTCGCGCAAGGGGCTTTTTCGCTCATTACGACTGCGCAACTTAACATAAGTTGCCCATAAATTGTGTTTGCCGATACATCGCGGCGGCGGAGCACCTCGTGAATCACAAAGAGACGGGCAGTGGGGCTGCTGGTGGCGGTGGTTTGCTGGAAGCCATCAGCGCGGGCGGCGACGGGCAGCCTCGGCTCGCAAGCGGCACGCGGCCCCTAGCACTGCATTGGTAAGTTGAAATGTGGTGCCACGAAGACTGGAGATATTGAGATCAAAGACCAGGCTAGAAATACATCGTCGTACAAGAGACATCTCTCAAATATTTCCATTTTTTATTTTTTTATTTTTATGTATTTATGTATTTTGCGAACTTATTACAACTCAAAGTCGCTTATCGTATCCTATCTTCCATTTGCCACGATCCATCGCTTTAGGTACTGCATCCTTCCAATGTGTCCTCTGTCTCCTTCTTCTTCTTCTTCTTCTTCTTCTTCTTCTTCTTCTTCTTCTTCTTCTTCTTCTTCTTCTTCTTCTTCTTCTTCTTCTTCTTCTTTCAGCAGGGGTCCATTTGATCATTTTTTGGCCACCTTCCCTCACTCATTTGATGCACGTTCCCACACTATCTCAGGCATTTTGCTTCTACAGTATTTAAAATTGTGTTTCCTATGTTTAGTCTTGCTAACACATCTTCATTCTTTATTCTGTCCTGAATCGTGAGCTGACAACAACGTCGCCAATCAACCTATTTTTACGTCAGTAAAATATTTTTTAATTAAGTGAAGAAATATATTTAAAAAATTGTCTATTTTGAGTATAAAAAATTTCATAAAGTTAAGATACTTTACTGACAAGGAACTGGTGGCGAGTTGAACTGTCGAACACGTGAAGACTGGAGAACAAGATATTAAAGGCCAAGCCAGTGATACATTGCGTCTGCGCAAGTGACACGTCTCAAAAATCGTCATTTTTTTTTTAGTTAGATGAAGAAATATATTTAGAAAATTGTATATTTTTACTATTAAAAACTCCATAAAGATTAATGAAAGTGTAGAATTTCGCGAACGGAGTTAATAGGTAATTGGCTGTCCCGAAGACGACGCGTCCTAGGCACGTTGCTAACGTTTTGGTCGTCATGCGAACATTTCGCCGAACGAAGGTTGCAGCATGAGGGTCGAAACGTTGACCACTAGGGCGCCTCATCTCCCGCACAGGCAATCATCTATTTCATAAAGATAGTTTATAAGGCAGCCTGCATATGGAGTGAAATATTTTCACTTTGGACGCAAAATAACTTCTCTCAGATTAGAACCGTTCTTCTGCAAAATTATATATTTTAGATGTTTCATTTTTGTATGTGTTTTTTTGTGTAAGATAGAAATAAAAGCGACCCTTTTATAGTCGATATCTGTAGATGCGACGAGCAGCGACCAACTGGGTAAGATTCTTCTCGCACATGAACATCACATTACATTTGTAAATACTATTTCCAGTGTTAAAAAATAGAACAATACGAAGCAAAAAAGCAACATTCAAACGACAATTAAGCAACTTTTCATTGATGTAAAGGTTATATACAACATAACTTTCTCATAAATTATAAAAACGGGTTTTTATAAATTACAATTGAATAATTTTATTGTAAACACTAACCTTAGAGATTATTTTATCCATAGCAAACGGCATGAACTAGTTTTCATTTTATTATTATTATTATTATTATTATTATTATTATTATTATTATTATTATTATTATTATTATTATTATTATATTAGTCTCTGAAACTCGCCTTTGTGTGTTAAGTTGTATTATGTAATGAAAACATGTTAGGACCTCCTTTGTGTAGCACGTAATAAAGTCACAATAAAATTAAAATAAAACACATATTGATTGTCCTAAGACAGTATGCACAGTCATATCAACATGTCATTAGCCATGCTCGGTCACGAAATATTTACTTTTAGAAATTCTTATTGAACATGTGGTGCAACATATTCTGCTCATGAAACATAATATACACTGTATATCATGAATGGAAAAACATGTTCAGATACTGCAAACAAATATTTTAAATACGAACGTAAAATATGGTGTGAATAACGAACATTAAAAAGACACATATAACATGAGATAGTAATACGATCAGATAGCATAATTTCAAGTTTACGCGGTTGAGACAATTGAAGTAAAAACCTTCAGAAAAACTGATGAGATAAAAGGATTTTATTTCATTCATCATAATGACAATAGAGAGATTTTTTGTCAATTGCAGCACAATCTAAGGTCAGGACATCCTCTTCATTTTTTTTTCTCGATCGCAACTATTTTCCCATTTCAGGTTTACAAAGTATCTTTTTAAGTTAGGGGAGAATCAATTTTTTTACTCTGAGTCGTGCAATGTCAACAAGACATTAAATTCAATTACATTCCAGGCCTTTTGTACCGGCAATGAATCAACTTGTTAGCCTTGATCAGTCAAATAAAGGATGCACTTTGAAGCAGTATGGTAATGGTCATCGAGCAATGGATTTCATCTCCTGGAGCAGTAAGCAGCCTGTGTGGGCAGGCCGTCTGTCCCGAAGGAGGCTATAAAAGAAGCCCGCGCGCGGCCTGAGGCGTGTCTGCGCGTCCTCGCGGGCGGGCAGCGCCCGCGGCGGCGCGGCGGTCGGCTTTCTCCGCTCGGGCGCGCGCGGGCGCGTGACGGGCGACGCCGTTTCCGGTGCGCGGCGCGGTCACGCGTGAACGGCCGAGACACCGCGCGCCGACTTCCGATGCCGCTGCTGGTGCTCCCGCCGCCGCCGCTTCTGGAACAGTATCAACACTGCCGCCGCCCTAAGCAGTTGGGGAAGAGGAATCGATTAAACATTTTGTTTCCGGGCGCGCCAATCGCAATGGACACTAGTCACATAGGTGTTGCGTTATATCCTGCTAGGTGAAGGCATTCCTCTCCCGCTGGGACCGGCAGAGGTGGTTCAGGGCATCAACCGATGCTGCAGAACCTCTGACCGGTAGGTCCTAGGGGTCCACTCTCCACGATGGCGGGGTCATCGTGGAGACCCTAGCCTGTCACCTAGGTCGATTTCTGTTGCTGTCTGGAGGAGAATTCTAGCGGCCGACTGCTCTGATCAGTAGTTTCTGTGGTTTCTTCGATCAACGCCAAACGAATGCCGGAGCAGAACTCTAACAACCGGGCAAAATGATATTTTCTAGCACTTCCTTGTCGTATACTCACACCTTCCTTATTCACGGTTTCACTAACAGACACTTCACTACAACACATGCCAGGAGACCATTCGGAAGCTCAGAACTTCTCCCGACTGGGCCGGTGCACCGCCGGTGGAAGATACCTAGTTGGAGATAACCCCGCTAGCCGAAGGTAGGTCGACGCCGGATCTCATCATCCAACGGGGGAAGACCACAACCACCACCAACCTACTTCCCGAATAAAAACATGCACTACACTTGCGCGGATACATAACCTTAGCTGTTGTTCGGAATCACTAACAATCAATCAATCAAGGCATCAATTCCCTCACTAAAGGAAAACGTGATCCGGAAATTACACGTCAACGTGCCGGATTTCCCTCTCCAGGTATCTTCGTAAATGGGACGTAGCCCATTTTGGGATGAGATTTAAGTTTCCGATTAATATCCATGATCATTACCATAGGCCATATTTGGTAATGACGTGCATGTAAGCGAGTATGAATGTACGGGAGAAGAGATAAGGATGGGGAAGGATGTATCGCGCATGGTTCATTACCCGTTTAAGTCAATGTTCCGGCATTCGCCTTATATTGATCGGAGAGGCCACGGGAAAGCGATCTGAGAAGTTGAAAGCAGCACCAATTTATATGAAGTTCGTGAATGTCGCCGTCGAAAATGACCATTTTCAAATTAAATGAATGATTTCGATTGAATATTCTTTGACCATGTCCAAACCAAATAAAAGAAAAAAATGCTGAGCCGCAAAAATTTCAAATTTTAATTTCATCATGAATAAGTACCAATAATCGCTTGACCACGTTTTATCATGAAAGAGCTTTTTCTGATTTTCAAACAATACAAAGTGATAAATTAAAAACTGTTTAACCATTGCATTCGAATATAACCATCACTTCTTTGGAATATTATTATTTTACGTAATTGTTATAAATACGAGAAAAACTGTGCTGTATTGAATGACCATTCCTTAAGTTTTCCCACCTCACGCAGGAATTTTGGAATTTATCGTTATCAAATGTCATAAGAGCTCGGGTCCTTTGTACTAACAAACGAAAGCGACTTGGCGTGTCGAACACTGCCCAATCCAAAACTCTACTGCCAGACTTTACGCTTACAGCAGCACCCTTCATGTACAATATAGCCACCATCGTCGTTGCCATTGCCTCTTCTCCCACCGCGGTGGCCTCTCGATGCGGTTTGGTGGTCGCCGCGTGCCCCCTCGCGCGCCCGACGTTTTTGCCCTCGTGAGTCGTGCTGTGGATTCGGTAATGTGATTTTGACATCGCGTGGGAGACCGGAAAAATGGCCGTGAGATGTGTTCTGAGAAATTCCAGAAATAATGTACGTGTTTCGCGTAGCAACGAATGTCTCTTCAAAAATTGCACAGAATGCTTTATTTACTTACCTATTTATTTTTGACAATTTCCATTTATAGTCCTTCAGTATAATCTCTCAGATTCTCAATGCCATTTATCACCGCACAATTTTTTTTAACTTTTCTCAATTTTTCAGTTTCTTAATAGGAGATTCGAAATATTCCATTAAGAATTTTAAATAACAGTAAAATCTCGTTCTAAATAGCAACTTTCATTGAAAAATCTGGAGCAGTTTTTAAAAAATGGCGTTTAAGCGTGTTTTTCACAGAAACTTTTTGAGTTTTTGAAAATCTTTATTAGAAGTTATTTAATGCCCTTTAATTAATAAATGCAATAGTGTTTACAAATTGCTGAAAATGTGCATGTTAACGGCGTGAGAGATATTAAAAAATACTTTGCTGTAGTTTTTGAAGAAAAAAAAATAAAGTACACCACAAAATTAAACTTTGTTATATTAAACAGTGCATTTATCACTATCCCTTCAAATATTCTGTAAAACAATTGGAGCTGTTTTTCAGAAAATGGAGTTTGAGTGTTACTGGAAATGCGGAATCTGAGCTAATTGTCACGGAAAACTGCAGTGTTTTCGAGAAACTTTATATAAAATCATTTAAAGCACATGTGCTGATAAATGTAATAATGTGAACAAATAGTCTCTAATTTAAATATAATAATGTAACATACGGAAGAGACAAGTCAAAAAAATATATATTTGTACTTTTTGAAGAAATAAAAGAATAGAGCATAATGTCGTTTATGTTATCTTATATGTTTATGTTTGTGTATGTTACGTATATTTTTTTGTTATAATTTTGAACTACCTCTTCTAAAATTTAAAAAAAAAATTGGAGCCGTTTTCTGGAAAACGTCTTCCTTTCTTGTTTTTGTTATTTTTTTAAAAAATTACATTACACGCGATATTAAAAACTACTATTAAAAAAAAACAACTTGAGTTTGACTTGACCTTAATGAAAGATCTAAATATGAGGAAGAAATTTTATTGAAAAGAAAAATTCCTATCTTTAATACTGTAGTTGTAGGAAGTTGCCGAAAAAAATCATATTTTTTAAATTTTCGAAAATTCAGAGATAACAATGAAAAACAGACCTAAGTCACCTTTATAAGTGTATTACACGTATTACAAGAATTTTAAAGAAAATATTTGGAGCCAATTTTGAGAAAACTTTGAAAATGTCTAGGGGCTTTATGTAATACCCCCAAAAATTAATAAATGTTTTGCAAAATCGCAGAGCTTCAACTCAGGCTAGATCCACAGGGGTTCCATCAATTTGGAAAAAATCCTACGCAAGATTTATGCGCTAGTGTTGTTCACACACCAGACCGACGAACGGGTAGACAGACGTTTTACCGTGAATTGGTTTTTCGGTATCAAGGATCCACAAACCCAGGATTACCTGGCTACACCATGTGTCAGAGGATTCCCCCCCCTCTAAATTTAGCAACTGGATTTATCCACTTTTTCGTTATCAGGCCCGGCAGGGCCCGCCGTTTTTTTCGCGCAGCATTACATAACTTTCTCTATACTACGTGTATTACTTCGTATATACGTACGTATACGAGAAAGTAATAAATGACAGATGACATGCTTCTTCTCGCAAAATTACGTGGGCATAACCTTTGAGCTGGAAAGACCTATTTAAATTTTGCTCCGAATTGTTTTTGGTTTAGGGTACTTTTACTTAAACTAAAGAACGGAACTGCTTCACTTTCCTTGCAACCTTCTAGTAACCATACAGTTTTTTTAGTTTATTATAGTCGCATCACCAACTGTGATCATTAGCAACTACTTTAAATACAACTTTTTTTTAACATCTGATTTATTTGCAATTTGTTCTACACGAACATTCGGCAAATACAATTGTACATATATTATTGACATGTAAAGAAACCATACAGTTCTGGTTCTTTCTAAAAATGGTTTTAAACTAATTGTCCAGTTCAGAGAGAAAAAAAAAGACAAACAAACAAAAGCAACAATAAACAATATCACATTGAAATAACAAAAAACACAGTAACAAACAAACATACAATAGTGCAAGCATTGTGACAAAAAAAATATATCTACAGTAACAATTATTTTAAAAGAAAAATATTATTTATATCTGTGGTCCAGATCAAGAGGATGTACTCTTTTCAATCTTCTTGTCATTGTGCTGTTATCTAAGATGTTTATGGTCAGATGATTAATATGATTTTCGAGTCTGTGTTGGTATTTGTGAGATTTGAGAGTGATTTCCTCTTTAACAGTGGTGATATTGAGATCTTTATGTAGAGTGGCGTTTGATACAAACCAGGGAGCATTGCTTAATAGTCTGAGACATTTGGATTGAAATCTTTGAATTATTTCTATATTTGAATGTGATGCTGTTCCCCAGAGTTCAATTCCATAAGACCAGATAAGTTTGAGTATTGTTTTGTAAAGTAAAATTTTGTTTCCTAGACTTAAACTAGATTTTCTTCCTATTAACCATATCATTTGTCTACTTTTCAGTTCTGCTTCCTTTCTTTTGATCGAAATATGTTTCTTCCAGGTTAGCTTTTTGTCTAGATGTAGGCCGAGATATTTGACGGTGTCTACGTTTTCGATTAGTTTTCCGTTTATTTCTATTCTTGTATTTCTTGTTCGTCTGAGGGTAAATGTTATACATTTGGACTTTGTTTCATTCATTCTTATTCTCCAGAGTTTACACCATTTGTTTATAAGCTCGAGGTGCTCTTTCAATGTTCTTGTTGCCGTTTCTTGGTTTTCATGCGAAGCTAGCAGGGCTGTGTCATCTGCATATGTTGCAGTGGTGACGTCTGGGGACTGAGGTAAGTCAGCGGTGTACAGCGTGTACAGCACTGGTCCAAGGATGCTCCCCTGTGGCACTCCTGATAATACTGGATGAAACGGTGTTATTTCATCTCCGAATTTTATTTGAAAAAATCGATCTGAAATAAAGGATCGAAGTATATTATAGTATGGATGCGGCAGACATTTCTTGATTTTATATAGCAAGCCTTGATGCCACACTTTGTCGAACGCTTGCGCGATATCTAGAAACAAGGCGGAACAATACATTTTATTTTCTAGAGCTCCGTTGATGGTGTCGACTACTCTATGAATTTGTTCTATTGTAGAATGACGATTTCTAAAACCGAACTGATGGTCTGGAATTGTATCATTTTCTTTAAGTAATGGATATATGCGAAATAGTAGTAGTTTTTCGAATACCTTAGACAAAGAAGGTAATAAACTTATTGGTCTGTACGAGGAAACATCTTGTAGCTGTTTTCCTGGTTTTGCGATTACAATTAATTGTGCCAGTTTCCACTGCGAAGGATAGTGTCCGATGCGTATTATTCCATTAAAAATGGATGTTACAAGGGCAATGAGTTTCTTAGGCAGTTTTTTAAGCATTTCCCCTGTAATACGATCATGTCCAGGAGCCTTGTGATTTAGTAGTAGTTTCAGCCCTGCTGTGACTTCTTTTGTTGAGAAGAATTTAATTGGTGGCGACATTTCATGGGGACATTCCAAGAATTCTATGATTTCTTTTTCTTCTGTGATTAGTGCTGAGGAGTGTGGTTGAAATGTTTTTGCAAAATATTTTGCAAATTCTTCTGCCTTATCGTTTTCCGTTCTAGCCCAGTTTCCATCGGTTTTACGAAGAGGGGGGACATGTTTTGTAGGCCTTTTTAATTTTTTAGTAATTTTCCATAAGGAGTAATCTGTAGCTTTTGAGGGTGACAACTTTTCTATTCTTTCCTTCATTTCCTCCGAATGAATTTCTTGTAATTTTCTTGATAAGAGGCGGGAAGTTCTGTTGAGTATTCGTTTGTCGTCCGGGTGATGAGTGCGTTGCCAGGTCATCTTCATCTGTCTTTTCTCTTTAATCATTTTTAGTATTTCTGATGGGTATTTATTTTTTTCAAACACTCTCATTTCTGGAGTTGCATATACGGCTGCCTGTTGAATGTGTTGTATTAAGTATTCAACAGCATCGTCGATATCTTCTGGACATTTTAGACGGACCTTGGCAGTGGTGTTATGGTAAAGCCAGTTGCTGTATTCTTCCCAGTTCGTTTTTCTGTTTGTAAGGTATATGCTTTCTTTCTTTTTGATTTCAGAAGAACTGATTTTCTGAAGAATGATCAGGAAATTTCTTCAGTATTTCTGGAGAATGATCAGATGAAAGATCAAAAGACGGTTCTATTGTGTGATAGGTCTGTGCCATTCCCTTTGTGACGAAGAAATCCAAGACATCAGGTACCTTGTTACCATCCGTTGGCCAGTATGTGGGTTTTCCTGATGAAATTGTTTGGAGTTTTAGTGTAGAGATGGCTCCTTCTAAAGCGCGACCTCTTGTAGTTACCAGTCTTGATCCCCATAGTTGATTTTTAGCATTGTAGTCTCCTCCAGCAATGAACCTTGTGCCGAGCGTTCTAAAAAACTTGATATACTGATCGGTGGTTATCTTGTGTTTTGGAGGGGAGTATATAGCTGAAATAACGAGCGGACCGAACTTATCGTATACTTGTATAGCGCTTGCTTGCAGATAGTCTTTAGCATTATCTTTGTACATATTGTGTCTGATTCTTGTTTTAATTATTACTGCTGTGCCTCCATGAGCTGTCCCATCTGGATGATTTGTGCAATATACTTCGTAGTCAGATATACGTAGATAGCTTCTTTCGGTAAAATGTGTTTCAGACACTAGGAGTATGTCAATATTTTCTTGATGTAGAAACACTTCTAACTCTCTTCGATGTTGAAGTATTCCGTTGGCATTCCAGGAGACAATTCGCAGTGAATTACTCATAGTTTCTTCATTATTGCAGTCATGATATTAATTAGGCTGGAGATTTGTTCAGCTTGCTTTGCTAAGATGGACTCGAATTATTTAAATGATTCTTGCATTATGGAAATCAGATTATTTTCATACGACACATTTTGATTATTGATTTGCGATTGTTGGGCCATTTGTGCATATGTGAACTGTTCCTATGGTTTGATTACTTGTTAGTGAACTTGAATTGTTGCCTTCAGTTATGTTTTGCGTAGCATTTCTACGGTGTTGACTTTGACTAGGATACTTGCTGTTACGAATTTTTTGATAGACTTCGCAGCCTTTATAATTTGCTGGATGGTCACGGCTACATAGAGCACATGTAGCTGGTGTGTCTCTCGTTTTAGTACAGGTTCGACTATCGTGATTCTTTCCACATTTGACGCAGCTATACGGAAGCGTACAATACCGAAAACTGTGCTCGTAGGACTGACATCGCTTGCATTGTACTATTTCTCGTTTTTTACGCGGTGGTTCAAAACTTATTTTTGCATGTAGTAAGTATTCGACGTCATATATTTTTTTGTTGTTACTTTGAGGTTCTAAGTCCACAAAAAACAATGGTAGAGGTGCTTTTGTTAAACGATGCTTGATATTATGAATTTGTCTTACTTTGTGGCCTTGTGCTTCTATAGCTTCTTTCAGTTCCGTTACGTCTGCTGTTGGGTGCATATTTTTTAATACTACCCGAAAGGCTCTTTCTTGTTTTAACTGAAATGTATAATGAGCAATATTTTTTTAAATTCAGATGTTTAACAAGCTTTCGATAAACCTCCGGTGTTTGAGGTACGATTTTCACATTGTTCATAGTAATTTTGGCTTCATCTTGGTAGGTTTTGACAAGTTTATATGAGAAGTCTTCATCTTTAATGACTTCTTTAATAGATCTGATCATATCAGATATTACTCTGACGCCTGGAATGAAAATAGGCGGTGTACGATATTTGTCTTGTTCTTGTATGCTGCCCTTGGTTGTTGTATCATTGATTTTCTCAGAATTCGAGGTTTCTTCCAAATTTTCATCACAAGAGAGATGTTCATACCTGTTTTTTGATGATACGGGGTCGTGTTCACTGGTAGTCTTCTTAGAGGGTTGTATAGAGTTGTCATCATTGCGTCTTTTTTGTCGACGCAGCGGGATTGTTTGCCATGAGTTGCACAAGGTTGAGGCCGTTTCCTGCGTTGTAGATGCTTGGCCGTTAGTTGCTGTAGCTTCTAGGACGGTGGCTGGGGTTTCTTTTTCACGCACATATTGCTGTATTTGAAATTGTAACTGTTGGTTCTGTTGCACTAATTGTTGTAAGTGTTGTTTTAGCTGTTGATGTTCATGCAATAAAAATTGGTGCTGTTGCTGAAGGTTCAGTGTTATTTCACTGTGTTCTAAAGTCGATCCGTTCGTACTATTGTTGACGAAAGCTTCACTGTTTTCTTGGTTATTTAGTATTTCTGTTGTTTGTGTGATTAGTCCCCCGAAGGGGACGTGATCAGTTAACATAATTCACTTCACTATATATGTGCGGTATTGATTTTCAATAGTTCTTGATGCACCACTGTTCACACGAGAACGAAGTCACCTTTGTACACAAATACGAGCGGTCACCACTGTATCACTAGTAAATTTGAACGGTAAGTTGAAAACGTTCCTAATTCACCACTGTTCACAAATAAATGCACTTCTTTCTGACCCCGGACCGGCACTAGTAGCGGCCGGGGCAGTCGGACTTGCGATAAGCGCTAGGCTTCGGCTAACTGGCGGAGCTGCGGAGCACGTCTGCTCGTGACCACTGCTGAGCGAGAACTAGTTAAATACAACTTAACAATATTAATATGATAACTTTACAATATAGTGTAGTATGTATAAATATGTGGAGACAGACATTATTTGTATTTGTTTGTTACAACATTAGTTTCCAGTATCCATACTAATATACTTTTTACAATTAGATTTCTTTATATATTGCGGAGAATATTGCAATCTTTACAGAATTTTAATATTTGATTTGGTATTCGTTGGATGATAGCATCAAGTAAGGTTTTTGCCCTCCTAGGTATGTGTGTTGGCTGGTGGGGGATTTCCAGCGAACAAGTGTTGATGACTGATCTTGCAATGACCAGTTCTCGTTTTTGTTAATTTTACCTCATCTTGTCTTGATAATTTTTGTTTTCAGAAAGTAAAAATGTTTAACTTGTTTGTGTAGAGGGCTAGATTTTATGGTTTTCCAGAGGTTGCTCCACTTTTCATCCATTATTTTAACTTTAGTATTCATATTAATTATCGCCCTAATAAACATTTACGTACAGAAAAATAGAATTATTTCATTAATATAAAATGTTACTAATCATGAAAAACTGTTATCTTATAATGCGAAACTCCGAAAGGCTTTAATAGACTTTAATCAAGGATTTAAAAGATTTAAATCTGACTAGGAAAAATATAAAATTTTAAGTTACATCCCACAACCAAAGTATGCTTTTCGTCTACCACTCAAGAATGTAGTTGACATGTAACAATGTAAGCTAATGTATGTCTCTGAGGTATGTATGTGAGCAATAATTGAATATTGATATAAAGAAAATACAGCTACTATCATTTTATATTTTAATGCACTGGTTTTGTTTCCAAGATGCATAAATCTTGGTGTATACATACGTGCCAAAGTTTCAATGCCATATACATTTAGCATTTACCACAAATAATGCATATTAAATAAATTGCATATTCGTTGACCTAAAAATTGGAAACATTTTTTCTTAATTTTTAAATTATTGTACTAAGGATTTTCAATAATAAACGTGTAATGGTATTCGAAAAATATGGTCTCTTTAATAATGGCAAACTATTTTTGTCTACAAGTGAATTTCGATCACAACCGTCACCTCCACATCACCTTATCACCTCCATTACGTCTCCTCCACGAGTGACTTCTTAAATTTTCAGGCGTTTAATGCTTTTAGAAGAAAAAAATTATAATTTTATTTTTTTCTCCTAGAAAATACTTTTCTGGACTAAGCCTGGCTTCCTTATACGAGTATTTTTCTCCTACGTATCCTTCAAAGTTAATAATCTACTTAAGAACGAAGGCAACCATTGGCAACGCTGTTTGACGTTGAAATTAGGGAACCTATTTGCAACGCTGTCAAGGAAGTATTCTGTGGCAAAAGGGACTGTCTCTTCCTGGGAATGGGGGAGGATAATCTCCATTGTGTGCGGGATGTTCCTTTCCCAATGGGCATACCTCACAGGTATGTCAGTTTCTTTCCATAGTTGTCATCCTCCACCCACTTCTTTTCACGCCTAAGCATGCAGGTACATTCAAAACGAAGTACTCAAGTCGTGTAGGCTTGGAAATGTATGATCAACCTTTTTACGTATGTCCGCACTGCACGAAGGCTTCAGTTTGTGTGTTTGCTGAAGTTGCTGCAGTAAGCAGGCAAAATTCTTGCTAAACCTAAGCAAAAATCCCCTAATTTATTTGACGAACTGAATTAGATAAATTGAATTTTGAATTTCTTCAATTCATCTGAGGGCAATAACTATGAGGTTCTTAATTTATTCTTTATGCTTAATATTTGTGGTTCTTCTCTGATTAAGGGTTTCATAATTACAACTTCTTCCTTACTTTAGCAAGGAGTCATTACAAACTAAAATTTATGTCTCATGTTGCCTCGCCATATAAATAGAGCCATAATGTAATAATAATAATAATAATAATAATAATAATAATAATAATAATAATATATATATACACAAATTTTTATATTTATACTAATATATAAATAGACAAGTGCGTCGACTTACAGCGCAATAATCTCTGAAGGTACTGAACCAAAATCGACGAAACGTTTGTGTTTCCTTTGAAGGGAAAGACAGCTATAGGCTATGATTTACAACTATAAACCTTAATGTATTTACAAAATAATTACTTTTCTGGACATTTTCGCCTAGCATTACATCACAGATTTAAGAGTGCTACAATAGTTAATCTGCGTGCCACAAGAGGATGATGACTGAGATCTACGATTTAATTCATCAATGCACAGAATTGCTATTGGTATAGGAGATGACTATTTGTTCATTTTATATTCAATTGTTTAATGAGAAATGTTCATATTTAAGGATTACACTGACAGTTTTTGATTATTCTACTTATAAAATTAACTTGGATATTGATTTTAATTACGTCTAGAAGGGAATGCTTTATGTGTAAACATGGTATGAAATTACTAGAAAACATCATTCTGCTGAAGGATGTGCTTGCTGTTGGCGTAAAAAGATAGCTTCCGTTTACCACTGACAGACATTTTGCCAAAAACTAACTTTTCGTTACCAAGGACCCACAAAACCTTGGTTCTGGCTGCACAAAGTGTTAGAGGAAGTAGGTAACTGTATATATGAACAAGATATATCAATTTCTGTGATGTCAAGGACAATACAACTTTTTCTGACAAAAAGTACCGTTTTGGTCGCATTATTGCAATACTTTCTATATTACATAAGTGGTATGTGACAAAGTAAAAGCTCCATTAAGTGCTCACACTCGAAAAATTTGAGATTTCCAAAAAATTCCAAGTCATCGATCAAAGCTTTTGAGTCTACAAACACACATAACCTAATACAGTAATTTTTGGAATATTTTGTTTATTTATTCTTGGAAAATTGACATGATTCGACTCAAAATTATATACGAACTATAATTATTATCAAAAAACTGTACTTGAAATAATTCATGTACATTTAATTAATGATTAGGCTTCATTAAGAAAAGCAAAAGCGTCTCTAGCCTTAATAATGAAGCTTAAATAATGAACGGTTAAAATAAGAATTCGTGTTTCATGAAACCAGACTTATCACCCGACACACACATGGATATCATTTATTAAAAGGAAGCAACACAACTTTGAAATAATAACTGTTTTTACAATTTTGTTTTGTAATTACCCAAATAAAACAGAAAAAGTTTAAAAAATGTTCGGACATTAAAGGTCTGATGAATTGTCAGAAGAATTTTTAAGAATCTTCAAAATCTAACTAAATTTTGCTTAAGGTGCGAGAATATGAAACAGTAGAATGCAGAAATGGTTTACAAGAGTTATAGTCTATTTCTAAAATCAATGGAATATTGAGAGGCAAAATAAAAAATCTAAAAATATAATGAATTTCAATTATGAAAGTACAATTACAGATTCCATTTTTTTTTCACTTCATATTAAAAATCTCTAAATAATATATAAATTATCTTCTTACTCGAGCATTTAAATAAAATTATTACAATTGGGTTGCATTTTCATCAGTGGTGTTCTCTTCCATCGTTATGGTATGTAGTATAAATTCGTGTTACATTTCGCCTGCAAGAATATTTTTGAAATCACTTTTATGATTCTAAATGGTATTTAAGCTTGCAAAATTGCTCTTAAAATAATGCTTCTTAAAGTTCGTTTCCAAAGATAAGTTTCTTTCCAGAGATAGGTTATGTGATTTGTTTTGATAATGCTGCAATGTGATAATAAACCTATCATCACCATTGGCAAAATATATTGCAACTTACATTAGATAATCCTTGTTACTTGTGCTTTTAGGTACCTTCATTTGAATACCAAACACAGATCTAGGTTTACAGTCTTAATTTCTCATTATTGACACATCGATGAAAAGTTATTGACTTACAATGAAAATATACCAAAAATGTTCTTAATAATTTTTAATACGTATTAATGCGATACGGTATTAAGCTTTTCTCTGAGTGCACGTCATTCGGCACAATTGACTAGTGAATTAAGAGAAGGATTGTAACGAAGATACAGTAAAACCTCGATATCTCCAAGCGTCTCCAAAGTAAAATATTTCTTGGACATATCAAAAATTCGAGATACAAAATAAAATTAAAAAATAAGAGCAGTCTTTAAAAGGCAGGGATACATATTATCGTCAAATCATAAAATTGATGTTCATGAATAGTACCGCTGGTATTGCTGAGCTTTTGAATTCAAGAATTTAGAGACTAAAAATGTCAGTGATTTTTTTCTGTTTCTTGTTTTCCATTAGTCTTTGTGCCAAAAAATTGTCTAGTAAATTCACTGAACTAAAAATGTCACCAACTGAAATCTGATCCTGAACATACCGCCGAAAAGAGACTATTCCCTTCAGTGCATATGGGGCAGACAATGGTTTAGAATCGCGCGCCTCTCCTATTTCTTCTTCCTCTGTCGAGTTCTCTCGAGTTCTGCTACCATCATGGAATCTAAAAATTGTTAGTCTGTAGGGTAGTCTGATACGGTGAGTTCTGCATCGACATTAATGAAAATGTAGACGTCTTAGCATGATACCAAATTTTTAAATTCTTGCCACTTGTTAGAAGTAGAAATTCTCATGTCCTGCTCTTCCTCGAGCTGCAAGTAAAGCTCATTGTCCTGTTTCCTCGCGGCAGAATCCAGATTTTCGGAAAGAGTTTGCGATTGTTTCTGATTTCACATCTGACCACGATTTTTGCAGCAATACAACAGCGTCAAGCAAATTTGAATCAGTTACCTGCTTGCATGATTCAAAACTTCTCAGGACTTATGGCGACAGCTTTCCTTGTAGAAATGCTTAAGGTTTTGAATGACACCCTGATCCAAAAGCTGCAGTTTTGACGTCATATTTGATGGGAAGTGAATAAGTCAAACTGCTTCGAACTCTCAGTGTATTTGAGGTGGGCGGGACAATTGTTAACAAAAAGAACGATTTTCCTATTCTCTTTCTGGAATTATTTGTTTACGTTCCTTAGCCAAGACTAAAAATTTGAACTTGTCATTCACGATTTCTTATTATGTTTGTATACTTCTACAGGAATGGATTTGCTGATTTACCGATCACCAAGAGTTTCAATTTTTTAGTTTCTGTCATGTTGGCTGAAACCTATGTTATCATATCTTTACTTCTCTTACCACCATTATATTTTTTATCTGTAAACGCTAATGTTTGCTCAGGTAAGCATTTGAAAAATGGTCTGGTTTCATCAGCATCAAACACATCTTCTGGTTTGTAGTTCTCTAACAATCCAGGTAAGATACTGCGCTGATACACTTGCCACTTATACCCTTGTGCACCATTCCGTTCCGGTGTTTGAAATTTTACAACCAACCTGTACTATTCGTACCTTGAAAATACTTAATTCCTAATTCTTGATAATATGTTTCAGCCTTTTCCTTCATTAATGAACCATGAATTGGAATGTTCTTGTATCTAGCACACTTCACCCACTGCAACAATGCTTCTTCCAGTTGCGGGTAACTTGAACATTTCATTATTTTTCTTGAGGTTCAAAACGTGATTGTTCCACTGCGTGCCGAATTTTGTTTTTGTCTTTTAAAATCGTTGAAAGTGTGCTTGCTGTGATTCCGAATTCATCAGCAATAGATTTTTCTTTCTCGCGCCTTTCTTCATTTCACAAATTATTTTATATTTTTCATATAAAGTTAATAATTTGAGCACACATTTGTTCGTCTCCGTGATACGTTGCACTAGTTTTTGAGAAATTGCCGACGGAAAAGCTAGCACACGACTGCCGGACCTGCTGAGCAATGCATTAGCTTGTCCAGGGCTTCAGAGCGGACGGCGACAGCGCAGAGTGGACCTGTCAGTGCTCCGCGGGGAAATAGCTCCCAGGGTCTGCATTTGTGGACTTGAAAAGAAATTTCGTCAGTTTCTTCGAGTTAAAAGAACGATTTTCTCTCAGGAGAAGATGTTCTTTCCAGTTATAGAAAAGTTCGTGGTACCCAATTTTCAGGTTCGAGACTGTCTTGTATGTAAAATTCGTAGTGCATCCGGGAATTGCTTCGACAACCTATCAAAAATTCGAGTTATTGACTTATTTTGACATAGAAATAAGTATATTTTTGAAGTTGTCTCGTTCTGTTGTTGAGATGCATCGAGGGCATGCATTGCTCACGATTTTCTTGTTCGCTGCACGATAGAAAATTTGCGCATGCCGTTCAGGCGATGTTACATAAAATGCAGATAAGAAAGGGGTCAAGGGCGAAACAGGTAAAAGAAGTAATGTTCCTATTTACACAACATGGAATATTCTGACAGTATTAATACAGTAAATGAAAGCGTTCTACATTATTATCCATAAACATACAGATCGTCTGTTAAAAAATAAATTAATTTGGAAGTATGGCTAGCGTGTGTTCTTTGGTAATCTAAATACCTGTTAAATAAGGGAAGTTTAACATAACCTATTCATTTAAAAAGAAATTAGTAAATTTGCGAGTCTACTGAAGTGAGTCTATTAATAAACCCCAAAATGTTTGTATCAATAGTAATATAAATCCCTGAACGTTATCAATTAAGAAAAATACCTAGGGTTTCTTTGATACCCGACTTTTACCGAAATCACATAATCCTACGTAAATCCAACAAAGCATAGGCTTTGCGTTTCAAATTATATTCGCTAATAAACAGATAATCCGCTTTTAAAATTGATCAAACGTTTACTCTATATAAAAAATTGTACCCTTCGCCCACCTGTGCTACGAAGATTGCCTTTTATGTTTCGGGATTGGGCAACCCTGGTGTTGCAATCTGGCAACTGACAGCTCTATCGTAAAGTTGGATGTTTTGAGGTTATACGTACTCAGAACGTTTTGACATACGAGCGCTATTTGTGTTGTTTACAGTAACATAAAAGATTCATCTTGGCCAAAAAATGGAATTAAATCATTGGGAACATTTTCGGGGGATTATTTTTTACAACTTTCGACGTGGATTAACTCAGCAACAGTGCATGGATGAACTTAATTCAATTTTTGGCGATGAAGCTCCATCAAGGACCAGTGTTTATCGATGGTATGGTGAATTCAATCGTGGTCGTAGTTCACTCCAAGATGAATATCGCGAAGGTCGTCCAAAATCAGTTGTTGTTCCGAAAACCATTGATGCTGTGCGTGAACTGATATTGCAAGATCGTCATGTGACCTATCGTGAGATTGAGACAACCTTAGGCATTAGTGGGACCAGCATACATTCAATATTGCATGAAATTTTTACTGTCAAAAAAATTTGTTCGTGTTGGATCCCACGTAATTTGTCAATCGCTCAAAAAAAAGCTCGTGTCGATTGGTCGAAAGAAATGCTCAAAAAATACGATCGCGGTGCTTCGAAACACGTCTATGACATCGTGACAGGTGATGAATCGTGAATTTACGCATATGAGCCCGAAAGTAAACATCAGTCGACTGTATGGGTGTACCAAGATGAGCAAAATCCAACAAAAGTTGTTTGCGCACAAAGCACTTCCAAACAGATAATCGCCCGTTTTTTCGGAAAAACTGGACATATCGCAACCGTACCACTAGAACAACCCAGAACAGTCAATTCTGAGTGGTACACAACGATTTGTTTGCTTGCTATCGTCAAAGAAATCAGGAAAACCAACCGCCGAAGACGGATCACTCTTCACCACGACAATGCGAGCTCTCACACATCGGCAGAAAAAACTGCATTTTTGAGCACTCAAAACATCGATTTGATGAGTCATCCGCCGTATAGTCCTGACTTGGCACCGAATGACTTCTTTTTATTCCCGTACGTAAAAAACAAACTGAGAGGTCAACGTTTTTCGACACCTGAAGAAGCGGTTGCTGCATTCAGAATGCATGTTTTGGAGATACCTCAATCAGAGTGGCAAAAGTGCTTCGACAATTGGTTCAAACGCATGCAAAAGTGTATAGATCTTCATGGGGAATATACTGAAAAACAATAATGTGATTTTCGATGATTAATATTTGTTTATGTTCTCTAATCCTGAAATATAAAAGCCAACCATCGTATCATCAGTGGATGTGCTGCTCTTACTGTACAAAACTACAGAAGGTGTTTCAGAATACGATAACCCGTGATGCAGCAAAAGCTCCTTTGTTCGTTACTGCTAATAATCATACATTGAATTCGATCTGCTCACAATAGCCCATTTTCGTCTCTCATCTTTCAAGTATTTTTTTCTGTCGTGCTGTTACTTTCCGATCACCCTCTTCCCCATTCCCCCAGATTACTGATTTCATTCTTGGAAAATCCTACAATCAAGAAAGAAGAATTCAATCCAATGTCAAATTCCTCCCCCTTCCCCTTCCCCTCCCCCTTCCCCTTCCCCTCCCCTTCCCCTTATTTTCTTATTTAATCAAACTGTAGTATTTTCCAACTTGCTATAATCGTGTTTCCTCACCACTCCATTCACGACATTAAAAATGAGGCTTTTAGAGGTAGTTACCTCCCTCCGAGTAAAGCTGATGTAAATTTAACTAGGTCATTTACTGTATAATTCTTGTAAACACCTGATCTTCTACACAAGAAAACTCCTTAATAAAAAATAGTTATGATTTTTTAATAAAAAGGAGCAATTGTGCAAAATGACAGCCAAACCATTGCAATCTTCAAGAATGTTATTTCGACAAGATGGAGAGTACATGTTGTATTTTTACATTAAAATCCTTGTTTTACCATTTCATGAACTTTATGGGTAGACTACACTGAAAGACAGACATTGAATCAGAAAGATGTCTAGGATATTATGTGTGTATATATATATATATATATATATATATATATATATATATATATATATATATATATATATATATACCTGAAATATAGGATAGTTGATGCTGATATTAGAAATTGAACGTTTTTTTGTGTGTTATTGTTTCTGTGTGAGCACAAAACGTAGACGTGAAGAGAACACTTTTTTCGGATATATACTTATATTTTTAAGTGTCGAAAATTAAGCAATGCTATTCCAATGTGGGATAAAATCTACGCACTATTTTCAATATTTAAAATAATAAACCTGCGAATAACACCTTTAAGACTCGGTCTAATGCGTTGTTTGTATCTAATGACAAAGTTACGGCATATCAACCTCCCAATCGTGGTTAGATAACAAGAACTAAGTTTGTAAGTGTTGGCAGGCTCATTGTTCTGTTAATTTACAAGATAATCACACGAATCCTCGTTGTCGCAACGGATCTGCTGCTTGTGTATTTGATATATAATTTGATAAGAGGCACAACTGGTATAAAACACTTCTTGTGTGTACAATGTAAGCAGGTTAGCTGAGTCTGATCGACTAAACTTCGCTTAACAAGAATAATCATAGACATGTTATTGTCATATCGCTGGTCGTGTTTTACCAAGTGAACAACATCTATTGGTACGATGTAAATGTTTTTAATAAGTGAGAGTTATAACTTGTATTGCTCTAAAATCTCATATCTCAGATATTACTGATTATCTTTGTCAATAAATTGTCCTTTGCCCTTTATTTTAATTTGAAACTATCACATGTGGCAAAAATATCTACTAAGCAAAATGATATTTTTTTCAACAGCTAGTGAAACCAGAAAAAAGGCGCAAAACATCTATTATTTCATGACTAACAAAGATGATGTGGAAAATATTCGACTTCACTATAACACTGAGAGTTGACAAGAAAGAACTGATCACGGAAATGTATCAATTGAAATCAATTGTTTTCAGAGCTTCATCGTCTTTTATTTATTATGAATGCATTTTAACTCATCCTAAATTTATTTTTGTAAAAATATAATAATAATAATAATAATAATAATAATAATAATAATAATAATAATAATAATAATAATGTATTGGTTTTCATTGTGTATGTAAATTTTACAGTGTTGGAATAATATTTAAATTTTACAAAAGATAACAATTTGAAGCAAAACATTATAAAAAGCAAAGCAATCGTCTACTTTACGACGAGTAAAAGAAATTACGAATTATCTTGACAAAAACAGAAGTGAGTAATTAGGGACAGAATAATCGAAAAGTGCATTAAATGAAAGTGCATTAAATGAAAATTTGAAACAGTTTTGTTTAGTTTTATGAAGCACACAAAGCATTTACAAAGAGAGTGAATAATATAGTTCATCCCCGTGTTTTTGCGATTTATTTGCATGTTTAATATGCACAAATGGAACATGCAACGCATTCCCGGAAATGGGAATCGAGCTGATCTGAATTTGAAAGATTTTAACAACATCCGTTAAAAACGTCATTGGCTTTTTACACTTTCGGTCTGTTGCGCGTCATTTCCAGTGTCAATGAATAAATACACCAGTCATCCGCACACGTGCAGAACATTAAGCACAGCAAGGTTGGTTCTTTTTCATTCACCCGCGGCCAAAAAAACTACTAAACAAAATGTTACCCTGAAATTTTGATCAGTAAGAACAACCACATTTCAGAGAAACCCCAGCAGCAACACCAGTGTTGGAAACTGTTATATTCATTGTTGATAATCCTAAATGATATATAATTCGATAATGTAATCGGTTAATCTATATTTTCTGATAATATGCACTGATATATTGAGAAAGTAATTTCCTTGTGTCACGATTATTGACGAGAATGATTCCTGAATTGTATAATGTACAAGTTCAAAAAAATAAACTTGTAGTGCGGGATATGTACTGCCAAAATCTGTCTACGTCAAGCGTCGTTGCATTAAGGTCAATTTACGTATCATTTTCAATACCTAACAAGGATAAAAAAAAGATGTCATTTAAATTAACGTGTGTAATCAGTGAAGTAATTTTGATTCGTAAAAACACTATTCAAACACCTATGAAACATTTGAGGAATTACGTAAGCATAGCATTTTTAAAATATGTGTTTCTATAAAAAGAATGATTACTTTATATATATATATATATATATATATATATATATATAATTATATATGATATAATATATAATTAATATAATATGTGATTATAATAAAAAATACGATAATGAATTTGTAATAAATTATTCGCGAGTACTGACACATAATCTTTGAATCGTCCTTAAGAAGCTGTGGTTTTATATTGAATATTAAGAATCGCTATAAATATACAATTCCCTTCCATTTGCCTCAAAGAATTTCCCGCGTTTGCTAAGGTTCTCTATCCTCACGCAGAAATGTATAGTCACGAGACAAGCACAAAAACAAGTATGTTTCTTTAAGAATAAAGACTCAAATAACTGCGAAAAATACTGGCAAATATCGAAAAACATTCATTATATCTCTCTAAACTTCCTAAACATTTCACTAAGAACCTAAACAGCTTACAGTCCTAACCAATAAAACAAATTCCTGGTGCTCTAATTGGTGCTTCCTTTAGACGCAAATTTCAGTTGCAAAAATCGGAGCGTCTCAACTCAACTCATTTCACCTTTTAATTATGTGCTATGATTTCATCACTCTCATTTTTTATTTTTCCTCTGAAAGGTTTCTATCTACTTTCAGAAGACGAAATAAATTTTGTTCAGAAACATTTATGATTCAGGATTACACTACATGAAATGAAATAGAAATTCGAGAACAGAAACTTACACGCAGCTAGTTTCACAACACAGTTGTGATTTGTATGCATTTCATTTTGAGATTCCCGAAGTTATGCTCATATGGATTGATATTGTCGTTTGTTGACAGTCAGGTATTTTTACAATGCCGAAATGATATGCTAAAAGTAAAGACATACGCAAGTGGATGGCCCACTCGGGAGCTCTGGCAGCCGCAGAGTGACGGCGCGGGGCCGAGGCGCGTGCGCGGTCGCGAGTACGCCGCAAAGCGCGGAGGCCCTGCCCGCAGCGTATCGCACGCGAAAGCGGCCCCGCGCGGCGCCTTTTAAAAATCCTCCTCCCTCGCCTCCGCCGCTCGCCGGCGGCGCGCCGAGCTGCCCCCACCTCGCCTCGCGCAGACCCCTCCTCCTCCTTAAATCTGGACACACCTCTCCGGCGCTGAGCACGCCCACCCGGCCCGCGCATCGTCCCCTCCCCCTCCCCCACCGCCGCCGCCGCCGCCGCCCGCCTGCCCGCCCGCTCGCGCTCGCGCTCGCTCGCTCGCTCGCCACGGAGCGTGCGCGCTAACTCCACGCGGCATTTTTCCAGCCGCTAACGCCGGCGGCGCGCCAGATCCGCGCGGCGCTCCGCTCCAGACGCCGCCTTCAGGCCCAGGCGGCGCGTTGCGGTTGGTCGTCGCTTATCACAGCGCGCAACGTGCGCTCAGCCGCCCACCCCGCCTGCCAACCCGCCGCCGCCGCCGCCCGTAGCGCCGGCGAGCGCAGCTGCGAGCGCCCAGTCAGCCACCCATCCATCCACCCGAACCCCACGCACCTGTGCTTCGCGCGGGGCATTTTCCACGAAAAGCGTGCGAGCCCGACAGCAAGCTTCGATTTTTCCGCACTTCCCGGCGCGGCCCGTTGCGGCCCGGCCCCGCGACGCGTCAGCCCTGCTCCCCCGAGCGAGCGGCCCGCCTCCCGCTATAAACGTATACAGAGCGGCGCCGCCACTTCAGTTGGAGCCGAGCGCTGGAAGAGGGCGGACGCGCTGGGCGTCGCTGCTGCTAGTTCATGCACTCGCCGCAGCCCCGGCTCAGCGGCGGCTTGGCGCTGCGGTCGACCCCTGTGTTGTCGCGACCGCACCGTCGTCGGCGTGCTGCTGCAACTGCGATTCTTGTGATGTTGTCTGTGTAGAAGAGACCTCCACGAAGGACGAATTGTGTTGTTAGACATTGTCGGTGGTGCCACCCGTGAGGAGAGATGGACTTTCAAAGCGCGATGGAGACGTTCGCCGAAGCCTGGGTTGCGGCCAACACGAAAGGCGGGCCGCTTGGCGACGTCGGCTGCTCACAGGTGAGCGATATTTACGTAAATAAACTTGCGCCTATGCGACGCGTGTGCGCTCTGGCAGGTTGCTGCCGGACCGAGTGCGAGTCCACGCGGGGCGTTTGTGCTGTTGCCCGCGCGGACGTCCCGGCTGCACACGCGCCTCACACGACCCACACGTGCTCGCGCCTTCGCTTTTCATTGTTGTCAAACAATCAGGCATTCGATCGTGACATCTCTGATAAATGTTGATCGTTGGAATTGTTGATAAAACAAGCGACATTGCGAGTGCGTGACGTCCGAATTATAGCTAAATGTTTAATTCACTTGGCAGGGGTTCCGCGAAATTGGAAACGCGTTGTGAATGTATTCATGCCTGTGTGACAATGAGGGCAACAGACCGTGCTTATTATGTGTTACGTTGAAAACGTACAATATTTTTTGCAACAGAAGTTTACAAATGGAAATCAGCGCCCTGTAATTTGAAACACAAACACGCCGCTCTAGGTTTAACTAACCGAAGTGTATATCCGTAAATTAGAATAGCCTGCGAAACAAATGTTAACGACCCCCAATCGTTAACTCTGTAACTTGCACTACTTATGTGCGCTTTTCTTGAGCTACGCGTCAAGTTCTTTTTTTATGCTGCAGTTCCAACGCTACGGAGCACACGAGTGTAATTAGCATATAACTTCTAAATTGGTTTAATATATTAATTAAAAGAGCCCATGCTGGGCCAATGGTTCCATTTTCTCTCGCCTTGGCGTGTAAAATTTTCCACGTGCTCCCCCTAGAGTTCATTTTGTGGCCGGGGCTATATACAATTCATGACGCGTTGTGTTGTTCAGTTGTTTCCTCGCTTCTCGTTACGCTCTGTCGCTGCTACTCTGTTTTGTCGAACCCGTCATGTGTAACACCGGAAGAACGCAATGATTTTTGCCCCCGACTGACTTCCTGCGAGCCATAATAATAATAATAATCATAATCATAATTATAATACATATCGACGTGTTTCCAAAGTAACGTCCGACACAATGACTTCGGAGGGGGTTTTCACAGGATTACCGCGGCTGCGTGATCTCAAGCGTATCGCGCACCGAAGACTGTCGGTCCAGAGCATTTTTCCTCTCCCCGAAGTCATTTTCATAATTATGAACAAGGGTGAAGTTCACCAGGTTGCAACCACGGTGAACCATTTTAATAATGTTATGTACAAGAATATTATAATGAGAGTAAGCGATTATGATACTCTTAAATACTCCATAGTTTATGTCAAAGGAATGAACATCAAAGGTGTGTTATAGAGCATTGCTTCCATTTTTACTTCTAACCGACATTTTTCAACTCTCAATGGACATTGTTTTTTATTTATCGTTACAAATCAGTAAATGTAATATGTGACATATGGAGGGAAAGAATCGTGGAAACAATGAAACGTATGTAAACATCCAGAAAGATCAAGAAGTGTTTTGACATTCCTCTGGCACTGATCGTTACTTCTATTTTACCAATGACTTCAGACAAATCTCCACTTGTTTGAATTGCTGTAGTTTTCTAAAAACTTAAATTTTCGTTTAAAACAAATTATTGACATAATACTTTCGAAATTATGTTATATTAATGAGCGAGATACATTATTAGAGGTATCAATCTCCCCACCATCCACTTCACAACGAAAAAGAAAAAATTGTTAAGACGCGAGCAGCACTTTATCTTTCCTCCACCTCATAAATTACGCACAACAGAAGGCACGTCCCAATTCCTAACAACAAAGTCCACATTTTGCAGCAAGATCCCTTCCGCGCCCCACGTCCTCAATAAGCGTGAAGCCGTCCCGTCCCGTCCCGGCGCGGAGCGGTGCGGTGCGGTGCTGTGCGGTGCAGCGCTGGCCGCGCGCCGCCTCCCCACGTGCGTCGCCAGCCACCCAGCGCGCGCCGCGCCGCGGGCGCGTAGGCCCAAAGACACGGCGGGCGTCGCGGAGGCGCGCCGCGCCGCGCCGCGCCGGCGCCCGCGGACCTCCTTCGCGGCGCCGCGCAGCTCCGCGCAGGGCCGCGACCCGCCGACGCCGCGCGGGCGGCAGAGGTTTCCCATTACATGTCAACACGGGCGTAATCGCATTTTCCGCCTGCTGTAGTTCCTGGTGTGTAGGCTCGTCGTTGCCGAAACGGTTGAGAGGACAGTTGATATTAAATACGATGCAACCAATTGGTGATAAAGATAATTATGTTTACTCATTGAATCATATTCCTTTACATTTTTATTTCTTTACCATTGTAACCATTGTTTCTCACGATTCATCGCGATGCACAAGTCATCTTCTTTTGACTCAGAAAACCCCATAAAAATGTGTATTTTTTTCTTTACATTCTCTATAAAATTACGTGAATATCTCAAGTATGTATGTGTATAAACATTCGAATTTCTGTTTTGGTAAAGCAATAAGAAATCCTAAAAACGTTTATAGGTCGTACTCGGAAGCTTTTCTGGTGCCTAAATCCGACACCGCCGCATAATTTAGGCTGTAGGGAAGCATGACAAAGCGTCGATCGCGGCAGAGTGCGATGAAATGCAGAAGTAGTTGCTGCGTTCGGAACGAGCGCAATATATCCTTCAAAAATCAAGCACCTGAATTATTAGCGATTTGGGATCTGTTCGGTTGAATAATCCTCTACCGGATTTATAATCCACTAATACTACCTATCTAGTTTTAACGAGCTTTTTGTAAATAAATCCAGCACGTTTCGTAGAGTAGGATCATCAAAGTTGTTAATGATTATATACGTAAAACAAATCCACGAATGAGTTATTGTATAGTTGTAAACGTCAACAAGACCGAAGCCAGTGCAAAATAATTTTGAAGAAAATTAAAGTTGTTGTTATTATTATTATTATTATTATTGTTATTATTATTATTATTATTATTATTATTATTTATTCCTCTAATTCACGATTAAAGATGTTAAGAGTTGGTTGAATATGAAATCTACTTCGAGTTGCAACCATCTTCCTAAGGAGCAAATCTAGGGTCTGTCGGTGCCTCTACAAAACTTTGGGCAAAAGGTGGCTTGTTCCCAATAAAGTTGTCTAGTACTTCCCAGGCTTTTGAATGACCTGGTAGTTTGGCCAACTTCTTACACAAAATTTGCGGAACTATTATTATTATTATTATTATTATTATTATTATTATTATTATATTATCAAAATTATTATATTATTATATTACTTTCCATCGTACGATGATCGACATCCACATTTCTCAAATATGACACTCCTCTCATGAACAAGCGCTCATCATTACATTTTCTGGAGAATTGGAACAATATCGCAGTAACCGGATTCCTCTTACGAAAGACAATTCCTCCAATACAATATCACATTATCCACACCCTAGGCCTTTTCTTGGACACAATGTGACAGCACATGAACCACCTCGAGAGTGCCTTGGGTTGCGGCTGCTTCCCGTTTCCCACAAGCGGGAAAAAATTCCTGGGCCGAGGAGGTGTTTTCATCTCTCGTTAGCTGTCGCCCATTGCGCTGGATTAGGTCGCTCCGCTAAGCCAGAGGAGCACCCCCACAAGCACAGCGCGCGGGAGGGCGCAGGCGGAGCGAGACGTCCCTGGCCGTCGACCGTCCTCGCAGGCGGAGACGAAGGCCTCACTTTTGAAATCCCAGTGCATCAATACATATTTATTTTCTAACGCTACATATTTAAAATCCAATATCGGTTTGCGGGATGTGTTGTACGGGCAGGTCGGTGAACAGTTTTTTTTTTATTCGAGGTGCAATAAAATTCGCAAAAAAATTAAATGGTTCACTCTAGATTTTCATAAAAAATAATAAAATCCATAATACAGACAGAGAGGACTCTGATGTTCTCCAGATTTGAAAGTCAGTACCTGTCAAAATAGACTCACTCATCGATGTCCTGAGATTTTATTAAAATTGTGTAGTGAACTTGGATTCTATTGAATTGAGTGTCTTTTATTATGAACCTAAAATGGCTTCGAAGGACTGGACAAGTCCGAAAGAAATTTTCGATGTCAAACTACCAAAGTGTCGAAACTTGAGTATCGATTAAAAAAATAATCCGCTCCTGAGTAGGAGGTATGTCTTCCACTCAGGAAGAAATGGAAGAAGATGGCACTTCGAAACATTTGTTGGTTCAAAGAGAGAGGAGACCACGTGCACCTACGGCAGGTTCTCGAAGTGAAGGGCTTATTTCTTAAGTGGCGTATTCCTGTGAAACACAATTTTTCAGGAAGGGAAAGTATTCACGCCAAGTCTTATAGTTAAAAGAAGGACTCATCGGTTTTCGGATAACGTTTAACATAGTGAAATCGCAATTTATGATCATAATATTGGCAGCATAATGGAGAAGCATCTTAAGAAATATTGATACTATCTGCGCATGTTTTCTTGAGCCTCGTTTCGTTAGATGCGAGGCAAGTGGGGGGGGGGGGTTGTTTGTGAATGGGCGACACGACTATTACATTAAACTTGTAGCTCGTTTTCATCTGTAAAATAGTTTCTATTATACTGGAACGACATTTCTAGTAATCATATTTTGGCAACACCTCTCGCCGCTAACATTTATTCTTCACTCAACTAATGTTAGTAAAGGAGCTGGGGTGCGTATTACGGGGCTCAAGAAAACGTGCCCGTACAATACGTAAAACCATAAAAGAAATTGAAATGGAAACAGTTCGCCCGTCAGCGGCAACCGCGGCGGCGCGCGGGAGCGAGCGTTCCTGTCGCGTATCTCCGCATCACCGGAATCCAGCTCCCGCGACGCCCCTCCGCCGCCGCTGGCGCTGCTTCCTGCTGCGTATTAGTTCGAATATAATGGGGGCTGGAGCGGCTATTACGCCGACGCGTGTTCCCACCTCGGGAGCGGCGCCCGCGCGCCAGCCGCCGGCCGTGCGTCCAGGAGGGCTCGGGGCACCGCACGGCGCCGAGAACTCTCTCATCGGCTGTCTGTTGGGAGGAGAAATAGTAAAAGCGGCAAATTAAAATTTTTTATTATAAACATTTTAAGGTTTTGCAAACTTCACACACTACATTTGTATTGTTGGTTTAATATAAACGTAATGCTAAAAACTTAATTCCAAAAATCACATTTTTGGGGGAGGACTTCTTCATGAGGAGATCTCAGGGGAGTATGTTCGTTTTTATGTTCAGTTTGACAGTTTTATAGATAACGTCTTATTCTAGATATTTACGAAATTTTCGCTGCTTTCTCAGCATTACAAATTATATGAATATGTTGATGAAATATTCTAGTAGAAAATATCAGAATTAATGAGAAAATTAAACATTGTCATTATTTTGAAATGGTTTGATGAATTCAAACTGATATTATAAGAGAACTCTTTAAATATCTTATGTTATTGAAAGCATTAACGACAACTTATCTCAGAGTTGCAAACTTTTTTGACTGTATCACACGACTATATTTTGTAGCATTACTACGCAATAATTTGGACAATCAATTTGTAGTTTGTTAAAGATGCTGTTTGGCGATCAATACAGGCCCTAGTCAAGAGCTGAATCTCGAACGTATTCTTTTCGTATTTAAAAAACTAATTATAAAGACAATTTCTTTACAATGTAGACTTCATAACACTTCCCATTATCACACTAGGCAATGTGGTCGGTGTGAATAGGAACTGGAACGCGCGGACATGAACGTTGAGTCAGGGATATCTAGACAGGGAACCAAATTAGGTTGTCTTTCTTATTAATAAAGACAAACTTTATTTTGGATCTTTATTTGTTCTGGGTTAAATTTAACTATGGGAATAGATAAACATGAAATGGGCTCACTAAATTGTGAGGACATACTATTCGGAGTTGAAGTCTCTTGAGTACGTACGAACTTCGCCCGGTGGGTTCGTCCAATATTGCGACCCATTGCACCAGCCTCGATCGCCTAGGCACAAGTAGGGCGCGCTGCGTGCAACGCAACGCAACGCAGTGTCCCCGCATGCAGAGGGGGATGCATTCCATTGTGCCGTCGATTTCGCCATGTTATATCTCGCTGTCAGGAGAGTTCGAATTGTTCTAGTTGGGAACCATCAGAACCAGTATTAATATACCCAAAAAAGCTCTATAATGCCCTCAGTTACCATTCCTCGTCACTTCCTGTATGGTGGGGCAGTCTGGTGAGAAGATATTATATAAATTACATTTTCTTGTTCAGCGAGATAACTCTTTCCAACAGTGGATGGTGATTATTACCTTGCAAGCTTAGCACTTGCGTTTCCATATTGCTAGAACCTATTGGAGACCTCCAATAATCATCAATAAATGTCTAAGAATTGAGAATGAGTAAATACATTTTTATTTCGGATAAGAAATGTTACATGAAGTAGGTACAGGAATATCATTCTCTTTTATGGAGGTATTAACTTATTTTTGGGGAATCTACATTGAAATCGCCTGTGCGTCTTATGTTTTTCCTAATTTGAAAATACTAGTTACCGGACGGGATGGTAGGGAATTAAGGAATTTGTTTGACAATAATTGATATTAAATGGCGACGGCCGTTCACTATGCGCTATTTTCTGTTAATCTCCCAACTCCATTAGAGTCCTTAGATTTAGAGAGAAGCGTAATCGCCGACGTTTAATGTCCTCTCAACGAGCAGCACCATCAAGCAGATTTCAGGAATTGAGGAGAAATGATAATATAGGAAGCATAAGGAAGCTTTGCGAACATGTTAATATTGATTTTCGGTAAATTAGTGGCTAATCTTTTCTAATATAAAGTAGTTTCTAATCGTCATTGAAGTGCAATGGTTACAAAATGTTGAGTGCTTTTAAGAACTGGCCATTACATTTCTCCAGAGCGTATTACAGTGATTCTTTTCTTGCGCGATAGAGTATCTGTCAACGCATAGTTAAAAGTTTTGTAAACATCTTAATTCTTTAGCATGAAGACTCAGACGAAACAAAACCAATTTGTAACTTATTATTACACCTTTTGTTGCTTTATATCATAAAACAGTTAATTAAGTTCATTACTTTTTTGTAATCAATGAGATCTTCATTATTCCGATAAGGCGCCGGTTCATAATTCGGCTAACTACTTCAAGCAACCCCTTTGATCATCATTGACCCCTTCAAAATTTCATCAATCCCCAAGGCGTCGAGGGAGCCCGTTGGAAACTCCTTATCTAGACACTATGACAGTGTAGAGTCCCTAAATATATAGAGTAGCGCATTCCATTCCCAATCCCGCCATCTTCACTTATCCCACATTTATTTTTATTTGTTAGAATTGGAATTGAATGATATACTGTTACTTGAAAACAATGAAAGCAAACCAATACCAATATTCATGAAAATCTCCTTTATGTCACCAATTGTTACAGTCTACCTTCAGCTCCTGAATACTGCCTGGCGGGCCTAACGGGCGAGAGGATAAGACATGCCATCTACAAAAACTTTAATGAAGACCGCAGCATTATTTCTCTTGGAAGCTCTAATGGCGGCGATGGGCTACTCTCTGTGTGTACAGACCGTTTGACGGCGCAGCGCAGAGCGCACCTCCTCGGCGCGGCGGCGGCGGCGGCGGCGGCGGCGGCAGGTGGCTGCAGCGGAGGGCGGCTGCCAATGCCGCCGCCGCTCCTTCGCGGAACAGGAGCATCTACCCGTTTTTCTCGCTTTCCCGTTGAGATTCAGGCCGATTCTCGCGCAACGGCCTCTCCTCTCCTCTCCTCTCCTCTGCGCTCCGCGCAAGAGTACCGCAACGAAAGAAATCCAAATGCGGCGATGCGATATTCAGACGAACTTCGCGAGTAACTCGAGCGCGCATTACTTTTTTGTTGCGCGGTTCCGCCATTCCACGCTCCGCGGCGTCCACGTACGCGTCATAAATTTGCTGCTTAGAGAATGGGAAATAAGGGGAGTATTAGGAATAGATAAAGAAGAAATAGAAATCATAATGAGGCATTTGTCAGTGTCGCGGTGCGCCCGGCGGTTGGGATTGATGTATGGCGGCCAGCGCGACGGCGCTCACTATGTTGCGAAGCCCGTGTACGCCGCGGCATGTTGGGAAGCGCGACGACAGCGGGAAAGACGATATGCGGGGCTGTACCGGTCTGCGCAATCTCGGGCAACTTTTTCTGGGGGTGGAAACGGGGTTTGTTAGTGGGAATATGAAACATCGAAGGCCGAAGAAGTAAGCAATATGTGCAGACATACCATTTAATGATCTTAAGTATCTGTAGAAGCGTTTACCCAATAAACTGGTAGCCAATATTTTCATTTACTGAGTAACTAAGAGAGATTCGCTAAAGCATCGTAACTTCGTTCAAATCATATTTACGTTTTTTTTCCGCAGCCCTTCTCGTTGGTCAGAATCTTGAAGTAGGTTTTCATTACAAAAATGTGTAGGGTAGGTAGCCTCTCTCTCTACGGTAAACAATCGGTAAAATAATATTAACAATCTATCGTAAATCGCTGAACCGAGACTACAGGAGCGTGAGTTAACAACGTTGAGGTCACGTGTTGTTTCGATATGTGAACATATGAAGAATTTCAGGAGGCGAAGAGGTTTATAGACTTCCGTCTTTGTGCTACTGAGCTTCATTAGTTTGCTTGTTTGCTCCTGATAGCTCCATCACACTTCACATACAATAGCAGTTGGTGTTGCCAATTGGCTCTGAAGTGGACTATCAAGGACTCCAGAACCAAATGCAGTAAATCTACGAAAATTGTCAACAACTTGAGAAGAATTTGGAGAGAAGAGGAGGGCAAAATTCCTAAGTTTTATTTCTTCTACATGTGTCGTGTAAATCAAGAAAATCTGGAAAAGAGGGTTTCTTATTTATTTCCGTCAAGTAAAACAGTTAGAGAACAATTACGAAGTATAATATTGTATGTAATAATGGAACATTGAAAACTGACCCCTAATAAATTATGTAATAGTTGCCTACCACCTTCATATTAAAATAGTACGTCATTTGGCCTAAAATTATTGCAATATGTTAATTATACCAACTGAACTGATTTCATAAGAAATAATTCAAACAGAATATAACTTTAAAAAAATAATCATTACAACTTCAGTTATATCTTAATTCGAGGATAGAGCGAAGTATAAACAATGCTATATCGTGTCGATTTTTATCGTAATCTCGATAGGTGAAGCAAAGAGTAAATCACTATGCATGTCACCACCCAATCATTGTAAGTTCAACAATTATGTAGCAGTACGTTTCCCGTTTCGCAATTGTCAACCGTTGCCATTCCCTTACAATACATACCATAGCTAATTAACACGTATTTGTGAAACACACGCCGTTCTCTTTGTTTCAAAAATCAACTGTATGGGCACACTGAAGTTTTTCTTCATTCTTAACTTGATATGCATATGCGACATGCTAAATAGTTTTCTAATAATGTTATTCAGATTTGTTAGCATGTATTGGTATACATTGGGGTTATCAATACGATTAAAAAATCCTTGTTTAAGAACTGCACCATGAACACAAAACACATTGAATGGTACACAACCTCAGACAAAAAGATATTAAAATGGGAAATATTTCAACTAAAGAACTAAGCAACTTCACATGATGCAGTAAACAAATTTGTCACAATCATTTTTGCTTAATGTCTATGTAAGCACATGATTTGCTCGTACAATATGGCAAATCTTACAAAATGATTGTGTACACGTCTCGTGTACTCGCATATTAAATTTAACGTGTTTCTTGCGTTTTGGGGGGCGTCAGCTGTATTACATACATGAACTATTCGCATTTCAACAGCATTCTTTACACCAATTTATTACTGAATATAAACTAAACAAACACATTGTCAAATATACAAATTGACTAATTGGTCACATTTATCGTTAGTCATTGTCGGAGAAGTACTATCCATCATATTGTTGTCATTGTGTATGTAATCGCGCTAAAGCGTGATCTCTTAAATGGCAGCTGTATTTCTTGGGCTATGATTCTTTCGCTTACTAATATTATTATATCGATTTACAATAGATTTACGATATCACGTAGTACTTTCGTTGTATCCGAAACATTTTGTAATTTCTTGTAAAATCTGGGGATAATTCGTTTTAGTGAAAAACACGAATACAGAAGAAAGGGAGTTCCCTAAAATGTTTTCGCGGAACGTTTATTCACCTATGGAAATTTTTGTCTAAAGTTTATATATTTTTTCTTCAAATCTAAACATTTTGCAAGAATGTATTTAATGAAATTAATTTATTGTTCGTTCTCACAGGTTTTCTTTGCTTCATTATATTTACTCCGTAATGATGCTTTTATAGAATGTATTACAATCAGGTCGTACTATTTTTCTGCTCCGGCGCGTTTATATTTTGCTTATTTCGTGAGTTTCTCTCAAAATATGTGCTCGTTGCGCGACTCACTTAATGACGAAGGCGTGAATGAGGAGGCAGCACGCCCGCTGCAAATTACAATTCTGAAAGTAATCTATATTCATGCGAAATAATTTTCGTAATTTGCTTCCTCCGAGGTGTTAACGAGAGGTCAAATAACAATGCTTCGTTTGCAACATGGCCGTTGGCCGGCAACGAGCTCCGTCGCAGTCCAGTCGTCATCTCAACCACCGCCGCCGCCGCCGCCACAGCTACGCCCTTAGCGTTCGCCCGCCACCCGCACCGCTGCTGTCTGCGCTGGCTGCCGCCGCCCCCATGAATATGGAGGAAGTGGTGGCGGACGGCGAGGTCCGGCGCTCGACCCCAGTCGCTTCCGAATGAGCCCGGCCGTCGTGCGGAGCGGGATTTCGGCGCGACGCGACGCGACGCGACGCGATTAAGCCTCGCGGAGGGGGATCAGAGAAGGAAGCCGCCGCCCCGGCCGTGCGGCGATGAACTGCTCCCTCGCAGGCGATTACAGAGGCACTCATTTGGGAGAGACTTCTCAAACTGTTTTGCAGTTTGGGGCATTCATTTCTAAGGTGAAACGTATTACATTCCTACGTATTACTATTCGGGGAGAAATGTCTGAGAGAAACAAAATTAATTGTCTACTTTTATAAGTAAGGAATTTAATGTTGTGTTCAAGTGTCTTATTATATTAATCTACTGTTCCGAATATTGAAATTAAAGTGTTCTTAAATATTCTCCAGTTAAGTTGATTTATTGTTTATTGTAATCAATTAGCGAATATTGTAATGCAGAATACTCAAAAACTCTTATTCGAGATAGCTTGTTAAATGTTTACATTCGAATTCAAAGAAAAATTTAAATGTTACCGACGTTATTCTCCAAATATTAATTAAAACCACGACTTCAGTGATCATTACGAACAAATATTGAACATAAAATGAACAGTACTCGATAATTTCAACAACACCGTAAGGAACTGAGGAGGAAATCTACTCCAGTGTAAACCGACAATGGAGTACAAGCAGTAATATAACTCCGGTGAGCACCTTGAAAACCAACGATTTGCCTCATTCAAACTCCGAGCGCAGAAAGCGAACCAAACGCAACCGCACACATACCGAACTCGGAAAGTGCGTGCCCGCAAAAGAACAGAAAACGTGATCGCGCCAACCTCAACACCACGTCAAACTCCGTCGCGAACAGCGCCGACTGCTCCATCCCGCGCTAACCCTGAGATTCCTGTTGCGCGTGGAACGGCTAGGGGCTGTAAGGCGGCGGCGTTTTTGTGGCGTCGATTTTTAAGAGCTCGCTCTCCTCTGGTGGCGGCAGCGGCGGCGGGCGTGCGCTCGCGCGCGAGTGAGCTAGCAAACGCACGCACGCACGCACGCACGCTTCGGCTCGCCACGCCGCGCTCGTTCCCGTGCGCGCGAGGCAACACGTTGAGCTCCGCGCTCCGCTCCGCTCGGCTTTTAACACGTCTCCACAAATGCGTTCGTTAGCGCCCGGCCTATTTAGAATTTACGTCGTGTCGTTCAAGTATGTAATTAACCGGCGGAGCGCGTAAAACCAACATCTTCCACGGCGGCTTCGCGCCTTAAAAGGGACGTCCAATTTGAAGGCGCCTCGGCTGCGCGCCCTCTGCCGCCCGTTCGCGCCTCGAGACGCGGCCGCGCGCGCTGCTGGACGGATCCCCGCGCCGCGATCCCCGCGCCTCTGCCGCCGCGACTAAAAGCTCGCCCCGCCAGGGAGCCTCTGTTTTTCCTGCCACCGCCTCACTATCTGCTAGTGATCATCGCGCTTCGTTTCGGAGTGGTCATAAACGGAAGTAGAGGCTGTGGGTGTCGGGGTGCGGCGGAGGAAAAAAATAAACAGTAGAGGGGAAATAGGCAAAAACGGGGTGTCGATTTTCTAGCGACGTACTGTGTGAAAATCGTTAGTGATTATAACATTCCTAATATTTATGATTTGGTGAAAGAAATGGTGGAGCAAAGACGACATTGTCAGCATTAATGTATGTAAAATTAATTTTTATTTTACTTTTATTTCAATTATGTAGCATAACTTAGTGTTTACCAATATAGTCCTGAAATACTTTGTGTTACAACAGACTTCACCTATTAATTAAGTCCTAAATAGTTTTTAAAATAATTCCCCCAATGTAGTAACTTACTATATTTTCTGAGTTCATTTTATAAAATTGTATAATTAATAATATTAAAAAATATATAAATACGCAGAAAAGCACAATCGTACGTAGAAAAGAATATGTACTTAATATATTCTGCTAAAAGTTTAAAAGCTATATTAAAACACTTTCTTTGAATATTCAAATTTTATATTTAATTTCACAAATTAAATCGTAATCATATGCTCCTCCTCTTCCTCTCCTCCGGCGCCTCCTCGTTCTACGAGGTGACAATTAGAGGCGCCGAGAGTACGTAAACGGGGCGAGTACCTTGCCAGCACGCGGATGCGATGGACTATCTCTCGATCGTGTGATTTTTCTCGCGTGCTTCTGCCCGCGTAGCGAAGGCGGCGCTCGGAGCGATTGCGTCGAGGAACGCACCCGCTGCCCGACACCCACAGGCGCCCGTGGCCGCTCACAGCCGCTCACACTTACCCACACACATCCACAGACGCCCGTAGTCGCCACAGCTGCCTATAGTCGCCCACAGTCATCCATTGTCACTCGTAGTTGCTCATAGTTGCCCAAAAAGCCCAATGTCGCCCGTAGTCGCTCACATTCGCTCACAAATCGCTCACAATCACTCGAAGTGTGTTCACAGCCGCCCAGGTTCATCAACAGTCTCTCACCATCACTCACAACCACCCACCGTCGTTGAAAGTCGGCCACAGCCGCCCATCGTCCACCACAGCCATTGCTTCTGCCACTGTCCGGCGCCCAGCTCCTAACGTGTAACGGCTCCCGGACGTGTGAATCCGCGGCCGCGCGGGCGGATGGCAAATGGCGTTCGTCGGCGCGGCTCCCACGTGCCCAGCCGAGGCGCCACGTGCCCAGCCGGTAGCGACTCCACAGCGGCCATTGTTATGCCAGCAATTTACGCGGGTCTCCAAAAGAGATGGGAACATGATGAAGTAGTTGTCTTGTCTGTAAATTAATCGTCGGTGTGAGTTTTGTATGAATATATTTTTGATGGGGGTTAGGTTTGTCTTCATGACATTCAAATTACCAAGAAAAATTCCTGTGTATTTCGTGCCGGACAATTTGTAAATTGACTATTAACACGTGACCAACTTTCTTGTCGTGGATGGGATAAATAAAAAGAGAATATAACTGTTTTGATAACTACGCGTCTAATGATAATTTACGAATTTTGACGTTTTCCTAGGACCTCAAAGCTGTTTTCAGTTAATAAAAGGAACAGTCTACTGGACTAAAAGCAACATAGTTTGCCAGGATATGTTGAACTGTAAACAACACCAAAAGCACAGCGTTCCCATTAGTTAATATCAGTCCAACTACAATTAGTGATAATGAACTCATTTCTCATAAACAATCCTTTCAGACTATCTAGTCCTTTCATAACCACATTTGCTACAAAGGCTGCAAAACGTCGCTTGCCCAATCGCAACGCCGTTCCGGACCAACAGCTGACGAGATGACGGGACGAACCACAGTGGCGGAGCGTCAACCTCTTTCCGCGCGGATTCCTCGGCCGGCGATTGGTCCTCGACCCCTGGCATCGGCCGGGCGATACCACCAACGCAGCGCGCCCGCGAGCGCCCGCTCGCCCACGCCTCCTTCGCCGGGCGCGGGGCGGCGCGTTTGAAGTCCCATCGGGTGCTAATAGCGGCAGCTCCTCGTTCAAATTGATCTCCCGACGCCCACCGGCCGCCAGGACGCGCCGGGGCCCGCTCGTGAAAGTTTCTTAAATAAAATTTACGTTTCTGACGCCGCTTACCGACGTGGAAACAATAGCCTGATAGCATCTTCATGGAAGTACAAATGCCATCACTCTTCGGCGGGTGCCCCTGCGCCCAACCGGCGGTTCGCAGCCGGTTCACGATTTACATAACACTTGTTAGGACTGAAGAAGCATAAATATCGCGCGGGAAACACGATTACGATATTACCGCACATGCGTGGCAAATGCTCGCCAAACTTGTTTTTTTTTTAATTTGCTTTTACAGTGTTCTTTTCCAAACGGCAGGAGTTATGCGTCATTATTTTTCAGCGTCGTTGTCAGACAGTCTGAGAAGCGTGCATTAGTATCAAAAAAGTTTCTTGCGCTTATCTTTCTCTGGTTCTGGACATTACTACCAGTGTGTACCAATTGCTAAAGTCCAGCTGCTGTAAAGTCACGCACAACGGCCATGGCGAAACGTGAACGCCCCTGTGTTTTTTTGTTTGTTTTTTTGTTTTGTTTTTTTGTTTTTTTTTTAAATACACTGTCTGAAGAACACTAAACAGAAATAAACACCCCGACAAAATAAGGAAGTGGCAATATTTACAGACACAATTACAGAAGTAACGCTGAATTTCACGAAATGAAGACATTACGAGGTACAACATTTCATTGAGAGTCCAGTTTACAAGCGGTTATCGGATGAAAATTAGCTTGTTGGCAGCAATGAATACGCTGCTGCTAGGGGTTTAATAGCAGAGAATCAATGCTAATGATTGGCATACATTACCAGGTCAGGCCGCGTTCAACGAAAATAGCTTCCCGCATGCAAAAAACGAGCGGCGGCGGCGGCACGGGCAGGCGGCGGTGCGCCGCAACTGTTGCACTAGGGCCGCCCGCGCCCATAGTACACGCCTTCGCCGGCGGACGCACGCGGAGGCACACGCGAATGACCTCCAGATCGGTTCGGAGCACGCGGAGTGCTTCGAGGGGGAGGAAACGTTCCCAAGGACGGGAAGCAGGGATTTGCAAACCAAACGGGAAAGCTGCCGTTGCGGCACACAAGTAGCATTGCGAGACATTTTATAAAAAAACATTTCGTAATAGTTTATTTTTAAATCCGACAAAAAGTTATTCAAGCAATGTTGATCATACAAAAAGAATGTAGTCAAGTAATTGGAAAAACCCGAATAACGTAGATCGATTGAATAATGATTTCAATCCATTGTTTTTATTTTACAAAATTATCCAGAAAAATATTATTAGCGGGGAGCGAATTTCTCTGATTTTGCATATTTTTTTCCGTTGCTTCAGGACTTAGCTAAGTGAAATTTCTTGACATTTGGTTAAAAATTGATCTATTGTAGTTTAATATTTTAGTACATGTTTGTGCAAATTGGCCGGTTTTTCCAGTTAGTGCTTATTTGTGTAATTAGAGTGGCACATTTTGTTAAAATAGAGACATCTCTGAAACGTTTCAACTTTTCATACGATATATTTATTTGTGAGCGTTCATCGATTACAAAGAGCTGGTCATAGTTAGCGATTTTTTCTTTCTTTTCTATATATGATAAAATACTTGGGCAAATGTAGGAAATTTCTTGATATTTTTTAAACCAAGGTACAAGAAATGCATCATGCATACAATGTACTACACTAAGATGTACACTAAGATGAATATTTACTTTACTTATTTCTCCCGCGAAGTAAGGTAGATTATATTCCGTTTGGACAAAAATATATTTTCATTCCAAGCACGCTTCTACTGAAATTTATCAAGATAGGTTAATACAGAAAATGAAATATTGTTAATTTTGATTGCATATTAAAGAAATATTGCATATTTGATTGCATAATTACATATTTGAGAAATTTCAGGTCATAAATGTATATTTTTTAAATCATATTTCAAAATTTTTTAGGGCATAAAATTCATTTTCCTAATTATTAGACTCTCATATGCCATAATAAAACGTTATTCCAGGTATTTTCTTGGCGCGAGGCCCCGTTCGCCTCTCGCGTGCGCTTCCTCTGTACCCATTGTCAAACTACTTTCTTACAAATGTCAAACTACTTACGTAGTGAAGAAAGGGTTACGCATTGTTGCAGCCAAAGTTACGCAGTGTTGTCTATGGCAACAATCGCACTGCCAAGATTATGGGTTCGAATTTTTCGAAATGTGATTGTAATTGCAGCGAGAAAGACAAAACCAAATTCAACTAAATTACTATTTATCACTTCGTAATACTCCGATAAAGACAATTATCTGGTTATTGATCTGTAAAGGTAATTCTAGGTAACATTTTCTGTTCATTCTGCAAAGGTCATTCTAGCACCTGAAGAAGAGTGTATGTTTCTTATTTCCTTTTACGTTTTCCCCTTGGTGTTTATCTTATTCTCTTCTTTTATTCTGAAGTTAATGTCCTATTTTTTAAGGAATGTTGGTGATCAGGTACTTCTATTCCACATATTTTTCGGATTTTTATAAGCTAATAAATGATCATTTGGATGTTTGTGTAGTAGGGTGACGGATGGCACCTGACTTCCTAGAAGCAACATGAATTCTTCGAAATTTTTCTTCAAAATGGAGTTTTCTGCATATTTAGTTGACTTCTTTGGTTTCATACAAGTATATGATGCTAATAACGTGCTGATAATTTTTGTTATTGGAATAGATATAAAATCTCGTATCAATCAACTCCAAGATTTTTTATTCCTAATTGAAACTATCCTGTGTCTCACGAGAACCATCCCTGCAGAGGAGTCCTCGATTGGAGAATGCTCTCTTTTGGACTTGTTCTTTCTGTTACTGATGTAACCAAACTGTCGCCTCTAATTGAGTCTCCTGGGTCCCGCTACTGCTTCTGACCCTCGTGGGCGTGCCTTCTTTTCAAACCAGTTACACATCCTTATTTTTATTTCTGGGTTTACAGGAATGTCGCTGGAAATGTGCGGGATATTTTGGTTTCTGAATAGGCCTCGGTTATGAAACATATCTATATCGTTTCTTAAAATTATATTTTGTACACATTTATATGGCATCGAAATAGGATTTGAGAAATATTTACATGTAGGAATATCCATATCATCAATCTTTACCCCATTCTTACTTTTTTTCCTCAAATGACTACTGTTCGTTCTTGTTGTTGCACTTGCTACCTATTATTGAGTTGCATCTGCAGCATCTCTGCCTATCCTGGATCAGAACGACCTCTTCACCTTTGTATTCATGACGAACTTCTCATGGCATTTTCAAACGCTATTATGGTATGTCAGTTGATGGAGTCAGGTTTCATCAACGGCCAATCTATAGATGTAGATATTTTGTAATTGGCATTGCTTCATCCACCCACACTGATTCTAAGAAAAAAAGGTATTTTAAGTTTGATCCTCCGACGATGATCCCACGACATCCTAAGCTAGTCGTTATCACCTCCTGCGTCCGGCTAATTTATCATTTGATTGCAACATCATCACTATTATTAGTGATTTCCGCTTTCACTATTACCGTTCACCGTAATCTCTCTACTGGTTGCTATTTTGCTAAGTGCTACGTGTACTGCCAGTGAATACCAGTTACTGTCACACATGCGTAGTTTACACTTCGTCTTCAGTGTTGCCAGTGTCGTTTGCCAATTTACTCTTTTTGTAATAACGATGAACTTAATCATTAGAAAATTTTGTATTTCTCCAAATCTTCCTATGGTAACAATCAGAATGTGGAGAGCAGAATAGTTACAGCTATCGCGGTCACTACAAATAACTTGTTGCAATATTACAATCCAGACTATTCACTATTTTTTTCTTTGCAAAATCGTTTGTTCCTTTCGTACATTCATTCTATAATTGATGACAAACCACCGCCACCTCCCTCCTGCAAGCCGCAGCCGACTCAGTGGCTGCCAATTGAGAAGTTATGATCAAGTATATGGTAACCCACAATTTGTGAATGGTGAGAAAAGTTACGAAATGCGCCTCAGAAATCTGTTGTTAATGGATATTTTTGGGTTTGGATTATTTTCCAGAAGAGAGTGATGGATTGTAATTCTTAAGATAAAGTTTTGAACAAAATCAAGTTTTAGCAATTATGATTGACGACGGAATCGCGGTTTGCCCCCAAACAGCCTCGTGCGTGTCCCGATGTTCTTGAGCACAATCCCTCAATTGTGCGCTTGCCACTTGCGCGCCGCTCCCTGCTCCGCAGATACCTACGCATAGCGCGTGCGCTCCCCGCGCCGCCGCCGCCGCCTGGCGCCAGCCCGAGCCGCGCGCGTCAAAACAGCGACCCGGAGCTTCGCGTATTTCACCGTATTCCCGCCGATACGAGATAACGCGTTCCGCTTCCGGCGGCGGAGGGGCCGGCGCCCCCGCTGCTCCTCCCGCCCCTGCCCCCCTGCCCCCCGCACCCGCCCAGGCCCCCGCGCGCTGCTAAGAGCAGCAATAAGCATTGTTATGTCCCCGTGTAAATCCGACGAAGCTGGCCGAGCAGGTTACCTCAGCTCATAATATGTTGACGACAGTGGCGGTGGTGGTGGGGGAGGGGGCACAACCGGATATCCTGTATGAGAAGCTGCCACGCTATAACTCAGCGGCCGCGGGCGGGCGACGCGCGCTGTGCGAGCGAGCGGAGGGAGGGCGAGGGGAGGGGACGGGTGGAGAGCGGCAGCGTTGGGCACTGCCGCCTCCCGTCAGCGCAGCGCGCCCGTTGACGCCAACAACCAGCAATAAAGAGGAGAAATGCCCAGGTGTCGTCATAATCTAGAAAGATGGGCAACTTGGTAAAATAATGCGTATTCCAAACGCTTCGACATATTTAAATATTTTGCTCTTTAATATTTATATTCGCACATCTCTCGTGACCAATATGTATTGACGTCTTATTTGTACCGTCAATTAATTCCTCATTTTAAAATATACGTTGATACAATTCGAACAAAACTGAACAAATGCACGAGTTTCAGTATTTTTTAAACACGTAGAGTATTAAATTGACTATGACAGACATTGAAATATTCTGTACGTACCTTTGTCGTTTCACATAATGTCACGAAGAATTATAATTTCCCACTTAAAACGACCGACGTGGTTCTGTGAATAATTTAGCATTGCTTGGAATCATTAAATATCAATTCTCGTCGACTGAAGCGTTAGTCGTTCAAGGTGCCTAAAAGCCAGAAGAAGTCACATGCTACCATTTGACGCATCCATCTAAGTCTGTCATTCTTCATTTAACGCGCGTTTCCTGTTTTGTGGCGCCGATCGACGACATCGTGTCAGGGCACTGCTGGCCCGCTCGCGCCGGGTCGAGGCACCGTCGCTGCTCCGAACTGAGCTAAAACGCGCGCGTAGATAAAGAAGGAAACGGAACAAAAAACAGACGCATAAACGCACTCACGGTAGAACCAGTCGGGTTGAAATGCCTACATTTTTTATATAGTGAGAAATGTTCAGGGTGATGATAGTGCATACACATGAAACACAGACACACACCCTTGCATGTAGCACACATGAAACATACACCGTCGAGAAACCTACACACTTCAATGTAACGAACATACCAAACACGGACATATACAAGAAATACATACACACATGAAACTTGCACGCACACAAATATTGTAAATCTTGTTTCTTCAAAATACGCAATTATTAGATTATACATGCTTCATGACATGAAAAATATTAGTAAGTATTAAAATTATGCACAATACAATTGCAATCATTTTTTTAGTACCACATAGCAAAAATCTGTTAATCGAATAGTGAATTCCTTATCGATTTTCACAAGAATAGATAAACCAAACTAGGGTGAAACCCCATGCATCGTGTTGGGTGCAATTGGAAAATCCAGCTTCTTGTGCTATTTGGACATCGCATCTCATGGAAATATTGATCCTTAACATTAGTAATATTAAAATGTAGCCCTTCCGGAAGGAACAAATGATGAAAACCAGTCCCCAACCAAACTTTGACCCATTTCATCTTTTTTCACCGCTCGCGAAGATTATTGGGATTCACATAAGCAACGCTGCGCGCGCTTGGATCGCGTCATTTGAGTGCGTGTGGGGTCGCGTCGCGTCGCGTCGCCCGCCCATCGCCACCGCGCGTCCGCGAATGTCGCAGCGGCTGCGGGATTCCCGGCGCGGCGATCTCGCGATTACCATGCGATTATCGCGAGCGCGCCGCAGATTAAGAGCCCCTCGCGCGCGCGCGCCCGCTCCTCTGCCCGTCCCGCGACAGTGACTGATGACCGGCCAGATGGGGGAGCATCCGTGCCTCGCCTCGCCTCGCCGCGACGCGACTATGCGCCCGCCCAGATTGAAAGTGAACCTATCATCGCGCTCGTGCCCTTTTCTATGAGCGCTGGGGCGGTGATGGCAGGTGTTCGAGGGGAAATAGTAGCAGAGGTGAAGGTGTGTTGGGAGAGTAGGGTTATCGATGGCGATGGGAAGCGAAGGATGGGATGAACGGTGGCTGGCGCACGTCACTCGTGTGGCTTATCTGGTGACGATTTGAAGATATTTTGGCGCGAAGAATGAAGGTACCATTGGTGGAAGACGGGATCCAGCAGGAAAGGGAACAACATGTAGATGCCGAGCTACAGATGTATCCGAGACCGTGGCGGCGCAAGTGTTGGAGATGGAGGTGACAGCGTGCCAGACAGACAGAGAGTTTTTGGAGGTGGGATTATTAGTGTCGAGCTGTGGCAGCTGTCGTCCATTTGGGAGTGACACGTACCGACGCAGAAGTTTTAGAAAGGCGATGTGCTATAGCACTGGGTAGTTGGGACGCGAAGATGACAGGACGAAAATAGACACAAACGTGATGTAGGGGTGTGAGTAACAGCAACACAGGATTGGTTGTGTGCCGCCGGGTGGCGGTGTTCCTCCCTCACTACAACTCGAGAGTTAGCGTTGACCTACATCAACTTGCAATTTTCTCCCTCAGCGTAGCGCCGCCGCAGCTGAGATAAGCTCCAAGGGCCCATGAAGTGTGGCATTGCAGAGCCTGTATAAGGGGAGAGGAACAGAACGATGGGGAGTGGACGATCGCGTGGCCCGCTGCCCCGGGGTTCGCCCGATTTATCGGAGAAACCAGGGAAACTACCGATCAAAACAACCGGCTGCTAGTAATCTCCCCCACGCTGCGGCTGAAGTCGCCCAGCTATCTAGGCAGTGTCCCCTTGGGGACTGGAACTCTAGGGCCTCCCGGAAGCACATCCTGCAACAGTTGCGCCATTTCAGCCGGAGGGTATTTCGAACGCGAGAGGCACCAGGCGCGAGAGTGAGAAGAAGGCGGCGGGCAAGGCGGAGGCGGCGAGGCCAGGTGCGCCGCGGGCGACAGCTACTGGAGCGAACAAAGCGGGAGGCGCTGCGTAACGCCGCCTCCGCCGTCGCGGAGACGATCATCTCACGCACCCCATTACAGCGATCACTCGGGTATGAAAGTGCGGAGCGGCACGCAAGCGCGTCCCACAGGCTCCCAGGGCACTGACTGGCGCGGCGCGGCCTCCGCAGCCAGCGCCGCTTTTTCTCCCGCTCTGCCCCCTGCCTCCGCCTTTCCCTGCTCCGTCAATTTACCAAAATCTTACCTTTCATCATTCGCGAGTGGACATCGTTTCGCGTTTGGGCACCTCACTCACAAAATCACAACGTTCTCATATACCTGCAGCTTTCTTGAAAACTTCATACCATTTATTTTTCTAGATCGTCATTCCTTTTCATTAAGATCCAGTCCGAAGATCAACCGCTCATCGTTGCCATATTCAATGTACAGTGTGCTTGGAAAACTCTCTGTAGTGGTATCTTGCGGATGAGACTGCTAGAAAACGTGAATTATATTGGAAGCACGAGATGGAGCTCGTAAAAAAGGAAATCGTAAATTACGTGTTCACCACGATCAAAACAGATGCTGGAAGTGTTGTTCTTTTCACTTGGTACCCAGTGATCTCGTAGCTAAGAAAATAATGCAATTTTTAATAATGATTAGCCTCGCCTGATTTGTCTCGCTGCGGAGAATCTTTCTTGGCCATGTTCTCTTTTTACTCCAGTACTCCTTTTCATTATCATTACAAGTAACAACGTCAGCACTTTGATGCCAAATGCGCTTTGACAGCGTCTTTTCCTGAACGTCACTCTGTTGACGCCCGCAAGAGGCGACGGGCCAGCGGAGCCGGGGCTAGCGAGCGGGGCAGGCGCGCGCCAAAAAAGCGGCCCGCGCTGCTTCGCCGCGCCTCCGCTGGGCGCCGCCCCCGCGCCCTGGCGAGCGGGGGCGGGCGACGTGAGCGACGGGGAACGCGGAAAGGACGCGCTGAAGCGACGACTGGACGCGTCGCGTCGCGTCGCGCGGCCACGGCCAGCTGCGCGCAAAGTGCTCGCCCCGCGACGCCACTGGGCGCTCCCGCCCCTGCCCCCGCCCCCGCCCCGCCTCAGCCTGCTTCGCCCTCCCGCGCCCTCCCCGGTGCTACGTATCGTAGAAGAATTGCTGGGATTGCTAATGATGCTATGCATAAAACATTTAAAATTTAACGAATATATTTAATTCATTGAAATAGGCTAAAACATATAATAGTTAAAACATATATAAGTTAACAAAACCATTTTATACCATCGTAGAAAAAATTAAAATTAATTTTTCCACCTGAAATTAAATGCATTACTTTAAAACTTAAAAAATAAAACAACATTCCGGATCCATATCTAATTACTAATATTGTAATTAAAAATGTACATTATCTCACTATTTGGTCATTACCAGCTGTGTACAGTGCTAGATATAGATTAAATTATTACTCGCATTCCTGGAAAGCTGCACTTATATTGCCAATTCCTCAACAAATAAAGATAAAACTAAATCTTAATCAGAATCTGACCAATCAATCTGCTATCAAACTTTTCAAAAATATTCAAAAAAGCAATATTAAAGATTATTAACTAAAGTTAACAAATTTATAAATCACAATTATTTTATTCTCTCTTAGTCTAATGTGTTTTTATGTAAAATGATTAAATTTAAGTTAGGGAGATTAATGTTCACGTCATTGTATTGACGAGCAACTTTGCAGATTTTTATACACTCTTTTTGCAATTGAGGAATAGTTACACTTCACTGAATAGTGCTTCTTTATTTCGTCGCTACTAATCCAATCCATTCCACAGAACTATTCTGTTAAGTAGAAGGGCTATAAAGATATACTCATTGAAGAAAAACTCTTAGTGAGTCAGAGTTTAAATGTCTCGGAGTGTAGTCAGACGTTATATTCTAAGAACGTGCAAATATGTCGTTATATTATTGTGTACGAATGAGCCATGGTCGACTATTCAGAAATATAATGTTAAGGATTCATGAATCTAATATTTACTGCTGACATGTCCCTAAAGCAACAATCGTACCCCAGTCATTATGGCAGTCACTCCCATTGCAATGTACCTAAAGACACCGCACAATCAGCACTTTCTTATCATGGTCATCTCATTACTGCCGATTCTGACATTGTCACCCCCTCCTTCCTCCTCCTCCTCCTCCGTAAAACACGAAACAACATTTCGAACAAAAACAATTACGATTTTCTTTGGAATTGCAAATGTCCATAAACTACGTTGCCAAAATTTCGTGAAATCTATAGCTTTATACCTAACTTAAATTATTTCATGTACTATCATCTGCTACCCGTCATTCGCTTCCGTTGCAACCTGTCTCGTGAATCTAACCACCACCCCTCCTACCATCTCTCTGTCGCACACATGGCTCGCCATTCCCACCACCCGCCTCTGTGATTGTCGCCTGGAGGCGGCGGCCGCCCCGCAACCACCTGCCCGTCGCGCCGCGCCGCGCCGCGCCGGTACGGCACGGCCTCTTTTTGCACGGGGTCGTTCTTGCGCCTGTGCCCTCCGGAATCAATTTTCCCCCGGCGGCCCTCCCCGTAAAATATGTCGTCTTCTTTTCCTGTCGCAAATTGCCGTGACGGTTGCCGGACGAATGCTAAATATTCGGCAGCGGTTTTTGCGATCGGAGGTGATGCTACGGTGCCTCCAGGTTCCCTCTGCGCTGCGTGCTCCGTGGCCCTGTTCTGCGATCGTAAAGGTTGTTGTGTGCTCGAAAGAATGCAGAGGACTGGGCGTATATCTGTATCTTGCTCGACGATCGTTGAACATTTGAGTTTGTGCGTTCCATACTAATCTAACTAGGTTGCGAAGCAACTTATTTTAATGTATTCGATACGTCTTTCTTGTAATGTATCCTTGAATTAAAATTTTACATCTCCCTCTAACCATGAATTAAAATTTGTTACATCCTCAATGAAAATAGATCTTTGAGAAAGAAGAACATGGTTGAAAGTATTTCTGTATCTCTGATGTTTCATGTATTTGAGCTGTATGCAGAAAAACAGATAATGCATGTGATACAAACACTTGTTGGACATGTTGGTAATCATTTTCAATGCAAAACAATTGAATGTTGTTGGTCTTGTGTAAGCAATGTATATGTGAATAAAATAACTTTGTGATGTTATTTATTGTGATTTATTATTAAAAATATATTAAAGAATAGAGAGATGATTAAGAAAATCAACTCAAGACAAATAATGTTTTTTAAATTGTGAGCGCGGGTCCAAAGAATGTGAAAAGTAAGCGATCAAACAAGCAATTCAAACAAATTGGAACTCATTACGTGAACAGGAGGTCACTGCATTTGTACTCATAATTTTACGCTTTCCTCAACGACGGCGGAGAACGAAGCGGCAAGGAGTAATAGCGAATATAACCGCGTGAGCCTTAGAAATACGTCAAATGCTCGAACACTCGGCGAATACATTAGCTATACGCGTTATCCCGGAAAGAAATAAGGCCAACACGCCATGCACTGAAGTAACGATCTTGGTGGGTGATCGGAGGGTGCAGCCGTGTCGAAGAAATTGAACATTGTTCGGAAGGAGTCCCCCAGGGGCCGAGACGGCGGCGGCTCAGCGGCTGGCGACGCAATGGAGAGATTTTTTCACGGTGTCCGATTGAAGAAAAACCGGGATGTATAAACCCGGTCATAATGCTGGCGGGTTGGATCGTGAGGTGGCTACCTGCGGCGCGGCGGGTAACTAGCGTAACGGCGGAGGTGGAGGCGGGAGCGGGGGACGCAGGGCACCGTGCCGACGCCCCCACCCCACTCAGCAGCAGACTTACAAACGCCTTGAGGCTGGCTCAACAGGTCGTTTATTCACGTTGGTAATGCCCTACCAGAGGCTTTCCGAGCTCCTGGATGAATCCCCGCTCCGCTCCGAAATAGTAATTAGCATTTTCTAAGTATCTTAAAACTAGACATCATACTAGAAAGTACTTCAAAGTACATACATACTTCAAAGTACTAGAAATGTGTTGACTGAAGAAAATGTCCATTCGTTAAATCCATTCAAGTTTTATTTTCACAGAAAATGTCACTCACAACATAAAGACTGATAAAAAAACATATTATTCTTATTCTTCTGTTGCACTGCGGCCCTTTAAGTTTAGCCTTGCCGTCTCGAACGATAAATGCCCATTCACTTCTTAATTTGCCTTTCTTCTCCACCCCCTCACTCCCCAATGGTCTCAAATCCATTTCAATATCATCTAGCTATCTTAAACGCGGTCTTCCTTCGGATTCTTTACAGCAGATAACAAACATCTGCCCGTATAAGATTAAATTAGATAATACAATGCATAATTTCAGCGAATGTGTGATACATCCATCCTGTTCAAAACTTACTTACTTATACCTACACTATCTTACTGATAAAATTACGAGGTTGGATACTCTTAAAAATCTAAGCAATTGTCTCTGGCAGAACAGAATATTTAATATACAAACATATTTTTATGCTTACGTAAATGAGCGTGTAATCAATGGGAAAGTTTCATTGTGGATGCCTTTCTACCCTGTGATGCGAATCTCCTCAGCCGCTGAGGGCCCTGGAAGCGCCTCTTCTGCGCGTCGGAAAGGCATCAGATCTTCGACCGACACGCTCCCTTACGAACCACTGGTGTGAAAAAGCACCAGGCAAGTTTTTTCTTGGCAATTCCTTCGCTATTTGCGGTTTGGATGTACAGTTGTTTATGCTTCTGGAATCTGCAAGAATACGTAACTTCTCGAAATTTACAAGCCTTTTTACTCAGATGTTTTTATAGGATAGTTAAGGCGGAAAAGTGTGGTCCCATTGAAGGATTTCTGAAGTTAGTCTTCCGGTGTTTATTGTGTAGGTTACAAATAATTTGTTATATATTCTGAAGAAAGTAAAAAAAATATTTAAAAAAAAACAGAAAAAGGATAATAATCTTACTTTGAAAACGTGAATGGCACAATGTAATAATTTGTACCATTTTTTTGTAATATGTGGGAAGTGATATCTTAAAATTCAACTTCTACAATAATTTTTAAATATCGGGTACGATAAATTAATTCGCAAAAATGGTTTCAGATGATAACGACTAGAAAAATAAGAGTTGTTTCCCTCTTTTTCGCCTCAAGAAAAATTTGTTTACTTGCCCCAATTTTCTGCCTGTAAATAGTATATTAACCGAACCCTGCTTAGTACTTTTGCTCAGTCTACTTATTGCGATCACTTCACGCCTGTGTATCAGGATCTTGTGATGTTTATGGGGCCGCGAGCCACTACCTAGGTGGTCCGAATCGAGTTCAGAGCTCGGTGCAAAGCGATAGCGCGAAGAAACGACCGAGCCAATGGAGATATTGCGAGGATTTGATAGCCCATTAGGAGATAGCAGGCACCGGGGATAAACGTTGGCAACGTTGCCTGAAGTCGGCGAGGTAATCTAGGTAGAACATAGATTCCATAACACATTCCGAAGGCTCGCCAGTTGGTCTAACTTCGCGAACAGGGCTAAATGTGGCATTGCCATTGCGTACATTCATGCTCTAGATAGTTCGTATTTCGTACTAATTCACGAAAAATTATTTCCCAATAAAGATAGCGTCGAAAAAGTTTTAGATATACAAGTATTCGACATGGAAACATTTGGCTTTGAAAGATTATTTTGTAATTTTTATTTCAAGCCTCTCTTAGTTCAACCACGGGACGTTACTCAAAAGAACGAGCGTCTTGATGACATACGTGTCATAAAAAATTAATTGTTTTGACTTTATAACAAGAAAATGAATGTTCATCAAACACCACAGGCGTAATTACGAACGCTGACACTCTCATTAATACAAAAAAGACGTGATGAGAAAATATTATCAATTTTTTAAGCCTTCATATTATACAGGTCTTTCTAAAAGTCAACATGCTGCAAGAATTTGTCACGTTGGTAATTCTTTTTTTATTACGATAGAATTCACATAACGACAATGTAACATCATGTAATATTCCAACGTATTTGGTTCATTTTTAAAGTCTGTGAAAATCATTGGCATTGACCAACAATTAAAATAAAATTTCAAAGCCCACTGTTATTTATTACTCAGTGAGAATACTCCAAGCGATGCATAAAAAGTCAGAAGAAAGATGGTGCCGAGAAAGAAAGAAACCACTGTGAATTATCGTGCACAAACTTGAGAGCACAATTGTTGCGTGCGCAATGCCTTTCTGGTTTATTACGTTGTGAATATTAATCTAAGGGCATAGATAGAATGAAGACTGTACTGAACGATGATTTCTATGCCTTTTAAGTTCTTTGAAGCGATATTCGGTTAGTATTGATACCTAGCAGATAATATCCCTCTGCAAAACTTTTAAGTCGTAATGTATTGATTTCTTCCTGTGTAATGAGAAGCGAAAGAAGCTAATAGCCCAGGTTCTGTTTCGGCAGGATTATTTCCTAAGAATATAATAAGATATGTTCCTAGTCCAATTCAAAAATTTCTTTTTCAATTCTACCCCTATGTTTTGTCTGATACTTGACACTCAAGGAAGAAGGTATGAAATTCCGACTTCTCTGAAGGAACCCAAGAAGTGTGAACAAAGTACGAAGGCAGAAAGCGATTTGCGACCCAGATAATTTAGAAAAAGATCCCAGTTTACAGTCCGCAAGAACCTTAATATTACAAAAGTTCGTAATGATGCGTTTCTAAAATTCCGTTGGGGATAGCAATGAAACACCGCTATTTGGAATCGAGGTCGCATCCCTTCTCCAAGAGCCCCAAACAGTAGGCGCCGATTCGCGTGGCGCCAGCCCGCCCGCCCCCACGAGCCGGGCGCCACCGACTGCTCCAGGGCGTCCTCTCAAGAATGCCGCCGCCGCCTCCCCCGGCTAATTACGACCAACAGCCACGGGCCAACCCACACAACCCACCGCATCGTGCCCCTTTTGTCGCCCGCGGGGCTCACCCGTCTTTTTTTACCCCCCTCCCACCTCCGCCTCTTTAGTCCCCTTTCCGTTCACGGCGGCGCTCCCGCTGCTTATGTTAATTCCCGCACTCTATTACAAGGTCGAGCTGTCTGATGGTACAGCCGGGGTGCTCCGGATTACAATCTTTACTTATCTACGCAACAGTCGTCTGTAAATGATAAACTTTCCCGGCGCCGGGCACATTATTCGGCGGTTTAGCAATTCAGATGGCCGTCATCACGCGCGATGAGGCGGGGGACGAGCGGAGAGGCGATAAGGCCGGCCCGCGGCCCCCCGCTCGCCGTACACGGCGTAGGCGGGGCGGCGCCCGCGGCGGGGGCACCGGCCCCCGGGCCGGCGCAGCTTCCACGGCGGTGGCGTTTGTGCATCTTAAGGCAGTACGAGTATTCTGGAGTTGATGCTGACGGAATCGTATCAATAATGTTATAACATGCTCTCGAAATTTCCCAGTGATTTAAGATAAGCTTTTCATATGGAATGTATTCTGCTGGATACTGTTCGGTTGGCTAAAATCATTGTATTCTGAATGCCATTTCACAATTTTGTAAATTAATAAATATAATAAAAAGCATTTTTTTTCATTTCCCCGAAACGAAAGTGTAAACAACGCTGATATTTCATTTCAATACTTACATTTTACACAGTACACATTTTAGTCGATTTTTTTTCTTTTTGAGAAATTTGACCTTGTTGAAAGTTAATATCCATTTCCTAAAAAACGTGCTTGCCAAAGAATTTTAAAAATACGTTACCAAAAATGAATGCGTTGGCAATAATACATTTGCTCTTCTGATATATTTGAACTGATTGGGCCTGCCTCTGCTGATAATTCAGAGCCTCCAAGAATTTGTAATTCATAAATTTTTCTCAAATGATTTCTAATAACCGTGCTTCAGATTACTGACTTAAATTTTCCAAAATTAAATTTGAATCTTAAAAACGCCGCTTTAAATTATTTTGGATGCCCGAATCCCCATGAAGTAAACATTAAGAGAAAATGTGTTTAAAAAGTGGTCAATGAAGCATAAAGTATGCTTGACTTAACAATGCGTGACTTAACAATACTGTCGTTAACAAGTGGTGTTTATCATCATACGTATCATAATGCAATTATTCTTCAAAAATATAAAAGTATAAAATGCTTTTGATAATGTTAGCAATATACATCGACGACAACATTTTTATGGTATTTCGATATAAAAGAAATGATTAAGAACAACATTGTTCACGTTCTCTATTTTTGTTCACGTTCTCCAATCATAGGGGGCGTTGATGAAATTCAAATGTAATTTGTTAAGAAAATCCCATTTATCAAAAAACTAAGCATAAAAACAATAAGACCAAAGGAAAAATACACATTTTGTTGAGTAATAATAATAATAATAATAATAATAATAATAATAATAATAAACAAAGAACTATTTATTACAGACGATGAGTTATTTTTTTTTAAATCATGAAGTGATTTGGAATATTGATCAAAGTTTGTAATTCTAATAAGGAAAGAGAAGAGCTCATGAAGACACGAAATAATATTCATTGGGAAATTGAAACAGATGACATTACAAACTGGAAAATTAACTTAATTACGTAACCTTAATTACATTAAATTTACTTAAAATTAACTTACTTAAACTTAATTACATTTTCTCTCAACACTTCCTAGAAAATGTTACCTCAGTTTCGGTTCAATAACAACACAGTATGTAAAGAGTGGAACACCCATCACCAGCCAGAACAGGGAAAGAATAACAAACATTTTCTTGCATGCGAGACGATTGTCGAGGATTAAATATATCCGGAGGAGCATGGACAAGCCTGTTGGGACCTCGAGTCGATGGCGCGGCCGAGTGCACAAGTTCGAACGCGCGAACGTGAGGTTTTTGCGGCGAAGGAAGAGCACGGGCGGTGACGGGGGCGGAGGCGGTGGAGGTGGAGGTGGCCGAGGCAGAGTTGGCGGAGGAGGCGGGGACGACGGCCAGCGTGCCCATAAAACGCCGTCGGCAGGCCTTGAACCGCTCCTGAAGGGTCCAGACGAAACTTAAAACACTCCACAAAAACAGATCAAGCCCACATCTTTTTTTTTATATTTCATGTAGATATCTTTTATAGCTGTAGGCCACTGCCGCCTCACGCTGTCCTCGGCTTAGCGAGACAGTCGCTGCATGACGCTGTGGAGCACTGGGCGGCTGTGGCACGAGGAGTAGCCTGCTCAGCCGGAGCGGCTAATGCACGACGCAGGCATCGTGGGCGTTGCACCAATTTTTAGGCTTGGACGTTATTTCAAGAAACAAAGCAAACACGCTTCTGCAATTTGTGAATAGAACAATGTGAAAAATTATAAGTTTGTTATTTTCCGTTAGTGTGTATTTAATTTGGTTCAGTTTCCTGTTTGTTTCAAAATCGTAAATAAATGTATTGATGTTATTTTTTATTTTTTTATACACGGTGGAATTGCAGAATAAATCATCTAGGTATTAAAACCATGTTCTATTGTTGAGGCCTGAGTTAATTGACTGAAAATATGAATCACAATTCAAGTAATCGAACACTATTCTCTTAATTTTAATTTTCTGTAGTCCTTATTTTTTTATTATTTTTGTTTTGCTATAATACAATGATTTTGTTTCTCAAACGCACAATTCCTCTAGATTACATCAGGACCATACCAATAATTTAATATACAACATGAAGATTTATGTAGGTAACCAGTTAGTTTTAAAGATTTAATGTCGAAGTGGAACGAATGCCTACTATTCTGAAACCAAGTTAAAAATCTGAACGAATAAGTACTGAAACACGCGGAATGGTAGATATAGCCCAAAGAATGCTCAACAAATTTTCTTGAATACAAGAGTATCTCATCAAAGATGAAAAGCTTAATATTTCTCTCACGAGTGAAATTCAAAAATACGTTTAATAGTGCAAAACTAAATATTATTGGATTAGGAAAATTACTTCGGATGCATCTGGGAAAATAGGGGATTCAATGAAGGTGGTTCAATTCAATTTAGTAAACAATTCCGGATACTAATACTACCGTTGAATGAATCTGAAAAAAACTATCTACCAAGACACAGATACACATGAATAATGGTGTTGGCATGAATGTAATGGATTTCAAATATGCAAAGTTAATTATAGAAATAATAACAGACAGTTTTAATATGTTAGTGCCTAGTCATGCTAAAGGGAAGCGCGCAGAATACGCTTTTGGGCCTATTTTTAATTTTTTATTCTTAAGCTATAAATATGTGCTTATATCAGCATAGCAACATTACTTAACATTTCCTGTATTATAACTAATTTTATTTTAATTGTAGGTATACTGTGTCAAAATAACTAAGCAAGAGAAAATAATACTTCGAAGCTAAGCATGCTGACACAGTCGATTTCACACACTGAATGCAAAGTGAATTAAATATTCTTATAACAATAATGCCATTTTTTTTAAATTTGAGTGTCTAAAACATCATTTACGTTGCACCATTTGATATATTATCTTTTTCTAGAATATAAGCGTGTTGCACTAGCAGCAATAGGAAAACTTTTGAGATATAGTGGAAATACTTTAGTTTGGGATACATTTTAGTTGTTGCAGTCAGTGCATAACGTGCCTCAAATAGAAAAAATTCATTTCCAAGAGAATGGAAATCACGTTCCCTGTTCTGAGGATAACGCATTGGCTGCCCCCACGCTTTCTAAGTTAACCTTGTGTTTATGGGCGTCAGAAGCACATTCGCCACTTCTCACACCGCCCCTCTGCTCATTTTATTTCGCAATAAACAAGAAACTAAAGCGTGGTTGTTACCCTTTTGGCCTCGGCTCAGTCTAAGATGAACTCATGGGAGTAAAGAGAACTGAGTTAGAACAGAATGCTAATGAAAGAAGAAACAGCAACACCTGGAAAAGTGTTGCCAGTCTCTAGGTAAAGTTGCCTGTTGACTTTTTTTTAGTTTTCGACGAAAGCTCTGTCTCTGAAACAATTAAAGATATATGTGCACGCAAAATTTGTCATGATTTCTAAGTGCTAATAATACTTTGTCACAACTATATAATAGATGTTTAACGAATGTAATAGGAAGTTATTGTTTTTCTAATATCATCCCATTTCCCCACATGGTACTCGATGACTAAAACAATGTTATTGTAAGGTTGAGTATTGTATTTAATGTGAAAAACATGTAAAATGATGTAACTCTTGTAGATCTACGTAATATATATTGATGGATCTGCAAAGAATGTGAGCGTTTCCTCCTACTGGAACCTTTGTATTTTCAAAGCAAAATTCTCAGCAAAATACTAATTTTATTTCATTGTACCTCTTCGGACATCAGACGGTATAGTACTAACCGCAAATTTCCTGTCGCCCACCGGGTCCTAAGCAAGATGCTCGCACACGATGTAGGAAGCAACATCGCCCCATTTGCAATTCACCGCCCCCCCTCCCCCCGACCAGCGGACCCTTCTTCACCCATCGCTTCTTGCACGGAAAGGCGTCCGCCACGCGCGTCCGCGGCTCAGCAACAGTTGGACGCGGCTTCGACGCGGGCGGCCCCTCTGAAGCCCTCATTCCCTCACGTGTGCCGCCTTTTATAAGTCATCTGCCCGCGCGTCCGCCTGCCCCGCCAAAAAACTGTGTCGAATTTCTTTGCAAATGCTAGTACAGGCAGCTCATAAACTCGTCAAAGCTCCGTTCGAGGGCTCCCGCGACTCGCGCTTTTTCCGCCCCGCCGCCGTTGAGACCGCCCGGCTAAAACCGGCGACCTCGGGTCCGGCGCCGAAATTCGCAGGTGTGTAACAAGTAGTTCACAAAATATGGGCACGCAGGAATGTTCAGTTAGGCGAATATCTGCTGCGAGGCTCAAGCCTATTGTTTCCAGCCCCGGAGCTATGTCGCCGCAAAAACCGAGGAGGCGGGGTCGGCCAGCGAGCGGGGAGAGGGAAGAGGAGGGGGACACAATGCCAAACAAAAATGAAGAGCGCACCGCGCAGCAGAGAAGAAGCGCCGCGGCCGCGCGCCTTTGCGGACTGTAAAACGCGCGGGCGGGCGCGTTCTGTTTCTCGGAATGATCCACGCAGGCCGCGCGGTTAATATCTTGCGGACAGAAACTGTCCTCAGCCGAGGATGACGGCCCGGCCGAAAAAGTTTCGAGTCGGCGCGGGCGGTGCGGGCGGTGCGGGCGCTTCTGCGCGCCGGCGGCGTCGGGGCGTCCGCGTGGGAGGCCGACGCGTCGCCGCGCCGGGGCGGCGCGGAGCGGAGCGGGCCCTCCGAAGGCGGAGGAGTTGACATGGCTCTCGGAGGCGCGGTGAGGAGGTGCGTGGCGAGGGCGTTGGGAAGGATGGGTGATTGTAGTGATGGACAGAAGATATATAGACACAAAAACAAATTCACAAAGTCTGGTAAAGTGGAAAAATGACAAGGCGAAAGAATAGGGATAACAATGGGGGGGGGGGAGGGATGCAGAGGTGGAACACGATAAGATTGATGATGAGGGCGAGTAAAATGTAGATATTATAAAGAGTACGATAAATCTTACTTCTTACATCTAAAAAATGTAGGAATTAGGTGTTGCTTGAGCAAAAGAAACGGAACTTCCTTCTGTTCGAAAGAATTTGGGTGAGGGAGTGAAAGTTAAACCAATTACAGAAAACGAGATTTTGAGCGTGTACGATCGAGAAATATGAGCTAAGTGTAGGGCAAGGCTCTCACTCCTCCGGACCTTGCTCGGGAAAACCAGAGAGTCTCCGCTGTTTCTTTAGGCAGAAGCAAATCAGCCACATGTGCTTGCGGTGCAACGGATCCCCGTCTCCTCTAAAATTTTTTGCAACGTTATTTTGGAGAAGCCAAAATGGAGAGGGTGTTCCCTTACAGACTTGCGGCGAAGGAAAGATACTAAGAGATGGCGCACGCTGCCGCACAAAATAGACAAGTATACTGCGACGAAAATGAATTTCATCTTCATGTGTCACAACCAGTCCCATAGTGTTCAGTCAATTAAATGTATCGTGTTTTCTTGAAGTGCCATTTAATTCCAAGAAATTTTGAACTGGTTGTAGGTTTTGGCGAACTTTTTCAACATCTAAAATAGATTTTCTAGGAATCAACCTTTTCATAGTCGATGTCAATAGCGTTTTCTTTGCCCGCTTTCCGAGGCACCGAGACAGAGGAACAAGTGAATGGAAGCGCGCCACCTCAATGGGTGGGAAAGGAAGGAAAAGGAATCTGTTTGAAGAAGGCCCGGCAGCGGCTCCCATTCCTCCGTCCATGTTCTGCAATTCCTCGGGCAAATGTCGCCGAAGGTATAAGAATGAACGCAGCAACCTGAATGGAGGCGATTTTCTGCGAAAAAGCCAAAGGGCTTCTTGGAAGCTTGCGCCGGGATCGTTGCAGTTCCCGTCTTCGCAGATTCCCAAACTATTGTTTTATTTCGGCGCGTTTCTTTTGTGGAGCGATCCGGGGAGAACATCGCCGGTGCGCGGTGAACGGGCTTCGACCGAGCCGACGCGGCGGCGGAAGAAGGCAGGGGGGAGGGGATTTCTGAAATCGCGCAGAGCCGCGCCGAAAAAGCGGCCGGGCCAGCGGCGGCGGCGGCGGCGGAGGTGGTCGTCTTATAGGTCGGAGGCCGACGTCGTTCCGACGCGTCCGCCAGCCAGCGCGCGGTGTCGCGGCGCGCGCGTTCGCCCGTCCGAAGAGGAAGAAATGGCGGCCGGCCCAGACCCGGCCGCTGCCAGACGCGGCCCGCGCGTAGCGGGGCTCACCAATTGTCGCGGCGCCATAACTGTCCGGTATGCGCCGTCGAGCTGCGATTGGGCGGGTTTTCGTGCTCTGCGTGATTGGCTGACGTGGGCCGGTACAATTTCTTGCCGTGTGTGACAGGTCTTATTCGGCAACGTGGTGGGTGTATGAAGAATGGGTTGGGGAGTTATTTAGGGTTTCAACGTCATTAGTTTTTCCCGAATACTTGAAAATATTTGTTTGGTGGTGATCATGTATTTCTAAGAATAGTATGCAATACTTCACAAAACGACTCTGTTATTCTCTTGAGCGAAATAAATGTTTGCGTTTGCTACCCCATTAAAAAGAAGGCACATTGTGTAAATCCATCAAAGTAATATGGTGTCATCGATATACTTTCACATTTCAGTAAAATCATTCTAGAAAAGGTGCAAAATAAAACTTTTTGGTAGTGCATTTCTTTGGCATATTGTATGACGAATATGCATCATTAATGTTTTGCATCTCACTGACAATTGGCAAAGTCCTAGCTGTTGCAATTGACGGACGATACTGTCTTTGTACAGACTGTTAGTTACATAGTAACTGGCAGTCACATTGATTCGAAAATGTAATTTGTTCTAGGAATGCTAAAAGGAAAATCACTATAGTCACTATGGGAAAATGGCACGAGAGGAAACCTTAAACAATTTCTTTAAAAAATATTTTCGCAATAAATTCCTTGTTAGGGTTTTGAATTCCGGTTCCCAGATTTGTATGGCAAAACAAATTATAAAGTAGTGAGAGTAACTACAACTTTAGGATAAGGTGGAATGACGTAAATGTTTATGCTTGTATTGCAACCACAGTGTATCAGAAGGATCATGTATAATAGTAGATGTAGTAGTTGCAAATAATTCACGTACCTAGAGATACTTACCAAGTGAGTGGCACGAGGAAATGAGAGTCTGAAGACTTACCACTACAGTCTTCTTTGTGCCCCGACAAATTTTCCACGATGAGGATTGTAATTCTGGTTCAGGGGGTGAAAATGAAGCTCTAGTAACTGCAGTGCCGATCACTTTGCGACAAACTGTCAAATACGAGCTTTTTAAAGTTATTCTATAAATTCGAACATACGCTTACGCCGTGAACTGCGAATCAGTGGATGAAATGATTATGATGATGCAATGACTGCTGTGGAGCTATTGTGCATTGGAAAGTAAAACAGGAATCTGAATAACTGGGAGGAATCCTCTATTTATTAAAAGAACTCTCTTTGATCATATCACAGACTTCATAGGGGACAGAAATTCGAAACCCGATGTCCAGAGTTGGAAAACTAATTTGCTTGCCGTCGTGCACGCTACGTCGTCTATTTCGAAAACTACTCGCCTAACATTTTATTTCCATTCATCCACATTATTACGAGAACCTTTATATTTGGAAGTAACTGAAAACACCTCCTCTGGTAATAGTCTGACAGAGAAACTGACGTTCATTTTAATTTAAGTCGAGAGGAAAAATGGGAAATAGGAAATGATAGTTGGAATATCAAGTAACGAATGGAGTGCATATAACAAAGAGCAGTTGGGAAACTGGAAGTGTTGCTTAAAAATCACTTGTGATTTTTTTTCCGTGAAAGATCAGTTTCCTGGAAGGCTGGAAGTCGTAGCGCAGGGGGAGGGCCATCCACGTCGGCGCGTTCCTTGACCACCCGCTTCGCGACCGTCGAGTTGGCAACCTGCGTCGTAGCAGAAGCCCTCGTAGTAGTGCGGATGGCTTAATAGCGGCGAGCGAGGAGCTGCACCGCGCCGCGGCGCTGGGCGTTTTTCGGCGCACGTAAGCCGCGCTTTCGCTCCTTTGTGGTCGGGGTACCTCCCGGAATGTCGCTGGACGAGAGACAATAGCTCCTTGGAAGGGGCAGACCGCGCTGCAAAGGTGATGCGTTCAATTCGCGCCGCGTCTCCATTCCCAGTCTCGGCCAGGGTGAAGGCGCTCGCAGAATTGAAGTATCGCCATTGATACCTGTCATTCAGTATCATCAGTGATAATCCATTGAAGTGTTTCACAGTATTACTTTACTACATATTTCAAACTGCTAATTACTTCGAAATGGATGACGCAGTATGTGACGATTATGCAAAATATTTTTCTTTACAAATTAGCATATTTTGTGAAAGTGGAGAATACAATCTACTATAATTTCCTAATGATATGCCTTTGTGAAAAGTTTCTTTACAGCTCTGATTTGCCCATTTTTGGCGCAATTTGATGAAGTTCAGTCACTTAGTTTCATCATTTGATAAATTAATAAGATATCGATCTATATTTTTCACTAAACAAATAATCGTAGACATTATTTTGCATTTAGGAAATTATTTACATTCTTTGCTCGTGTACGTAGAGTACAAAAAAGTATGGTAGTAGATCATAACCCCCACAAAATGCATAAGTTGAAAGTAATGTCACGTACCAGTGGCGGAGAGAACTATAGGGTTCGTTCTAACAGCACTAAAAACTAGTAACAAGTTTTTTCTGATAGCACATGTGGAAACATATGACTGTGATTTCCTTAACGCGTAAAAAGCACGATATCGTCGAATGAATACACATTTGCTTCTTTCAAAGATCAGTACTGTTTTAGTATAAAAAGTTGTTTCATCGACATTGCTTGTGAGATTACTCAAATTATTAGTAAACTCCAAACAAACTCAAGGGTTGTGCATATGAAGTCCAATCGTTGTCACTTTTGAAAGTTATTGAAAGGTTTTATAGAGTGTTGCCCAAATATATTTTGTTGACTAGATCTCTGCTAGTCTTAAATACAATATACTAATTTACTAATTTAAAAAAACTCCATGAGGAATGAAGACGTAACTGACGTAACTAAACATCTGAGGGGGGGAATGGTTTCTCTCTCTCTCTCTCTCTCTCTCTATATATATATATATATATATATATATATATATATATATATATAGTGTATATATATATATATATATATTGAAACCCAGAATATGTGTTTCATTACACTAATTAAATCATTAGTGTAAGAAACCAATTGCTATTTTGAACTGCGCGGTGCGCGCGCTGAGCGCGGCGCGCCGGGGCCGGCGAGCGACCGCGGCTACCGCCGACGGTGCCACCGCCGGGGAGACTAGCGTGTGAATTTCGGTTGGAACTGGACACCGCGCACGTGCAAAAATTCGTTACGAGAATCGCGGACGAGAGCCGTTGGCAGAGCGCTGACCAGAGAGACGTTAGCAGAGCGGCGACGAGTGCGGACGTGCGGCGAGAGCCGATGTATGGACGCATATAACATTGCGACGTATTTTACGTGCTATTAGGAACCGCAGAGTAATTGACGTGTAAATAGAACATTAGAAGTATCAGTATAGTGAAAGATTAGTGTTGGTAGAATAATTGATGTTGTTCTTATTAGTTGGCGCGGTGGAAACATTCTTGAAATTGCGCGGTACAAAACTGTGACCAGTATACAGAGTAGGCGCGGGTTGTGTAATTGAACCCACTGACGGACAGTGATTCGAGGAAGGTGCGAAGCCGAGGTATCAAGATTCTGATCGGGGAAGAATTGCTGGAGCATCGGCCGTGGGCGATTGCCACGCCATCCGGCGCTGACGGCCCGCAGCAGTAGCAGAGGTCGACAATCCTGTCGGCGCGAGCGGCCCTACGAGCATCATAGGTATTCGATCGGGGCCCCGCAGGTATGAGAAATGCATTTCACTCTTAATCTTGGTACCAAGGCAGAGTGTAAAAACGTTGTCTGATTATGTAAATAACTAATTTGATTTAAAATAAATCTTGTTTATAATTGTATTTCAATTTATGATTAACCACCCCAACGTTGCACCAACTTATCCAGGGACCCATTCACGTAAAAGACACCCTCTCTTAGTGTTGTATTGCAGTGAAAATACCCGGCACCACCAGGTATGTCACAATATATATATATATATATATATATATATATATATATATATATATATATATATATATATATATATATATATACATCTGCAGAGTTTTGTAACATTACGGCAGTGTATCCTCCCAAGTAGGGCGAAATAGAAATGGGAAATCGCGAACTAAGAAAGTCGCGGCGCATGCGTAGCAGTGTCTTGGCCGCCCAAGCCGTCGCGCTCCCGACCCCGCGCAGCCGTCGCTGGCTCACCCGCCGCCCCACTTCTGATTTCCCCAATTTAGTGTTAATGAGACTCGCGCGCCGCGGCGGACCCTCCCCGCATGCCGCGCACTTCACCCGCCCCCCCCCCGCCCACGCCACCGCCGCCGCCGCCGCCGCCGCCGCCGCCGCCGCGGACCCCTCCGAGCGCCCCTGGCCTAGCCCCGGCACCGCTGCGTTAGCTGCCAACGCTAGAAGCATAGAATACTCCTTGTTTAATGCACTGCGGATAAACGTCCAAGGTCCTGAGGAAATCGGGTAAACTAAAATGAACATATTATAATCATATAATTAGGTATGTCTCTTGTGAAAACGTTTGTACTAGTTTATTGTTGTCTGTTTTGATGTAATATGTTTTCCAGACTTACAAGTGATATGAAAACTCTTCCTTTGGAGTTCATTTAATATCTTACCACACAAATATTATTAAACTTTCATTTTTCGCTCAGTGAGTTCCCTCTGAAAAAATGCAAAAATGATATTAAGTAGTGCTATGTTGCCTTGTAGTCTTGTTCAGAAAAGTTTAATTGTCAAGTAACGTTTAAAAATCGTTTTTATCCATTTTCATTATCTCATAACTTACACAAAAAGTAATCAGAAATTAGATTAAATTATGTGACAATTTTGGTTGAATCTGAAATGTTATAAGTACCCCATTCAGCTGTTATTTACTATTGTTGTCCATAACGTTTTTCCCGAAGTGCTCTTACACACGAAACCGTGGTTTGGGTAAGTGGCTTGATGTTCACCATATTGGGCTGAACTACTCATCCTCTTCCACTTTCAGAATACTCCACTTCAGAATAATCCCTTGCCCCATCATCTATTCTTCTTCAGGTTTGTTTGCTGGGATAGAAAAGTCACGATGCAACTATCACGTCATTCAAACTGTTCATATTTCCGCCTCCTCGACCGTCTCCAGTTCTTGACAACCGCCTGAAAGGGTAAATAACCATACTGATTCGTTTACTACTCGAATTCACAATTTCAGAAGCTAACAGTAAATGTTCTAAAACTCATTACTAACATATAATCTTCGTATCTATTAAATTATTACAAATATTTTATGCATTGAATTGACGGAGACATACTCTTCTGAAAAGTATTCTGCGCCCTAATCACTATGCAATATACTCGTCCCCTGCTGCGACAATTCCAACATCAGTCCACAAATAGGTTTGTGTGCTGCAATGATTCCAGAGTGTCTGCTCACAACGAGAAATCAAATCGCGAGCCATTAAATCATGAACCAGATCGCACTCCCGACGCAATGAGCGCACTCGCCCGAAAAATGTGGTTTGTTACGCCTGAAAGTTCCTGCCGGTTTGATAATGCGCGTGTACGTGCATGGGATGTCTGTAGTGTTGAAACGATTTGCCCGAACAAGTCGATTCTCTTTTTTTCTAACGCAAAAGTTGCGTTAAAACTAAAGTTAAACAAATAAATTTAAGCAGGTTCCTTTGAAGTATTATTGTTAGGTCAAATCTTGATTTTGAAGGATTACGAACAAAATAACTTCCAGGCGGAATATTTTGCATTTGTTAGTACGCATTAAGACTCTCTATTGAAAAGCGTAATTAATTATTCATTTGCAAAGATATTTGGTTATTAAGATCATTATCTTGTATTTCGATAAATGAATGTATGTCTAAGTGTTTTGAAAAGTTGATGAAAAGATTGAATGATAAAAAGCGAGTGTATTCGAAGTACGTTTAGAAATTGTAAAAAAATATCAAACATAACACTAATAGGGAGACAAAAGGATTTTCTTGAATAGACAATGAAATGCTTTATTGCTTCTTAGCGTTTTTAATTAAAACAGTAACAACTTTAAATATATAAAAACATGCAAAAACAACAAAGACATTTTCTAATATGTTTCACGATTTAAAGTGTGAAACAGGTAATGTCATTTGGGGATTTATTGTCAGCAATGAAATTGTGGCTCTATGAAATACCTCAACCAGTCCACATCTGCCTTGTTAAATCCATTTTACGGAAATGGAAGTGGTGAGTTTGAAGCAATTATGCGCCAGATGTAGAGCGCTACGAAGTTACTCAGATTTTAGTGGAGCAGGAACGACGCCGAATGTCACTAAAACAATGGTTAGCAAATTCACAACTGGCATTACAATTTGTAAATTCTACTCAAAGTTCAGCGCCATACATGTTCTCTATGATATAAAATATTATGTTCCACACGGCACTAAGCTTCTAAATGTGTGAAAAAACAAACAATTATCTCGGAAAAGTTTTAATTTCAAGAATGGAATTTGAATTTTATAGAACTGAAATAGGAATGTGCGAAACTCGAACGATCCAGTTAGTTTCATTACAACAAGCTACACTCTACAAAACCCAAACATCGTTTCTCCCTGAAGCCAATCTCCTCTGTACAGAAGCAAGCACGCCTACGCCACGTCCATCCCCCTTACCCCTTCCCTCCCCGCCTCCCCCTTCTCCACTTCCCCCGCCCCAGCCCCCGCCCCCGCCACAAGCCGCCAGCCACGGAGGCGTCATCGCGCGGCGCGGCGCCTCAACGGCGGCGGCGGCGGCGGCGGCGGCGCCGCGGCGCTCCTGGCTTATCGAGGCATCATGGCAGGAGCTACCGCGGCGCGGAGATCCTTCTCGCCCGAGGCCGGCCGTAATAGTGCGTTCAATTTGGCCGCGGCGGCGGGGCACAGCCACCCGCCGGCCGCGCCGCCGACGCTTCGCCGCCCGCTCTCGATAATCTTGTCATCTCCGGACGTATTGAGCATCTTAATTCCGCCGCCGCGGCAAGAACTCGTCCTAAATCACGCCCGGGTACGGCGCGGGACGGGGCGGGGCCGGTCCAGCGCGGCGCTGAGCTCCCGGGGGGGGGGGGGGGGGGGGGGCTCGCCGCAACACGTAGCTACACCGTGCTCACCTCGCGCAGCTGCAGATGACGCGAAGGTTCCTGTACCTGTGCTCAGTTGCTAATTAAGAACATGAGATTCTGTTTTGATCCAATTCAACACAACGATGATGTTAATGGAAAAGACAAAAATTAAAAAGCAGATTCTCAATTTTAGTCGTAATGTTATAGCTATTATAGATCCAATTCTTCAAATTAATGTTTACACTCATGTCAAATGCCAATTTCATTACAAATCATGTAATTTAATTATAATTATTCTTTATTGGCATCTATTTCTTACATCCATAGAAAAAAACAGATAGACCTGGACACAATATCACCACTGCTGAACTCTCAACCCCAACGTGCGCCGATAAAGAAAATATCAAAAATTGGGGAGGCTCTTCATCTTTCTCTATGTGTGGTAATCACGATAACGTTGCATCGAATTCACTTCGTGAAACTTATTAGCTCATATTCAAGCAGTATCCGAGCATGTATTTTTCTAGGTCTCTCTCAGCCACCCTCCGCTTATGTCAAAAGGTTTTTGAACGAATTTTGAAACACATTTGAATATGAAATACTGTATATGGAAAACGTATGTCAACATTATTTAAAAAAGCAACTGATCCTTAAGCGTTGTTATATATTAAACAATTACACGCAGTGTAACACCAAACCCAACATACGTATTTCCCTGATTTCCTCCAAGAGTGTTTCTTTCAAGGCATCTCGCAGGCGGAGCGAAGTGTATCCACTGGAGGGGAGCACACAGGCCGCGCCTCTATCAGCGCCTGCAAACCGGAAGCGAGCTGCGCTGACAAGACGCGACATCCGCAGCGCCGCCGCCGCTCACTGGGCCGAAATGGCGCCAAGAAGAACACGCACGGAGAGAGATTAACAAGTAATAAATTGAAACACAATATATCACCTTTTTTCCTTTTTGTTGTAAAGGAAGGAACGGAGGAGGATTTACAAAGTGAAAGATAAAAACATAAAAAATGTACAACATTTAAATCTCTGTAGATGAACCCAAAATACTAGCATTTTTGGGAAAATGATCTGAACAGAGGAAAAATTTTAAAAATGACCAACCAGACCGGCAAATTAATAATTTTAAATAGCCTTGGGTACACTGTCAGAAGATTCTGCATTACTTTTAATGTAAAAGTACATGAAAGTAATTATCGTTTACGCACATTAAAGTTACTATATGTGTTCATTAAATTTAAAGTATGTGTACATTAAATTTACTGTACGTGTATATTAAATTTAATGTGCGTTCATTATAATTACTTTCATATACTTTTACATTAAAAGTGACGCAGAAATGTCTGACTGTGCTTTTTACTTCTCTACGTCTTTCCCTGATTTCCTCCAAGAGCAAATTCTTATACTCATAACACGACATGACTTTTTGTTGCTAGTATCAATGGAACTCTTATTACGCCCTTGGTGCATAAATAATCATTAACTTCTATACCAAGTATTATTGAATTAATTTTACCAACAATTTATTTATATTTATTTATTGAATTTGGAAGCATGAATAAATATTTTACTTTTATTAGTGCGCAAAAATTTATTTTCTTCAAAAGTACAAATCCATCATAACTTAAGAAATGAAAACTTCACAACTTATTACACTATGAACACATTTTGTCCCTCTTTTTCGCCAATTTGAAAACTTCAGAATCATTTTTTCCATCTTTTTTTGAGGTCTTTTATCTCGTTCTGTTGGATTTATATTCATAATTCCCCTGTGAGAAATAATTTTATTATTAATAAATTATATTTATTCTGCATTACCCTTTTACACAGTTACACAAATAACAATAAAAATAATTAAAAAAGGCAATGGATTTGCTTCTAATTGCTATAACTGAATACAAAAAGAGAAAGATACATACACAATAAAAGAACCAAGTGAGACAAAAAATCGATTTAATAGGAAACATTCTATTAGTAATACTATTACTAGGTGGTAATATTATAATTATATAATGTTACCTTCCTTCTTTCTCCCTTCTAGAAATTTCTAAATCAAAAAAAGAACTATTTGGTTCGAAGGGATACAATCCATTCCCTATTTAACTATACCCATTTTACATGACACTGTTTTCTTTAATGCAATTTTACGGTTACTTAAAACTGAGACCAATTGCCTATTTATTACAATTTTTGAAGGATGTTATGAAACAATGTTATCTCAAAAGTTCTATCGATAGTAATACGTTATTTAATGAAACATTACTTTTAATTAGTGCTTAATAATAATACAACTCCAACATATCATCGTATGAATCCGAGGGTTGTTTCTAATTTTGCTGAGTAGGTATATCCAAAAACGTAATAGCTGGCAATTATCACACCTTCAATAACGTCTTTCAAAATAGTAGAACTTTTTGTTTCAGGATTACAGTTATTTACTTTGGACTTACTATGTCACACCCATTTCCTGAACTTCAGTTCATTGTCTTAATTCGTTTGGTCCATTCTTATATTTAGACAGTCACTTGCAACCTGCAGAACATTCCTGAAAATAATATTAAATAATGTTAATAATGAAAATAATATTAAATAAAATACTAATTAATATTAATTCGACTTTACAGTAAAAAATCGAATACATCAATATTGCTTCAGTTTCTATTGATGTTAACCACCAACCCCTCTAGAAAATGCTGTGATAAGAACAGAAAGTGAAGAATAACATTCATAAGTTTCATACGCTGTTATATCAGAATTTGTGACGTTTCTTTGATTTTGCACAAGTTGAAATGTCTACTATTACTCTAACTCGTAAGAACACGACTGCAAGAGCTTCAAAATACCAATGAATCCCCAACACTTGTGTACTTGAAATAGGCTGTCTGCGAAACCCGTCACCCAATGTCTTGCCTGCAAGGGACCGGAAGGGTTCAGAATTTCCTAAGCTGCTCCCAAAATAAAATAATGGTGAGACCCCGCGTCAGGAAAATGATGCAAAAACGCTGCACAACTGATAATAGTGAATGTTCAAATATAATATTAAACTAAATGGTTTCGTGGAAAAATATGAATACCATATAAACAGAATAAATATTTTACAGATATTTTAAAGAATAAAATATAAAGCTCAAATAAAAATTACATTTTAAATTTATTATACCTTAGTTACAATAGTGAAATAAAATATTTCTAAGTTTTTAAACAGTAACTATGTTCCATAATTATCTATCAAATCTGCGTGCACTTTTATTTAAACATTAAATTTAATGTACAAGCACATTAATCTGGTTTTAATGTACAAGGTACATTATGTTTCATGTACAAATACATTAATATCTTTTTAATATACATCATTAAAATTCATGTACAGCCGTGCATTAATCCGCATTAAAATTAATGCAAATTCTGAAGGTGTATTTTAAGTTTCGATACTTTGAAGATATAATTTTAAAATTAGTAAGTATTAATGTATATTGCCCTATTCAAAGAATTTTAAAGGGCAAAAGTAGTGTTCAATAAGTTCTACAATACCTGAATTATTATATCGTTTAATTTTATAAACGTATGACAGTCCTCACATTTCCTATATGGAACAGAGTACTCGGCGGACAATGAGAGCTGAACGAAAACAAAGAATCCACACGGCCTCAATGAGGAAGGTTCTTGTGGCCAATCTTAGGTTATTCGAGGACTGACCGAATCCCGCACGATGAAGTAAGACGCAAACTAGGCGTTGAAAGCATGTTACAGGAAATCAAGGCCCACCTGACAAAAAACTTCTTATTTATGAAAAGAATATGTAAGAGCAGTTTTATATTCATACATACAGAGCTACCGGAAAATGAAACAGAGGATGGCGGCAGAGGAGATGAAAGAATCAGTACTAAAAAACTTGCAGATGGAATGGTATAAAGAATATTAATCCTTGTCGAAGAAGAAGAAGAACAAGAACAAGAAGAAGTTGATCATACGAAACAAATTGGTAAAATCTGTGGCCTCAAAATGCTTGAGATTTCGAAACAAGATTAAAATGCCAAATTCTTCGAGAGCTGTAGATAAAAGAAATGATTAAATAATACAATTGTATAATACTATTTTAGCAGCTTCTAGTATGATAAAAAAGATGCTGAACTTAGAAAGAAAATCGTTAAAAATATTGGATAGAGATTATTTAGAAAAAATGCTGTACTTTAGAAATATTTCTCTTTTAGAAGAGTTTTAAAGATGACATTTGAATTTCACATTTGAACATAAAAGTGCGAAGAGATTTTAAAAATAATGCAACCATTAGATATTTGGACAGCAGTTGAGGAAACAGTGGAAGGAAAGAGAAGTCGGCGAAGAAGCTGAAGACATGTGAATCCAGCTTTTAGCTACAAGAATGGAAAGAAGATGGTCTGTAATAAAAGCACTTCGAAGGAAGAACGGTGTTGGGGATCTGCCATTTCCTAGTTTAATTGATGACATTATGTGTTTATTTATTGGCGTCTAAACAGAAAAACCTTTTGGGCCATTTGGAGGGTGAGAAAAACTACAATTATTGCCCAGAAGCAAATTTGAGACCAACACAGCTTTTGTTCTGTGGATGAAAGGAAACGAATTAAAACTCCTGATCGAGATGGCTGTCATTGAGAGACAATTGCATAAAATATATATACACATTTAAGACAGTGATGATTGTTTTAAAACGTATGCAACATTAAAATTGAAATATTTAGACTTTAACATTTTCAATACAATGATGACAATGACTCTACAATGATGACCGTACAATAATGGCTATACCATGATGTCCATACCAAGGTGATTATTCAATGATAAGACAATACTGATGATTGATTTTAAGAATTGTAAAGTATTGATTTTTAATGTATTCGTCTGTTTCCCGTCGCACAGTCTTACTGTTCGGTTGTTCCAATGGCGAGAGGAGCCGTCTGCGGGCCTTCCCGCCCACTGTGCGCACGGGGAGAGGCAACCAGCGCCCTCCCTCGGATAAGGCAGTGTACAGAAGCTTATCAAGGAGTAAGCGCCAATATTTAAAGATTAAAGTCGGGCAAATCTTAGGTAAGCGATAATGCGGCCAGATTGCAGCTTGTGACTTTACACTTGCAACAAGGCGCGAGAGCGCGAGCGCGGATCCGCGTGGTTCCGAGGAGTGGGTGAGGATGTGTCTGTGTGTGTGAAGATGTGTGTGTGTGTGTGTGTGTGTGTGTGGAGGCGGTTGCGAAGGTAGCTGTGGATCCGTGCGGCATTGAGAGGTGGAGGTTTAGTTCATGCTGTGAATGTGGAGGGGGTTGAGTCGAAAGCGGGAATACGCGTGGCATGAGAAGAGCACTTGATGTGAAATTAGAGGGGCTGTAAATGTAGTTGGGTATTCGCATGACCCTGGTAGAATACGTGGCATGTGGTTGCGACGGTTGCTGGGAGATTGTATGAGGAAGACGGTTCTGTATTGTTGGGAATGCGACATGTATTGGTAGAATGATCACGTAACACTAGTTTCAGAAACGGTAACAATGATGGTAGAGCGGTGAATGGCAATGGTTATGGTGAATAGGGAGAGAATAAACTATTGCGATTGTTTTGAATACTATGGAAAAGTTATCATTAAAGTATAATATTTGTGATCGTTGGTAGTATATGCCACCATGTAATAACGCATCGCCGAATATTAAAAAGAAGTAAAACAACGAACGCTTCACCACACTTAGACATTTCATTTTTAAATACGACACGAAGCTGTGCAAACGCATGAAAAGTTTTAACTATCATTTTTGCGAAATTATTCATGTCTTCGGGATATCAGGATATATTCATTTCTTCATTTATTTTTTTCATTTTTGAGTTTTTGATAAACCATTCTGTACATCAAGTAGTTACCTTAACTGATTATTAGGAATAGCAAATAATGCAATTTTTCGGCGCGTTTAATAAAACTATGACAGGAGCATGTGTGCGTCTGCGGGTCTCGCGTGCTTGCATGCGTAATGCGGCAGGGCGAAGGCACCATCCTCGCGCCGGTTATCGAAGGGTGCGTGTCGCCGACGAGATGAGAGCGCTACCGTGAACGCCACACAATGGGCCCACATCACTGAAGGAGCTCTTCTCAAAAACCTTTTGTGACGTAGAAGAGCATGAGGCTTACCCCCACGCGGGACCGGTCCATTCACAATGCATTAGTGCCTGGATCGCGTCGTCTTTCACCGCGTTTAAAATCGAAAGACAAGAGCGTTCGTGTTCTCACCTGACTGATGGTCATGAGAATGGAGGCACGTCGTGAACGATAAGACTCTGTTAGGACTAAATGTGTCCATTGAGAAGTCATATTGTCGGCTCGTTTCGTCAATCATTGTGCTTCATTATTTGAACATAAAATTAACTGCCCCTGCGGCACTTACCATCTATCGCATTCAATAAAATGTTCCATATTATTGTCCCTCGCTATGAAATGGTTTTAATATTACCACACTTCTTCTAGAATGAAATGAGCGGTTGAAAGTTTTAAAAGAAAGGCCAAAAAGTGGAAGTCGAAGACACTAATACTGTAGTTACTTTGCTTCCAATATTATGATTCCTGAAGCTAATAATTATATATATATATATATATATATATATATATATATATATATATATATATATATATATATAATACATCGGATTCGAAGTGACTGGCCGTAATAAAATTATTTCTGCGAACAGCTACTGTTATTTGGAATTCTATTTCAAGGTAGCCGTAGAAGAACTATCGATATATACCAGAGAACAGAATAATACGACAACCTAAAGGGAAATATTTAACTCAATCGTAACGTTATTTTTTCTTAAACATCAAACCTCCTCAAACAATTTCACGTAAACCTCTTCATATTGAGAATGCATTGCCAGTGAGTCACCCAATCCCGATTTACGAAAGCGATTGGGCTGTTCAGAGGCAGTCGCTCGCTCTGAAACCAATACACTGTCGAAATGCTGAGCGGCGGGCGCTGATCTGTCGTAAAAGGAAAACAAATGCGAGGACAAGGAAAACGAATTGAGAGCAAACAATCTCCGCGCAGCCGGCCGGCGGTATCATGATCAACAGAATGTCCAGCGGAGAGCGGACTCGAAAGGCGCGCGTCTCCGCGGCGGATAGTTCTAATATTGCGACGGAGCGCTGTTGACTCGCGCGTCGAGAGGGCGGCCGGCCGCGCGCAGAAATGCAGTTTCCATGTCTGAGACGCGCGCGGCACGCCCCCGCGCTCTCGCGGCGCTGGCCGCGCCCGTTCACCGCCCCCGCACCGCCCACGCTGTCCACGACTCCCATGCCGCTCCAGCCCGACGCACCTCCCCACCACCCGTTTCTCGTCCTTCGCTCCTCCCCGCAGCTCATGGCCACTCATCTCTCGTAACAGCTCAACCACTAGCACATCTCCGTCACCTGCACATCCCCGCCACCAGCAAATCGTCTTTACATACACATTCCCACCACCAGCACATCCACATCACCAGTACGTCCCCGACACCTGCACATCTCCACCATCAGCACATCACCGCCACATGCATTTCCCTGTTACCCGCACCTCACCGGTACCTTCACGTCCCGCCACAGCACTTCCCTGCTACCAGCATTGCCCCTTCCTTCAAACATCCCCGCCACCTACGTCTCTCAACCATCTCCCTGCCACCTACACCTCTTCATTTACAACTTCCCCGCCATCAGGTTGGCCTCTCCCCCTGTCTCTTTGCTCTGCCCCCTCTTTTCGACGAGGCTCCTTCACCTGTCCCCGGTGACGTTTTCTCCTGAGGCAACATTCTGACGTCAGAGGCGATCTCTTCTCATCTGCCTGATCCTTCGAACATTCTCACGGACTGAGGAGGAGGGAACTTAGGAGGACGTTCCGGTCTCTGCACAGCTGAAGGGTAAGTGGGCATATGAAAATTAAAGTCTCGGTGGATTGTGGACTCGACAGCTTATGTAGAATTTTTTAGAAAATAATCGTTATTACTCAACCTGCAGATCTAATACGAAGTCATTCCTTTTCCTTGTTACATGTTACAGCTCTGGCAACATAAATTGACCACGCCATCTCTGGCTCCATATAGCTTTTCCGCGGCTTGGGCAGCCCTTGTCATGACGAAACGTTGCAGGCGGAGCCTCACACACCGCCGCAGCCAATCTCAAAGGGGGGAGAAGTGGCCTAGCAAAATTACGTCGTGGAAAATCCGCCGCCGCCGCCGCGATGTACGCCGCGCCACCGCCGTCGAGCGCTCCACGTTCCCCGGCCGCGGAAGACCGATGCGTTAGCAAAGCATTAACTGCTGTGCCCCTGTACGGGAGCTCCCGCAGGAATTTCAACTCTGGCTACTTAGCAAGGCCGAATTCACCTGCGTCTAGAGGAAAATTCGAGCAGCCGGCTACTCTAATCGTTAGTTTTCTGTGGTTTCTCCGATCAACACCAGTCGAATGCCAAAGCAGTACCCTAGTAAACGGGCCACGGACCGCGCGCGATCTTTCCTTCCTCTTCTTTGTTCAATTTTCTCCCCTTACCTACAAACACACTTATATGCACTGCAATACCACTTAATCTGGGAGGTCAGTCAAGACTAAGAGCTTGTCCCGATTGAGGCGGTGCCCCGCAGGTGTGAGATATCTGAAAGGGGTAAAACCCCCGCAAGCCGACATGTGGGTCGGCGTCGCAGCTCTCCATTCAGCGGAAAACACTTTCCGTCGTAAAACATGCCCTACACTTACGGGGTTAATGACCATAGTTTACCGAAGTTGTGTGTTATTTAACATTTGTATTTTTATAAAATTTGAACATAAAACGTTTTTCTCTGTAATGTATTTGTATCATGTGGTTTGGCTGAAGAGTAGATCTGATGCCCAGAGCTTCGGCACATTATGTCTCACCATCATTTATTTTTTTACAGTAAATTCTTCTCCTAGAGCCGTACATCTGCCGAACTACGAAGTAGAGAGAGAAGTACAAAGCGAACTTGTAAAGAGAAGTGATGTATGACTTTCCTTGTTATTTACATGGGCATAAAGGGTCTGGGGTCTGGTTTTGCCTATTACACCTCAACAACACGGTGAAATATTTTTACCTTAAAAGTGACTCGATCCCACCATTCTGCGTAATGTCGCAGCAGAAGTTTGCTTTACTGATAAAACCTGATAAACAACGATCTGATGTTTACAAAATTTTATCGCTTACAAAACATGTTTAGTTCCATAATGTATTTGTAAACAATTATTGGCACCCTTATTTTTAAGTATTTTATATAATGAGAAAATTTATATGAATAATGTCGAAATGATCTTATCCCTCATATGACCTAAATCTTCAAATAGTTAAAATTTATTGTCACATTCCAAAAAGAAATTGACATTCCAAACAAACAAATTGTTAGCAATGGAGTTTACTTGACATGTGTGAAACGGCACTCATCAGATACGAGTATAGGTTTTTTTTTGAGAATTATTTGCGTTTATAGACGTTAAAACTCTCAGCCGTTGAAGACGTAACTTCGTGCCTAGTCCTCAGGCAGGCTCCCACGCTGGCGAATACGCCCAGGAATTTACTCTTTGATTTCTACCTTTTAACAGAAGGCGACAATTTCGAGAACGGCGCCTTCCATTAGCATACAAGGAAATAAGAAACAACAGGCATAAGAAAGTCTTGCAATGCGAAAGTCAGGCGGCACATGCGGGTGGCGATAGGTTCGTGCTAATCTTTCGGGAACGAAGCGAAGCATTCCGAGCCAGTCATTTAGGTTAGAAGGAAACTCGGACAATAAGGTATCTAAAGGAATTCAAATTCAACAATTAGAAATGAAAAGTAATGGAAAGAATATATTGTGAAGCTATCCTATCGTGAGAGTAAGAGTCGAGAAGTGCGCTAATATTTCGATCTGTTGTACAATAGAATGAGTTTTTCTTACATTTAGATTGCTTGCCAGTGCTTATGGAACCGACAGTAACTCAGTTTATATTTTTTTTAGGGAAAGCGGTTCATCGCAAATTGAATATCTCTTGGTTGTCTCTCCGATATGTGCATTGCTGCTCAAATCGCCCATCTTGTAAGGAAATCAATTTGTTGTTTAGCAACTGCACAAGGCCCAAAATACGCCTACGTATTGGAAATCCTCAGTAATTACATATCCTCTAGAAGAGGTGAAGCGTTTTATCGTCTCTAACGGAAACACGAATACTCTACAACGACGGGAAGCTTCTGGTAGTCCCGAGATACGTCACAAGCCACAAGAAGAAAGCTCGAAAGGCAGCAACACAAACCGGATAAACTATACGGGGACGCGCGCTGGGCGGGGCAAGGCGGCGTTGGTGCTAAGCAATGTTTTAATGGCCGGGGCAAAAAGCGGCGCGAAAAAGCGCCACGTGGAATGAGGGGCATGTGAAACAGTAGCCCAGCGCCGACGCCGGGTCAGTTACGGGAGCGGGCCGGGCGGGGCCAGGCTGGGCCCATGTGTGCCGAGCGGCGCACTGCGTAGACAGACGGGACAGGCGGGGAGGGAAGCGAGGCAACGCGGGGCACAGTGAGGATGAAAAAGGTTGCTCAGAAAAGAACAAGGAAGGACGAGAAGGGGCAGGACATGCAGGGTAGGATGGGAAATTGCAATACAGGATGGAAAAGGGCAAGGTATGGTGGGAAAGGCCAGACAGGGCGAAAAAGAGAAATACTGGGCCAAAGAGGGTAGGACTGATTGGGAAAGAGCACCACAGGGCTGGATAGGATGGGCAAGGGCAAAGCAGTGTAGTAAAGGACAAGACAGTGGCAGAGTAGGAAAAGGCAAGACAGGGTGGTAAAGGGCAAGACAGTGTTGTAACGGGCAAGACTGTGCAGTAAGGTGAAAGCCAGGGCAGGAAAGGGCAAGACCGCGTGGTAAACGTCGAGTGAGGGTGGGAAAGGGCTGGTCAGCGCCTGGTGGGAAGTGGCATGCCGGAGCGATGCAGAGCGGGGAGCAGCGTCGAGGAGGTTGGAGGAGCGGCGGTCGGGACGCTCTGGTGCACGCGGTTCGGCAGCGGCGCTACATGTGCAATCCCGCCCGCCGCTCTCACGGCGCCCCTGCCCCCGCCCCCGCCCACGCCTTGGCCCCAGCCTTCGCCCGCACCATTGGGTCTGCAGCTGCACTCGTGGCAGCGAATCACGCCCGTCTTTCCCCAAGGGTTTCCGGTGGCAGTTTTTTGTTGCGTAGATTCGCTGCAATATTTTTCGACAATCTTGTGGACACGAGGAGGTCGTCATTTATCTTGCTCGGAGTTCGGTGGGTGGACGGATGTTGAAAGATCGGATTGTGCGAAGTTGTAACCAAGACGTCTGTACGAAATACTAGCTGAGAAACATATTGCCAGATATGACGAGACACTTACAGATTGATGAAAGTAAAACTTCAGAACAATTAGTGGTAGCTCTTTGTCATGCCTAAGTTTCATGATTTTAATTGAACTCTGCACTATTATCTTACACTAAAAACTAATATAGAATGTAAACAAATTTAAGTTTGATTCATTTATAGAGGTAACCGAACCGAAGAAATTACGCCAGAAAAATTATCTAAAATCGTTCCTTCGTTATTAATGCACAGTAATTAAACATATTAATAAGAGAGTTTTTATTGAGAAATAGTCGTGAACAAATAAGCTGTACGTAAGTACCATGTAGACTGTCTTAAGTATTCGTGTGAATGTCTCTTGACGTTTGCATTTGCACTTGACTCTAATAAATCACTTGATCTTGCCAGAAATATCCGATGGCGAGATTTTGCTTACCAATTTAGAGCAATATACTTCCTTGATTCAACAACACAATTCGTGATATGCATCTTTTCCAGAAAAATTTAATATGCAATATAGGAGGAGCATGAGAGATCATTCGTCTGTTACATTGTATGTGCATGAGCAGAGCCTGCTGTTAGTTTTAATTTTCTAGCAGTGCGTTATACATTCCTTACGATTGTAAGTATAATTCCTTTCGATGATGAATATTGGCAGTGATCTGCCATTTTCATTCAGCATTGCTGTGGTTGCACCCATAATATTTATATGTCGTTGCGAACAGCATGTGTGAATGTCCGAATGAATATATGAACGAATCATACATTAGTATGGAAAACGAGTTATATGAATACGAACATCAAATTGAATACTACGTTAAATAATAATCAAAACCGCATTGATGCTCACGTATTTGCAGAAGCATCGTCGACGCGTACAAATTCCAAAAAAGCAAACAACGCAGCGTAAGGAAGATTCGCAAACAAAAAAGAGGCCGGCAGACAATTTTCCACCGAAGGAAACCTTCGAAGAAAGAGCCGCAAAAAAGGAAGAAGAGTCCAGAACGAAAAGGAAGAACAGGAACCGGCCGCGAACGGCGAAACGACGCAAAAACCTCCCAAAACGGCCGTCCGCCCAGCCCCAATCCAGGGCGCGCACTTGTGCAGTTGGGCCGCTTAGTCGGGCGCCCGTCCCCGTCCCGCCCTGACCCGCCCCGCCCCGCCCGGCCCCGCCCAGCCCCGCCCAGACTCGCCCCGCCTCGCCCCGCGCCTCTCGACTTCGCCCGCGACCGGCGCACGGTGTTTGTCGCCCCTAACGCGGGGACAAACGTCATCGCAACGCCATTCTTGTTCAGAGAGATGGGAATACACAATAGACTTACATTGAGCGTGATTGGTATTACGTAAAAGGGAGTAGTTTCTAGAATGGGTTACAGACACTTAACAAAATAACGTCTTTTTAATGGATAAAGCATAGGTTTAACCAATGATATATTGAAAATATAAAATAAAAGCTTGCTTTTTCAATAACCTTGTGCACCCGTACGATTGGATTAGTATACATATTTATCTTCGATTAAATTGACATCAATGTTTTCGGAGTCTAACATAAACCGTAATTCAAAAATTAATGCAATTATTTTGGTTCTTTTCTCATTATATCACACGTTTGTTTTAGTTTTAGTAATTTTGTTTGCAAATTTTTCGCAATATTATGCCCTACGATTCTTTTTTCAGACAGAACTCGTATTCACAAAACCCAACCATTACAGGCATTCAGTCAACCCAGGGAAGTCTGAATTCTGAGAGCGTAATCACAAGGTGTAAAAGCAAAGACTGTGATTTCTAATTCCGGATAAAAATAGACGTCTTCGAGTTATTTACTGACGTAGAAAGCTAGCCCGCGCCTGCACATAATTATTCACATTATTATTTTCTATTCATAATTGAAGATGTTGGGAAAGAAGATTCTAAGAAATAACATCAGTTTATAGTAAGAAATAACATCAGATAATAAAAGCAGTTTAAAAGACATCGATCTTTAAAAACATCGCTGTTTTTGGGGCGATGTAATATCAACCTCGATGTTTGGAAACATTGCTGTTTTGTTGGTAATTTCGCTTCCCTACATGCGTAAAGCTAGCTGGTACCTCTTGTGGGGTGCGGTGGCGAGTATCAGGCTGTTGTACCCAAGTTTGCGGTTTCAAATACCATCGAAGCCGTGGATTCTAAAGGGGGAAAAATCCTTCGTACGCCTTCTTTCGGAGGGAAAGTAAATGTTATAGATTTACTACATGATCTTCAAGCCTAAAAGATGCCTCAGAGCTAAATTCACTTCGCGTGGTTCGTCTCCCGAGTAATACCTTCTTTCTCCGATAGATGAAAGGGGTGAAGTGGAATTTGCGTTGTCTGTCGGAAGAGGGGGCTGATGATCCGAGTCTCGTCACCTAAAATAAGGCATTAACTAAACTAAACTTAACTTTTGTCCGCGCGTGCGACCGCTCGGCCCATCGCGGCTGCGCGGTGTCGGCGGAGGCGGCGGTGGCTCGTGCGCGGGCGACAATGAGCGCGGAATGCCGGCGGTGACTCACGCGCGCACGCGGCCGCTGTCGCCGCCACCGCCGGCAGCCGCGTTAATCCCGGAATATCTGCGCCGCCCTCCGTAAATCTGGGTCAATTGATGTCAAAGGCATGAGAATGTGAGCCGGCCGCCGCCGCCGCTGAGATCATTGCTCAATCTGGAGGAAGGTGGCACCGTCGAGGCCGCGAGGCGTCTTCGTTCTCTTCGACTTGGTTGCCGCTCGTTCTGCCTGCCGTCACCACAGTGGCTGACGCGTGCTGGTCGTTGCCGTTGCTGCTTCTGCGGGCACTCGTTTCCGCAATACCGGACTCTTTCTGTCTCGCAATTACTATCTTCTTATTTTTGTTGATATTTTTGGCTTTGGTATTCACATCATGCTACTATATTGTATCTTTTCTTGTAGAAATTTCAATCGAAAATACCCAATCTGTTACTATAATTAATCCAATCACAGAATCACCACCATCATCACATTCAACACCCTGACAATTGACACCATCGCCACCTAAAGCATCACCACTATCATCAACATCACCTTCAACTACACCATCATCACCATCACCATCATCACTAAAACTACGCATGAAATCACTACTAAACTGTCATCTACAATCATATCAGTGCTATCAATTGGTCGCCCGTAGACCTTTTTCACGTCTACCCACGCCATCACCATCACTTCATCATTTTCCTCCATCATCCCCATCTCCTTCGCTTGGTACCCCTTCCTCCAACTGCCGTCTCCGTGGCCTCCGCCCACCATTCGCGCCGCGTGCCGTGGCCCCGCCCGCCCGCTCGCCGCGCGGGTCCAGAGCGCACGAGCGGCGCAGATGAAGACAAATCGCCCGCCGTGACACGCGCTCAGCGCCGCGCCGCGCCGCGCCGCGCCGCGCCGCGCCCGTGGCGTCCGCGCGAAGTTCGTTTGCGCGCGTGCAGGAAGTGATTTTCGCGTTTTGCGCCGCGCCGCCTACCCCGTTTGTTCCAGGCGATCGACGTGGAACCGGCCTGTTCTCAGGAATTGGAACAATGGGTCTGGATGGTGAGGGGAACCTCGCGAATGGAGACCAAGGATGTCGCACGAATTCCTTTACTTGTTGTGTAATGGTAACGCATGGGGCCCCACGGGGCCGTGGGCGGTCAGTGCCGGACGGGGTCGAGGGGGGGGGGCACTCCCAGACAATATTTTTTGATATTTGGGGTACATTGGAGGGGACTCCCTGTTTGTCTGTACCTTATGTACCGATTCTTCAGCCCTTCAATAATTTTATGCTTGTGGTACCTAAGTCTGGGGTAAACTGTTGGTAAAGGGTAGTAGTCGATGTGATGTGAGGAATGCGGTCTGAATAGTAAAATAATAATTCCTAATAAAACCGTTTATGAGATTTATTATTGTTATTATTATTATTATTATTATTATTATTATTATTATTATTATTACGGTTTTCATGACAAATAAGACGAAACAAGTCTTTTATCATTTTCGTGTTTATTTGTGCCTTTTTTACTCGCTCCAAATCAATGTTCCCCGACTGAATCCAGATATTGGTTTCGATATGAGTAGGGCAAGTATAATACGAGCTAAATATAATTAAAAAGTGAACTTCTGACGTCTACTCTGTTCGCATTCTAAAAATTTAATTGTGCATTGGTCGAACCATTCACAATCCTTGTAAAGCTTATTAAATTTACACATTTTTCTTTTGCAAATCTGAAGACTAACCGCAGCCGAGGACCGGTCGACAACAAAGATACAGTTTCTGGAATCGTCATCTTGCGTATTATGTTGTTGGTACCGAGAAACTAACAAAGCATCTTCATCTAATTTGAAGATTTACTTGCTCAGTACAAAAAGAGCGATTCCGTAGTAATTGTCTTGATGTTGGCATTCCAGATGGGACAGCCTTGTTTTTCAAGCAGATTCGTCCTGCGCGAGATATCAAGAAATTCCCACTCCAGCAGTTGCCAGCAGACACTTGATCGTGTGTAAGCAAGTAAATACCATCTTGTTAACCTACTTCAATTCGTACAAAGTGGAACTGCGAAGACGATTTTGAAAATAATTTGGTCCATCTGCTTCTGGCATTTTCAAGTTTTGTTTCACCCCAGAGGTCAGGCCAAACGATGATTATTCAACAGAAACGAATTAATTGAATTCCTGTGTAATTGCTGGGAGGGCTCCTGACGCAATCAAACATTACAGACACATTACTCCAATACTTCGGAGACCACTTGTTTGCTCTATGTTCCAACGACACTTGACCATTGGACTACCTCTTCGACATTTCCTGGTATTCTCTCGAACCCATAGCATTTACTTCAGAGAACAGATTCATACAGCCGAAATGTCTTTGTTCTATTCAATATGGCGTATGTAAAAGCAAATTGTTGTTCAGCAATGGATTCGATGCCTGCGAACAAGACGGTCCAGAAAGGGACGTATTCTCGCAGATCCATGTGCGTGAGCGCGAGGAGGCACAAGGTGTTTACGGTGTTACGACCACATCATTAGTGCCGCTTCACTACCAATCTTCGCTGAAATACCTTTCTTAATCATCGCCACTCTATTTTCTGACGTTCACTGACGTAGCGTCAATGAATTGCAGAACTTAGTATTTTGGGACAAATTTTTTCCCCAAAAAATGCTTCGATAATTCAAAAATCTTTACAGTAATTTCTCGTATTAATATGCACGTTTATTAACGAGACAAGTATTTGAAATGTTTAGTACAATTCTGTAAAAATATATCTCATGAAAATATTGTTTTGTTTAAAGATGAAACTGAAGAATGTAAAAATGGATGTTGCTGAAAGTGAATGAAGGTCGACGTACAATGCGTATTAGTCGGTGTTTTATGCGGATAAGTTATGTTCCTCTTGATCCGGACGAAAGAAAAAAATACGTAAAATATATATTCAAAATTTCCAAGGATCCGTAGGTACAAAGAGCTCTGACAATCTGAAACCGAACGTTTTATTTACTATAATAAACAGGCTATACATCAAAACGTCTAGTCAAATACCTCAACATATTACTAAGATTCTACATCAAAAACTTACCTGAAGGTAAATTAATAATGGTAATAGTAAGACACAATTAGCAATTATCATTATCTTCTTGTTTTAAATATAGAACACATGTGTGATATCTTCAGTAACACCAAGGTGGGATTCTTTGCATATATTTTGCCATTTACTTGATCACTTCGAGCATCGCTCAGGCCACAAATTATTGGTGTTGTTACTCACTACCAGCCCTCACTACCAACTTCACGTCAACTCGCCGTTACTCATATGGATAACAGAGTAATTCATATCACTCATGCTAACTAATCGCCTTCCAACACCGCCCTGAAGTGAACCCAAAAAATCCCCGATGAAGTAAAGATATTCGATTGACTGTTTCATTATTTCGTGTTTTTTGAACGCATCAACTGCTAATAAGTGTAGTGATTGTTTTTATTGCGGGAGATGGCGTTGTCCTTCTGCCGCTGGATGACAGATACGGCGCCTTGAGGGGTTTTCGCTACCGACCACGAACCTCTTCTCCCGTCATGCATGGTAGTGTAGTGTACGTAAATGATTGTAAGTGAGGGGTAAGGATAGGTCAAGGAAGGGGAAAGAAAGATCGTACGCAGTCCGTGGCCCGTTTTTTAGGATACTGATCAGGTATTCGCCCACTGTTGATCAGAGAAACCACGGAAAACTACCGATCAGAACAGCCAGCGTGTAGAATTCACGTAGCCTTCTAGTTAGTGTCGACTAGGCTGCCACCGTCGGGACTCGAACCTAAGGACCTCCCTGTCGCATATAAGCAAACTGCACAAGTATTCGGCAACGGGCTTCCCTGATTCGCTAGAGGGCCTGGAGCGCGAAACCGCGCGAAAGTCCTATGTTCTCTTTCTACGGAGCCCTGCAGTGCCACGGCGAGCGTCAGTGCACGAGGACTCGGCTTCTGTGTGCATAGGCAAAATGATAGACTCTTCGTTTTCAGGTGTTTTTCTCTCAATGCGAAATTCGTATTTACCATTATGGGAACTAACAATCCAACGTGTTTTGGCAGTAAGTCCCTAAAGTTATATTTTGGTTTTACATGAATAAATGCGAACTAGGAAACTAAATTATTTTCTTTTCAAGCGAATTACAGCTATGAATATGTAAAGAATAATGAAGAAGAAAAGTCATAAGTAGTGTAATAAGTTCAATTGAAGACATTAACAGCATACACGAAGCTAACCCGAATCTAATGAAATGGAATGTCAGATCATCAAAACCTTCAGGAAAACGATTTGTTTGTTCACAAGTTGACAGAAATACACCTTATATTTTTATTTTATTACAAAGTTAGTAAACATTGCCCTTTCACTTTCAAAAAAGTGTATGTCCTCATAGTACACACAGAATTAATTAGAGCTAATTAAATTAATTTAGAGTTATAATGTTTGTTCTAAAACTGAAGGGCACCACGAAAGAGACAATTCATTAAAACATCGGAGTATTTGTGATTGTTGTCATTGTTTGCATCGTCCCGTAGAAGAATTCATTTTAATTTTTCAAAAACTTGATCAGGTAGTTTAGACACACTGCGTTCTTGGAATCAAACCGCGTGTGCATACAGGATTAAGCCCACTGCATTCGTAGAAATTTCTCCCTTCGTTATGACACGCAATCAGGCGTTTCAAATTGCAAACATCCGGCGTATTAATTCTTAGACTCTTGGAGATAATCAAAGAGTGAAAAAGTGAGTTTGGCGGACCATTTATGTATCCCTAAACAGCATTCGTGCTTTTTTTCAAACCAGTGCAAGAAAATTGAGTTTACAAAAATTTTTCTTTCTTCTACCTAGCAAACTAATCTCCTTAAGAAATATAAAATTGACAAATGCCCCAAAAAAAGAACAATAAACAAATTTCTTTCTTCAAAAATCCTACTTTAGCAATTGTAAAATACTTGTAACATTGAAATTGGAAATCTTAAATAAATTCCCAAAATTTTGTAGGAATCAATAAAAATGAAAAAAAAGGTTTAAATTTACATATCTATTAATTAAAAAATTAATAACTACATATTAACATTTTAATAATACAAATGTGGCTTCTTGTAACGTATAATCAAAAACTTGGAACTGGAACTGGTTTTATCGTAATTTATAATCTGTAATACTACTAAATTTAATGTTAAAAATTAAGCATAAGCCTGAATTAATATATTTTTCTTTCATATTCTGAGTCAAGGAATTGTCACTTGCTATAATAGAAAAAAAGTAGGTTTCCATTTAATGCAACAAATTAGGAAGTTAGAAAATATTTTAGTTTCAGTATAATAGTAATCATCATCATCATCTGTTCAGGAATTAGGAGTGTCTCCTGTTCCGTGTTCAGCATGCCATCTTAATCTTCGACGGCCGACATCCGTTTTACCATAAGGTCTGTAGTGATATATTTGTTTTGGGATGTGGTCACTACTTATTCTGTGTAGATGTTAGGACCATCGCATCATATATTCATGTACTTTATTTATTAATGGGAGAACATCTAATTCTTTTCAGATTATTTTATTTTTTATTTTGTCTAATATAGAGCAGGTGCTTCAGGCAAGTGAAAAGCTAGACTATAAAAGACAATAATAATAATAATAATAATAATAATAATAATAAAGTAAATGTTATTGAAATATCTACAATTTAGAAGATTTATCATGATTTATTGTTTAATAGACTATTGATAATCAGTAGTAAATCCGAAAAGGTTGACACATTCAGTTGTGAGCATTATAACTTTTTGGGGAGGATTTATCTCTTTGAACTGCCAAACATTTTCATTTTAACAGTTAAATAACCTATTTTAAGTTTAAAAAAAGGATTATAACAATAAAGAAATTTCATAACCACAATGGAACACAGCGGTTCGTATCAGTTGGAAAGGACCCAAATGAAGCATTCCTTCAATATTTTAAAATGGGAATGAGCATTGCAGAATCATTAAAATATCACCAGACCCTTTTGCAAATCCAACAGAAAGAACTGAGCTACTAGAATGATCTTATCTAAGGCATACGGCAGGATAAGGAGAAGTCTCATAGTTAGTCATTGTGTATCATATTTACGAGTGCTTGTTTTTTTGCTGTTTTTTTGTTTTTGTTTTTGTTCAGGATGTAATTAATCAATTACAATTATATGAAATACAGGACCAATCGTGTGTAGTTGTATTTCTTAGGTAGTATATGTGCCGATTTTAAATATTTCAGACACTAAAACCATTATCAAAATGTCCTCAATAGATGTATTCAAATTCATTTTGATGCTATAAAAAAGTTTAAAAAATGAGTTGGCAAAAAATATTGAGAAATTTGAAAAACAACTACCCTTGATAATACAACCTATTGATCCTCCTGAAATAAATACAATTACCTTAAAAAATGTTATAATATACTATAATAATATAAAAATTTTACAAAAGTTCAGTAGATATTTGAATAAAATATTAAATTTGAAATCTAAGTTAATTTTAATTTAATTTTTTCTCAAAATTGGAAATACTGAGAAAACATTCAGTTTGCAACCTCTTTACCTCCTTTGTTTGTGCCACATTTTACTTCCTCTAAAATGAAAGATTTGTTAATGGACCATTACAAATATTAAGTCATGAACAGAAATGTATCCTTCATTTACCTATTATTATACATATATATATATATATGTATAATATACAAATATATATATATATATATATATATATATATATATATATATGTGTGTGTGTGTGTGTGTGTGTGTGTGTGTGTGTGTGTGTGTGTGTGTGTGTGTGTGTGTGTGTGTGTGTGTAAATAGAAATAAAATGAAATAAAATTGAATAAGAAAATACGAGTAACAGGAAAACGGAACAAAACATCTAGGCCCTATGCATAAATAGCAGTAATAATGAAAAGTATATGGGTAGTTTACAAAGTGATTCATAGCGCTTAAAACGAACGTACAACAGTTCCGTAGTAAGAGAACATAACCGAATTTGGCGCGGTTTTGCACTCCGCGCCCGTAAGCCAATCAAGAAAGCCAGATGCCGACTACATGTGCAGTTTGCTTGTTGCCTCCCGGAGAGAGGTTGAGGGATTGACTGATTGAACAGGTGCGCAACCGCTGCCCTTCGGTTGCCTCGCGGCGGGAGGCACAGAGGCGTCGCAGGCCGAAGACCATGCGCTCGCACGAGGCGACTACATTCCACAATCGATTAATATTCAGTGCGCTGTCACGATCGGAGGCGCGTATCCTCGGACTGTTTATTTGCCCAGCTCCGCGGCGTCCAACGGGCGGTGATGGCCCTCGACGAGCGCTTCGCCCGGCCCGCCCGCGCCGCCCGCGCCGCCCGCGCCGCCCGCGCCGCCCGCGCCGCCCGCGCCGCCCGCGCCGCCCGCGCCGCCCGCGCCGCCCGCGCCGCCCGCGCCGCCCGCGCCGCCACGCGTTTCCGCGCCCCGCGCCGATTCGCCGGAGTTTCTCTGTAAACGAGTCGGTCGAGCGCCTGCCTCTTCATTAAGGGCCGATGGCGGGGGCGTTGTAGGCGAGGCAGATGCGGCGGTGGGGGAAGGCACGGAGCAATAGACGCTAAGCGAAAGCGTGCGTATAATAGTTGTAGTGATGCATAGCCGTGATCGTAATCATTTCGTCTGGTACAAAGAAAATGAGTATAAAATGTGGCTAGGTGAGAAGAGATTCAAAACCAATTACGTCGATTCTTCCTCTGACATACCAAGATTTTCCTAAGTGTGATACACAGCTGGAAAGACTGTGGTAGCAGGGCTGGTAATTGTAAGAATGAAAGCAATAGAGTCAATTAACGTAGAGAACGGGAAAGAAGCAAATTGGGAATATAATGGACGCAATAGGGTGAAGTATCACGGAACGCAAGTATAGGGAACGACGGGACTTCGACGTCGATGAAGGCGTCTTAAAGCTGGAGGCGGGGACATCTCGAGTCGGCTGAGAGCAGAAGCGGGCGCCGGCCGGAGCGGGGGCGGGAGAGGAGGGAGGTGGAGGGGGGTAAGAAGGGGCACCGCGTCGCCGGCCTCTCGTCGCCAAGAAGAGGCCTCCCAGCCGCCACGCGACGCAGCACGGCGCGGTGCGGCGCGGCGTCAGTTGCTCAAGATGTCCATTAGAAGCGGCACCGGATAACAGTCGGCTCGGCGCAACGACAAACAAAAGCCTAATGGTATTTGGTGGCGGCCGTGCTCCTCGCGAATGTCCACGCGGCTGCGGCTCCTCCGGAGTCGGTTCGCGACGCGACCAATCATACAGGACACGTCACTCCCCCTCTCTCGTTTGTTCTTTCCTCCTCTGCGCCGCCGGCGCTCTCCCTCGGCAGGGCTGCGCGTCGACCCTTTGTATGCAAACTCCTCCAGACAAGTGTCGTCCTCGTGCGGTGCACAAGTAAATACGAGGTGCATGCGAATATCTAACCGCTGTAAGTGCGAACTCATGAGACCCGTTCGTGAGAAGACTTGCACAAAGGCATCCACTGACGCTTTGATTGCCGTTTGACTCGCGCGATAAACTGAATGACACATCCCGGCAGTGGCCAACTAATGAGGAAAAGGTTTTTCAAAGGAGTTATCTCGTCTGTCTTTAATGACCAAAAGCAAGAAATTGCCTTGATTTCAAGGTATTGCAATGATCCACGTAAATCAATTTAATTTCTTTTCGTGCTCGTTTTCGTTGATCGTACGTCTCTTTAACAATAAGTCCTAATCTGATTACCTCTATGACACGAATGATTCAGAAGACACTCATGTCAAGAGATGGCCTCGGGCAGAACGTCTCAAACGAAAGTGGCTGCGACAGTTATTTACAAATCCTTTTAGACCCGTAGGAGTATTTCATCATTCCAATGTCTCATCTATTCCTGGCGTGACCCAGTGACTCTCCAGGATAGAAGCTCGCTCCTTATTCGCAACTATTACCTCGATTAGTTGCCTCGACCCCAGGTTCATCATGTGCTTCGGTACTCCTACCACAGCAGTGGTTCTTATAATGAATGATTCATTACTAGTGTTTCCAGACGCATCAACTGATAAGGTAATTAGTCCCGTAAGTGTAGTCCAGTTTTATGCTCTGGGTGTGGCCGTGTGGCTGTGTGTCTATGTGATTGTGCTCTGGAGTTTGCCCCGGTAGAAGGCGAGATCCGGCGCCGTCTTCCTGTCGTCTAGCGGAGTTGTCCCACAAGTGGGCACTGCCACAGCCGAGACAAGTTTTATGGTCCCGACGAGTGTTATGTTTTATGTCTCCCGGATTGTGTGGTAGTGTCATGGTCAGTGTGTGTAAGGGATAGGCTAGGGGAAGGAATAAGAAGGAAAGGTGTTGATCTGGTATTGCCTGGTACTGATCACGAAACCACGGGAAACTACCGATCAGAGCAGCCGACCTCTAGAATTCTCCAGACACTAACTCGACCTAGACATCTGGTTAATGAAAAACATCCTGCCACTGTCGGGACTCGAGCCTAGGACCTCCCGGTCAGAGGCACTGCAGTGACATCAATTGATGCCCTGGCCCCCTCTTCTGGTCAGTGGTTCTTCTATTGAAATATATATATATCTTCAAGTGAGATAGTTTCAAATGAAGTGGAAATCTTAATAACATCCATGAATCTGATATGATGAGGGAGAAGATACGAGTAATACTCACGTCTGTTGATTACCATCTGAAGTCCGACTATTCAAAACTATTTTGAAATACAGTTTACCTGATGTTTTTCTTAAACATGCGTTCAAAAATATATAACGTAGTCTTCAGGAAGCAGGCAGGTAGCATATAAGTGGTAGTCAATTTTCAACGACAGAGAAACGAGATAAGGTATTGGGAGGTGTCATAAATTGTAATATATTTGTTGCGAAAGTGTACTGAATCGTTTTCGTGAAACATGACGGCGCCACAGCCCTCTTGAATTTCTATGCCGCGATTAGCTTACCAGAAGGGACTATCTGTTCTCATAAGTTACTCAACCTACATTTTGTCGACAAGCTCACGTAGATAACTTTTTACTTCCACAGTCACCATTGACGACATTTGAAACGTTTACAGTCTTCTAACCTAATGTTTTCTTTTATCTGCTCTTTGACAAAAATATTTAAGTATATTAAGTAACACGTTTTTAATTGCTCTAATTGCTCGTTTCATTCGTGTCCGTTCTCTATCTAAAATTACGTAACTTCTTTCATCGGTCCCTCACCATTTGGTTTTATCTTTCTTCGCGTCTTCGACAGCCGCACTGCCATCGCCGTCAACGGAATGAACGAACAGCCCCCTCGAACAGACACGTTTCTCCTCCTACGGCTCACGCTCTCCATCACTGCCTAGCGCGGCCTTATTGGATGAGGTACAGGTGAAGTTAAGGAGCGCGGCTTAGAAGCGAGCGGGTGCACTGCAGCCTTGGAGGGCGTTGGCGGATGGTAGCCTTAGAGCGGGGCGCGCAGCCGCTAACTCGGGCTAGCAGATAAGCCGGCGGGATTAGGGCCGGAGCGGGGCTCCGTCGCCACGTGGTGGAGGAGCGCCAGCCCAGGAAGCGATGCGCGAGCGAGGGGGAGCGAAGTCGCGGTGGGCGAGAGCGCTTCTGCGCAACACGCGGCATGCACACGTCCAGCACAGACGTCGCACATAGGAGGATTTAGTGAATGAAACCAAATATCTATGAGGGCCGCAAATATCTAGAAAGGCGGGTGTAGGCAATAAATATGAGCAATGAACGCCCACATTGATTCCTTGCCACGGCCCGGAATTAACGTGTATTAAATCATTTTGTTCCGGTAACTGTCTATGCTGAGGAGAAGGATCTACAATATATAGGGCAAAGCACAAGTATTACTTACAAACATTTCAAATGAAATCACTTCTCTCTAAAACCTAACTTCCTTTTGAAGATATTTTTTTCTCGTTTTCTTTTTTTATTTATTATTATTATTATTATTATTATTATTATTATTATTATTATTATTATTATTATTATTATTATTATTATAAGATACGAGATATTTATGCTAGTCGTTTAAGAGGAAAAGGAAAAAGGTAAAACTATAAAAATTCTTCATGGCCATTATTCAAATCACAGAAGCTGTGTTTAATAAAACGAATAAAACATAATAAGATCAGACACTGCAATTTCTTAACACCGTTGTTCAGATAAATAGAATACAGCTTTCAAACTTCGTGCCCAATACCGAAATTTATTTTGAATTGCCTTTTAACACATTCACAACTGTGAAATCGACTTCATATTTGTCTAACTTTGTTTGAAAATAATATTCTGAACATTTTCAAACCTACTAGTTGTATAATTAAGTGTAGTATTTAATATAATATCTATAATGTTGTATTTTTATAAATCCATAATGTTGCTACATTTGCAAAAAATGTTTCGATAATAGGAAATTATACTACTGATTCTTCAAATGCGACGAATCTAATATCCATATTTTTCGCCAGTCGGTACGGACGCCGCTAAAAGAAAAACATCACCGCGCAGTCAAACAATACCGACTTGACGCCGGCGCGATAAATGATTTGTTGAGACCGCTGATCACGTCTGTAACAACTCGCGTAATGCGCTCGCAATTTCGATTATTTTCGCCACTTGCACATAAAAGGATTAACAAACGTATATCCACCTCTCGTGGACCTAACGCAATTATCGAGTGATATCGCGATATCGATTTCTCGAGCGCCGCCGCCGCATGCCTGCCCCGCCCCGTGCGGCTGGCGGGCGGGCGGGATCGGGCGGCGGGGCCTCAGCCGTGACAGGCCGGATCCAGGGCGTGACGGCCCGCACGGCGCACGAGCCCCCGCCGAGGCTCCGCGCCCCCGCGGACGCACCGCGATCTCCGGGATCACGCGGGCACACGCCTCCGCCGCGCAGCGCCGCGCCGCGTCACCTGCGCCCCGCGTGCGCTGCCCCGCGCGCGCCCACGCGCTGCGCCGACCGCCCGCCTCAGATACGGCGCGGGGGCGGCTGGCAATGCTTGTTCTACCAGCTCCACGATGGTGGCTAAATATAATGGGATTTTATGCGTAACGTAATAATCAGTGTAGCCAGATAATTATATTTAACACTGGGATGCAAATGCAGATTCTCCGAGGCTCTAACGTTTTTATTTCGATTTTTATTCTGTGCAGCACCATTTCTGAGAGCTTGTTTTGTGTTAGCTTTCTTGTATCTTCCTTCTTTCATTTTAGTAAGTGGCAAAGAAAGAATTCTTAGAAGGTACCCTTCAGTAGGTAGTAGATTTGTGTACGTGTACAACATATGACAAGACTTGAAAAAATGAACCCCAACTAACGGATTTGGAAATTCTCTGGATTTTCTAGAATTGCAAGAATTCCAAACCCCGATAATGGTTCTGCATGATTATCGTTTATGGTTACGAAATAATTTTCAAAGATTGCTCATGTTTGTTTCCAAGTGCTTTTTACAAAGACTGTCTCATGATACAGAACCAAACATTAGAAATAGATCAAGTTATTCAGGCATATTCATTTTATTGAGATTTTAAAGACTCATAATTTCTGAAATGATAAAAACTATGAAGTTCTTAGTGACTATGATTATTTGTATTGCTGGTGCTATACTTCTTGTTTCGTAAACATTTGTATGAATATGAAATTATCTTATTAAAATTGACAATTATCACTATATGTACATCCTCTAACATTTTGTTTACTTCGTTATAAAGGGATTACACAGAGATTCTTCCATGTTCTATTTATTCTGAAAATTTAAAATATTTCTTTCTTAAATTGACTCGTGTTATTCCAATTATTTAGAACGTAAATTTAAATTATTGATTCAATTAACTAAAAAATAATGTCCAATCAATTTAGCCAAATAATTATATTTAAAAACCCGTCATGTAGAGAAATTTCATCGTAAGAGAACATTCAACTATTACTTATGGGTTATATATATATATATATATATATATATATATATATATATATATATATATATATATATATATATATATTAAAATTTGATCAACATTCTTAATAACATCTCCATTTATTTCGAATTTCTTTGGCCCTACTCATGTCACGTCTAATTAATGCGATTAAAGTAGTAGCTTGACTTAACGTGAATTAAACACGATTTAACCATAAATATTCCTCAAGGCTCGATTTTTGGCAGCTAGGTCGTGTTGTAATAAGCATTACTCAAAAGAATTATTAGAGGTGCTTCCCTGCTGCGACACCGGGCGCTCACGTGCCGCAATCACTTGAAAGATGTTCACTTGTTATGACTCGAATTGTCAATCAACACGTTTTCTTTGAAATCGAAAGGAAATTAAATATTGTGTGGCGCGTTCTGTAATTTTTTTTCGCGCAGTGTAATAAAATTTTACAAATAGAATACTAAGTTGAAGAAATGAAAATTTATGGATATTTTTCATTTTCTTGAGTATTTAGTTTGTTGTCGTTTAATGTCGCGAATGAAAAATATTGACCAATCTGTTTCTCCGCTTACCGAAATTTGAAAATTCAGAAACTATCCGATGTGATGTGTCTGAACATACCTCCTAACTGTTCACAAAAGGCGGAAAGTCCCAAAAGGTGCTTGTAATATGATGGGTGAGCGGGAAAGTGAAGGGAAATAAAAGCTTATGTGATGATTCACTCTTGAGGAATCATCCCTCTGAAGAAACGATTTTCCTTCCGACCAAGGTTTCGAAGTGTAGAAAGCTTCATCCCCGAAGTTTCCTCCTTGAGTCACGTAAAAGGATACGACATACTCACCTTACAGACGCTTTGCCAAGTCTGGAGAAGTGTAGATGGTCTGCTTAATCTACTGTGAGGTGTCCTGTTTTTAGAGCGAAACTCGTCTAATCTTTTTTCGGACTGGGAACAGTCGACCAATTCTCGTAGTTCGCATCTTGTATATCGTTAAGGCATTCTAGTCAAGTTTTATGACAGTTCGTTGGAAGGGACGCTAATTACAAATGTCCTTATTACGCACGATTCATTTACGACAACACGTAGCAGACGATAGTCGCCAATGTATTCAGGTGATGCAGAGCACACGTCACAAAGTACTAATTTGGCTCTTAACTTGTATTCAGTATGAATAGGTCTTCATTTGAGGAAAAAATATTTTGCTAGCCCCTAAGATCGTCTTTCTATTCATCGAGCACCTTCAAAACGTATACTAAACATAGTATCCTAATTATTTTCGAAGTAACACGCCATTTTTTATATACAATTCTTTTTGGAGATCAAACGTTCATGTACAATATGTTACATGATTACAGTAAAGGTGACAATAGAAATGTGTCATATGTAAGTTGATATAAGAATGTTCTTGAAAATATGGTCTATTGTGAAATTGGGGCGACAATTAAATAGCCGACAGTTTGCAGGTTACGCGGAGTTGTGTTGTTAACAGGTTATCATGTACGGCTCATTGGTCTCGTTACAACAGCTTATTGACGCAATAGCTCACGAACGTGTCGCTATTGAAGCACAAAACGAATGCCAATTTAATGTTCAGTTTGCATTTCGTGCAAAAAAACTGATACTCTGTTTCTTATTGAGAATAACGCGGCAGACATATTGAGGTAGAAGAGTGCGATTTTATAATATGTTAAATCAAATCTTCAAAATATTTCCAACGCGGCAGACATATTGTGGTAGAAATAATAGTCTCTACTCATAATTCAAACCCAGTGGAAAGAATCTTCAGATTGAAAGGTGAACTGATGGAATCCAATTTATAACATTTAATTTCCATTAAATACATCTCGTCGTACCCCGTTTTACACACATGTTATTACGAAAAATAATTTAAACTACTAACAGCATTAACATGCCAAGCAGGAATACATTACTTTAAGCATCTCAGTCGAAGAAAACAAATTTTTCCACGGTCGAAAGGTGCTCCATTCCAAAGGACATTCCACCGTAGACCTCCCTGACCCGTTGGCGACACCTCAACGCAAAGAACCACACGGGATCCGGTGGTCATCGAGCAGCGCCCAGCAGCCGGCGGGCGGCAGGGGATGCGCGCCCCGCGCGGACGCTGCCACCTCACGCCGCGTAAGTGATAGCCTTGTTTTCCCCGCATTGTCGCCGCATTCCGCTGCCGGAGCAGGGTGGCGGCGGCGGCGGCGGCGGCAGTGTTGCGGCGCAGGCGGGCGAGCGGCCGCGCGCCGACAGCGTGTTTGTTCGCGGCGTCGGACATGAGTCGCGGCGGCGTCCCGCCTATTCGTCCGGGCCGCGTCTATTTTTTTTCTTGTGTGCCCGCGCGGCTCATTTGTCCATCCACCGGCCAGGAGGATATCGGCGGCGCGCATTAGACGGTGCTTAAATGCGGCGCGACGGACGGCTTGCTGCACTCGAGGTATGCCGGCCGCGCGGTCTTCCTGTTGTTTTCATAGGTTCCGATCGGTCGTCTCCACAATAGCAAATTTGGTTTTATGGCGTCGTCCGCCCAGCTCCGCGGAATGCGCGCCGGCAGCGCTGAACCGCCATAATTCCGCGATCTCTGCTCGCGAAACGATAATGCCGAAGGATGCCGTAAGCTCCATCGCTCATGTTTTTCTGCCCACGCCGCCGTGCCTACACATACTTAGCCGCTTGTGGACGCGTCTTCGCCGGGCATTAAAGACAGTCGGCGATGTGGGAAACAGCTACGTGTGGAGTCCGGAATTAATATTTATTAAGACTGTTTGGTTTTCAGTTTAGAACGTGACTACCTTAAAGAACATTTCAAAACATGTTAGTTACCTGGAGAGTTGGAAAGAGTTTCATTATTAAAATGCCCCTGGGCACATTTTCCGAGTGCAATTGTAGTTATATTTCTTGTTTTAAAAATGCTGTGAGATTTATTCGCAATCTTCGTTCTTATCTAGAAAAGTTTTCTCTTCATAGAATAGTTTTAGCGCAAGTTCTTCAATGTTGATATAATTATGGGTCTCAAATGCAGTTTCTTGAATTACATGAGAAAAAAAAGAAATAAATAAAAGAATATCTATCGTTATTCTTTGGCATTTCAATAAAATACGATCATTGTAAGTGGTGGTATAAAGGCAAAGAACAACTATCTCTGATACAATGGAGAGTGTAACTTTCCCAAATAATTAACAATTAACAGCATTGAACATTATTACTTCCACTCTACCGATAACATCTAGAGAGTGCTTTCAGTTCAATAACGCGCGTACACCTTACCAAGTACCGAGGGAGAGTGCGGGAAGAGATTGTCTCGTGAATGCCATATACAGCTCCGCGCTAATAATGACCAAAAGTTCCGGGACCTCTCCCGGAAAAGACAGAAGCTTTCGCCAAAATGCGGCAGAAACCGAGAACAAGCCTGCCGAGCTCTCAGTTTCGCTACATGGCTTACACCAAGGAATCGTGCGGAACAGTGTGTAATTACCCAAACCTGACGAACGAAAAATTGTGATTGATGAAGGGTTTTAACACATTCAGTATACACTGAGAGAATAGCCAATCCTCTTCCCAGCATTAACAGCAGTGAGCTATAAATAATTATTGTTTAATATTTTAATTATCGGATATAGTACTTCTGATAATCTATTTCAAAAATTGTTTTCTTTCCATTAATTTCTCTTATTGTCAAACATTAAATCGATCCTAAAATCATTTGACCTGCAACTAGTGACACCAAGGTGTGAGAGATGTTCGTGATCGCATATCGTACGTGCACGAAAAAAAAGCGATACATCTCTATAAAATGTAATTTTTCAGAACTGTTTTATTATCAGCGGATCCGTTTAGTATCACCTCCAAAGACAAAGCTTGCGGCTGTATTCCTAAGAAATTTACTAATTTGAAAACATATTTCTAGAGTTAAATGACGTCTTTTGAGACGTGTCACAGTTCCTATGTGTCAACGATATGTCTCATTATGTTTCCATCATTCCTAAATAGCTGAATGGTACCATTGTGTGGATCCGGCAGTAGAGCCAGAATTTCCTCCTCGGAGAAGGGGCATTCGGGCCTCGTCAGAGGCGAGGTGAAGGCCGAGAGGGCGTCATTAGCTGTATCTTAGCCAGTGCGACAGGTGACGGTGCGGTGAAAGTCGCGACCGGCGGTAATTTGCAGGGAGGGTGCAGGGCGGAAGAAACCTGAGTCCCATCTGTCGCGCTGTTATCGCCTTTATCTCGGGGCCGTCGCGACGCCACGCGGGGCCCCCGGCAGATAATTGGGAAAGATTAAGCATTCGGCGGCATTCTTGCGCTCCCGGGGCCGTTCGTTAGGCGGGCGCCTGGAATCCGGTGCCGGCGGCGGCGGCGGCTGCCAGTAGGCGCGGGAAGGGCTGCAGTGCCGCGGGGGCTGTGACAACGCTGGTTGTTCGTGGAAGGCGCGCCGCAGACGAAAATTGCACCGAGTGGCATGGGGTTGTGAAAAGGGACAGGCTGCTGACAGCGTCAGTGACAAGGGTGTGGTCGCGGTGGATGAGGTGTGGTCGCCGGTGTGCCAGTGGGGCGAAAGAGGCGACAGAGAAAAAGCCGGATTAGAAGGGGAAGTGAAGTAAAAAATACATTTTGTAACGTTGCTAAACGATTGAATAGATGACGTTTGGACGACGTATCAGGGCGGCGTGGTGGTGAGGCGACGAAGAGACGCGACTAGCCGACGCGACTGGTCGCGAGCAGACAACACAAGGAAGAAACTCGAGTCGGGGCGCCAAAATGTCGCGACGAAGTGCGCCGAGGCGACGCGTCCGCCCATGGAACGGGTCGACCCGTCGGAGCGACGTGTCGCAGCAGGGCGTGTGCGTCGCGAGAGGAAATTCGAATGCCCCAAAGGCAACTACAGGGTAGAGGAGCCAATGACGTGGTTGAGAAAGGCGTGGTCCGTCGGGAGCGGGAGGGTGAACGGGTGAGGGTGGAGGAACCGAGCAGGACTGGACGGGGGAGCGGATCGGTGCTGGCAGGGGAGGGGCGGTAGCCCCAACAGCGTCGCCAAGGCACATGTGGCTATGCGCTGTTAACGTGCTCTGCGTCTTCGGTGGCATCCTGAGCCCGCAGCCGACGCGTCACCACGTGCGCAGTAGTGTCGCTAGAACGGCATGTAGAACTGGCGTTAATTGACGGCTGTAAAAACAAGGAGAACTAGAGAGGATGTGGGAAGAATCCAGGGTTGTGTAGGATTCTCTCATGTACGTTCAAATAAACATATATTTATTAGGTCCTAGTGAAAGTGACTGTAGTTTAATATCAGATCACCAAACAGGTTACATTTTCGCGACTAAATGAATAAGAGTTACTTTGCTATAATTATGTTTTTAAATTACGTTGGCTGTATTCATTATCCCACTACACTATATTTCAATACCACGCACATCACGCGATCTTTTACTTTATGTAACTCATGCCTTTTGCAATTATGAATCTAGGTTACCTTCAAAATTTCATTTAGAATGAAGCAAAAATTAAAATTTGCGTAGAAAAATGAAATTTGACAAAAACCTTGACCGTTAATTACTTTTCAGTACAAATTATGAAAATGACAATACGTTAATGGAAGTGTAAAGAAATATGAGCCACTCAGCGATGGACGGAGTTTCTATGGGGACTCACACAAGGAAATTGTACCTCCTTTTGTCCCTCTCGCTATTCTGAATACACAAACTTGTTTCCCTTTACTAAAATAGAACAGAAAGATATGTATAGACGACTGTATGTTAGGCCTGTACAGTAATGAGCGATAAAAACACACAGTTTCTTTGTGATTACTTATTATTTACTGAATACCGCCAATGTTCCAGTTGCACGTTTGGATGTTCTTAACGCTATATCGTAAAAATATTTGTAAGTGCAAAAAATAAAATGGACGATATAAAGGCGAAGAGCAAGTGCTGCATTCAGATATTCAAAGATTGGCTTATACTTAACTACTACTACCTTGACTACTACTAACAATACATTGAAACCTTTTTTGTGTACCGTGCATTGACGCAGAGTAAATTTCATGTATTAAAACAAAGAAAATCGTTCACAAAATTATATTGGTCTTATATTATTTAACCATAAATTGCCAAAATAAATTGTGTAACAAACACAGGAGAACTGCTAAACCTTCCCGCATGAGAACTAACCCTCCCCGCTCTGCTCCTCCCCGCTCCACTCTTCCCCGTTCCACCACGCTAAAAATAAGAATATCAGTGTTGTACGCAGAGGAGAAATTCGCCCTTGCTGCACCTCACTGCACAACCGCTCGCATCTCGACACCGTTGCGCGCTTGGGGGATTTCCTGAGGACGACTGAGACATTGCTGTTGACTCAGTGCTTCGGTGCGATTAACAAATAGCTCAGCCGTGTCTCGCCCCGCAGTCACTTTGAGACACAATTCCGCGAAGCACGTTCCAAACAGATGCTCATATGTTCCTCATGCGAATGGCACGTATTTGCTATGCGATGTTTTCACGCAATGACTTCGCTCTGGGGACCAGCATTAAGAGCATCCCTTGTCTGTTGCAGAACCAGGCCATGGCGTTGACCCGGGGCTGTAAGACGCCACCGTCGCCACCCCCGCAGCAGCCCCCGCCGCCCCCGCCGCCCCCGCCGCCGGCGCTGCGCCTGTCGGCCGAGCCGCCCCCGGGCGCGAGGTCACCACCCCCGCCGTCATCCACCCCCCAGCAGGACCCGCTCCTGCTGGCCAACCCCAAAGACGAGTACGATGTCACCAAAGGAGGATCTGGTAAGTGATGCTCATCTTTCAATTTGCATGTTAGTAATGACCGTTTTAATGGATAATTTAGGACAAATGTTGAACATTTTCTTCTTAGTCAGATATTTTGTTATACATACATTCCAAGAATATATTTCAATACATTTCGTTTGCTTCAACGTGTACGTAAAGCGGACGTATTGACTATAAATAGGACACATAATTTGCGACGTTAGTAATATTTTTCATTCGTTATTTTATGCTTCAAACATAACAAAATAGTTTGTAGTTCTTTCAAACGAATCATCTCGTTTAAAAACCACTCCAAACAGTCTCAACTACAACTTTAAAATTGAATTCAGAAATTCGAAATAAGAAATGCAATATTTTACAAATTCCACTACCCCTTGCCCACCGGAATTATCCGTTTCTGTCCTTCAAGAAATTAAGCTACTGTCGGGCCTGTACACGGTACATGTTCATCCGGCGTCACTGATGAATGATGGTATTCAGTTAATTATATCCATGTGAACGAGTTAGCATTGTTCCGAGCGCGAGACGAATGCGAGATCGCCGCCTAAAATATGTGAATAACGGTAAAAGTATTCACCACGCGGGCGAACAAGGATCTCGTTAGATGGCTATTGGTATAATATGAATCTCTGCCGTGTCCTCGGGTTGTCGTCGTCGGTTTCTCGGTCGCAGACTGTCGCCGGACGGGCGAGGCGGAAGCGGCCCTGGCGCTGGCGCTGGGGAAGGAGCCCGTCGCCTCTTCTACGGTTCACGCTTGCAGAGAAATACTCAGCGCCCCTGGCAGGGAGCGTGGGCGGGCGGCGACGGCCGCCGGAGATCCGCGCTGAATGGGCGAGTGGATGCGACCGTGATAAGCACAGTGTCGGAGTGAAACTTCGGGGAACGCAATCCAATCGTGGAGTGGGTGAAGGGTAACCCCGGAATGGTATTTTTCCTGTTATTATTTGCTATTTCTCTCCTATTACCCCACTTGAGCCACATGCTTCCACAGCCTAGACCTTATTTATTTATCGGGAACTTCGTGTTCGATCTTGTCCCAGATGGGGTAATGCAGGCTTGGTGGGAGATACCTGGAAGGGGAAACTTCGAAAGCCGACGACGTCGCACGCCGCCACCATTCGCGATAAAACATTTACTTAATCAACGGGACAACAGTAATTGACGAACCCAGAAACATCAATCAATCAATCTAATTCCGCAGTCGATTCCTATTCCCATTCATCTAGTAACACTATAAAAGTGAACAACATCAAGAACGACCTTCTTGGGATGATTTAAAGATTTTCCGACGAGTCTAAAGAAAAAGTAAATTGTTCAGAGCAAAATGTTGATACCGTCCAATTGCCAGTCAGTGGAGCGGGAGAATCAAAGTGAGCCGAAGGGCAGAGCGCGCACGGGCCTGCGCCCGCGCCCGTGGTCGCCGCCGCCGCCGCCGCCGTGCTCACTCCGCGCGACTTCTTGCGGCGCCGGGGCTGTGGGTGCCGCGGGCGTCGCGTCGGGCGAAGGACATCCGGCGACGCGGGCGTTGGGGAGGAGCGCGAGTCACGCAGTCTGCGCAGGGCGGCCGCGGCCCCAGGCACGCCCTTCCAGCCGCGCTTCAAGTTCAATAGTAACAAAGAAATTGGAATAATTCCAAATAAATAATTATTACACAGTTATCGTACCCTTAGAACCCGACATTTTTCTGACGACTTTTGTTGGTTTGTTTATTTAAGGTCGCATCAACTACGAGATCATTAGCGACCACACTATTGATTTTAACGTATTCGTGAGAGTAGGTTGTCTGTTGTCAAGAGGACCTCCAGGTAGCATCTCCGCGTACGCGCCTCTTTACACGCGATCCTGCGTCATTACCTACCGGCCAGGACGTGAAGGAATTAGGACAGTGCTAGAGTTCAAAACACTTCACAGCGGTTGGACTAGCTCCTGAGAAGCAGTCAAGCTACTTTTGGCGGAACAAATTTCACATGGGATTTCACATTGTCCGGAAATCGCATCCGTGTCTCCTTGGATAAAAGGAGACTTTACCTCTGAGCTACGAGATGGCTTTTCTGACGTTTCTGCCATAATCGTAAGGCATTTTCACAAAATTTCTATCTACTAAATATGCATTTTTGAAAGTTAGCATAGTATTATTTTTGTTTTCATCGATACATCGATGAACTTAGATTGCTTTTTGAGAACATACTCCAATGTGCTTACAAAGTTGAATTTAGTTCCAACTTTTATTTTTATAACTTTATATCAATGAAGAAATTATTGTGTTAGCTTTTGTTTTTGGATGAGTGATGAGGCATACCGGTGAATTGCATTTTGGAGGGAAAATAGGAGTACCTCCTGAACGCCAGCCGCAAACGCGCTTTGCTCACCACCAATCCCACTTGGAACCTTCTAGGTTCGACCAGGGCAACAGCAGTGGAGGTCGCGCTGTCTGACCAGAACGCCATGGGGCGCCCCCTCCCAATCATTTTAAATGATGTTTTATTACTGCACACCTCACATATTGCTAAAAAGAAGTGCCGGGCACATTACCACTAACACTTGATTCAACTTTGTTACCCTCGATTCAATAACAATCTCCGTGCAGTCGTTGGGCATGTCTGCGCCCATCGCCGTCTCCGCAATCTTGGCAGCGATACGCGTACCCGGAAACCACCAACGCGCTTCCGCGGCGGGCGCCGGCGGCACGATTGCCCGTTACACGCCACGTTCAGCGCCTTCCACGACGCGGGTATCGAACTCGGCTTCCGGCGGGACAAACCCCGAGCGCCCATGTTGATATATTTAGTCGACTTTATTACAGGTGTATTTTTACCCGGCCGGCGTGGCGGAGTTCACCATTAGTGTTTTGTTCCGAGCAGCCTGTCAACAGTTTTACGATCCCTTCCGTTTCCTCCCGCGCGCACGCCGCTCCCGCGCGATCAGCTCGGGGCGCGTTCCCCTCGGCCGTGCGCCGCCCCGCCCCGCCCCCGCCCGCGCCCCCGGCCCCGCCCCCCGGCGGCTCCATACTCTACGCTCTCTGCTGCGGGCTCTTCCCGCTCGGACTCACCGCCACCCACGCCCAGCCTGCACGCCACTGCTCTCTCTCTCTCTCACCCACGCCGCCTCCCTGTCTCTCCGCCGCCGCCCAGAAACCCTGCCTCTGCGACAGTTCCACCACACCTCCCGCTGCCTGCCTCCCACCTCCCCGTTCAGAATCCTCGCCGCTGCTCTCTCCCTCCTACTGCTTCACTCTCTTTCCACTCACTCCGTTCCCGCTGCCTCCCTGTCTCCTCGTCGCCTCTCTACCTCCCCCCGCCACCTTTGCATCTGCCCGCGATTGCCAAGTTTGCCTGTGGTCGCCAAGAATTCTCCTGACCTCCTGTCTCGATACCTGTCTCTTGTGTCTCCCAGTCTTGCTCTCCGAGCAGTTGTGCTCGTCATCTTCGCCGTTATATCGCTCTCTCTACCTTAAATGTTCCCACGATAGTCTCCTCCAATTTCTTGCCTCGCCTGTCACCTCCGCTTTCTTTAACTCCGACACTCTTTCCCTCCACTGTACCCCCCCCTCCTGTGTCGCCGTGATTGTGCTCCGATCCGCAACTTGCGTCCGGCGACTTCAATGCAAGATCCCTTTGCAATGAAATGTCCTCCGGTATAACACTTGTTTGTAAGCATAAAAAATATATTCAAGAGTAATTAGTGAAACAAATATTATATTTATTCTTCGTCCACGAATGTAATTTATAGACCTAGTTAAAATTAAGTTATTTAATATTTAATTGGGTAGGTTAACCTGGGGTTAATCAGGTAGAAAAATATCAAATCCTGGGAATGTAGTGTAATTGAGGGGTGCAATTCGAAATATGTGAAGCTTGGAGAGGCACACGTTGTAGTCAGTCAAGTTAGGAATGCTGCTCTCTGGAGACACGGGAGTGTGTTTACGTTTGGTGAATGAGGGTTTTCAGACAATTACCTCGCGGGACGGAATCCTACAAGGGAGCCGCCAGGACCCAACAGCCACTCACACCGATTAAAAATCCTCCAAGAAGATCTTTCACCGCTTTCTTGGTCTTCTATTTAACTTCTCTGCAACCGTTCAAACGGCGAACCTGGCCGCCACCAACAATGCGGCGGCAGTTGCCTGCATTTCCGGAGTCTGTGTTGTCTACTTCTGCAGTAGTTGTCTCGCTACCACAAAGCATTCCAGATGCCATGCATCTACTATTGTTCTTCAAATTTAATTATCAGCGATCCATTATAATTGCACCTCTTCCAGTCCAAAACATACAATTATAAAAGGTGCCATTTCATTAAAATCACTTTATCCCTATCGACATCACTCACCACATTACGTATCACGTCCTGCTCCAAAAAATTCAAATTCTCAAGATAAGAACGTTACCCTTCTTCTTTATCTTAACACCAACGTCATCGCCAATGGTGGACTCCAGGGAGGGGGGTGAGGTGCGGAGGCCATTCTCCCGCATGGCAATTTTTTTTTTCTTCTAATTTTAATCAATTCATTCTAAATAAATGCCATTCTTAGATCTCATCACATTCAAAGCATTGTGAGTGTACTCATTCTCGTACATTTTTATAATTGCAAGCAAGCAATTAAAAATATTATTTCAAAAATATTTATGGAGGAACCGAAATGAAATCTCCCCCCCCCCCACCAATATTTTCTGGATCGGCCTCTGTCCATCACTACTAACAAATACCAAGCCACCAGTGTCTTGTGATTCGTCACTCGCCATCTTCCTCTGCCCTCGGATCAGCCCCGTTGGCCTCTTAAATCTCAGTTTTTTGCTCGCGTCTTCGATCGGAAAGTGCCAGATGTCGGGGCAGGAAGAGGCTGGCGTCGAAGTGGTCCCGAGTCGCAATTTTCTCGAAATTTTTGTGGTGCTTCTTTGAAGAGTCGCCAAGCGGCCCGCCGCGGTTTGAAAGCGTTTGGGTAATTTGGGGCCCCTGCGAAACGATGACTGGCGCCAGACAACAAAGGGAGCGAGTGCATTTGAGGTTAAGAAAGGCCGGCCCTCAATGGGATCCTTGAATGAGGCGCTCGGAGGCGGCCGGCCGCACACTCAATGGAACCACTGAACATTCTAGTTCCTAATTTGTTCTTTGACTAAATGTATATAATGTTCACATCAATTGCCTGTATCCCATTGGCACATTTTTTACTTTATTAATTTCACAACTTGTTATTTCTGTATTTTTTTTTGTGTGTCTGCATTAGAAGGTACCGAAATTGAACAACTGGACAACTGAACAACCAATGAACGAAGAATATTTTCAGAAGGTCTATACGTAATAAAATTTATGTTTAAATATAATTCGCTTTTATTGCAATCTGCTTGTGGAATTTTAATTGCGAAAACGGAACATTTTTTTGCGGTGCATGTACTTAGTGCAACAATATTAGTAATCCCTTTTTGCACTAAATCTTCAACTTTTTTCTTGCGCTTTGTTTTCGAAAGCCGTGTTAAGTCGATATACTTGTGTTTTATCTCCCTTTATTAATTTTTTCCTCCAGATCGTTAAAAGACATTGTAAGTAGGTACTGTACCTTATATACACTTTACTACCACTCTTTACTACTGTTCTATTTTCCGTTGTGTATTTCCTCTTTTCTCTGCTTTGCATTATCTGTATACCTTTGCATGCGCTGCCTGCTGCTTTATCTCGATGTGACACAGCACCCCTCTCCCGTCCCATGTGCGTCTACCGCCCCTGAACCCTCCCATTGGACTGAATGCTCTTCGCACAATTCTCTCGTTCTCAACGCCGCCTCTCTTTATTCCGCCCGCTACTATCCGTGTTCCGTGCCGCTCCAATCCCGCCCCGCCCCGCCCGCTCCGCAGGCCCCGCGCCGCACCGCGCACAGAGACGGCTCAGCACGGCGGCGCTGGAGTCTGTAAGGCCGGTAATTATAGTCACTTGGGCGGTGCGTCAAAGGGATGATCGCATAACCGAATTAAAGAAACGGGCAACAGGATTAGCGTGATCCCATATTCGGGAATGCGCTTATCCCCGTGCGGCTCTTCAGTCGACGCCCAATCAGCTTATTACCTCCGCCGCCGCGCGCGCTCCGGGCGCGGCAGCGGGGACGCGGCAGGGGCGGGGCCAGGCGGGGCGGGCGCGCGCACATGCTGGCGCGGGGAACGAGCGGGAGCGGTGCCGGGAGGGGCGGCGTGCGTCAAAAGAAAGTCGTTCGTCAGCGCACCGCATGCCTCATCTGTTTTCACGTGGTTAATGTTTGATGCCTGCGGTAGCCATATGGATGGCAGGCGTGCGTGGATGAGTTGGACTCAATCCGTTTAAAGTTGCCGGGCATTGCAAGAGATCATCTGGATTTTTTCTTTAATTTTTGTCATAAGAGGAAAAACGGGGAACCACGTACGAGAACTCTCCCCGACGTTTTTAAGCTCCGGTAAATTATTTAATATCATTGATGTGGGGCTAAATCGGCCGGCGAAGCATAGAAACTATCGACTAGGCTTTCTATAATGCTCGGCGCTGAGCTCTCTCAATGCACCAATCAGTTCTCCGTGTTTGGGAATTACTGTAGGAGAATTAATCCAGCCTACTCCCACATCACACGCGCGACGGAAAAAAAGGGAGCACAGAGTTTCGCGCAATGCTTTACAAACAAATTCCCGTTAATGCTTGCTAATCATACAGATTTTTGAAATATCGATCAGTTGTGCGAATCGCGGCAGACAGTGGCGCTTTATCAACCGACGCGCCCCAATCCCTTACCCCTTCCATTTGCTTGTTCATCTTCACCCCAATGCGCGTCTGCGGAGCGGAGGGGCGGCGTGGGGCGGGGCGAGGAGTGCGGGCGGTGGGAGGCGGCGGCGGGGCCGAGCGGGGCAACGGGGCAAGAGCGTCCGCGAGGGGGCGGGGCGGGGATACGGACGAGCGCGGTGAGGGTGGGCGGCGCGCCCAGCCGAGCCGGTGCTCGGTGCCATACATTTCTAATAGAGGCGCCGCTGATCTTTCTTTACATATTTACGGCACGCTTTCAACGAGAGCGCGCTCCGGGCAGGAAAAACAACCTTATGTTATATCGGCGACGCTTTCATTTTTGTTCATCATTTCTATCAGATTGTTTTAAGTTGCCAAGCGAGGTTTTGAGGGAAAACAAACTTTGAGCGCTGATTAGGGGTTAAATTATATAAAAGGAAGAAAGCCGTTATTGTGCCGTGTGAAGCAAATGACAAAAGTGAATATAAAATAAATATTACTTTTGGAGTAAAAACGCGTTCGTAACATTCAAACTGAAAACGAAAATATTTTACCAAAGCTATTAAAGGAAAATACCCACATTCTCTCGGCGATACTGTATGTAAAATATGGAATAATAGAGCTGTATTGAACTGTATACAAAAATGTTATACATACGTAATGCAAATCTTTTGTGAAATGTATTTAAGTATTATTTCAAATGCTCCAAGGTTTACATGAAAAGGAATTATTCTTCCAATTACTTAAAATATCCAAAACATTACCATTGAATTAATTCAAATTCTAATACAGTGTACTATCACAGAGAATATTAATAATGGCACGAACTGAGGGTGCACCCATCTAATCAGTGTGTAGAAAAGCTACCTGCACATAACATTCGTCACGTCAAAGCAACGAATTATCGGGGGATGAAGAGCAACGAGGGTGCCTCGATATGCCATCCCTGATGCACAAAGTACACGTCTAGAGAGGAATAACATGAATTCTGTAACAAAGGTGATATGACATCACAAATAGCTTATAGTTCATAGATCAAACGCAAGGGATTATAACGCGAAATAATGAGAATTTTGCTGGAATTTAATAGTACCTGTAGGACTTTCATTTCTCCAATTTTTATTGCCAATTACGTAAATTCTTTGCTTGTACGTCTTTTGCTGGATGAATATTTGAAACATTTAGCAATCGGAAAATGAACAATTCTTCTTTGAAAAATCGAGAAATTTCGTTTTAGTGTGGATTAATCGTCTCCTATACCTTTTACGGTTCTCAACCGGCAACCAATATTTATAATAAATGAGGTCTCTAAAGAAAGAGAATTTCACGGAGGTGTGACAAATTGTACTTTGCCCTTATAAATATGAAGGATTTGTTGAAAAAACGCATATAAATAGTCGCGTCAAATACAACCCGCACAACTTTGCCGTATTATCAAAATCTATATAGTTAAATAACTTCTAAATAAGCGTTTTGAGCCTTAAAACGTGAAACTTTGAGGCCCAAGGTCTCAAAGTAACATTTCTCACAAAGTAATCTGCAGGATAAGGTATTATCTGACATTCTATTACATTTTTGCTGATACAGCAATTTGATATTATCCAATGCCAACTGTATTATTCGGTGCTGGATGCGATCTTTCTTTGTGACGTCACGCGTAGAACGATTTCTCCATCTTATATTATGCTTTCTGTGTACACCGTTGTTTGTGCCGACTGACGAGGTTTATCATTAATTCAAGATTACGCAAATAAAAATAAATGCTCTCTTAGCAACAATTAGAAGTATTAATAGTTGCTTGATACCGATGAAAATTGCTTTGCATGTGTATAGTGCAACCGTTCATGTGTGTGGTTGTGTGGCATGTGTTTGTTCGTGTGGTTGATTTTAAAGACCTAACGTAAGTCAAGAAATAATTGTTTTACCTTATTTATGTGATCTCATTTCTTTGAAAGTGGGCGCATTTCACTTTGATAAAAGGGAAATTCCCTCAAGTCCTTATGCTATAACGAAAACCCACGAAAGGAGCAACAATGTACTACGGGACGACTGAGACTCATGGAAGGAACCATCTCCACGAAATTGCGCCTTGTTTCTGCGTGTGAATCGAAAAGAGAAGGCAGAAGGATCAAGAAAATTGGAGAAGGGCATTATCAGAGAGCTTAGAAACTAAGTCAAATTATGATGGAGACAGTGCTCTAACATCTTTCTTCGTAAAAAAGGAAGAAACAATATTGGAAAAGAACGTACGATTGTGAAGAGTAAAGAGTGAAGGCTTTGCCTGGTTAGGGTTATCTGTGACAGTGTTTTCTTTATCAGCAGTGATTCGATGAAATTTTCAAGTCAGCGTGTTCAGTCACGATATTGCATTGAAAAAGCTGGGAAATAATACTTTCCTTAGAGTGATTAGTTATTTCAACAAATGAATTTGTATCTTGGGCAAGTTGAAGCATGTGCAAGAAAACTAGAACTATACTCGTAGTACATTGGTGCGGTAAATGCTCTTTTCAGCAGGTTCATCAAAGATCTGTATGTTTCATGCAAACCAATTAAATTTATTAAACAGATCGATTGATTACTCACTGAAAATAAATGTAAATATAGTTGGCACAGCATGTGATAGTCTAGATGCAGCTACATCATCCCATATTTTATTGTTTATATTACATAAAATCCTCTCCTATATTATTTCAATAGAATAGATGAGTTTTGCGCACACGCGACCGATCTTCATAAATGGGGCATCTAAAAGAAAGAGAACTTCACGGTGACGAGGCGATTTGCCCTTTGACTTTGAAAATATGAAGTATTTGTTGAAAAATGAATCTAAATATTCATGTCAAATGCATCATGCATCATCAACACTTAGGCAGGATTATTAAAACTATTTATTTGAATAACTCCTAGCGAATCGTTCTAGACTTTAAAATCTGGAAGTTTGAAGCCCAAGGCCACAAAGAAACGTTTCTCGTACTGTTATCTGGATGAGAGCTTCTTGGACATTCTATTACATTTTGGTCGCATTTTCCGGCGCTTCTCGATACAACCCCACTTATTCAAAGACGTGCAGAATCTACAACAGTAAATCAAATAAATCTAATTACTTGATATTCTATGCGGTTAAATATGACGGGTTTACCTCTCAGTTCGGTAATAAAGTGAAATAATATTCCAAAGAGTAGGGTTATGCTAGCACAATCCTGTATTTTGCATAGACAAACGTTGCTTTCTTAAGAGTAAAAATAGTTTGTAATATTTTTGTGACTATCAAGGAAAGGGAGAAGCTGTCAAGAAAGATTGTATAATTACTTCAAATGTGTTTAAGGAAGTGTTGTGAATTGTCCCAAGAACATATCTATAATACTGAATAACCCTTTATTCAACATTTGTTTGAAACGTCAATTTCATTGTTCTTTGTTTTTATTTTACGTTCTGTAAGTACATTGGAAGTTACCTTTTTATTTTTTTTTGAAACAAATAAACACGTTCGTTAACAACTTCCCCTCTTAATAAGGAAGAAAAAGGTAAGGAAGAAGGGGGAATAAATTCATCCAATTAGATTTTGGTACAATCTAATAATTAAAAAGATATTTCAAATTTTAAAAAAATCGGAATAATTCTGAAAACGTTATTCAAATTTTAACGTAAAATGAAGACACGCACGCAAGAATGTGTTAATATTTGTTTAATATTTTCCAAAATGTGTAAATTATAGCTGATACAGATAATGAGATTGCAAAATCAAATCATTAAAAAAGATAACTTTCATTATGGTTTTAATGATTAATCAATATGATAATTAGTAGTTTGACTTTGCTTTCAATGATTACGCAAGGTAAGAAAAAAGCGATAATACAAGTTTGTATTAACTCTCGAAGCAAATAACGTTGTCAGAAACACAGAAAAATAGCAGTAATCAGTGGAAGATAGATAAATCTGGTTCAGCCCATCTTCAATAACGACAACGATATGAATCTGTGCTGAAAAGTCAGTAATCACGAAGACGATAACGATAACATGAGGATCAGAGGCCGTCTTAACTGCGTTCTTTAAAGACGTTGCTATGCGAGTAAGCGAAAGAATTATAAGGTATTAGAGAATACAAATGTTACATTTTTAGTACCCGGGTAAAAAAATAACATATTAAATTTTTAAGTAAATGTTGAGTACTAAGTTAAAGACGTGAGATAATCACAAATAGAAATTTTGCGGTCAGGGTATTACAGAAAATTTATTTTTAAATTCCAAAACCTTGGAAGTTCATCTAAGATTTGCATCTGTATTCTGCAGTTGAAAGTATCGCAAAATAAATTATGTTGCAATAAAAATTATTCTTGTACTAGAATATAAATAACTGAAAGTAAAGCGCGGTTTATATTGTTGGTCCTGAAAAACTTTATTATAACAGTGAACTTTATTATAACTGTGAGCTGACACGTGAATTAAACCTACAAAAATATTAATTTTACCAGATTTGTCATTAAAGAGAATGACAGTATTTAGGACATGAAACCTCTTCCGATTTTCTTATTAGATGGTTCATTTTAAATATAATAACGCATTGCCAATTTAAATAAAACATCACACTAATGTTAACATTTTAGAGTGTTACTTCTAAATCTCAATTTCATATTTTCATCAGAAAGTGGTGCAATGACGACGAAAAGAAACTCAAATGTGATTCTTAGACATTTTTCTAGAAAAAATGTTAACTTCTTTTCCCTCTTCCATCACGCTGGCGTCATATATTTAGAAATCCTATAGTTTTTAGTATTTTTCGATAGTAATTCATCCAGTTGATAGGAAGTCATCTAATATTTCAATTAGTACTTTATAAACAACAACTAATCATCAACTAAAAAAAATATCATCTTTAGTTAAAAATTATTTATACTAAGAAACCCCGAAGTCTGCTGGTCACAACTTCTGTAGCCCTCTTAGAAAAACCCTGATTGTGCCAACGAATACATAGCATTGAGAAACTGGATAAAAACAGAGAGAATGAATTGATTGCTATCTCGTCTTTCATTCGCAATCATGACGGAGCAGGGCGCTACAAAAGCAGCCAGTGGCAGCGGCGGTGCGTGGAAGCCAGCAGCCCTGAGCGCGCGCTCCCCTTTCCGCGGTCGCCGCCGCGTGTGCTGCTGCTGCTGCTGCGGAGGCGGCGGCGGCGGCGGGGGCGGTGCGGGATAATCCCGCGGATCAGTACGGGCCCCCACAGCCGGCGCCCGCCCTATCTGCGCTGCGCAGCTGCAAGCTCGCCGATGGGCGATAGGCGACGGGTTCAGCGGGAGCGAGGCGGGCGGGCGGGCGGGCGGGCGGGCGGGCGGCCGAGCGAGTGAGCGAACGCGAGAATCGGCCACCACGTGCGGGTTGAGGTAGCGGGATAGTGCCAGTAGCCACTGTGGTGGTAGTTGCGGTGATATAGCGGAGAGGGGAAGGTGTGTTCGGAAGCAGTGTGCGGATTTACGAGACGTCAATGCTGATAGTAGTAGAAGTAAAAGTGGCTGATAATACTGGTAGTGCTAGTAACGACGTTTGGGACCGAGCCAATAGCATTTGCTGTATCTGTAGCATTTCCTTCGACACTCTTAGAATGTATGATAATCACGAAACCGTATCCATTTGGTTTCTTTCTTAAAACTTATTTTTCCGACATTTTAAAAAATGGGAAGAATACTCTCCTGTACTGTTTGATACCCTTAAAGACCTACCCTTTTCAAGCTATTTCGACTTTTTTCTCTGGTGGCAGTGGGAATAGTAGATAAAAGTAGCGTCCGCCTTATTTTCAGTGGCTGTGGTAGTGGCGAGAGTGGCAGGGACAATGGTTAATGCCCTAACTAGAGGCTGCGGTGGTGGTCCTTGGTGAGAGCTGCGCTGGCAGAGACGGAGGCAGAGAAGGAAAGGGCGACGGCAGTGGCCGGTCATCCCCGACAGCCGCGCATTATCATCTCCAGAGGTTTCATTATCGTGGGGCGTCGCGGAGCGTCGTGGCGGGGGCGCCTCAGATAGCGCGCGGCCACCCTCTCGGCGCCCCCTGCCCTTGTGGGCACCATCTTGCCACCTCGAACCCTCCTTTGTCGCTCCTCCCTTCTGCTCGCTAGCCTAATTCCTTGCGTTCTTGGTTTCCACTCGCGTGTGTTTGCGTGGGATGTTTCGACACATCGGGTGTTACTTGCTTCGACACCTAGAATGTATAATTATCTCGAAACCATATCCATTTGTTTTCCTTCTTAAAACTTTTTTCCGACATTTTAGGAAATGGGGAAAATCTTCTCCAACACTATTTGATACCCTTAAAATCCTACTTTTTCAAGTTTATTCAACTTGTTTCTCTTTTGTAGCAAACGATTCCCATGAGAACAACTAATATAACACTATTCATAAGTTGTGAATAGTGTTATATTAGTTGTACAACTTGTTACATTAGTTACACAACTCGTAAAACAGTCCTCGCTCTCATATCATTTTGAGCACAGTCCTGACATGTGGAGTTTACTCGTCTTAACAAGTAAACTCAATTCTTACTTTAATTCAGTCTCTAAACATCCGATATTTTAGTTATCAGCGAGATCAGAGTTAACGTTGGTTGCCATCGTTTTTATTACTTCCAGTGCTTGCTCATGCATCACCGTCCTTTCTTCCGACCTCTTCGTCGACCGCATTTCACCCACCCTCGTGCATTAATATCGGAAACGCGCAGCAGAGGTGGCATCGTGACCTACGCCGTTTTCCACCCCCGCTGTTCCACTCGACCTCACTGCTCCCACCCCCTTCGACGCGCATGCCATCCCCACCACTCTCTCGCACACATTGCTTAAGTCACCAGCACCGCTCTTCCTGTCCGCGTCTCCTTAGCTAGTCTTGCAGCCCCCGCTATTTCTCCAGGCCTCGCCGCCCTCCACCACTCGTGCCATCTCCATAAATTCCGGGAGCCTCTATCACTAACACCATCATTGGCTGCCATACTCTTCTCGCCACCTGCTCCATCCATCCTCGTCCCATGTTATCACCCCGCTCTGACCGACCTCGTTCTCCAACCCGCCTTCGCCACTCCTGCGGCCTCGCCGCCTCTCCATGCCTCGCAGTCCCCGCCGCTGTTGCCGTCGACCCGGCTGCCCGCTCACTATTGCCCTTGCCGTCTTCGCTGTCCACACCGATCTCCCCCCCCCCCCAAAGACCCAAGTTACCACTGCCCTCCCCATTTTCGCAGCCCACACCGTCTTCGCAACACTTATGACCCCCATCGCTTCCCCAGGCCTCGCCGCCCGCGCTTCTCTTGCCGTATCTGCCAACTCCGATCGCCCCCGTTATTATCATCGCCCCACCTGTTCGACCTCACTGTCCCCACCCCCTTTGACGCCCACGCTGAACCATCCACCCCACCCAAGTCACCATCGCCAAGGCCTCGCCGCCCCGCCGCTCTTGCCGTCTCCGTCGCCCCCGGCCCCGCCGCCGCGCCCTCGATTTACGCGCCCCTTGCGGGGCGTCTGGGAAGTTCTTATCGGGGCGTGCGGAAGGCCGAGGGGAGTCTTCGCGGCGACACGTGACTCTTTGTGGCCGCGTGCGCGGGGGGGGGGGGGGGGGCTGCGGATTAGCCCCTGCTTGCGGCGCCGACTACTCGCGCAGTGCCGTGGATTTCCTCTTGCCCTTGCGTGCGGTCTAGGCCGTGCTACGTAGCCGTTTGGCTCGGAAACCTCAGCACGAGCGTGTGAGTCATGCGAATGGATCTCTGTGAAAGATTCTACGTACACGTGACGTATTCGAGTTTTATCTGTCGTCTACAACATAACATGCTCTATTACCCCCGAGATGGTTTTAATCATCAATATATCATTAAATTTAAATTTTCCAATGATTTAATAAAGTATGGGTACAGTTCTTGAGTAGAGGGAGACAATACAAGAAAAAGTTTTGCCAACGAGTGCGCATTTTGAATTTTTTAGGCGACTCTTATTTCAAAATTGAACCCGGGTAAGCCGAAGTCGTAGCCACCTAATAAAGCATAAATATCATTATCTTTTGACAAGCCACGGACAAAGGAAACAGGAAATAACGCAAACTAGTCAACTCCGGAAATTGAACGCTAGACCTTTCAACACGCCACTGGATCGTTGCCGCCCACCTCTTTATCTCTCTGCGCTACTCGCGGTTCTCGTGGCTAGCAACGTATCACAAAGAGCATCCTTTGTCAAAAGATTGTAGTTAATCCGATTATCTCCGTTCCATCACGTGTGTGTGAACGATGTGCTTGTGAGAGGATTCTCTAAGCAGAAACACCACAGCTCCGAACGAGCTGCGAACGAGCATTGAAACGGGAAAGTAAGAAAGTCACCATCTATAGTGGGTGGTGGGCGCAAAGGCATTCGCCCAGTGTGATGTATCATGTTTCTATCTAGGATACTATCATGAGAGCAAATTTGAGCTGAAAGTAAATGGGTGTAGAGCACTTAGAATAGAGGATTGCAGAATAGGAGAGTGCTTGTAATTTCACGCAAACGTAATTTGATCATTACTCCAACTGAGTTATTTATAAAATAAATTAATATAATAGAAAATATAAAACAATAAATCTAGTAACATTTCCCAACTTTCCAAATAGCTGATGAATTGCGTAAATGAAGCAACAAATGTAGAAAGCAATATGAGAAAACGTTTTATTATCATTATTATTATTATTATTATTATTAACCTGGTTGAATCCTCTTTAAGGCAAAGGCCTCCTGCATGCAGGGTGGGTGGTTGTCTTATTACTAATTCTTACAATTATTGTAGAGTGATGTATACTATTCACTAGTCACTTCGCGTTATTCTGTCTCTTTCTTTTCTAAGCTTTCTTAACACTCTACGATTCCTATCAATTTTCATTTCTTTCTCTGCCTAACTCACTTAACACTTTTAACAATTCCTAACACTTTCTTAACACTGGCGATAAACTCACTTAAACTCATTGTCCTTTTACACAGTATTAGTGCTGGAGTTTTTTTATCACTCTGTACCTCTTAGTAAAGGTATGCAATTTTATTGAAGATTCTCAGTGTATAAATAAATCTACAAGAGAAACAACGTTTAAAAATTGATAAAATATGTTTCGTTCAGAAAATTGTTGAAATATTCATTGCTTCTGTTAAATATAACGGAAGGAATGAAGAAAAATCTGCAAAAACGTTGTTGTGTGTGTGTAGACGCACATGTCCCCTCACGTACGTGAGGCGGCAGACCTCCACCGCTCTCGCCTAAACCGCATCTGAGGCAACGCCTGTGTATTGTGCACTCACTTGTGAGAGGCGGCGGGAAGCTGGCGTTAAGGCATCTGTTCAGTTTGAAACAGCGCGCACCCATCTGGAGAAAGATCCCATCTTCAGAGAGCGGGCAAGGAAACGTCATAAACGGTATCGTTACAACGCAATTACCGAACGTTACTGGCGTTTCGTGTGCTGCGCTCGCGCTGGCACTCGCGCGCCGGGCGGATATTCCATGCATGGGCGCGAATCCGCGGCTGAAAGGCCGTTCGCCGCTCGAGGGAAATAACGAGTGGTAAACCTCGCCTCACGGTAGGCGATGCGGGCCGCTGCACGTCGCTCGTCCTCGTTCCCGCCCACGCCCACGTCTACGCCCGCGCGACTCGCCCGCATCAGATGGCGCTCGCCTGCGGACGCGTGGACTAGCGACCATACTCGCGTTTGTACTCGCCCGTGCTCGCTTGTACTCGCTCGCACTCACACGGGATCGATTGTACTCGATCGCTCTCTAATGCGTTTGCTTGTGCTCGCCAGCACTCGTGCAATCGTTTGTGCTTATCTGAGCTCTTTAGCGTTCGTTGGAGTTCTGAGTCTATATTCTCCTGCCCTCATGTGCAGTTTTTTCGCTCGGTGAGGCTCGCCTGCACTGTTCTACGCTCTCTCGCTATCCCGTTTATCTGTCTCCGACAATACTTGAAGAAAGTCTCATATCCACGTGCATCATTCACCCAAACTCGTCAACGCTTGTATGTTCTAGTTTCCATTGTCTCCGTTAGTGTCTGTATGAACGAATAATGTGACCTCCCTTCTCACTTGCTCATGATCGTCTGTATTTGTGGGTAGCATATTCTCTCACAATTCGAAAATACTCCTCACTCTCCTGTGCTCGCTTCCACTTTTCCGTCTTTATAATCACATTTGCTTCTGCCTTCCTTATTTGCCCGCAGTTATTCACTCTTCCTGAAGCACACTCCGTACATGATCATCTAGTATCGTGTATGCTTCTTTCTCTTATCCATTCATGCTTACTCTTTTCCGAGCATCTTGCCAACTTTTATCAAACTTCTAGCTCTTCCAATGGCATCAGAGGAATTCACTGCGGCATCTGATCGCTTAGTGTTCACATAAGAGGCGAAACGATCGCCATTTGGAGTGGTGACTCCTGTAATTTCTCTTGTTGATACCGTCGTAGACCGGGTGGTCCTAGGAACCAGAGCCAGTTGGCCTTCGATGTAGCTAATTGGTTGGATCGAAAGAAGCGGCTGTCTGGAGAAGAATTGTTGAGGCCGGTTTTTCGGATCGAGATTTTCGAGGTTTCCCTAATCAACTGGCAAATCAAAATCTATAAATGTTTGTCCTTTCATTCCATTTTCTTTTTGTTATCAAGTAACAACTATAACAATTCGAAGCTTATCGGAATGAATTCAGGTCATGACAATAGCTTTCAGTGATTAACAACATTTATCACAGGAACAGTTAAAACACACGGAGTGTCATAGATTAGAATTTTTGGACAATGTCTTGGTTATCTACAATTCCACTAAATATTTCTTTGAGACTAAACGTAATTTCTAATTTTCGAGAAATATAACCAGTACTTTCATCCAAAAAATATCGTAAATCTCTGGACTAGAAAACGTGATTCACAGTTCCATTCTCAATAAAAAGTGACAATATATATGTCCTACCAGCATATGTGTACAAATAAGCGTTTCATCTATAAACAAATAATATTGTAGAATCAAATTCGACTGATATGTTTTAGAGAATAACACTACTACTACACTACACTACTTTCTCAGTGAATAAACTACTAAAGCCAATTGTCTGTCCCACTATTGTTTGCAAGAAAATGTAACCTTTTCTATTGCGGATAAATTTCGAGCTTTTTTATGACTCCTAAAAAATAATCTCATTCAAATCACTCGAATATATGAAAAACCAACTTTGTACACATGCAGACGTTTGGAATACAGCGCTTAACGGAAGAAATTGACGAGCGACAAATGAAGTCTCGCGGCTGATCCGAGGAGACGAAGTCGACGCGCTGCCTCAAAGCTGAGGCGGGGCTCAGCGCAGAGGCTGTCGCCGCCGCGGGCCGCGGCGGTGTCCCCAATGCGCGAGTATCGACTGCTCCCGCATGCCCGGATCGGCGGCGCGCGCGGCGGCTCCCCGGTTTTAAATCCGCCCAAGGAAACGCGCACGCTAATGATACGACGGAGGGCTTAGCAACGGCGGTCGCGGCAGCAAGCCGCACAAGGGACATATCGGGGACTGCGCTCGCAGAGGTACCGAGTGGAAGACGATACGCAACGAAAATACGAGTCTGAAAATGGTTAGTAAGATTTAATCGAATGTAATATCCTGAAAGAGGCTAACTTTAACTCACAATAATTGTGATATAAAAGGGGTGATAAGTATTGAAATTCTGCGGACTAGAGATTGACGCATGCTCAATTCTTTCGTCTAATAGCTAATCGACACAAATGATGCCCATTGTGTTTCATTTACAACCATGTCGACTAGAAATGGGAAGCGCGATATGCATTCCGGTTTGGACATGAAAGGAAGAGCACGAAAATAATTTCTAAATGACATGTATGAAGGCCCTTTTGACATTTACTTCGTCCTCTACAATCCACCATATTGTTTTTAGATCAGATTTTACGACACCTTTTAGATCAGACAACATATATTGGCTTCTGGCAATGCCCGTGGCTCGGTGTTCTAGAGAGAGAAAATGAATTTTAAGTTATACCAGAGCCTACACGATGACACATTATTACAATGAAGATAATGCGCCGTTTTCATCGCTTACAAAGTGGATCATTATTATTAAAAACAACAAACTAAACAAATTAACTAAGGTTTGGAGTTTTTCATAATTTTTTAACGACTGCAAATTATTTCGTATTCAAGGACTGCACGCGCATTGGCATTATTACTTCAACTATTTCGTTTCCTATTTCTCTTTTTACCGCGTGCGTTTATAAATGATGTTGCTGAAGCTGCGTAATCCGTGAGATTTGGTTCGAATCATGACAAAGGTGGGCTTCGATAAACGAAGTGTAGCTGGTTAGACGATGCAACTACTTACATGAGAATTCTTGAGGTCGTCTGATTTGATATGTCATTTACGAAATTTCCTTCTGTCAACGCCTGACAGATCTGGGAAAAGTGCCCTCAGAGAACACGTCAAGGACTGTGTGAAATCTTTCCTGCTCTACCCTGAGTCTCATCTCAAGTCCCATATAATCTATCACCCTTAAGAAAGGTGTAGGCAGTACATCGAGAAATCAAGCATGACTCGAATTATGGGGCAGGTTCATTCTAAGAAGAACGCGAAGGAAAATAAGAAGAAGAAGAAGAAGAAGAAGAAGAAGAAGAAGGTAAAAGTAAGATAAGGAGAACGCAATGAAGGGGAGAAGGAGGAGGATAAGGAGAAGGCGAAGGCTAAAAAGAAGAAAGTGAGGGAAAGACAAAAAAGAAGTAAATGAAGGATTTTTCACATCCCCTCCTCCGCTCCCTCCTCGTCCTTTCCTCCTCCCTTTCCTCTTCTTTATCCTCTGTGCCCGTCGCCGGGATGTGCTCGTCGGAGTCGTCTGCGCCTTGGAGCTCGCGGGCGCGGGGCCCGGGCGTCTGGAGTGGCGACGACGCCGTCGCCGTCGCCGTCGTGGCGCACAGCCTCAGCAGCGAATGTTCCGCTCCGCCTGGTACCGTTGCAACTACTCCACGTGCATTATGCACCGTTGTATCTCTGAGTGGTTCACGAAGGGACTATACTGCGAATATTTAACAATTAACTTTTGTTTTATGAGTGAAAACGTAAGGGCTTAAAAATGATAAAACTGGTATATTTACAATGTTTTATATGAAGTAGGGGTGTCATTCATATCTGTTTGAAATAACAATATTATTTAGTAGATACGAAAAGAAGTTCTAAATAGCAGGACAGATGTGACTTTGGGGATAAAGCACTCTCTTCTGAGGCGATATTTTTCGGAATATCTTACTGCTTTCCCACAAGTTGCTATCATACATTTTTCGGAATTATCTTGTTCAAAGGTAGGTCTTCATAGGTCTGCCAAGAATTGATCGTATTTAGTCATATCAAGCTTCGTTTAAATTACTCGGGTTCTAATCACCTTCCTTCGTCGGTATCACAAGTAGCCCAAGAGGTCCCATCATAAACTGACATCAATTAAATTGTCTACAATCTTATTTTCCTGCAGAGCGCTAGTTCTACTAAACCGCGAGTCTCCCCTTTCCAACTATTTAATTGGGGACACGCTCCCTAACGAACTAAAACATTTAAAAAATGCCAACAAGATTTCACAAGTACAAATGTCATACAAAGCTATCTAAATTAGTGGGCTGTATCCAAGGGGAAAAGTGAAATAAAAATCCATTGTTTGGGGTATTCAATGCTACTGTTATCAATGTAATTTATTATTGTGACTATCACCGAAAGTTTTAATACTCAGTAATGTAATTTATGATTAAAATGTAATTAAGAATTAGAATTCATATTATTAAAACCGCAAGTTGCTGTTTCTTATTATCATGGATCTTTCCAAAATTACCCTACAAACCTTTTATGGAACTTTATCCCGTTTCATTTCATTCAGTTCTCGGTTTATCGGTCTAGGCATCTAACGCGAAAAAAATGCTAAACAAAGTTAGTATTGCCGGTCCGGATAGCCAAGATCGTTATGGCAGTTGTGCCCTACCGATCTCGAACCGAAGGATCGCGGGTTCGAGCCCCGCCTCGCGTATGGTTGTACTTGTGTTCGTCCTTTCACCCTCTATCGTCACCATATTATGTCATCTTCACAGTTACCATACCATTAAAAGCAGTAGTGACTGCTAATGACCTGGATGTTGATGTGATCTTAAATAACAAAAAAGTTAGTATTTCTTGCAAATTCAAAGTTAAAGAATTTTAGAAAGAATGTCGACAAATTGTATTTATTTAATAATTAGATATTCGTAATAAATGAGTAATATTTTAAATTAACAAATGAAATATTATCAAAAAATTGTCCCCCCCCCTAAAAAAACATATTAACACGCTTCTGATGTGCAGAGCGCTAGCAGAGCCCCCTCATTAATTATGACGTCCGTATGACACAGATCAATTCAGAAACGCGTAGAGTAATTTCTTTTGGAATCGACGCGGATATCACTATTGTGTGCGTTGCACAGTGCACGGAGCTCCATGTCGGCCTACGCTCTGTCGTGCGGCGCTGGGCGGCGCTGCGGTCGCCCCACGATTAGCATGCCGGTGTTTAGAGGCTAATGGATATCCAGACGGTGAGACGAGCCACACGCCGGGCCTTCCGGTGCCGCTGCCCGCTCTTTTACGAGGTGTTTCGTCGCTGTATCACCGCCATTACGCCACCCAGATCGCGGCCATCCATCGCTCTAGGGGCGCATAACGTATTCTTTTGTTTTCTTAGTCATTCTGGGAGGAGGGCAAGGGAGAGTTCTCGAAACAAATCGTAGTCATTCCCGTCGACCGGGGCGAAGAGCAATGCTCTCCGAACCGCAATTAACGTTTTGTCGGTTTAGAGGAAGCTTATATATCCTTGCTACTCACTGGAATTGAGGCTTAAAATCGAGAATATTTTAGTAATGTACTGAACAATATTGTACATGAAATAAGATTTGTGCTCCTTGAATGTAATGTTCCTCCAACATTCGGAATCGTAAAAATGATGTTCAGGACATAGCAGAAGATACAGCTTGTAAATTATATAATTATGTTCTCAGAACTCTCAGCCTCCTCATTCAGTCTTGAAAAGAAAAATTACATCTTCGATAATCGGTTTGCGCAGTCACAAAAACATTAATATAAGAAACAGAATGCCATGTGGTGGTCCCAGAAAACATTTGGAAACTACTATATATTTGTACTTTTTTCGGGGGATACAAACGTTTGTAATAGCTACTGAAATACAAAAAGAACAATCCTTAGGAACTTGATTAGGCTACATTTCTTCACGCGGCGTGGCTCGGGCGGTGAAGAACATGACGAGACTAGCCACGAAAGGTCATCTTCGTTCCGTCACTTGAATCGGCCGCGATTTTCACAAACAGCCCTTCCACCCCCAACGTGCAACGCGCAACTTGAAATGTCATTCCGAGAACCGCCTCCCGCAATATGCCCCGTTGGCAACACCTGTCGCTGGCCAGCCCTCGCTCGCGGCGCCGTGGAAGGCAGCCAAGGCGAAGCTGCAGCGCCATCAATAGCCCGCGCCGGGAACCGCTCGGCTCTGCCACCGGATATAGCTGAGGCGCGCCCTCCATGGCCTCCAACGCAAGGACCCCTCCGGGGCAGGCGCTCCGAGGCGGGCCCCTCGCGAGGCCCACCCTCCTGCCTCTCTCCAACGCACCCACATGCCCTCCCTGCAGGGTCGTGGGGGACCGCGCTTCCGGACCACACGCACTCGCCGCCGCCGCTGCACGGCGCATCATTTAAAGCTCATTCGATGGGGAAGCAAAGGCTGCTCCCATGCCATTCGATTCATCATTTATTCATCGTGGTTAGCAAAATGTTAACGTAAACATTAGACCAGCGTGAAAATTCGCCAAGTCCAAGTTTACACTTCACGTATTTCGAGAACAAAACATTACCATGCAATGAAGACAAAAAAACAACAACAACAACAACAACAACAAAGTTTTCGATAGAGAGAAACAGATGTGTTTCGTTAAATCCATATTCACTTCGGAACTGAACTAACTAATTCAATTTGGACTAGAAGTTAAAAATAACATTCTAAACCTCTCAAATAATTGTGATTTTTTTTTGAAATACTGAAAATATGAACTTGGGAACTATGGGTACCTGGAATTAGAGAAAAATATGGATAATCAAGTAGAGGTGCCAAATCCCCTCAAATAGCCTTCATCGTGTATTTATGACAAAAGTTTGATCACAACTTATGAACAAATATGTGATTTTATTGAAATTCCACCCTGGTAATTATCATGACTGAGGAATCTATAGAAATATAACAAGTTATACAAGCAAAAATTAAATTACACAAAATAAAACCAATAATAAATAGATATGCTAAATTACCGTACAATACCGTCCTACTGATTTACAAAAGTTTTCATACGTCCACTACTTTTATATGCATGCCGACCAAATCAGCGCAACCAAATCGAAAACCAAAAAATTCCAAATAGTCCAAAATCAGTTCCTCCGCACCATCAAGAATGCACCATACTTCATCTCCAATTCACAACTTCATAAAGAATTCGTGTTCGAACCGATAACTAACCACATTCTTTTATTATCTGCCCACTTCGTCCACGACATTCCAAATATACCCAATTTAACCCCCCTAAGACTGCCAAAACCCAATTCACAGAACCCGCATCAAGAACAAATTTCCGTTTCATACATTCCTCAATAAGTTTTCAGATCTCGACCCAATGTATAGTTATCATATAAAGATACCTCGTTCACCCTTGTACTATGTAAGTTGTATTTTAATATTAGTAGTAAGTTTATTGTAAATTAATTATAAGTAGATTTTAGTAATCATAACAAATGTAGAGTGTTTTAACACTGACTTTTGTATTATTCAATTCAAAAGAAAATAAATAAAAAGAACAATTCTTATGAATGTTCTTACTGGAAAATGTACCGCCCGAAAGAACTTCCGATAATTATGTACAAAGGTAATTCAGTATATTAAACGAAAAATCGTGTCTTCTCGGTATTAGACACACTCCAGCCAATTTACAAAAAGTCACATTAAAGGTGACTTGTTTTAAAAAAATATAGATGAAATTTCTAGACAATACAGAGGAGTGTCCAGGAAGGGTCCTCTAGCTTCTCGATTTTATTTTAAAGTTGTTGTTATTAACTGCTTTCTTTTCTGTTATTTTACGTAGGCCAAGTAAGTCTTTGGAATGCCGACTTCTAATGCTTGGATACGGGTATGAAGTGGAACCTAATTTAAATTTTCGGGTTGCAGGGCAGGCTGATAGGCTATTGTAGAATCGGGTGGAGAGTGTATCCATTGCATTATTGGGCAATGGATAGAGATCTTTTTGAATTTGCTCATTGCGGATAAACAAAGGTGCGTTTACTGCCCAGCGGAGATACTTCTTTTGAATTATTTGTAGTTTATTTAAATTGCAGTTTGCTGTACCTCCCCAAATTTGACAGGCGTATGTTAGTGAAGGTCTTATTATATATTTGAAAATGGATATTGACATTGTTCGAGTTGTTTGATTGCATAGTATTAGTATTGGGTTATGATCCAAATTTAATGTTGAAATTGCATACTGATGTATGGACCAGTTTATATTTTGCGTTAATACTACGTCAAGTATATCCGGTTTAATGCTTTTATTTTACGGATAATGTGTTGGTTATGTGGGTGCATGTATTATCCAATTATTTTTCATGGCAATTTCTAATAAAATTTTTTCTTGAGGGGTGGTAGTATCAAGCATGGGGCTGACATTTTTTGCATAAAATAGTATTTTATTATTATTATTATTATTATTATTATTATTATTATTACTGAATATAGTTTCCATAATATCTATGGGCAGTTTCTTATTTGGCGGTTTGCAAACTGTTATTAATATGATGTTACATACTGAAAGAGATATTGATATTGCTACCATTTCTAGATTATTATTTTGTGGGTTATTGCAGGGTTATGTTTTATCTTACGTATATTTTTGATAGCAATTCCTCCACCTGTGTGGATTGCGTTTCTGTCTTTTCTATAGATTATGTAACCTAGAATATTGACTTTATTGTTATTATTGAGGTGAGTTTCTGTTAGACATGCAATATCTATTTTTCGGTCGCGAAGAAAGTGTTTGAACTCGTAGAATTTTCCTTTGAAGATCGTGGGCACTCCAATTTAGGATTTTTAAATCGGTGTTATGGTCCATTGTTTATTATTTTTGGCAGAATTTGTTGCAGCAATTGTTGTATTTGTGGGAATAGAGCTTTATTTATTCTATTTGTTATTATTGGGTTTAAGGTATTTACGTTTGTTGGCAATTGTGTTACTGGAGCGTAATTATTCGTAAGGTTGTTACGTGATTCTGGGGAAACTGTTGAAAGTTTTGGAAAGGGTCTAATATTACAAATATTGGGAGAGTAACTGGTTTTTTGGTTGGAGTTTGCAATCAGAATTGGTTGGTTAATAAGTTGATTTGGTCTTTGGTACGTTTTAACATTGGTCTGTAATTTAGAAAAGAATTATTATTGGTCATTTTTGTTTTGAATATTTTGCATCCTCTGTAATTTAGCATTATGATTTTTAAAGCAGTTAACACACTTTGCTGGAAAACTTTTAGGCTTTGGACATTTTGAATAATGATGATTATCTAAACATCGGACACAGCGTGGTTCTAATTTACAATTTGCTTGCGTGTGTTTTATGTTTTGACATTTTTTACATTGAACAGGTACGTTTGATTTGTTTTTATATTTCACTTTGATAACACAATTGAGTTGTCGATTCATGTGCACTGTCAACACTATTGAATAGTCGATTCACATGCACCGTTTCACGTCCCTGGTCATTATCTAACAATTCTATTGCATAAATTTATAATTGTTCTCTTCTTTTGTTGAATAGTCTGTAAACTGAGATAATTGGATAGGTTTTTCTAATTATAATAGCATGTCTTAGTTTGAATATGCTGTAGCGATGTCATAGATTGTGGCGGAAATTGTTTTCTTTGTTAGGTAAGTACAGTATGGAATTTCTTCCTCGTCGCAGAATTTACAGAATTTTCTAACGTCATCTACTGTTGTGAATAATATTGCAATTTGATTTTGTTTTACTTTTGAAGTAAAGTCATTTGTAACAAGCTTTTGGATTTCCACGATTAATGAAGTAAAGTTCGGAACATTTTCTGCATTTTTAATTATGCTTATAGGGGGAATTTTGGGTTGTCTAAGTTTAGAATTGGTACATTTTCTAAAGTTCCATACCTGTTTTGCAAGGGAATATTATAGAATGTCTGCTCTGGAGGATCTTCTGCTGCACCCAATCCACGTTTTTTTTTGTAGCACTTTCTTGCTGAACTTCAATAGTCTCTTGCATATTTGACGCACTCGGTTGTTGAAGGATAACACACATTGCTTGATTCACTGATTGCACAGATCTTTGAAGCTCGCGTTGCTGTATTTGATAAAGTAGCATTTGATTTTGCTGTATTTGCTTCTGAAGATGATTTTGCGTTACTTCAAGTTGCTGTTGTAATTGCTCATTTTGTTGGCGAATTTTTGCGAATTCCCCATAGTTGCGGGAGTACGAGTGATGAGTGGAGTACGAGTACTGACTTGGTGATATATCCCCCTAGGGGGACATCACCCTTTAACATGTGGTTCACTTCACTAGTAATTCTAATTTCACTTTGACTAGAACTGAAATCTGAACAAAAGTTTTAAGGTACACTTTCGCACCTTCGACCTGTCACCGGCTGTCCCGGGCCTTATCTTGGCACTGCGAGAAGCAGTAACTACCCTCCGAGCGGCAAGCACGTCTACTCGCGATCGCTGCCAGACTGAACTGTCATGAAGCAGAAGAGCATTAACAGGCGGCTTGTCAGCACTAAGTGGCTTTGTTGGAACCTCAGCCCAAGTACAGAAGGCGTTTGCCCCCAGTTTCTCGTTCTGTCCTCCATTATTAAATCACAATTGAAAATGTTCTGATTTAAGATCTTTATTTAAGGATTATACTAATAGACACCTCAGTAATGGGCAACTCATGACCATTGGACAATACTTCTTCTGTGAAATGTTTTTCAAAGTATATGTTAACATCTAAGGATTAACCTGTTCAAATGTGGCAAATCTGTACTGAATATTTGGAACGTATTCTGTGTTGACCCCTATTTTTTCTCCTTTTCTACGACAATTTAAATTTCTTTATTATCTACAGGTGTTCATAAACAATATTGGTCTAACAGAAGGTTAGTGGTCAAGAACAACACTACTTTAAAGAACGGAATGCCAATAATAATGAGCTTCGAATAATTGATTTCGTAATTACGCTAATATTTCAACTAAAACATTAAAAGGAATGCAATTGTAATGAAAACTGAATGTTCAATTTAAAACAATGGAGATGACTGGAAGAATATTGTGACGAAAAGATCAGCACAAACCATGGTTTCTCGGCGAAAAAATATTAAAATACCCTAAAATAGTGTAATAATTATTAATATCATTAAAACAGAACAATAAATTAACTTCATTAAATACTATGTAATTTAAAAAATAATAAGATTGCCTACATCATATTTCTACAGAATATACTCGGAAGGATATTTTCGTCGAAATAAAGTTCAATTTGTATTTGCATTAGCACAGTTTTTTTTACTTGAATTTACTGAATAAGTGTCAAACAGGACGAACACTTAATTGAGTACGTACGTTTATTTGGAAGTTTGCATGTACAGGTAACTCCTTCGCTTAAGAGTGAACTGCTCTTTGAATACCATCGGCTACGAAATACTTCCTCGTCCCATGCTGCTAGCACGAAGCCGTAGGGGAGTTTTCAATTACGATTTCGATATATGCAATGTCGCGAAGGGTGCATGTCATATTTAATGACATTATTAAGGGGCATTATATATTCATTGAATTTGCCATAGTAGCCCGGGGGACGCAATTCCTCCCAGGCCCTTCGCCAAGAGAAGGGGGCCACCGAACGCCAAGGGGGAGGGGGCGCCCCGCAACCCCTCAGCAGGAATCGCCGGCACCTGCGCGCTCGCGCTACTTCTCAAATAACGCTCTCTTTGTGATAAATAAAGAAAATTGGCATTCTAATGAACATCTAATGTTTTTTAAACCGACTTCCAAAGGCGAAGGTTATACAAGTCTTCGTATTTGGGTATTTGTTTATTCACCCAGAACGTCCGCAACTCTCCGATTTACATGTTTTTTGCTTTGCCTTAAGGGTATTCTGGTAGCACTTCTACTAGTACCGACATATTTGAGTGATATTCTGATAATGTGGTGCAAAGATATCGCGATACTTCTACAACACTTCAACCGTGCAACTGTAGCGGCTAAATCGTGCGCGGTAATTAAAAAAAAAATATTCATATTCTATTGACCTAACTTTATATTGTTACTGTGTGTGTCTCCATGTAAACTATTTATGAATATTAGCAGTGATATATTTCATGAACAGTTTTCTTCAAGATATGAGAATATCTTGTTTGTATAAGTTTGCGTAATGTTTCTTTAAATTATGTCAATTTCCTTGAAACACGAAAACAACATAACTACATAATGTTATGTTTTGTCCTAATAGAGTACAAATATACCAAATTTGTACAATGTATCAAATAAATAGCGCAAATACTATTTTCGTTTTCAATTTCAAATTTTCAAAGTAATACTATTTATCCTTTGTAAAGTATACTTTTAGATTTTTAGTTAAAATTTTAAATGATGTAAGAGTAGAATATTAAATCTCTCTTTTGGATCTGTTCGATTTTACGGCTACGGACGGCCTTTTAAAACTAGTGACTGGAAAGCAGAACTTACGCACGATGCAGATTTGCCTCTTCAAAATCTTCCGGCGACGGCGCGTCGCCCCTTTCGCGCGATTTGCCGCGGAACCGCGAGGCGGCGGCGGCGGCGCCGCGACACGGGCTACCCGCAAGAACTCCCCCTCCGCGCCGCCCCAGCGCCCCAAAGCCGCCAGCCTTTCCTCCACCCCCGCCGCCACTGTCGCCCTGGATCGTCCTGCGTCACTCTGTGACGCCGCCCGTCGCCCTCGCCGTCGCCCACCGTCGCCCTGCGTCGCCTTCTCCACTTCCTTCCAACTCCGCCCTTCGCTGCCAACCTCCGTCACTACCCGCTGACGCCACCACCGCCGCTCCAAATCTCCCACTTTCTTGGCCAGATCAACGCCACGTCCCCGCCAACCCAACTCTCGACCAAAATCCCCCTCGCCGACGCGGTCACCGACCCGTCGCCTTCGTCATTCCGCTGCCTACATCTGCATGGCTTTTTCGCTCTCCACGTCCCTTCGCTGCATCCGCTCCCAAACGCCCGTTTTCGCGAGAATTAAATTTCACGTCTTGTTCCTTCCCGACACCTACGTAAATGTCTTTCTGTCACTCCTGTCTTGGATTTTCTTGCGCTACCGTACCATTATTTACCCTGTCCGCTTGATCGAAGTATTTGACATTACGCCCACAAGTATGGGATCACCAGCTGTAGTATACACTAATGCCAGTGCTTCCTCGTAGCTTGATTTTTTCTTCTGTTCACTTAGATTTCGTGTGTTTTTCGCTGCCTCGGAGCACCTAATTTCCCTAAACACCGCTCCATCGCCGTTTTGCCTTCAACATCCCCCTTGTCCCCTTTGTTCTCGTCTTCTTCTCGTCGCGCCGTGTCTTTTCCTTGAACCATCTCGCTCTTTCTTTTGCTGTCCCTTCAGCGTCGCCTCCCTCACCTCGCTCGTGCTATTTCCATTTCCTCGACCCACTCACCGTCTCAGGGCGCGGTTGCACTCTTGCTCGTGGCCGCCATCCCACCTTTCGGTTAGTCTTAGGCGGGCCCTCTCGGGCCCTCCGTCTAGCCGCCGTCTCTCCTGCAGCGTCTACCCTGGGGGATTTTCAGGTTCATTAGGATAGGATTAGGAGCAAGAAAATCTCCCTATAGCGTGTCTTCCCCTTGCCAGCGTCCCCTCCCCCCCTTAAGTCCTCCGTCGAGACCTCAGCCCCCCTAAATCTCTTGACTTGCACGCTAAAAGTTGCTTCATTATTCATGCTCCGCCGAGAAGGTCAAGGATTAGTCGCCCGACTCTTTTTCTTGCGTCCGGGATCGTCTTCCTACTGCTTGCTATGATTTTATTTCGCGGATAAGACTTTTGTAGTTACGTCTGTCGCTTAAGATCACGACTGTCTCAATCGCCGTCTTGCGCGCTTTCTGGAAGCTCTTTCTTTCAGTTCTTTCTTCTGGAGCAAAGCCGTTTCTCATGCATGTAGTCCTTCCTCTCCGAGACAAAATATTTTCGTGTTTACTTATGGTTTGCCGAGGTTAGCTCGGGAGCTTTTACAGGAAAAAAAGAACTTGGCGAAGAGCGCCATTTGAACGCCCCGTTCTCTTTCAGCGGGCAGAATTCTCCTCTTCATCTGAAAGCAGATTTGTTCCTGAGCGCCAGTGCGATTACCACTCGGCGAGGCTGAGGCGTTGTCGCAGCCATTGTCGGAAAGAAAGGGTTCCCGGGAAAGGGAAGAATCCCCTTTATTCACTATCGTTCGTCTCTACTATCGTCTATATCTCGGTTGTCGACGTCCTCATTGTTTCATAACATTTCACCGACACCAAACCTATTCGAATATTTCCCAAGTCTGTGCTATGATCCTGTGTTCGAGAAAATGCTTAGTTCATTTATCATCCTCATTTATCTTACTGATTAATACCCGTTTTTTTCTATTTCGCATTTTAATGCCACTCCTAGCTGTGGTGTCTATCGTCGTTGTCAAGATGCTACCCATTTCTCTCACCGCTTCTGCTACTAGGTTGAGCTATCTCATGAAACTTCATCAGTGAACGAAAATACAGAAATAAAAATGAATTCCTTTTCCAAGCAATCAATCGGAGGTAAAAAGAGGAGTAAATTGAAAATATTAATATCATCCTTCTCTGTCTCTCCATCGAGAATTCGAAATTGGAACCGACATATTTACTATGCTCTCAAGTGATGACCGCTCAGAACAGAACTGTCGCAGACTCCACAATAACCCCCTCAGATCACCGCTGCAGCCGCCACCTGACAAGCAAGTCCTGCGGACGAGGGGGCGTGCCCCAGCAGCCGCCGTCGCCGCCTCCACTGCGCGCAGGACAATGGCCCCCCTCCATGCGCCCCGCCTCGCCCCGCCCCCATCTCCGGCCCCGCAGCCGCACGGCATGAATTAGAGCATCCGAGACGTGACGAAAATGCAGGATTTCTCCGATTCAATTTGTCGGATTTCCGCTCCGTGCTTTCGTTAATGCTGACTTCCTTTCCGGGAGCAGTTTCGCTTGATATGACGTTGCAGCAACATTGCGGAGCCGGGCAGCCTTTGTGCCGTCTGACTTGCGACGCGGCAGGCGCGCGGGCGACGCGACGGCCGGAGCGAGGACAGAGGGCAGGGACCTCCGCGTACAGAGCGGTTTGTCCCATTCGCACACCTACTGGTGGCCAATGATTCCGTTTTGGAAACGCAGCTTACGACTCGCAAACAAAAGATAGGTGTTTCCCATGAGCGTTAGTGCTTCACGAATTGATACGGGGAGTCGACAGTTGAAGCATGCCAATATTTGGTTCTATCAAAACGGTAATGTAATATTAAAAACATACATTAAAGTTGTATATTTGCAAACATTTGATCGCCGTTATAGACAAGATATGATTATTATATCAAAATTAAGCTCTTTAAGGCAATAAGCTTTTTGGCCTATTTCCTTCTCATAAAATTCTCATGCATTAGAAACTATACGTTCATAAAAATAATCCTATAACAATAATTAATTAATACGGGAGAGGGGTAACAATAAGTATACAAACACTTGTTTAAGAACGGTAATATTAAACAATGAAGAATTCTCTTTGCATTTAGAGAACATCCTACTGCTCAGAACCGAGTAACTTGGATATAATTTCATCTTAGGCCATCAAGTTCAATTATGTTATTGCAGAATTTTTAGTGTCAAATTTCTCTGAAAACATGGTCATACCCCAAGTTTATTTCTAGAAATATAAGCGGTATTAATATTATATTCCCAACATTTCTAATTGGTCTTCCTCTTTCTTAAGGAGTAGTTATTTTACTTTCCAAACCCTCCTTTAAATAGTCGCGAGGGCAGGGTCATTCATTATTAACTTCAACTTAAACTACAATAACCAAGAAAGCATGCAATAAAGAGCATAACAGTACGAGAACAATAGAATATGCTACATTTCATACCGTGTACGACATTCCATACTATAGTTCTCACGAACGTTTAGGAAACTGTAAAAACGTTATCTATGCTACTGGTACTTGAACGTGTCGTTAAGACTAAAAGTCTGCACAGATCAAAGCAAACCCCTCTAATTCAATAGTGCCCTCTCGATCGTTTAATTACGATAATTACTTCTTCCTCCATGGCGACAATGCTGCTGATGGCTGTCGTGGTGGGGCCCATGAAGTGGGACGATCCTTGCGGTCGTGACTGTGAAACAGGTTCTATAGTAGAAAAGCATGGATGTGTTGATAACAGATCATGACAGCGAAAGACGACTTAGTTGCTAGCAGTCAAATTAGAAGGAAAAATGTGATGATAGTAGAATTTAACTATTATTCATTCCTGTAGTTTTATTACTATTATATTATCTTGTAGTTTTATACTATTATTATTATTATTATTATTATTATTATTATTATTATTATTATTATTATTACTATTATTTAACAATTCATATATTCATTCTTGTAGTTTTGTGTGTACATATGTTGGCTATTTTCGTAAATTTTAAGCCCAAAATATCCTTCAAAAGTTCATTTAATAATACACTTATATATAATTGATACATAAATTGTTAAATTAATTCACAGTTTTCATAAACTTTTACTGAAATGAGTTAAATGAAAAGAACGTTTATGTAAGTCTTTGGGCAAATTGTTAGATATGTTTTCCCACAACTCTTTATGAAAATGGAAGTGCATTTTCTACATTTAATATAAACGTTTAAAGCTACTCAGTTATTAATATACATTTCTTGAAGAAATCCAATAAATGTGCAGGGTTGATACAATGTGTCATGATATGATCTTTCAGTAAATAACACAGAGCAGACAGAATGTTTAAGTTTCCTGCTACTTCGCTGATTTGCGAGTGCATGTGAATTTTAAAAAGAATGTGGTGAACAATTAGCTCGTGCATCCATTTTACACAGCAAATGGAATCATATTATGAACTACCTGCATCAAAGGTATATTAGTAAAAATACAAAATATTCCCCTTCGTGCATTACCGTTAGGTCTGTTATTGTTATATATTTTAAAGCGTTAGTAATACTTTAAATTCTGACATAGTACAGCGCATAATAATCACTGCCTTAAATAAATTGTGTCCCATAATCAAACTTGACAGATGTCCTCAAAACGGCTGTGTCGGGTCCTGAATGAGCTGACCAATCGTCACCTCAAAACAAAGTTCTCTAAAAGCTGTCTTCAATTAAATTTTACAGAAGTGCATTTTGAAACTTAGGATTATCTAATAACGATACTTAAAACGGTTATGCCATTTTGTCAATAAGTTTCGTACAAGCGTTAAGTTGAAAACTGTACTGACAAATGTATAACATTTTAAAACAAAATAGAGTTAAAGGGTTATAACATTAATACAAATTAAAGGGTTTGAATGTAAGATTTGAATGAAGAGGCCGGCATGCATACCGGTCCCGCGTTGGCCTAGCGGAGGGCGTGTGACGGAGCTGACGGGCGCGCCACCGCAGCAGGAAGCAGCACCCCCCGCTCCCCGCGGCGCGCGCCTCGCCGGGGGCAGCCCGCGCTAATACGACGCCGGGGGCCTCCGTAAATTTCGAGCGGACGGACGGGCGGGCGGGCGCACGCTCGCTCGCGATCGGTGCGTGGCGCTGTAAAAACAATTGCAAGAAACCCGTTTGGCGCACCGGAACGCGCGGGCGCCCTCGCCTGCTGCTCCTCCTCCTCCTCCGCCGCCGCCGCCGCCGCCACTACCTCATCGTCGTAAACTTGTTCCGGCGGGAGACGCGTGCAGCAAAACCCCCTCTTGCTCTCTTTCCTCTTCTCCTCTTTTCCCCCTCCATCTGCCCGCCAACTTCCCTCCTTCCCGCGCGGTTGCGCCCGCCCCCCTCTCTCCGCCCGTCCTCTGCCCGCCGCGCTGCGCCCACTCACGCTGCGCGCGGAGCAGCGTTTTATATTTCGGCGAGACGTCGTCAATCCAGGAAACCTCATATTTCCTGTTTCCTGCAGCAATTGTCTCTGCACCGGATAGCCACTGCCGCCGCCATCGCCGCGCGGAGCCGCTCAGCGACGCGGAAAGTTGAGGTTCCAACCCCGTGACCCGCCCCCCGCGCCACCCTTTCTATACCCTCACCTATCTCCATCGCCCGTGCCACCACCCTCCGTCGCCGCCGCCGCTTTTGCTGATTCAAGTGGCACAGCTGTCGTCGTATCCGCCGCCAGTGCCGTCACTTTCACTGCCTTAGACGTTGCCACCTGCGCGCTTCTGTCAGCGTCAATCATTGTCAAGCAGCTGCCATTGTATCACCCCGGCGGACTCAATTCTCGTCACCATATTCATCGCTTCAACGACTTCAACCCCGAGACTATAGCTATCCACCTCTCCGTCGCTACCGCCTTCGCTCTCCTTAATCGAAATGATGATGTTCTATAAAACCCTGTAGATACGCAGTTCCCGCTTACGAATATCTCGTGTTGTTCCCAGCGTGATTGCTTTATTGTCTTCCGGTGTGCCTTCCTGGCTCGCTGGCGGGCGGGCGCGATGGCTCGCTGCCTGCTGGCTGAGTGCTCTCGCCTCATCTGATTCCGCCTCGTTTGTGTGTTTGGTTACTTCGTTAGCAGATCTGTTTTAGACAGGGTCGCATCAGGCCGTTCCGTCTTATGATCACGGCCACGAGTGGTTTTGCGCCGTGAATTTCTCGTAAACGGACTGTGTTCATTGGTTACCGTGGGTCTAGGATAATGAACAGACGTTGCTTTGTGGGAAAGTAAAACTGTAATATCAGATAATTATATTTGTTTGCAATTGAGTAAATTGTATTATCACAATCATAATTAATCTATTCTAGCTACATTCTTATAACCCGTATCTAACACTGCTTACCAGTAACTATTTAAATATAACAACTAAGCCAAATTACCTATTTATTGCAAGATTTGATAACAAATAATATTAGAATGACTAAAATGCGAACATTTCAGAGTAGATATTCTTCACAATTCCAGAAAAAAATAAGTTTTTTTGGAGGGGGGTTGTAAATATAGGGCACAAACATGTCTCCGAAAGCTTAAAGAATTCTCACATTCTCTTTTGTACGCAGTGACAGTGCTGGCCTGTGTTATCGCTGTTAGAAAGTCGGGAACCGGGGCGAGCTCTCACAGTCAGGCCGGCGTCGGCGGCGTCGGCGGCGTCGGCGGCGTCGACGGCGTCGGGGCCGTCGCGCGGCGCCGCGTGCACGCTAAGCAAGCATTATAATCCCGAGATATTCCGAGTCGGCTTCCCCCGCCGCCCGTAGGTAAATTGGGTTTAACCATGACAGGTGAGTCACCTGACAGCTGACGCGGCGGGCCGGCAAGCCGGCTGGCCTCTATGGGCGGGAGGGGGCGACGGGGGCGGCGCGGGGGAGGGCGAGAGGGGCGGAGGAAGACACGCGCAATAAACCGCCGCGTACGCGCGCTCTGCGGTTCAGACGTCGCCATAAATACGGGTTAGTGCGTGCTACTTTTATTCGGAGATTAGCGCAGATTTGGGGAATAGGCGTGTAATTTTCTGGCGCCGTGCATGCGAGGCGGGGCGAGGACGTTGGCAGCGCGGCCTTCGCATTGCTTCTTGGGAGACAAGGGAGAACTTGATTCGTTGCGATTGGGTAGGGACTAGTTTATGCAATCGTGACTCTCATGTTTCTTTGTATTTTCCATTGTATCGTTAATTACCGCTTTCACCAGATATATTCATTAAAATAGTGAAATGTAATTTTTCATTAAAATAATGCAAAATTGTGGATAGCTTCTTGTCTTCTAGCATGATTAATAAAATATTTCTTTCTTTATTGGAATCGACTAGGATAAATAAATGTTTTGTTTTATTTATCCTAGTTTATAATTTTATTTTTTTTGTTTTATTTGTGTGAATTATTTAACAATCAATTTATTGTAATGTATGTTGTAAATGCACTATTCATTGTGTATACTTTAGCCCTGATGAAGAAATTAAATATTTCGAAACGTGGCGTAACTAATTGTTTCTCTAATCACATTGTCCAATCCCGTGAACCGATTTTATTTCCTTAACAAACAAATAGTTTGAAATAAGAAAAATATGAACGTTAAAAACAAATAACGAATTGTAAATTCATAACTTAAATGTGCAATCAGTTTAATAAATCTGTGTTCCACATGCCGACCATTATTACCATTCACACTTGAAATGCATATTTCAGTTTGAAATAATATTCTAATGGGAATTGTGTAATGTAACACGTGGGGGAATTGCATTCTTTAACCTCCTAGAAAAGTTGTAATTTGAAAGGTATTAAACGTTCAACGGTGTTTCCTCTCATGATAATTTACTACGCCGAAGTACTTCAGGTACCGCTCTTAATTCACACATCACACTTCCACTACGCACGAGGAATATTAGCCGACAAGCTCGGTAACGAGTTGCATCTACTCGTTAATTAGTTCTGGCAAGACAATGCCGCGTCTCAAAAACCGTACTTTTACAGCAAACAGAGTTTCCCAGCGACCGCGCGAATGCCGGGAGCGCCCGACGCATGACCGTTCCTAGAACGCCAGCCTAATTGTGGGTGCGTAGCCTCGATCTCTCGCGAATGGCGCCTCCATAAAGCTAGCGAAAGCGCGGCGCGGGCGCTAGAGCGGCCAGCGCGTGGCTAGGTCTCGGGCGCGCCAACACCCTGGGAGTTCCCCAAGGACCGAGTTCACGGCCGACGTGTCAAGACGGTAGATCCTCCAGTGTTTTGAAGCTCATAAAGGAAAAGGTGTACTTATCATTTCGCACTAACGTACTTTTTTCATTTCCTTGTAAAAGTAGTCTTGTGAAAGTTACCCCAAAATGAAAATTGATTTACTTTAAAACTGTAAGTACGTTGCAGTTCTCAGAAAATTATTTTAAATAAAATCTGACGCTGTATCTATTTTCTACTCTTATGCTTTTTGAGAATGAGTACAATATTGTATTCAAATATGAATGAAAAGAAATGTAGCTGAAAGTTGTTAATATGTTGTTAAACAATGATTGTTGCAGAAAACAGTTTTGAAAAAAATGTTTACGGTTTTTCTTGTTTTCAGTACTTAATATTTCCACGTTTTCCTTGTGTTTATACTGTTTCCTTAATTCATAATTGCGGAAAGGTATGATTCTATTAGTGGTCAATACACTGAAAAGAGTGTGGTCGATGGAAGAAGGCTGCAGAGGAAGGTGCGGAGGTGCCAAGTGGCGGTCAGAAGGAAGCGGCGGGAAGCTCAGAGCGACGTTTCCGCTTGGTTGCGGTGTCCACTGAGGCGGTGACGGTGGGGCGCGAGTGGTCTTCGCCTCCTCCCCCGCCACCTCCGGCGCCACCGCCTCCGCCAATTCCCCCAACTCCTCAACCACCACCGCCGCCGCCCCCGCCGTTTCGCGGTGCGGCGCCGCGAAGTGCATAAGCTAAGACCCGTAAGGCCGCGCCGGCTTACGCTCTGCGGAAAGTGGCGGCACCGCCTCTTCCGCCCAAGCCTCCGCCGCCACCACCGCCGCCGCCGCCGCCGCGCGCCTCAGGTACCGCCACGCCTCCGGGAATCATCAAAGACGGATTTTAGCCTAAAGAGAGGATTTAACCGGAACCGGCTTCGGCGGCGACCGAGGCGAAGAAAACGCAGAAGGAAGGGAAGAGGGCGCTGAAGATTTTTTTCTTCTTTCGCTTCCTTTCGCCGCCCAAGCGGTTTTCGCTTTCGCAGTTTCGGAGATATAAAAATATAAGCAGAAGAACACGTTAAAAATCGGGATATTTCTTCCTTTTTTCGCGTCTTTGCGTCAGCTTCCTTTCTCGAAACGTGTATGCCGGGCGACATATCCTCAGCTTGGAGATTGCAGTGCATTAGAACGCCTCAAGAGTCCACAATCCAGACTTTTCTCCTCTATATATACAGTTTTTAAGAAGAGCCAAAATCCTTCTTTAGATCGTGTAGATCTTTTCTTTTCATGGATGTATGCTTCTCGGAGTTTTGTGTCGTCGGCGCCGACCGCTGCGGCCAAGACGACGGACGATGACTGCCTATAAAATGTAAGCTGACTTAATGGCTAGAAGGTGTTCCGTCTTTCAGGCCCCAGTGTCCGAGCTTCGTCCTCGCGGCTGTGCGGGGCGACAGATTGTGCTGCGAGAGAAGGCGAAGCGCTGCTGTATCTTTCCACTACGCTCCCTTCAAAAGAGGCATGGATTATAGCGCAGATAAAGTTTATACGACCTCTGGGAGTGCGCTAATGCCAATTCTCTTACAGATCACGTTTTAATGGCTTTAAAGCCTTCGTAATACGTACGAAGAATGACCAACTGCGTATTTTCTGTTGGAGTAGCGAACAGTAAAATGGCGAACCGCATGGTGTCGACTAAGAAAAACTTCAGAGTTACGTTTCAAGTGTCGAATTACGGGTAGAATATGCATAAAATGAACTAATAGATTGCGAGTATTTGTAATGTGATTATTTAAAAGCTATATTATAATATACTTTAAAACACATATCCTCTTGTGTAAGTCATAATCTACAAACTGTTGTAAATGTAAAATATTCAGTATCCAGGTTTCATAAAATATAATACTATAAATTGATTATGTCGGCCCCGTGGCGCAGGCGGTTGCGGCAGCCGTCGTCTGTGCCGATGAGGCTCCAGGTTCGAGTCCTGCGTAGACATGGTCGTATTTGTGATTGTCCCTTCACCTATCATCATCCTTTGATCTCATAATTCACACTTCAAGGCGTAACAACCTTGTTGTAATCCAAGGATACAGCTGAAAAGCTGATCCTGGAAGAATTACACACGTTAATCGTGTAGCGTGGTCAGTAATGGCCTATACGCTAATAATAATAATAATAATAATAATAATAATAATAATAATAATAATAATAATAATAAATTCATTATATTTACTGCAAAACACGCGTTTAATTCAGTACAGAAACAATTATTTACTGGACAACTAAAATATATACTTACCATGCATGCAAAAGAACGTAACTCAAAAACTACATCAATTTAAAATGCTCACGCAATTTAAATAGGTTAACTTCATTTCTAATGTTAATACTGGGCTATTTGAAATTTTAGGAGATGAAATATTTTCATATTATTAAATGTATTATATAATTAATATATTATATATTTAAAGTAAAATATTATATATTTAAATTATTGAACAAATTCCCTCCATTTTGGATGACTTGACATTTTCATTACTTTACATTGCTGTGATCTTCATAGGGTTATTTTATTTCTACGATTTCTAATTATTTTCACCAATTATTTGTTGGGCCGGTATGTGGTATATCTTTCGATACACGAGGCCTAGCATTACCAAACGTTTCTTTGTCTTAGACTTGTAAAATGCTGAATAATTTTATCATTAAAACATTAATTACCAAACTCCTTAATAAACTTTTCTTTTTCAAATTTAACTAACCTTACAGAAAATGTAGAACATAATATTTAGATATCTTCTGAAGTAGCGTCATGACCGAAGTTTTTTGTCTCTTGTTATTTATCTTGTAGATATTAAGTTTTTTTATGAGACACTTACATTTTTCATATTGTCTTTTATTTCGGGTTCCTATTAATTTAATAGAACAGAGGCTTTCAGAATATCGTACAGAAACAAAATCTCATTTTACAACCACACTTTCTGGAAAAAATCTTTGGGGTCTTTTTGAGAAAACGCCGTTTCAGCATCACTGAAAAAGCACCAATCGATCGTATACTCTCGACAACTTTTGAGGTTTTGAGAAATTTCGAATCAATAAATTATTTATGCTCGCCAATCTATTAAAGTATAAAATACAGTTGTAATGGAAATATTAACGATGTGTGCGATGTTTAAAAAAAGTATGTGTAGTTTTTTTAAAATAAAAATCAGTAGTTCAAAAATTTGAAATGAAAATTACATTTATATCAAGCATTTAGCTCATAAGAAAATAAAACTGAAACCTTTTTTCTTAATCTTAATCTTATGAGTTGCAAAAAGTGTCACAATTTGACTCAAAATTACCCGAAAACGACTCTTTACAATGTGCAAATTATTCGTTGCATATCACTTAGAGGAAAAAAACGTTCGTTTCCCAAATCCCCAAATTTCTTATTACTGAAAGTGTTTGTGTTCTTTGTCCCGAACTGAAAACAGACCGTACGATGAAATCGACCTTTCCCACAGAAGCGAACAGCCCCGAAATTGCCGACCAAGAAGCGGCCCCGCACAGAAGAAACCTGGCATGCGTCGAGGCAAAGTGCGGCCGCCCGAGGGGCCATGTGCGCACGCGCGGTTGACGAACTCCGGCGGTCGCGAGCACCGCCGCTGCGCCGTTCCCAGCGCCGCCCACTCGGCCGCCGCCCGGGTTAGCGCTTAATATTCACGCGCCCGCCCCCCGGCCCCCGCCCGTCCTCCTGTGCGCGCGCGCTCGCGCACTCACACCATAAAATAAACACGTCCGCGCGCTCTCCGCTACTGTAATTATCCCGGGGAATTACCTACGAATTACCCGCGCGGCGTCGGGCGCCCTGGCCGTAAGAAAGGCGCCGGGAAGAATGTGTGAACGCCCCCGCAAGGAACTCGCCGTGCGAGCGCCCGCCACCACCCGGAGTCGCTCGCACTCGGGCGCTCGCCCTCGCTGCGCGCTGTTGCGGGATCTCCTCCTCCTCCTCCTCCTCCTCCTCCTTCTTCTTCTTCTTCCTCTGTTTCTATTTCTTCTTCTTTTTGCTTTTCTCGCTACGGAGTAGAAAGAAAGTTATGTAATGCTGGGAAGTGTAATGCATTTCAGTCGAGGGAATTTGAGGTATATGAACATTCAATATTTTGGTTTTTGATTGGTTACTTATGTAGAATCAATGCCATCACTGCAGTACAACTATCGAATAATCAATACCTGTAACGTATTAAATCACTTTTACGATCGATATTTCTTATTTCGTTATTTATTTTTGACTTTCAGCTTTAGAGTTTCCTTATTGAATCCTCCTAATTTTAAACTTCCGATGCGATAGGAGACGTCTCGTCATGTCGGTCTACCGAAGGTTGGCAGCGCTTCCGAATATTGCAATTGCAGCTAACTTTTCCACGTCACTGTTTCTTTTCGCAGCTTTCACATTAAGTTTATTGTGTGTCGTTCAACATGTTTATCATCATGTTTATTGAAATATAAAGTAACTTATTTATTGATAAGTTTAATGGATATTTAAAATAAAAGCAGCAGTAAATTCAAGAGATACAAACCAAGACAAGTTTATATGAAATATCTTCATTAAGAATTTTATCGTAGTCCACTTCCTACATACATATCGCAAATGACAGATTTTTTTCTGGATGTGACAGTGTAACTTTTGAAGATCAATAGAAAACCACATGCCTTCAATGATGTGTGCAAAACTCTCCTCGCAGACAGCGGCTGAGACAGCCGCACCTACCCATCTTCATTTTCATTCACGGGGCGTAACTTGGCTACTGTTTAGTATGACTGGGCGGAAACTGTGTTAATTTCTCCACTTCCTGTGACAAACCTACCATCAAGTGTTCGTTTCCCATAAAACTTCATTTCTATCCTTAATATTGATTTGTAATGAACCATATGCCTCAGAACAATCAATATGTCATGTTCATGTTAACGACCAAACACCACGGAATAACATCACACTGGCGTGGTTAAAATATTACATCTCGAAAACCAAGTTGATTTTCTTGTACATCCGAATCGATTTGTCAGAAAAACATGTAATGCCATGCACATTGAGAAAAAAATATTAAATGAATCCACATGCTAATCAACGTAGTAATTCAATAACTAATTAATACGATAATTGAATATTGTATATCACAACAATGGGAAATAGATTCCTTATGAAAATTTCTTTGTGAAGCCTTCCACTTATTTTTTCTAGCACACGTAAACGGCAGGAACTCTTGCATTTACCTAGATCATGAGTAATGCAGTTAAGATTATAATATTATATTAAGGTATATTGTAAGCCATTACAAACTTTTGAAGAAAGTATTGCTCGTAACTGGGATATTATCGTACAATAAATAATAAACAAAAACTAAAAACGAATCAACTAGTCGGGAAATTGAAAGATGATTTAGCTTAAAATAAAATTTAGATTGCAGAATTGCGGAAAGAAATTGATTGAAAATATTTAATTGTTTAAGTAAAGAAATATATCAAAATGACTAGAATCTTTACATTAAGAGTTGCTTTTCCCGTCTCATTTTTCCAATGAACCTTTTATTAACCAGGTCAGTATCAGGACATCGACCTAGAATGGATGGATGGGATGGTGTGCTGAAATGTTTCTGAAACATTTCTCCTGCTTACTGAGCGCGTTTGCTTTGGTTTGTTCTGCTCATCCGGCGGGGGACAGTCGGCTTCCCTTTCCTGTTTTTGCGCCCTGAAACACAACAAAATCGAGATGAGTGTATAAAAGGACATCGTCCTCCGCACGCCTTGAGAGTTCACGTCCGACATCCGGGACGCGGCGTCGCGGGACAGGAGACTGCACGAACAAGATATGCAGCCGCGCGATATTTGCTGCGGCGGTATCGTAGAACCCCACTCTTCCGTAGTTATCTTTTCAAATCAAAAATTCAAATTTTGATTTATGAAAAAATAATTTGATTTGGAATCTTCTTCTTCTTCTTCTTCTTCTTCTTCTTCTTCTTCTTCTTCTTCTTCTTCTTCTTCTTCTTCTTCTTCTACCCTCTTTCCAGGAGGCATGTTTTCTTGATCCGCCTTCACTATGCCCTCGATCGACCAACATTTCTTTTTTTCGGAAAATCTGTATTTCAGGATCTTATTGAGGATTCTTCCTGGCGCAATATTTGTTTCATGTTCCTTCTTTTGTAATCCGTTGCAATTTCTGTTATTATACGAAATTATTTCCTTATTTTGTCATTCCCAATGTAATCTAATAGCGTGCAATCTTTCACTGATCGAAGGAATTTCTATTCTGATGTTTCTATTTGTCTTTGATCCATCTTAGGTGTCAACGTTTTCAAACCATACAATAGCGAGGGAATGACCATAACTACATGAAATTTTATTTGTTTCTTTTATAGTCTTCCCTTTAAGAGATTGTCGCGTATTGGATTTGATATTGAAATAATATCTTTTCTACATTCTGATTTTTTATGTAGTTTCCTAACAATATATTTCATGACTAATGATCTACATTTTGTTACTCCTGTGTTGATCACATCACAAGTGAAGTATGTTTTGAGTACCACAACAGAAGATAAGTGCTTTTTAGAATCTGCTATTAGATTTGCGATAAGTTAGGCATCTCTTTCATGCGGGAGTGATAACCGACGGTAGAAATAACCTACAGCAAGTTTAATAATGCAGTAATAATTTATTTTCAAAAGCCAAGAGGAAAGAATATATACAGAAAATGGTGAAACATAATTCAAGGCCAGATTTTTCCATTCATTTAATACGAATGTAATTTATCTCCTATTCTCTATTTTTATTAAAAACATAAAACCGACAGTCTTAGTTGAATATAGTTTGTAAATAATTGCGTATGATAACATCACTGCACTTAAATATCATTAATTTTTATTTTTGCGTTTCGTCCTGTATCTTTCTACTTTACCTGTGTTAGCATAATATACATTCGTACCAGTATGGATTCAGTGATAACCAGGTAACATTAGTTGTTGTTTAGTGCTTAGTGATAAGTTCGCCAAGAACGCGCTATCCTGAAATTTGGTGTTGCGTTAAGAATTAGGCGTGTCCAGAGAGCCAAACGTGCATTTGTGAGCTTGAGGGGAATGCTTTATGCAAACAGTAAAGATATCGCACTCTTCACTGCTTCTATGATTATATAAATTTCTGTATGCTTAAGCGGAATGTTTCATTTATCTAAATATTGTTCTCTTCGTGATTATTGAAACATATTTTTCCAGTGCATTTTTGAAGTAACATGTTTTCACTAAATAATCAGAAGAAACAAATAAGAGCATAAGCCAAACATTGCTGTGTTAAAAAATACATACGCTTTAATTAAAATCAAAAAATGTACATTATACATAGTATTTATCCTAGTAGTGTCAGCAAATATGAATAATTTGAAGTTACACGTGAAAAAAGTTTCAACTATATCATCCAAGGGCCTTGAGATATTGATGTTTCGACCCAGAACATTGAAGAGGTCAAATTACACGGAGGAGTGAGGATCGATAGATGATCAAATCAGTTTAGAGGCGAATAAGAGCTGAAGGTACTATAAAAACTCATACCAGGGCAAGAAGAAACAGATTTTTTTGTTCCGATTTTATAGACAATATGACAGCAACAGACAATATTTTAGAGACAATATCATGGACCAAAATTGTATTATGTTTGCTTCTTGATATTTCTTTACGTCTGTTTAATAGTAATTTCTATATCAATTAATGACCTCACAACAGATAAAAATCCCAATCACACAATCTTTTTTATTACTCTAAGAAAATACAATATAAAATTGTGCATTTTTCCTTCTCTACTCCAATGACGTTTCGACCCTGATTACTGATAACTTCATCGGGTTCTCATGTCTCAAATTCGAACACGGAATGGCATACTGTTGTATGTGTTCCATAAATCCTGATGGCATCCTGTAATATTTCATGATCATTATGGATCATATCAGATCATGATGGATCTTGTACGCTCCATCTCCTGATGGCATACTGTAGTGTATGTTCCTTCAATGCGAGTGATTACAATATCGAACCTCTGTCCAGACCATCTCGACGATGGTTCGGCGACCCGTTTTTCGGCAAGGCGCTGTACAGCCCGTGGCATTTGCTGCTGCCGCCGCCGCCGTCGTCGCCGGGCCGACGCTAATCCCTTCTGAAAACGCCGAGCACCGGTGCGCCGCTCCGCGTCAACTTCCGCCGAGAAATATGACATTATTCAAACCGAAACGGGAGGTGCGGGGAGCCGCTGCCTCGAGCAAATAAGCCGGCGAGGCGTTAAGAGGTTTTAAAAACAGATCTACGGAGAAATATTCCCGGTCTAAGCTGGAAAGAGTTATATGTAAGACGCTGCGCTGGCTGCTTAAGACGCCATCGACGGCGTCTCCTTCGGTGCTTCCACGTCCAGGCCTCCACGCTCTTTCCCATCCTGCCTCGTGTGCCTTCTTCATGATCTTCACCCATTTACCAGCTTTCCCCGCGCCCCCTCCGTGATCCTCGCCTACTTTACAGTCGCTGCCATCGCCGGCGCCTTCTGCGTTTTATTCCAGAGCTGCCATCACCGTCGACTTGGGTTGTCTTCACCTACTTTTATTTCTTCCGCCTGCATGCCAAACATTTCCACACCACTCTCGGTCATGGTTGCCGTAACCGTCGGCACTGCCATTCTCTTTGCAACCCCAGCAGATGTCATTCTCTTCAAAATACAGGTCCCTCTCTGAAGTCAGCTCGTACATACTTTCCCACTGACAGTCAACGTCGCCGTCGATTTTCTGTACCACATATCTCCCGTCACAACCGATTATGCTACTGGCACTTCACTGTAATCATTCTCACAGGCACCACTAGTGTCTGGCGCTGTAGGCCAAGTTGCCGATTTAGAAACGAAACGACGTAACACGTACATCCTCAATCTCAGACGTACCTCTCTTTTATGACCCTTCCCCTTCAAGAAGACTTCGTGTGTGTATCCAATTAGAATGTCTTCGGGTTAGTAGTTGCTGTCACCAAACTCGTTTCATACAACTTCCACAATCCGATACGATCCACAATCTAATTGTCTCATCTGCCTTCCACAGAAGCATTTTTCTTCAGTATGAACCTCTGTTCAACAGTTACGCCCATAGCTATAATGATTGGTTTAAAGAACGAGTGTGAATGGGTGATTTATGATGATACGGTATGAGTGATGATTTTGCATGATGGAACGAAAGGAAAGCTACCCGCGAAAATCCCAAGGAAACCTACCTTATACCTGCTTTGCCCCCATTAATGGGTTCCATCAAGAGCTGACCAGGATTAGAACCTCGGCACCCACAGAAAATTATGTCTGTGGCAGTAGATCCACGGAACCCTTATTTTAAGCAATCGTTCCGCGCCCCTCCCTAATGTATAAAACGAATGCATATCTCCATGTAGCAGAGATAACTTTACAGCGATTAATTTGAGATAGTAGGGAACATATTCATCTGTTTCCAATGAAATATTCGAAGTCCTAATTAAGTCGGGGCCTGAGGCAAGTAATCTCAAGTCCCCCCTGCCCCAACTGGGTGGGATTAGAACCCCGGTACCCAGAGGTGAGCGGTCCGACCACTACGCAACGGGTCGTTCCTGGCCGCATACTCATCGCGGTCACTACCTTTCTCCATCGCCGCCTTCACCTCCGTCCCCACTTCCACCGCGACCGCCATCGCCGCCGGCTGCTCGCTCTCAGGGAGTCGTCTGCTCGCCTCCACCTCCGCCTCCGCCGCCGCCGCCGGTCTTTTGAATAACAGGTCGCAATAAAAAGAAGAAGCGCGCTTGAAAAGAAGTCGTGGCATTCATCCGAGGAGGGACAAAGGGCAGATTAGGCCGGGCTTAGCCGCGCCCCGGGGCAACGGCCGCCTGTAAGCCGGCCAGATTAAAAAGCTACTGCTGGCAGTGGCGAGGGCGCGACGAGGACGAGGACACGCCAAACGCGCCTTGGGCGCTGGCGGGTTTGAAGGCGGCCTTGAGGGTTTGGTTCTTGACGCTCGTCGGAACGCGCGGAGAACACTGATTACCACGAGCACATTTGATAGCCGACACAATTAACGTTAGCTTTCGCTCCAAGCAGTAGTTGCTGTTCGTACTTGGAAGACTTGGAAATGGAAAGTTATATTCAAGTAAGAAATATTTCATGTCTGTTTGCTAAGTTGATTGATATACGCTCACTCTCCGATTCTCACGCAAGACACCCGCAGTGGTTTATTATTATTTTATCAAACACCAACTTGAAATAGCAATTTATGAATTGGTTAAAAAACCTTGCATCATAATGTGTATTTACTTCAGCAATGCAATACGACAGTACGTCAATTTCAAGTAAAGAATATATAAATATTGCACTGTTTTTCACTCACGATTTACTCATTTATAGGCTTATTTTGAAGACTGGGGTCAAAAATGTGTCTTCACTGAGTGAGGAATGCTGGCAAAGACTTGCAAAGCAAGTTGAGAAATTTTGCAGACGCTTTCACACTTCGTCGTTAGTAGTCCTGTCGCGAACTATGGAGAGTTGGGAGTTCATCACTACTCTCTATGTGGAACATGGGACGCGTGACAGGCGTACTTACGTTGCACCGAGCCAATTATAAACATAGCGGAACTAATGCTTGGATAACTTTTTGCGTCGAAACTGCAAAAACAAGTATTTTAATTCCGCTAAATTGAGATTTAATTGTCTGATCCCAGTAAAGGTGTACATGTTTCATGACATTATTTGGCAAACCTAGCTGTAACAATTTTAATAATTTTAGTTTGATACACTAACATGAAATATCGTGATTAATAAAATGCAATAATTCACAGAACCATTCAGGATATGACTGTATAATATTAAAATAATTTTAATGTGAAATTAGACATTTCAGAAAATGACACATTTTCCACACAAAATTTTAAGAATTAACTACTCCACTCACTAAGTGACAAAAGTCCGTGCCGAATCACATCTTAAATTTTTGCTTGAAATTGTATTTAACTCAAGAAATTGAGTTCAAGAAATGTAAGTGTTATAATAACTTTTGTTCAAGAAATGTAAGTGTTATAATAACAGTTGTGACATTTCATTTGATTTTTTGATTTTTTTTTTAATCATAAAATGTAATTTTCAGTACATGAACATGTTCTCTTTCGGAGTTCCCATGACTCAGCAGATTTTATCCTCCCAGCACACAGACTAACGTATTTCAACTGAAATATTATTCAGGCTGAAATATTATAAACATTTCACTGGCAAAACAGATTCATACTGAAATATTATTCATACATTTTCATACTCATTTCAACATACGCCATCCAAAAAGTAGGAAAATTTTTGAACTGCGTGTTTCGTCTGTCGCACTGCCCAGCCCCGCGCTCTGTAGTCAGAAAGTCACTGGGAATATTCGACCGCCGGCTTTGGCTCCCGCGGCGATGGCTAGGGTTTTCATATCGATCGCGGCCACACACGGGGCTGCGGCTCTCCGCCTCCGGAATGGGACTATCGACCTTGCGCGAGGCAGTGTCAACTCAGATTCCTGCCTGAATTATGGCTCCGGCGCGAGGCATGGGCAGGGGACGTCGACAAGCGCCTCGCTCTTCGAAAATTCGTCCGTAAATTGGAAAACGTCCCTGCCGCCCGCGCGCGGATTAAACACACGCACGCACATGGGGATAGAAGCGGCTCCAAGGGCGATTTTAGCGATGACTGTTTTGTTATTTTTCTCATCCTGATTACGCGAGCTTGCTTGTTATTGTGGAGACGATTTATATTAATATTCTATTAGAAAAACATGTGAAATGTAATGGGAAACTAGAATGTTTGTTGCATTTTGTATCACACTTAATGTTAATTTTTGAAACAAAACAAACGTGGCTCATGTCATGAGCAAATCATATGTAAGTAGATATCTAGACATTTTCTTCATACTTTGCGATTTAAGGTAAACATTTGTTGTATCTGAGCATGTGCATTTAATTCAAATAAACATTGCATTAGCACCATTACAATTGAACTAATTTTGCAATTAAATAATCAGTTTTGTATAGATACATCTTTTGAGTCTCATATGATACTTATTTAATGTAGTGTGAAAGGTAGAGAAATATATATTTAATGTACTGTAGTATTGAAAAATCGATTTGTCGTTGAAACTTTCACTAAAAAGTCTACTGCGAATGTTTATTTACAATCCACATCATTTAATTTGTATTACTTCCCCCAAGTCGATCGTTATAAACGCATTTCACTGGCAAAACAGATTCAGACACGATATTAAATTCTGGTTCGTGCACCTCATGGAATCGCACAAGTATCATGAGTACGAAATGTAGTAGCGGAGTCGGCACACGAACTAACCTACTCTAATAAAGCGAGCGTTCCAAGCCGTGGCGCGAGCGTGTAGGGAGGGCGGAGCGGGGTGGGGCGGGGTAGCGTGCGAGCGGCGGCGCGCGACCGGGAACGCGCCTCGCGCCAACGGCCGGCGCGGCGGCGGAGGCGGCAGCTGACCGGATACGCGCAGCACCCCACCGCCCCGCCCCGCCACGCTACGCCACTCCACCCCCCTCTCGCTTCCTCGTCGCCCCGCCGCACGCGGCGTCGCCAGGGCCACGCGCTCTCGCTCAAGCTCGCGCCGCCCCGCCCAGCACTCCGCTCGACGTTGACTCCCATACGATCTCCCTCATCCATCCCCTCCCTCTTCTGATCCCCTCGTCCTCCACTATTCATCCTTGCCCTGGACCACTCCTCCTTACCCATCCCCAACTTATCCATTCCTGTCCTCCCACATTCCCACCCCCTCTCAATCCCGCCTTCCACTCCCATTCCCTCCATCCTCTACCAATCCCGCCCCCTCTCCCGTTCCCGCCCTCCTCCCCCTGCCCCGCTGTGTCATTGTGCGCGGTGGATTAAGCGCGCGGCAGGAAGAAAGGCGGCGCGGGCGCGCTGCGGAATGCGCTGACGCGTAGACGCCCTATCGCCGCTTAGACGCGCGAGCGACCGCTGGCATCGCAGCGCCACTTCGGTCATCCGGGCGGAAGGGGACTCTTCCCCTCCAATTCTGATCGTTACAGCTGGCAATTGCGGAAAAGAAGATTAATTTAATTTAGAGATTTGTTGAATACGTTCGTTTTTTACTCTTCCTTTTTACAGAATAATTATTACTTTACTGTCATTTAATGTCTTATTTTGTCTGGGGTAGTTTAGAATGCAAGTTGATGACACTTTATTATAAATAAGTACAGAGTGCACGAAATCATATGATAAACATATTAGTAACTATAGCAAAATGAATGTAATTTCAAACGACAAAATTTCACCTCCACCGACCGTCCTTTTTTGCTTGATTTGTAACCGACTTGCTCATACACGCCTGTCTTTGGACGCTGCACCATTCTCCACCACCTGCCTCCCGCGACGTCCCCTCTTCACACACACAAACGCGCCTCCCTCGCTACCGTCGCTCATCCTCGCCGCATTCTGGGCGCGCTCTGTTTGCTCAGACTAGCTTCGATCAGTGTCACGCCGCCAGCAGCCAGCGCCTGGAGAAGTGAGGGTAGGGAGCGGGCGGTTGGGGGCGGCCCACTGCCAAGCCAGGTGTGAATGCTCCCCGCTAGCTCGGACGGCAACTAAGAGGCTTGGGGATAATTTAATGCATAACATGTAGCATAACTGCATTCCTAACACCTGCGTCAATTCTGGGGTCTACGATCGCGGCTACTAGTTTTTCTGTTCGATTGCAGTTATTCCTAGCACCCTCAAGGTGATTTTTGGACTTTTGGACAAGGCTATTTTTATAGTCAACGAATAGAGTTACTCTCGTCGAATTCTCCGTCCGTAATAGTTCTTATTATCCCAGAGCTAGAAATTTAATTTTCTGATCAAAATATCTGCTTGAATTAACCCCCAAATCGATCCCTTCCAGGAAGACACAATGTGGTTATTACTCTCGCACCCCGACTCGATGCGGAATGTTGGTAACCGACCTTGCGAGTCCGCCGCGTCGGGGACACAAACCATCCCCGAAGCCGACGGGCGTGGCGAAAGCGGGCATCGAAAGCGCGGGGGCGGCGCGGCGCGGCGTGCTATTTGCATGGCTTTGGCATTTTAAACAGCGCGGTGGCGGCTTTGAGCGCGGCTCGTGGCCGCCGCCCCCGCCCCCGCCCCCGCTCTCCACGCGTCGCACCCGGCGACGTCTAGCGTCTCGCAGGTGGCCCTTGGAGAAGTCTGCCTTGCGACGAATTGGCGGAGGGTGTGCTGTCGGGGAATTGTATTCATCCCCCTCAAACATTTGGATAGTTCCAGCTGGAACAATCTGTAATAATTTATTCTTGTATAAAATAAATTTATGTTAGGTGACTGATTAATGATTAACACACTCTGAAATGTTCAAATGAAATCAAAATGAAGCTAATTGGACGAGAAAATATTTCCGAAATAATATTTAGAATTCATTCACACTGTGTTGCTGACGTTTCACTCGCCTTCGTTGCGCTCATTTCTTCGTTTCGCTCGGTTCTTCTATTCGTTCCGCCTCCAGGTTTGAATGGTTTCCTCCGAAAAATATCTATTTGCACCCTCGGTAGAGCAAAGAATATCGATATTTTCTACAGACATCTTTATTATTGGTTCTGTTTGTGTGTATGTCCCTCTTTAAGGGGTCAATTCACATTGGGAATACGTGACAGTTACACCCATCCACGTTTGCGCGTTTCATCTTTAAATGCGCTTGAAGGCGACGTGGAACTTCCAGTTTTATCCGTCTGAACGATCCGCATCATACGGTTAAGGGAACACCTTTGGGATTCACTCGTTAACAACACGGTATCCGGAATAAGTTATGCGTGCGTACAGGCGTAATTAATGCAATAGACCAGAGACGCTCATGTTTACCGGACGTGTAAAATTTACGTATCGCGAACGTTAATAGAGCCACCAACTGGTAACTGTTATCCTCTGAAAGAACTACTCAAATAATGTTCTAAATGTGAGAAACTAAAATGCATATTTTGAGAGGGTTTCCCTCATTTCGATTCTGCCCAAGTTTCACTTCATGTCTGTATATTGCATGCCCCTCCTCGTCAAACAAATTTTTTGACATTATCTGAATACTTACGTGATCGATGTCATTGTTGTATTCCCACCCGCCTTCGCAGTCCACACTCAACTGAGAGAACGTGATTCATGTAAAGTATTACCATCCGTCTCTGCGAAGTGAGTCTTTATTTGTGCCTTGCGCGTTCAGTTCACAGTGTTCAATCTTCCAATTGTTCATTCACATCTCTCTCCTTTGGCGCTATCTGTGTCCCTTCAGTGTCCATTCTTCGGTTACTTTTAGCGCTGTCAACTCAACTTTCATTACCCTAGCTCTCAGTGGCAGCCGCCTCCGCTGACCCCTTTTCTGCCTCTCCTGCCACTCACGCGTGCCTCCTCTCCCGCGAACGCCGCGGGGGCGGAGCCAGGGGAGAGGGGCGACGGCGGGCGGAGCGGAGGCGGAAGAGGTTGGGGAGGGCGGGGCGGGGCGGGGCCGGGCCGAGTGGGCGGCGATGCCGCGGCCGTCGGTCAAGGACGCGCCTTCGCGCCTCCGATGTTTTCTTCTTCGCCTCTTCCGCCGCCGTGATCTTCCTCCGCCTTATCTCTTTTTTTACTTGTTCCTCATTATCCTTTTATCCATCCCTATCCGTAATTCTGGTAGAAAAAGCCTCAATTCCATATTTCGCGTAATTCCATTCGTTTATACGGCCCGGAGAGAACCGGGCAAGGGAGGATTTGAAGCAAAAAGAAAAAAATCCCCGGGATTTTAAGCCTTAATCCGGCCAAAGCTTTGCTATATGCGGGAGCCGCTCCCCGCATCCCTGCAACCCCGCAGCCCCCCCTTTGCGCTCGGAAATCCTAAGCCGATCCCCTCTAATCCTTCCCCCTCCTGCCTCGGCCTCCCCACACATTTCACCCATCGGATTTCGTCTGGCACACTAATCCCCAGTTTCCCGTAATTCCCTTCGCTCAGCTTAATCCTGCTTTAGATCCGCGCTGCAGATTATATCGCCCGGTCAGAAAACATTGACCGTTACTGGCAGAGCCGACGACAGGCGCGCCGGACGCGCGCAGGACGGGTAGTACGCTCGCGTGTTGGAAGCAGGCGCCCAAAGAGCCGCCTACCCTTATTCCAGCCCGCGGCAGGAGTACAGGTACCCAGCCCCGCGTGCTGCGCACACTTTAATACTTAATTATGAGCCAGCGTCATCTCACCGCTTAAAACGTGCGCTGGTTTAGAATTAGCACGCCACCTTGATTTTCTTTTTCTCTTGAACCTACTAACAAAACATCGCAGAACACCATTTAATACCTTCACTTAAGATCTAATGAGAAAACGTCAGCTGCTTATTGCTTTCTTACTTATAGGGCTGTGAACTAATTGTACTGTAAATACAAGCACACTTCCTATAATGAGTGGGTAATGATTGGTAAATCATGCCGTTAATAGCAGGGCACATGCATAATCCTGAACATTTACTTGAAACTGAATGATAGCTCTTAAACGGAGAGTCGACGGAAAGTCAATTTTAAAGTTCGCTTTCACTTACGAAAGTGTTCGTTTTTGCTCCTCCATCACATTCGGGACGAACGTTGCACTGATGTGACTATCTAATTATCATCGGTCTAATATCGACTCGTTACAAGGGTCGTGTGGGGCATGTTTGATTGTCCAAAATCGTCACAAAATGAGAAAGAACAGGCATTGGAGTGAGAATATTGAAACAGCGGGAAACAAAACCGGCCAACCGGTCTGCAGTAGCTACTAAATTCATTTTTACTTCTATATGCACGATGAACAATTTATTAATGGCTGGGCAAAAAAGCTGGGAAATTATCTCAAATATCAGTACTGAACTTATTGAAATGCTATCAAAAGTGGCACAGTGGGGACACCAAGTGTAAAGTGAATTAACGCAAAAAGATGCATGATAATAATAATAATAATAATAATAATAATAATAATAATAATAATAATAATAATAATAATAATAATATATTTATTTTGGCCACAATTGGCGTCTTTGCCAGGTGGTAGCCAATTAATTACACTATACAAATGAAAATTAAATATAATGTATTACCTAGAACCGTGTATACCCCAGCATAGCAAGAAATCCTCCATTTCACGCGTACACATGTGAAACGCAGACTCTCTGTGCACACACCCAAACACGCACGCACCACGCACAAATACTTACACACACACACACGCACACACACACATACATACATACTTATAGACACACATATACATATATATTCATATACACATATACATACGCATATGCATATACACACGTACACGTGCGTATACGCATATATTCACACACACATACATATATACACACATACATATGTACACTCCAAAACTGTACTTACAGTTAATTAATACCATCTAATTATATTCTATCGTATTCTATTGTATCTAATTCTAATCTTAAATATTTTTTTTCATTTACTCTATTCACTTCTGCTACGTCTTGCTGCGCTGCACTACACTGCAACGCCCAGCCCCACACTCCACTACACTGCAACGCCCAGCCCCACACTCCACTATATTTTATTTTATTTTTAACATTGGTAATGTCGCATATCACGCTGAATTTCCCTGGAACTGCACTTCACTTCCCTAAAAATAGCTAATAATTTGAAGAAAAGAAAAAAAAAAAAAATTTTTTAAATACTATTTGAGACTTCTTAAGCGATTTTTAAAACATTTTACATCCTTGGGAAAGAGCTCCATGACTGTTGCAGGTATTTCGTTCCAATCCCTAATTGTGCGATTTACAAATGAATATTTACCGGTATCAGTTCGCTGCCGTTGAGTTTTTATTTTCCATTTATGATCTTTTCTCCCTATACGTGCAGGACTGTCTAGTCTTCCACTTATTCCCTCCCAAGCTGGAGATTTATTATACACTTTAAACATACAACATAATCTTGCATTCTTCCTGCGGGTACTTAATGATTCGAAATGTGTGTCACGTTCCCTTGCAAACCCTCTATTTATAAACTTCACTGCCCTTTTTTGGATCTTTTCTAATTCTTGTATTTGACCTATTCTGTACGGATCCCAACAAGCTGACGAGTATTCAAGAGTTGGCCTAATTAACTAACTAACTAACATTTTCTACTTTCCATGTTACCTTTCTTTAAAATTCTCTTGACAAAATGAAACGACTTCCAAGCTTTTCTTACTACATAATTTATATGTTCCCCCCATCCTAAGTCGCTACGCAAATTAATTCCTAAGTATTTACAGCTGATTACCTCGGGGATCAATGTGCCGTTCATGGAATAATTTAAAGGATTCTTACGTATAGATTTTGTGAAACTGATAGTCTTACTTTTGTCGGCATTTATTTCCATTTTATTTGATTTAGCCCATGTGTATATTTTATTTAGATCCTGTTGCAGTGCACTTTCATCTTCAGATGATTCTATTATCCGGTAAATGAAGCAATCGTCGGCAAAAAGGCGCATTACTGAATCAATAGAAGTGGGTAGATCGTTGATAAAGGCTATAAATAACAAGGGTCCTAAGACACTTCCCTGAGGAACTCCAGATGTAATTTTTGCCTCCCCAGATAGTACTTGTCCAACTCAGACTTGCTGCGACCGCTCTCTCAAGAATTCATGAATCCACTTAACGACCCTAACGTCGATACCGGTATCTGCAATTTTCTTAAGTTACGAATGATGAATCATTTTGTATAATGAAATTAAAACATACATTCGTTTCTTCAGTCACTGCTGGTTTTAAAACAAAAGTGAATTACAAAATTAACACGAGCGAAATACTTGTGGTGAGTTATAAGTTTTAAAGAGATTTATGTAACATCCCCGACCGGACTCTTCTAACGTTCCACACTGGCGTGAACACCCTAACGCAGTGGCAGTACAGGGCATGTAGACGCGTGGCCACGTACGGCGCTTGCGAGGCGCAGTGGCTGGCAGCCCCGGAGACCGCGCGGGTGCTCGTGCCTCTTTTTGGGCAGCTCTTTTTAACAGGAGCGGCTCAACCGCCGCGATGCGACGCCCCGCGCCTGCCCCAGGGGCCGCGAGGAGCGGGCGGGAGGACCGATATCTTTGTCAAGTAAATTTCTGGGGGATGAGATTGACGTAACATTTATGCTCCTACGTACTCAGTCTTGTTTATATTATCTTTGTTTCTCTACATCGTCTCTCTCTTTCTGTCTCTCTAGAACTTTCCAACAACATTCTTCTCCCGTCTTCCCCCCCCCCCTCTCTCTCTCTCCCTCTGGTATACACACGCATTCAATTGTTCATAGTGCAAATTTTAGACTTTGAGGTCGATCAGAGAGAATAAAAAATAATGACATTTTCCCAAGAAACCGTGCTATATCAGACGTTTTATTGAAAAATTGTTTATGCTTTAACAAATTGTTTTCAACTTCATTCACTGATAGGAGACGCGCATATAACATGTAATTTGGGCTGCAGATATTTATGAGTTGTAGGGAGAAAAACGGATCGATAGATATATTCTTTAAGAAAACTATTCAGAGAACTTTGATACTCCCAATATAAAGGTTAATTTCATAAAGATTGTTATTCCTACACCCTTGCAAAATAATGCCAGTTTGAAAAATGCATTCGTTTAAATATGCTACATGAATGAATAACCTCTGTGAGCTATTTACGTGTAGGAAACATCTTGACATTATGCATTATTGTCAACACATTCTACTAAGCAAATTTTCATAACAGTGATGTAGTATTGCAATCAATTTACCAAGCACTTTCTTCTGCGAGAAAATTACATCAATTTACAAAAACAACCACAAAGGAAAACTCCTACAAATCCCAACAGCAACAGCATTCCATGAGATAAAATGATCGAACCACGTTCCACAACCTCAAATCGTTTTTTAACTCGCGACAATCAATGTACGCGGACGGGCAACTGGGTGGGCAAGCGGGGGAACAACCGGGCAGGCAAGCGAGCAGGCAACCGGGCGGGCAAGTGGGCGAGCAAGCAGGCGGGCGAGCGAGCGGGCGGGCGAGCGAGCGGGCGGGCGAGCGGGCGAGCGAGCGGGCGAGCGAGCGGGCGAGCGAGCGGGCGGGCGAGCGGGCGAGCGAGCGGGCGGGCGAGCGGGCGAGCGAGCGGGCGGGCGAGCGGGCGAGCGGGCGGGCGAGCGGGCGAGCGAGCGGGCGGGCGAGCGAGCGGGCGAGCGAGCGGGCGAGCGAGCGGGCGAGCGAGCGGGCGGGCGAGCGAGCGGGCGGGCGAGCGGGCGGGCGAGCGAGCGGGCGGGCGAGCGGGCGAGCGGGCGAGCGGGCGGGCGAGTGCCTTGGCCCAGTATCGAGGGAGCCCACTAGACGAAGAGCGAGCTCTGCGGGCTAATCCGCGCCGACGCCGGCGTCAGGCGCATGCGCGGCCGTGGACGGCGCTCGCCGCAATTAATATTTCACCTGAACGAGCCATCTGTTGCGCGGCGGCGGCGGGGGTGGCGGAGGAGAGATAGGGACGACCAAGGCGAGAAAACTGAAGAGAAGAGAAGCAACATCGTGGTTGCATTCGAGTTGTAGGTACTAGCGAGAAGATAAAGAAGTAGTATTTACTCAACGTCACACTATGAATTTGCTAGTGTTTGTTGATGTTAAAGTGAGTCAAAATAAAGTACATTGTTTTGAAAATAAATAAACTGCCCCACTTAAGTGTTCTCAAGTGTCTCTGTACTATCTTTACAGTCATAAATTATATATCTCTATTCTGCTAGATTAACTTTCATTGCGAAAAATTATATCATTAATCTGAAATCATTCATGCATTACATTACCCGTAAGAAAATAATGTATAGATAGTAGAGAAAGGCAGTTTCGAAAGCAGAAAGAACAAAAGGCGAAAATGTTAGTTGAAATTGTCAGCGTGTATTGTGTTAGAAGTCGCGGAAACAAAAGAAAAGAAGTACACAAAAAAAAAGAAGTTGCATTATACCAGATCCATGGTACTGTAACAAGGGAACTTGTTACAGTATCATGGATATGGTATACTGCAACTGTTCTTTTTTTTTTCGTGTAACGGAAGATGATAGTGCCGGTGATGGTTAATGTAGTGCAAACCCCAGACAGAGGTGAACAAAATGAATGGCAGAGCTGCGCAACCGCAGGGGCCGTGCCGTGGCGCCATTCTCCCATCCGCCCCTTCGCGTGAGCCGGGCGCGGCCGCAGCGCCGTGAGGGCCGACAGGCGCTGAAGGGCAGCACTGACCAGGGCGAAGCGGAAAACGGTGCGACTGGCGTCTCCTGATTTCGGGTACGAAATACTTATTACGTTATGAAAGAAGCCACCCGCATGGAAACCACAAATTTCAGGATGAATAAGCCTCTTAAAGCGATGCGCACGCATTGTTTGAAGCAAGCTACCATCGGTAGATTGAAAGGCGTACATCTTGGATAACAAATTACAAGAATTACGATCCAGGTGCTGAATGTTTATGCTTTAAAAAGTTCTGGAATATGCCTCTATAATTAGAATCTCACTGAGTAGGTATTAAGAATTAAATTTGGGAAAATTTCTTTGGGATCTGTACACTTCAAGTTTTAATAAGGTTTGGTTTAACTGGTTTGAGGCATTTGTTTCTGCGAACATTTCTTAAAAAACAATCATTGACGTTTAATGTAGTTTCTACAAAACCGCTTTAAGGTAGTTTCTGATACACCGCTTTAAGGAAGAAGTACTTTAAGATTTCTTTCGCCTATATCATTGCTAAAAATCTAAGCAAATGTGTCACAATGTATGGGTTTTTATTGATGAGGCTCCTGATTTTTTGGAACGTTTATAGACCAGAGAATTTAAAAACTGAAGAAACTGCGAAAGTATTAAAGAATTCTGTCTTCGAAAAAGGTAAAGGTTTTTGCAGTATATTGTTGAAACATACAGAAGAAAATGACCAAATATATATTACTAGTTTTGTATACGCATAAAAATTGAAATAAAACGGTTCAGTCTCCTGCCATGTGAGAGGAGTCTATGGTTTTGTTCAATCCAAACTTGAGAAAATACAAAAATTAACACTTTCGATTTTGACTGAAAAACGCAGATACTTATTCTGAAAAGCATAAATACTGAATTCTCATACTTAGTGCGTCATTTTTAACTCCAAGGAAGAGGCCACCCTCCATTAACTATTTACATATGTGTGATTTGGTGAACTTTCTCAACCACCACTTGTCACATTTCAATCCACGCAATTCTATCAAAAACAACAAACTGTTACTTTGCATGTTTTCAATTTTGATTGACCAAAACGTTTTGTATGCATCACGGAGTTCTTGCCCCTCAGACGATTTCGAATTCCTCGGGTCAGCAGTCCTCGAGTTGGGAAATCGCCCTATGACCAAATGCATTTCACGCTCTAGATGAAGTACCTTATATTCATAATGTAAAATGCAAACGCGTAATCGCACGCTGATTACATAATTAAAGCATGAAAAACAATAATTTCACAGAAACATATAATTTTAATAATACGTCGAATGAGACTGATTTCATTTCTTGAAGTCTCTATCAGGGATTACTTACACAGTTTAATATTGCTCTTGCTTGACAACACTTGGACGTGATGTTTTTTTGAGCGTTTTCTCACTTCCAAGAACACATAACTACCTTCTCTCCCCTCACCATCATCGTTGATACGTTTCTCCGCTTAGGTGTCGTTGCCGTCTTCTCCACAGCCACCTCCGCCTCCTCCTCCACATCCACTACCTTAACATCCACCGCTACCACCTTCACCTCTACCATCACCACCTCAACCACCTTAGCATTCATCTCCTCCACCTTCCCTTTTTCCACCACCTCCACCTGTTTCACCATCACAACCTCAACTACCTCCTCCTCCAACACCTCAATCACCTCCAACTCCTCCACCCACCACGTCCACCGCCACCTCTCCTATCGTCGCCGCCACGGCCTCCTGACAGGTCGCGGCGGTCGCCCTGGGCCCCGCCCTCGGCGCAGGGGCGCCCGCCACCGTCCACGCAACTCTCCTTATGACTTCAGTACACGATTCCGCGAGTTTTATTTGCGCTCTTCGCCCTTAAGGAATGCGAAGAAGCGAACACGAGCCCAACTCGGAAAAAGGAGCTCATTGCCAGCATTCTAGGCACACACTAACACCAGACTGTGTGACTGTGCGAGAGCTGCTTTCACAGTGCACAACTAGAATGGACCGAACGTGGTTGTTCAGTTGTTTTAATCTAACTTGTGTTTGAAGAAAAAATCATCTTTAGGCGCACTCGAAATATCGCAAACATTGCTAGGATTCTGGGTACATAATGGAATTAAATAGTATTTGTGGAAAGATTTGCTACTACAGTGAACATGCAGAACAAACCGAAAATAATAGTGTTGGTGTTTAATAGATTTTGTAATGAGGGAAGTTTACAGGTAAAATTGCAATAATCCTTATTGCCTTTTCCCACATTTAGTAAACCTTGTTCTGAGTATATTTGATGTGCAAGCATTATTTTACGTTTCTCACGGCTTGTTTATTTAATTTGTGTATTTTTTTTACATTTTTATAGTTACTCTTTATCCGCTATCTGTGATTGTTTAGAAAATCCATCAAACCCAAAAAATATTAGGTGTAAGTAAGGAATAATTAAAAGCATAGAGGACAGCTTCATTCAAAATCTACCACAAAAAATCTGTCACCGTAAATCCATACTCAAGAACAACAGGAACTCATGCGGGCGGGCGTTGCACAACGAAGTGACGGGTCCGTGTGAGCCATACAGACACACACCTTCGGGGGCGGCAGAGGGTCGCGTGCCGCCGCCGCCGCCGCCGCGTATCGATCGCACGCCCTCCGGGCGCGCGAGTGCGAACGCACGGAAGACCCGCGCCCCGCAGCGCCCGCCGCCGTCCACGCGCCCTTCCGACCCTCCTCGCCGGATAAAAAGGCAATGATTAGGACGTTTTATATTGGAAATATTATGAAGGCATTTTTGGTATGAATAGCAAAAACAAATGGATATTGTTAGTAGGTTTGATTTGTAATGAACCGTCACAACTTTTAGAAAATCCTAATTTCGTTGATATACGCAGATCAGATTTACATGGTATTGCGCAAATCCGGGGTATTGAATGTATGGAAATCAGAATTGCAACTTTTAACGAAAATCTGGTCTTAACAGATTTTCGAAAATACGAATTTCGTGATTCGAGATTTTAAGAAACATAAGATGATCGGTTTTCTGCTAAAAGCAACGATTGAGACATTCAGAATAATAACGGCAGATCCCATCCGAAGTTCGGTTTGAGAAGGACTTCTGTTTTCGTTCACGTTCACTTTCACTACGGACACATTTTTGAAGGTGCAATTTGAGATTTTTTCCAGATCCCAATTCATTTTTGATATTTTAGCTTATGGTAGGCATATAGGAGGAGTTCACTTTTATTCTTTTAACTCAAAATGCGAGGTAGGTTGGGATCTGCCGTTATTATCCTGAGCGCCTCAATTGATTCGGTGGGGAAAAGACAGTATCCTGTACTATATGTGAAGGCCAATAATAAGCAAACCTGTGTAATTATTCTCCCGACTGCCAACATTCACACTGATTCACGTTGTATGTTGTACTGACTGACTAGTCACATGTAGCACTCAATTATCCAGCATTTTTGCGTTCTTAAGTGCTGTGTTGAAAGAGGTGAGAAAGTGAAGATTTACGATTTTAGACCCACACTTGCTAGGTTTTTTTTTTTAATTAACTGGTGAACTTCATTCTTTTGAACATTTCTTGACTTATACTCTCTTAACCCAACATTCTAGAATTTATTTACCTTATCGGCAGCATGACTACCATGTCATTGACCACAATCAGCATTACTTATATTGTTCTAAGCTTTAATACCATTGAAACATATCATCTTACGTGTTCACCATTGCTACCATACACCACCAGTACCACTATCCCTCTCATTAAAATCAACCTCATGATCAACACAAGTACCTATTACTGCATGAGCGAACCCGGTGGCCGCTAAGGGCGCCTTCACACGTCGCCACGGCGGGGTGCTTCCATTAAGCGTCAGGGCTCTTCCCCACCGCCGCTACATACTACTAGTACCACGGCCGCACCGCCGCCCGCCGTGGAAGGGGGTGGGTTCTGCAGGGGTAGGTTTCGCCGACCCTCCAGCGACGTCGAACAAAAGGACCGCAGCAGGTAAAACGCCGCGACCGGCCGCGCAGTGGGAATACCTTGGCGACAATTGGCAAACAAAGAAATTTCACTGAGAGAATAGATCATATATTCACCTGCGAAGAGAAAAGTTTATTGTTTTACTTCGGAATTATTTTCTCACTCCAAATTTCCATTAGCGGAGACGGATTTAATGACCGAAAACATGCCCTGAAAACTGCATTAGAACATGAAAAAAGTCAAGAACATAGAAATTGCATGGCAGCTAGTTGTAGTCGATCAAAACACTCGGGCGAGTAGATACACAGTTGATCACCCAATATAATAATCACCGACAATACTGTAAAGAGGTGTTGAAAAGAGTTACTGCAGTAATTAAATTCTTAGTATCGAGAGGACTGCCTAAATGTAGAGGTTCTGACAGAAGAGTTGGTTCAGTAACAACTGGAAATTATTTGGGTATTTTGGAACTTACTAGTCAGTTTGTCCCATTCTTACACGAACGCATGAAAAAATATGCTAATGCAAGGAAAGGGATGGTATCATACTTGTCAGCCACCATTTGCGAAGAGTTCGTAGAAATAATGGTGGCTTAAGTTCATTCAGTAATCATTTCAGAAATCCAAAAAGCAAAATACTACGCTATTTCTGTATATAGCGCTCCAGATGTGACTGTAAATGCCTTATGTGAAGGATATAATGAAATCAGATTATATCTTCAGTCTATAAGAAATTAAGTGACAAAAATCAGTCGTCAGAGACACATCTTAAGGCTCAAGGGTTAGAAAAAAACTTGATAAACTTGAAACAAATTTTAACAATATTGTGGAATGAAATCCTCAGTAGATTTAACACTGCAAGTAAACTTCTGCAATGTAAAAACGTAAATTTGTCTGTAGCAGTTAAGATGCTGAAGTCATTAAGATAATTTATTATGGAGAAGAGATAATTTTGACAACTATGAGTCCAAATCAAAAGCGAAACAGCGAAATCAGTTGTGAAAGGATGATACACACAGGCGTCAAATAAAACGTAGCTTCATTCTTGCATTTGCAGATAGTGGGTGTAGTTATGAAGAACTTCTGGGAAGGTTTAAGTTCAGAGCAGAGACATATTTACCAATAATAAAAATTCTGGTTTCTAGTCTAGAACTCTGATGTAATCATACGTATGAATGGTATATTGGTTTGGTTTTTTGGAAAGTCTGCATGAGTTAGAGAAATCAAAAATTTCGAAATATTACGAAAACCTTACAAATTGTGTAGTGAAGGCTTGACTACTGCAGATTTAATATCCGAATGTCATCATTTTGCTGCATATCTAAAAGCAAATATAAAATACTTCCACAAATATGCTGGTAATAATGAAAAAAATATCAATATTCATATAAATTGTACAGTTACATGAATAATGCCAATATTTTATCAGCATTCTCCAATATGAAAATTGTTATGAGAATTGTTGTCGCTTTTAAATAATTCAAGTTTGATGAGTATTGAACATGACACTTCGGCAGAAATTGATTTTGAAGACAAAATTCTAGATTTTGCTTCCTTGAAGTGCAGAAAAGGGCATATCTAACGAAGACTTATAATAATAATTAATAAAAAAAGAGTGGAGTGTTACTAACTGTCAATACATCACGTAGGTGCGTTGATTATTATTATTATTATTATTATTATTATTATTATTATTATTATTATTATTATTATTGACTTCCTACGAAGCAGATCTAGGGACTGTAGGTGCCTCTACAATACTTTGGGCAAAATGTGGGTTGTTCGCAATAAAGCAATATTTTGCACTTCCGAGTCTTTGGAGTGACCTGGGAATTTAGGTAAGTTCTGACACAAATTTTGCAGAACAAATCCCAGAGCTCCGAATATTTTCCGGAAGACCTGTGCTTTTACGCTCCACATTTGGCTGATCTCCATTTCCAAACTCTTGTGGTTAAGATGTTTCTCTGCCTCCTTAGTTACGACGTTTTGATCTCTCGGCACAGCAACATCTACCAGTACACACGTTTGTTTGTTTTTTTTGTCCAAATTCCGGATAACAATGTCCTCTTTGTTTGCCGCTATCGTGCAATCAGTTTGAATCAGTTTGAATGCGCTATTTATAATATTGGGAAATTTTGAGAACCTGTTTATCATAATGTCTTGTTCTCAACGCCTGATCTTGGGCAGCTATGAAAACTGCTTCCTATTCTGATTTCATCGTTCCCCTTTTAAGTTACATAAATGATTGATCTTCTTGATCCGCACCTTGTGCATTCCGTTTAAACATTGTCCATGGAGTAGTTTGTCTCGCCACGATTTCTTTAACCATTTTGTATCACATTTCATGTTAAGTAGCATCAGAAACTTAGCTCTGTTATTGTTATTATTACTATTACATTCTCCTGGGGCCTCTACTTTCTTGGCTCGGCAATGAAGTCCCTTATTTATTGGTAGTAATGCAGCGGTGTGTGTTTGTTTGTGTAGTGGGGGCCTCATTTTCGATTCTGCTGGGAGCCTCAGAGGTTCTAGAAACGGCTCTGACACCATTGCCATCATAACTACTACACTAACCAAAACAAAAATATCAACAATATAGACCAAACAATCCTACGGAGTTTTACAGCCGTTCACCAACACATGAACATACATGATTATTCTACTCATTATCTCCATGGCAGCATGCATGGTTAATCGCATGGGTGAACAGCATCGACACAAGCAATGTCACCTATCCCCCCCCCCCCACTACTTCAAACATGCCGCCTAGGGAACGTGGCCTCCGCTCCGCTCCCTCCCCTACTGGCGGTCTCCACGTCGATAACAAAGAGGTCGATAATAAATTATCGATAATCGGCTGCTTTTTTGTGTATTTTTTTTATGAAAAGGAGCAAATACGCATGTATACTTGAATACACATTCCGCAATTTGACAGTTCCGTAAATTTCAAATCGCAAAAAAATATTAAAGTTACATCTATTCGAAGGAAATATAAGAGAAACAATGTCTTTCGTAATGGACAATTTAATTAAAGTACAGCTGATTAATAAATTTAATAACGTGTTAAATGCCGGATAAAATATTAGTTCCTTCACATGTTTTAAATTAATGATAACTCTTTGTACCTAATGATTATACATTTTCGATATTTTTATTTATTAATTACCACTTCTAATCCATGTATATTTATGAAACCGCTTTTCAGGTCGTTTACATGGAATTCTCATGTGGAATTAAAATAATTTAATTTTTATACTCTTACCTTTATCTGAAAAAGAAAAACAATTTAATATATCTGCAGTCTAAAATAGTTATCTATCTAGACCTTAAAAGTGAAATAATAAGAAAATTTCTTTGAAAGTGTGATGATGTTTCGTATGAAGATTTTCTAAAACTTTTTTAGAAAAATGAGTACTGTTCATTTTATAGGCAAAGTGACCTTTACTTTTGAATTGGGCGACAGAGATACTGAAACCAACAAAAAGTGGCAGCGGTGCTTTAAGCGCATCTAATGCTGAGGGAATTGTGTGGCTGCGCCGCAGACGCTCCAGAGGAGGCGAAGCGCCTGCCCGACGCATGGCCAGCCAGCGGCGGCAGCGGCGATGGCGGTGCTCGAACCGGGGCCATCAGGGCGAGAGCGCGCGCGGTGCGGGGGCGGGGCGAGGCGGGGCGAGGCGGGGCGAGGCGGGGCGGCGGGCAGTGCCGCGGCGACCCGAGGCGCGCGCGGCGGGACGCGCTGACGAGCGGGAGCCGTAGCTTTGAGACCGATAGTAACGCGCGCGCTGCTGTATGCAGGCAGTTTCATCAATCATGAAGAGATAATCTGCTTTATGCCCCCAAATCCGCTTCAATCCGGGCGGCGTGCGCTGCGCCAGCTCGCCGAGCGCAGAAAAACCGGCTCGCTGGCGGGGGACGACGGGGGGCGCGGGGCGACCGGCCGGCGGAGGGGATGGTGGCGGGGAATCGCAGGCAGAGAGCGGCGAGCGGCGGCGGCGGCGGTGGCGGTGGCGGTGGCGGTGGCGGTGGTCAGGGGCGCGGGAGGAAAGGGGCAAGCGTCCCTCCCCGCCTCCGCACTCACCCACACTCTGCCCGAGCGGCGAACGCCACCCTAGCTACAGTGGTCGTCAATACGAGTGGTCCTCTGACGCAACCTGGCGGCCCCTGCTTCCGCCCCCCGCCGCCGCCCCCGCCCCCGCCCCCGCCCCGCCCCCGTCGCCGCGCTGCGCTGCGCCCGCCACGGGCCCGCACCCCCGCGCGCCGCCGCCCTGAGCCGACCGCACGCCGCTGGCGCCGCCGCCGCCGCCGCCGCCGCCGCCGCCGCCACCGCCGCCGCCGCCGCCGCCACCGCCACCGCCACCGCCTCCTCCCCACGCCCAGTTCCCGCCACGCCCTGCCCCGCCACACACCAATCCCGCCGCGCCCTCTTGCATTGAGCGGCCCTGTGGGTTTTTGAATCGTTATGTCGAAACGCGTTTATTATGTTTCTGGGCCGTGAAGGGCATCATTTGTGTCACTGTTCCCATTTGCTTATAAAACTAAGGAGTGACTGACGTGTTGAAATAGATAAGCACTTTTCCTGTTACAATAACTTTCGAGCAGGAAAACAAAAGTAGGAACTATACAACCATTCAAAAAAATGTAAATCTTTCATCTCCCACATATATTATCTCACGAGAACAATGTTGTGTAACTACTTTCACATTCAAAACTCGCGGTTATGTTTTGAAACAGTGTTATGTTATGTTATCAATATCCATGATGTTAGAGGATTGGTTTCACTGTTGCTGTAAAATATAATAATACCTCTTGTAAATTAACGCAATATATGCAAATGCTCGGTTAATTAAATATTTATCTAATCACTAATTCACTACATTACACAGCTTAATATTTAATAGATCCGGTAAATTTTTGTTTCTTAAAATCTGGAATCACGAAATTCGTATTTTCGAAAATCTGTTAAAACCATATTTTCGTTAAATCCAGCAATTCCGATTTCCATACATTCAAAACCCCGGATTTGCGCAATTCCATGCAAATCTGATTTGCGTTTATCCGCGAAATAAGGATTTCCTAAAAGTTGTCACAGTTCACAATAAATCAAACGTACTAACAAAATCCATTTGTTTTTGTTTTACGTACCAAAAATACTTTAATAATATTTTCAATATAAAATGTCTTAATCGTTGCGTTTTTATTTCTTGTGGTGATATAAAAATACTAAAAACGAAAAACTTGCATAAGTTTGACCCTTTTTTCTCCGATTATTTTAGAATACTTCTACATGTAGTTTTTTTTACTTTCTCACCTTGTGCATCGTTGTTTCACAAAATTGTTTTCGCTATTTTTCAGCAGCTTGTCTGAACTTTTTGTTATCGCTTATTAACGCTTGTTAGTACTTTTCATTATTTTCGATGATAGGAGCATCGACATATATGAAATTCTGACATTTGTTTAAACTCAATGGAAAATCAAATAACTTCGAATAAATTAATGAATTATTATACGTGAAAATCTGTGTAGCAAATACATAAGTTCTGTGAATATCCATAAATAAAATGAAATAAATGGAAAAAGAAATGGAAAAATGGCACGGAAATCTTGAAACAAGATACGGAACAGAGCTTGAATTGGAGGACGAGAGGAGGACAGGAGTATAAAAGTAAATAAACACGTGTAAACAACTAGCACAATATTGTCCGAATAATCGGCGAGAGAAACTGGCTCTAATTCGCATTTTAGCACGCGGAAGACAAACGCAGAGACAGTGTGGTGCAAATATGAAAGCGAGAGATACGAAACCGTGCATATCGCAAAATACCGAGAAAATACAACTTAATAAATTAGTTCTAATTTATTAAAAACAATCCGGAGGGTATCGACAGAGAATAGCTCGAATGTGAGCGCATGAAACACAAGCACAGGAAGAGATCTAACAGGGAAACGAAAGATTCAAGATAAAATATACTAAACATACCTTAGAAATTAGTAAAATAATTCTAAACAAATACAAAAACAATCCCTCCAAATCTGGCGAGAATGATCATGTCGACGCGCGAAAAACAAACGCGAGAGATGCGAAGATGAAAGTGAGAGAGCGAGAGCTGCGTGGGCGCTGCGCGGGCGTGCGAGTGAGGGTCAAAGGCAGCTCTTTCCGGGGCGCCTGCCGCCCGCGGCGGCCCTTCACCGCCCCGCGCCCCACCACGCGCTGCTCCAGGCCGTGCCAGCCTGCTCCATTCTCTTTAAGAGATACTTAGTCAGCGGTGATTCGCTTAAATCACTTCACACGCCGCCGCCCTGCGCGCTCGTGCACGGCCCACGCGTGCCCACGCGCGGGATGCCGCACCTGCCGCCCACGCGCCTCCGTATGCCGCACATTGCCCTGCAGCAAGCGATGTTGTTTTTGGTCAGCAATTTGAAAAGGCACGGGAGTTCAGTGTAAAAACACATTCAGTTCTGCAAAGGGGTCTGTTAATTTTAAAATAATGTTCAGTTACAAACTGTGGTATCTTCAATATTTCTCAGATTATATCTTTCAGATTGAATAATGCCGAAAAATTGAAAAATTTTACACAATTTTATATTTCTCTCGCCTCAGTGTTGAACGTAATCATTTGCGGTGGACGATGTTAGTTTTTCATTTGAAATTGTCGTGGTGGAAACCTCTTCAGTAGAACCTCTTATGAAATCTAGAATTTATGTTTTCACCATTTACTTTTCTTCGTAAATAATATAGAAAATAGTATTTTCTTCATCACATTTATTGAGGATAGAAGACTACGTGAAATGAAACCACTTTCACATTCAAAGAGAGATAAAAAAGCAAATCTCGAGTAAGAATGTATGCGAGTATACGTATTTCAGCATACAACACACAGAGCCTTTCTACCTAACAGAGTGCTCATCCTGGGAGAGCGAACGCTTTGAAGAGGAACCCGAAGCGGAGAAGCGGGCGTAATCTCAAATTCGACGATTTCTGCCGAAGAGACGAGCGACTGCCGATAAAGCTGCCGAGATAAGCCGTGAGACAGACAGGCGTCGAGGCCTTCCCGACGCCACGTGGGGCGTCCCCTGCTCCACAGGAGAAGGGAACAAGGAATTCTGAAGACAATGTGGGGGCGTTGCTCGCTCTAAGGCGCATGTAAAAGCACTGAAAACGTAGATCTGCTTCCAAGCTCCCTTAATACCCAAAGTTTCGAGTTTCGCTACAAACACGAGAGTGGTAAAACTCTCTTTCTACATATTTACAAAACTACTCTTGAGTACATGTCGAAAGTGAATCAGTTTTCTACAAATTCAGGAAAGTAAAATAGATGTGTAACACAGTTTACTACTACTACTACTACTACTACTACTACTACTACTACTACTACTACTATTACTACTACTATTACTACTACTACTACTACTACTACTACTACTACTACTACTATTACTACTACTATTACTACTACTACTACTACTACTACTACTACTACTACTACTACTACTACTTACTACTTACTACTTACTACTTTTACTATGCAAATGCCGTGATGAATTTCTGAACGTTTCATGGCTCTTTTCGATTTTCTCCAATTTTTACAAAACGTTCTTCAAATCCAAGATGTTGTTTGCACCACATTACTTGGCATAAATCACATTTGAATGCAGAACATATATTCTGCATTCTATCTTAAACAACAACAACAATTTAGTAGGTAAGGTGGGATTAGATAAAATTGTGTAATAATACATCAATTAAAGAAAAATTATCAAAACTGCAAGATGCATTTCTTCTTACTACGAGTAATAAAATTTGGATTGCTTGGGGTGCTCTGACCACAGCAAATACAATTTCGAACAATAAAACAATTTGAACGTATTTTAATATAAGGTATACTGTAAAGGTGAATTCCCTTTTATACTCTTCACAAATTGCACCCTATATAAGCTCCCGCAAATCGCTCTTCCTAAAATCTCCTGTGAAAATGGATCGGAAATGAATATTCCGTGCAGCGGAAATCTCTCACCATGTCGAACTCATCTTAAAATTCCATTCCGCTCGTCTTGTCGGATTGCTTTAGTATCCCTTAAGGTTCGCCTAATTACATTGCAACATAGGTCTGAGAAACTCCATTTTTCCGCAGCGAAATAATAATCCGTCGGGAAAACTTTCCAATTTTGTGCGGCAAATTTCGCGTCTGAGAATTTTTCGCTGTGTAATCCCCGTGATGTCTTTTCTGGGGCTTCCATCCGCATGTAGTCGTAATTAAATTATGTGAAAGAGTTACAAGAAAGACGCCCAAAAATATCGAGGCGGTGGTTGCGATTGAGTTGCGCAGATTGCAAGAGGTTAGACGTTGGCTTACTTGTAATTACGAAGACGCTTGTAGGCGGGGGACGCGGCCGGAATGAAGGGGCCTTGCAGAGAGGAAGGCGGGGGCGCGAGTGAGATGCACTGGCCGAAGGAAGTGGCGAGTGGGACTTTACGCATGCGGACGGGTATTTGTGGCAAGGGTCTGCTCTCCTATTGCAAAACCAAATGTAATATTACATACATGTGTATATTGGGTATATTTAATGCTGTAATAATAAAAATAATTATTTAAAGTAATAATAATAATAATAATGATAATAATAATAATAATAATAATAATAATAATAATAATAATAATAATAATAATAATAATAATAATAATAATAATATAGTATTAATAATAAACAAAGTTTTTGATTTTTTAAATTTAACCAGATTAGTGGTATAACCTCTTTACAGGTGAATGTTAGCTTTTATTACGAAATATAATCAATGGATGCAGTGGTCGGAAGGTAAGAGTAACTGCAAACTAGCGCACCATCATACTCCTTTTTCTGGGCGAGGACATCGCTAGCGGGTATGTCTGTGACTACCGTTATTAATTTAATGAAATTGAAGGATAGCGGAAAGCAAGATATAGTGATTTTGAAATTCTTGCGAGTAATAATCCAATTTGATGCTCTGGACACTGAAGGCAACACTTATGTTGGGACACTATAATTCACCGAAATTAAAAAAAAATAGTTTTACCAGTAGAGTGTTCTCGTAGTGTTTTATTTAGCAATATACTGACGTCTACTTTGAGAATGTGGTCATTAATCCACATCGGTTTGGCGAGACGCCGTCATTCCTAATTTTCTTCCGGCACGCGGTACCAAGAATTCTTATAGGTTCTTGCGGCGCGGCGCAGCTGCCGCTCTCGAATTGGTGTTGAAGCCCGGTGCGCAGCGAATGCCCGCTTCCCAGGAGCTGCCCATAGCCGCGCATGCGGAGGAACTCGTTGAAGGAATAGGACGTGATGGAGCACAATGCAGCGCTGCGCAGCGGGCGGGCCGGCGGAAGGGAGTGCAGCGTTCCACGCGAGTTGCATTCTCCACCCCACGCTGCCCCGTCACGGCCCTCCCACCCCGCCCCGCCACCTCGCCCCACTCTTTGCTGCCTGCTCATTGCATCACAACGCGCTATTAAGTCTCTGAAAGCCCTACGTCCTGCAAGCTCTGCAACGTTTTGCTGGGCTACCGGGCATTTAATCACTTCTCACCTCGACGTCGCCACCTCGTTGCACTCCGCCGCTACCTCGCACCGCCTCATCCAGACGCTCGCCGATCCTCATCCTGATTCACTGAAACGTGCGTGCTCGGCGGCACCGCCCTAAATCTCCCCCGCACATCTCCCGCTATCTACCTGATCGTGCCCCTCCTCTTCACGATTTGTCCCCCCTCGTTTCGCTTGAAATTCGCCTCGCTCCGCCCCACCTCGCATCCTCCCCCCGGCCGTCCAACGGCGGCCGTCACGGGCGTCGGGGGCAGGGGAGGGCGGCCGAGTGCCTTAAAATATTATTGATAACCCGCCGAGTCCTCGGGCGTGTGCGGAGATGCGGGTAGCCGAACCCGAAACAAAGCCGGCGCGCCGCCGCCCCCGGATCGTATTTTCTTTGTTAATGAAGGCGCGGACGCGGCAGCCAGCGAGGGAGGGCGCGCACGCCGCAGGACGGGGAGAGAGGGAGGCCCCGAGGCGAGGGCGCAGCTGGATTAGCGGCTTAGGCAAAGAGCGCTCGTAGATGTGCGGGTACCGTGATGGGGACCGCATATTGGTGGTGGTGGTGATATGTGACGGAGGATGTAGCGATGTCTGCAACCGTCGTGGTTTTTTCGAATGTTGAGATGCAACAAGTGAAGTTGTAATGGTATTGCCACTCGGCATCAACATTGGCATCACTAAATGCAATGGTACATCAATTACAATAAAAGAGAGCGGTGAAGATGAAAACTCGGGGATGGCGTCACTCCAGTAGTGTGATTACAGTAGTAGGCAGTACGGAGAATATCGATGTGACAATAAAAATGACGGATTGACAACTTTAAATTAATCATGCTGAACTGGACATGTAGTGGCGCGGTAGAGGAGTGCTGATACGGGTTCGTCGTCGATGGTAACACCGGCGATAATGCGTGTGGCAGCACTGGTAGTGCGTGCAGGGGGTGTGGCTGGGCTCGCAGTCGGGCGGCGGCGGCGAGGGTGGTGTTGGGCACCGCGGCGCAGTGGTGGCAGCCACGTGCTCGCGAGCCGTGACGACGCGACGTGCAGGGGGCCGGTGCTGCTGCCACGTCCGGTGCGCGCCGCCCCCCGCCCCTCGCAACCTGCGCCCAGCGGCCACCTGGCTCCCGGCCGCCACCGCCGCGACTGGCGGCAGCAGCAGCAGAAACAGTAGCAGCGGCTCCCGCCTCCACGCTGCGCCGAACAGCTCGCCCGCCCTCGCTCGCCGGCGCGGTGGCACGCTGCGCTGCTCTGCGCTGCGCTGCGCTGCGCTGCACAGCCGCACGCGAGCGGCGTATTACGCGCTGCACGACGCGACGCGACGCGACGTTCCGCTGCGACATGGCCGGCCGCGACGGCGGTTGCGGGTGGAGTGGAGAAGGCTGCGTCGGCGGCGGCGGCTGGGCACAGAAGGTGGAGACGGTGCGGTGACAATGGCGGTCGCGAGAGGCCGCAAAAGCTTCAGCAATGGCTGGCGATTACGGGGCGAGGAAGGGGCAATTGTGGCGGCGACAGGAGCGCTGGTGATGGCGGAGGAGGCGGAGACGGCGGAAGCGTCGCGGGCGGAGGCGCGAGGGCGGTTGTTGGGCGCGAGGGCAACGGCGGTTGTTGCGGTCCGAGGCCCTGGTGATGGTGGCTGCCGCGCGACGACAGACCGACTGGCCGTTGTGAGAGGGAATCGAAGCGTTCGCAGTTTAACGGGCGCTACATGTACGAATGCCATCGAATAACAGTGAAGCACGGCAGAATTCATCATATCGAATTTGAAAGAGCAAGCCTATCTTGGGCTTGTCAAAACGTGCTGTTGCGCTTTGATGAATACAGATTTTTATCATACAGATGTGATTCCAACAGAAGAAGTCTCTGCACCAACCTGTACATTTTTTCTTGAATTTATATTTTTATATGATCTCCCTCAACACAAACACCACCCGCCAAAAAAAGGGAAAAAAACCTTTCGTCATCTAGCTGAAGGTATCCCTGAAATGCCATCTTCATTTAGGACAACTGAAATCGGCAATTCTATTCTTCATGTATTTAGGCATATTAAAATCGATACGTTCTTAATTATTACAAATGACCATAGTAGTTGACGCGCCCGGAATTACGATTAATCAATCGATCAATCTGTATTTTTTTAAGTGGTTGCTTTCTAATTTATTACTTATATGTAGATTTATTTACTTGTGTAACAAAATTGGGCCATGCTCCGAAAGAACTGATTTGAATAATGTTTTAGGCGATACAGAGGAAAGAAACTTGGTTACGTGATGTCCCGAGGCAGTCGAGTGTCATTACTGCCGACAGTTTGTACAGACAGCACATATGTACAATAATAAAGTTTTCCTAACCAAGTACTGCACTGTCGCTCATATCCACAGTATGCATTTATTTAACGCTGTGTTATCGAAAGTCATTCATTGTTCTGAGAAATTTGAACTTTATGAGATGTATACTATTATTTTTCTTTTAACATTTCATTAGTGCATTTTATACATTACAACTAGTGTTCTACTGTCTTCAGAGTTTCGTCGTGTACTTATTTGCTTTATCTTAAATAAACAGTACAACCTGCGAACGCTGTAGGGTATCAAAAGCTGAGGAATGATTGGTGCATCTACGCTGTGAACAAAAACATTTGAGTTCACGTTCTCGTTTTAACTTGTTGTGAAAGTTGATATTTAGAATGAAATTTGTTTTCCAGCATCGCATATCACGAATAACATCGTATTTCGCGAACCTGAAAGATTCAGAACTTATGAAAATGTGAATTTTATTGGTAGTTCCTCCAACCACGTCGTACTTAGGCGTACGCATACTGTCTCATTATTAACATAGTCAGGTGTTAATGATTCATTCAAATCCAGTTATTTCATCACAAAATAAACTGATTGGATATGACTTCATAGATAGACTCATTAATGGTTTTACATATTTTTTTAGAATACACAACGTTGTATAAAATTGATTTCACTTTTGGAAGTTGATGACAGTGCCCAGAGGTGGATTTACGCACAGGCACAGTAGGCACGTGCCTACAGCGGCAAATTTTCAAGGGCGGCAAATTTTCAAAGGCGCAAAATTTTCTTGATTATTTTCTAAAACAAATTTAGGTTCTCTAAAAACTATAACAGCATAAATCATATTTTTATTTTAAAAATATCATATTAATATTTAATACAAGCTATTTATTTGTCTTCATTAGAGTATACCTTATAATTTCAGAAGTATATGAATCTGAAAGTAAGGCCCGTTGACGAAAGAAAACATGTTGCAATTCTAGTTGTCATGTTTCAGTTTCCTTTTAATGTTAAAGTTTTAGTGTTGAAACGTTAATAATGTTGAACGTTACTTGCCATGAAGATACAGTTTCTATCCAAAATTAGCTAATCCAAAAAAATTATTTAATTTATGAAAACAATGTGCAAAATATGTTACTGAAACGTTACAATTTAAAATGAAACATTAATTTAAACAGGGGGCGGCAAATTTGATGTGCCTATAGGCGGCAAAAATATTAATCCGCCCCTGACAGTGCCATTCTAACAAACATTACTAACTCCAGTATAATATCACGCTCACTTACGCCAACACAAATTCATTCATATGCACGACAAAATTACATCGCCTCCTTACACATAAGATTATCTCTCCAAATATAGAGTGTGTAAGAGGCCAATTTATCTTCTATTGCACATATTGCTTATTTTTAAAAAATGAGAGTGCAAGCAAAAACGGTACACTAGCACTCTTAAGACGTCGTTAGTTCGTCCGCAATTGCATAATTTCAAAATATAGAAAATGTTGAAATAAATATTTTATCGAAATATGTTTTGCAGTTCCTGCTAGTGGTGCTATATGCTACCATTTGACCTATTGCCTTCATAGCCGTAAATTAGGATCACTCACACTCCGATGTTATCATAACTCACCTGCATTCACAATCGCCAGTGTGTATATCCGGTTTTCTTTTGTACAGCAAAACATTGATGTTTAGATTACGCTTGGAAATTCACGATTCTTTCCCTTGTCATATGGAAGTGAATCTCAGATAATGAACGAAATGATGATCTATATCGGAGTGGTCAAACGTTTTTAAATGGGACATGTTCGCATTTTTTGACGGGACGCTGTAGTAAAGGATTTCAATTCTTCGAAAGACAAAGCCATCTTTTTAAAAAACGGTCATTAATTGTGAGGAGGAAACGTTCTAGTACTTCTCGCTTTATTTCATAGAGTCTGAACATTAACTAATGTTCAGAGTCTATGCAATATTGGATTGTCAGAAATATTAGAATGAATCATGGATTACTATCTGTTTAATAAACTGTTGTTAGGCTTGTTAAAGCAATATACTTTATTTTACTAAAATATAAAATAATCATAAAAGCTTCTATCATATACTGTAACGAAAAGAGCTGTAATTCTGTTAAATACTTGTAGCTAGAAAGTGAGCTATCATTTGTCCTTTTCCCTTTTACGAGAGGCATTCAGGAAGTCGTGAGAGCTACTACAGCACGACACATTGGCAGCAAATACACGCAGGAAGGAACGTGCTTCCTTCCACGCGATCCCGTCTTCAAGTCAAGGTATCCCTTGACTGCTGAAGTAGTTGTTAGGGACAGCAGGCACTTACTCAAAAGGAGCAGATGCGCGATCTATGGATGGCGGAGCGTGGGCCCGAGACGGACGTAAGGGATATTGAAATTCCTTGCATTGACCAATCGAGAATAAGAAGAACGGAGGGACAAGGGATCTTGGAGGGTGAAGAATTGTGTAAAAATGTAGCATAAGGTTGACAGAGTACGGAAAGTATCGAGAGTTAAGAGCAGGAGTAAGCTTAGGAGGATGATAAATGGCGGGAGAATGGCAAAGAAGGAAAGTGGAAGTCAGTAGTGAAGGAGCACCGGAGTTGTGTGTGGGTGAATTTGGAAGAGGAGCAGAGACAAATGCTGACTGCGATGACAGACACCGTGGTGGAGGAGAGCGGTGTCCGTAAACGCGAATGCGTGGGCGGAAGGGCCGCGGAATGGAGGCGGCCGACAGGGACTAGCGACGCAGCGCCGGCGGGAGCTGTGGAAAGGGGGAGGCGACGGCGGTGGCGGGATCCGACGCCCGTAAGCCCGCGGGGATTAGCCTGGCGGATCACGGGCGCGCCGTCCCCGCTGCCGCCCCGTCGCTCGATGGGAGCGATTCTGAGCCTCGTATTTATCCAGCGCGTCGGCCCCCGGCCGCCCGCGCCCAGAGGATCGCCACCGCGAGCGCTCGCGGCGCTCGCAACCGGCTGTTGACGCTTGCGGGGGCGTGAGATTTATCTTAAACTCTTACTGGGTAGTAGCAAGCGGTAGCAACAGTTAATGTTTTAAATGTTGCCGTTGATTTCACACACACATTCGGCCCTTGGAGAGGAAAATACAATTCGAAGTAAGAAAACAATGAGTGTAAAAGGGCACTTTATAAGAACTGATATTCTGAAAATGAATAGCCATTCACATTTCCAACGCGAATGAAGAAAAAGGATTAAAAGGGAAATAATTTTCCATGCGAGCAATCGTATTAATATCGCATACATATTATTACCATGATCGCGGCACGATTTGTTCTCTTGAGAGCTTGAACGTAATGATTTACTGAACACTTTATATGGGTTTTTTTGGTAGTTCTGAGCTATTTCGTATACATCTTATAACCCATGCATATCATGAAACAATAAAACGCAGTTACAAAAAGAGAGAGAGCCAAGTTACATAGATTAAATTAAAATAAGAAGTGAAGTGAACGGGTGGGGTAGGCTCGTGAAAACGCGTATCCGGGGGCGCATAGTCTCGTTGGATGCGCGCCCGCCAGCGGCCGGAAGTTGGGGAGACAGTGACAAAACAGGCCCCGGACGGCGCGCGGCTTCTTTGGGCAGCGATGGGATCCGCGACGACGGTCTTCGTTGCAGGCGCGATGCAAACGACGATACGATCTCTGTGGCGACAATGCCGATTATGACAGAATGGTGCGTGCGACCTACGAAGTAATCCTCTACTCATTCTGCTTCTTCTGACAAGGATTGGAATTCAACCTGTTTCGATGTCCAGTTCTTCTTTGGCCTGCCCACGTCTCTCTTTTCTCCTAGGATATATTGAAGAGTTAATGCCGGCAATCTTTAATTTGTCATCCGTTCCGAATGTTCGCACTATTTCTACTTGTTAATAGATTTCGTTTTCTAACACCGAGACATTCAAATCATTTTTTTACATCCACATTCCTCTCCTTTTTTTATCTTAGAAGCTATATTCTAGAGTATTTCGAAAATTTTTCTCTTCTGCCATCTGTGATATACTTTTTTCTCTTTCTAAAATTACTTTCAAATCTCTCCCATGCATAAGTTCAGGTACGGTAACAGTATTAAAGAAATGTATACAGGAATCTTTGGATTTTTTAAATTCATGAGAATATTTCCACCTACATCTCTCAACTTACATACTCATTTAAGCCAATTATGTTTCATGACTAACTTCGAACAACGTGAAACACTTTAAGTCCACTTTCCTTGTTTTTCAGTTATTTACATCGCTAAGTAACCCTTTTCTGTTCGTTTGATGAATGAAACAGATGGACGTCCAGGAGTATGGGTGTACTCCTATTAACAAATATTTCTTTTTTGAACGAAGACACAGAACGGTCAAAATGTACGGGAAAAATATATATCTTTGTAACTGATATTTTTGTTGTTGTTAAAAACAATATTGCATATTAAAGCATGTGTAAAAGAAAACCGTTTTTTCTTCTGTAGGAAAACATATTGAGATTGCAAATTAAATACCACCGACTTCAATTTCATTCATAACGATGTACATTTTTTGGACTTAGTTTCACTTGTATATCGACGATTTAGTGCATTGAATTTTGTTGTCATAGCTCGCTACTGGAGAGCCTCTGCGCGAGGCAGCGCGGGGCGGGGCGGGGCGGGGCGGGGCGGGGCGGGGCGAGGCGGGGCGGGGCGGCGCGTGGGTGCGGCGCGAGAGAGCGTTCGCCCGCCGCGCTGGGGGCGTTCGCTCCGGCGGCAGCGGCGTCGGCGGCGCGGCCCGCCAGGAAGTTGACAGATAAGTGATTCGGATTACACGGGAACCCGGAAACGTGATAAGCGGGAAGGGCCGCCGCCTCCGCCGCCCGCGCGCTGGGATTATGGCTGGGACGGGGCGGGACGGGGCTCGCCGGGGCAGGCGACCGCCGTGGGTGGGAGGGCCGGAGGGAAGATGCGACGGGTGACGGAGGAGGCCGACGCGGAGGAGAAAGATGGTTCCAGCTGCCTGTGGAGGTGTGGAGGCAAACGGCGCTCGGATGACACGTGGACGCTGAGGTTGGAGATGAAATGCTGACGGCAGCGACGGAGAATGGTCTAACTAATGGGTACAGGAGAGAAAAAGAAGTGGCTCTTTAGCATTCAAAAGTAGCATTAATCGGCAGCGTTGATTAGATGTTGAGTAGGTGTATCAGTGAATGTTGAAAGAAGAAATAGAGAAGGGAGGGAGAGGAGCAGTAATATGGACCGTCATGTTGAGCAAGGAGCATGTAGTGAGTAAATTGAAAATGGAAGTCTGGAGTCTCCTGGAGTACTCGAGCACCAAGATGGCAAAGCAGAAGCAAGAGAGATGAGGGGTAGCACAGGATTTGAGAACAGCCGCGCATGACGCGAGGGGGCGGCGGCGGCGGCGGCTGCGGGGACTGCAGGGGAAGCACAGCAGTCCATCGCCGGCGGCGTTGACCACCGACCTCGCCCTCCCCGCGGACGCTTCCCGGTGGGCAGGATGCGGGCGCTACCTGGTGGCGAGGGTTACAGCTGCTGCCGTCCCGTCATTAGACCCCGAGCGGGCGCCAGTGCCCTTCCCCGTCGCGCGCCGCCCCCCTACCGGCTAGATACGGCGCCTCCGGCACGCCGGCCCGGCCCGGCCCGTCGTTCACAATCCGCGTCCCCTGTCGCCCCTGGCCGCGGCGGGTGGGCGGGCGGGCCCCACGCGTCGCCGCGGCAGCAGCCCCCGCAAAGGGGAATTCGCGTTGGCAGCCCTGCGCCACCCGCCGGTAAATCGAACGTGATAAAATGGGAATCATGAAAATTGTTCAACAAATTACACTATTTTCGATAAATTACTGATAAACAATTGATTAGGTATTCATTATTGAATTATTATTTCTCTCTTGTATCCCTCTCATTAAATAATAAGCACTCCCTCTAGTAGTCGTTTGTACTAGTACTGAATTTCTGGCATCGTAAAAGATGATTATTTTCCATACATTTTCAGTGGAGTAAGTAAGCCACGAGACGCATTTGCGTAACGCGCTCATGAACTCCTTTCACTGTCTTTTTACGATAGTCCTACATTCCACACGCAGCAAATGTTCGCGTCGACGAGGTGAAGTACAAAAATAGAGTGAAATAAATATCGAAGGGGTAAATGCCATCTTAATTCATTCCTGCATCTTATTGTATTAAGAAGTATTAACACACATTTTCTTTAAAATGAGAATTAATAATTGATTAAATAAATACTACTACACTACTGTACGCTAAAAACTAGTATACCACTAAACCATTCTACATATAAATCACCCTGGGGTGCAGAAGGTTTTCAAGAATTGTCGATTAAATTCAGTTGTAAAACAGTCAGTTGTTCATGCTTAGTATGTTTGTGTATGTTTGTTAAAATGAGCAGAATAACATCCCTATTTTATAGCATCTGAAAGGACCATCATTGTTTCATGAGCGCCAGTTTATTTTTAAATATTTTTAAATATAATACTAACTTTCAACTGTTTGAATTTAATCGCGAACATGTGATTGACGATATCTCTCTCGAGTATTGCCAAAAGGTGAGAATAAAGTTCACAATGAGCTTTCTTGATAAGTAACCTGTCAGCGTAATACAACTGTGATTACACACGGAAATGGAGTCCCAAAACGGCAACGCACGTATTACGCCCGTTCTTTTCACCTCGCACCTTGCGGAAAACCTTCCTGTGGGTTCCAGCACCTTGTTTCGAAAACTTGGAAGTAAACTACTTCATAATAAACTGTTTTGAAGTGAAGATCTCCTGGTTAGTTCTGGTCTTCTACATTGTGAAGTAGGGAGCGAAATGAATGAAAGTGCGGCACAATGAAATAGTCGGCTGGTGTGGAATGCCGAGCGGTTGTGTTTACAAACATGGTCTCCTTCGTACTAACCTTAAACGGATGTTTCCCTTCCCGGCGTCACTGGAATTCTATAGGAATACTAAGTTTGTGGAATGATTACATGATACTCGATTTTTTCAATATGTTGCAAATTGATATGAACGTCTATGTATATGAAAATATCAGACATTTTGAAACTGTGTTATATTACAGAAGAAGAAGAAATAACATATTAGAGTGCCGATTAGAAATGTGGGTAGATCAGCCGAACATCACTTTGTTTTACTTATTCTTATTGTAATTGTCATATTATTTAAATTTGTATCTTTTGAAAAAACATTAATTTTGATTATTTTTATTTGTTTTAGGTAAGTTTATGATAAGCACAGCAGAGCGCGCTTTCGGTTTCGGTGAGTTTCAACAATCTGATTTCAAATTAACAACTGTGTTATTTTTTCCTACTGAAATTCTACACATACAAGCAAATCGAATTCATAGAGATATTCAGAAAATAAATTTTAGTTCCATTCTATTAGTTTTCGTAACGCGAGATAATGATTCATTTATAGATCTTATAATTAGATTCGTTATATTTTCATGTGTCGTCGTTAATATTTTGCTATCTGTATTCTGTTTTATTTCCTAAACATGTTAGGGCTGGCCAGTACATAGATTATAATAAAAACCCGATTTATTTTAAAACACTTCGTGACTGTGGCGCGAATGTTCCTTGACTCAAGCAATTTGCTACTTTCACGTTACGTACGTTGGTTCGTAGCGTAATATCGACCCGTGAGGATGTTCGTGGCGTCTGGGGGCTGCGTATCTCGCGTGACGTGACGTGACGTGACGCGACGCGACGCGACGCGGCGCGACGCAACGCGACGCGACGCGACGCAACGCAACGCAACGTGACGTGACGAGATGTGACGTGACGTGACGCGAAGAGGCGAAGCTGGCGACGCCGGCGCCCGAGGTCAACCCGCGACAGCCTCTCGGCAGCGCGACGCACTCTACACCGAGTTATGGGACATAATTTTCCACGTCTGCCATTACGGTATGCACGCACGATAAGGAAGGCCAAGATTGGGAACACAACGCCCGACTAGTCGGTGGGGTCGAAGTTACCTCTGCTGACAATTCCTTCTCCACCAGTACGGTCATTTACATCAGCGTGGAATTGCTCTTTTAACTGTTACCAACATTCTATTGAAATTGACATTGCCATATCAACGGTGCCATGTACGCTGCTCTCATGTTCAATGCCACTGCCAATGCCATAGGTAATGTTCCTGGCCATGCACCCGCCGCGCTTGCACTTACAGCCATAGCAGTCTCATCTTCACAATGACTATAACTAGTCATGGCAACATCCGTCTCCTCCACCGCCACCATCACCACTTCCACCGCCGCTTCCGCGAGTCGCTGCCGAGCGGCGCTCGCACACGCATCGTTCCCGAAACCGGTTCCACATTGAAAACTTATTTGAAGTTCGCAGGCATTGTGTCGGCGTATCTCTCCCCATTGAACCCGCCTTGTCTCGAAGCGCTCGGGGCGTAAAGAAGGTGGCTCACTCCGGCCGCCTCTTCGTGTGTCCGCTACTATACATCCGGTTATTAAAATACTTTTAACGTCTTCCCTCCTTCGCCTTCGCCGACGCGGCGCGCCGCGCTCAGGCCGTTCCGAACCCGGCTCCCGAGGGCGGCCAGGTTCCACGGTCACGCTTTGTGTGCATACGGCGGAGGTTAAACTGTAAATCGACCGTGTGGGGATTAGATGAAAGGTTTTTTCGGGAAATGTACCTAGCGGCTGCTCCCTTTCCGAGAGCGGGCGAGCGTCAATCGGAGGAGACGCGGCGAGCGGCGCCCCCTCTTTGCGCGAAGCGGCTGAGGGGAAGGGGTGGTGTGTGGGGTGGGAAAAGACGCGCCGTGCAAGGCTGGGCTGATCCTACCAGCTCAGCGTGCCTCCTATGTCCGCCCCGGCTCTTTCTCCTGTCTTGGGACGTGTGCGGATTTCCCCCCTGCTTTCTTTCAGAGAGGGGTCAGCGCAGTCGTATACAAGTGTTGCCGACGCGAAGTGTGTTTTTATGTTTTACTCTCCTTCTAGTTTATTTGTTTTGTGATAATTATAAAAGAATTATTAGTGCCATTCAATTTTCCTCTTTCTATTGATGATAATGTTTTTTCTTTAGTTGTTTGTAAAACTGTATTGTTTAGCACACTGCGAGATTAGCGAAGTGATAAAAGGATTTGTAGTATAGTATAGTATTATTTGAATATTTCCACTACGAAAAATTACATTAATTCAATAACACGTGTTCGCAGATCCCTGACGCATAATACTAAACGAAGGTCATTCACGCACGCACACGCGCATTCAGATCACGCACTTATGAAGTTTTCTTACTAATAGTAAGCTATTTGCCTGCAACAAAGTAGATGTAATGTGCATATTTTAATAACTACAAGTAATTTCGTGGCATTTAATGTACAAAAGGATATCCCCTAATTAACAGAAGACATTAATTCAATATGTTCTGTGGGTATTGGAGGTATTGCGTTGCCAGTGTAAAATAGAGATAAAGTAAATATAAACATTGTAGTACTTTTACATATTTGGATGTAAACGTTGGATGATACATTTATAACCTTACATATTTTGATGTAATTATACTGCATCAAGGAAGCACGCGATTCAGATCCCGTCAGCAAGCATATAAACACTCGGCAGTTCCCACCGAGTGTCATGGAATGGTTTGTCCTATCACTTTCCATTGTTTCATAGTGTGGTCTATTTTTACAAAATAATTCTGCTATTGATATAACGTTTTCTAACTATCAAGACATTATTAGAACAATATTAAGAAGACTCTTCTTACATTCTGATAAAATTTGGAAAAGATGATTCAGAAAATATAATATACATATAATTACAATATTTTCATTTTAAGCTACTACTCTTAGATCTACAGTTTGTGTTTGAGAGTATGTACACATGCCATAAATGAAGATGGCACGCGCGTGCAGAGGCGGCATATCCCAGGGCTTCGTCCGCGGAGCCGGCCACGCGTCGCGCTCTGGGAAGCACCCACGCCACGGCGGGCGGCGCGGCGGCGGCGGCGGCGGCGGCGCCGCCGCCCGCACCAGCGCCCGCACCAGCGCCCGCGCCCGCGCCCGCGCCCGCCCGGGGCGTTTTTGCGGCGGCGGCGGCGGCGTCCCCCGGATGTCCTTGAGCCGCTCCCCGCGCCGCCCGCCCTCGTGTCGCAAGCGAGCCAGTTTATCGCTGCACGTAACGCGGATTTCAGCGACGCTTGATGGCGTTGCGTCCGGCTCGGCGGCGCCGAGGAAGCAGATTGCATCAAAGAAATATTTGATGAAAGGGAAGAGGGGGAAAAAAGAGGGACCCTGATTGTGATAATGCATAATAAACAGGATTTCAGCAGCCCGAATTTCAATGAAAAACACGTGATGTTATGGACATTGCAAGTTCGTTAGGAGTGGGAAAAAGTCAGAATTCCAAGCTCGTTTTGTAATGATACTCGCCGCCCGGACGATTTGCTATAATGGGAAGCGTCACAGCAGCAGCACAATTATATTTGGTTCTACTTTGCGTAAAGGGCGCAGATAACAAGGTTCCCTTTTGAATTTCTACAAATATGTTTATGAATTATTACAAAATGTGATTTTGAACGCAGAATCCAATTTTAAGAATTCCACGAGCTTATGCGTAGTTACAAATATTTGTACGTTTTGAATGTATAAGAAAATATTTTAAATGTACGTTGTAATGTAATTTGCTCCTTTTAAATGTACTTGTATGTTTATTTCTTGATCTATGTTAATTTTTTACCGATTTAGGATATCTTTATTTTCTTTAGACCATGGCGTTTGTTACCACACATATTAAATTATCGATGGAGGCTTGTTTTAAAATACTTTTGGAATCATTGAGTAGTAAATGTTTGGGGAAGTATAAAAAGAAGTACACGATCTTATTTCCTTTGCAACTACATTCGCGAAGGAAACTTTTATTTCTGTTCGACGAGAAATGGACAAGTAGTTACACATTCATACAATGCTCATTGATTTCAATTGGGTAACCGATTTAAAACAATGCAATACCAGGCAGTCGGATTAAATACCTCGTGACATGGCATTAAAGAAACGCACCGCGGCACTACAGCCTCAACAATGCACAGTTAACTTGAATGGGGAGGCGCCTGAGGAGGCTGAGCTTTGCAGCCGAGGCAAAATCCGCAATCGTACGCTTTTGCCCGCGAGTGGGCGTCCGTTGCAACCGCGTATTCGCAACCGAATTCATTCCTTGGTCTGCAGCCGAGAATCAACTCGGGAAGTTCAACATCCTTCCGGAGGCATCGCAGCGGTCGCCGGATGCGGGAGCTGACGACGGGCAGAGCCAAGGGTTGCAGGGGCGTGGGCGGGGCACGAGACGCACGAGGATGTCGGTTATGTCCTCTCGCCGCAACAATACCGCAGATAGCCACCACCCCCGCGCTGCTCCGCCGAGCGCCGAGCCGCGCCGCGCTGCAGCAAGACCTGAAAGGTCGGTGGAGGTGGAGGTAGAGGCGGGGTGGGGTGCAGCGGGGTGGGGACGGAGGCGCAGTGGACGCGAGGACTGCGGAGTGGGTGGCGGGGAAGGTGTGGTTTTCAGCGGAGGGGGTTACGCAGAAGGGAGAGGGCAGGAGCGAGCTGTAGCGGATGCAGTGGGGAGGGTGCGGGTGGAGGAGAGGAGCAGGGACTTGGGTGCGGCGAGGTTGGAAAGGAAGGGGGGATGGGGATTGAAAGCGAGATCAGCGGCGGAAACGAGATAAACGAGCGAGGACGCACATAGGATTATGGCGTCGCATAGGGGAAACGCAATGGGCAACGGCCACGCGTGACAGCTAACATGCTCAACACAGGTTCACTTGAGAAGTGGCGGCGCCGCGAAGCTTTCGCGCGGAGTGGGGACGTGATCGAAAACGCGCAATCAATGTGGCGATCTTATTTGTCATTTCATGGCAAAATGATTATCCTCGCTGATGCAAATTTGGATTTTATTTCTTAGGGAATAGAGAAACTGACCATGTGGCTTTTATAAAAAAGCTACAAAATACGGTGAAGTTCGCGGGTTATCAAATTTCGTATCGTTCATGCGCTCGTCATCTTTAACAATCTGTTTTGTGGTTCGTAATTCGGAAATATACATTTCTTAAACAACAATTCTCGGGTCATCTACTAGGAAGATAATATTTCAAGAGAAATGAGAAGAGCAATTGACGTACTAGGTGTTTGACTCGAATGAATTGTTCCTTCAGAAAACATTTCTCGACTTTATTGCGTTAATACTTTACGACAAGCTTAACAAGTGTGAAGAAAATGAAACAATTTAGTAATATGCTGTTCTACTTCATTTTTCTTCACATATTTTCCAAGACAATATTACGTAAAAAATAGAGTACTTATTCTTTTAAGTCTTGTTTATTACTTGATGAGTGGTATCTGTGTTTACAAATTATTTGCATTCTTTAACATTCCTCCCTTCATCTCCATCTAACAATCCTTCGAACTAGCCTCGACCTCCCTTTCTAATCCTTGTATCCCCAAAGCCTGGTTGTATGTTCCTCCCACTTAGTCATTCATCACCCACATCCCACATCTCACACTTGCTACCCCGTTCTCCCCCTCCGCGCCCCTCCCCCCCCCTGGCCGGCCAGTGGTGCCCGGGGCGCTCGCCCGAATCGCAGAGGCCACCCGGCCGAACGCACTCCGGCCAGACCTATCGATTCATTGTAACTCGCTTAAATTTTTCATGCGGAATTCGTCAATATTGACATAACTTTGCTGTTTGAATGCTTCTGTACCGAACACGTCACATTATTACGAAACATCACGAATTACCGCGCGGCTGCGGTGGCGGGTCCGGGTGCCAGGGGAAAGGTGGGGAGGAGGGTTCCGGTCGGAGGGGTGGTTGGGAGCGCTAGTGATGTCGAACTTACATCGTTTGCCGCACGGAGTTAGGTGCGGGAGTTATGCGGGGGAACGACGAAGGCAATTCCAGTACATTTGCAGAGGTAAAATGCAATGTTTTATGCCTCTTGCGTTTATTCTGACAAACTAGGAAGTGCAGTTGAAGATGGTGTTTGAATGAGGAACTTTAACGAATCGAATAAAAACTAATGTTTGTCTTCGCTTTTTCATAAGGTATCCGTGTCAATAGCACGCATTCAAATTTGTTTTTTGAATTTGAGAAAACTAAATAATTTTCACCACATATTGGTTCTTTGATAGGGTTTCACGCATTTTACTATCAATGAGAAACTTTCATGAGTTCACAAAATCTCTTCAAGTCACTTTTTATATTTAGTTTTCTCGAATTCATTTCAGAATAAAAATAATTGCTCCGATTAGTCGATGTGTTTGCGGATAATAACCTGTTATTGCTAAGTTATCTTAGCGGACAATATTTCATAGTACCCTGAGAGAGGGTTAGCAATAAAATCCCGCCCTGATTTGACAAACTGATTTTTGTTGGGTAAACACCAGCCATCACGCTGATCTTCATTTTCACTCTGTCATTCGATCGCCTACAGAAAATATTAGCTATAGCAAATCACTATTATGCATTACTGGGAATTATTAATAAAGGCATTAAAAAAGACGACAGTAAATTCCGAGGGAGGTTTAATTTCTTGCCGAGTGTGACGGTTAATATTGGCTTCCTGAATTGCGCGCGTTGAACACGGTACCTGTGCGGGTGCGGGAGCGCTGGTGCTGAGGGCGATGAGGGTGGAGGCGGTGGCGGCCGTGTCAGCTTCGTCCGCCGGAAATGTCGCTTGTCTTTGCGACGTTACCCCACCTTTGCCACGGGCATGACCGCTACCACTGGCACCGTTGCTACCGCTTTCCAGCCTCCCCTCCTGCCAGCGTTGTGAACACCTTTGCCCGAAGCCACTTCCATGGCCACCTCCGCCTCTTTTCCCACGCCCTCACCTCCGTCTTGGTTCAGGGGAAATGTGTTAAATCAAAATCAACACACATCTCATATGGATTGACGACGTAGCTTGAAAACAAAATTACATTATTTGACGCTATATTAATCGCTTTATCATCAATCGTCATATTTTATTCTACCCATATTAAATACTTTTGACATCAATATTCGTCATTCTCCTGTTGCCAGAGCCAGGTTAAGAGTCAACACGGCCCGCTACTAAAAAGCGGATTCTCTACCGCGTACACGTATTTTTCAGCCATCATGGAAAAACATAACTTTATTTAATGGTTATCGAAAACAATATTTTCTGGTATATTATGTAGTTACAGATAGTGTTATGATAGTTATGTCATGCTGCTGTCCGTACGTACGTCCGTGAACAATAGTAACGCCTACACCATTGTTAGGATTGTTTTCCAAAACGAATATATCCCGATCCATGTGAACCGTGCGTCGATTAGAAGACCTACGAATTTGAAATGAATTCTTTGAATTTCGGAGGTACTATACAAGAAATATCTTGAGTCTTTTCCACTTTTTTTTTAAATGGCTCCAAATTTTTCCATTACATTTCTTACAATACATCACCACCCAGTGATAAAATGCACTATACTTACGGGACTACAAACCAAAGAACATAATATGGCTAGAAACACGAAATAATCAAGCAGTGGATATGATTACGGTCCCCCTGGCACCTGCCTCTTGCGCGCTTGTGACCAGCCAGTGCTGCCCGCTCCGCTCTCTCCCCCGTCACCGCCGCCCCTCTCCACCCGCAGCGAGTGGCACCTCGCGTCCTCTGGAGGCGCGGCGCGGAGCGGAGCGGCGGGGCACGAGGCAGTTTGCCGCCTCCAGACGTCGCGCTGCGCAGGCCCTCCGAAGCCTTGCTTCACGTCACGTTCACTTGCTAAGTGCAAGTGCGGGTGCGCCGAAGGGATAGTTTTGACGCGTGTTCGTCGCATTCGAATTCCTAGTTAATTGGATGTTAGAGAAGCGTGCTTTTCGTGGAGCGACCTAAAAGCAATATTTACTGGGTAAAATGACGATGAATATGTAGGTAAAGTTTAGGTTTTGAGGAAACAGCGACCGATGCTATCGGAAGCCGTCATCATGAAATCAGGATCATTGCGAAATTACATTTTTCCGCTATCTTTCCTTACATCCTCATATTGATGGATAGGACATTTTTTGCACTTGATTATATTCTAGCACAAAATTAGTGCAGCAGTTGGTGCTAATACTAGCTGATTGAGGATGTATTAAACATTCTAAAAACCACAATAAAATAAATACATTTTTCAATGAAAATATTTTTTTTAAAGCTTGAATTACAAATTTTTTTCTTTACAATTTTTTTGCAATGAACATCACACGTTCCTTTTATTGTATTGAATCAGATTAAAATATTTTAACACGAAATCTTGATTTCTTTATCTCACACAGCCGCTTCATTCGATTCGTGATTGAGTCGACACAGACCGTACACTGCCACGCCAGGAGGTTTTCAGACCAGATTAGCAAAACTGCCTTATCTAGACAACCCATCCAGATTATCGTACTTCCCCATGTGTTCCTATCTCGTCCCGACAAACGCTTTACGGAGATAAAGTCGCTAAGGCCGAATCTAAGTGTGTTGCTTCAGCCGTCAGGGAGTTATCGTGTTAGCCCCGTGACAGGCGAGCATCGGCTGCGCAAGCACGGCTTGCAGCGCTCGCGGGTGGATATCTGCCGGAAAAAAGATGTTTGTTGTTCGAGCAATCCGCTCTCTAGATGTTAGAGCGACAGATTTTGTGGCTTCTTCTCGATATTTTCTCATTTAATCCTTGGGAAACAATGAAAACAATGCTTTGGGGCAAAAATGGACATTTCCAAAACAGTTCATTCCAGGTAGAATTGTATCCGTTAATAATGAAAAAGGAAATAATTTCTTCTTCACACGAACCAAAACGTGTTTAATCCCACACAGTCTATTAATTATTCTTTTTGCAAATTAGATAGGGCGATTATTAATACGAACACACATTTTTTTAATTAATAATTATTGTGAATATTTCATAATTGGGAAGCATGCAACTAACATTTTAAATGTCATTTTTATGAAGAAAATGACAGATGTTCTCGGTTTATTTTCTCTTATTATGAAATAACGTGTGTAAGTTTAAAAGAATGATGCAAAGGTCGTACGTGGACGCTCTTATGACTTAAAATCAGTACATCTTAATAAGAAAATATTTAAATTTATATTATTTTCCAAAAAGTAGAAGATTTGTTAAATTAATCGGAATAGTTTGATTAGATAATTGGGGATTACGAAGACTAGAATAGTTGAGATTGATTCTACAAGGAACTGTGGCGCCTCAGTTTCGAATAGGATTAATCTAATCTTTCCATTAATCAATGTCTTTCAAACGAAAGTGAATGATATTCAAGTTCCCTTCAAAAAGAAGAAAGTATTTTCTGATCATTCGGTCTCTAGATCTACAGGTGACCTGTTTTCGCAAAGCGAACTACTCCGCACCTCAACCCTGTCGCGTGTTGATGAGCACAGAGGAAGGAAGTCGAGATGTAAATAAAGCACGAAACTTACATCCGGCCGTAAAATGCACTGGCGGCTTGCGTAATCGGCTTTGTGTGCGGGCCAATGTGGGTATATCCAGGAAATTCCTGAATCACCAGTGCCAGAACGGAGGGGGGGCAGCAGGTGTTTGGCCAGAAGTGATGCTCTGTCAAAAAGCTCTGGGACGAAATGCATCTCAATATTTTGCTGCTCGAGGACACACTGTCCAACCATGTCCAAGGTTCTGTTGGAATGCTCTTTTGACGCAATTCAAGTTTTTTCTCTATCAATGAATTCATGTTTTGCGAACGAATTGTATGTGATTATGAGTGAAGAATCATGGAAACTTATTCACGCGTGCATATCATGAATTTTTACTGTGGGAGGTTAGGACAAAAATGAGAAGAATGAAAGTGCTTTACTTGACAGTTGGCGAATTTACTTAATTTGTAATATTTCATTATTTATGTAATATTTTGATAACACATAATTTATCCACTTTGTCTCAGATTCAGTTTATTCCTTACACTCACGTGTTGGTAAGCCTATATATTTCTGAAAATGTATTAAGAGTTTGGTAATTCTCAGCAATACTATTTTTTTACCTCAACGATTGTGAGAATTTCTCATTCCATATTAACACAATTTCTTTTTTATTATTATTATTTCATATTACAGCTATTCCGCTCACAGGTTTACCTCCCTACACATTATCATCAGTCCAAACTAACTACAAACTGTATGTTACCATACACACATACGGAAGAATCACATCATTCCACCCGCACTAAAAGAAGCAGAAGGATAAACAGTGAACATTCACGCATGTGCCCAAATGCCCCCTTCAAGAGCTGTTGCGAGCTTATCGAGCCAACTCTCCTCCACAAACGTTTCGCACGCAACAAATGACGGAAGATACCATTCCGGGACTGGGCTCAACATATGTTTGTGCAAGTCTCTCGGCTGGCTTTTTGGCGAGGGCCACCGCATTCGTTGACGCGTCGCGGAACAGCCAACCTGCCAACCGGTGGCCGCTGGCCCTCTGTCCTTCATCGATCGATTCCCGACGATTGGACAAGTGACGGGTGGCGGGGGCGGGTCAGGCGGAGGGTGGGTGGAGCGTGTGGACTTTGTGACCCATATAGCCGCGCCTCATTAATTGGGGTGGGCGCGCGACGTGGAGCCTCGCGTCAGTGGTGGTGGTGCACCAGCCCTGGTGCAAGCGGGTGAAGAATCTTGGTGCAATTAATCCTCCCACCTGTCAGTGAAAACATTCGTAATCATTGTAAAGACCAATTTGCGTAGTTTTTGAATGTTTTGTGTGATGTTTCAGTTGTTATCTTAATGATTATTTTTTGTATATTAGTATTAAGTTCCACTAACATGATGGGCGATAGGAACATCCAAATACTACAAATCACTGCGAACACAGAGTGTCTTAAAAATGTTTCTGAAAATGTAGTTGAAATGTTTTTTATGGCCCAAAATCTGTATATGTAGTTTGTTGTAGGCTGTAGCGGGAAATTCTGCTATTCAGTGTAACTTACAAACACGTCATTTACAATTATAATAACTTAATTTTTGTGAAGGCACATGCCAGATGATTGCTGAAAATCGCACGTATACACACTCACTAATATTAGCGTTTAAACACGATCATTGACCTTTGAACTTAAACATCTCGCTAACAAAGGTATACTTCTTTCGCTAGGTCCATTACAACTCGCAAAACATAACGACCAGGGCAACAAACTACATGGAAAATCTCTTGAAAATGATGCCAATCACGGCAGAGAAGCGTAGAAGCGTTAAATCTATTAATTTTATGATATTATTAAAATAGTGTTTTTATTGTAAAATGTGTTAAAAGGATTAAGTGGTAACACATAAATGGCCTACTACCTTTCAGTTAAAGCATTCAAATATACACATTTGGTTGAGTCGATAGTGCTAATTTCACAATCGGCAGCTGATAGTGTATTCCAAGATACGTTATTTCTAATTTTATTGTTTGTCAAATGATATTTTTTCAAAATCACGACCAACCGCTCAGATGAGGGATTCAGGCCAAAGCAAGAATCAAAAAGGATTGCTACAAAAATATTACAATTCAGAACATCTGTCTCGGTCTGGCACTGCACGTTTCTACTGCTGAGCGAGATTTGGAAAGAAGTGCTCGATTTATCCTTATAGAAAATGACCCACAATCTCGATACTCGTCGCATTATCTTTTTCAAGTGCTATAGTTTAAAAAGCTGTCCTCCATCACACTATTGAAAAACTTAAGATCGAAAAAGTAACCTTCACTTTGTTTTCAGATTGTTTTAAACCAGCAACCTTAGAGTTCGTAAATAATCAATTTGTGAACTTGCCGTACCTGAAAGTTCTCTTTGAAATTGTGCATGTTATCCTCAACCCAAAAACGAATTTTGATATTCTCACCTTAATTGAAATATCCCAATTATTGAATAGTCTCCCTTGAAAGCGTAGAAGTTCCACCTTCGTAACATTCATCACGTTCCTTACTCCAGTAAATGCACCTATACTACAGCTCTACCTAACAAAGATGGTATCCTTTTCGTTCAGAAATGATCGTTCCCTAGCCCTTTCAGATTTTAACTAATTCCGTTCTCGGTATACTCGTTAAACAAAAACCTTGTTTCCTGTGAATGTGCAAAAAGTATTTTAATTCGAGCGCATTTCGGCGATTCAGCCCGCGTTGGCATGAAGTCAATTAAATAATTCGCTTCGAGGCGCACATTCCTCGTTCGGATGACGCAAATTCTCCGTGCGGAGTGCGGCAACAAAGTGGCAGGGTCGACCCAACTGCAAGGGATTCGTTATTGAAAGTTCGTTGTCATATATACCAACCCCACGGGCAGGTCACACAATTTTCAGCGTACAAAGCGCCTCTCCGCAGTGGTCCAAAGCACCCGTGACGTAGTTCCAAACATTTCGAAGCGCGTACCTCAATCAGCACAAAACGATTTTATGATACTTAAACATAATTAAACAATTTATAAACACTATTCCAAAAATCACGGAATATCTGATTATGACATGTTGATTTGTGGTGGCATTAACATTTTTCCAAATTCCCGGTAAAATTTCAATGATTATTTTCGTAGCGAGAGATAGAATATCACTAGTAACGATATATCCTATTTGAGCACAGCATACACTGAATTATTAATTATCATATTATTATACAATGTGTCGTCCTCATTTTTAGGTTTTCTAATAATTTCCAGAAGAGAAGCAATTTTTGGTTTTTGAATTCATCCATGTTAATTTATCGCAATTAAAATTTTTGTAATTAACTTCGCCACCCCTATACAACATGTATTATCACCCTTTTACCACCAAAGAGTAGTAGTCATCCTCCTCACTCGAAGAAACACGTTCGACGCATTTCGCCCCAGTGTGCGACAGCTGCGATACTCCATCCAGCGTGACGCTCTCTGTGCCCAGGGATGAATGTGTCGTTGCGTTCATGTGTATAGGACGCCGTTAACCCTTTCATTTGCGGTCCGCCTGATGATTTAGGCGATTCAAGTTGCAAATGAGTGTTTGGAATCTGGACAGGCAAATTATGGATTATCCCGAAACGTTGAGGTCGAATGAGCTATCAGTTCACAAACCATGAGCCACAAGACCAAATTTGTTGCTTTGTGAGATCGGGAACTCTCATGTTTACTCATGATCACGCATCGGGTCATGGTTACGTTCAATTTAATGCCAGAAAATACGAATAACAAACTGGACTAAGAGAACGCTGTTCACTTACGAAAGATCGCAATTTAGAATTCTCTTCAGAACTGGTACATCCGAATCATAAGTGTTTGAAGTGTTTTCTGTTTCTGTTCATTACAATTTCTAATTCATTATGAAAAATATATTTTCGTTATTTATTACTCTAAATGTTACACATACCAACATTTTTGGCAGCCTATCAACAATTCCAACAGATGCTAAAATAACAGATAAGTTAGAAAGTAATGTGTTAACCACGATCTTCCCTGACACGATGATTAACGTGACTCAATGCCAAAGAGGATTGTGACAGAGCGTCATTTTCCGTAACCTTGTCAGATTATCTTCCAGTAAGGTTGCTTCCTACAGGGCGGGTTAACACAGGTGTGCGTTACTCTTCTTGTAGCTACTGTACGGTATATGTTTTTATATTCTATATATATGTTTTTTATATCTGAGGGGCTGTTCTCTACTGTTTCGAGGTCGGAAACCGTGTATATTTCCAGGAATTATTTATTATTATTTTTCGTTAATCGGCCGACTAGGACCACGCATGCAAGCATCCTGCATTTACCGTGGCTCAGTTTTTATTTATTATCACGGTGGCAGGTGCTTGCGACAATTTTTTGGGGGGAACAGCAATTTTAGCTGGATCCGATTTTTATCCCCCACGGTTGTTAGCCCTGGGGGTATGAAAGATGAAATGATGATATGATGATAATGGGGGTGAAAGGACAACACATACAGACATACACAAATACATCCATGCCCGAGGCGGGACTCGAACCCGCGATCTTCTGGTCCGAAACCACTCCGGCACTACTGCCTTAGCGATCTCGGCCATCTGATCGGCTTCCAGGAATTATAGTATAAATGTAATGATTATGATGGTTATGCAAGAGTGTGGGAGCTAGAAAAACGCTCTATACCTAGATGAAGAAATGGATATCGTATCATCTCTGTATTTACAGGGATCGTTAAGAATACTAGTGTTTTTGAATTGAGAGTTGGTATCATTATTTTCTCACATTTACGTTTTCTTTCTTATCCACCGCCACAAATATTACTGTCATTATAGTATGCGGTACAACGTTTTTCCAAGAAGTGCGAATTAAATTATGGCAATCTCACATTACAGACGTGAGGCCAGTGCATTCCCTCTAATTCAGATGAAACGATTCTATCTCAGTTCCTACTTCTCATGCTAAGATTTAATGATTTATCCTAGTTGTTGTCAATTCACCTTGTGCAAACAATGTGCTTGTGACGCTGTTAACCTAACACCACTAGTAATTTATGATCTAGGAACCTGATACTAAACTGAATATTCTCTTCACGGTGATAAAGTTGCGTTTCGCATTTTGTTCTTCTCATTATGCAACTCTATACTGTTGTACATACTTCACACATTAACATCCATGTTTTCTACACCTTTAAAACTTTTCCTTTATGTTATCCTTCCTGCCCTTTTCTTCTTTTCTCAATTTCTTTAATCTCTCTCTCTCTCTTACTTTCTTTCTTTCTTTCTTTTTTTCTTTCTCTTCACTTCCACATACTGTAGGACCTGCTTCATACTCTCTTAATATCTCTCTCTTCTACCATTACGTCCCACTTTCTGCATCTAACCTCATTATCTAATCTAAATCTAGAATTAGCTTACCTATTTTCCTTTTCTTTTTCCGTTTAGAAATCTTGGTGTATTCCAGACTCTTACTACTGTGTACATCCCGTTAATTCTAGAGTTACGAATCGTCTCAAACGCCTCCTGCCCTTGTAGTTCCCTATCACTTTTCCTTAATATGCAACTCAGATTGCAGCCTCCCTCTTCTAAGCACATCTCTCCCATCTCTATCCTCACCATGTAACCCGGCGTATTCCTTCCCAATCCCAAACACCATCTTGGAAATCAGGGCATCCTTCCACCTTCATTCTTTTTTTATTTCCATGTCTCTGCTCCCCATTATACAACGCTTTCCATCAGAATGTTAAAAGTGTTCATGCTTCTAACTTTGCAAGAGTTAAACTCTTGATTACCCCCACCCCATTGTTTCATAACAATCCCACCTTTTCTCGTTATTTCTTTATTCTAACCCTCTTGACCTCTCGTTATTCCTTTTGACATATCGAAGATGTTTATTTTCCTTAAGTTGTTTCGTGCTGGACATCTTCCATTGCGATATTCCTTTAAATATACCAATACCCATTTAATATAAATCATAATCTTACACTTCTGTACATTTAGTGTCATCGTTCTGCCATCCAGACTCTATCCGAGGAAAAAAAGAAAGAAAACAATTGGAGCTGTTTTTAGAGAAAACAATTACTTGTAGGAATTGTCTTTACTCCAAGCAAACATTTGGCGACAACTACTCGTAGTTTCATAAAATTGTAAATTACCTCATTAATCCAATTTTTTGAAAATATATAATAAAAGAAAAAATCACTTTCATCAATATTCTAAACTGTCATAGTAAGTTTTCGCAATGCTCGTAAAAACTGAGTTCACCGAAAATAACACGTGCATCATTTTTGTAACCGTAATTTGCTCTATTCGAGAAAAAATTGAAGAGAAGCTTGAAGCCGTTGTTGAAGCAATTATCTTAACATTTCCTTATTTCACGCAAAATTATACAAAAACTCAAATTTTCAAATATTAAGCGTGAACTTCTTTAAAGATTTGTCGTTGAAGAAGTTGATTTAGAAGAATCTCTACATTCAATATTGGAATTGTATTAAGACGTCGAAAAAATTGTGAACAAACAAATATCGCGAGCATCAATTTTATGTTTTAGTATACAGATAAATAACCTACTTTGAAATATTAGGGGAAGAGGAAAATGGTTGTTACTACTGGTTTTCGCAAAAGTTGATTTGGCGGTTTTTTTTATTTTTGATTGTTAGTATACAATTCTGAGCGAAAAACAATTTCTGTTTGGCGCAGGAACATTAATGTTTAAAAAATTACAACAAATACTTGTACAGTTATGCTGAATTTGCAGATATCAAGAAATGATATGACATAACTGAGGTGTGTGTCGTTGAATTGTAAAACAAATATTTAAACAATGAAAACTATAATAAGAAAATACTGCTCCAATTTGATATACAAGTTACGAAAAATTAGTAATTAAAAGCCTTGTTATGTATTGAGGTAACTTTTGAGGACACGTTGCGGGAATAATATATAAGAGCGTGAAATGAAATACAAAACGAACGGCAATGATCTTATGAAAAAATTCCATTCGAACTCCGATCGTTGTCTGTAGAAGGCATAACACTGCAACAAGGGAGGTCTGCTGCGTTTACTCGCACGCACCCAACAAGCCGCCCAAAGGCTTCGCCCCTCGCCGAATCTGCGTCGAAGAGCAAGGCGCGGCTGTCGAGCGCCGGCAGGTGCTACCCGTGCCAGCTGACTTCCGCCGCGTGCGCCCGCGTGCGCGCGCGTGCCTCGCCACTCCACGCTCCTCGGCTGCCCCGCGTAAAGCTTAATTCGCCACGAGCATTCGCCGTCCAGCGCAGTGTTGCCAGTATAGGCTACTTGTCGCAAAATTGGGGACTTTCAACAGGCTTTTGCGCCGGAAAATTACTCTTGGAGTTTTGGTGACTTTGGGTTACTGGATGTTTGAAGTAAAGGTTTAAAAATAATCTTTATTATCAATAACGCAAAAAACGTGACTTTTCCGAACCAGGAATCTCCCATCAGCAGGGCACCGCTCCAGCTGGGATTAGCTCTAAGGTCTCCCGGTATGTGTGGGAGTGTAGTACATGTAAGTGTAAGAGGAAAGAACAAGACAGGGGAAGGAAAGATCGCGCGTGGTACGTTTGTTAGGATACTGCTTCGGCATTCTCCTGGTGTTGTTCGGAGATACTAAGGAAAACTACCGATCAGAGCAGGCGGACGTCAGAATTCTCCATCAGGCAGCGGCTGGACCTCCTAGGACCTCCCGGTCAGAGTCACTGCAGCGACATCAATCCCTGCGTTGATGCCCTGAGCCATCTCTCTCGGTCCACACGGTGGCATCTATCAAATTCTTAGCAACATTTGGCGATATATCGTAAATGGCGATAAAGCACATTAAGTTCCCGGGACCCTGGGCTAGCCTCCCGCGTGATTGCCCCGTGGACTCCGCGATGTGACACGGCGCGCGCGCGGGAGCTGGTGTCAACCCCTCGTACGCAGACCATTACTCCTGCGCTCCGCCGTGGTTACTCGACACGCGCGCTTCCTTATCGCCCGCCGTCCTCACGCCAAGTCTCCTGCCCGTGAAGAATCCAACGAGACCCGGATAAAAAAATGTAACGAGATTACATCAAACGCATCACTCATGTAATGTCCCTAACGAATGACGACAGCTCCTGCTTGGATCGTTAGGATGATAGAAGTGGTAGAGAAGACCCAGTAATTTTCTTGCTGGGTATGAGTTTTTTATATTCAGACGCACTGTATTCAGACTAGAGCCACTGTGCCAGAATAGGAAATTTCAGAAAGTCTATTGAAATTATGCACTCTCTGAGATCTTGATGAAATTTCGCATTAAATTATTCCTGGAACAAGAAAAGTGAGGAGATTATGGTCGTACATACACGCAAGGAACTGAAATATCTCTTGTTGGTAACGTTTTTCGTGTGTTTTAAGATCGAATGAGAGCATAAATTAGATGTATGTAGTCGTTTACCCTCGAGCAGGATCTTCTAAATATTTTACACGAGTACCCACACGAAGCATGGAGTACACCTGCCAATTAACATATGTGTTTTAGGTATATTACAAATATTTGCACATTATTTTTATAGATAAGAAAGTTGTATATTTAATCAGAAATGTCTACGGAAATAACTAGAAACGCGAAAAGAAGAATAATTAATTAATTTTATAATACAAGTGTTTCTAAGCTTCTTTAATACCTACGTTCCGGTTATGTGTTAGTTATCGTCTTATCTTCCACTTTACGAAAGAAGTTGCAATATGGACATATTGTTCATCGTTCAAAAAGTATATATTGTGTATTATTTAAGTGAAGGCAGTTTGATTTTAGAAGGAAATGCTTCTGTAAACGATGCATAAGCCGAACGCATGAACATTTTGTACGCAATAGAGAAATAAATACAAAAATGAAAGATCAACGATTTTCAAATTTGGTTACTCTATAATTCGCTAACGAATATTGTTCGTCATAAAGATACTTACTTCTGCTAAGTAAGAGTAATGCAATTAAATTGCATTGACAATCTTTCCGATTTTTTAAAATTATGTAATTCATATATCAGATGATCGATGAGGGAATCCTAATACTAATTACAAGTTTTTAATAATGACATTTTGTTTTACATTGTGTTGTTTTGCTGTTGACAAATCAATAAGTCCTACCTCAGAATTAGCTGCTTTCATCTTCTCCAAACCAGATTTCAAACATTTCCCCACAACTTTACAATCGCCCCGTGGTGCATCTGTCATTTGTAGAGAACAGTAGCCTCCCATTCTCCGCGAAGTACTGCGAATCCCTATCGCAAGAAGTAATAATATTCCATCACGGACGTCGCCCTGCCCCAGTTCGAGTGCCTGGCACCCTCGCAGCTCTCTGCGCGCACTCAACGTGCGTCGCACACCCGCCTCACCCCGTCGTTCCGTCCGTCCCGCCTCTCCCCTTGCACTTCCCATGCCACACCTCCCAACCCACCCCGCCCCGCGATTCCCCGGTCCGCACCGCGCTCTCCCTACCTACCTGCCCCGCTCCGCCCCGCACCCCCCCCCCCCCCGCCCCGCTTCAGAAGAGTGGCGACAGCGGCGCGGCGCATGGGGGACGCGCTCGGTAAAACGGACGGTAGCCGTGCGCGGTTGCCGCGGCGGCTGGCGCTGCAAAAACAGGCTTTTTCGCACCGCGCCACACCTGCGGGAGCGCCCGCGCCGCCCGCGCCGCCGCCGCAACTCAAATTAGGACGACGCGACGCGCGTTGATTGATCAGGCGGCGCGCGGGGAAGAGCTGCGTTCGCTAGATATCGCTGAAAACCTCGCTCGGGCGCTTTCTGATCATTAGGGCGCGTATGTCGTGTGCCGCTTCGCAAGTCGCACGTTTTTGGGGGCGCGAGTTTTGCTATTTCGCTTCGGGGAGGGGTTGGGGTGAGGGGAAGTCCAGACGGTTTCTTTGGAGTAATTGGCAGCCCATACGTGCGGATTTGAGTGGCAAATGCTGTAGCGTGTCCGATGTAGAAAGCCCTGCTGTTTATTAGATATGCATGATTGTTTTGAGATTCGCCCTACTTTCGAAGCGGTCGACGAGATAGTAGGTCACTGAGCAATAGGGATATATATCACTGCTCTGATTAATGGGAAGGTGTGGTCGGTGTTCTCCAACACTTGGAGAAAAGATGTATTCGTACTTTGTTAAAATAAGATAAACGTACTCAGAATGCAAAGTATATAAAATCGGGACGTCCTTTTTTAATAAGACTAATAATTACATATATTTGTAATAATGTACATGTTATTAAAAGTAATAGGGTTGCATCACTTATTAAATTGTCTCTTATGTAAGGAGGTGTCTTGTTTGTGCCTCATCAAGGTCTTCATCCACTGATGAAGATGATATGATAAAACTATGTCTCAGCCAAATTTTGTATCACAGGGGACATTCGAATGGATAATTTAACATTGAGATACAAGAATACATTGTCTTGTATAAACTGTAATTGAATGTGTAATGTGATTTAACATTTATCCGAATCTTTTTTTGTTTTGACATGAAGGTTGAAAACATAATTTTCGTATTAATAGTAACCATGTATAACGCAACGCTATCACTTGACAACACAAAGGGAAATGCGTTTAGCAATTCATACAATCCACGACGCACTTCGATATTTCAGTGCGCCGTCGGCCCCCCCCTTCCCCCTCCCCCCTCCGACAGGAAGCAATCACGCCGTCCTTTCTCTCATCGCTGCCAGCCAGCGTCGTTCACTGCATTTCTTGCGCGAACGGAAAGCTAAGCGAGTGCAACTGCCATGCCAAATGTTATGAACGCTTGCGAATCGCCGCACGTAGCCGCCAGCTACGTGCTGAATTTCCGATTCCCTTTCAACGAGTGCATCTACCGCATCTCCTCTGAGACGTCTGCCCCTCGACAATATACCCTTCAAGTTTTCTTCAATAAAAATATTTAATGAGCGGATTACATGTAATTGACAAGTAAAACAAAGAGACTGCTCTGTGCCATAAGCCGATGCTACAGAAAAATTAAGTCTCCTTTTTTCTGTGTAATGAGTGGAAACGTATATAATACCGTCTTTAAACAAAAATCCGATTTAAACATTTTATCTGGCTTCTTCTTCCTTTGTGATTTTTTTTCGGAAAATAAGATTGTTGTATTTTAATGACTGCTGACGAAGTTTTCTTTAAAAATGAGTTAATGTGTGCATTACCGTGTTCTTTTTACTGGCAACCCAAAAGTAAATCGAAAGAAAAGAGCGTCCAAATACCTCTCCAAAGAAAAAGCCATATAAACTAATTGAATGTACGCCGATACCAAGATGAGATAGGACTTAGCGAGTAATAGCGCTTAATACTCATTGTCAGGGGGCTGACGAACCAATCCCATACATAATAAATGTCCTGAAGAACCTTATCATTACGGAGCATTAATTAAGTAGCCAACTAGCAGCCAAAAAAGTGTTTTAGGAACAGAATATATTATATCGTCAGGAGGCCCAAGGCATTTGTAAAGAACGCCATAAAAATGGAGCGTCGTGTCGCAACATACAATTTCTTAGGAACATTTTCTCTCCGAGCTTGCTCTCAAATAAGAAAGCACAAACAGAGCCTCTCTCTCTGCAGGGGAAATCACGGCCTCCCGTAAAGCAGTACTCGCCCATTGATATTGAATCGAATCAAGCACATCGTAATTTGATTAGCGCAAATCTCTGCCCCAACGTAGTTCCATTGGCTTTTTTGACCACGGACGGGCAAACGCGCATCGCGCCCGGGCGCCTGGGGACCCGGAACGAATCCCTGATGACGTGCGGGGTGAACGGCTCCGACAGGCCCCTGCGGAGGGCGCGGTGGTCGCTGCACGGGGTGGGGCGGGGCCGGGCGGGGCGGAGAAGGACCGGGACGAGATGGGATGCAACGGAGCGGCATGTCGGGGAACCGCGGCTCCACGTAACTGCTCACGGGGCGCGACGCTGGTCGCCGAGGTGCCAATGGGTTCTCGTGGGGGCGGCGGCGGTGGCGGTGGTGGTGGTGGTGGCGGCGGCGGCGGCGGCGGCGGGGACCGTGGCGGTGAGTTGAGCACGGGCGGCGGCGGCGGCGGCGGCGGCGCGGGCGCGGCTGTGACGGGCCCGGTAAGGCCGGTTTATCCCGCGGGCTTTGCGGGATGCGGCGTTCCTGCGGGCCCGGGTTTATCCTTGAGACGAGGCTGACAGTGATACGTCCGCAGCCGGCCCGCCGAGCTGGCTTTACTCTGCACTAATCTCATTACACTGGCCGTGAGCCCGGCTGCGTCCGTACACTCCCTGCTCGCACGCCGAGCAACCGCCCTTTCCGTTTTACCGGCAGCGGAGCGAAGGGGCCCGGCGCGGCGCGGCGCGGTGCGGCGCGCGGGACTGTACCACGTGGCGGAGGGCTAGCCAGCGAGCGAGCGAGCGAGTGAACGAGGGGAGAGCACAATTAGGCGGAGAGGAACGAGGGGCAGGGAAGCCAGGAAGAGCGAGGATGTGAGTGGGAGCGTGGGGACCTGCATGCGGGGGAGAGCGGAGAAACGGGAGTAAAAGTTTGGGCGAGACGTGGTCCCGCGGCGCTGACGGACTGGTTTGAATCAGAGGGAGTGGGTCGGGTGACCGGATGACTGGAGGAGTTTTGTGAACGGGAAGGCGGGCACGCGTGCGTCGGGCGTCCTTGCAGTGCGGGCGAGCGGCTGGGCGTGGGAGGATGCGGGAGGGATTAGCCGCGCGTGGGTGGGATGGCACTGGGCCAGGCGCCCCCTCCGGCACGCGGCTCCTGAACGAGATCGCTATCGATCTCTCGATTCGCGCGTCGCGTGCTCGCTCCGCCGCCCATCGCCCTGCACGCGCGCGCTCATTCATCTGCGCCCGTTGATTGATATTCGAGTGCGGGGGGCTCCGCCACCTCCTCCGCCGTCGCCGACGGTTCAGACGCGCTTTGCCAAGTGCGGAGACAAGCTGTTTCATTATTTTTTGGGAAGTATTCTGATTTTTATCGCAAATAATCTATGTTTAAAATATTCCAAAAAGGGTAAAATATTGCATATTTTGATGTCGAGAAATATTGTTATAATACCTCCTTTCATGGTTCCTATTGACACAAAAGAATAACACATGAAACACACCGACTCTTTATACTGTATATATTTGATGTAGCGTGTAAGCAGCAAATAATTGTACATACTAAAGTCCTCACTTGATTAATAATATATTACTATTCATCCTTGTGAATTAAATTACAAGCTACCTGAAAGGGTTGACAAATAGTTGCATATGGATGTGTTCCGTGGATATGTGAAGGTACATTGTTGTTGAGCGCGTGCTACTTTGTACTCGGGCGCGCTCAGCATGTGGTAAAGCGCAGGGTCGCGTCGGCCGTCTGCCGCAGCCGAGGGGTCGCCCGCACCCCCAGCGGCCGCAGAGGGGGGCCAAGCGAGGGGCGAGCGTGGCGACGGTCCGCGTGTCGCCAGTGGAGAGTTGGGTGATCGCAGGGTGCAACGCCGAGGGCGGGCAGGTGGCGCGCCTGCGAGGATCACGCGGGGCTCAACGGCCCCCTGTTCCCCTGGCCCGCCCTCTCGCCGCCCTAGCCCCCTCGCCCCCACGCTTTCTGAGGCCACTCCACCGCGATCGCCCCCGTCGAAGGTAACGGTGCCACGGCGCTCTTTCGATGCGCGCTGGATGAAACAACGGGCTGACACGTGGCCCTCTTCTGGGGAACTTTATTCAGATACAAACAAAAAAGAATTAGATTTTTGGGATGGATTAGTGGAGGCGAATAGGAGAATGAGATTCAGGTGCAAGCCATATTTATGTAACGTAAAACGAGAGGAAACTAAATGGGGTACTTTAATGTTTTTTGTATTAGTTGGCATACTTTTCTTTGTAATAGTCCAGAAAATTTCAGATAGATAAGAAGATACCTTCAGTTTAGCTAAGTGTTATTACTGGCTTTAAATCTGCTTCCATAAATTTGGAAATACCATCCGTAAAATAGTGTCTAAGTTTTACTTTCAAAATAAATTTTTTGAGCTCGACAATTTGTTGAATAAGAAGGTAAAATATAACTTTTCAATCCTCTTATATGCTTCCCGCAACGTGTGTACAAATGTGGAAATTTTAAAATTATGTTGTGGCTCTCGGTGTCAGATCAGTTGACGAGGAGGTAGACAAAGAGAAGCAATTTGCAAAATGAAGGGAAATACGAAGCAACGGATTCCAGATCAAACGAGGGGTCATCACAGTACATAAGGCACTCTGTAGTGTGACCACCATAGAGTGATAGTGCCATAATACTCAGAAATCACTCACTTAATCTACCTTCTCGTAATGGTCAAAAGAAATTCTTTTAGAGAGAAATATTTTTCATAAAGCTGTATTGATATTCGGACTAGATGCAACCAAACGGGAAAGAAAAGCCACTATTAACAGCCGGCGTCCGTTAAGGATTTTAACAGGCTCTCGCCCATTAACAATAATCGAAACATATGAGTTATAGCTAAAGATGGCATATGAGTGCTTCTATTTGAAGAAAAGATATTTCTTATTTATGTTTTCTTTTATCAAGAAGGTAGTATTACGAAATGTATAACGACACGCAGACAATACTTCAAATAAAAGACTAGGTTATAAACCTTGGTCGTGGTTTCAAAATTTCAATAACGTCTGTTTCTCCAGATCGACATAAGGAATGGCGTAAGACAGTGATATATAATGAATCAGTTTACATTTGTGTTGTATACATTTTTTAAAAAGACTTAATATGTTTGTAACAAATAATGTACTTCAGCTTCCGGGTCAATGCCCCCATCTGGATCAGGTTTTGGCCAATTTCCTTGATCCATTGAGCAAATGTTGAGATGGCCCCTTGTTTTGCTTCTGGACGTAAATGTAGATTCATTATGCCCACCTTTTTTTGAACTCTCCATTTGCTTGTAATGGTAGAAGAACAGGTAAGGGCGAGTTACTATATTTTTAACAATGCAGAAAATTCATACTTTCAATTCGTATTCCGATGCAAATATATTTTCAATAACTCGGAACGAAAATGTATATTTTTTCTAATATTGCTAATCTCACAATTTCTTAATTTTTTTTATTTATTTTAAACCTTTTCTCATGTTTCAATTATTTATAGTTAAAATGACGGGAAGGAATCTTGGGACCCAAGAAAACGTGCGCAGATAACCTTCTCCCCCATACGTTACATACAGTTTTTACTGTTTTTTTAATTAATAAATGTAAATATAAATAAAGTTCCGTATCGACCCGACGACTATCAAGTACACTATATCTGTAGCATTACATACCGACAAAATTTATGTTTCTAAATAAAATTCTTACATTCCTGAAAAACTTACATTTTGGCACAGCGGTTTACGATTTGAAAACAGTGTAAAATTTAACATTTTCTGTTACTAAAGGAATTTCATAAACACACGTACCTGAAAGATTGTATTATGAAATCATATCAAATATTGAATCAACATGATCACTTTTACAGAGAAATTCATAATTAAAACAATTGAATTTGTTACCAAAATTAGAACGGGCGAACTGATGAGCAGCAGAAACATTGCCAAAAACTGACTGTAAAAAATAGTCGCAAAATAATGTACTTGCGGTCAGTCATCGAAAACTTCACTGCCTCACGATTACTGTAATCGGAATAATCAAACGGGAATTATACCTCTCTTGTACCCCTTACCGATACATAACATACACGCGCCACGGCTTCACAATAGTGACAAGTAATTACTGTCAGTAACACTTGTTCGCTGGAACAACGAGCGGTGCTAGGTATCGTACGCGCCACTTTTTATTGGTCCCGACAATGGGAATTTGAGAACGCTTTTCAGGGGGCGCGCGCGGGCGCCCGCGGCCCTCCTGGGGTTTCCCTAATGATGCGCGTCGATTTGGAACACAAGCGTTGCCAATCAACGCCGCCAGTCCGGTGCGGATTATCTGCAAAAAGGCAACGCCGCCGCTGCCACGGCCGCCGCAGCTTGCGACGCCGTCCCGCTAACCCGCCCTAAACTAATTAACAGCGGATTCAAGACCGCGGCGCGTAATTCCTAGTGTCCCGTTCGCCGCCGAAGGGATTATACTTGTATCTGGAGCGGGTGTGCGGACGAGGTGCGCTCCACGCCCCAAATGAGGAATCGGTTGTCTCCGGTGAGGGGGGAGGGTATCGATAAGCACGAGAGTGTCGGCGGGTTGATAGCGCGAGGCGTAGCTTCTGATAGTCGAAGTAGTAAGTGGGAAATTAGATGTATTGTGCTTTGGTGTTGAATTTCTTTATGCACAGGAATATTTCCAGTTATTTTTAAAACAGCAAAAATTAAGTCCCTTTTTAAAGAATTACCGGCCAATTTCCTTCTTGCCAGGTTTCTCAGCAATAGTAGAGAGGCTTTTCAACACGCGAAGGGAAACTATTCTCAGGAAAAACGAAGCCTTTTCAGCCTCACAACACGGGTTTAGAAAATCAAAATCTACGAAAACTGCCATTTTTTCTTTTCTTAAAAATGTTGCTTCATCAATGGACCAAAATGAAGTACCTATTAGAATATTTTTAGATCTTTCGATAGCTTTCGACGTTATTGATCATAACATCTTGCTCTCAAAATTACCTTCTTATGGAATTCGTTGTATAGTTCTAGATTGGAAAACCTCGTACCTTAAACATCGATCTCAAAGAATCAAAATACCGTACTGGCATGAAAGTACATTATTTACTTATCATTCCAATTCTTTAGCAATTGAATACGGGTACCCGCAAGGTTCGATCTTATCCTCTTTCTGTTATACGTACGCCCTCGTCTATTAAAAACGGAAGAACGGTTCTGTTTCTCGATGACGCAAATATTCTTTACAAAAATGAAATAATAAATAGTACGATTTCAGACTTTCAAATTGGTTTTGTAACAACAAATTAAGAGTTAACGAAAAAAAAACAATTTCAATGCATTTTTACATTTCAAATCAGCAATCGCATGCTTCATTGAAAATGAACAATATGCAATTAGCTGATTTCAGGTAACAAAATTTCTAGGTCTCTCAATTCAGTCAAACCTCAAATGGAATGTACATATAACAGAATTAAACAAAAATTTAAGATTACGCACTCAGAATTCTTCCAAATTCTGTCAGCCTTCATGCAGTTCGTTGCGGATATTTTGCAAATGTGCATTCCCACTTGAGATATGGCACAATATTCCAGGGAAGCTTATGTAGTACCCTGACCTTTAGATTGCAAAAAAAAAATTATTCGAATAATGAAAAAATGCCATCCGTGTGATCCCTGTATGCTTCTGTTCGTTGAGCTTGGAATCTTACCACTGCCTTGCCTGAATAAGTAATATTTGTCAAAACTGACTTAATTAACGGTGGGAACATATTTCCATGTAATACTGATATTTATAAGTACAATACATGCTGTAGAAATCACGTTCATCAAGTGTCAGTATCAACTCACTATCAGAAATCCACATAGAATACATGTAGGTTACTTTACAACGCATTGCCAGATGACATTAAACAACTGAAGTCGGTTGTAGTTTTTCAAATATTCCTAATCTAGCGCTTTTTTAATTTTATTTTTTTAAAATTTATTTATCTAACTTTTATTCATCCTTCAACTATTTATAGTTAAAATGATAGGAAGGGATTCTGGAACTCAAGAAAACGTGCGCAGGTGATCTTCTCCCCCAAACGTCACATACAGTTTTTACTGTTGTTGTTGTTGTTGTTGTTTTTTTTTTTTTACTCAATAAATCTAAAATGAATCTATACCGTACATATCATCTGAAATTACATTTTATTTATTCCGATTGACGCAGTTTATGTAGAAACGTTACTCTGTCTTTGAAAGATTCGCTTAAAATAATCACACTTCGGATTTTATTGCACTTTATTGCATTTAATGTATTTATCGTATTGTATTGTATTTATTGTTAAAATGCATTTATTGTAGTTGTAGCACTCAGTCTATGTTACTCGTACGTAGACATGAAGGTTTTATCCAGTAGTGGAAGTGTATTTTAATATAAAGAATACATTACATCATGAACCGTTATATAATATATTACATTTTTTTCATAATTGGTTGTGAAAATACCAAACAATTCAATTACGTCCCGTTTCAAAATAAATCCACTGATTTACAAATACATCAAATTAACGACAGACAAATTCATTACGTGCAGACCTGCTTACTCCAATGGCCTCGAGTTAATAAAAAAAATGGGTGCACTTACAGTGAATCTACTATCTCTTCCAATTCCTATCCGTCACCTGCAGCTGTCACACGCGTAAATCTTTGAAGATTGGCACGTTCCCTGTGGCTTCCGCTCCATAGCGTTCCGCAACTGAACGAAATGGTGCGAAACGCGAGTGGCAGGATTTGAAGCGCCCTCGAACTTATCATGCCCTTCACCCTGCCCTTGAACAATGGTGGCCTACATATTTTTTCAAGCTAGTAAGTCACTTTTACCAGCTTCCCTGCTAATTCATCTTTCTACTTGTCTCTTGAACTAGAGCAAATTATTCACTCCCATTTATAATTATATCTATTCCTCAGATTACGTGATAATGCTCACTACCATTTTGTGTATATAACAAGTAGTTACTGCTTTTTGAAATTAGTTGTTGAAACATTAATTTTTGTTTTTCCCAAGACAACTACATAAATAAGGACTTTGCACTTTTGGAGAAAGTAGAAGGTCTAAAAATAGTAAAAATTAATCTTGTACAAATATAAAGATTGTAACGTATATTTCAAGGTTATATTGTATGATTTAGTTCAATATACTGTTTATTACTTCAAGTAATTTAAATATTTACGAAAGCCAGAAAATTGAACGACGCATTACTATAAGCCATCACTACTGAATATTACATTATAACGGGATGATCTATGGCAAATTAAAAAACAAAAAAGGTTTTGTGGAAATTTAACTCTAACCCATGTGGGGCCATCCCGTTCCCTCACGTTACATATTTTTCGAGTTACTCCTTCCCAATATTCCTTGTAGTATTTGCAGTGGTCATGTTATTAATTCTCTCTATACCGTGATAAATTAATGGAATATTAGTATCCTCGTGTTCATCCTGATATACCCTGTGCGTTCGTAATAAATCTACGAGTGACGACGTAGGTGGAAATGTTTGTATTGCTTAGCGCAGTTTCCAATACATAAAAGTGAACACGGTTAAACACATTAAATGCGTTTTATATGTTGCAGTCGGTTCATATTTTTTGAATTAATTGTACGCATTATCAACAGCAGGTACAATGGGGGCGTGTCGAGGGACAAAGCGGGATAAGTGAAAAATACACTTGGGGTTTACATATGGATGCGGCTGAATTATACGGTATATTTAATTTAACGATCGTAATATTTGTCCACATTTAAAATGTGAGGTGCTACCACCCATCGAACTTTTGTATCACAGCCACACGGGATTTCTCCGTGGTAAACCAATACGCTAGTGAGGGTATTGACAGCGGATTTACGGCCCGTTAAACGTGGAACTTTTCTGAGACCTCTACATACTTTGTTTCTTTTTTTAATATTTTCAAAAGGGTTTGAGTGATATTTACATTCGTTCTCCCTATCGGCTTCTATTAAATTGCTATATATTTTTCTACAAGTAAGGCTACAAATACATACTTTTATTTTTATTTTAAATTAGCTCTTAAATGTCTTGATATTTCTTTAATACGAGAACTCCACTTCAGTAAACAAGTCTCCAAGTTTCTTATTAGAAGTTACGATGAATCACATTAAAAAAGAGTATCGTTCTATTATAGTGAGAAATATTTTTTGATAATTATTTATAATATAATAAAGATTCTTTTTGCTTTTTTGTCTACTACATACGTAGTAAAGCAATGACAGGCGGAAATTGCGAATTTGCTGCAGAAAAACTCGTATTGTGGGGCTTGGTATCAAAACACTTGGACAAATCTTCTTTCTATACATTCATTACAACACAGATGACAGATTTTTTTTAATCTTTTAACTTTATCAGTTCTTTAAAACTGGATATTCGAAAAATGTAAAAGAAAATCCATGAATATTTGAAAATTGTAAATGCAAATGTCCAACTTTGTAAGCGTTGGAAAAGTTTATTTTTTGGGGAAGCAGGTGGTTTAGACATAACGTAAGTGGTGTGACTCCCTCAATGATACAAGTTCGAATTCCAGCGAGGAAAAAGTGCTGGCTCGAAACATTCTTGCAGCTTCATGCAGAAGCATAATATTGTGTAGTTGTTACAAATAAAGTGAGAAAGTATGTGGTGTTGCTAGCACTACTAATTTAGAGAATGAATATTGCATTTTAATGTAGGTTACAAAATAGCTATGAGATTGTAATCAGCATTTTATTGAAAATCTTGTCACTGACCTTGTCGTGTCACTAACCTTGTCCTTTCACCCTCATCGTTACCCAATAATAATAATAATAATAATAATAATAATAATAATAATAATAATAATAATAATAATAATAATACTAATAATAATAATAATAATATACCAATGACAATGACATAAAGCCCGCAAGTGCTTCTGCCATGACCAACTGTTGGTCTCAGATTTGGTCCACCCCAAAGCAACATTTTCATGAAGCATACTGGATACGACAGGAAGAAGAGGTTTGTCACAATATCCTGGAAATGAATGAAGTTGTGATTTCAACAGAGGATATAAAAGGATCTATAAAGAGAACCCACAATTGAAAACCTCCAGGAATAGATGGAATACATAATTTTAGAGAAAATATCTCCAAACCTCACTCATGGTATATTGGAGTCGATTCTAAAACATTTTACAAGAAACGTCTACGCTGCCAGAATTGTCTACCTTAGGCCTGACATTCATGTTACCGAAAGGTGGAAATCCGTATTGCCCTAAGAATTATAGACCTATTACATGTCTACCTACAATTTATAAAGTTCTCACCTCCGTTATTGCCACCAAACTTGACGAACGTCTGGAAGAAAATGAGCTGCTTTTGCCCCTACAGGTTGGTTGTAGAAAAGGATTTCGAGGATGTTAAGAATTATTGACAATAGATAACATTGTATCCAAGCTTTACTTTGTCAGTGGGCTGGATTGATTTCCGGAAGGCATTTGATTCCATTCCGCATTCTTGGTTGCAGCAAACCCTTCAACTCTACAAGGTTACTCTATTATTAAATGTTTTTCAACGTGCATGAACAGCTGGCGAACAACATTGTATGTTATGAGAGGAAAGTTGAGTTACCAGATAGATTCTTCGCGAATTTGTAAATGCATTTTCCAGGGAGATAGCCTAAGTCCGCTCTGGCTTAACCTAGCATTGAGTAGGATGCTGAATGCCTCAAGCTATGAATATGCCTTGAAGAACCCCAATTATCTCATGCTCGATGATCTCAAGCTCTCTGCTAAAGAATCAGAATAACTTCACAGCATGCTGACACTTGTTGAAAGCTTCAGCAGGTCTATTTGTATGGATATTGGTTTGGAGAAATGTGCTGTTGTTCACGTTAAGAGAGGTCTTGTCCAGAATACAGAGAATAAACCTCATTACATGGAAGATTTGAGAATTCAAGAACTCTTCAATGTCGATGAATATAAGTATCTGGGTCTCCAGCAGCACCTTGAAACTGCAGATGAGAAAATAAGAAAACATGTGCAAAGAAAGATTCTCTCACGTGTTACGAAAATCTACACGTCCTGTATTAATTCGAGAAACAAATCTCTCAGCAGCATCACATACATTTGGGGCTATCAAGTGATCTGAGTCATCTTTGTAAGCTTTCAAAAGAAAAGAAAGATTATAACACTTCTATCAAAATATCGGATGCACTATCCTCGAAGTTCCACCAAAAGGTTTTATCTTTCAAGACACCATGGAAGACGTGGACTGTTAAGTCTTGAAGTGTCGCCATCAAGAAAACTAGTTCAGAAATTATTTAATCAACAACGAATCCATGACGGCCATCTGTATACAAGATCATGGCTATACACCTTTTAAGCTGCTCCAAGAAGATCACAATTCAAGTTTTCCGAAATCTCAGAACCAAATTGAGCAGGGGATATCAAAGAACTTCACGGCAGATTTGCTACAGCGCGTCGAAATAACTCTATCTATAAGACATGAAGAGATCGACTGAATGGTTGAGATCCGCTGGGCTTTTTGGCGAGACGGAAGAATTTGTGCTGTCCATTCAAGATCAGGTAGTAACCACTAATAACTACAGGCATATATCATGAAAGACAGTATCAGTGACAAGTTTCGCCTGTGCAAACAGGCCAGCGAATCTATTCAACACATCTGCAGTGGATGTTCTCAGTTGGCACAAACAGATTATTTACAATGTCATAATAATGTAGCCCAAATCACCCACTAAGTTCTTGCCAAAAGATTGGACCTGATAAAGGCAATGTCTTGCCTTATTACAAATATCTACCGGAGCAAGTTCTGTCTAATGAGAGAAAACTCTTGTGGGATACTGCCATTGTTACAGATAAAACAATGGAAGGAAATAAGCCTGATATTGTCGTATTCGACGCTACTCGCGGGGCAATAATAACAGATATAGCAGTCCTATTAGATCATAATCTGAGGTCAACAGTTGCAGAAAAGGAAGATACTAGGCACTCTCAATTGAGCTGAAAACTCTATACAAATTAATAGAGGAAGATATTGTACCCGTTGTTATTTCAACTAATGGGCTTGTTGCTGAAGATTAGAGGATTGTGAAAGAGAAACTCCATCTAAATGAATGGCACTTCAAAACCATGCAAAAGGCGGTGTGCTGGCAACCACCAATATTGTGAGTAAGGTTCTCTCTCTTAGTCATTGAAGTGCACTGGAGCAAGAACTCACCATCTGTCTCCCCATATATATATGTTGACGTTCTGTCCTTGAGTTATATCTGAAAACTCCTGACGAGCGAGAAATTTTGAAAAACTATTTAATAATAATAATAATAATAATAATAATAATAATAATAATAATAATAATAATAATAATAATAATAATAAATATACAAAATATCGGGTTACAAAGTAATATCGTTGTAAGTTATAAATTATGAAATTAAAAAAAAATTAAAACCTCTTTGTTTCTTGTAGTAAAACACAACTTACAATAAAAATAATTTCTTTAACTCGTGGTCTTTACCGGGAGGGAGATGAAACAACAATAACATCATATATTTTTCAATTCAAACAAATTTATTTTTATGTTTAAAGATGGAGGAACGGGTACACAAGTAAAACCTATGAATCATACTCGTAAAATAATAGCCAGTAATGTAATTGAATGAAAAACACGGAGCAAACACGCAGACGGTCATCCTAAAGCTGGCGTGCGTAGATGCTCGAGCTTACATGGACGCGAGTGGAGCGCCCGGGGGCAAGTGGCAGAGCTAAGCGTAGACTGGGGCGGCGGGCGGGTGGGCGAGTGAGCGAGAGGGCGGGCGGACGGGTGGGCGGCCGCGAGGGAGGACGAGCGGGTGGACGGGCGGCCGGGCATGCTGGCAGGAGGGTGCGAGGGAGGGAGGGCGGCGCGGGCGGATCATACAAGTCTCGCAGTGCGCCCGAAGCCCTGAGCGGGTCATCCGAGTGCCCCAGGCAAGCGGGCGAGCCCTAATTGCCGCGCGGGGCGAACCGGTGGCGACGGTGGCGGCGCCGCGACGCCGAGTCTCGCGGGGGCGGGCGCGCGTAAGGCACGTCCGCATTACAGGTTAATCTGTAATTGGCAAATCAAATTTAGCGGTGATTGTGGCTAATGCGGAGCTTGCGCTGCACGCGAGGCGCGGCGCCTCATTAGCCGCTTACCTGGGCGCCGCCTTACGTGCGCACCGCCTCATTACGGCCTCCGCCGCCGCCGCCGCCGCGCGCCCTCCGCCGCTGGCCTACATTCTTAACTCGCGCCGCGCCGCACGGACTGCATTCACTGCTCACCAGAGGCGATTGCGAAGTCTTCTGCGGGTTATTGATACGTTCTGCGATGTCTCGCGAATGAACTCTTTTGCGAGGGAATTCCTTAGTTGTTATATTCACAATATGATTTTCTGTCATAATGTTAGAGAAATACTTCAGTTAAATTACTCGTTGTTGCTCACGAGTGTTTTATTTTTTGTTCGTTAGTGAGGGGGGGGGGAGAGCGGATATGTCAAATGCATTATTCACAAAATGTAAGTTTAACTAAAATTTCAGTTATTTAACATAGAATTATTGATGTGATGAACAATTCTGTAAGATTTCTGCATCTAATTAATCTTCTCGGTTTGAAAATTGATCATTGCAGATTTTGCAATCCTGCAATCTTTCCCAACACGCACATACACGCACATATGGGTGCCGCCTTGACATTGCATCGGCGGATTCCTTGTAATCCTGCTCTCCCCTTTATACTCCTCTCTCCTAGAAGCCGCTTCAACAACACTCTTACGCTGTTATATCATTGCATTTGATGTACTTTTTTTCATAGACGGGCTAGTAACAAGTTAAAGGCTTTAAAATTATTAAAGTATCATCCAAGTTGGTGTGGAATTTAAATCTGAAAGAAATGCATGTATGAAAATAATATGAATTTAATTCTTTAATAGTTTTGTGTTAAACAAGCAAAACAAACTGAAACGTAAAATGTTATCTGGTCTTAAAAACCACAAATGAGCCTTATATTGTGTTCTCTTCCAAAGTAACTTTGGTAATCAATTTTTAATATTCGTACAAATATCTCTATAACAATAGATATGCAGAGTTCACTTCATTTTTTAATCTGAAGGTAGAACCCAAGGAAGTGATTTTGTGAATACCAAATAATCGATGGAAATAAAATGTCGCTTACTGAAAACCCGTCTTCAGTATAAATATTTGCATTCTTATTATCCCGGACGTTTTTCGCACTCTCTTCCAACCTAAGAGATGGTGAGAGCAGCATCTTATATCAAGGAAATCCTCTTAAGAAATCCTACAAGGCGATCGTCTCAATAAATTGCAGCTACGACTAAATCACGTGACGAATATGAGACGAATGCGCCTGAAAAAGCGCAAAACAACACCGTTTGTGAATCCGGCTCGCGTGTGGGGGCCCTCCTCCCCGCCCTCGCGTGTCGCGCGGCGCCGGCGTCGCACCGTTGCGTGGAAGACCCGCGTCCGCCCCGCGTGGCCACGACGCTAATCCCTGCGGATCTCCTAATGCGGGGGCGGACGTGTTGCCGCTAGGGATCCCTTGTTTTGAAAACATCGATGTATGAAGGATTTTTTTAGCATGTACGTTTTTGGCTCGAAGTTTACACGTTTACGACGTTTGGTTGTGTATGAAAAAATTGTACGGTTACATTTTTGTAAATGTTAAAATTGAAATAAGAAGTGATGGTAGCAGTGCTCGTCAATATGTGTTCGGACTAAACGAACGCGGTTTCTACTACGCGAGTAGAGATATTTCTCCTGAGATGACCCTGATGCTCTGGAGTTTCCTACGGCTTTCCTCAATTCGCACTTGGAGCATAGGGTGGTGTAAGGCCTTCCTCCCCCTTTCTTCGTGTGCCAGCGCGCACTCAGACTTTCACGCTAATTTTTGTCCATTAATCATATTTTTTAATTTTACTGTCATGCGCGTGGCAGATAAAATCGAAAATTAACATCAAATTAAACTGGAGTAAAAAATAAAATAAAATAAAAGCTAATTAATTATTCTCTTCTGCCATATTAATAGCAATAGTATATTAGATGACCCTAGCCACAGCAATAACAACAACAACAACACTATTCTACTCACACACTTGTCTTCTAGCATTATTTGGAAAGAGATTTGCAGGTGCTCTGCAAACAGCATTGGTTATATTATATCGTTGCAAATTTCGAGGCGCTGGCAAAGCATAGTAGATGCGCGCGCATAAAAAATGAATCAGAGTTGGATCGACAGATGAGTTTCCAGTTACGACTGTAAACATGGCAGTTAGGAAAGACCTGGGTGTTTTTGATGAATGGCAGATCAGTAATGAAAAAAGTTGGAGGATGAATTATAATTCACTCTCTGTTTTCGTTTATAACAACTTATGAATGAATTTGAGAATTCTTAAAAAAGAAATAATAGAAGTCGTACAAACATGCATCGAAGAATCTGTCTACGTATATGTTTATCGTGTGGCTTTTGCTTTTCTTGAGAAAAAAGGCATTACATTGTAATATCTAGATTGTTTAAATGTAATATAACCATGTTAAAATACAATGAATTAAGAAGATAGAAGTTAAACAAATTACACAAAAGCCTTGATCAATAGCCAGTACTTTATGGGAACCACTTGTTAATTGCTTGTAATAAAATATAGATATTTTAAAATCCAGTGTTAATATTATTCAAGTGCGTTAATGTCATGCAGTCTTCAGTTTCAATCACGTCGAGTAAAACAACCGTGAATTTAAGAAAATTACAATGATTCATGTAAGTGACTGTTCTGGAAAAAGTACTACTTAGAATGAAAATTTGTGAGTACATATAGCAAACAGGTGACATTTGATCTTATGTATCAAGATCAATAAAATGGTTAAATCATTACTAAATGGGAATTTCATTTATTTCAATTTTTACTTATATTTATTATACATCTTTGAATGCTTGTCAAATAAAATTATTTCTTCAAAATGAGCCAGTAATGAAATAGGGGATTTGTTACGTCCCTTCAACCTACTTCACATGTTATCCAAGTGACGAAGATGTACATGCATCGTTCGCATACATGTTCACAAATTTTCTGCAAATGTTTACTCACATAAATACAAGTATTAACAAATGCGCTCAGTTGTGTTTAAGAATACCAAAATATTTTTAAATTCTTTCTTTTTTGGTTTTCCTTACATTTTAAAATTTTTACTTCCTCAAAATTGTAAATAATTTGTACTAGAATTTCGAAATGCTTTATTGATTTTTAGAATGCATAGAAGCATGACGATAAATGTGTGACGATAAATTTGGCTAGTCAAATAACATGTTAACTTGAGAAAGTTAATATTATTGACGTCTCCTATTCAGGTATAAGACTAACATTATTTCGCCTTAGATCACGAACACAATTTATATTTATACAACCTATATTGATATTGCGTCAAAATCGAATTTTTGCAAATGTATTTTCAATTACGTTGCTCGGATGAAGTACCCATCATGTTATATTTCGTGAAAAAAACATCCACGTAATTAATAACGCTTCGCCTACGAGGAAGAGGCCGTCTCAGAAATGTGATAACACAAGTTTTTAGAAGCCAGCTTCTTGTTAACACCGTCCCCACTGTGATGAATTCGAGAACCGTGCGAAGACAATTTGTTTCGTGTCGAGTATCTCTTGTACATTTTCATCAAGCGCGAGTAATGGAAACTGCCCGCATACTGTGGATTTTAGGAAAAAGCTATGCATAAGAAAATCATGGATTGCACCTTCGCACGCTCCATCTCACTGACGCGAGAAGACAAGAAAGTATCGAATATCATCGAAACCAAATACGATCAAGTCTCCATACCCTCTTACGCTACTATGAATATTCAACCACGATTGAAGCATTTCAATCTCCACGTGATCAGTTCTTCGCCGGTTATGAGTGGGGCGCGGAGTACATTTCGTCAAAACATCCTGCTCCGTATGTATGCATGGAAGTTGCTGTTATAGGTCGGAAAATTACACATCACCTCGACTCTTGTTTAGATTGTATCCTAGATGAAAGTAAATAAGCTCAGTTAAACCGCTCATAAAAGCTTCTGTGAACCGTGTTCTTAGAGAGATTTAATTTTTTTAAACATTATTTTTCCAGAATAACTCATTATCTCCGGCAGTTGCCGTAGGTGCCGGCTTGATTGCTTCGCGTCGCCTGCTCTGGGCCCACTCCTCCCCTCGCCGTCGGCGCTGCCCTGCCCTGCCCTGCTCTGCCCGCTTAAACCTGTCTTGTAATCCCGCCATCGCACGTTTGATTTAACCTATCTTAAGGAATTTGAAGGCGGTAAAAAAACTGTTCACGGATACACGCAAAGCCCCGTCTGCCGCCACGGTCTCCGCCTGTCTGCTCGCTACCTGGGAAGGCCGCCGCGGGAGCCACAGAGGCGGTAGCGGAGCGGAGATGGAGGCTGCGGTGCCAGTGAGTGTGGTAAGGGGGTCGCACTTAGATAGAGCTGCATTGGTAACACAGGTAAACACGTGATCGTAGTAGGAGTGAGTAGGAGTGTTTTATTGAAGTAATAATATTTTCAAAGTATGAAATTCAAATGGATAATACAAACCATAAACAAGGAGTAGAGGGTATGGCCACGTGCACCCTTATAAATATAAGCAGTACGAAGCAAAATGTTTTGTCATTCTTTTGTGGTGTATATAAAAATATTTTCAGGAATACAGCTTTACCCCGGTGAGACTTTTCCTCATAAAGTTTTAGAAGTTGATTTTCTCAGATTTGTCAGTTATAAAACAACAACGTCGCTAGGACGCCAGCAGACATAAAATGCACCCCTTCGTCCTCCTACGAACTGGAGAACACCCGCCACCACTGACACTAACTCATCCTCTGCAAGTTTCCTTAACCAGCCCATCTCCTCCACTAAAACAAGTATGCCACTGCCACCGCAGCACCCAAATCCTTCACGTCACTCCAACTACATTCATCACCTTTACCGCTGCTACTACCTTCAACGCCATCGCCAGCCAAGCTTTACCCCATCACTACCTCTGCCATTCCCAACTATTACCTCACCCACCTTTACCAGCACCATCACCACCAGTTATACCATCATCCTTAACGCCGCCACTTCCTCCGTCATTACGACCATCACCTTCACCACTCCTATTTCTTCCAACGCCACCCTTACCACCACCTCCATCATGTCTATCACCACCACCACCACCACTATCACCACCCTCACTGTCACCACCCTCACTATAACCCCCACAGCCAACAACATCCTATGGCTGCGCTACCGTGTCCATCTCCGCCGTGCCGCCCGCGTCGCGTCGCGCTGCGTCGCGCGCTCGCCGGCTCGTTGGCTCGCGTGAGCCTCGGGCGACGCGGGCGCGCCGGCCGCCCCCCCCCCCCCCTCGCCCGGCAGACCGGCAGTGCTCTGCGATTTCAGAGGCCGATATTTCTATGTACGCCAAGCCGGCCGACGGAGCGCCAAAAGAAACGAGTTCCTTTCTCGGCCGTTCCGGAGGGGTGGGCCGCAAGAAAAGCATGCAACCAATGTTTTATACCGAGGTGTCACTTATGACACGATTAGCATTTCAAGACAAGCCGACGATTTTTCTTGTCGTTTGGCTTTCGTATTCCGGGCATGTGTGTTTTATGTTACGCTTTTATTATATGGAGTCTCAAAAGAATATAATTCATGAGAAAGGCTTCTCGCCAATACCGTGTTATTTGGGAGACAAACTGTTCTAATGATATATTCCGTTAGCCAAGAATGTGACTGTTTAAAGTGTTATTACATTTCGTGAGCTCGTTATTCATAACCTATTGACAATTTTTAATTCATCAATGAAGTGGACAAAGAAACATTTTAAGAAATTAAGACATATTTTAAATATTTTTACGTTTACATTCTTTCATTCTCGAGAAGCGTAACATTTTCTACCTGCGTGTTAAGTGCGAGTTTAAAAGATCATATAAAAATTATCTAAACGATGCCCGTCCGTGGATACTATTTCATGATCTAGCGTGTCGCGTGATTGTCAGTCGTGCATGCTTGACACGTTAATCGTGCGTCTAATTTACAACATTCTCCGAATGCACCCGGCAGAGAGAAAACGTTTTCCGTCGCACCCCAGTATTCCAAGGACAAGCTATGTTTTCAGAAGACCGCGTTCCTTTGAGAAGGGCGCTTCGCCCGAGCGGTCCCACGCGCCCCGCCTGCCCCGCCCCGCCGCGGCCCCGCCCCGCTCCATTCGCCTCCCCCACCCCGTCGCGCCGCGTGCACGCGTGAGCCTGCTGGGGCGGGGGCGGGGGAGCGGAGCGAGCGACCTCGCGTGCTGAGTTGCAGTTTATTGGATCTGCTATTTGATGAAGCCGTGCGCAGCTTGAAAGAGGAGCCGGCAGTGTTGGTGGCAGATGTGGCGATGGTGCGAACGGATGTAGTGGAGGAGGCCGTGAGGCTCTACGCGAGGTGCGCGTAGGGCAAGAAAAGTCAATGAAAGTGAAATAGAGTTTGCCGCAAACAAAGGTAGTTATAGATATTAGGGAGGCGATGGGGATTGTGAGAAAGAGTGCAATGTCTGTTTAGGATGAGACAACCGCAAGTCTTTCTGGAGAGAAAGTGTAGGGTGGTGTCTAAGATTTAAGGAGTTGGTTTTAAGAGTTGGCTGTAGGCATTGGATGGCAAAAATTAGGTTAGATCGGCGTGGAGTTGGAAACCTAGCCGGTGTTGTGAGTTCACGTTACCAAATTGTCAGAATGTGAAAACAAAGCACGGACGGTGGGCCGTCGTCGATGTGTCGTGGCCCTGGTGTGGCATCGCAAGCTTGGCGTGGAGACAGCGAGGGCGATACAGGCCCAATGGCAGAAGGAGCACAGATCTCCGAAGGGCTCTGTGGAAGTGGATGCCAGCGGAGAAGACGTCGCGACAACGCGGCGGGGCGCAAGGGGACGGCGGGAGTAGAGCCCTCTGTGCGGCCGCACACGCCCCCGCCGCCGCCGCTAACCCCCTCGTAATACTGATACAAAGGCGAGGGTTGAAGGTTCCACTTCTTCAGTTTTGCACTCAAATCCTGCTTTACTATAGCATTTAATCCTCGTAGCCCCCTTCGCTCTCTCCAACGCCGCCTCCGCCTCGCGCTTCAGTTTTTTGGTCCTCCTCTCGAGTCTTTATTCTTAGTCCGCGTCTCGATAGTCTCTTGTTCTTGGGGAACCCCCGCTCCGGGAGCCCCCTTCCCTTCTTCCTTTCTCCGCCTCCCCCACCGCCTCTGTCTCCTTTCGGTGTTATTACCATAAGTCTCTGTGTATAGCGGGTACAGTCGCTGCCGCCTCCGCCGCTGCCACGCGCTGGGGCGGGGTCGCGGCGCCAACGGAGGTCCGCGGGCGGCGCGCCTGCCGCTTCGTTTCTGTTCGCGCTGCCGCTTTAATTGGACCTTTTGCCGCAGGGCGGCGCCCCTCGCCGCTGCGCGGCACGGCGCGCGGTCGTGCCCTCGTAAAATACGAGTAAAATGTTCTCATCTTGGGGGATCTACGGGATTTCCGCGGGGAACTCCCTCGATAGGTTTGCGACTTTCGAGAGGAAGATGGGGGGTGGGGCCGTGCGAGCGTGGCTAGTCTTTAAGAAGTCCTCGCGGGTGGGGGTGGAATGGGAAGGGAGGGGAGGCGCGGTCGCGTTCTGCTGTTTATTTTATTAGCCCCCGCCGATGCTCTCGCCACAGCTCCGAAGAAGGGGAAGGGGCTCCTCACTTTTATCGCGCCGTGAAAGGAACCTTGTGTTATCTGATGTGGTTAAGGATGTTAATAGTCGAGTGAGGAATGCAACAACGGAACTTGGAGACGAGTTTCAGCAGTTTCTATTGCTGACGTGAATTCTTCAACAAGTGGCTGCTTTGTAAATCGGCTTTCCCGAGTTCAAAAAATGTTCACCCACCAAAGAATGATACTATAATTTAATACGTATTGAATTTTTAATTAATCATTATAATTTTAATGAGTCGGTGGCGAACGAAATTTACAATAAGTTATTATTTTAGTTATAGGATCGGTTAAATTATTTTATTTTAATTTCACTTCTTTTTAAGGTTTAGGATTGTTCATTTTATATTTATTAAATTTCAAATGAACCTAAATGAACGCCATTACTTTAATCTTTCAATTAATGTTACTAATGTGCTTCTAATGTAAATTGCCTCTGACATTGTTCAATTCAATCTGTACCATTATAATGAAAATTTATTCATCAGGAACAACTTTTGAAGATCAGTGATTAGCATCACGCGTTGAATGTGATCTATGAAATGTCCGAGTTTCGGGGGATAACTATCGCTTGGAATAGAATATGGATATTTTTATCACTTGTAACTCTGAGAATATTGTAATTTCATGATAATTGTAATTTCCGATGCAACATTTTCGTTTTCAGGGGAAAAAAATATTTAGCTTATGTATTTGAGGGTAGCCTATTTATTTTCATTTCATTGCGTTTCAAAGATAATTTAAAAAACTTTTGGGGTATATTTTTGATAGTTATTCCAAAATTTGTTTGTGCCGTATAGGACACAACGCGATAAGGGGGTTAATATTGCTGTACAACGTTAGCGCTTTGCTAGGCGTCGGGCGGCCGTAGGCGGCGTAGCGTAAGCGGGCGTGGCGCGGGCGCGCCGTGAATGGCCTGCGCGGGAGCAAGCGCCGGGGGCACGAGGCGTCTAGCTGCGTTCCTGGGCCGCGCTGGGCGCTCGCGGCGGCGGCGGATCGGGTGTCACCGCAGCCACCGGCGTCGCCGCGCTATTGTCCCGCCTGCGAAGGTCGCGCCGGCCGCATTGTCTCCGCGCCAAGTGTGGCCTCCTGCGGGCTGGAGCATCCGCGGCGGCCAGCGGTGGTCACTCCGCTAAGCGTTCTGCTCTGACTTGTGCCTTTCGCTTGGGCGTTTCACCTCCAGGATTCATTCGTGGTATTTTATTGGTCCAGGTGGACAGAAGCAGAAATGACGAAAGAAAATGAAAATGGGTAGGAAACAATTGAAAAAATACGGGTATAGACTCAGGCACACGGCGATAAGTATAAAAAGAAAAAAAAAGAGATGAGAAAAACTATGTACGTATATTTATTTTGTGTCTGGCAGTTAATGTGCCTTAAAGCAAAACACAACTTGACGCGCCGGAACTTGATGTGAAACTCCCTGTTTCGGTACGTATTTGGAGTTGAAAATCTCTAAAACAGCGGTCAGATAGACCTGATATACCTGTAGTACATAAAGGATTAAAGATTAAGTTACTTGTTCAGTAACTAATAAAACTGACATGGATGACTTACATTGTACGTACATTATTTTTTTCTCATTAATTCCATATAATTGATTTATTCTATACGTTTGAGTATTACTGACACACATTATTTTAATTCCTCAGAAAATAATATTCACCTAATACTCTCACATTAAATTGTAGGATCGGAAACGACTATATAATATGATAAATCATATAATTTGTAGGGTAATTTCGTAGATACATCGCCTATTAAGTTACATGTTAATATTCACATTGTCCCGGCTCACGTTACTTAACATCATACATTTCTTACTCACCATTTACAAAGCGTGTCTATTTTAAACATGCATGAAAAAAGTACGGACCGTGCGTATCCTGGGGCTGAATTTAAAACACACATCTGCAATTGTCAAGTCGTCCTCCGCCATCAACGCAGCCAGTGCATCAACGGAGACACAAGGAAAAGAGACTTGAAGCGACGAGCACACAATCCGTGTATGTACACAACTAAGCGCGCCGCAGGACGGCCGAAGAATCGTGGAGACACATTGCCAGCGGCGGAGAACAAGCGAAGAGAGTTCCTGGTTCAACCACCGCGACGCGCAGGACACGAGGCGCAGAACGTACAAACAAACTGGCAACGGGAATTTGTCAGCATAATTGCGAGAAGTACTTACTAGGTAAATGAATGGACTCGTAGGCAATTGTAGGCAATTATGTAGAGGTCTGACATTCCATTTATATTTCAATTGTAAATTCTGTGGAGAATATAAGTGAAAGTGAGCTGGGTCAATATGTCGAGAAATATTTGAAAAATGTTCAATTCGTGTGTGTCTTGTAATCTCGCAAGGAGGTTTCATATTTTAAAGTAATAGTATGAAAGCGGACATTTCACGAGATCTCCAGCTAACATACGTCATCTGCATTTTCAACTTAAATATATTAATTTTTACTGAGACGTTACAGCTTGTTATTGCCTTCGATACGAAGCTCGATATACACTCTATTTACAAGGATTGAAAGGATCGTGGTTACGAGGGAAATATTGTGAGAATAAAATTAATCCAAATTCAAGACGGTTCAACCAATTCTCCGTAACAATATTACTGCAAAAACTCGGATTGATCAATATTGTACAATGTTGAACCATGGTTCATACTGTTATGCATATAATTATGGATACTGTTCAAACTGTTTACTGCCAAAGTGAAAATAATTTCAATATTTTCATTTTATATTTCCAACTGGCTTCCTTCCCCATGAGACATCGATTATCAGTACACAATTTCAAATATTTAAAACAATAATTACACAAATAGAAAAAAATATATTTTCACAGAGAACGGTATTTCGTTTACACAATAGCTTCAGGTTTATGCAATGCAAGAAAAACGATTGGCAATGAGAATGAGAATTTGTTGCATCTAAGAGCTGAAGTTGCCAATTCGTTAATCCAGTGGTCCTAAACTTGTAAATTTAATTAACAATTCAAAACAAGAGAGGTTAAATTTGTTAACAAAATTATAAAAGACCTAATAGCATTAGATAAACAACACTACGCACATGTAATTATTAACTTACAAATGACGTATGAAACTTTAATCAGAGGCAGAATTATTAAAACATCATAATTTTTAAATGTGTTATTTTTTACGATTACAAAGTTTTGTCTTGTCAGTCAAGGAGTCCTACTGTATATAATTTATATTTTCACATGTGTTAGACACTTGAGAGATTTTTTTAAGAAAAAACACAAATTTGTCCTCATTGAGTCATCTTTGTGAAAATGCAAATGCATCTGATTGACATACGGGTAAATACTAAGACCGAATAACATTGCTTGGATCATTGGCTATTTCGATAGCTTTCTGATCAGAACAACTGGATGTAAACCAGGAGACATCGGTTGCATTAACGATCCGGTAGACTACTGATTTGTAAAAAATTTTTTTACATCTCCTCATTTGCAAGTTGTTCTTAATATTGAACATTAGGAATTTCTTACACAAATAAAAAATTATCTGAAGAGAATGCTCACCCAATGGAGAACCATACACCTACAAAATACTCTTGTATAGATCTCGCAGGCATAAAAGACGCGTGGTCTATTTATTACGGAGAAATTGTTGAGGAAAATATAACTGCTTTTTAAACAGCAGCAATTATGGTATTTGGTATTTAACATTCAAACAAGTTTGCCAGATGAAACCGACACCGGCTGGATTTGAATGTGCACACATGTTTCAGAAGCCCGAGCCATTGCGCCGCTCAGCGTCGGCGGGCGTCGGAGAGAGCGGCGCGGCGCGCGCGGGCAGTTTCTCAGTCCAGAGGCCCAGTTCGAACCCCACCGCCGCCATACATTGTTGAGATAAATTGCCCAGATATTGCAATCCCCGGCGCGGGGTTGGTAAATACGTTATCTCCCGGAGCGGCGCTATTCAGGCTGACGCGTGAGGATGAGAGGGTTCAGCGTGATCCCGACGGCTTCCGCGCGGTAGAAAGCCCCTGCAGCGCCACAATCGACGGCCCTTAGGGTGTGTTCACTTCGAATCCGTTGGATCGATTGATCAACTGATAAGTTTATTTATCAATGTAGTGCATTATTTTTATCCCAGGAGGTGGCGGTGATTTTTCCTCTGCTGGAAGGTGAGATCCGGCGCCGACCGGCACGTAGGCTTAGCAAGGTATCTCTTACTGTCGGGCTCTAAGCTTTGAGCTCTTATCTGGTCTCCCAACATGAGTGGTAGTGTGGTGCATGTAAGTGTAAGTGTATGTAAGTAAGGGGTGAATATAGAACAAGGAAGAGAAAGGCAACATTGCTCGCGGTCCGTGACCAGCTTCTTAGAGTACTGCTCCGGCATTCGCCTACTATTGGTCGAATAAACCATGGAAAACTACCGATAAGAGCAGCCGACCGCTAGAATACTCCTCCAGATAACGGCTGAATTCGACCTAGCTAGTAGTGACGAAAATCCTGCCAATATCGGGACTTGAACTCTGGGATTTCCGGTCCGAGGCACTGCAGTGGCATCAATTCATTCCATCTAAGTCTTTAGATTCGTATTCTGCAGATCTCTCGTTTGGGAGAACTCGGCCGTTTATGCCCGAATATTTTAAATACGACTGACCTTCCATATCGGCAGAACGGTTTCAAATGTACTTTAATTATTCATATTAGACGCTGCTCCCATCGAAATGTTAATATAAAAATAATCTTTTCAATTCCATTACCAATCACCTGTAGGTAAAAATTGAAGATGAATGTCTTGTGCAGTCAAATTCAATGAGTCAGAATAAGTTGACCCTTCACGGTCCAACTTTTGTGCGGTAGCAGATGGATAGAAGCTGAACGCACCCTTACAGCTGTACACGGCGGCGGCGCTATTCGCCGCGATGCGTCGCTGCGCTACTGTCTTCTTCGCCCGCGGGCAGCGCCGTCTGTTGTTTGTGTTGCGCTCGACCGCGCTTTTCTCGGCCATTTTGCAGCTGCTTCTTGTGACAGCTATTTCTCCGTGATTTGTGCACTCGATTGCATCTGTTATTTATTGAGATTTTGTTGATTAATTTATTTCTGAATGTTGAAACGTCACAAACATTGATGGTACAATAAGAATATTTAGACAATATTTCATCTTTCAATTTAGATGAGATGCTTCATAAATCACAACACTCACAAATTAATTACTTTGAAATTAATTCGGTCACTTCTGGATCGGCGAGGTCTTATGAAGCACATTCAGTCTAATCATTTTAAGCAAAAATATTTATTTTCTTCTAACATTTGAGTTCTTTTACTCACTGCAAAAAACACTGAACTATATTTTTGTAACGATATTGTGGTATGTCATTATTACTTAATCGGCGAAAATATTTAGTTACAGAACAAAAAACGAAAAAATATTCAGATTTTTTCTTGAAGAATATTATTTTATATTATTTCTAAGAATATCTTCATTTAACACACAATTTTACATCATAATTTAAAATACAACAAGTATATAGGATTTGAATAAATATCAAGTCGCGTGAAAGCAAAGTGTTGCGCGTCTCCGAGACGCAATCTCCAGCCGATGATAAATCGGCGAGTTAAGTACGTACTTACGTGGCAACTCCTCTGCAACCCCATCCAAGAGCCGACGGCGACCTTTCCTTCTTCACAGCCGCTCGCTGCTCCGGAAGCGAATTAGGGACGGGTGACGCAAAAGATTAAACGTTCCTCGAATTGAAATTCAAAGCGCACGTCGCACTGGCGGGATGGACGAAAAAGGCGTTGATCACCTCGAGCGCTGCTTAAAAACGCATACAAAATTCATTTACGTGCTTCGATGATTCAGCGAATGTATTGCGTGATTCGGTGATCGTCTTCAGAGGTACGAAATCATCTTCGGGCCTTAACGATCTTAAGCGGCGCCGCCTCGGCGCAAATGTGCAATATCAATTGGATGGCATTGTACCCGCGAGCTTTTGCGGGTATAAGAGCGACGAAAGCGCCAGGAGGCGACGACGGGAGGGAAAGGCAAAGCGTCTTATACCGAGGTTTAATTCCTGTTAGTCTAAAGTTTTAATTCACACCAGACCTACTTATAGTTAAGAGTTGCCTGAAAGACATGGGCTGGAGAAGCGGCGCGGGGGTGGGGAGGGGCGGAGGAGGTCGGTAAAGGCACAAGAAGACGCGCCCCGCCCCCGTCCGCGACCCCCCAAGTACTCTACTAATACGATTTTACGGTGGATTTACGCTAAGATTTTAGCCCACTTTAAGCCCCGAGATGCCTTGTTACACACAATACAAAACGCGCGAAGCGAGGCGGGGAGCGGAGGGCGGCGGCGCGGCGCGGCGCGGCGCGGCGCGGTGCGGGCGGAGCGAAAAGGACGAGACGAAGGCGAGCGAAGGGCGTCGGAAGGCAGGCGAAGGGCGGTGCGAGGGGCAGAGATCAGAGAGCGACGGTGCGGTGCGATGCGGTGAGGCGGTGGCGGAGGCTGCGCGAGTACTCGCGAGATGAAAGGAGTTTACTATTGATTCCGAATAACACGCGTTCATCGTCGCATTCTGCCGCCGTAAGCCGTCACGCCCCGCGAGCGCTCGCGCCCCCGCCCCGGCCCCACCTTCCTAATCCGCGCCGCACCGAGCGAAAGCGCTCTGAGGAGTGTGACGTCATCGCTCAAGCCCCAACGGAGATGACACTTCAATCGAGAGCACAGAATCATCTTTTCTCATATTTCCTCTCATGACGTGCTCTATCGGAAATGTGAATGTGGGATTTGGTTTATGGCGAATTCAATTGAGGGTCGGTATTCGTTGTGTAGTAGGGGAAAATGTTGATCAGATGTTCTGCGGTAATAAATCTCAGCACATTTCATTCTTTGAAATTAAGAATTTGCTTTTAAAAATCTTGTACATTCTTTCTTTATTAAGAATACTATTTAGACGTATTATACAGTACAACATTTACATATATTAACTTTTGGACGTTTAGATATAAAAATGTTTCAACAATATTGCAATAAATAAGAATGTTATACGACTTGTTGTTCGTTCTCTGAAGGTAAGAATTCACACTTCTACTTCGAACAAACATTGCTTCTCATAAATTAATTCATTTTTTTAGCAGTAGCAACAAAACGCGTCACTTCCCGCTACGTTCTGATCGCAATTTCTCACTTACCTCTTGCTCGTACCGTTTCCCCTCTGCTTCTCATTCCACCCTGTCCTAACTCATCCTCACGTCGATTTACATTCCACGGACTCTCTTGCTCTCACATCACCTCTTTCCTCTCCACTTTGCCTCTGCGCGCCTCGCCCTGCTTCACCCCCTGGCGGGTCTACTTGTCCGCGCCCCTCGCCCCCACCCCCACCCCCTCCAACCCGCGCACTCGCGCTCCGCTCGCCTCCTAATCCGCGCCGCGCAAAAACGCCCTGTCAAGAGGTGACGTCACCGCGCCGCGCCGCGCCCCGCCGCGCTCCGCCGCCCGGGGGCGCCGGCCATCTTGCGACGATGGCACTTCAATCGCTTCGCTGGCGCTGTTGGTCGCCCCGCCCTGCAACGCCCGCACGCCCTCGCCGCCCCCGCCCCCGCGCACCTGAATGCGAGCGCAGAGAGCTTCCTGGTAAGTCGGCGTTCAACTTCAACTCGACTCGACACGATTCCAAAAGCGGCCTTTGCCCGTTCGCGGAACGCTGGATGGGTTCGGAGGAAATATGCACCTCTTTTGCGGACATCTGTTAGAGGCTAGAGCTCTCTGTTGTTCACATGTGACAGATTAAGGTTTTTAGAGAAACATTATACGATTCATAAAAACTCTTTAGCAATAACAAGTGTCTTGCGTATAAGTGGTCGTTCATTAATGTATTGTAATTGTCTGAACTGGACCAGTCTTGGTGAGGTTTCGTGAATTCAGTTGTCTTATTATTAATTCCCTTAAAATTAGTAGCGACAACTCAAATTGTCTATTATTTACAAATATTTATATCCCTGAAATTAGAATATCCCTACAATTATTCAAATTTTCGATCAGTGTTGTAAACAGTGGCAAGAGTGTTTCTTACTACGTTCTTTTTTATATTGGCGTCCCAGTAATTTCTATTTTTGTAAATTATAATATTCTAATTCCCCAATGGAAAGATAAAAACATTGAGAAGCCAAGTGTTAAAAATAGAAAAAGCTTGAAAGAAGCTTAACAAATAAGAAAATACGACTTTTGCGTTAGCAATACGTATCGAAGTAATGGGTGATACGGAACGGGGTGAAAACGGTATTTGCTTGCTCTCCTTACACACCGCCCAATCACAGTGCGTCTACGAGCAGTCCAAGTGATTAGCGAGTCCAGAGGAATTTTGATTGCCATCCAGCGCGGAGCAGCGCCTTTGAGCGTTGGTTGGCAACCGTTCGATGGCCGCATTACACTGGACGGAAACTTGTTTCCAAAGAGCCAAACTAATTTCACCAGTAATATTTAATTCTAAAGAATTATGATACTTCATATTAAAAAAATGCATGGGAAGCAAAGTTGTAGATATATCATGAAGAGGGTAATATTGTTTTTACTAGTCAATAATTATTCTCGATTGAATATTTTTTTAGTTTTATAGAATAAATGAAGAACGTAAATCTAATAGAAAATATACTGAAATAATGTTAAAATATGTTAATTGAATCAAGAATATCTTCAATAATAAATATGCGGTTATTAATTATTAAATATTACATTATTGCGGTTTACTGCAGTTCAACATTTTTGTAGTTTATCCTGATTTGATACCTAGATGTGCCATTTGTTAGATAGGTAGAAAGATTTCGCAAAAATTTAATAATAATTAACGTTCCCTGAAAATACTCCATTGTGAACTCATTAAAAAGGCGGACTAGAATCCTCATTTCGTCCAAAACACTCTGCCGGCAGTGGATTGCAATTGTGGAATTGAATCATGTCCTTCGGCACGCTTTCCAGACGGAACCACGATTGAGACCTGTGTCTGCCGATCCAATTTACGAACTCCAAAGGAATTTGTATTGCGAAGAGCAGGAATGTCGAGATATGCATCGCCCCGACAGCGAGGTTACGATCGTCGCCCGCCCGCGGCCTTAGTCGCAGTACTCATCTCTCGTGTCACGCGACCAAGTGTGACTTATTTATCGAACAGGCCTCATCACACTGCAAGCGCCAAGTAAAAGTGTTGTGTGAATGACTTTTGACTCCATTGGCAATTAATTCTCGGAGAGTGATACACGAAATGCATCTTCTGAGAATTGCGGAGGTATGTACGCACTCGTAACTATAATGATTCTCAGTCCTTAGCCTTTCCGGACTCGCATCAGATGAAGAGTGTTGGAGAATGGGTGATGAGTTATGATATGTTTTAATAATGATGAAACAATGGAGAGGCTGAAACAATCGGAGATCCCTATGAAAATAGCGAATCCGTTTTGTCCACCACAAACTCCACATAAAACCTTCTGGATTTGTACCCCGATAACACAGATAGTGGGTTAGTGGTATGGTATCACGAGTCCCTCGCCACTAGCTGGAGAGATGCTATTTAAAGTAACTTATTAGTGTAAGATGGAGGAAATTTTAACGTTTATTGCTCTGTAAATATAGCGATTTTTTATTTAACTGTTCATATTTACATGGCAGAAACAATATACGTTGCCCGTGGTTCCTCGTCAACTACGAATCAGTTTATTCCACAAGTACATCGTTGCTGATGATAATACGGAGGTCATACACTGGGGAATAATGAATGCTTCATGGCAAGAAGTAACAGTTGAAATGAAAGGCAAGGGAAACGGTGGCACGCCGTGCAATTGTCAAGATTTCTTGTATCTGCAGCATACGGCCGGCTTTTCAACTTGGGTATTCAGTGATGAGAAGACCAGTATCTCGTTAACAAGTGACTTTATGCGTTTTAAATATTCAACTCTTGAGTTACCGTGTGCAAATGAGAGATAATATAACACTCGCTTGTCATCATTGTAACAGGATTCACATTTCATGATCTGTGGACTACTGCAACAACCAGTGACGCATCTTGGAGCTACAAACATAAAAGAACAACCACACCTGAGTAACAGGATTCTCGTCATAATGCAGCGCTCGGCATGGAAATAAATTTCCCGTGACAGACATTCAAGATGAGATAGAGAATCACGTTAATCCTTTTTTATATACTCTAATATGCATACGCAAAATCATAGTGTGACGAAAATAACGAGCGCTGAGAGGGTAGTTGGCTATGCATTTTACTCGGTCGAATTAATTTCTTCAAATGGGCGTGGCAGACATCTTGAAAGCAGACTATCGTAGCATAAATGCGTTTGCATTCCATGTCTATGCTACTTCCTTATTCTCCTAAAGTGTGGTGTGTGTTATGAGACGTTTCTGAAACAATTACGTACGAACTTTCAATCTAACCCCCTTGCGAAATAGCACAAGGAAATCGTGAAAGTGCCTTAACAGTGATTTATTTGATAATAAACTCATATGTAGTTTGTAAAAACAACAATGAGAGGTTTTGTACACAGGCGTTCAATCCTGAAGCAATATGGCACAGTAAAGCGTGTGCCATGCCGGAAAATACTGCTGAGATTGTGTGCTTCGTCAACACAGAATATCGATTGCATTATCCGAATAAATCTACAAACTTCCGTTTTTACGAAACCTTGACATGAGGCCCTTGCACTCAAGAGAACGTAGATCTACATGACGTGGCACATTAGAATATTGCAAATGTCTTTTGAAAGCACAGAATCTCCGAAATATGTTGGTCAGGAACAAATGAAAAATTATTTACAACCTTGTGAGAACGAACGCATTGTCGGGTGAGGAAAGAAATCCTCTTCTTCGTTTTCTAGAACCACTATGGTGTGAACTTCCAAGATTAAAAATATGGATTATTTAATAATAATTACATTTGAATGTCGTCAATGTTTGCATAAATCATGTCATTGCATTTATCATATCATTGCATGGTTTTTATCTCAAACCACCAATTATTATTCAAAATGTCAAATCAAATTTGCAATTAAATGGATGTGAGTGACCGAAATAAAAGACACATATTTGGAACAAAAATAGGTTGTTTTATATTAATATAAAAACTGTGCAAGAATAAAAAAGAAACATGATGCTTTCAAAATTGCCACAAGCTTACGAAGAAGGTATGAAACTCAAGGGATCGAGGGACCACTCCCTTTTTTCTGCAAAATGAACACATATTCATTTCTTCTGGTCCAGTAGTATCTACGTATTAGCCTTTACCCTAACATTCTACATATAATTATAGTTGTCTTTGAAGCCAAACTATCTGGAAGACAAACGTTTCAAATAAAATAGCAATAGCGAAAGATTTTAAACTCTACCCTTCGTCCCCATCGGCCTCCCGCCATATCCGTGTGGTGCATTTAACACGGGAAGGGTAGAAGCTCATGAGAGCTAGGAACCCGCAGCCTGCATTTCGCCGCCGCGGCTGCTCGCACCGCGCCACCATTTCGACAGCGCCGCAGCTCAAATTAGATTCTTAATGCCGCGTATCTGATCTCGCGCGCCCACGTCCCCTCCGTGTGTGCGGTGGCGGCCACCGGATGTGTATTAAGAAAATATAACGACTTCGATTAAAGCGGCGGGCTCAGGAATATTACTGCCGCGAAACGTCGTTTAGATGCGGCAGAACACGCATGTTAACTATCGTGTTTCCTGCCGCCGCGGCGCTCGCCTACCTGTCGCCTCTTGAAAGAGAAGATCGTGTGCGTTGTTGCAAGTCTTCTGATTCTCAGGTCGAGGAATAGTCTTCGAAAGTGATCGATATGCAAGGCGGTGACTGATCGGATGTAAAAGTGGAATTGTACTGCAATGTAGAAAGGAATGGGGTTTGTGTGTGAGATTGCATTGGAATGTAAGTAGTGAAATATTGCCGTTGACCTAAGCGTCGAAAGAGGTGGTAGGATGTTACAAACGAAGAATGTCCAAATTTCAACAAATACAAAAGGAAGATGACTCTTTATTTCCTTATTAATCTTTTCAACAATTAACTCAGCAGTTAATTGAAATCGACCGCGCACATTTGTATTTATCGTCCCACTTAAATGTTTTTCTAATATTTTTATTTCTAAATTTAATTATTAAGAGGGTTACAATTGAAATGATGCGAAAGGATTAATAGCTAAGGCCAAATGTAAAACTTCTTTATTTCAAGGTGAAAATGAATCTGACAAGTACGAATTGCTCATGAGAAATAGAACAATGCTCATTTTCATAAAAATTAGTATCTAAGAAATAAAATCTTTCGAAAGAAATACGTGAGTCCTGCATTTTTATGACAGTTAACAGTAGCGGTAAACCAAACAGAAATATTTTCACTCGGTATTGTTGTTGGCCAAAACTCAACATATACAACTTTGTCAAGTTCTGATTCCCAATGGAAAAGAGTTGACGTGTTGAACAAAACATTTCGTCAAAACACAAGAGAAAAATGGAAATTCGTTATAATTTATCAAAATATTAAGGATAAGAAAGAATAAATTTAGCGACGTTTCCCAGTTCATTCCCAACAAATCCGAGTGTTCGACGCGAGGACGATGAATCAAAGGTGCACGTGTGTGACCGCCACCTTTCTTCACGCCCTGCGCCCACTCAAAGAGTCTTTTAAACCTAGTCACTTGGAATTAAGTCCGATGCCGGGTCTCGCGCCGAGGAACAATTCGAAACACGCCTTAATCCGAGCCTTAATGAAAGCGCGAAAATTTTTGTTTCGGTAAGTCGCATTATGCAAGCGAGGTCGGGTTGATTATACAGTGTCAAAAGCTGGGATTACTTTCGGTTTGGCATGCTTAAACTTTGTTTAAACTCTTGAATTTGAAATGCGACGCTGTGTGCCGCTGCGCAGAAGCTGTGTTTCACGTTGCGCGTAGGAGACCAGCGAGGTTTATACATAAGAAATAAATTCTCCGGTGTTAGAAATTGTTATTTAGACACTTTTCTCAATAGAAAAAATATGTTGTCTCATACGTGTAATGGATAGTACGAAATTTTGGAGAAAAAGTCAGTAAAGACTTTTCATTGAATGAACTCAAATCATTCATAATAAATGGAATGAGTTCTGCCACGTATTTTCAAGAATGTTTTTCACTGTGTTTACTTCACTGTGTTGTTCACTTCTGCGAGCAAAATAGTTGTTTTACCAGATATGTGAATACTTTTTTCCCCACCCGGATATTCTAATAGCATGAGAAAGCAACCTTTTGCAAAAGCCAGCCGATATTAAAAAAATGATCACGTGGATATTGAGACAGAAAGTTAAATGTGTAAAATATTTGTTGCAGACATTTTCTGTGTTCTTCCCTTCATCATTAAATAGATAAGCAGTAATGCTACTTCCAAAGAGATTTATCCTAGATGAAGAGATACGAGTATAGTGACGAAATGAAATAAACCAATTCATTAACATTGTGCTTTGATATTTCATATAGATAACCTCGAACTAGGTTTACTGAAATTTCCCCCTAATAAGTTTTAGGAAGTACTGTACATAAGTAAACTCATTGGTAAATCCTGTTTATTGTGTGCTCACAACTCACAAGCAAACTGTTAATGAGTCAGAGCAATGGTCGTGGAACGGCCTGAAACATATTTGATCCCGCCAGTCAGCCTCAGTATTAACTTTTCCGGAAATACAATTTCTAACTTTTTATAGCAATCATTTGATTTAATTTGTAGGCAGCGTCTATAAATGTTGGAAATGATCTGCATATCAATCAATTTCTGAATTATTATAAAATATATCATCACCGTTAAAAACCATTAAGTTAAAAACAGCGTAGGTGCATCAATCTGAGACTTTTGTGCAGCTACTTGACACGCTACTGCGTTCTCTTCACGGATTGCTGTCCCGAGTGACAAAAGGATCTGAGTGCGCCAATGCATGTTATCTTCCTTTCACGCCGCATGTGCCGTGGCCGGGCGGGCTGACGAGTACGGATTCCGTTTAGCAGCGCTACTACTTTGTTAGTGGTTAATGTCGCAATTAGTCCCGCCACAAGGTGCTTCTCTTTATAAATCACGGTAATAAACAGTCCACAAATTTTGATGCGAGTACCGCTAATTTCCCCGCACCCTCCCGAAATTTCTCCTCCCGCGATGTTGCCGGCGATACGCCTGCGGAGAGATTCACGAGGCACTATGGGTGTAGCAGAGCGTTCTCTTTTTCGGCCAATTAAACTCGGTGCTTTGAATATCAAGTGGCACGTGTTCAACAGTGTTCCGTGCGCTAATCCGGAACCAGAAGGATACGCAAAGCGGAATGGCGTTTGAAGGCGGAAGACGTTGCAATGTAGTCAGAGACATCTACATAGGTGTCTCTAATGCGAATTCATGATTTATGAAGCGGAAAAGCGTCTTGTACGGGTGAATTGACGGCTCACTTCGAGCCGTACAGCTCATTCGAAGAGTAAGTGGCTATATGGAGATCAGAAGCGTTGAAATGGGACTGGTCGTTTAGTGCAGGTTGTTTACGAAACATCAAAAGTTTGTCCTTAAGAACTTCGCTCGTGTCTTTAGACCGTGGTATCCGTAGATGTAACTTTGTTCTTATAAACGGTGTTCGCCCCGTTATCACTATAAAACACTGTTTCACAGAGATGCTGTAGTTATACGTGGGTTCTGAAAATTTCAAAACAAGATCGGAAATCTTATATTATTTGCGCTATGACGAGAATATCATCAATTTTGCAAGTAAATTTTGTTCCGGAAAGTTGAATTATAAGACCAATGAAATTTAAAAAATACATTAACGATAAATGTATGGCAACATGAAGTTTAACAAAAAATAAAATGTTAATTACGTTTGTTTTTCTATTTCTCTAAAATAAATATTCCCTTCTTGCCTGAGCTATTTCATCGTAATTGAAAACGGGACATTTCCCCAGCACCTTTATTAAGGTGAGATGATGATCTGACTTTTAGAAAGGTGCTAGTACCATAGGAGCACTCCCACTTATAAATTGAGAAAACTAGAACTAGTTCGTCATTCGGTATATTCGCAATAATATGAACTTCCAAATTAGAATATTCTGGTCCGACCAGTCCACCCAGGAATCGAACGCGTTGAAGCTGGAAAAGACGACATAAAACTATGAAATGAAGATTATTTACTTTTTAAGCAGTGTTTATTTCGACAAATTTTCGTATTCTCTGTCGCCACTGTAGATAACTCGAAAATATTAAACTTCATAACCGAAATACAATAAATAATTCGTTCTTAATCACAAATGGTATCTCAATTTTTTTCACATCAAAATTGTGTTACGAAAGTTTTTATTAAAGTAGTAATGTTCATGTGTAACGTACGATCAGCGTACGATATTGAACTATCATTGATCATTTTTTTAAAATAAAATATCAAGCACCACATATCCTGAATAAGAGATCAATCATATATAGTGAGATATTCAACAAGCCATTGTTACAGAAACGTGAAAGAACCACGAATTGAAATGAATGCTACGGGTGGCACAGGAGCACGCCGTTGAATACGTTGTCGTGTAACTCGAAAACTACGCGATCGGATATTACAGATCAGCGGTTTCGATGCGAAAACGATTGAGCATCGCCAGAAAAACATCGGTGCTCTAATGTTATCGGCAATGCGTACTGCCTGTAGGTGCAGCCAGGCGTGTCTGCCTGGGCGCACAAGCCAGGGTGGCGTCGGGTGACGTGAGGGCATGTGGTTGGGAGGTGGGCAATGCCACTGGGTGATCGGTGGGTGGATTGTTCAAGCTGGGAAATACTACACGTAATTCCTACTCGTCTGTAGTATTAACAACAAATTAAATTGAGTTAAAAATAGATTTTATTCATGAATTCAATGCAATTGGCTTCGATAAGAGGCATTATTTATTTGTATAATATGCGGTTTAGAACGGTTACACCGTATTTATTACAATACTGAAGTGAAATTTAAAGCAATGAATTTGATTAAAATATTTTTTATTATTATATCGTTCCATCAAATTAGATTACTGAAAAAATAGTTTTTATTAGTATCCTACGCCATTAAGGGATCATTTCCCATTTCTTAATCATTTGGAGATTATCACAAACGCTCCACATCGTGCTCCCCATAATGAAAATGCTTCTAAACTGAATGTTCGTTTCTTTTTGAGTTTACATTATTACTCAAACCTAACAATGTTAGTGGAAAAATTCTCTATATATAATTGTCACCTTGTTGAACACAATTACGCACGGAGAATATATTTCGCAGTTGTAAAGAAATCCAAATTGTGACCATGTTACTGAGTAACAATGCATTTTAATAATTAAATTTCTCCATAAAAATGTAAGAAAAGAATGAACGGAAACTTCTTGAAAGTTCCGTTTCCCGATTATATTAGTTTTCGCAGTAGAGAAGTCGCGCAGTTGAGCGAGTACGTCAGTGAATTTTTGTAATTTCCAAGCGCGTCAACTGCTTAGACAATTAGTCCCGTAAGTGAAGTGCATGTTATTTCCCGCCAGGTGATGCCCAGAACGGGTATGCTCGATGTCAACCTACACGTCAGTATCTTCCCCCTCAAGCGGGGCCATGCCCCAGCGGAACTGCCTTTATCCTCTCGTCTGTTCCCCTGACATCTGCGGTAGGCGTGTGTATAAGGGAATATGAGGGGACATGGATGAGGAATGAAATATTGTCCGCGTTTCGGGGCCCGTTCTTGAATACCGCTCCGGCATTGATCTGAGAAACCACTGACTGTGAAAACTACCGGCCAGAGTACACGGCTGCTCGAATTCAGTCACTGAATTCGAGACAGCTCTCTAATGTCGAATTATCGCCATTAGCGTGACTCTAAAGAAGGCTCCACTCATTCCACATTCCCCAAAAGCGAACTATTGATCGCTCAATACCGAGCAGCGAATGTTCACTTCCAATTATATGTCCAAAAGAACGTCACACAGTGGATAGGGTGAGCATAGAACATTCGACACTGGGCAAATAGCAAGCAACCGATCCTCACTACTCCGGATTCGGAGAATAGTCGCTAGTTACTCCTCGTACAGCAAACATGAGGAGTCGTCTTAATCCAGGAACTCGGAGTAAAGATGCTGCAATGGCATCTATGTTGCCCCTGAGTTACATTACCGCCCTTCTCTCCGTCCCATCCGCGCGTGGTCTCTCCTTGGGGCGGCCGCCGCGGCGCGGAGCGGGAACGCCAGGGAATCGGAGCTGCCCCTTCCCGCGCACTGCCCAGGCGGAATTTAATATTATATTAAATTGGGGCCAGGCCGGAAACGGTTAATCCGGGCTTTGTCACAAACGTGGAATCCAATTCTTGCGCGGCAATCTGCCGGTCGGCGCCCGGGGCGGCGGGACCCCCACGGGATCAGGGCGGGTGGGCGCGGCGGGCGCGGCGGGCGCGGCGGGCGCGGCGGGCGCGGCGACCGCACGGCGCCGTTATCCGCGTCCAGGTGCTAAGTCCGCGCGGCCGCACCGCAGAGCGCGCTGCGCTGCGCGGCACGGCGAAGCGAGGCGGTGGGCTCCCGGGGCGGGGAGGGTGCGTCCAAGTGCCGGGGATTCCCGGGAAGATGGGGAGCAGGAGCTGGCCCTCGCGGAGAAAGAGAGAGAGACGGAGAGAGATGGAGAGAGAGAGAGAGAGAGAGAGAGACGGTCAGAGAGAGACGGAGATGGACAGAGAGAGAGACGGAGACGGACAGAGAGAGACGGAGACGGACAGAGTGAGAGAGACGGACACGGAGAGAGAGAGAGAGAGAGAGAGAGAAAGAGAGAGACAGAGGGAGAGAGAGATAGAGACAGCTCTCGGCGAACAATGTATACTGCATGCTCGAGGCAGTAAGAAATAGTACAAGGAGTAAATGCGTAGGGGCATTATGCAATGAGCCAAAGATTTCAGGACAATATAATGCAGATGTGAGAGAAATGCTGGAAATTGTGAGAGAAAGAAGTCGGACAGAAGGGAATAAAAATGACAAAATGAGAAATTTTGATTAGAAAGTACGAGAAATGCGTGATATTCATGCTTACCAGTCTAATAAGAGTAGCACAGTAGTCGCAAAAATAGTTATAAAAAGACACTGTTAATGTGCATACGAACGCTAAAGATGTTTGTTCTCGGAATATCAATGGAGTGGCGAAAAATAGAGTGTGAACGAATCTCAAGATGCACGCTTCCACGAACGAGGAGCTCGCGAAGATGGAAAATTACTCACGGCGGTTGAAGTGGGTGCCGGCGCGCGAACGCAGACGAAGAACGAGGTATGTGAATGTGTAAATGGTTACATTGTACCTCAAATGAACAGAATGTGCTCCCGGAGAGTCGAGCCGCGAGAATTCAGTGTGAGATTAGAGAACTATGAGCGTAGAATAATGAAGGAGGAGCTGCAGTACTCGTTCGTCTTTTTGGAGTGAAGAATGTGAGGTTGAGTCGAAGCACAAGATGCGCAATGTGGAATGCGCTTGCGGGAACGAGCGTTCAGTACGAGCAGCAAGGAGCGACCTCCGGAGACGAAGGAACCGCTACACCAACTCAACGTTAGTACTGTTCACTTCGCTGCTCTTCACCCTTCTCAAAATAGTGCGCGACGATCCTTGTCAGGTGACGCAGATGTATCCTTCATGATGTTCACAGGAGTCTCTTCATATAATTGAATCCAAAAATATCTTCAATATTATGAACAGGGGTAGTTCTGCTCAGAAACATTTGAAGCTTTTCTCACTCTGCGATCTTATACATCGTCACATTGGTTTCTCATTTCTTTTAAAATATACTATCGAGAAGTTAAGCAGCATTCGAGATTGCACTGGATGTCTTAGGAGATTAAGCACGCTTGTTTCACTTCGAATGGATTCAGAAACCAGTCCTTCAGAAAAGGGTAGCCATAGTGTTTAATCGAATTATACGTAACATAAAAGAAGTCAGCCGGATGTCCAGGTGCCACAAACAACATTAAGACCCAACAAATACATCCTCTTGAGCGAAAATACACCGAATGCTCGGCTATTCCGCCGCTGTGAGAAAGAAGGGAAATTCTAAAAGTCCAATGAGATTTACCGAAGAACGATCGTTCCAAGTATTGAAGGCACGCTCACCTTGACCTACCCAACGCGAATAAAATAAGAATAGCCCATGCTCGCAAAGAATGCAAACTTTATTCAGCCAGTTTAGGGGCTTAGCGCAAATGCTCTTTGAGAATCGGAACGAGGGAAGGGCGTTTGGGAGACCATATTGGGAAGTAAACTTTAATATAATGGCTAACTTTTCTTCTGAGAGTGTACCGCTCCCTGGCGCGGTCTCCGAATCCCAGAAGTGGCTACGGCTAAGCCAGGTAACAATAGCCCAGGGCTGCTGAGACTGGCCTAAGCTACCTGAGCTCGCCGCCTCCACCTCCGCCTCCGCCTCGGCCTTAGAGCCGGGCCAGGCGCCCGCGCCCCAGCCGCCCGCCCCCGCCCCTCCTCACTCCCCTCCCCGCCCCGCCCCGCTCCCCGCCCGCCGCCGTACGCCCGCCACGACCTGGCCCTGATTTCCTAATCCTGCCAGTCCGGCCGGGCCCACCAGGTCTTAGCACCAGTCTTTAATATTCAAACAATAAGTTGGCGAACAATGAGGCAGGCCAGGGGTTTACGTGTTAAATGCCCAGGAAATTCACTTTAACGTTAATCTTATTGCTAAAAAAGCAACTCGCCCCCTCTTGCTCCTTGCGTTCCCCCTCCCTGCCGCACCACTCAGCGTCCCGCCCTCCGCGGCTTCTCCTGAGGGCGCAGCGGGAGGGAGAGAGAGAGCGAGAGAGAGAGGACGGAATATTAGATGAGATCAAGCGAGGGAAGATCTTGCCAACCCAAATCCTCCCGCTCGCCCTCCGCCCTTTGATTTTGGAGGGCGCTGGCCGGCGCTAAGACTGGCGAGGGCGGTCGCCGCTGCCGCACTCAAGTGGCGCGCGCGAGCCACCGGCCAGCAGAAGAAAGGGAGGAGGGGGAGGATGGTTTGGAGCGGAGATGGTGCAAGTGGGCGCGCAAAGTTGGGAAGGAGAGAGTGCAGTAGGACGATTCGCGAAACACACTGGGAGGATCAGGTAGTTGGAAGTGGGATGGTCAAGATCTCTAGACAGACGAATACGGCTAATTCTTTATTTAAAAGTTACTTTGACGTGTGTGTATATATACCTTCGAACCGTAAAATTGTTTTAAATGCTTATATATTTAATTTTAGAGGCTAAAAAATGTCAAGTATACCTGAAAATTCAGTACCTGGTGACAATTTGTGTTTCTCGCTTTGCACACCCTCAGACTGGAGTAAGGCGCACAAATATGGAGGCAGAGATAAGCGATGCGAGTGTAATTGGTGATACGAAGAACACACGGAACTTTGAAGCTGCTTAAGTGGAGCAAAGCGTAACAAGTGGTGTGAAGAATCAACAATACGGAGCTGTCCAATTTAAAGATAGACAACGATGGGGGAGCGAGTATTTAGTGTTTCGTAAAAACAGCATAAGTCAAAAAATGCTTAAAACGGCAGAAGTAAGTCTGTCAGTTAAATCAAAAAAATATGTTTCGCCTTGTCCTTTCGATTCGTATTAGGTTTTAAACAATTGTTTTATTTGGGACTAGCAAGTACAGCTGTAAAAAAGTAAATCTCTAGCATTATCCATAGTCTCTGGAAATACACAAACTTGAATTAATTGCAGCTTACTTATTCTTGTTAGACAGTAAATCCCGTGATCAACTCAGGAATTAGGCTTAGTCCTTTTTTTTTTTGAGTTTCACTCTTCTCACTTAACCGTCTGCGGTATCCGAATGTCAACTAAGAAAGCGCTAGGAAGAAAGGCAGTGATCATGGGAGCGGGCGGAGTTTCGAGGAGCGGAAGGTCGTGTTCCATGTGGAGCAGATGGTCGCCGCGAGCGACCGTAGTTTTCATTCCCGCGAGGGCGCGCGGGCGACGCAACACCACGACGAGCCCGCGCCGCGCCGCGCAGCGCCGCTTAGGTGCTTTGTAAGCGGAGGACCGTTGGCTAGAGGCGGCGCCGGCGGCTGCCAGAGGGAAGGGGGCGCTTGCAGAACAGCACCGCCGACAGAGCGCGGTAGAAAGTGAAGGAGGGCAGCTGTCTCGGACGAAACCGGGAGTCTACCTGCTGAACGAGAGCACTATTTGGTCTCGTTAAGATTGCGTTGGGACATGTGCCCCAGGTTGGCCTTTAGAAGTCGTGAAAAAGTGCTTGAAGCCACGCGGTTCGTATAGTGGCTGAATCGTGAATCAAGGGAGTTTCTTAATATTTTACTCGCGATATATCCAGGCTACTGAAATTCATATTATCATACGTCGTCCAACATTCTTTCCTGATGACCTACAGCTAAGTTCTTAAATCAGTGTAATAAATATGTTGTTTAAAAAAACTAGCATCCTTTTACTCCTAATTGCATTTCAAACGGAAAATCGCTACCACGGAAAACCGCTGAACTTCAACTGCAAACCTTGCAGAAAATAAATGACTTGCAAAATATCTTAACATCTTGCGGTTCACATAGCCCAGCTCGAGTGTGTCATATTTTCCTCTCGGCGTCCTCTGACCTCTGCTTCTCTTCTAGTCCCGCGCCCACAGGAATGTTTGAAGCGACCCTCGTCGGGCGAGGATCCACGTAAAAGGTGCTCGCATTATGAAAGAATTTTAGAATTATAGAAAGGATCCGGAAATAAGCCGCTAACCGGTTGTCCTGACTGGGGGGGAGGGATTTGCGGCGTGGGTTTCCACCGGGGCCAGCGTCGCGCCGCCGGATTCGAATTCTGAAGGTTCCCCGGCAGCGGCGCGACGCGCCTGACAAAACCTGGATTAGATCTCCTCGGGGCGTCGGCGATGCCGACGCCATTCATGAGGGAGCAGAGCAGACCCCTCTGGACGGCGCCGGACGGGCGAGAACGCGCCAGCGCAGGAACGGAGGACTTTTACAAGACATCACAGGCCGCCCGATGAGAGATAAGTCAGTAAAGTTCCCTCTCCGAAGGAGGAGCCGCCGCCGGAAGCGAAGAGCGAGCGAGAGGGAGCGAGAGAATAGGCCCTGCTCCGACATGTCAACCGGCGAACCTTCTCACTTGACATAACACAATAATTTTCGCGACGCGACGCGAGGTTGCGCTGTGCGACGGGGCCCTGCCCTCCTCCGCCGGCGCGCGCGCCCTCCCTTATTCCAAAGCAGGCGGAGAGATAAGGCTTATATGGGGAGGTTTCGATTTATTTGTAACATGTCGTTGCGGCGCCCCTCCTCTGCAGACAGACAGCCTCCCTTTTCAGCGCGCATTCCTGTCATTCTGGCCGTCTAATCTCGGCCCGCGTGTGTCTTTCCGCGGGGGCGACGGGCTGACGGTTGGCGTCGACGTTGCGCTGCCCGCGAGTCAGGGTGTGGTGGGGCAGAGGTTGTGACGGGGCCGTTGAAGGCAGGCGTGGAGACGGAGCCTGATTGAGAGGACGTGGGTGGACATGGGATGAAAATTTTGTGAGATACACGGGGGTTGCGGCGGAATGAAATGTGTCGGTGGGTGTGGCGGGTGGTGAGGTGGTGGTTGCGAGAGCGGAAAAAATGGAAGGTCTCACAACTGGTGTTAGGCGAAAATGGGATGGTACAGGGTAACGTTGGTAACGTTGAGACCTTTAAAGTAAGGAGGTCGGGGAATTGAAGTGTAGCGGTAATTGCATGTGTAGCTGCACAGAGCTAAGGAATCCGAAGCAGACTGTAAGTGAGCAAGTAGAACGTGCGGGGACCATGGGAGGCATGAGGAGCGGGGACGGCTTCGTCGGCGGCGCAGGCGGGCGGCCTGCCACTGTGCGGTGGGCGGACGTGGCCATTGTGTTCGGCTCCGTTCGCATCCCAGGCGAGACTTCGACGGCGCGGCTTCTATCTCCAGCTGCCTTTTATTCGGCGCGCTCTCCGCAACTAAGCATGGACAGGTGCGAGCGCTCCGTACAATCTCGGCTCTAAGAATGAACGCCCGGCAAATATTATTTCAAATACGGCGAACAAGCAGTTCTACTTCTCTAAAGACTGATGGTGCTATCTGCGCATGTGTATTCTCGGACCTCAATAGAAAGTCAAATCTTTAGTGCGATTCTTTGATTGAAACCTTAAGACTATAAGTTTCTAAAAACGCGCAGACTACAATAGTACAAAATTAGATTACGGAAGCAAATGCAAAGTTTGTAAATCTCAATTTTTTTAAAAAAAAACTGGTCATCCTCGTCTATGACTTTTATTAGCCCTTGTTCAATTGTATAATTATTTGACCTGATTTTCTTTACAAAAGTGAAAGCACCAAAAATAATTATATTATCGTCCAAGCACCAATAAATTACGACAAAAAATATAAAGTATATAAATCGAGGGAGGATAATTCCCGTCGCGGACGTGTGGCAGAGGCTTACAAGCCACTCGAAGGAGGCCTTCCCGTCCCCGCCTATGCCTTATCTCTCCCCGCGCGCTCCGTCACGAAGCGCTGATAAGATTGGCTCCGATCCGAGACACTCTTCACGCCTTTCGGGTGGCCACCTCTGATTTATTACAATCCCCATAAAACTACATTTTTTCCTTTGGCATTAGCAGGTACAATTTTTGTGACATTCTATTGAGCAGTATTCGTAGTTTGGCTGTCAAAATTCTTTTCTTTCTTATGCATGCAAATTGTTTTTAAAAACTTTGTTGTGTTGCTTTAATCGTAAGGAATATTCACTGTCGTTAACAATGAGAGAAGCTGTAAATTCTGTTCAGGTGAGTCTCTTTTTATGTCATGAAGCAGATTTCTGCAAGTTTGATTTGTTGGAGACTGAAAAGGATATAGCAGACTTCAGTTTTGTTCGTGAGGATGAGATGCTATACTATTCGTTGACGTGCATTTAGAATAACGTATGAACGGGAATAAAGTATAAACGCTTCCAGAAACCTATTGGTCGTTGATGAGTATAGTCATTTCAATCTTAGCTACACGAATTAGTAGCTCTGTCAATGAGTGTACGATTTTCTCATTCTCCAAAACTCGCCAAAACCATCAAACCCCTTCCCCCCGCCTCTAAACGGGTTGTGAATTCATCACAGCGTGCCGGCAGAATGAAACCTCTCCCAACACAATCCGACGGTAAGCACAGTCAGCAGCTGCAGGAGCAGCCACGGTGAGACAAGCAAAGCGGCGAGTCCGACACCTTGCGGCAACACGAGGTCACGAGCTCCCGCCCACGCTACCGCCTCCGCCCCCGCCGCCCACCTCGCGCGCCCGCCCCGGGCGATCGCTCTTTGAACCCGCGCCGCCGACACTACAATGAGTGTCATTGAGCTCTCGCGGTGGAGGCGTCTTCGGATTTCCAGGAGCCCGCTGCGCCACGGCGCGGCCCGGCGCGGCCCGGCGCGCGAGATAATGAGCGCTTTGTTCCTGCAACAAGGCGCCTCTGACGCGCGCCGATCTCGCAAATCGCGCACGTGATCCCGCCTAAATGCACACCTTTAACGACACTTCACCGTTCGAGTACAATTGCGAGGATGAGGACCTCCCTCGGAAAGCAGTATTGTTCGCGTGTCGTCTTCCCGCCGCGATCCTTCGTGGACGCGCCAGTGCGGCCGCGGGAGATTCTCACCGAGCGTTGTCTTTGGTCTTTCCGCTTGTTCAGTCCGGCTCGTACCGAGAAGTAGCAATTAATTGCCGACCGATGTATTCTGAAAAGCTATTATGTTCAATTCTTGACATACGTGTTAAAAGTTCACTTGTACTATCCACTTTGTTATATTAGAGGTTAATTTAATTACAAGAAATACGAGAAGTAACATTAATTTCACATACTTATTGCAGTAATTGTATTTTATTGTGCAACAATACCATTTTATTTTACAATAATTTCCTACACTTGGTTAGATTTTGAGGAATTTTTTTTTTTTAAGTATCAATATTATTTTTAACTTTACTATAAACCATAAATGAACAACATCAAAATACTCAACAATAAAATACTCCAGTTGGTTTTAATTTCCAAAAGATTACAAAAATTCTATTTCCGTTCATTTCACTAATGTACGAAGTTGCAGTCTTCCTCTTGAATCAACTCGAATTGTAATGAGGCCTCTGTACAGAAAGCCTCTTCCAAACCCCAGCCAAGCATTCGGGGCCTGAGGCGCATCGTTGATTAATCAACGCGAGAACAAAGCTGAGAGCACGGCAGCGGGCGACGGTAGACAGACAGCGGTATTATCACCATAGTCGATGGAACGGCATTTATCATCCAGTAAGTACGAGGTGTATGATATCTCTATTGAAACACCAACTGTCAAAACTCGCGGGCTCGTTTACTGTCGCGTCACTCGGAGCTTCTTTATCTTTTAACTTAAACTTTGAGAAGAACACCTCCGCCGTCTGCTTCCCGTCTCAAGAAAGCGCCGCGAAAATAGCAAAAAAAAAAAGAAAATATCAACAGACTAACACTGAAGACGCGGAGAGCGAGAGAGAAAGAGAGCGCACGTCCCCGGGACTGACATCTATACGGCTGCGAAAGGAAATGAAGAAATAAAATAGCATCGTTTTGTACAAGTAGGAGCCGCGAGAAGTGGGAGAGAGATATAGGGAGAGATGAAAAAAATACAGCACAAATATTGCGGTGCCGGCTGCAGCAGTGATTCGCCCTCTCCCCCTCCTGCTACCCACGCCTCTTCTCCGTAACCTCGCCGCAAAAGGCGGCACAGACCCTTCCATTTCCCCCGCGCTTATGTTTTCCATTAAATTCGAAATCGTGAAACTTCCCATCCCTCTCGCTACCTACCTCACCCAAACCCCCGCCCCCGTCTGCCGTACCGACTTCTCAGTTAATGTGCAATCATATTGAGGCGTAAAGGGATCTCTGATTAGTCCAAAGAACTTGTCCTTTTAACCGCCACCGCGTATCACCTCATCATGATCTCCGCCCGCCATTCATAAATAACGCTACCACCACGTCTGGCGGAATATCCGAAATCTAGAAAGATCTGCGCCGCTTGATGACGTCGTCTCGGCGCCGCGAGTGCGCGGCAAGGCAGTGCAAGGCAGAGCAAGGCAGGGCAGGGCCGGGCTGCGCGCTGCACCCGCACGTTAGCCCCGCGCCAAGATAAATGAATATTTAATCACTGGAGATACAGATATCAGAAAGCGTTTCATTGCGAGAAGAAAGTTACGACTCCCGCCGCGGCGAAGGTGTCGCCGGGCGGGGTCGCCCTAATTTATCCGGCGCTAATAAAGGGCGAGAAGGCGAAGGAGATAGCGTTTGCGTGCAGCTATCGCGCAGCCATCGCCGCGGCTAACTCGACGCGGGCCCGCCCGCGCCCGTAACGACTGCGCGAGTTGCACAGTATTTCACCGATGGCGAAGACTGGTGGGGGGGGGGGGGGGTACGTCGGCACGGGCGTGACGACTGTGGGGAATGGTTGTGGCTACGCTGCGGTGAACTTACGTGGAGACGAGTCGGTCGTAAGGTACAATTTGAGAAATTATCTAATTTATCTACAACTTTTGAGGAAATCTCCCAAATGTATTACGTTATTTGCCAATTTTGCAATTACTTTTATGCATTAATAATATTGGTAATATATTTCACAAGGCCTGTTCCAGAGAAATCACAAAGTACGTCAGATAGATTTTGCGAATTTATTATTATTATTATTATTATTATTATTATTTATTTATTTATTTATTTCTGTGTGTCAACACCAATCCACATAATACACATACCACTGAGCAACTACTTACAAAGCTTCGAGACAAACTGATTTTCTTGTTCTACAGATACGTATCTGGTTATCTCTCAGAAATGTTACACGGGAAGTAATGGGATGTAATAATACATAAGTCACAAAATTGAATATGATTAGTGCTAAGCAACAGTTAAAGCAAGCGATAATTGTGTGCCGCGGGGACACACGTGTCAAAAAGAAACGAACAGACGAAAAATCGAACTGAGGTTATATAATTGCCGAAAATCACTGGTCTGAGACATTGCCAGAATAATTCTTCTCACTGAACGACTACAGGTAAATAGCAGAAACAAAAAACTTAAATGATCACAAAAAGACGTTTTGCTTCTTTACATTGCATTCATAGCTTGACGGGCCCAAGGTTACAACACTGCACGCAGACAAGATGTAGTATAAACGTCACGCTGATGTCTACTAGGCGCCATTACTTTTACAGCCATTATTTGAAGAATCCGACCGCACGCGTTTATAAGCGACGCGAAATATTTTGTCTTGTGTTCACCCGAGCCCGTCTCTAAAGCCATAAAATATTCGCTAGCTTGTAAAATGTTGTTTCCAGTGGTAATAAGCAGGTTTGGAAGATAAGGCCGAGACGATGCGGACAACAACATGAGGCTTCCGACTTCCCGAGGGCCAGTTTTGCAGCCTTACAGGTTGTCAGGCACAAATAAATCAGTGCTGCCAGAACAGCATTATGTAAGGGCGTATGAGGAAGGCCGGAGAAGGCTTGGCGACACTTGGGGGGTTTCTCCTGAGGAGCAGATTACAGGAGAAAGAGGCGTTGGGTGGCCGAGCGGTGTAGGCGGGTGCCGCCGGCGGCGGCGGCCGAGACGCGGCTGTGTTGCGGGCGGCGTGCGCCAGGCCGCGGCGGAGGCGACTCGACTCGAGTCGACGAGACGAGACGCGACGCGACGCGACGCGACGCGACGTGACGTGACGTGACGCGATGCGACGCGACGCGATGCGACGCGACGCGACGCTGAAGCAGAGCAAGGCCGAGGTGATACTTCAGTGTTGCTGTGAGACCTCTGTTTACACAGAGGATATTGCTGACCCACCGTAATGCACAGTTACGATTTGATAAAATTCAAACCAAAAGTAAGAAGAAACCGATAGTAAAGTAGAAGACGTAAGCAATACAGAAACTTATTATTAAAAGCTTAATGTCACAAAATCAACGTTTGATGTAATACGGTTCTAATACTAACTTCTTCTTCTTCTTCTTCTTCTTCTTCTTCTTCTTCTTCTTCTTCTTCTTCTTCTTCTTCTTCTTCTTCTTCTTCTTCTTAAGTACTCAAGTATCTTATTTTGTTGGTAGAGTTCTGGCGTGAGTATTAAAGCTACTAGTGAGGGACAGATGAAATTAAATTTCTTTGCGAAATTTGGTCACTTACATTAAGGCGAATAAATGTCTAACAAACTAATGCAATTAATTAGTAGTTGATACGGTTAACACAGAATATTTTAAGCAGAATTTTCTACTTAATCAAGTAGCTTGGTTCTAGAATAATATTTTAATACGCACTTTACTTATCGCTAATGCTTTCTTCAACGAAATCATGGCGACGATTCATAATAATAAATTTACCTCGCAAATTAAAATATTAGGTAGTAAATTATTGCACGTATTAGAATGCCAACCTTAATAGTGTTACTCAGGACATTCGCTCTACTAAGATACAATCATGAAAATATATTATTTTATTAATACAATTTTCCTGAATAACAAAGAAACGCGACATGAAACACAAAATATCATAGATAGGAATAAACATCGCCATTCAATAAAAAAATCATCTGCCTCTGGGAAGGTGACGTGTTGGATCCCGCCCGTACATTCGTAAAACAAAACAGCCATGGAGCGGTAGCGCGCCAGCGGGCACAATAGCGGCGGGGGCGAAGATCGGCAGATGCCCGGCGACGCGGGCGCGCGCAGCGGCTTGACCTTGCGGCCGCGATAAGCGCTCGCGTAGATCCGCCCTTGCGACCGATCGCCGCTATTGTGCGCCCCGCCGATAGCCGCTCCTTCCCACGGGCGCGCTTCAATACACCTTTTTGTTTTATCCGCGCCGCCCACCACGATGCCATCCATCGCCGTCTGCCTCCCCTGGCCGCCCGCCCGCCCCACCCCGCCCCGCCCTGCGGACGGCTTTGTGTTCTCCACGTAGAGTTCTCGTTTGGGGTGCTGTTCTCCACTTGTTCTGTTTCTGCTTGGTAGTTGGTGCGTCATATATCACCCATTGCCATCTGTTGTCTTTCGTTGCAATAGTACTTATTATCCCAAATGGCGAACCACTGTCGTTCACTTCTTTACACTACATCACTGTTACGCTGTGGAGTACTCTGCGGCCTCCAATTTCCACACGTTATGGTCTTCCTCCTTATTTGCCATCATTCCGGGTATCCTCTATCGTTCACTGCTTCCCACGATTCTCATAGCTCATTGCAAGCCGTTGCTATGCTGGCATTTGTCACACAGCAATTGCCGTTGCCCCCTCCCCCTTGGGATTCATCTCCGTCGTCCCTCCCGCACCACCCACTCTTCGCCATACACTCCATCTATAACCCATCATCCCTGTCACCACCTCCTATCCTGTCCCGCTATCCACCATTCGCCTCCCACAACCCACCGGTAACCTGTTATCGCCGTTGCGATGCCTGTGTTGTTTCGAACGAAAAAAATGTAGCGATGCGCCGCGAGACCTGCGCCCGCCGTGCTCACCCTCTGTTAACTGATTTCTCCCCTTTTTTTTGCTGATGCGCGTCCTTTTTTCCTTTTTTTATTTTCAAAACGAGGAAATAGCCATGTGTGGCTACTAAAACTGTCAAACCGTACAGCCCGGCCCGGGCACAATTGACACCAAACACCTATTGTGGAAGCGGCCGCCCGAGGACTTAATATCGCGTGGGGCGTTTAGCGCGGTGGCGCGGGGCGAGTCGATACACGAAAAATCGAATCACCGTTCGATCGCCCGCGGCCGCTCCGCCCGCGCGCCCACCCCTGCCCGATGATAATACGCGTCGACTGATCGCGCGGCCTTACTGACGGATGTAAACATCACGACACCACTAGCGGGGCTCCGAATTACCGTGTTTGACTGTTTACGAAACGACCTACGAATGGTTTGTTCCCGTTCTGTAGCACTTCTGCTTTCGGAATTGTTGCAAATGTATTCCGGCAGTATCGTCAGATTTCCTGGAGCGATAATCGCAAGAGTAACAATGTGCACGTGTGTTAGAAGACACCAGTTTCGTTTCTGTAAACATTAATATTTGAAATTTTAAAATTAATATTCATTATATTTTATGTCGCTGAAATATACTCTATTTTCTCTTAGGCGTAATAAACAGACTGAGTTTTGTCTCAAAGAAATATTTAGATAACGGGTGAAACATTCGAAAATCTGATTTTTTTTCTTGCAATTTTTAGTACCACTTGCCTCCTTATTTTCGCGATTCCTCTGATTTTTCTATATTTTTTCTCTCTGTTGATCTCGTAATGTTCTTGAGTAGTGTTACTTCCGTTGCAAGCTTCTAATCCACTTTGACTGTACCCCTTCTTCTGTTTGCTTCGCCGTTTCCTCGCTCGCCTCCCTGCAGTCGGTCTTCTAGTAGGTCAAGACGGGATGGAACAGGATAAAGAGGTGATAAGGTCACCGCCTAATGCTCTGCTTGCTTTTTCCTCGTTCCTGGCTCCAGACGCAGCTTTACGAAGCAATGCAAAGCACACGGCCAAAAGCTGTAAGCCTCTGGTATAATATGTAGCTTCTTAGCTTAACAAGATTACCAAGAACAAATAAGCTTGACGGTGAAGCTGAGCCTTAAGCCGCCAAGGCCAGACGCGAGCACCCGAAGACCGAGGCCAATTATAATAATGCAAATACGTCCGGAGGGGCCTCATTACACCCCATCGGGCCGCCACCCTTCCCGTGAGAGCGGCACGGTGACGGTCGTTCGCGCTGCCCGATTCCCTCGCCCCGCTTCTTACTACTTCGCCCCCCTCCTCCCTCACACTCCCTCCACACGGCACGCCCCCTCTCGCTCCGCCCCGCTTCTTACTGCCTCAAGCCCCTTCGTCCACACACACATAAACACACCCCGCCCGCGCCCAGTTCACTCCTCCAGCCCTCCGCACCTCGCCCCGCCCCGCTACCTGAGGCCCCCTTCTTCCCCACACACCCTCCTCCCCACCGTCTCCGCCCATGCCACTCTCCATCCCTTGCTCATCGCCCCTCCCTTCTTACCACTTCACGCCCTTTTCCTCACACTCCTCCCCCGCCGCCCCCGCGAGAGCAGGAGGGCGCGTGAGGCACTAACGTGATTTCTGGACGCCCTCCCTCAGAGGATTTGTGACGCTGGCGCGTAGAAGGAATGGGACAAGCGAGCGCAGTGTGAACTTCGCTGTACATTCTCTTCGGCTCCTCGAAAGGAAAGCAACATTAAGCTGTAAATACTGAGTACACACTAAGACGGACTGTTCTTCGAACTCGTAGTTCTGGACATTGGCAAACATGGTGTGCACTTCTACCTAAACGTCTGTATCTTTTAGCTCTGTGTGTGAAGGGATGCAATTTATGAGTTTGTTATTTTTTCTCATAAAGAATCAGAAAATCAGAGTGAATTGTCGTACATTTCTCTAAGGCAAAGAAAGGTCGCATCCTAAACTATTATGTGAAAAATGGCGACTGTATATTAGATCGAAATCTATAAATGGCACATTCTCAGATCATCTCTGTTCGCATTTAGTAGACATTGCGACTAGGACACCATAAAAGAGGAAAATTGTTTCATGAAAACCTATGATAAAATATTTTTCCTACAATTAAGCATCCAACTTCAGGTCACTTTCGTTCTTTCAATTCGCATAGGATTATTCCGTTCCATCACTTGAAGGGTTCATTTGTTTGCAAACGGTTGCATCACAGCCAAAACAATTTAAGCAATCGAGGTAATTACGCAGCAGGTGAAATCTTCGACACTCGAAAATCCTTCGACAGAAGAGTGTCAATGGAAAGCACCCGTCGCCTGTTTGCCTTTGGGAGGAAAGCCCCCGAGTGAATCAGAGACTTCGAGTTTTGGTGGCAAGACTTGGGGGTGACCCTGGGCATCCGTTTGGATAATTGGAAATATGTGAAAGTGCTATGAGTAATATCAGTGGAATGCACTATGAATAATGACAATGGAACACTCCAGTATATGCCCATGCTGATTACTAGACTGACAAATATCTGACCTTCAAGATGCATATGATTGGACTAATGTAAAGGTGAATGGACTAATGATTATATTGATTAATATGATTGGACTAATGTAAAGGTAAATGGTGAAAAGGGAGTCTTTTTTGAAAACTTTTGCAATATCTTATCCGCATCTAATCCAATAAGGAACTAAATCCTGCTAGCCAAAAATTGAAAAAAAAATGCCAAATTCAACTTCAACTTCAACATAATGTGATGACTGACTGAAGTGCATGACGATAATGATGATATGAAGCTCATGACACAATGATCAGTATGATGCATCTCGCTAAGTCAGCGAAGTACAACCAAACCAAGCAACCAACCAACCACAAGCCGCTGGTCTCCCCTGGACGAGTAGAGAGCGCACCAGACATTTGGCTTGCTTCAAGCACGGATCGCAACATCCGCCAAGTGCCATTACCAAATAAAGTGGTGTTGCTCGCTGGGGCTCCAGACACCCCGCTGCTACCGTAAAGCAATAAGGCGGAACATGGCGGGCGGCGGCGGCGGCGGCGGCGGAGCAGCGCGAGCGGCCCTGGGGCGACGCACGCGACCCCCCCCCCCCCCCCCCCCGCCGCTGCCGACGGCACCTGCGCCGCTGGACGCGCAGCGACTTCCGGTCGCAGCGGTCGCTCATGCGTGTTCAGCGCTGGTTAACTTGCTGAGACGCACGGGAGTTTAGTGCGCGGTAGAGGCAGTGGTCACATGACACCCGCTTCACATGGCCCACTCCTGGCGACACTCCCACCGCCCACTTCCTGGCACTGCTGATAGGGACGGAATGCCATCGCAAGTCGGAAATCGATGATTATTACATTTATTAATTGAATATAACGTCCGGGTATGTTGTTTTTTGACAGTGCATTATATAAAAATCGACATGTCGGCTTCGTAAATTTGTTGAGTGGCTGAAGGTTGTTCCTTTTCAAATAATCAATTAAAATAATTTTTATGTTGATTATGATGGCATCTTTCACTTTATTTGAACATTTGACAACGGGTTAATTTTATCACTTTTTTTTTTAAATTCTGCACTAAATGAATTTATAATTGACAATTAATAGGGGAGAATCTGACGGTGAGCAAAAAGTTACTTTATTGAATATATCTCGCTATTGGTAATTGAGTAATTGAAATAATGCTTAGGTATTCCTGTGTAATTTTCGATGCGACATGTCTTTTCCATATTTTCACTCACTACTTCGTGAAATAACCGAAAAGAATGCTACATATCCTTTCTAAAGAATATCTGTATAATACTTTTCTGTATAACGCGCAGTAATTTCGATAATATTTTCTCTTGTGAGTGCCCTTCAACTGCAGAAAATGTTTAAGATACACATTTCTTCAACATACATATGCCTTGCCTTTTCTTCACATTTGCATTTGTCTTAATGAAGCATTTTAAATGCTCCTGTTTTTCGATGGCTAGCGAAGTAGTATCCGCCGTCATTGAACATCGCAAAATTGAAAGACATAACTGCTAAACCCCCTTACGTAATGATCAAATCAACAAATTGCTAGATACGACTGTCTCGGTACGTGGTAGACGAACAAACAAAGCAAACTACAGCTACATTAGTTATTTTCTTAGTTAAGTTCATGAAAAACATGGTGTTGATTAAAAAAGTATGTTCTCATAGTCAAGGGAAGTGATAAAACTTTTGTGATAAAACTACAAAAATATTTTCTCCGAAATCTACCATATTATCGATGGCGATGGAACCGTTCGATTATGCTGTTTGTCTTTAATAATACATAGTGGAAGTTCGTTTATGATAACGATCAGAGATTGGTATGCAGTTCACTCACAGAGTTTTTCACCATATTCGAGTTGTAAATATTTCGCTTCTGTCTAGTGCTTTCTCCTTAAGTGCTCGACGGCAGAACAACACATTTCGTCAAGATTAGTTCACTCGGTCGGCCGAAATCGTCACAATAATCGTTGATGCTCGGTCGAGGTCCTTTCAGTAACTTATGTACTTTTGTTTTTGGTGTGTAATCCAGATGCAAGGAAAAACGAAGGTCGCGTGTTATCTCCGAATTTTGTAATGTTCTTTATATATCGTATCATCAGGAGAAGTAAGACTAATACCGTGCAGTGCTATTCAAAAAAAGTAATCTTAAGCGAATGTCTCTCAACCGCAAATGCTATTACTACTTTTAAAACCAAAACGAAGCCGGAATCCAAGTGCGTGCTGCTTCATCGTCGCTGATCGGCATTACGGTCGGGTCGGCATAACGGACGATTTGTCTCGGTGATTCAGTCCTACACTTGTTAAACGCGTCCTGCTCGTCAGTGCGGTTAAGCCATCGCGCCTCGCCTTAAATGTCGCCACGTAAAACCGAAAAGGGCACACTTCCACCTTTCGGCCAATCCGGGGCGGCTTCTGGCTGAGCTGGTGGCGCGCGGCGGCTGTGCCGTGGGCGCGAGAGGGGGGCGCGGCAGCGGCGGCGGTGCGCGGAGGTGCGGGCGGGAGGGCGGTCGGACGGTCGGGCGGTCGGGCGGCCGACGCGCCGCATTTACGGGGCGGCCCACAGCGGAGGCAGCGATGCTGCCCGCCGACGTGAGGGGGGACGTTCGCGGCTTCACGCCGCCGCTGCCGCCGCTCTGCTCGGCGGCCGACGCTCACCACCGTCGCCCCTTCCCGTGTGCCGCAGGCCTGGCGTCGGGGCGCTCGCTGCCCGTACACTGCGTGGTGGAGGCCGTGGCGGCGCTGGGCGGCGACGGCAAGCTAGGCTGGAAGCGCCGGCCCGTCGTGGAGACAGACTCCTACGTCATCATCCCCGCCAACACCGCCTTCCACGACCTGGTGGCGGTGGCTCTGGCGCGCCTCGGCTACCCCACGGACAGCGCCAGCGCCGCCAAGGGTGAGTGAGTGCACGCGGTCGGCTGGCCGCGCCGCGCTGCGCCGCGTCTTGGGACGCGGCGAAAGTTGGTACCACTTGCAAATTCTGCGTCTACCACCACTTATTTCTACTTAAATTGTTGAAAGTCAGAGTCAACCTCTTACTATTGGTTTAATGAATTCAAATTATTGAATTTAAATATTACGCAAAAACAAAGTGACAACATGGAAGACTCAATTGTTCCCATATCGTACTATTTCCCACGTAATTGCATATCCAGCATGATGACAGGGTGGTGATTATCCAGCATATACTCAGGTCTTACACTGGTAGTTACACCATAAATTACTTTTAATAGACATTTACATATCGATTGTATGCGTCCATTACAACACTTTCGCAGAAATATTGTGACACATCATTAATTTCATTGCAATTTTCAAAACATACTACGTCGCTTCGTCTCGAAGTGAAATAAAATTTCCACATAATGGAAACACGTTGTAAATAGGGTAAAGAATTCGGTTATTGAGAAAGTTGAAATGACCATGTTTGTGGCAATACAGTGTTTCACGAAATTATTCGTAAACAGAGTTTAATTTTAGGGGTTTATTATTGTGACACAAGGCCGACTTACGTGGTAAGCTTTCTGTAAACACCGCACGGCCTTGTCAAGTGCATGAACGGCAGGGGTATAAATTTTAAGAGCAGTTCACAACATACAGACATCGACAAAACCTTTTACAATGCACAAATGGACTTTTTCACCTAAAATTTATTTCGTAATGGACTACTCTGTAAAGAGAGCAACTTTGTTTATGTCATGCTTTAATCAATATAGGAATTATAAACATCAATTTCTAAACAAAAAAAATATTTCACACAATGTGTTAGAATATACAGGTATAGTTTGCCTGAACACGCTGCAAACTGTATACTTTTTTCTTTTAATACAATATGAATTTTTTCGAAATGAAATTCGTAATTGGAGAATAGGAATCATATTACTTCCTTGACAAGGTTTTAACGTCAATTTTCATTATTATTGTCTCGAGCAGCATTGAATAAAAAAATATACAAGAAGATGAAACAGAGAGGAAAGTTAAAGACTGTACTATTCATTGTAGTTGAAAATAATACCTCTGTGCCTATTTTGTGTGATCATTTGTCATTTAATATAAACAATAAATGAAAATATTATTTGTTGTAATGTCTGTCATCTTAAAACACTGTCAAACACGTGAGTGCAAACACGAACCAGCCCTCGTAAACGTCTTTCACCTAATGCTCGACATCACCGAAATCAGATGTTCGTATGTTGTACTTCGGATTTGGCGAGTGGTGAGGTCGATTAGCCAGAATTTTTGTAAGTCTTGTTAGTAGAGAACGAAACTATGAAAAACGATTCGGGTAGAGAGGTGGTGCCTGCGCAATTAAATGCTAAGTTAAACTTAATTATAACTACTTTCAATAAAAATGTGTAAATATTATGTAGCGTGCCAAACAAAACAAGAGTGTATTTATTAAAAGTTAATGGTGTGTACTGAACGGTGCACCGTGACATTTGACTATTTTGATAATTAAATAAACATCGGGGGAGGTAAATTTTCTTACGTTTTTCATTTTCTTGTACCTTTATACTAAAAACATTTTTTTCTTTCGCAAAAGTGTCATTGGAATAAAGGGAAATTGTGATGGGGGAAGATAATGTTTTTAAAAACAAATATCCCTTAATAAAAATTGTTGTTCTATCTCCAGAATTCAATAAACAAATGGAATCAATTACAAACTTCTCTCCTGAGACCACAATTCGGTGAGAACAGTTCTACTTCGACGTTCGCGGAGTTCAGAACGCGGAAAAGCGAGGTGACGAGACGAAGTGAGCGGAAGGGGGTGGGAGCAGCCAAAATTAACTGGGGTGAAATCCTCGAGTGCGTTTGCGTGCCACGGCCGGTGGAAGAGTGACGGCGGGAGAAGGAACTTCCTCATTTTGAAACCAAAAGCGAAGACTTTGAAGCGGTCTTCTCAAAGCATTTCCTGATCGTGTTGCGAAAACCTCGATAGTTGCTCAATAACGTTCGCCATGGAAATGACACAATGGCGTTTTCTATCTCCATTTGTCTATTCTAGTACTAGATAGATTTAATGTGAAATTCTTGGAAGGTCAAATAAAACAAATGTTGTTACATTGGATTTCGTAAACTGAAATGAAAGAGTTTAATTTAATTAGGTTCTGGCAGACAAACCATACTTCTTGAATCCCAAAATTCAAGTAAAAGCATTTTTAAATATTTATATTTGTATGGAAGAAATCTCAAAAAATGTGTTGGCATTCATGAAGTTCCTTGTCTCAAGAAATGAAAAAAAGGCACGTGGATCTCTTGTTTCAGGCACACTAGAATAAACTCTCAAGTTCAGCAAGCATAGGCATTTTATTTTATAAGTACATTTGCTGATAACAACAGTGATGTTATATTATTTTTGTAAAGATTTATGTTGCCTGAGATTTATTTTTTATGAGAGAAATAAATAAAAATGTATCAAATTTACTCGTGATCAGCGTAATGTAGTTATAGCTACATTTTGCTATAACTGCACATATTTTACTGTCTTTGCAGGATCTGTTGTAATAAAAAACTGGAAGCCACTCAACTTCGACAAAATAACGGACGGCGCGCAGGCAACAGTTGAAGACATCCTAGGTGAATTGACGACAGTAGCGACATTACGAATTGAGCTTTACCGGTAAGTATAGAATGTCTCACATTTGCTGAGGAAGGCTGTTCACCTCGAATTATTTCATGTTATTAGTTGAAAACTGTTCAAGTAAATGTTAGATTTGTGTCTGAGACTTGCAAAATGTGAAAATAAAATATAATAACTAAACTAAATTGAACAAAATAGAAAAATCAATTTGTTCATTGACTGCAACAATGAAACACGAATTTTGAGTTATGATAGTTATTTTATTACATATTATTATTACATATTATTATTATTATTATTATTATTATTATTATTATTATTATTTATTTTTCTCGCGGATTAGCCGATTTGGACCACGCGTACATGCACTCTGCTTTTACTGGGGCTCAGTAACAGTGTCAGGTGCATGTAATTTATCATGGGATCAGCATTAAGCTACATCCAATTTTTATCCCCTAGGGTTGTTAGTACTGGAGGTATGGAAGATGAAATTATGATGATAGTGGTGGGTGAAAGGACGACACACATACAGACGTACACAAACAAACCCATGCCGGAGGCGAAACTCGAACCCGCGATCTTCTGATCCCCGACCGCTACGGCACTTCTGCCTTAACAATCTCGGCCATCCGATCAGCTTATTATTGTTATTTTTATCATCATCATTAACAAAACTTCTATGAAGCTAAACGCTGAATTTAAATTTTTGAGATGCGTCAGAATAGCAGCCTATGAACAAAATGTGTGGACACGTCATTAAGAAATTTAATAATCATAACACGTACGGAAATTCATATTCCTCGTGTCAGAAGATTTATGTGCCGTGCGGACAGTCACGTACCTTCCACGCACCTCCGCGAAACTCGCTGTCTCCTCCCGTTTCTGGGCGTGGAGGACATGCCAAGGGCGCCGCCGCCACTCTCTCTGCGTGCACTGCCTTCGGCAGCCCACCCCTCCCTGCCAACGCCTTTCGCTTTTGCCACCTCCAACTGTTCGTCTTTGGCATCACCCATTGCCAGCCACTCTCATCACCATCGTAGCCAACAGACATTTGAATATTAAACCACAAAAAGTAAATAAAAGTACCTTAATTTGAATCCACAACTTGTAAGAATGTCAATGTTTTAACATATTTTGATGTGTTTAAATATTTTTCGGAAAGGTCTGTCCTAGAAATTCCTCAAAAGCTTATTGAACTTCACCAAACGTTTCGGAAGTGCATTATCGATGTTAACAGACGTTTGGATGTAAGTTGAGATATGAAGAGAAAAGTGTTGAAGAAAAATCGCAATTATTGGCTTTTGTAAAAGAGGGGAGTAGCTTTCTCTTTATTCCTTGTAGTTTCATAAATATGCAACAAATGACAACGACAATTCACTCTAACGTTATGTCATGCAAACGTGTTTAATGTAAACAGTGGTGTCACATTACATTTTCCTCCAAAACCTGAAATGTCAGATATTATTACGCCCAATCGCCTCAATAATCCGCTGTATTGTATTGTATGCATCCATGTCTTTAAAACTATTATCTGATTCAAATTTTTAGTCGCTCTTTCCTTAGCGTTTTACACGTAAACGTCCAATCACAATTATCATTTTTAATTAGCTACTATCGTTTAACGTCAGAACGTTGTGGTTCCCAGTAATATCCCAGGTGACTACATTCATTTCTAGCTTAATATTCAATAATCTTGTTTTCCATTAACGTCACCGGTTATATCTACTTCTTCCCTGCTGTCATCATATCCCAGCGGGTCGTACACCTCTACATCTGCGCTGTTGTCTTGCCCACGTCATCCCCTGACGTTCCAACGCTGACTCCACCAACCTCCTGACATTCTCACTATCTCGCCACCTCCTCCGTTTTGCGACCGGCGCGGCGCCTGCTGCCCCGTCATTTGTTCATCAATGCTGGCTGCGCACCCGCCCCTGTCATTAGTAGCTTCAGGCTGCTGCTCTAGAACACCTGTTCGTAACTCAATGTATTGTAACAAACAATTCGTAAGAAAAATTCGTGATTCGTTTGTATGGCTTTGAGCCACTTATTATATCGGCCACTTATTATATCAGAATATGTGATTTGGCTTTGAGCGACAGACAAGTACTCTTGGTTCAATCACAAAATGTAAGAAAAATTATACACTGATCACACTGATTTTTACCTAAAATACTTTATCGTTATATTCAACAACACATACACATTTAAGAATATTGTAGATAATTCAAACTAAAAGTAACACGTTTTTATTACACTCAAAACATTTATTTTTTCACAAGTAACTAAGCTAAAATAAATATTATTTCTTCAGTGTAAAACAGTAATTAACATTCTCGACGAAGTGTTTCTCGGACCTTTCACGTAAACTTGCATATTTTATTTGCTGAATATGATCTGAAGCCTTTCGAGATACAAGCCTCAGGGCAAGGAATAACTAACCGTGTGCACGAGATTCTAAACTAAAAGTTTCAAAGGCATTACATTGATTTAATCACTTCGTGAATCCAGCATGAATAAAAAGAGAAAAGAAATAACAATGAAAACCGATAAAACATTCTTTAAAACTTTTGTATGTAGGTTCGTTATCGATATCTTACTCCGCGCCATCCTACGTCATAGAGACGCCATCCTATTTCACGCTCATCCATCCTCCCCCACTTCTCCCCTCCCCTCTTAGTCCACCCCCCGCCCCCGTCCATCTGGTCGCGCGGCGCCGCTTCCACACTTCATTACTCGCAGCAACCGGTACTCGCTAGGACGAGCGCGGAGCGCGGTAGGGCGCTCTCGTGTCACGTGAAGGAGGCGCCGACAATCACGTTTCTCCGCCAATCAACACGCTCTTGAAACGGATAATTAAGAGCCCGAGTAATAATTTGAGGCACGCGAAGGATGATGGCACGGAGGTTAGTTGAACCCGCAGTGCATTGACTGCATCAAATGAAAAGAGAGACGGCCGATATAATAAGCAATAATTATAATAATTCTGAATGGATCTGGTAATGATGAATAACAATCATTCCGCGCGACGGGGTGCGCCAGCCTGCGCTCGCGGCGTGGCACGGGGCGGCGTTGGTGGGCGACCGCTGGTTAACGCCCGGCGGCGCGGGCGCGGGCGCGGGCGCTGGGGGGGGGGGGGGGGGGCTGCTTAAGATGCGCGGGGATCCGCTCCGCTTCGGGACGGACTCCGAAGCAGCGCCTCCGTGCCCTGAGCGACCGCCGCCGCTGTTGTTCCTGCAGGTCATCAGGGGGGGAGGGAGAAAGCTCTCCCAAAGGAGGAGCTGCGTTGAAGGTCATTTGTTGGAAATTTACAGAATTAAAAAAAATATTAGATTTACGATTGATGGTTTTGTTATTCGATCTGCATGCCAAATGTGCAAATATTTGATAATCGTAATCTGCATTACGTTCAGTTTACCTTCAAATATATATGCTCACATTATAAATATATTAAAAAATATGAAGTGGGAGACGAAGCAAGGAACATATCTGATAAGTATTATTCCAAGTTGACACAAAAGGTGTACAATGAGTGATGGGGCACTCTGTTAAGAATTCTCGTTTCATAATTGGGATTATTGCTACATTTATAATCGGTTATTTTCTGTATCCGAGAAAAATTTCTGTACAACATGTGTGCGAGATAGACTAATTGATCTTCTATTGTGTTTACAAAAATTTACAAAATAATCACTTTGAGTCACCAGCAAATTTTAAAATGTTTTTGTCTTAGTTATGTTTTGTTTTTATCAGCCGTGTTGACACAATAATCATGCTATTAACTATTTCCAAAAGGTAATATACAATAATACATAATAATCAATAAATATAGTACCGATGATTCTCTGATTGCTCTAATAAAATACACATTTTAGAAAATGTAAAGTACGTTTGTTTAGTTAGAAAATGCACTTACATTTGTACCTTTAAAATATTATGTTATTCAGAAAAATAAATTAAAGATTTTTCCTATTTTTTTTTCAAATATCAGTTTCACCAGTTATTTATCATTTGAGATGAATATTGATTTATCTTAACATTTACGAGATTGTGATGAATAAATATATTCTCCAAGAAAAGTTTAAGATTCCGTTTTTCATCACTCATTAAAGGTTTCAACTTGTTTTAACAAGATAAAAATGTGAGGTCCTTTTAAGCTAAAAAAGAAGTGACTTTCGAAACGCTGATAAATTTCCAGGTGTTATATAACCTATGTAGTATAATGATGAACCCATGTAACAGAACACAGGTCTTTTCAATTTAGTTTATAATATCGGAATACGCTTCTGTTGTACGGAGTTTGCAGAACAACGTATGAATAGAGAGCACCGTTTGCCAAATTGCTGCGGGCAAGCGGGTGACCACGAGGAAAGCACCTCGTTGGCAGAGCGTCGAGACGAGCGACCGCTGACAGGCGCGTGTTGTTGTAGGGCGCGGCCCAGCGTGCTAAACGACATCAAAGACAAGCTGCTGCGCCTGCTGCTGCTGCAGTCGCACGGGCTGCTGCTCAGCGCCGGCTGCCCGCTCGACGAGGTAAGTGGCACGGGATGCGCTGCGACAAGGAGATATTCAAGAATGTTATAATATTTGGAACTCCACAGGTTACAGGTTATTGTTCACAATTTTTTCGTTTTATTTTGCAATATCAAGTTTTAATTAGATGAAATGTCACATCGAAATATTCTCAAATTATACTGTAGGAATGCCGTTAAAAATTGTATCAATTGTATATTCTTTACTTCATTTTTCGGTCGTATCTATGTGAGTTATGGCCACAAGTGGTACATGCTCAATGTATGGTATACAAACAATGAATTGTTTTCGTACGTCGCAAGATGATAACCATTCCAAAAACGATATCTTCATGAAACATTTCATGGTGACTGACTGAGACCTCATAGTGACTTTGACCATTGCTCTACGTGTTTGGTTGAAGTGTGGTCATCATGGTGTGTTTAGTTGACATTTGATTAGTTCGCGCTCATCTAGAAATTAGGTATTCCGTAAAAACTCTTCTGGTTCGGGTTAACGGACGAAACAAGCAGTGTTGGCAAGACGTATCATTCGGTCGTATCTCAAGAAGTCGTATATACTTCCAACTCCCTCAAGCTTCTGTCAACACCTCTCCAAAGAGATTCTTCGCGTTGAAAGACACGACAACTCTTGCCCGGAGCTTTTAAAGCGGGCTTTTGCCACACCAGATAAAGTTCTCTCTATATGCCCGGCTTCGTTTCGGTTTTTGTCCGGCTGTAATAGAAATGTCACGACCCTTTCCCTGCAACAAGTCGGTGAAACGCCCGATGTAACATTTATTTCCTGCAAATAAACATCTGATCGGCCCACTATCGATGTAACCTTTCAAAATAAACCCCGGCGAAAAAGTGCCCGCTCGGCAGCTACCGTGCGATACCACGTCCTTTCGACGGCCGGCCACTATTCCCGTAATGGATAACTAACGTTCGTGAAATTATTAGCGAGGATATCGGCCGATCGCAGGGACGCGGAACGGGGGCGCTCAGCCGAAGGTAACGGGCGTGTAATAAACATGGAATACACTACTCGCGCACCGCATTATTTTTGCGCGGATCGGAGGGCGAGCAGTCGGTGGGTGGGGGAGGGCACAGGAGGGAGGGCGTTGGTGCTGAAACAAGCGACGAATGTCCTCGTGTGTAATAAAACAGTAGCGCGGCTTTTCGCAGCTGGGCGGAGAGCGCCGGGGCCGGAAGGGTTGCGTTGGCGATTCGTGGGAGGGGTTGGCGCGGGGGGGGGGGGGGGAGGCTCCGCTGCGGTGGCTTTACGCGCCAATCCGACCTGCGCCGACGCCTGCCGCCGGCAGAGCTGCCGCCGGGGCCTTCCCACCCGCTGCTGCCGACGCCGCGCCGGCGAAATCACACGCCTTGCTTGAGCGCACCTTTGGACGCCACAAAGGCCGGCTGATGTTGTTTTCCGCTCTCTGCGTGCCTCTCGCATTCCGTAAACTACTTCAGCAATTGACGCTCAACCTCTTTTTCATTCATTTTCTGCTAGTACTTACCTTCGCAATCCGATCAACGGATCTTTTGCCGTTAAACAATCTTCAGCTTTTCTTACAATGCCAATGGTGAGTTATTTCCCAATGCATTGCCGCTCCTAATGAAAGTCTCACAATTTTCATCAATCTCCTTCAATACTATTGTTTTAGTATTACAAGGCTTTCTGACTTGAAGTATTTCCCGTTCACTCCTCTTGTCATTGCCCGCCGCCACTTTAACCCACCTCAGAAGTATTAATTCAGATAATATCATGTGTGAGTACACAAATGTGAATGCCCAACATATCCCACCCCCGACAGTAGTTACTCGCCGTTCACGCTCACCTTTCCCCTTCGCCATCAACCGCACAATCCCTCGCAAATTTCCGCAGCCCCGCAGCCCCTACATCCCGCGTCGCTGCCGCCACCAGACCACCTCCGCGCATCGCGAAGATTTACCCCGGGCCATTGATGAGCCTCGGCGGCGGCGGCGTCGCGCGAGGAGGGCGTGGCGGGCGGCTCGCAGCGACAGCTCCGCGCGCGCCGCCTTCCCGCTTCGCCCTAAGAGTATTTCGTGTTTTGTGTGCGGCACGCGCAGCCCCTCGAGCTATAATCTCGGCGCGAAAACGCGACGCCGCGCCGGGGACGAGAGAGGAAGCAGAGTGGGAAATAATCGTACGCGCACTCTCGGAGAGCTCAATGTGAACTGCTGACACGGAAGTTACTAGCGAATGAGTGAATATTGCCCGGTTTTTGTACCTCTGCGCATGAAAGTGGGAAGAGATGACAAAACAATTTTGAGTGTCATCTGCCGATGTCTACAGTTTTGGGACAAATAAAGTAATTATTAAAATATGTACGAAGCTTCAATATTTGTGTTTATAGACTCCAGTAGTTCATTTCCTGAAAATATAGCTCTTAATTCATATGTATGCAAAAGATAATTGATTAATCATTTCCTATCGTTAGAATAACAATTTCAAAAATGTCCTTTTGGTGAGATTTCTCAAGGGCCTTCACAAATCCTAATATAACTTATTTTCTCACATAAACGTACTAAAATATTTTCCTACTCTTTTTATCCAGTCTTCTCTCCAATCATGAAATTCAGGAAGCTATTGGTAAAGCTCAAGAGGGAGTATCCTTGCACAAAATATACTAATGTTAAAAACTCTTATCAAGCGTTAAGTCACTGTAAAAGAAAATTGTGTTATAAAAAAGTACTTCAAAGATTCCCGACCTGACTGATTTTTACACAGAAATCACATAGTTCCTAATCTCCGCATACTCGTACAACACAGCTTCCGCTGCTGAGAGCATCCCGCTAACTCCGACCAGCAATCGGACGTCGTCGCCAAAAGGCTGCGTGCGCAGGGAATAAACGCTCCTTAGCGACGTATTTACGGATTTCTCCCGGGCTCTCGGGAGCTTACGACTTCACCGGAGGCCGGCCGCGGGGCGAGCGGCGCGGAGGGGAATCCCCAGCGGACAGCGACGACGTAAATCCACGCGCGGATTCTTGGGACGCGCCTCCGCTTGGCGCGGCTCCCGAGCGCGTGTGGGGCTGCCAGTCCGGGGGCGGACAGGGTGCGGATAGAGCGGAGATTAGGATAAGAAACAAAGAGGACGAGGGAGGTGAGGACAGAACAGTGATGGATTGGGGAGACCAAGTTGGTGAAGGTCGACTCTAATAGCCAAGTGAAATGGGGTCAGAAGAAAGGTGTATTGAGTTTCACGTATGAAGCGCAATTGGAAGGAGAATAAAGGGAGGGAGAAGGTAGTTAAAATACCTCACAAATCTTCCGGGACAAAAATCAGGGAACGGAAGTTTAGTCCAACATTAAACGTCTTAACTGATAGTCTTCTGGAATTTTTGGTACCATTAATTCCTTTTCATTTTGACTCGTCTATCATCATAATCCATATTTCTTTAGTTCAATCATATGTATTTTATACTGCTAAAATATTTTCAGACTAGTTGGGAATAAATTACGATTGTAATATTGATTTGAGTACGTACAAATTTACGAAAACTCTTAATGTTTTAACTCGAAAACTCTTAATGTGAACACTTAATGTTGTTAGAATTTTCCCTTCCACTTTCCTTTTATAGGCAAGAGAAACTTGTCAATAGAAGCCACACCATCTGCAATATGGTTCACGATATTTATAAATGGTAACATCTCTTTTTTGTTCGAAGTGTGTCTCATCTTGTTACCGACGCGAGATGTTCATTTTATTTATTCTCAAAGTTATATTTATTTCTTCCTGGGACTTTCTCCACCATGGAGACGGCCTTTTTGTCATCAGACTCGCAAGGCCCTCGGCAACAACACACATACTTGAAAGACAAGGAACAAAGAACCATGCCCAAGGCGGGACTCGGACTGAGGCGCTGAGCCCTTATGGACGTTATATGAATTTCGTAATTATTTTATTGCTCGTAATTTGATTCTCATTACTCAACAATGCTACCTCTTTGCCCAAGATGGCCTCCTCCATTCACAGAGAAAACAAATCTCAAACAATAAGCCCGGAGGCGCGCAGGTGGAGGCGTGGCCCCACTCGGAGGAAGCGGGTCAGCGCGCCAAGGAGCCTCTTCCGGCGGAGGCGAGGGGGCCGAGTCAGCACGGCTTGCGCACCAAAGCCGCTGAATCCTAAGACCGATTACGGGTCTCGGCGCGCTAATTCGCCTCCGACTCGGCAGGTTTCCGGTGGATCAGCGCCCCGCGCGGCCGGGGCTGAAATTTCAGCCGCCGCCACCATCCGCGCGCGAGCTCTTCCCAATCTTGTGAGCAGTAGGGGTTAGTTTCCGCCGGAAATCCGAGATCTTTTGCGATCCTCAACGACGAATGCTGGGTTGGGCGTGGATAGTGTTTCGAACACATGAACTGAACTCTGTCAAAATTTCTTGTGATGCAATTCTGTTAAACTGTTTTGTTGTGTGGTTAAATTCGAAATATTAAAATTATAAGTTTTAACAGTACTTCATGATTTTAAGAACTAAGTAAGTGATGTACAAAGTTCATTATCATCAATTATCTTCATTTCTCTGGCCATAGATCACAGACGTTGCCATAATCGTGACTGGAAAAAAATAGTGACGGGAATATGAATCAAGAGAATAGCAGTAATTTTTACAAATATGATGTATCATTTCGAAGGAAATGGTTCAAATGTTTGTTATGACCGACGTTAAAAATTGTAAAAAAATTGTTTTATTTGGGCACAAATAAACGTTTATTGTGTTAAATAATACTTCATAATTCATTTGAGGCAATCAATATCGTAGTACTTTTTTATCCCTAGAACCGAGATAATGCATGCTACGACCCTCATTGCTTGTGTACGTTTTTCCTGTTAACTTGTAATCCCACGTACAGGTAGTAGAACTTGTCGTGTAATGTTGGAGAAGATGGAGGCACATCGCAAAGGAACACGTCAATCTTTAACGAACCACCTTATGGTACTCGTACTCGTAATGTTTCACCTCTCTGTAGTGTCGGTTGAACAAAAAAAAAAAAATCATCATTCTAACGAGTTTCAAGTTTATAGTCCTACGTCACGCCTCAGTGGCGTTTTCTAATTAAGCTAGAGAGGAAAGTTAACACGGAGGCACTTATGTGTGTGTACAAGTGTGTGTGTGTGTGTGGGGGGGGGTACTGCATGTGTGCAACCTGTGGAATTGGATTATGTTCTATTTAAAATAATTGTGTTTGTTATATTAGCACGGAATTATTCGTACGTAGGATATATGTAGTTCTAATAAAATTCTTCAATATAATATTTTATTGTCACCGACAAATTTTATCTTTATTTCTTTAGATAATAAAAATTCTTTTGTGGTGTCAATTTTAAAATGATGTATAAATTGAGAAACGTAATGAGTGCCAATAACCATTAATCATTAAAGTTTTATGTGTATGAGACAATGAATATAAAGTGATATTTTTCTTGACGGACTATGACATCCTTTACCGGCATGCCTGATAGCTCATTAATACTGTAATGCAATTGTAATATTTTAATTCCGCTTATATAGCCCGTTATGAACGAGGTTACCTGGAGAGATATCGTCGCCAAATTAAATGGTCTCCAAAATAAATTCACACTAAAAAGTACTTCATATTTCAATTGAAGAAAACCATTTCAATATTGAGCTCTTTCAATATATATTCAAACTCCAAAGTCTCTTACCTTGAAAAGTAAATCGAAAATTCTTTTGAAATTAGTGTCTGTATTTTTTTCTAAAACAATATTGGAAAAAAATCGTGTTAATGAGCATCTCATTGCAGACTAATAGTAATGCTATATTAGGTTTCGCTTTTTGTTTGTAAATTAGAACAGCCCATTTTTAAGTCATTTAATTATTAAAGTAGGTTTTCAATGGAATGTAATTGTTAATATTATTCAAATGAATTTCCAAAATAAACGTGCTTGTTGAAGCATATTTATAAACATCAATAAAATTCATACATTTTTAACTTTAAAATGGTGTTAATTTAAAGGGCGTTTCCCCTCCTTTTCTGCCGCGTGGCCTCCCCGTGAGACCTTTAGTACCGGGAAACACCAATTCAAGAGGTGTTGACGGAAGAAAGAATGCATCACAACGCGGGGTCGAGAATCACAAATTTCATTACTGTGAAAAGCATGTAGGTTTGCACTACGCGATTGCTATGTAGAAGGGCAGGGTAAACTAAAAACTAGCAGGGTAAGCAGGGCAGGGTAAACTAAAAACACTTGTCTCTTCTAATTTATAATTTCCTAGGACGACCCAGTACTGTCTGTCTGGTGAGTGTTCGCCCACAGCATGCATGGGATTACATCTTGTTTAGTTGCTAAGGATGGTGGACAGCAGCGTCCAATTTTCCCTTATCCGTTTTGATCTTACATCACATTAAATTAATATATACTATTAAGAAGCAGAATGATTATTAGGATTATCTTATAATGAAATAAATAAAAAATACATTATCCCCCAGTAACTTCATGGGCAGTGCCTTCCAGACGCGTTGCAATCATAATCAGTGATTTATGTTGCTGGGCAGGAAAGGCATAGACCGTATGAGTAGTTACACGCTTTCTTTTGACGAACGATTCCGAAGGTTTAGCGAGCATGTGCTTGAGCAGTGTGGCTTTTGAGACCAGAAGTGTGCGCGGCTGCGTGTGGTCGTCAATAGGAAGCTTGTGAATCGAATCTAAGGCGGCGGCCACAGTAAAGCCGACTTCACGTCGGACGTGTTCGTTCGATGCGCCGGAATCGTTCAAACACGTGCTGTTAAGAGGAAAAAGAGTCGTAGTGAATTGGAATGACCTCTCCGGTTGCTGTCATGTGTCAACTGGTTCCGTTCGCCCAAAATCAGTGGGAGAGTGTGTATCCGTCTGCAATCTGCAATACATGTTGATGATCTGGGGGGTGCTTCTCACAAATGTTAAAAAAAAGAGCTTTGAAATTATGGGAATATTTGGACGATTTGGGGTGTACCATTGGGGTGTTTATTGGATGAAATAAGTCGGACGATTTCGCTCGCAGTCGTCCGGTACCCAACGACCAATATTTCGGTTGCCTTATTCGGGCGCCCCTAGCTGAAGGTGGCGGGCGGCCTCCGGCGGCTCCTTCATTCGCCGTGCGGGCCAGCGCGGGCCAGCGGGCCGGCGCGGGCCGGCGGGTGCGCGCGAGCCACCCAGCCAGCCAGCGTTGGGCGCAAGCGGCGCGATTTACTGCGTAATAAAGTTGCATGGAGTGCGGTTCTGGCGCAATAAGAGCGGCCAAAGCGGAAAGCGTTCCGCACCCAGTACCAATATTCTTTTTATCTGACGATGAGCTCCGTTGGCCGCTGACGGATCGGTCTTGAGATCAGGGGCCCCGCGCCGCCACCCCCGCTCCCTCTCCCCCCCCCCCCGCCGCCGCTCGTGACCCCGTAGCTGCCCGCTCCCCCTCCCCCACTGCCGCCTCCGCTCCCGCTGCCGCCCAACCAACGCGCCCGATTGGAGACGCTCCATTACGCTGTCGAGGCGTGAACCGCTGCGACGGCGACTGCGGCCACCGCGCCCGCGTGTCGGCTGCAGTGCGCAATTGCCTGTCGCCGCCGCGTTCCGCAGCGGAGCCGCCGTTGCTGCTTCCACCCGCACTCTCTCCCTCGTAAAGGGTTCTACTGTTCTCATTTCTCATTCATTCCATCCAGCATATTCTCCATCATTCCTCATTTCTATCCTCCCAAATGCTTAAGAATCATGGGCTGTATCCTGCAACTGTTTTTACGCTCTTCCAAAATCATTGTCTCGAGTGGCAGTTTTGTAAACAACGTAATAATCAATACTCCCCTAAGCCTCTTTCATGGAGTGAAGATGTCTTAATCACATACAATATTAATGCCATTGTCACCGCGCCTAACTTATAATGGTGTTCTGAATGCCTATCATCTGAAGATTAGACATTTCAACCGGACCCCCACCTTCATCTTTCAGACTTCTTCGATAATCCTACCTCCACATTAAAGCATAGATCCTCCATCCTTCATCTGTTTTCAATCCACAATTACCACTACGACACACGCTATTGTTAGCATCCGTACTTAATCTCTTCACTTCCACTGTCATTTTCTCCCAATATTCTTTTCCCTGTTTTTTATTGATGCCTCTGGCGCTGATGTCAACGGTTCAGTCTGTCTCCCCCACACTCATTTCTTCCGATATTGCTCCCGCTTCTGCCCCGCTTCATCACCGTCGTTGTCGTCACACCACGTCCCCCACTTCGATTTGTTGCACACCACCTTCGGATCTACTAACCGCCTCCTTCGCTGTCAGCTCCTCCGGCTCTGTGTCCCTCGCCGCCGCCGCCAGCCACCTTCGCGACGAATCGCATGATCGATGCGCGGTAAAAAGCCCTTGTGGCAGGCTGCGTGCACCTGCCGATGAGTCAACGATACGTGCCGCGCGCCCGCCCGCCCGACCGGCCGCTGCGCGACGTGCGTGGCCGCGACGCCTCTTCTTAGGCGAATCCCATGCACAGGGAGCGAATGCACGAGAGACAGGCGTTGCCACCGGCTCAGGTGGGTCAGGGCGTCAACTGTAGTGTCTCTGACCGGGAGGTCCTAGAATTCGAGTCTCGACGATGGCAGGATTTTCGAACTAGGTAGAGAGCTAGCTTGACGTCAGCCGCTTCCTGGAGGAGAAGTCTAGCGGCCGTCTATTCGTTTCGGTAGTTTTTGTGGTTTTGATGATAAATATTGCCAGACACCGAATGCCAGAACAGTACTCTAACAAATGGGCCACGGACCGCGCACCTGATCGTTCCTTCCTCGTCATTGGCCTATCCTCCCCATATTTACACAGAATTACACTTACACGCATTGCACTACTACACATGTCGGCAGGTTGGAGATTGTCTCGGGTGGGGGAGTGCCTGGGGAAAACCCCGCTAGCCGATGTGTAGGCCTGCGACAGTCCTCCCCATCCTGCGGGAAAGACCTCTGCCACCCCCCGTGAAGACATGTCCTGCACCTAGAGGTCTAATCCCATAGCCGGAAATTCGAAATAATCAATAAATGAGACGTTGCCAATTTATTATAAATATGAAATAATCAATCAATCAGACATTGTTTGCCAATTTATTATGAATATTAGTTCAACTATTGTTTACCCTGGGTATTGTAATGTTAAATGTCATTAGAAAATTAGAAATTATTTTGGTTAACGTACGCTACAAAAGTGCTTTCGAGATAACCTCATCAATAAAACTTCATTAACCCCAAAATGTAAAATAGAATACCCTTTCTTGGGATCACTATTAATTATCAAGTGACTTTAACGTGAAACCAACATCGCCTTAGACCCAGAACCATTCTTCTTTGTGTTGCCTGTTTTATTGCCATTTTCACGAGCGCACTGCATGATCTTTGACGGGCAATCTAAAGCGAATGCCAAATTTCAGTTCTGTATCACTTTTGATATTTTTCATTCTGATACATAAACCATCGGGGTAATTTTAATGAGGTGGAATTTTGATGATTGCCGTTATACACGCGTGGCAGAAGCGTTCAGCTACTACGATGCTCCTTCCCCTTATTTATTCATTCCGAGTTTTTGGCTACAAGGGTAGATTACGTCACTGGAAAAGCTGTGGCCGTTGCATATCACTAGAAAACAACTGTCGGCGTCATCACGTGTCTCTCAAAAGTCAAATAATCTTGGGGCAGCGTATAGTATCGTCACACTGACCAGAATCGCCATGGGATATTCCCCGAATTGTTTCTACTAAACTATTTTCAATTAACATGCCAGTGAATTTATGTCGCTAAGATAATGAGTCAAAATGGATAGCTCGCTGCCACTCATTGTTTAGCGAGATTAATCTTCGTCGTTATTTTTGCGTCATAAATCATATCATAAACATTTTCGTGGAATAATACTTGGCAGGTTTGATTCAAGTAAAGCCTTCGATTCAACACAGCAATGCATTATTGAGATTTATTAGTATGTTATTTATCGCCGTATTTATCGTGATCCACATTGCATAATATCCTTAAGACCTTCATTTTCCTTGGGATGAGATAAGACTGTTTTGAGGTAATTTGTAGGTTCGAGAAAAAAAGGCCTCTTTACTTCTTTGATTCAATACAGTCGAACATTTAAATGTTCGTTTCGTCTAGAATAAAACCAATATTAATCAAGAACATTGCCCAACAGTTTTTATAGCATTGAAGTAAAATTATAATAATTAGGTACATCAATGTTATCACTTTAAAAATTATGTACTATAACGTTACACCAATTTACATAGTAATAACAATAACTGTTTATGTCATTTTGTAAATTACATCTTGGTATCAATTTCAATGTTTCGACTCGCATACTTTTTGGGTCTTCTTCATTAATAGTATTTTGAAATTCAATTTATATCAACTTTATTCACCTTAATATGTAAAAATATAAAATCCATAACACTAAGAGTAGTTATGATTTTTTCCTATGTGAATAATTTTACGTTTTAAAATTTGAAAACGTACATCTATTTCTCCTAGTCCCCCCCGAAAATTGCACTAACTTGGAAAAGAAAAAAAATGTTTTTGCACAGTGAGGCGAGTAAAGATTTGCGAGTAAAATCTACCCACGAGCGTCTCCGGCAACAACATGGCGATATCATTAGCGCAGCTGCTCCCAGCCCAGCCACGCGCTCTGACCACCCTGCCTCGCCCTGCCTTTTCACCGAACACACGAAAGCGGTCGCCTTTCCCCGTGCGTCTGGCCACCCCGCCTCAGGCCACCACGCCTGCGCGGGCCGGTTGCAGACGCAAGAATGCAAGACCTAGGTTTTATGTGGTATGGTACAGGGGAGGTATGCGAAGAAGTTTGTCTTGGGCTATAGAATGTTTAATAGGCTTAGATTTGTTTGAATATATATTTTTTAAATGTATGTATTGTTTACTGCATTATTTCCAAAAATTTCCGGGAAACAAATGGAAAGCCTAGTCAAAAACGTGAATCTTGTACGTGGACAACCTTCATCTTGTTACATCAAGAAGCTGACGAAAGACAAACATGTTGCAAAATTGATCTAAAATCAAGAATGAGCTCATTAATAACTAATTAACAGAAATTCCACGATCACAAGCAATAAAACAGTAGGATATAATGGCCTATGAAATACACTTCCCTCAAAAATGTCTGGGTCAGCGCCGGGTGAGTGGCAGAACCGGTATAAACCGCTGGTAAATCTCCGTCTTCTTCGAGGCGGCGAGAATCCGAGGGCGTTCGGCTCGGCATGCGCTGGAGGAAGCGGTGGCGGGGGGGGGGGGGGGCGCGGCGGCGGTGGTCCCGCCCACAGACACCTGTTATGCAGCTTCCGCGGAGCGGGCTTGCGCGGCGCCGCTGTCGGTCGGCAGCACCACGCGCTCGCAGTCGCCGCCGCTCACGTGCTCTACTCCACAGCAACGCCTACACTTAGTTGCGATTGTCGCCGCCAGATGGTTGCACCGCCGGGCGCGGCGCGGCGCGCCGCGCCGCGCCTCCGCCGCGCGTGGTGCTTCGGCAGTCCGGCAGAGGAAACGACGGAGCTCGCACGCAAGGCGCTTGTACCGAGGAAGTGCCATAAAAAGCACGCTTGTTCGGCGTATCCTGTGCACTACCTCCCTATCATTTTATTGGAAAATGATAGCCGCTGTGTTTTTTTTCGGCGCTCCGCTGCGTCAGTGCTCCGCGTAAAGCGAGCAAAAAAGTCGGTGGGGCCATGGTCGGACCCCAGAACGTCTTCATGTACCGTCGAAAAGCAAGTAAAACAATCGACGTGCGATAGACTAGCCCACATACTTGCACTTAATTGACTATAATTGGCCGCACGGGATGAGGGCTCGTAAATCATCAATATTATGTCCCACTTCCGAACTCTGTAATGCGGTTCACTGTCGGGAAGTCTCTACTTCTTTCGCTCCTCATGAGCACAAGCCACATTGCAGTCAAACCCGGTCATTATGTGGTGGTGCGGAAAGGCAAGGAGATTGCCTGTATTTAGCACCCGTTCGTTTAAGATTGAAATTTAAAGTCCCCTGTACCTGTTCTTTTTCGGTGGATGTTATTATTGAGTAAATGGAGCAGGGATTAGAAAAAGTAGATCAAGATAAAACGACGCTGTTAAGCACAAAATTGTCTTCCCGTCCTCTCTCATGTATTATGAATGCCGAGGAAATGTTTTTCCTGTAGATTGTTGGGGTAAATTTTAGAGTATAAAAATATGTCAAATTGAATATTCTGCACGCCTTGCGGTTTCCAAGCATACTTACTTTTCATGTTTGTTATTATAAGCTTTATAAAATATTACGAACTACTACAACTATTGATAGAGAGACAGTGAAATACATATTTCAGGCAGAAATCGCGTATTTCTATAGCTAAAATGATAGTTTCATTTCTCAATATCTATATTCTAAAAATTAAATTGAAAAATTTGTGAAGGATTTTCATCTAATAATCTATACGTCAATGCGCTTTATCTTACTGCTGCATAAACTATTCACGTTCTTAAACCCAATTTATTTTGTAGACATTGTAATGTGAAGAGATATATTGTGAATAAGAACTAAATATTAAATATATTTCAAACGAGAAATTAAATATATTATGTTGTAGTAAAACTAAATTAAATTGCATTTTCTTTTTGAGTCGCTATCTATAAAACAAATACATGAATGTATGAATGAACAAACAAGAACATGAATGTATTTTGAAGTATTGTGCTCAAAATTTTTTCACAGTTTATAAATTCCGTTTGTTTTATTGCAATTATTTGCGTTACGCGTATTTCAAACTGAGGCAATCATAATCCATGAGATAATAAATGCAAAATCGCATGTAATAGTAAAAGTATTCCAGATTTTGGAGATGTGCGGGAAAACGAATGAGTTAGTTACAATAGTACGTTGTACGTTTTTAGTTTGTAACTTCAAGAACTATACAAAAACGTCATTATCGCAGCACAAAATGCTATGAGTATCATTTGAAATTAATATTAAAAATTTTGCTTCGTGATTTTTATTGAAAAATTGCAGTCATGAAACAGCTTTGTGTTGGATTCACATAGTCTAGACGTTTTTGAAATCTCTAATTGTACTAAGAAAACATGAGAAATTATCTAGAAGCCATGAGAAAAATGGAGATATTTCGAAGATATTCATTCATCTTGCGTTATAGTTATAGATAAATTAACAAGAAACAAGGTGATTGACGTAATTTTTGTATAAGCCCCTGGAATAGTAAACTTGTGCTAAGGTTTTTGTTATAATTCTTTCTAAAACGAACGGTGAAAGAATTCCAAACTTGTCATAACATTGTGAGTGGAATATCACGCAACCGAAAATTATCCTATCATCTATCCAACCACATGCGCTCAAATAAAAAATTAGCTAAATCTCAATTGCTCGTAAATCAAAAGTGCATTATAAATTACCAACCGTCTCATCGTACCAATAAAAAGTAAATCCAAATTGGATGTTGTCAAATAGCCGAAGGCTTTTGTGGTTACAGCGATGAACGTTAGAAAAACTTTCAGAGCTCAGTGTTGGATCCCAGACAGTACAAGACTTCTTATCTAAAATTCCAGAATTTGAAAAGTTTGCTAGTGTATCTATAAGTGTTCTAAATCTACAAATAAAATCATTAAATTATGGAAAGATTCAACATTGTGAATTTTTTTAAAATATATTATGCATGACAAAATATTGAGGGTGTATATATTAATATACAAACAGTGGTGCCTTGATTACTTGAACTTTGATAAGTATAATTCCTCAATATCTATATTTTTATCGTTTCCAATCAACTCTCTTAAACTGAATTTGGCAACTTTAGATTTGTTTAATTTAAAGAATGTTTTATATGTCCATCTTGATTCATGACAATTTTAGATAAATTGTAGAAAGAAGTTAAGAAAAATGATCTTAGTCCTACCATCAGCATAATACCCTAGTCTAAAATTATTATCTTTCTCTCGAAAATCGAATTTTAATTAAAACAAACAAGTAATGTAAGTGCAACAATTTCCTTGGACGAAGGATCGATCCCTCCCTGAGATCTGATGTGAGCGTGAGTTCCCAACCTCTTGCCATCGCCTCGGTTTGTCTCCTAAGCGCATCTGTAGTACACGCTCCCAGGGGCTGTTGTCGTAGCTTGTCGCCACGCCCGCCACAGCCCCCGCGCGCCACCTCCGCCTTTGTGCCTTCGCGACGGCACACTGTCGGTCGCCGCGACGCTCCGTGTAGCGCGGAAGACGCCCTCGCCGTCGCCGCGCCACCTAAGAATCAGACTGGGGGGGGGGGGCTCTTTTGATCTTAGTAATGCGATGAAATAATTCTTGCTAATCTTATTACTGCGGAGGCCCCGAGCCCAGGCCTCGATGTGGCGCCTCTGGGACGATGCTGCCTCCGCCCCGCCCCGCCCCGCCCCCAGAGGCATCTGCCATTGCGCCTTCGTTTTACCCCTTTGCTTCCCAATTCGCTTTCTGTCGCGGTGGGTGATGTCCTACGATACTGAGTGCTAGAAAGCTTTCGTTTGAGTTTGATCAGACACTCCAGTGAGAGTTCGCCACTCACATTCTTCTCTGGGCTGCCGTGAATGACAAAATTTCTTTTTGCACTCAAATATGCACATAAAGTAACATTTCTGATTGAATTGAAATTCTATAAGAAAGATGATCTATAAGTAAATATAGGTTAAGTAAATCAAATTCGTTGATATTTGTATCGTACATTGATCGATTCTTTTCTTCTGCGCATGAAAATTCTTCAAAATTCATTGGTGAGCTATCTTAAAATACATTCTTCTTCTTCTTCTTCTTCTTCTTCTTCTTCTTCTTCTTCTTCTACTGATGACTCTCAGCGTCGGTTTAGCCCTTTGACATACTCCTTTTTGTCTTGTGCCTCGCGCTTCACCTCTCCTAGCGTAGCTCTGCTCCTTTGGCATATATCCTGGAACATGCGTCCCATGTTCCTCTGGGTCTCCCAGGTGGTCTCTTTTCCTCTGGCCCGGCTTCGATCATTTGTTTCGGCTTCCTATCCTCTGCCATTCTATTAACATGTCCATACCACTTCAGAGCCTTGTTTTCCATTTCCTTCAGTAGCGGTGAAATTTTTAGTGCTTCTCTAATTATGTTATATCTTATCCGATCTCTTCTTATTTCCCCTACTATCCGGCATAGGAATTTCATTTCCACTGCTGCGATTCTACTTTCTGTCTTCGTATTATGTGGCATACTTTCGGTTCCATTTATAAATGTTGGTATGTAGATGGACTTATAAATTTGGACTTTTGTTTTAGTACCTACTTTCATTCTTATTAAGTTCTTATTTATATGATAATGCACCGAGTTTGCTTTCTTCAATGTATTTTTCAGTTCCTCCTCATATTTTCCGTCTTCCGAAATTATTGTTCCTAAATACTCATAACTTGTTACTTGCTCCATGTTTTCCTCTCTCCACTTAATTGTCATTTCATCCTTTTCTTTGCCTATACACATAACCTTGCTCTTATTGATGTTTTTCTTCATACCCCTATTCTTCAGTGCATACCCTCATTCAGTTACCATCTCTTGCAGCTCTCTTGTATTTTGGCGAGCAATAAAATATTATCTGCATACACCAAGGCTTGCATCCATGCCGGTCTCATTTTCCAATTTTACATTTCTTAGTTCGCCTTTTGCTTTATTTCATAACCTGATCCATAAAGATTATGATAAAGGGCTCAATGAATCTCCCTGTTTAACTCCTTCGTCTATTCTAAATTTCACAATTAGTTGTCCATCCAGCCTTACAGTACCATACACATTTTTATGTATGCTTTTAATTACATTCATCATTTTGCTTGAAACCTTTGCTTTCTCCAGTGCTTCCCATGGTTTTTTCCTGGGTACTGTGTTGAATGCTGACTTTAAATCTATGCATATTGTTTTCCCCCTACTCAATGTTTCTTTAATTATGGTTCTTATAGTGTGGATATGGTATTGTGTTTGTCTGTATGGTCTAAAGGCCCCATTGCTCCTCTTCTAAGTCCTCTTCTAGTATCGTTTCCTTCAGTTTCTTCCATTCTGCCTCGATTCCTTCCCTCACCTCTCCCTGTTTAGTTTTCAGTCTTTCTTCAATTGCTTGTTCATATGTTTTCATATTTTCTTCCATTCTCAATTTTTCACTTTTAATTGTAAAACATTTCTTTAATCGTTCTCTTGGTGGATATTTGATACGGGTTTTCATCCACCAATTTGTGCTCCGTGCTTAATTCCGCACTTCTATACACCCTAATATCCATTACTGCATATCGAAATGACTTCGTGTACGTAATCAATCATACTTTTAACTATCATCTGGTTTCTTCTTGTTTCAAAGGTGTATTTGTGTATTTTCTTGCGTGGAAACCATGTATTTCCTACCAGCAATTGTTTTTTGTCTATAGAACATTCTTGTGTCCGCTCCCCGTTATCATTCCTTGTTTCCTCCACTTCATATTTCCCCATACTACCGTTTCCTTTCCGCGCGTCCAATCATATTCGAGCGTTCTAATATCCCATTATCACCACATCATTCGTCCCTGTTCTGTTACTCTCTGGAGTTCGGAATAAAATATTTCTTTCTATTGTATCTTTGTCTTTGAGTGGTGCATATATACTCACCAGTGCCGCTCTTCCCTTTAATTGTATGTCCACTATCATAATTCTTGCACTTACCGGTTCCCCATTCATCCCTCTTATCTTAATTTTCGTTACCTACTCCCCAACAGCACTTGGTTTAATGTTCACACCGCTATGTTTCATTACATTCCCTTTATGCAATTCCACCTCTCCTACTTCCTTCTTTTTAACTTCACTAATCCCCAAAATCTTTAAATTGTACTATTCCCACTTCTTTTTTGTTATTGTTGTAATATTCCTTATGCTTATGTTGATGTCCAATTCCTTACGCCGTCGTCTAAGTTGTCTTTCTTGTCCGAGGCTATTTAAGTTTCTCTGAATCCGCTATAAGAGTGAGTGGGTAAAGGGCCCTACGTCACTCTGCCCAGTGGGCTTGTCGCCTTTCCGCCTCTGGGCCTGCGTGATCTTGTTCAGGATTTTGTCCCCTAGCCTTTGGAGATCTCGCTCCTCCCTGCAAGGCAGAAGGCTGGTTTTCTATCAGGGTTTCTTTCCTTAGCCCAATGCTCCCGTTTTCAGGCACCGGAGACTCGCCCTCGCCTTGCTCTCGTTAGCTGCTCGCCACTAGCTCTCACCTTAGAGAGCATCTAGGGGCCGCCACGAGGAGGAGAGAGCAGGACTTGCTAACTTTTGACCCAAATCTGGTATTCCCATTACAGGAAGGCCTTACTGTAGTTTTAATGGTGTTTACTTATGGGCATAGATGAACCCCCGCCAGGCCCAAGTCAGCCGTTTGACCCCCAAAATACAAACAACTGAATAAACTACCATGAGCGTGACAGTACAAGAAGCAACCAGTCTTACATAAATATCTAATGCAAATTTTTGTTATGCAAATGTGTTATTTATATTATAATCAATATAGAATTCCGCTTGTGCTTCATTCTCCATTCTTCTAAATAGTTGTTTAAAAAAATAAAACTGTCATCTCAAAAACTTTTTGCAAACAATCACGAAAAATGTGTACCCGCATTTTCATTCGTCTTCCTAAAACTTTTCTCAAATGAATTCAATGTACTAAGAGTGTATGTAACATGAAACCTCCACGTTTTTTCTTTTTTCATAAAACAATCCGTATGCCACATTGTTTTAAAAACAATTACGAGAGCACCTAATAGGCAATATTACAAATTATCATTAGTTGTATTCACATTTTTCTTGTGAATATAAATGCGGAATAAAGGAGACCGTTTTCGTGCTAGAAACGATTGCGACTTAAGTTTCTTTCAACATGTCAACAGAAAGATTTTTTGCCTTCGGTTACAACACGCCGTTTTACGAACACGTCTTAATCTCGGTGTCAGCGCCTCCTGCAGCAACAGCTGACGTAAGAAGGGCTGGGAAGGAGGAGCAACCTCTCGGCAGGCGGGCGACAGTAAATATGGCGATTAGGTTTCTAAGTGAAGGAGCCTGAACACGGATTCGACGGACCGGCGTTGCCGTCTGATTATTTGCTTCTCTCTCAGGATGATTTGTGGCAGCGGCGGGCGGGTGCTCCGGAGTCAGAGACGAATTCTCCGCACACGTTTCGTGTTTCACAGGTGGCGCCTTATAAAAGTGGGATTACGCAGACGGTTCTTAGAGGGTTATATATAATTCAAGTCTGAGATTAGGAAGTCAGGGCGATAAAGCTGTGCTTTACGCTGTACTTAACATGCAAGTTGGCATGTGATTTATGCTCCGTGGCTCAACTCCGCGTGCCCCGGGTTTAACAGAAAGGTCGCGCAGTTCGCGAAGCTGATCGCAAACAAGGCGAGAAATAAATAGCACGTCACGCGCACCGGTCGGAATTTGAGGTGAAGGCGCTCTCATCCGCGTTGGGAGACAGTGGAGCTCGTGTTTTTCCCAGGATATGTGGGCGACGGAAGGGCGCCAGCGGAAGGGCGAGAGAGCATTGCACTTTTCTTGTTTGCGGCAAAGTTTAATCATATCTTAATTTCAAATATAGCCATTTTTGGGTAAATATTAAATAGCAATACGAAATGTGGTAACATCCCATCATATAATTTTAACCTTCGAGAATTATATCTAAGAGATAGGCAGGTGTGGTTCAGAAATATAACTTACTATTTTACTTAGAATTTACAATACAAGAAGAGAAGGGGAGTACTTTTGTCCACGAAATAATTCAGAGCTACACAACATCAATAGGTCCAAAAAGTTTCAGTATTAATAACTGATGCAATATTTATAATAGATTAGAGAATATAAGCCTTCGAATATTATCTTCAAAGAAGTGTTCATATAATTATTGTACTCGTTACATTTCCTCAAATGTATTTAAGCAACAGATAGATTATTTATTGCATATGAGATGAAATTGGCTTACTCCTATTAATACCTATGACTATTCTTCACAGTATCTCAAGAGTGAGAACAGGTTAAAACGCTCTCTGCTGCAGTACGATATTCATTCCTGAAGAGGCTAACATCCAATTGTACTGTAATAGCGTCAAACATCTCCCAGAACTACACCGTTGAAAACTGGCACAATCCCTAATGCATTCATTTTGCTCAAGCACCGTTTCGAAGTAGGAAAGCAGTACAGAAACATTAAACACAATACTTCTTAGCATAAGAGCGCGTAATGACTAGCAATCGCCCCAAGCAATTAGAGAATTGAGCAAGCTGGATCCAAACGGCTCGGCCACTTCGAAACGAAGCTCTCGTCCCGGCGAGCGGCGCTGGACGCGCGCCGCGAGGATCTCTGACGGCCCATCGCGCGCCGGGGAACAGCAGGCGCTGGCGGCGGGCGGCGCTCGCACATTGGCGCTCGCTCCCCGGAATCGCGCGCGCGAGGGGGATTATTTGGCGCGCGGGCGAAGGGGGCGTGGTGGTGCTGGTGAGGGCAGAGGCAGGCTGGGCATAGGTGATGGTTGTTGTGGTGTCGAGTCGGTGACGGTGTTAACGTGAGAATGATGGTGGAGAGGGCAACGGAAACAAGGGCGATGGTGGCGCTGGGTGACGACGTCGGCGTAGGTGATTGGCGACTTGGGGAAATACGAAAAGGCATTTGACGATTAGGGACGTGCGCTAGAGATGGCACCAGTTTGAGGTAGAGGCGCGGTCAGTTATGTAGTCGACGGCGTCGATCGCACTTAAAACGTCGCAAAGAAGGCGATATGGCCATGGTGGTAGGTACGGCGGGCGGTGCAATCTGCAGTGGGGGGCTGCGGGACCGTTGGTGCTGATGGTGGGGGAGCAGGCGGGAGCGCCGGCCGCTGCCGGCAGGGCCGACCGTCCCTGCCTTCAAGTGCTCGATCTCGGCAAACGCCGGAAGAATCGCTCATGATTTCTATTGCCTCAAAACTAATATTTTCATCATATCACTGAGCATAGTTATCCTACCTCAATTGTAGCAACCTTACAAGCTGACCAAAAATGTTCATATCCGGAGAGGTCTATAGAACGTCTGAGATGTACACAGAACTCTTCTTCCTATTCCTTTGGCGTTCAACCTATAACCTCTGCCACCCCGAGTTCCTTTCTCCCTCCTACATCTATTGTCCCCTCACTTCTGCTGCCTCACGCTAGAGGATTCCTCCTTTCACCTTTCACTCTCCCACCCCCGCGTACCCAAGCGCCCTCTATAATCATGATCCGCATTACGTGAAGAACCCGCCCCCGCCCCCGTCCGCGCTGCGCCGGTGCAGTTTTTGATTGAAGACGTCTGTCTGCTTCGGCTGCGCGCTCGGGGGCGCCCGGCGGGGGGAGGCGCTCGCTACGTTGCCCGGGCGCGCCTGCACGCCTGCGAGCTTATGCGCTGCTAGACAATGATCTCGGCAAAGAAGGGTTGCGGCGCGGCGCGTGGGGTATGCTCAAACTCGCTTCAAGCGCGAGCTGCCGCCCACCGCCGCTGCCAGCCCGCTTCACGCACACGCTCGCTCGCGCGCCCGCCCTGTCGCGTAAGAGTATTTAGCGGAGGTAAAACCAGCCGAGCTTGAATTGTGCCACCCCGAGAGAACGCCGCAGGTGAGGTGCCGTGCGGCCCGGAGCGGGACGGGGTGGGGGGGGGGGTATGGGAATGGGCCGCCAGCGTGAAGGGAGGGGAGGCGCAACAGAGCAGCCGCTTGCTTGCCCGCGCCGGCGCCGCGCCCTCCGCTACAATGCGCCCGCGCGGACTCCGGTGAAGGGCGTGGAGGGGACGCGTCGGAGACGGCGTGATTGTCTTCGCTGGGAGGCGAGGTTCTGAGACAGCTTTGACGGATCTGCGAACACTACACAACTACGTAGATGCGTACGGCCTAGTCAGGTAGTTTTTCTTACAACAGATTCAATCCTTAAAAATTTAGGATTTTAGAACTACTAAAAAAACAACATTTTTCTTCAATTATTCTGCGGCACTTGCTCATAGGAATCGTACGCCAATTTCAGATTCTCTGAAATTGAGTTTGTACCAACAATGTCTGAAATGGAGTTTGTACCGTAATCAATTCTCCAAGAGTTATACCATATCAATATGATTTTCATTGAAATTGGTTCGGCATTAGTAGCAATCGTTCAAGAGTCATGCACGAAAAGGTGATAAATGACGTTTCCTTTTAAAACTCAAAATAATAATAATAATAATAATAATAATAATAATAATAATAATAATAATAATAATAATAATAATAATAATAATAATAATAATAATAATGAAGTATCGTACCAATAGCGGAATCAAGAAAATAAAGAACAGAGCTCATTACTTCTCCATTCCTCTCATTGACGAGACTTAACATAAAGTTATTAGCCGTTTCACGAACTAGTACGGCAACGATCATGCCCAAGAACCAAGACAACGAATCGCGAATCGCGGATCGCGGGACCGTAAAGGACCTGTCCTGCCGGGGGCTGAGAAGCAGAGCGCAGGAGGCGCCCGGCGCTACTTCGCTCCCGGCTCACGCAGCCGCGCGCCCGCGCACATCCCTTAAGTGCCCATTGTCTGCGGCGGCGGCGCAAAAAGGCAACGGCGAGGTGCCGGATCACCTACCCCCTCCCCACCTCACACCACCCCACCACATCCCACCCCACCACACCCCGCCGCGCCCCGCCATGCCACGCTGCGCCAAGCCCCGATACGCCACGTCACGCTTCTCCACCCCACACAACCCCACGCCCCTCTCGCCACGCCACGCCACCTCGCGCCACACCATGGCCACGCATTACTGGCTATTCCCCGCCCTGCCTGGGCCAACTTTTCTACTCCCTCCTTCGTCCCACGATGGCCCGCCCCGTACATCATGGTTTCTCCAGTCCCTCTCAATCTTGTTGCTCATCACCTAGTACCTCGGTGTTACCAGTTTGACATGGACCAACCTGCCTGTTGTGATAATGGAAAATTCCTTACACTACGTCCTAGTTGTACGATTCAACAGCATTGGTCAGTATTATTATAGTGCTAAGACGCTTTTCTGAACTATCCAATTGCTGGGAGACAACAAGTTAAATGTGATCTCCATTACTCGCTTCTCATTTTCAAATTAAGATTTTTTTCTGACCGTATTCTTTCAGGCCGACTATATCTTATATCGGAGCTTATTTTAGATCTTTTATTTTAATTTGCGGACGTCTGCCTCACTTCTAGAAACGTCAATTCGTCTTCTCCTTCAACTTACTGTTCAGTATTCTTCAGTACTGTCAGTTCCTTTACCCCCTTTGACCTTTCCTTATCTCGACCTCTTTCGTTCTGCCCCTCCAACTTTACACTACCCCCACCGCTCGGTCTCTCAAGTTCCACCGCTCTTCGAAGCTTCCACCTCTCCTACCACTTTGCCCCACATTTTCCGAAGTCTTGCAATATCCCGCGCACCCACCACACTTCTTGCTGTCGCGCCTCTCCCCTCCTTCCAGGCCTCGATCCCCGCCACCTGCCGCTAGTCCACCGCCGACGTATCCAACCCGCGCCGCCGCGCCTCGCCCTGCCGTGCTCCTCGCCCCGCCCTGCTGCCCGTCGCCCGCCGCGCCGCTCAAAGTCTTGGCGCGGGCGTCGTAAATTTGTCTTGAGCTATAAAACCCCTTAGGAGGGGATTAACGCAAAATTAGGCCGTAGATCGTATTTTTGGAGCCTTAACTTGTGGCGAATCGCGGGAAACAATGTCGTAAATTTGGCGCAGGCGCCGCCGGGATCAGGCGGCGATTAGGCGTCCGCGGCGGCGAAGGAGGCGAGCGCGCCCTTGGCTTATTAGCGCAGGGGGCGCGGGCGGCGGCGGCGCGGGACGTGCGCCGCATGCGGCCGGTCCTCGCGCCGAGCCTCAACGCCCTCGAGGCTTCCTTCTGGGACAGCGCGACCTCGGGGGTTTGCGTACTTCGGCTACAGTCTAGTTCGGTGTGGATGTAATCGTGCTTTTCGTGGAGGAACAGGCGGTAGAGAAGTACTGTCTTGCCTCTTTTTTCGGTAGACATATAGTGGCTTTAGGGATGTTCTAGAGATCGAAGATGTCAGCGATTTGTCCAGTTTTGTATTTTAATAGCTCGATAATTGAATGAATTCAGAAAACAGACTAACATTAGTTATCATAAACATGTTATCCAGATATTGAATTTTTAATAATAAAATGAAAGATTCAATACCAATTTCAAATTTGATTTTCCCTACCCGAATACTAAACAAACCAGATTTTACAAGTGTTACTGAGGTATATTGCGCACAATTTTCCCAAATAAGTTGATGTCTATTTGCTTTTTATTGTAAATATATTCAATGCATATAAAAGGCATAAAACGAAAATACATTTCTCAAAAACTATTTTATTACCTTACACACAAAATGTACACGTACATCATTTCAAAGTGATATTATTGTCATCTAACGCACGAGTTCTTTTTTATTGCCCCAGCATCTTTTTATAGCCGTGACCTCGCGCAATGCTTGCGCGCATCCCTCAGCAAGTGGATTTCCCACCCATTAAACACAAAATAATGAGGTCTGCTCCTCCCCCTAGCGCAGCGCCATAATACTTCATATCCACCTCCATTTACATATTGCGACCAAAAGTGCACAACCGTACTTAAACTTTAACTCTATCAGAACCTCATTTCAATTCCTGCTTCGCGAGCTAACATGAGACGTGCGCTGGATCTCGCAGCCGTCTATCGTCACGGGGAGGAACAAGAAACAATAACAACAAACCATTAATAACCGAGGAGAAGCGCGCAGTAATAAAGCGGGTCGTTTTTCCGGCACCCCCTCCGCCGACAAGTGCCCTTGTCGAAGTATGCGCTTCCACCTCGACGGTACACGTGCTTGCGATGGTTTGTTCCGGATGTTTTTTCGTCGTGGGCCTCCTTGGACGGATTCGCACCCAGTATTTTGTGGGGGGTGGGGGTGGATGTATTGTTTCCATCCGATTTTATGCTTTTCTTATAAAGAATTTTGACTTTTGTTAATACAGAAAATAAGTAAATTTATTTGTGAAGTCACATTAGCCCCCCCCCCCCCCACTTGGGCTCGCTATCGTCCTTGAGCAATCATCCGCTACCCACGTCTTTCTTCTCCGTTGGATAACGTGTATAGTGGCCTCCAAGCGCGCCACCTTTACATCTTCACCTGTCTCGATATGGCGGGAGTTATTTCGTTAACAATATTTTATTATTAATCAAAACTAACAACCTATATCTTTCTCTACTTGACCCATTCTTAGTGATGCTAAAACTGCCATCTTCTCATACTTACACAAACGCACATGCTCTATTCTCCACTAATCTTCATCTTTTAAGCCATCTTAACCATTGACACTGATTTTGCCACGAATGCAAACTGTATTTCTCCCATGTTCTCTGTATGTTTCTAAGGTCAACCTCCTACGAAACTCTCCAACCTCCTTCGCCACCGTCTTCACCTCGCAGCCACCTTTCGCCCCCGCAGCGCAGCGTGCCCCGGCGCGCTAACTGCCCGTGTAATGAAGAGTCGGGGGAGTGGCGAGGCGCGCGCGTAATCCTCGACAGCTTACCCCGCGCGCGGGCCGTAAATGATATTATCTTGCAGCCGTCAGTGCCGTTGTTTATAGCGCGCCCGGGATCAGCTGCGCTGTATTTCAGCCCTCGGAAAAACGCGCTTCCCCGTCCCTTCCCTCCCCCTCTCGATCCCTTCCACCGCGCCCTCTGGCGCCCGCAGGCGCGCGCTTCCTCCGGGTGGTGTTACCAAACTTGAATGCAGTAAATTAAAACGTGGATGTTAATATATCTACCAAAAGCCATCGATGTTTTAAGGATAGTTTAGTAACACCTAAATTTAAATTCGTTGGCAACAAAATTTAACTTGAAAGTTAACGGGTTTATTAATTCATAATTAAAATTTAATGGAAAACAAAGTTCAAATATAATAACAATGGATAAACGTGAGTGTGAAAAGTTGAGCGTCCAAGATCATCTCTCAAGGGGTCAGTCGTCTGTTCGCCGAAGATGTACGCTGTGAGGAGGGGGAGGAATGGGCCTATGTACATGGCGATGCGCTGATCACCTCTCCTAGTGCGAAATACGAAGAAATGCGTAAGAAAAAATCAGGGCGTCGTGGGCACCTAGGCTCCCTGAGCAGGTCCATGAGCTTACTTAAGACCGCGCTCGTTTGGTTCCAGCACGTACACTGACAAGACATCACTCATTGTTTCGTATTTTAACGTTTACAAAATTATGATTATGTGAATTCACAAACAAAACATACAGCTGTAAACATCGATGTTAACAAAATTATCGGCTTTAATATATCAGTTTCTATGAAAAAATATATGTTTGGGAAACATCTGCATCGATGTTCCATCTTTATCTTCATAGCGAGAGTGAGCACTCGCTGCGATTGCTCCCTTTCCATTCGCCCAACCCCTTCCAACTACCGCAGCTGTAATCAGCAAATAAAACATCACTGTATTGTTTCTTGCAATCGCCCATATTTACTTCTTTCGTCATCCTTACAATTTCATTTAAGAATCTTCATTTTGGTTTTGGTTTTGTTTCTGTACGAAACTGCCCTTCATTTCGCTTTGCTGTACTTTACGTACTATCTTCTTCAATTTCAGTATTTTCTTTTAGTTGATTCAGTACCTCATTGCAACCCTTCTCGACTGTTCTCTCATTAAGCTTGCTCTGAATCAAGATTCAGCATGAACTCTAGAACTTCGACCACTTCCAATTAACATTTCCGGTCTCGTAAAATATCCATTCTCAATTTTGCCTTCAGAAAAGTTGCATATTTTGACATGTTGAGGTATTTTTCTTTCAACAATGTTTGAAAAATCCTTCGCGTGCCTGTGGGCACGTTGTGTGCCCTTCGCTTAACGCAGTTTGCGTCCCTCCTCCGCCCTTCTACCGCGGCGCGCAGGGGGCCGGGGCGCGTTATGGCAAGCAACGCCGAATTACCTCAGTCCTTGTTTATCGAAATAGTTCCGGAGCGCTTCTGCTTGCGGAGAAGGTGCTCCTTAATGGCGGTACGAAGGTGAACAATGTACAAATATTGCGCTAAGACAGAATTTTGTAAATATTGTAGAGCGATAAAGAAGGAAGAATGTAGTGGATAAACCGTGTGACCCGACGTAAGGGCTGATATCTCGCCAGGAAGAGTAATGCTGTTGCAGTTATCTTTCCTTGCGGAGGACTCTGGTGGAAGTATGATATGTGTACACTTGTCAGTCTTCTGAAGCTAAAGTTTAATTTTTAAGTTTTTTTGATTATTTATTTCTCTTGTCCATTTTTGATTTAAATAGGAATAAAACATGCGAGTTGTTCTGTATACCCGAATAAAAGAACTTCATTTTAGAAAGGGACCTCATATTGGTAGAATAAACTAAAATTAGTGAAACTTAAGGCTGTTTGAAGCACTAAACAAACATTCCGTAAAACTATTTCAATTATCATAGAACAAAAAACATTTGCAAAGTCACATCGTTTCTTTTGTATTAAACTTGAACGAAAACAATTGTTCTATTACGAAACTACCTCTACGATAAGAGATGCTAATATCTAGACGATAGGAACGAAGTTTCTTTATGACTTCTTGACTTGCAGCAAAACAGACAAGTTAACCTGCAGATAATTTGTAGCATGCAATGCGTAGCATGTAATTTCTCACCAAACAGGAAAGATTGCAAGTGTACAAATTATACTTCACTCGTGAGATCTTAAGTACATATGAAAAGTGGGATGCATATACTTTGTTCCATTTTGATGCATGCATCTACGAAAACCTAACCCAAAGATTATATAATTTATTCTCAGTAACAGTGACGTAGCTCAAAACACATTGTTCAGGACACACATTTTGAGTTTCAATTGAGTAGATGAAATTCAATGAGCAACACTAATACTCTATTACAACTATTGATTTTTTAGTGCATTTTCGAAATAGGATTGTCGTGTTGTTAAACAGAACTAGAACCCAGATTTTGAAATATTCCATTGTTTTTGAAAAGGAGTTTAACATGTCAAACGTAGTTGCATTCTTTGCCGCGTCCTTGAGAAGTTGGCCTGCCGGCGGGAACTAGTGGCCCTTTTCTTGGCGCGGGTGCGACGTCCACATGTTCTTGCGGCACGCAAGCGTGGCATTCAGCGCCGCGCCGCGCCGCTCCGAGCGGGGCGGGGCGGGGCGGGGCGGGGCGGGACGGAGCAAGGGTCGCCGGAGGTGGGGCAGAGAGAGTGAGTCGAAAAAACAAGAAGGGCCAAGATGTCAGCCGGAATCGGGGTGAGTGGGGGCGAGGAGGGAGGAAGAAGAACGAAGGGAGGGCTGGGTGGTGCGGGACGGAGCAAGGGATGGTCGGGATCGGGGATGGGTAGGGCAGAGTGGGTGAGGCGGAAAAGCATGGGGAAGCTTGGTGGGGGAGCGGGAAAAAGAGCGAAGGGTGGGCGTGGCGTGGCCTGGAGCGCGGAGGCAGGTGAGGTGGGACAGCGCGGTGGGGAAGGGCGGGTTCGCTTCTTCCCTACGCCTTTCTTCACGAAGCGCCTGTGGGCGTGAGCACAGGTGACGCTGTCGCAGCTGTGTCGCGGCCCGGCGGGCGCACCGGGGCTGCAGCCGCCGCCGCACGAGCCCAGCGACGACACGCGCCGCAAGTTCGAGCAGTGGTGGACGCTGCAAATGGCGCAGCAGGCGGCGCCGCGCGCGCCCCCGGGCCAACCGCAGTTCAGCCCCGGCGGCCCCCACGCGGCGGCGGCGGCGGCAGCGGCGGCGGCGGCGGCGGCGGCCGCGGGTCAGGGCGCCAAGCCGCTCGACCGGCCGCCCTCGCTGCCCGACACCGTGCACCCGGCGCTGCAGGTGCGTTGCCCCGCGCTCGCGCCCTCAACAACCCTCTTTCACTCACTCTGCTAATAACAGTAATGAAAGCTTACGGTACCATAGTAATGATGGCATACCGTAGGGTATGCCGTAAGGTACCCAATGGTACCAGTAATAGTACCATTGCGTACCATAGTTAATGATACTAAACAGTACCGCAACACTGGTACGCGAAAGACAAAGTTGCTATATCTAAGGATGATGGCGTAATAGCAGACATATTCATGACTGGACTCAGCAGATTAGGCTTAAATTTTCCAAGGGCTCACCCATTGTGCTCGAAAGCAAGCGATATAGTGAATAAGTTTACATAAAATTGTGTAGTTTCAAAACGGGTTCAATAACAACAAGATTGACATTTATAGGATAATCAATAAATAAGGTATCCAATAATATTCTAATAATGATAAAACATTTGAATTTTAGAACAGAAAAAAGAAACTCGTTTTTAGAAAACAGGCTAAAAATGAGTAACAATTTAGATCACTGATGTAAAGGAATATAATAAATATGCTGCGTTTTACTTTTCAACGAGCATGTTGCTTTATCTTCATTTTTCACATTAAAATCTCTCCATTTTTTCTAAATTTGTCTTCGTTGCAATATTACATCCAATGTTTTTATATAACAGATGTAAAATAATGTCTTAACAAAAGGTTTCATGTTACGATTTCCATATAAAAATTAACCTCTCATTCACAGAATCAGTTTTGACTTCTCTCCTCTATGAAACCGAAGCCCCTACATCGACTTTTGATAGCAGTTTGTAACTCTCAAGTTTTCCCCCCAGCAAATAATTGACTGTTTCCCCCCGACTTTCAACACGCGCTGCTTGTCTCGGCATGCAAGAGCGACGATGCGTTATGAGCATACCTGATGCCTTAGATATTGAGGCCACAGCTAAGGGGCAATTCATTCTGGGTGTTCACGCATTCCACTTAACAGCCACGTCCTCAGCGCTGAGAACATTAAATCATCCTGCAATTGGGGATCTCCTGTCACGAAAGCTAACCGTGTTTAGTATTCACATGCGCGTCATTTCCACATCCGCTACCTGGAGTAGCTGCGGTAGCTCAACCATTGAAACCTGAGGCGCACTAGATGCCAAGTACTTCAGTTAAAACAGCCCCCTCATTAACCCACTCATTACCGATGGAATGGGTTTCCGTTTGTACTCGAAGGGCATGTATTTTTGGAGTCAATTAATTTATACACCCTCTAGTAGGCTCCAACAGTTATTTTTTTCTATTAATAGAAGGTAATAAAATGTTCTCTACACAAATTAAATAAATAAATAAATTATAACACGTTTGTTCTCTTTAAGCATTTCAGAGTAGGTTTCCATTAGATTGAAAGTAATATCAATGTATAATTATAATGTTAAAACTCATATTTTTTGGTCATCTTCCAAAACACATAAACCTGACAGTTGTGTTCTGTAAGAGTCTCAGACAGCATGCCATTGCTTCTAATGGCTTTGAAAACTCCTCTGAAATGAACTGTGACAAGGGAAAACTCTTCAGACACCCAATTGCATATTGCACATGGTACTCAATGTCCTCGCGTTGCTGCTTACTATAAAAATAAACTAGTTATTATTCGTAAATTACTTTTAATATCCCTCCGAAACAAGGGTCGTGTTAATTTTAATTTCGAACTTGCTCTGCAGTTTTGTGCGTGCGATATTTTGAGTGCATGATTTCACTCCCACAGACGGTGCAGAGCCAGTACCCCACGCAGAAGACTCGCATGCGCACGAGCTTCGATCCGGAACTGGAACTGCCCAAGCTGCAACGCTGGTTTGCAGAGAATCAGCACCCCAGTCGCCAACAGGTGAGCCCTCGGCCCCGAAGCCTTTCGCCGCCTACGTCAGGTGGTTGGCGCTCCCGCAACGAAGACACTAAGTGAACTAGATAAGATTAGTTCCTTATCAGACATACGGTTCAGTATTTGTAATGAAACCGGCTTATGTTAACGATTTTCGGATTTGTTATATGCATTCTTTTGATTGTATAAATCTAACTTTTGGACAAGAAAATGCCCCAACTTGCAATTTTTAAGTTCTGTGTAGCACCGAAGTCTTATAGGTGAGTGAAATCAATCTAGGACATACGTACTATTTCACGTCAAGGTATGTCCTAGCATTATTGTATTTTTATAAACAGGTACAAAAATACAACAATTGTCTTTCTATAATTGATTATCTTTCTCAACAATTGTGATATGCAAGTCAATGCCTGAACGTTTCTCTGCACCCGAATCACATGAATTACAATTCCGACTAAACAAGAGTATATTCGTTTGTTTTTCGTAAGATTTTATTTCAAAGAGCGCTTAAAATGCATAAATTGTAAATAATGAAAGAACTCAAAACATACTCAGTAAAACTAGTTTTCTATCATGTTCCCACCATAAAAATGCTTAAGCTCATATTTGTACTTTGTCCTCCCTCGTAAGCGATGCTCCATTCCTTCGCACTTTGCAACGAAAGTGGCACGCGCGTGCACACCCCCACCCCCACCCCCAGCCGTCGGCCGGCGCTTCCTTCCCTGCCCGAGAGCTCTCTGACGCCAGGCCCTGCCCCGTGTGCGCAGATCCAGCAGTACGTGAAGGAGCTGAACGGACTGGAGTCGCGGCGCGGGCGCAAGCCGCTCGACGTCAACAACGTGGTCTACTGGTTCAAGAACGCGCGCGCGGCGCAGAAGCGCGCCGAGCTGCGAGGCGTCGGCCCAGGTACGTCCCGAGTGGCGCACTCCGCCCGGCACTTCGCGCCGGCGCTTCTGCGAGCCCTCGCGCGAAAGGTTCTCGGAAGCGGCGCCCTCCCCGAGCGCCTCCTGGGCACGAGCGCTTCCAGGAATCCAGGAAGGGCATTTCAGTTCATTTGCGCCAAGTTTATATAGTTGCGATAATTGCTTAAGTATCTCAAGAATCGTTGTTGCTACTGTTTGTTCAACACTCAATTTATGGCCCCATTTTGGGAAGTTTTCTGAACATTGGAGGTTGATATGGTTCAGAAGAAGAAGAGGACTTATTTTCTTTCAGTGTACGACACATGTCCCTCCAAATTGCCTCATTAACTCTACAAAATCGAAAAAGGTGCGATGGTCTTCTTTCTTATGCAGGGAGGAGTACCTATCCTTACCGTGTATTATATCCTCGGATTTTTGATGTCGAGAATATTTTCTGAGTATTTAGCTGTCGTCAGTTTTGTCAATCTGTCAAATAAATGTTATAGAAATGTAAGGTATATTCACGACCGGAAACTCTCCCACTCTCTCCTTTTTTCGAGTTCTCTGTTTATCTGAAAGGAGAAAATTGTTTTAAAGGTATGTAAAGCATTAAGAAAATTGTAATATTTTTATAATTACCTATCAATAAGCAAATTTCGTTTCAATTTCCCTATATAATAAAATATTTATAACATTAATTACCACTTATTTATTTGAATAGTAAATTAATTAGTACATTTTTTAAATTCTCGTCTTCTGTAGATAATTCTGTGAATTTGAATGGCTTTTATATTGCTAAATAATGATTTATTTAAACGAAGTGGACATCAGAAAATATAGCTCTTCGAACGCACTTATTGTTTTGCATTCAATGTTTTCCTGAGATGATATCACAGGATACATTTAGCCTTGTATTGCCCTGCATGTATCGCAGTTACTCAATACCCCGAGCGATAACCCTCTGAAGCATCGCCCCTGCTCCCGCCAGGGATAGTTTCCATTAAATGTGCGCGAGCATCTTAGGAGTAATTCCCGCCGCATCTGGCGTTCCCGGATCGGCGCGCCGCTAAGCAGGCGCTGAGTGCCTCTAGCGCCGCCCCGCCCCCGCCCCCGCCGCCGGCTGCTCCGCCCCTCGCGGCGGCGGCGGCGGCGCGCGAAGGCATCCGCGCGCGAAAGATGGGGCGCCCTCCCGCCCGCCCCCGCCCCCGCCCCCGCCCCTTCCGCACGCGCACACACGCTCTTTTGATGAGGCTGCTCTGGCGAACCGCCTCTCGACCCCGCCCCAGCCTTCAACGCTTCGTACCTCCCTCACCTCCGTGTCAGGGCCACCGCGCCCCTCCCTGGTTATGCTGGGACCTCTTGCGTTCCAACTGCGCTCCTGACGTCGCTCTCGTTCTTTCGTTGCCTCGCATCCACTCCTATTAAATGGGTCCCTCAACACTATGTTCGCGAAGCGACTGGCGACCATAAATCATAACAATCATTCACGCACTTTTCACACCCTTTTGTTACTGTACCGCGCTCCCATCCCTAACATTCTTTCAGCACCTGGCATCTTCCGCAATTACCTGGGCCCGGTACACTAAATGTACTTACCTACTCGCCACCATAGCCCTTCTGTTCGCCAACTATTTTATCATCGCTGTTCCAGTAGCTTTGTCCCGGTCACCATGGCTTGTGATACCTATTCTTTATCATTTCTTGAAGCAACCTCTCTGCCTCATTCCCTGTATTCTACGCGCCCCCGTTTCTTCCCTCTCTCTCCCCAGCAGCCTCGCCTTCCCTTCCCATCTTCACCTCGACCTCCCACTTATAGAAGTTATTTCAACAATCTAATTGATCTCCCACGGCAGGGTATAAACTTCCCCCTAATCTATTATTTGCATTTACTAAGAGAAGTAGCGGCTTGTGTGCACGGTTGTCCTCGATTCCATTTCCGACTTATAGGAACGCAGGCTTCCATAAAGTGGCTCATCTATTCTTACGTCAAGTTCGATGCACTTCGTATTAATAGGGTTAGCGACTCCTCTCCTTTGAGGCATTAAGGGGGCGTAATGAAATCAGCACTCGCAAAAGTCCCAATTTCCGTAAGAAACGTCTGCGGCCGCGCGCGTGCAGATGAACCCGCGGTCTTCAGCTGCCTCGGGCCGCGCAGTAACCCAATCAGCCCCCTTTGCCATCCATCGCTCGGGGCTCTGCTCCTTCCATCGCACCACCTTTGTCTTCTCGCCGTCGCGCACGGTCGTCTACTAACATCTTCTGCGTCGTATCCTTCTTCTGACATAACATAACTTAGATAAATGGGCATTGAACTGTGCATTGAATAATCGATAAAGATAATGATTCCCGAGGTATAAGAGAAATTTATTTGAATTTCCTTCAATGTACATGCTATTAATTTCGTGTTTGAAATAAACTCTAAATAAAACTAGGACATTAATCGCGTAATTCTATTTAATGCTTGATTGCTAAGATTAAATATAATTTTATAATTGCGTATACTGAAAAGAATTTAGAAGCACCAATTATAGTAGTCGCAATTTGACAGTGGATAAAATATAAGAAACAAATATTTGGTAGATGTTTTTTAACACTGTGATATTAGTATTTATATATCAGTAATACATTTGCTTTGAAATAGAGAAAGTGTCAAGAAAAATAACTATATTTTTTACATTTCATAAATACAGATGTTTCCAATAGATTGTAGAAAGCAAGTATCTTAATTCACTAGACATAATAGTGTATGCTTTTATGAAGAAACCTAATACGTAACTTTCACATTATACTTCCACCGTTTGTAAAATGAGAGACTTGTAGACTCGTGATATATTTTGTGGAAATGCACACTTCTCACTTGAACGAAATCGTGGGATTTGGTCATTTGTCTCGTGATTAAGTGTACTTCTCACTAGTTCCATGAATAAAAAAGGTCTTATCTGGTAGTAAGTTTCCATGATTATGCCGATGAGCACGAAGGCTATTTAAATTTTGCCTCATATGCACCTGTAGAGCGTAAATGAAGTTATATATAATAAAACGTGTTCTCGGTAAATTACTACAAAGGTATAGGAAAATTCTTTGTTATAGCGGCAGGTAATTGTGGGAAATTAGGGATGGTGGGAAATTAAAGTTTCAACAAACTACTTCTGGAGCCATAAGGAGCCTAAAGCCGGTGCGTTAATAAGTCTCACCTTCGTCTCTTGTATTTTACGTGTGAGAATGCGCGGAATTAAGAGTGTGAAATTTCCCAATTTTCCGTTTTACCGCTGTACACCGAAGGAACCGTATCTTGAGTTGTGCCTTGTACACATTTCTACCAAAATCTAAATTGCCACAACCCCCGTGAACCCTGGCGTCGTTCCCCCATCCGAAAAGTGGCATCGTAAATCAGCAGCCGTTTGCAGCGAGGCATATCAGGTCTGACAGGATCTTCCGCTGTTGCAGGCTTGTCGTGTTCGCTGTCGCTGAACGGCTACAACAGCAGCAGCCACAGCCCGCCGGGCGCCATGCTGGGCGGCGAGGGCCTGGCCCCGCACGAGAAGAGCCCCGGATCGCCCCCGCTGCACAGCCCGGGCGTGCGGGGCGGCGCGGGCGGCGCGGGCGGCGCGGGCGGGGCGGGCGGGGCCGGCGGCGGGGCCGGGGGTGCGGGCAGCGCCAGCGGGGCGACCACCCCCGCCGGGACCCACTTCCTCGGCGACGCGCACTCCGACAACTCGGGCCCTGGCTCCGACCAGGAGGAGGAGGACGAGGAGCACCCGCCGCCCCCGCCGCCGCCGCCGCCGCCCCCGCCGCCGTCCGCGCGCCCCGAGCACCCCGACGGGCGCGGGGACCCGCGCGCCGAGCTGCGCGGCCACGACGACATGGCCGACGGGCCCGGCAGCCCCGCCGCGCCGCTCTCGCTCACCACCAACGACAAGGACCCGTCGCCCGCCGCGGCCGCAGGCTCGCCGCGCCTGCACGGCTCGCCGCAGCTGCATGTGAGCACCCTTCAACGCATTTAAGATGTCTTCTTCTGGGTGCATACTATTCTCTCCCAAGGCAGATAATAATATAATAATATCAAATATCTCTATCTTTGCTCTGAAGGGAATATGATCATTGGGCGTTCGCTAATAAGATTAGAATTTCCTGAAAAAGTCACATCACCGACTGGTATAGTTTCTGTTTCGTCAGCTCCGACTCAAAATATTTAATTTTTGTACTGCTGGGAGACGAATATTATTCTCCGGAAGCACTTACAAATATTCTGGTAATTTGAAAGATGCGAAAAGAGAATACTTATTTACAATTTAGCCTGCTCTTTAACATTATTTAATAGAAAGACCAAGAATTTCGAAAAGAACACGAACATTCATCAAAACATGTGACATTTAACTGTAAATCTTAGCCTTTTAATAAACATGCTTAAAATGTCCAAACACAGTTCACAAAATACATTGAATTTTCCCCAGATTCGATTTAACATTATTTTTTTAAACAAAATAATATATATTAGATAAATGAAAATATTTAATTAGATTACACATAAATACACTTTCAAAAAATACTTTTGTAAAAAAATCTCTTTCAAAGTTTACCATTTTGATGTAGAAATGCATAAAAGTGCGCCATATTACTAGGCAAAGAGCCTATCTGGTTATCACTCTAGCACAAACTCTGATAAAATGAGAAAGTACAAAATACTCAACATGTAACAATATAATTAAAATCTCAACGATCACCTTCAAATCGAAATCTTCTAACTTGCTTGAATTCACTTACTACAGAAAATGTCCACTTCAAAGTGCACAGCCGTCGGTACGTCACCGACGAAACCAATGATACCTTTTTTATGATCCTCCGGCGGAAAAACTACAATCCGGTCCAAATGTCCCACGTGGAAAACGCTGGCCGTCACCACGGAAGAAAGGTTCCACTTGAGGCTGAGGACAATAGCCTGGAATGTTGAACACGATATTTCCCGTTCCCACAAAATACAAGGAAGTCGCATGAGGATATACCATAGCAAACCTCCAGGTTTTTAACTTTTTTGCCCGCAAAACGCTGCTAAAAATAGTGAAATACACTTTTACTGTTTCCCCCGGCGTGCTTTTGCGTGCGGAACCGCAAAGTAGTCGTGTTATTTCGCGATTGCGCTTGGGCGTCTTGGCTGGGCAAATTGAGGAAAGGTCGATGGCGGAGCACCGAAATAAGTTGAAAAATTCCGCGTCTCTTATCGGGGCAAAGCTGTGATGGCTTCGAGGAAGATCAGACATTACGTGACCGCGGGGTATCTCAGACGCTTACAGATTCGAAAAGCGATTTTCCGTTGAGCCTGGTGTTTGCCTGCAATCAGTTTGTTGTCCTTTCTTCGAGACACTTTCGATTTGCTAGTTAAGACGGGAAGGTTCGACTTCTCCAGCGGGATTATACTTCCAGAAAAAAGTAAAGGGGGTATGTTTCAGAACTCTTTACATTTCGCTAGACTAGGCTCGTTTTATTTTAATTTTAATTTGCTCCAATTGTTTTTAGGTGTCTGTGCATTTCCTTTTTAATATAAAATCTCTTTCAAGCGTTTCATAAATTAATTCTTCCACTAGTTAAGTTGGCAATTTTTCTTCTAGTTTCCAAAATTTTTTTGAGAACATTTTCGAAATAACAAACATAGTATGATGTCAAAAATAATCGTGTAACCAATGAATGCTCTATTTTGTAGTATACAAAGACTGAAAGCGTTTGGTTTAATAGTACTTTTTGGGAGAAATGAAATTTTTTTGGGGGAGGATTTTTGGGAGGATCACAACCAACTTGACCATATAACATACGTCAGTAAAAGACAAATAGTGTGCAACATTCTGCAATACATAAGTATGTCAATGCAATTTGATACCTTTTTTTGTAATTACGTATGTAAGTAATGATCTAAAAAGTAATTGCGTCCAGTCCTCCTCCCGCACCAATTATGAACACCTGCTTTCCTCTCTTAATGTATTTAGAAAATAATTAATATTTGGATTGAGATAACTTTCATTGCAACTTATATTTTCATAGCATATTTAGATTCCATGCATATTTAGACTAGAAAAATGTTGGTTGATTCATAAACTACAAGGTGGTCTGAAATTCTTTCTTGCTTCTCGTGAGTGATTTCATTAGAAAAGATAAGATCGACTCAGTACACCGAAAGAAAATTAGTATTTTTCTAACGCTTGTTTCTGATAATATTCATTATCTTAATCAAATTTAGTTTCGAGAAGAGTGTTGGGCATGAGCCTACAAAAATTCGATATTTTTCCATCTAGATTTTTTAATATTCAAGTTTATAACTTTTGCTTTCAAATGGTTCAATAAATTCTGTCGTTGAAGGCAATTTCCTTTCATAAAAGAACTAGATGATGTATTCTCACTCTCTCAAAAGATGTTTGCATGTAGAAAATACTTTCACGTTTCTCTATATTATTTACTATGGAAATAATTGCGTAATAATTCTGTAGATTCTTTGCTACACTTTCATTGACGTTGATGTAGCATGGGTGTTTGAAATCCCGCCAGTCGGGCATTGTTGTGTCGCGCTCCGAGGCAGCACGCCCTGACCGCCGCCCCGCGCAGTCTGATTTCAGCTCGTCGCGGCACTCGCCGTTCGAGGGCCGGCGCAGCGCCTTCAGCCCGCCCACGCCGGCCGGCTACGACGGACGGCGCTCAGCGTTCGGCGCGCGCTCACCCTGGGCTGTCCCGTTGCAGGCGGACATCAAGCAGGAGCCCCCCGAGGAGGCGACCTCTCCCGCACCCAGCAACAACAACAACAACGGCAGCGTCAAGGAAATGGAGGAGGGGTCGGAGGGGGAGGAGGAGGACGAGGAAGAGGAGCTGGAGGAGGCGGAGGAGCGCCGCCTGGGGCTGAAGGAGGAGCCGGACGCGGGGGGCCTGGGGGCGGGGGCGGGGGCGGGGGCGGGGCCAGTGGCGCTGCGGGCACAAGACCGCGCCCTGCGCCCCTTCCGCAGCCCCAGCCCGCCGGACGTGCTGACGGCGACGCGCGCAGGCGGGCCCGGGCCGGGCCTGGCGCCCGCGGGCTTCCCGCTCGTGCCCAACTCCATGTTCTCGCACAGCATCATGTACATGAGCCACTACATCCCCGGGCTGGCCGGGCACGCGCTGCCCCCGGGCGCCGCGCCGGCCACGTCGTCGGCCGGCGGGCCCGCGGGCCTCAACCTCTCCGCGCTGGCCGCCTCCGCCGCGGACGAGCGACGTAAGCGCAACCGCACCTTCATCGATCCGGTGACCGAGGTGCCGCGCCTCGAGCAGTGGTTCGCCCTCAACACGCACCCGTCGCACAACCTCATCCTCAAGTACACCGAGGAGCTCAACCGCATGCCCTACCGCCAGAAGTTCCCGCGCCTCGAGCCCAAGAACGTGCAGTTCTGGTTCAAGAACCGCCGCGCCAAGTGCAAGCGACTCAAGATGTCGCTGTTCGAGAACGGGCCTGGCGCGGCGGTGGCGGCGGCGGCCGCGGCGGCGGGCGTCAACCACCAGCACCACCATCCGAACCCGTACCACCACTCGCCGCCGGGAAGCCGCGATTGAGCATCGCCCCTCTAAACAGTGTTCCGAGACGCTCGTGGAATGCAAACTCTACCGGCAGCGTGTAATTTTACTTAAGGACCATAGTGCAAGTGTATGTTATTCTCGTTGATTTCCTGATGTAATACTGATCTGTCAATCTTCCTCTTGGTCCCCCTAATGGCATTCCTGATTTCGGAACTACTAAGATTCTGAAGCTGTTCAATTATAATATGTGTGCTGTTGAAGTGTATAATCAAGTCAGATGGCTCGATGTTGATCCTATACTAATGTCAAATAGTTGCTCTTTGTAAAGAGACATTGTTTTGTAAACTGATTCTGGAATATGTGTGTTGTATATCAGAGTTAAAGATATCTTAAATTATGCTATTTTTCTTGAAATGTGACTATTCGGTGAGTGCAATCTCTGACAATGCCAAATGTTATTAGAGTTGTGAAATCGTGGTATTAACAGTGTGTAATCTGGAATACAACAAGTATTTGTGGAATAAGCTCCATTACCTTCAATATTTTTGAAGAATTCTATAAATATTCACTAGGTATTCCACACTTCATTTTTGTTCATTCTTAAATTTAATGAATAGTTCTATGCTTCTTTCTTCTGTAATGATTGTAATGTATGTTATGTATGTTTCTACTTTACCAGTGAGCATTCACTTTGTTTTATGAGAGAGTATTGTTCCATGGGCTTAAATGTTTGCTTTAAGACCATTGTAAATTTGACAATACTATAATGTTGTTAGAGAAACTATTTAAATATTGAATGTTTTAATTTTTGCTATACTATACCTGTTCATGTTGCGAATGTCCGGATCCCAGAACAATTTAATAAGTGCTCTGATCCATTTATCATTATTTTAATGCAGTGGGGATCAAAAAGCATTTTAAATAAAGTGTCTACTACTAGAATGTTTTATGAAATCAAAATGAACTCAGAAGTAGTACACCTGCAAACCAGGTTGCTGCGCAAATGTCTTGTTGGAATATTGGTATTTTTCAATGTGTTTGTTTCTTTTTTTGATGGGTTGGTTCCTTGTATTAAAATGGTAAGTGCAAGTATGTCTTCAAATAATACCAATTGTGTACATTGAGGTGTGTATCATTCTATGTGAGAGTATTTGATTTCTTATTTAGAAACAAACTGTGCAACTCTGAAACCAAAGAATGTCTTTTTTATAAGACTTGTACAGAATATGTAGAAAATTATATATTAAATATTAAGTATTATGTAAAAATTACCCATTCGTAATGTTGTTTAATTTGCAAACGTACCAGCATAATCTTTTATTACCCATTCCATGTATTCCATTCATTGAAGGGATTCATTAACGAAAGTAAAGTTATAAAGCCTATATTTACAAGTATTCATTTTATTTATGAAATGTTAAACAAGAGTTTCCCACTGATAGAGAACAAAAGAGCAAGAATAAGAGTATTCTGAAGATATCGCATCTGAAGACTGTTAAGGCTTCAAAATAATTAAATGCTTACAACTTTTGTGGAAGCATACGTACTTACCCATAAATATGCCGTATGCCATATCTTAATAAAATATTTTAGAAAATATACCACTCTCCACCCTTACACCAAATACAGTTTTTAGTGTTTTTTAAAGAAAAGAAAAGAAAACAAAGAAACTAAGGATATCTCAAATAACAATTTCATGTATAGTTCAAGCAATAATACAATGATGAAGGATAATCTCTATATTCTACTCTGTTACAAATACCAATACTTGTTTTGGCTTCTGATTTGAGTTTACAAGCCTATCTATCTTATATACCCATGTTTCTTCAAAATCTATATATAAATGTATTTGAAAATTATATTTATTGAGGTAACTGAGAGTTTTATGTCACATTTTTTCACTTTTGTCTTTAGTAATACCGTAATACATTTTCAAAATCTTAATTTTATTTGTATTACATATGTAAATATTTTTAATTACATTTTCTTGAAAGTGGATATGTATCAGGAACAATTTCTATTTATATGTAGAGGATGTTTGATTTTTTAAGGAAAATATCACATTAAGATTCGTTTTTAGACAGTGTCAATATGCTTAGATCAAAGTTGAAATGACTCTCCCATCAAAAAATATATTCACGAAGTACAGTTCGTTTTTTTGTAATATGATTACAGCGTTCCGATAGTGACTTTTGCCATTTCACGTGTTCTACATCACAATAAATAAAGCTTGGAACTTTAACAACAACTATAAATTCAGTAAATGACACACCAATGTATAATGGATTCGAGTATAAACTGGACCTTTAAGAGAACATAAATTGTCATTTAAACGCTGTTCTTCAAACTCCCACATCCAGTTACCAAATATCAATAGAGAATTTGCCATTGAAAGGTCGAATTTGAGCTCATTGTTATTAATTTAAGTTCTTGAAATAGACTTTGTGAATTCTTACACGTAATGAAATAGACTTTATTCTGACAAAATCACAAGCATAAGGAACCTTGAAATTGTGAACAACATGAAGTTTGAAACAGATCATAAGCCAGTACGGGCAACAATTATTATGGAAAAAACAAGGAGAAGGCACAAATATGTTGATATAATGAAAGAACCTACTGATAAAAAAACATTTGTAACACGACTAAACCAATCTCTTATCAACTGGGACAACTTGGGAACCGAAATAAAAGAAATTTACTGAAACATTGAAAATGCAAAAAGAAAAGCCACCTTAAAATCAACAATGAAAGACAAGGAAGAGAAAAGAAGTAAATTAAGAACAAAAACGTTGCTACATCGAAGAGAAAGAATGAAACAACAACAGTACCAAAATTCAATTTTGAGAATTGAATAAACAGAGCTCAACAAGCTAGTAAAACCTGAAATAAGGAAAGATTTAAAGGATTTCAGAAACAGAATCATAAAAGAAATAATGAACACTGCCAGGTCTATAAATACAATAAAACGAGAGTTGAGTGAAGGAAAACATTGGATGAAAGAAAAATACACAAAAGGCAATCAGTTGATAACTAATAGAAATAAAATTATATCACAGGACTCATTTTTCTATGAGAATATCTTCAGCAGTTCATTGGATAACTACAATGCAACATTGGAAGAAATAAAAGATATGTTAAATGGCAGTACAGTTGGAAACAATGAAGCAACACCCTCCATTATGCTGTGTGAGGTCGAGGCAGCTCTGAAAGAACTATAAATGGGGAAGACTCCAGTTGAAGATGCAATTTATAATGAACTTCTGAAAATAGGATCAGAAGTGATATTGAAACCTCACACAAATCTGTTAAACCTCATTCTTGAAAAAGAAGAATTGCGAAAAGAGTGGCTTTAAAGTACTGTCTTCCTGATTCACAAAAAAGGAAACAGAAACGATATAATCAACTATAGACCAATAAGTTTATAGCTATGTGTTTACAAACTATTCTCCAAAATAATCAATAGAAGAATCAGCAACGTCATTAATGGACAACAACCTAGGAGGATTTCGCGGACACTTTTCTACAACCGACCACCATCAAGTCGTCAACCAATTACTAGAAGAAGCTCAAGAATATATCCTCAAGATATATTTGGCATTTATCGACTTCAATAAAGCTTTCGACAGAACTGAACACCCTGCAGTTCTACAAGCATTAACTACACAAGGTGTTAATAAAAAGTATGTTAGACGTTTAAGTAAAACGAATACAAATATCTGGGCAAAAAGTAAAGACTGAGTTAGAAGCGCCAATATTCAAACTGCAAAGGGGTGTTTGCCAAGGAGTTCCGTTATCACCGAATATTTTCATAAGTGTACTAGAATCAGTCTTTAGGAATATCACAAACGAATACGGCCTAATTATAAATGGAAGAAAATTAAAGAATTTAAGATTTGCAGACGATGTAATAATGGTCGCAAAATCCCCAAAAGAACTGCTCTTAATGAAATATTCGGTATGTGCAACAATGTACGTTTACAAATATACACTACCAAAACTAAAATTATGATAAACTGGTCCGCTATACCCATAGACTACGTTGATGATTATGTGTTGTATTTCGAACAAATAATATCATTCCAAAATGAACAAAAAGAAGTTGATATTCGGATCTCTAACGCCTATCAGGATTCTATAGTGTATCATTTATATTGAATAACAAAAAAGAAGACATAAGAATAAAAAGCCAAACACTTCACAGCTGTGTGTTACCTGTCCTAATTTACGGGGCACAAATATGGTATCTTAATGTAAAAGAGCGAAATATGATAGAGATATACGAAAGAAAAATGGAGAGGAAAATTTTGAACATGAATCTAAGAGACAGAGTCAAGAATGTTGACATTAGAAGACAGACCAAATTAAAAAACGCAACCCAAGAGGCAAACATATTAAAAGGGAAATGGAAATGACATATCAGCCAACTTGTCCCGGAAAGATGGACACACGCAGTCACCCAGTGGGACTCACGAATAGGCTGGAGACGTGTAAGAAGACCAAGAGAAAGGTGGCAAGACGAATTTGATAATGAAATATGTAACTTTAGGTAGAGACAGGGTAATGTGGAAAGAAGTGACAACGGAAACTCTAGAAAGAACAAGTACATACATAGTACAGATTAGGAGTGTATATGCTCCATTTTAAAATAAGTGAGAGTTGTTAATGTGTCTAGCAAACTACTGTTTAACTAACGTATTTGCAGATCCCGATGTAGAACTACTTCTCTAGGAACGTCAGAAGAACCTGAATACGTTTTGACAGAAATGTTATTTTCACATTTTGGAATCACACTGTGAATGCTGTATGTTCCTGCATAGTTTTTAATTACATAAAGTCTTTGGGTGTTTAAAATTTTGTCTTCTTTATGTTCTTGTTTACTTGTAAATGGAAATAAAATTCCTTCAACGTTAGTCTGTGCTCTTTCGAAAAGTTCTTTGGCATTCTTGATCTATGTTCCTCGGATACTAGTGTACATAGCAAGCCTTTTAGTTCTTCCGCCTACGCCGTCTCAGGGACCCTTGCCATGGCTGGTACCAAAGAAATGCCATTCAGCAGATGATTGAAATCACACTTGTTACACAACAAGTTAATGAAGTTCTTACAGGTGAATAACCAAGAGGAGTTAAAAATTTATTTATATTACTGATTGCGATCTGTTCTTCAATTCTTGGTGGCACATACTCCTCCTAATGGTTGATATTTTTTCTTCACTTACTGTCGCTGTCTCAAGTGTATAAACTCTGTAAGTTATTTTGATGATTTTCACCTGCACCCATAATATACAAAATCTCCCCCTATTAAATTAGGCAAGTATTTTCAGATCTATGTCACTTTTCTTCTTCCTTGTCGCTTGCAATTCTTTCGTAGTTTAAACGGATTGAAATACCACAAACTATTAAATCGTTCATCGTTCCACAATAAAGTTTGAGAGATAACATAATTAAGTAAGAATATTACCCTTTACCAAAAAAGGTTGGTTTTGAAATTATAAATATTTGTTTTAATTTATTGATGGTTTTCACATTTATTTAATGTGAAAATTCTTAATAATGCATTAACTATTTAAAATATGATAATTTATGCGTGCAATGGTATATCTCTCATTTTGCTTCTATGAAGCACGTGCAAAATAGAACATTTTTAATTATAACCTACATCAAAATATTGGCGTATATTGATTGTTGTGGGAAAACCATAACTATGACTGATATGTAACAAGTGAACTGTTCATTACGAATGCACTAACATATTAGAAAAAAATTACGTTAAACCTCACTGTCATAAATTTTAAATCTGGAATAGAATGACCTATATGTATGTGACTTGTCACAAGAAAATTTTCAATTGAAGTAAAATAGAAATCCTATAAAAATCTGAATAGCCATAACAACTTATCTCATCTACAAAAACCTCCTATTTACTACAGGATTGCGATGAGTTATTCACTGATATTAGTGTTTCGTTAATTAATCAATCTACCCATGCTACACAGTTCTACTAGTTTTCGTACATATAGACGTTGCTCTCATGGTTCTTCACGTAGTCCAAGTGGAAGTGCGAGATAAGCCTTGATCTTCTACCATTTTCTCCTGACCAAAGATGAACACATGGATTTCGCTTGTTACACATCTCGGTGTCACGAAATTCAAGAACAGATGATTCATAAAAACATGGTTTGACGAACATTTTCAAAATTTTCAAACAAGATTGTATAGGAAACAACGCTATTTTATAATTTTACCTCCATTACTACATCTTTCGAAGTTGATCTGGATCGGCGAGATGGTTAGATGAGGTGCGGGCACAGGATTCCCAGTTCAAATCCAGATGTGGACATGGAACATGCTTCACTGCCTGCTGACTGCGTTGTCGTGAAGAACCTATCGTCCTTCTGAAACTATATCCAAGGAACCTGCCAATGTGTGGGTGTCTAATATGTGGGCCATGAAACATCTCATTGAGACGATAAGTGTACCAGCCCTAAGAAATGATAAACTGCTAAAAAGTTAGTAATCGTGCACTCAGTGCTGTGATTGTGACAGTGGATTACGTAACTGAGGAAGGATTTTCTCGAAGCCGAATGTAAGAAAAGCAAATACTTTTCACGTATCAAGAATACCGTGATACGTGAAAAGTATTTGCTTTTATTGTCTGTAATAAACAATATGTAGTAGTTCAAGAAGTTTATTACATTCAGATTTGATCTTATTGTTGTTTAAGTATTCATTTTTACAATAGTGGCCTGCAGCATCAGTAATGATGCTGAACAAAACCGCCTAAAGGGGTTTTCCAAAAAGTAGGACGCACACTGCTCAAGAAGAGCAAATAAACTTCTCTCGTATAACAGTAAAATAAATTAAAATTTTAACTAAAACAATCTTCACAAATATGCAAGTAGAATAGCGATTACGGTTGCACAGTACGACAGTTCTTTATATACCAAGAATATACAAAACGTTGCCTTTCCTTAACTAAGCACGTGAATAACGAATATTTAATGGTCGAGGGGGCTCTTTCTTGGAGCCTTGCTGTGGCATGACGTTAGCTGGGACGTAAGCAAAGATGCACGAAGTTTGAGTATTCAGTTTGTACTCGCAATATGAGGATAATAACAGTAATAAATATTTTCATTTTTTCAATCAAATTCGAAAGTCTTTCATTGTATTTGGATTTTTCTCGAGTTCCTGGGTATGTAACAAAACCATAGACACTTATAACATGGTCAGAGATTTCTTTGAATTACTGCGCGCATTCGAAAATAGAAATATATATGTTTTTTGTATTTTTCCCGAATTTAGGAATATGTAAAGAAACCATAAAAACCTCCCATAGGTCTGGAGGCTGCAATGTTTTCTTTTAATTTGCTGGGAATTTCGTAATACAGATTTAATTGAACAAATTAATCGCTAAGATTAATGTTTGTGATTTTACGAAAACACACATTGAGGATCTCGCAGACCATGAATCGTTTAACTATCGTGTCATTTAAAACCAATCAGCTTGTTCAATAATATTCCTTAAGTCATTCATTCTCTGATTGAGAAGAGAAGTAAGACATGTTTGTAATACTGCAAAAAATAATGCTTTTGAGAAATTTCATATCCGCAACAGCTTTATATTTTTTTCACTTACATAAATAAATCGTATATTAACTTTTGTTTATGCAACTCAGTTAATGACTTCGAATCAGTTATTGTCATTTCTCACAAAAAATCCTATAATATAAACACTTTGGTGCAACAAAGGCATCAGAACGTCCAAGACTTATGAGGAAGTAAATGCTAAAGTAAAAGAGAATTATTTTGTGAACTATTTTGGTAGTGATATTTGATTAAAAGTTGGTCTAAAAAATTCTCTTCTTTTGTTTGAACACGAAAATTGATTGGAAATAAATTTACCCACTTCTTTCAAATGCACGCCAATAGATAAAGCGAGTATTCCCAATTCTAAATAACGTTCGTACAACTTCAAATGACGCAAAATCTACTACTTGATACACAATATTTTACGCTCCGAGTACGAGCGTAAAGTTCGAAGATCAATACAAAGGAAGGGTCCACGCGCCTTCCTTGACAACAACTTCACGAGAAGGAAAACGCAGCACGAAAGCAAGTTGGGGCTGCCAAAGACGCCTATCGCCTTCCCCCACCCGCGACTCCCACTGGCCACTCCCAACCCGCCCGTCCCTCGCCCCTCAACCCCCCACAACCCCACCTCACCCCTCACCCTTCCACCCCCATCCCCACTCCCACTCATTCTCACCCACCGTCCTTAACCCCACCATTAGCCGTTCCTGCCCCCCACACGTCCCTGTACCATCGCTTTTTTCCTGTCCTTTCACCAGTGCGTCACCGTCCACCCCTTCTACATCGACTTTCGCCTCAATTCATTTTCACAGAACACTCTCTCCGACCCCTGCTCACTGGCCCTCCTCCGCCCGGTCTTTCCCGCTCCCCTTCACTTCCCTTCGCCGGGAATACCCGCCCGTTCAGCAGGCGGCTGTTCGCGCAACTTTCCTTACGCTCGGTTCACTACTACGCTGTACTATCGCTGCGGCTCCGTAAAGTCAGCTGCGCCGCCTCAATGAGAAGTCTTCATCAACGGCGAAGCCCGTGGCGGCTTTTCGTGAGATGAATTTCATGAAGCAAACCTTAACGTCTCCACCGGCGGTTCCGATTTGTTCTTGCGATCGGTGAGAAAACTTGCTTGGAAATTGATGCAAATATCCAAGGAAAGTTAGACATTGGCGTCACAGAACCATGCAGGAGATCTCAAGCCTGCCTGATTTTCGATAGGTGCTTCTCTTGAAATCATGAATCGTTCTTGACCGCGTTGGCCGAGAGCCAACTGAAGAACTGCGAAGGGGAGGAGATATGTATTGTCACATGCGGAGTGGAATCTGTCTGCTTTCAGGAAAGGACGACCTTACTAACTTTGCTTTTATAACATTGCACATGAAGAAGTGCAATAATTTTACTATGTGTTTAGATTCTGTATTTAGGACTTTTTTGTGCTGAATTCTGATAATATGTGACATAATAATGCAATGTATTTATTGAAAGACTATAGTCAGAATTAAAAGTAATTGGCAATATTGCAGGGAGATACCGACTTTAAACTACATTTACCGAAGTTTACAATGGCAGTATTTGGGTTTGAAATATAATATCTTGACGTCTACTTTATATTGTCAATTAAGAAATATTGTTATGACAACATAACATTTTAAAGGTAGTAATGTAAAATCAAAAACATATTTATTCAACTACAGGATAATAATGTATCTAGCCGTACCAGGGTAAATATCACTAACTTTATAAATCATTGCATTAAAAAAGAAAATAATTTCATACTCTAATCGAAATTCAGTGAAATTTTGAACTGTGCATTTTATCATATAGAAAATGTGCACGCGTACACATTCCAGAAATGCATTTCTATTATTATTGAACAGAAATATTTGGATTGTTAGGTTAAATATCACCAAATATAAAATTGCCAATTGAAGTTTACAGATATTTCGGGATTCTGCACGATGCTGACTGCCAGTGCTAGGGTGTAGGGGCACCCAGAAGAGCTAAACCTCATAAGATGTAGACGTTCCAATACCTGTATTATTACCTAACGAACTCAAATTTGCCCTTGTGCCTCGGATGACTCGTTTCCGCGTTATGCACGATTGATATGAAATGAAACAGTAATGTTTTGAGGACGTAACTGGACAGTGTGTCGCGGGTTGCATAAACACGTTTCTACAGAATTCTACAAATTTCGTCTTGTATCTTTTTTATACAAATTTTGAAGGTAATCCCTATACAACAATATTAATTTTACGAGTTTTTTGTTGATGAAGTGTTATCAAAAGAACCTAATTTGCAGCTTCCCTTAAGGTTTTAATGTAAGGAACAATAGTGACTTTATCTCAGGGGAAGGAAGGAAAGAAAGTCCTCTTCACATTATTTTCCTTTTCTGGATGTACAAACCAAATAAGATATTTAAATAAATGTTTGAGTTAGAGTGCAATGTTTGAGTTCATATCTATGAGGAACTTTTGTTTTGTCAAACTACGCCCGGGTTTCAGATATGCGAAAACGATAGAAATTACTGGAAGTCACTTTGAGAAGGAACATTAATTTTATAGAAACAAGATATCTAGACGAATCATTTGAAAAGTCAAAGTAATAATATAAGAAGAAAAACATTATGAGAATAATTATAATAATATTAAAAACAAATAAAAATACAATAAGTAATATTCCATTGGAAGATTGTTATTTAGTGATGTCCTTTATCTCTAATATCAGCCCTTAAGCAAGATCACAGTCAAATTACGTTAATGTCACGTTCACTGTTTTATGTTTACAAAAAGTAAACATAACAAAAAACATTACAAAAAGTAAACGCTTTCATACATCAATGCTTTTGCATCCCAATTAATGATCCAGAAAAAAAGTAACGCGAAGAACGCCTAAATAAACCATTTTAAATTATTCAAGTAGTTCACAGAGTCGAACATTAAAATTTCACACTAAAAAACTTTCTTTATGCATTCCTGACACAAAAGAGGGAAAAGTTGGCATTTCCAGTCCAGAATGACTGAACAAAAATCAATACACGTGGTCAAAGACGAGTATAATCGACAAAATATCTCAGTCAGAATCTTGAGAAAAAAGCGAAGAAATATCCTGAGGGGCGGAGCTGGCTGCCAGAAGAAGAGACAGCCAGCCCCTCTCGAGCTCAGCCGGCTGACCCCGCTTCCGGCTTCCCACCCCGGCGGCCCTAACCGTCTCCGTCCCGTCAAAGTAAAACTTTCATAAACCTGAGCCTTACTAACTAAATAGAGAAAAGTCTTAAGCTAGGAAATACCGCTACCAAAAAGCCTTCCTTCCTTCCTTGGTAGCTTAAAAAAGTCTGATTTTTTTGCTCTAACAGTAAACCGTATTAGAGAAGTCATCACGAAAAGGTATTTTCAGCCTCTATGGCAACTTGATAAAGTAGCATTTGTAGCAGGAGATAGCCAGGGACTAACCTAACTTCTTAAGCTGCTCAAGAAGAGCAAGCTGCGGACGATTCCGCCGGGACGCCAAAAAATGAAGCATAGCTTGGCATCTCGAGAGTAGTGGCTGGGGCAAAACTGCGCCCAAACCAATCCCATACAGCTTTGTAAGTGTATAGTTGTGTTATCGGGGGTTGAAATAATTCATGGTTCTTTTTGCTTAGTTATCTCACTGACATAATTTGGAACGCCTATTTATTTCTCAATTTAACCATTTGAACAACTATTCTTTGAAAATGGGATTCAAGATATTGTCATTTGACAATAGTTTATATTAAATATTATTTCAATGAATTTTTTAGATACATAGTAAGAAAATATGAAATACTGTCGCTTTATCTTTGCGTCATAGAATAGCTAATAAAATACGTTCTAACTTCTATTGAATGAGTACCAAAATGGAATTGGAATGGAATGGAATTGAACGGATACCAAAACGGAATGAGTGACATTTCGTTAATAATGAGAGATCTGTTTATTTAAAGTAAACAGTAAAATGTATCACTGTAAAGTAGTGGTACTTTGTTTCATCGTTAAAACCACGGCATTTCAATTGTCGATTAAAACCACGTAAATACATTGCTACTGATATATAGCTTAAAATAAACACGATTTTCTGAGAATTAATAACATGTCACTTATACTATTCTGGTTTTCACCCATTCAAGTGTAATTATGCACAGTAACGAAGTCGAGAATTCACTTCACTGCTACATAGAAGCGGAAACATTCTGATTATTGGAAATCTAGATATTAACGTCATTTTTATTGTTACGAAGTCATTGATGCGCAATTATTTGTGTTATGATTGTGTAAAAAAATAAAGAAAAATGTAAAGAAGTCGAAAAAACAATTACTTTTAAAAGAAACCAATACTAAAAAGTTGGAACCCCTTCTTCTATATCATTAATAGGACTAAAATCAATATTTCTGCTCACTATGACTCACATTACACATTACATTTTGCATGTGTCTGTAGAGACAAAAACATTTCTGCTTTCAGAAACGAGTAGGAAATGTACACGTTGAACGGTAGACCATAAATCGATCTTCTACGATGCGTGGGTGGTTGAGAGGTCAAACTCAGACGCTGCTGAAAAGAAGAATCACGCCAAACACCTCGGGACCAGGGGAGGCTGCAAAACCTCCACTGACAAAAGTCCAACGTGGATGCTCCTTCGTTACGACGATCGTGAGCCGCAGCGCCCTTTGCGTCTCTTTTCTTCGTCGCCGCACAGGCTCCCTGCACACCGCTCCTATCGCCTCCATCCCCGCCCACGCCCCGCCCACGCCCCGCCCCAGCCCGTGCCTTTCGTCTCCGCCACCGCTGCCGCCGCCGCCCCCACCGCCTCTGTCTCGGCCACCATCTCCGACTCCCCCGACAGCACGTCTTGAGCCGCTGTTTAACCTGGCCGGCGAGGTTCAATGGAGAGGGTCTAGCCACGCGCTCGAGGGCCCATGAGCGTCTTCGGCTCTAATGCCGAGCAGGGATAATGAACGTAATCCGATTTTTCCAATTAAAAACGACAAAATTCACCCCTCCTCCCTTCGCTGAGGGATATTATTTTTTGTAAAGTAAGATATTAAATTGAAGATATAGCGCTCTTAATGAAGTAAAAAAATATATACTTGCGAAGTTCCTTTGTAGATTGCCCCGAAAATCGACCTTAAGCTGCAGCATTGTCAGGAGATTAGGCGGGCCTGTTGAAAGACAACAAGAGAACAGCGATGCGATTGACGCCCGCCGGCGGGAAACTGGGCAGTGCGACCGCTGTCATCAAGGCGTCCTCTTGAAATGCTGCCAAGGAAAGAAGAGATGAGTAGGTGACATAAGCGAGCGATCAGTTAAATTTATTAACTGATCGCCTATACATCTCACATCACAAGCTAAAAACTGCCTCAAGTGTTCCATCATATATTTTTCAAAATGAGCAATTACATGGCTTTGCTGTTTTCTTTTTTCCACCAAACCACCTTGAGCCGACGTATATATTTCATTTTAGTGGGTTGAATCGAAATGTGCAAACTATTTTTTGTGACAGTCAAGATTCTTTATAAATTGTACATACAAATTTCGAATTTTATAGAAATATCTTATTTTTGGCTCTGCTTTTAAATGTTGGATACTCTGTAGAGAATAATCAAATATGACAATTCTAAATATTTAAAATTTTACAGCATACGGAGAAAAATATAAACCTTGAATAGGAATATTTGTCCTGCCATGGTAGACTGTCCCGTTTTAACACTTCTTTTCATTACTGAAAGAACATATTAGGTATTCGTGGTAGAGTTCTTATTGGCTCTAGTTTTAGTATGAATATGTTTTTTTATCATGCCATGCGCGAAACGCGTTTTCTCGTGCTGGTTTTCCGTGTGCGAAATATCGCGAAGCGTGTGCGAAGCATATGTAACGATTCGCAATTGTCTTCCGTCTTGACGACGTCTTTGTTTATTATTTACAAACAATAATGTTACGACACTGACTGGAATCCAATTACTTTTTTACAAGTATGGCATTTCTAGTTATTTGATATTTAATTTATATTCCTTTCCTTGACGCATTGTGTTTCGCTCACAGCGAGGTAAAAATTAGTATGATGGGCGCGAGGTGATTCGCACCCTTGTTACGTAAACTACAATTTTTGTATTCTAATTCAATTTGTAATTTTACATTGACATAAATAGCAACTAAGATGATGTTCTTGTTTTCTTCAGACCAATGGAATTCCAAACTGAATGTATGGGCGAACGCCAGTCAACTCAACATTAATTTTTTACAGAAAGAAAACAAATTACTGTATTCTATAATATTTATATTACAAATAAACCGCAGACTCAACATAGTCTGAAAAAAGAAGGAGAAATACTAGATGAAATTAAATAGTTTTGTGACAAAAAAACAACAAACAAACAAACAAAAAAAACATGCAGGTAGTTTGAACGTAACAACCAGAACATGCAGGTCGTTTGGAGATTACTGTCGATTTTTTGAGTAAATTGTAAAATGCACATAATTGTATTTTTATTATTTACGATATTAGTGTAGTAAAGCATCTGATTACAATACGAGATTGGAAAATTGCCAAACCATGCCGTTAGGTCGAGTTCGGAAACCAATTGAGTATTGTAATAAGATGTTACGAAACAAATGTACTTTTTAACCACTTTGTACAAACATTTTAACCACTTTGACAGATTTAATGTGAAATTTCGTTCTACACCTTCAATTAGTATTCGCATATTTTTCTCATGTCCGTAAAGTTAGCATACACACTTATCACAATTTTGAAAAACTGTATCCCAGAATTCTGTTCTAATTAAAGACTAATTTATATCCAAATTTAAAAATTTTCTACTAATGCACAACATCGAAATTTTCAACACTAAAGGTGGGTACGCTAACTTAACGTTAAGTTAGTATACCCACACAAGAAAAACGCATGATACATAAAAACTAAATGTACCAGACGTTTGCCCGAATTAAAGACTAATTTATACCCATATTCAAAAATTTTGAAAATTTCTACAACATCGAAATATTCAACACTAAAGGTGGGTACGCTACCTTAATGTCAAATTAGCATACCTACACAAGAAAAACTTAACGTTAAGTTAGCATACTAACACGCGAGAAAGGTGTGTACCTCTCGACATAAGTGAAAATAGTTCTGATTTGTAAATAGCAGCAACTGTTATTTTGGAAAAATGTTTACCCAACAAATAAGGAAAGAAATATGAGAGTGAGTATTCAGTTTTTAAATATTGGCGTCGGAAAAACGTTCATTCCACATTGGAAAAAGTTTTGATTGTTTACTTTTCTGGCAAGTCAGAAAAGAAGAAAGCCAGAAGTCTTTGGTCCCGCAAATTTATGTGAAAAAAAGTATAATATCACTTAAAGGCAACATTTATATCAAATGTAAAAGTAAGCTTCCGCGGTTCGAGTCCACGTCCTCTTGGCTGTCCGGGTGACGGCGCATTGTTTGGCTCAGAGGCCGACGTTTCGCCTGACATGTCTCAGGCTTCCTCAGGAGAGTGACGTCTCGGTGCTGCGCGTCCTATCGGTCAGCCAAGAAAACATTGATATCAGTACGGTTACTCAGTTATTAGCGTTTTTAAAAGTGGAAAATGTAGAATATAAGACAAAGAAGTCCATATAATATTTAAAAGAAGAGTGAAAGTACACTATTACTTTACCACTCTAGTGTTGAAAAAACACACTAGAGCGGTAAAGTATTTCGTTACGACACTGATTATAATAAATTAATGTTTCACTTTACCTAATGAAAGTGTATAAAATAATGTGATCTATTTCTTATACATAATTATTTATTTCTTAATCTAATATATACATTTATACATACATATATACATTTATAGATTTCAATTGCCGTCTGGCTTAGAGTAAGTTCTTACTTCTATGAGTATTATACATATATACATATATTTTTTATAATTCATAAATCTATGCGAGATCTACGCAGGGACTCCAGCTTGTCGTCTGGTGTTGTTGCAGATCTTATTTGTTGTTCCGCAGCTCCTGTGGCACGAGGTGGAGGAGGACGCCTCTGCGGACTCTGTCCCGCGCTATCTGTTTGTACTCACGCGGGGCCAGGTGTATATTGCCGGTGTGCGTGTAGTAGCATGCCGCACTGCCATCAATGGCCTCAGTGATTATTTTTCCCTTAAAGCTTTTAGTTTGAGGCCATTCGCAACTTTCTTTAGTGCGGCGTCACTACCCGCACACCATTCTCCCAGTGCCCCTATCACAAGTGGGAGTACTTCGGCGCTGTGGTAACCGACGGTAATGAGGTGGGCGCGGGTGGCTTCGTATTTTTGGCACTTCTCTTCTAATTTCTTCTCAAGTTTGCCTTCTCGTGCGTCAGCCACCGCGAAGTCTACCACGAGTGCCATTCTGCCCCGCGCGAGTACGAGATCAGGGCGACTGCTGTCCACCACTGCCTGATTCTCCCGGAGCACCTGCCACCCCGCTGCAATGGCTGCTTCTTTATAAATGGCCCCGATGTTGTTGTGTAGGGCGTTCCATAAAGGTGACAGGTAGCGGCACCCCGTGGTAACGTGACCAATGTTCTCGGTTGCTGGTTGCCCGTTGTTCCACGTACATTTCATTCTACAACTTTTGGTCACGTTTCCTGGGCAGCAGTTGAGAGCTGGAGAGGAGTTGATCCTGGCCGGAAAAAGAAACTTATAGGTGGGAATTTTCATGTTCCTGCCAGACTGTAGGAAGTAAGTAGATTCCTTCCCCAACCCTTTGAGAGCGCTTGCATATATGCCTTGGGCGGGCTGTTCCAGCCAGCGCTGGGAGTGTGCCCTATGGAAAGCGTCACGTAGGCGTCTCACCAGCGATGACCGGTCCTTGGCGCTCAATGTCACTCTATTCTCATCTCCATTCCCCTCCTCCGTGTTCGTCCCCAGTCGGCAGGTGACTGCATCACCGCAGGTACTGGTGGAGTCTCTGAGGGCACCAGTATCCCCGGCGGTGCTGCTGCAGCCCGAACCGGTCGAGAAGGTTCGGGGATGGGACTCCACACCGGCGGCACCGTCCGCACTTGCTCCTACGGTTGGTATCAGCTCCGGGTCGATGGCCCCGACAGGAGAGGGAGTGCTAGGGGTCGCTCCTCGCGGTTCCGCTATGCTGCGCCCAGTCGGGCCCAGCGGGGGTTTCGTCCGTTCGTACGCAGGTAGGGGGAAGGTGTGGGGAAGTGTGATGTCAGGAGTGTGGGTGTTCCCTATTTCTGTGAAATTCCATTCTAGTTTTAGGCGTTTGGATGCCTGCCTTGCCCGCGACCAGAATGTTAGCGGTCCATAGAAATGTGTGTAAATCCTTATCTGAAAAAATTATTTATGTTAAGAATCGAAATAAGTCGTTCAACATTTCTGTCTGAGCTAGAATTTAAGTCGATTCTAAACAGTATCCAATTAATCTGGCTTCTCAAAATGAAACAATTAAGTTGTTAACGCACGCCGGCTATAGAAGCTGATTTCCAACATTAAATATTTCAAGAAACATATTATGAGTCATTTGTCTTGGCTATTTTCACGTTTCCTCAAAATCTCCGCGTGAAATACATCAGTAATGTTTGAAATCTCCGCGTGAATATATCAGCTGTGATCCGGCTCGAACGCATGCTCGCGGAATAAAATATTTAGATAGCCGCCAAGGAATTACGATAATGTGCTGAGGGTCAGAAACCACAAACGGCGCCGAGGTATCCGAAAATATCTTCTACACCGTGTACGACGCCAGCGGCGATCAGTTGGTTATGCCGTTGATTTACAAAATGCGAGCAAACGGCGTCTCATGGGAATTGTTTTTGTTCCAAGAATTCTTCTCCCGCGACGGTCTGGACAGTGCTGCGCCATGTTAGCACGCTGCGAAGTAGTTTTAAAAATTTTCTTAGATATTGTGTTTCACTCTCTGCAATGGAGTTCGCGGAAAATTAAGCACGGGGTGTTTGAAATTCATGATCATGGCCTAGATTATGCTTCGGAGTGATTGTAATTGTTTATTCGATGTTAGGCGCCAAATTTGAATTAATTTCGGGGTATATATGGTAATAATGTACGTTTCACATCTGATTATTCTATATAAACGTTTTTTAACTTGGTCCACAGACTTTATTCTGGAGATAAAATATTCTAAAAATCAAAATTACGTGGAAAGAATATTTTCTACTTTTTGCAATAAATAATTCCTAGTCATGATAAACGCGTATCATTGTCGGAAATCGCCAATCGATTGCTACATGAAACAAGCTCAATACCGATTGCCAACATGCTACTCACCCTATTGTCACCTCTCGGCGTTAATAAAGGGTTGTTCTCGGAGCAGTGGGGAGAGAGAAAGAGAGCGCTTAATCTCCAGCCCCCGATGCGGGACGTTTCTGTACATCCGCCACCCACGCTTCACAGCCCCACACCACACTGCGGCGGCAGCCTCAATGCCAGGCACATCCTCTTACTCTGATACAACTATCTCCCACAGCGCCACCCGACTCTACTCAAGACGCGTCCTGCCTCCAGGGCAACCCATTGCTGCCCAAGCCGCCACTGATGCCGTCTTCACTTTACCACAACCATTATTGTGCGTTGTTCGTCTCTCGCCTTTGCTGCTCACCAGAAAATACTTGTCACATTTAAAGATGCGGTCTCTGAAAGACCAAGTAACATTGGTTGCATTGGGATAACCCAGAAGAAATGTGGAAGAAGTGGAAGAAAGAATTCAAGAAGGAGCAACCCCCAAAAAAATACAGTAATACGGTGATCTGGTTGAAAAAATAAACATTTAGAATAGCAGAACAAAGAACAAAAGAAAGCATATGACTGAGAAAATCCCTGAGACCTTAATAAAATAGTTCAACGTAGTACAAAACATGGTAATGTGAAGATTTCTCAAGAAAAATGAAAAAAAAAGAAGTGGAAGAACATAACAGTTGTAGGGCAAAATGATTGTTACAGGTCATCCATGATATGACCAAGTAGTTTAAACCAACAATGGAGCATGTTAAGGATGAAAATGTGAATATACGAAATAATAAGATGCAAATATGGTAAGAATACACGAGGAAGCTGCTCGAGAAGCACTCACACATAGAGAAAAAATAAATTTAGATAATTATGAAGAAGATCAAGGTATTTTAAGAGAGGAAGTACCTTGAATGATAAAACAACTTACAAATCAATTTTCTAGGTATAGGTAATATGCCAATTGAACTACTCAAAAATACAGGAGAGGAAAACATGAAAATAACACAATTATTATGTTGGTCACAGATTGGAAACGGATGATATTTATCCCCAATACAAAAAAAAAAAAAAAAAAAAAAAAAAACAGCAGAAATTATTTTGCCGACAATAAAACAAATGTATTTACCACACATCAGTACGATTATCCTCAAAAGTGTTATAACCGTATGTAGAAAGAGAACTAGGAATAGAACAGGCTGGTTTGAGAAAAGAAAGAGGCACAAGAAATCAAAAAGAAGCCAACCTAAAATAGATCATCTAAGAACTCGAGAATTTCAAAAACATATACTATGTGTACGAATACTATGTGTAGTTTTTTCTGTTCAACACAAGATGGTCGAAATGCCAGCATCATAGCCTTTGAAGCGGCGTCATCAGTGCAGCCGAGATAATTTGAATCCAGCTTATAGCTCTCATTAAGTCAATTTACAGAATTCGAGAGTCGAAATTACTAACAAATGAAGAAGAAAAAATTGTTCCAAGTCAACAAAGGAGTAATTCAAGCTTGCATACTGACACCAGGACTATTCAATCTGTTAAAAGAACTCATCAAGATAATGACCAACGTAAAACAAAAGAAAATTAGGATCAGACAGCAAATCAATTTTTTAAGACATGCTGATGATGCCACGCTCATTACAGATAATAAAATAACTAGAAATATTAGTATTCGAAGTAGCAGAAGAAAGTAAAAAACAAAAAACAAAAAAAACAAAAAAAAAAAACGCGACAAAATCTCAATTTCAAGAAAACCATGAAAATTGGCAGGAAAGAAAACTTATCGAAGAAGAGGTTCGCATACTGGTTGAAGTAAAATACTTAGGAATTACGGCAACAAGCTCTAGGTACTGAATAACTAAAGATAAGAACAATAATACCAATTAAAGCGGAAGTAAATTTTAAAAAAATCATAAATATGGAGGAATATCACGTAAGACCAAAATCCAACTGATCGAGAAAAAAATATTTCTCCAACGAAATATTTGCAAAAACTGGAAAGGCAGAAAAAGCACTAGATACGTTTGTAATGTGGGCATGTAGAGAAAATATTGAATGTAAAATGGGAAGATAAAAAAAGGCAAATGCAGAAATGTTGGAAAAAATAAAACCAGAACTTTCTCTAGAATTAAATTGAAGAACTAAATTGAAATTAAAATACTTTGAGCATATTACGAGGAGAGTAGAATCCCTGTAAAATGAGATTATGCTTGGAATGATAGAAGGAAGCAGGAAGAGGGTAAGAAAAAAAGGGGCCACAAATAATCAGGGCCAACTTCACATGGCCATATATTATAAATTGTGTTCAATGAAGTGTGATTATACGATGTCTCAAACAGAAGGAAGAAACAGTTTGAGTGAGTAGTGAACAAATGAGAGTTAGGATAAAGAAGGATCGTGTGCGACCAATGGACTATATTTCTGTTCTTAAGTAAAGCTCTAAAGAACATATTCGCTGTCGTCAAAGCTATGCCATTACTACTATCATCTTTGAAGAATACCGGCCTAGTCAACACCCATACACTCATTCCTCTCTCTACCGAAAGCCGTCCGTAAACTTTTCATTAAAGTTCCGCCCCATGCAACCTCTTCACCACTGCATCCTACTACCTGCATCATCGCTCCCATCAGAATGTGTACCGGGACTACCGCGGCCACTGTTATGGCGTGACATTGCGTTCCTTTCCATCACACCTACCGACTTCACACGTATCCTTGGTCTTGAGCATCGCAACGCACCTCGTCTTGCAATTCCTCGCGAGAACCACCACCCCTCGAAGTTGCCGCCACCCTTGTCGCCTCCGCTGCCGCCGCCGCCGCCGCCTGCGCGCAGGAAACCCCGGCGGTGGGTGCACAGGCGGCGGCGGAGGCAGATTCCGCGCGCGCAGATACGACTCCCGCGCCCGCTCGTCACTTGTCGTCTTGGAGCGCGCCGGCGCAACAGGAAGCCCGCGCGAGTGACACGCTCTATATCTTAGCTTAGACTAAGTTGCGCGTCGGGCGTTAGAGAAGGAAGCGGCGCGGCGCCGCCAACTTTGACGAACAAAAGCCTTCCTGTTGCTGCAAAACAAAACTCCGCTCAAGACAAGAGGAAGATAATCAATACATTGTCGCGCACGGCGGCGGAGGCGGGGCCGCGCCGGGAGAAGAACGGCGCGCGGAGGCGCAGGCGGCGGCGAATGTTGGCAACTGTTGTAAGACGTTGACGGCGTGACAGCACGCGCCAGGCGCAAACTTCGGGTAAAGACTTGTCGCAGAAACAAGATAACCGAGTGACGTCACCGGTGCCGGCCTCCTAAACTAACTAATACCCAGCGCGTAGACGAGCGCCCCCGCCGCGCGCGCGTATTGTCGCCGAAGACAACGAGAGTCTTCAAGATGCGACGTCAGATCGGCAAGCGTGCGCCCGCACGGCGTGGACGTCTTGGCAACAAGTTGGCAAGACGCGCGCGCCGACGGTGGTGGCCGTGGAGGTGGAACACGAGGGAGGGCAGAGTGGATGGACAGGTGCCCTGCACGGCAAGTGGGAAGTGGACGATCAGTTGACGCGGGGGCGTGATAACGACGGTTGCAATGGTCTCATGTTATTAAGACTGCCACTTAATTACCTTCATCACGGGGGAAATTCAACGATATAAGGTGAAAATTTCTCACTTTTCCAGACTATGACTGAGGAAAGCACACACGCGGATGCAACCCACAAGACACATACCTTGCAACACCTCATCGTGAACGACTACTAGCAAATGATGTGTCCTAAACTCTCAAAACACGCTTTCCATGTCGACAAGGAAATATCAGTTATGTTTTTAAAATAATGTATTCTACAATCTAAAATGTAATCAGGCCACATATTTTGGAATATTTTATGTAATGAACAAGGAAAACCCTCCCACATTAAGATAAACATGAAATACAATGTTATTATATTTTATTTGTTCGTATAGAGGGAATGGAGGTGACATGCATGGTGGCATATATAAATAAAGTGCCAGAAAATGAACCGTACCAATATGAAATGGTTATATAAGCCGTCTGCATGATTATATAATTATAATATTATAACCCCTTGTCGAAGAAAGAAGAGATATACTGAGGAGGCATAGTGGTGACAATATTAACTTATAAAGTAGTGAAGTGAACCATGCAAGTGCTTCTGATAAACATTTCATAGAAACAATGCCGGTGAAGTGCGACACAGTGCTAATCAGTGTAGTGAATGGCATGCAGCTACAACCCTCCAAGTGAAGTCGTAAGTGCTGTATTGTTTGTTCTTAACAAAAGTGAGAAATAGGTAGCAACAATGGAAAAAATTCATCCCAGATAATCCAAATCAATTCACCAACCCGAGATGGAGGTGACGGTGGAGGACATCAATAACTAAATTAACACACCCGGCGCTGATGGGCAGGAACCGATTCAACTCAGCCAAACTTCAACTGTTCAGCTAGCAGAAAAAGACACCTAGGTTCTAGAAAAAGGTCAGTGACAAACACTGATATAAAGTGTGAACCCAAAAAAATAGTAGCAATCACGATAGTTACAGCGATACATAATAAAAATCTGACTCTCTTCTAATTAATGTGTCGGTCAAAAATAGGTTCGGACCTCTAAGTGAACTTGATAAGCAAACAATAGAAAATAGATTCACTCACATTAACGAACTCCCTAGTGAACAAAGTGATAACCCCAGTAAAATACCATCAATCATAGTAGCAGACATTATCCATTATAATGTATTCATAAAAGAGCTCAAATCTAAAGCCACCACAAATTTCATTGCAGATCAAAAAACTGAAATAAAAAAATTAAAATAAGTGCGAACTCACCCATGGATTTCCGAAATTTAATCAGGTATCTAATTCACACTCATCGAAGTTTTCATATCTTCAAACACCCACTGAATAAAATTTTTTTTATAGTGTTCAAGAATGTCAACTAATCCATTCCTGACCAGGAAATATATCAACACTTAAAACAACGCTTTCCATCACTGATAAAAATCACCAGACTTCACAAAGAAAACAAACGTACTCCAGTAGTTGCAGCTGTATTTACAGAACAAGACCCTATTGACAATAATTTAGCCATTAAACAAATTTGTAACCACAGAGTAAAAGCAGAAGTAAGGAAAGGTCTCTTACAATGCCAGCGGTGTCAGGATTATGGCCACACAAAGAATAATTGCAGCCACTCAATTAGCTGCGCGTATTGCTCGGGTAATCACTACTCGATAACTTGCCCTAATCGTGATCAAGTACCAAAATGTCATAACTGCCAAGGCAGCTACTAGGCCCATAATCCAGCTCCAGTTGCCCTTACGTAAAACAATACTTTGAAAAATAGAAAAACTGCCAATCGAAAGAACCCCAAACCAGAAACTCAAGCTTTTCCAACACACATACTCCACAACAAACAAATTCCCATTTCCCTCTTCTTCTCAAAACACCAATTCTCAACAACGTCACTCATATTAATTGTACCACATCCCAGCCCCACCCAAATCCTATCAACAATTCAAATCCAACCAACCTTCCCCAAGAACCACACCACAACTATACCATTATAAATACAATAATTAATGCAATCACTTCCTACAAAATCAGTGCCATAAACACACGTATACCCATCATAATCAACTCAATTCAAAATTTGTTCTCTCCCTACATTAACGAAAATTATGGCAATACAACACTTTAAAGATTTTACTCTCGTCAATTGGAATGCTAACTGAATAATAAATAAGCAAACAGAACTAATACACTTCATAAATTCACACCGCGTAGATATAATTTGCACACCGCGTAGATATAATAATCACAGAAACCCATTGAAAGGAAAAAAAAATAACATTTGTATCTCAAACTATTCAATCTACAGAGCCAACCGAAACCTAAACAAAGGAGGAGGAGTGCTAATAGCGATCAATTAAAATAATCATCATTACCCAATAATACTATCATGTACTAGTAATATAGAAACTGTTGCCATTAACTTCGAAATAAAAAAGAGCATATGGACTATAATTGCAGCGTACAATCCACCAAATCATAAACTAGATCTCAATAACATTATCAAACTATTTCAGTTAAATAACACCATACTTTTGTGGGATCTCAATGAAAAAAGTACCAACTGGGGAACTTTGAACACCAACGCTAATGGAAAAATATTAGCCCATACAGTAAATCGCACTGATTCCAAAATAATTTAACCTACGGGCTCCCATGATCGTTTACAAAATCCTGATATCCTCGATATCGGAATAACTATCACTAAAATAAAACTACTTCGTACTACATTATTCGAACTCGACTCGGACGACATTCCAATCTTGATAACTACACAACAAATACCCCCACCTAACGCCCGAGTACCAAATCCAATTCCAGTGAAAGTTGACTAAAAAAATTTCACACAATAACTAACTCAAGAATCACTCAATTCAAAGTTCTCTCCAAACCACTAGAAATAGAGAAATCAATCAATCAATCAATCAATCAACCAACTAACCACCATAATACATACCACAATTAAAAAGACCGAATTTATACCAAAAAGTACCCACAACGATTAACAATATAATCTTCCCCCACAAACAGTAAAACTAATACAAACAAAGAACAAAACTCGTAGACTATGGGCGCAAATAAAAACTCCAGTTCTTAAACTACAACTTAACATACTAATAAACATTGTACGTAAATCAATCAAAAACTTCAACAATCAGCAATTTAAAACATTACTTCAATCACTGAACACTAACAACAAATCTTTATGGCAAATCACTAACAAAATATTAAGAAAAAATAATAACACCCCCCACTAGTCACCCCAACAGTCAAAGTATATAGGTCTGTCGAGAAAGCCCAAGAATTAGCCAATTACTTTGCATCCACATTCACTCACTAAATTATACTAAACCGCACCCCAGTCATATCACAATCAGCAAAACAGCAAACGAAGAGACATACGGTCCATATCATAAAATACACTTCACATCACCTAAAGAAATAAGTAAAATCACCAAATCACTACCAGTCAAGAAAGCCCCTGAACATGATAAAATTAACAATTTAATATTAAAAAACCTTCCTCAAATAGCCATTGCATATGTAACCAATATATTCAACTCATGCCTGAGATTAGGGAACTTTCCAAAAAATGGAAAAATGCAATCATTCTTCCAATACAAAAACCAAACAAGAATGCATCTCTAACCAATAGTTACCGCCCAATCAGTTTGCTTCACACGCTCTCTAAACTACTAGAAAAAGTAATATTGAAACGATTTAAAGCGCACCTCCATAATACATGGCCATACCTATGGAACAAATGGGATTCACCTAAAAAGTATCCACTCATCACCAACTTCTCAGAATTACTGAAAACATCCAAATGGCATCCCAAAACACTATCACACAATAACAATCTTTCTCGACATTTCTCAGACCTTTGATAGAACATGGCACCCAGCATTAAACTACAAAGTAAAAAAATAGGCACTCCACATTATCTTACTAAAATCAATGCCAGCTTACTCAACAATAGAACATTTGCCGTTACAGTCGATAACCATCATTCTAATCCAAAAGCAATTAAGGCAGGCCTTCCCCAAGGCTCCCCGCTAAATCCCGCTCTTTATAACTTTTACTTAGCCGACCTACTACAGCATAGCAAAATAAAAATCGATCAATTTGCAGATGACACCGCTATATATTCTCATGCCCCACCATAAATTCAATAAAAATCAGTATGTAGTTATATCTACACCAAATCGACAGCTGGACAGCCAAAACAAGATTAAAATCAACCCGTCAAACATTGCAGCCGAAATATTTCCCTTAAGACCTTACATCCCTCCACCTCCTTATAATTTAACGAAGAACCTGTTCAATGTCACCCTCATAACAAATAAATAAAAGGCCTTTTCTTAGATTCCCGACTCAGTTGGATAAATCACATCGACAATAAAGTTATACAAGCAAAAATTAAATTACACAAACTAAAACCAACAATAAATAGATCTGCTAAATTACCGTACTATACCGCCTTATTGATTAACAAAACTATCATTCGACTACTTACTTTACGAGTATGGATCAGCGCAGCCTAATCGAATACCAAAAAACTCCACTTGATCGAAAATAGCAAAAATCAGTTCCTCCGCACCATCACGAATGCATCATGGTTCATCTCCACTTCACAACTTCATAAAGAATTCCAGTAAGAACCGCTAACAAACAACATTATTTTTTTATCCACGTAGTTCTTCTTCAACATTCCAAATATACCCTATCTAATCCCTCTAAGACTCTGCCATAACCCAATCCAGTGAACCGGCATCAAGAACAAATTTCCGTTCGATACATTCCTGAATAAATTTTCAGATCTCGACCGAATGTGAGTTATCATAAAAATACCTCTACCACCCTTGTAGTAGTGTAAGTTGTATTTTAAGTTTAGTAGTAAGTTTATTATAAATTAATTATAAGTAGATTTAAGCAATCTTAACAAATGTGGAGTGTTTTAACACTAATCTTTGTATTATTCAATCCAAAGAAAAGGTAGTGAACCGTTAAGGCACCCCTCTGATGTGAAGACTAGGGAAGTAAGTCATCAAACAATTGCAAAGTTTTTATTGTAAACTGAACATTGTACTTCAACGAACAATTAAATAAAATTTAAAAAAATACTAGAGAAGAAACGCTAAACTAAGTAACGCTTAACTTAACTTAACGCACGAATAAATGAATAGACAATTATCCGGCGAACTAGCTGACAATTCTATAAAGTGTCTGTTTAACATTATTTAGAGACAGTCACTGAGTAGTAACGCGAATAGTACGCATTGAGAATAGGGCGTAATAGAAGATATCTATGTGATGTGGGAAGAAAGAAGACATCGTAGAACATTGAAAATTCCTTTCGTTGTGAATTTAGCCTTGAAAATCCTGAATGTGCACGAAGATTCAACGTAAGCAATCGAAACATTCTATTTCAATTTGTATGAAAACAATGGCTATGGTCCGGATCAATATTGATACAAACGAGTTTATTAAGTAATGTGTTTTGATTGTGAAATAAATACTTAAAAACCTTGCAATCAATCAAATAATTCTTTAGCTAAACACAATTTCCAGAAATAGCTGATCCGCATGGACGGCCCATATGCGTATACGACCAAGTAAGTAACAATCTGTCGTATGTTGATATCTGTCGAACTATTGTGACCAGGGTTGCCCAACTGGTGGCCCTCTGGCCGCATGCGGTCAGCGATGCCCTTTATTGTAACCCGCGAAAACTTCGGCCAAAAAAGAACGTCCCTTTCATCCCTGTCGTGCGAGAGCATTGTGCGCCTAGCCGCTGACTCGCCGAGGTCAACATCGCCTTCAGTGTAAAAATAGGTTAAGTTTAGATTGAAGGACTTTTTTCTTGTAAATGCATAAAATTCAAAATCATCCCAATATGTTTCACAGCGTTATGCATGATACGATCTGATATCACGCATCTTACTCCCTACCCGTCCCAGTGTACTGGGTCAAAGTGCCGAGATCAGCAATACGGGGAAGTCAGGTAGGGTCGCCCGAGTATTGAAAATGTGGCCCGCAACCATATTAAAGGTTAGTTTTAGTTGTGGCCCTTAAGACCTTGCAAGTTGAACACCTCTGATTTGGGTGGTAAATATTATTAATATTAGTCAGCAATATTAAAAAACTAATAATAAAGGAAAACTTTTTGATTAATAAACAGATAATTGAGTAGAGCAGGGCAACATAAGCTGTAGAAAGAAAATAGATATAAATATTGGTGTAGATATTAATCATGCGAACATGCTAGCCGATCATATTAAATAATTACAATTTTCGTAATGGATTAAATTCAATATAGAGAAATGTTGAGGATTATTTAATTTCTTCTCTGAGAACCCCAACTCTGTAGAATGGTTTGTCAGAAGCGTTCAGTATCTCCAAATCTATGTAAATCAAATCGTACATTCGGTATTTTATAAGATGCCAATGAATGTGAGATCTGATTATTGATTGAATTAATGCCTTATTTTACGTGGCGAGACTTGGGCCATCAGGCCCGCTCTTCCGTCTGACCACGCAAATTTCGCTAAGCTCCTTTCACCAAGAAGGGGAGAAACGAGGTATTTCTTGGGCGACGAAACAGGCGATTTGAATTTTGCTCAGAGGCGTCATTTAGGCTTGAGGATCTTTTACATGCAAGTAATTCTACGAACATGGGACAGTCGGCTTTACTTCCTCTCCGAAGGAAGGCATACGAAGGATTTTTTCGCCCTTAAAAATCCACGGCTTCGATCGGGTTTGAACCCGCCAACTTAAATATAACAGTCCGATACGCTAACCATTACGCCGCCGCAAATTAGGACGGGAATCACCCGAGGTTTTAATTTTGTCGGCCATTTCGACACAGTTCTTTTACAGGCCACTGGCTGAAACTAGCGGCTGAATGTTCCTCGCCTCCAAAGTCAGCCACCCCAGCAGAGTTTGAATGTTGCCGTTGCAGCTGCGACTCCACCGACCCCGGGGTGAACCGGCGAGATCGCGCCGCCGAAAGTTTAAAAAAGGCTCTGTTGATCAGAGGGTATCCAGAAATTGACCATTGTTAATAATAATACAAATAATAATATTAATAATACAAATAATAAATGTTCAAACACATAATTGTTACTCATCTACGAAACAAATTATACCAATTACCCAGGTGAGATTTCCAAGACATAAATAATACGCTAGTATATACAACTAGCAAAGTACCCGGCGGCTTTCATATCCAATCTTTGTGAAAGAGGAAAAAATCAATTGTCAGACCATACTGTTTGACTTTATTATTTTTAATGTAATTTGTTCAAATTTCAATAAAATAGTATAATTTTCTTTCATTTTATTTTAAAGTGCTTTGCTATTAGATTTAGATCTGCTTCGCTTCTCTCAGGGTCTCAAAGTGTTTTCTTAAAAATATCTTTTTAAATGTTTATATTTTTTTATAAATTGTATTTTTACAAATACATTTTGTCAAGGAAAGTTTTAATTTTCTGATAAAATATGTCTCAATGTATTTTTACGGAAGTAAAAATACTTATCATTCATTTGCCTTACCATTCATTTAAAAACGAATTTAAAAACGTGAAACCAGCTCTATTCGAAGAAATACAAAATATAACAATCTAAGTAATATTAACCTAATACGACTCTATTTTTGCCCGGGGTTTCTTCTACAAATACATTTTTACAAGGAAATTTGTAACATCCTGATAAAATATATTTCAATATGTTTTTACATATTAAGTAAAAAACATCCTTCCATTCTTTTAAAAACGAATGAGCAAACGTTAAACAAACACTATTTGAAGTGATTGACAATATGTTAACGTAATATAAAGTTATCATAAGTATGTTAACTCCAACGCCAACAAGCAGCTCGGTCAGGGCTTGGAGTGGAAAATTGGAGTTTACACAATGTACAGTGCATCTATCATTGCTGATTTGTGTTTCATGCAAGTTATCTCAGTCAATGTGCAGTTCATGTCTCATTGATGAATTGTATTTGTTGAAACCATGCAATTCTGAGCAAAAGCATAAGCTCAGAATAGCATCTTTGCAAAAAATACAATTCATCAATGATGTATGCACTGATACCACAATAATACATTCACTGTGACAATTGCACGTACTACACCTATGGTGTATTACAATAGTAAATTACGAAATGATGATTTAATGATGGGTATTAATACAGTCGTGTGAAGTTTACAATACTCTCTCGTTCCGCTTGTATCGTAATATGACACTCTTGTATAATACTCATTACATCGAGTTTCATACGATACTTATTCTACAACTTACGGCATCTTTCAGAAGTTAACCTTTTTCGGTGAATCGTTTTCGTGGAAGTTGACTTGTAGGATTTAGCCAAGGGCAGCTAGCAGACAGCTACCTTACCCTACTTCGAGAGAGAAAAGTTACGGCAATTACTCCAAGGTCACAGTTCTCGCTTTTCTTATTTTTGGAGATGCCAACTAAACCTCTGATTCTCTAGACATTTTAAACTCAAGAATTGACCGGTTTGTAAGAGATACATAATAATAATATAACAAAATAATTTGCGTTCTGATCAGTCAAATAATCCTTCTACCACTACCACTGCGCACTGCAGTCAAATAGGATCAAAGTGAAATTATGATCCAATTTATTTTAAATAACATTCAACTTAAAAATTATTAACAATAAAAGGAATTAAAAGGACTCAATGAAACTTGAAAAACTATTTAAAATTTCCAAATTGTTCAATTCAATAGTCTCAGTGGAACGTACTAGAAAAATAATACTTTAGTTAGGTGCAAAAATTGTCAAGAATTGAAACAGACAATAAACAATTGTAAAGTAGCATTTAAATGTTTATTTTGTGGAAATAATCATGAAACTGGAAACTGCAACCTAGCAAGCAAGCCTTCTATCAGCTGCAGCAGTGATCACTTAGCCTCAGATCAAAATTGCCCTTGCCAGCCCAATGAGAAATAATTACTTCTAGCCACAAGCTGCTCTTAATATCCCCAATGAACTTCCGATTACCCAAACGTATACAAATGTAACCTCGCAGAGGTCAAAAATTCTACTTATAATGATCCTACTCAAAACCTCAAGGTCTATTTCCTCCACCACCGCCTATCCAATCCTTCCGATCTTGTTCATTACATCATTTATGCTTTAATCCCTATCATTCAGGCCTGTATACAAACGAGTCGTCAATCTTATATTCATAATTAAGATTAATGTAATTCGTCCTTTCCTGTTCACAGATAAAAACGAACTTAACAATTTAATTCTATTAAACTGGAATTCCAGTGACATCATGAGTAAAACATTTTATTTAAGATACCTGCTCGAATAACACAATATCGACATAGCAGTCATTACGGAAACTACTTAGCATTTCCGGCCAATTTTCTGGTTCCAGGATATAAAGTTTATGGATTGGATCGCCCCTCCGCGAAGGCTTCTGGTGAAGTGGGAATAATTATCAAAAATAATATTCTCCATGACCAAAGCCTAATGGCAATCGCCCCCAACCTAGAAAATATCAAAAGATAAAACCTCGCAGTTTATTACTATCACGGCAGTGTACAAACCGCCCAATATTCCGCCAAATTAACTCTGCTCCAAAGACTCGTCGTATATTCCACCCCCACACTAATAGGAGATTTTAATGCCAAACACCAAGCTTGGGGATGTAGAACAAATACACCGAACGGAAATGCTCTGTTGCACTTCGCCCTGAACGCAAAATCGTAATACAATAGCCCCTCTCCAACCTACTCGCTCCTCATTCAATCAACGTATACCGGCTGATATAGTGGACATTATTGTAAGTAAACGTTTCAATAGTCCAATTTATCAAAAAAAGAGTCAAATTCAGATCATTGCTCAGTTCTCATTACGTTCAATTCTTCCTTTCCAAGAGACTCGCAAGCTATCCCAAAAATTATTAATTGGCAAATCTTCAACACACTCATATTCTCACCCCACTACCCTTTTTGCACGAACTATACGGAAATACTAGAAGTGATCGTTATGTTTTAATGAAATAACAGCATTAGCGACGCATCTTGTCACAATAATGTTTACCATAAAAGTCCAAAACACAAAGATAGTAATATACCGTAATACATTCTATCAATATTCAGTCAAAATCAATCAATCAACAGTAACCATCAGAAAGCTCTGGCAAGAATATAGATTTCCTCATCTTAAGAAAACCTTCAATCATTTAACTCGCTCTCATAGTTTCACTCACTTTAGCAGGTGAATATAAACACTTATATAAACCTAAATATATCAGATAATATACACATATTAGTTTAAATATGAAACAATAAACACTCTGTAGAACATATCAATAAATTCCCCCATTTATTAATTTGACAAATAAAGTTGCTACTCGTTGCTATTGTAGCTGGAAATTAAAGCCTTCCGTGCTGGCAGGAAGCATCACAATTCATCTACCTAAACAAAATGCATATGCGAAGTGTGCAATAACCGTGCTACTGTTCAAGGATTATTTTTCAACATTTTTGAAAAATATAAATGTCCTTGCCATATCACAAGCTAGTGGTGCATAACAGCACAAACTTTCTCGCATTATTATAATTTCGAATTTCATAATTTAATAATAATATAAAATAAAATTGGTTTACGGGATTGGTGTGTGTAAATTGTGGGTAAAGAAACAATTAGTTGTGTCAACGTTTCGAAATATTTAATTTCTTTATCAGGGCTAAAGTATAAAAACAAATGTACATTGCATGAGGACAACAAACATTTCAATAAATTGATTCATTAATTAATGAACCTTACAAAAACAACAAAAAATTATAAACCAAGACATATAAAACACCAAAACATAGACAGTACTCACCCTACAAGTAATCGTAAAGGTAAAGCCTCGTTTCAAGCCACCACACCCAACTCTACATGGAGTTGCTGAACCACGTGGGTCCATCGCGCGTCAAGTGTGAATCGGGCCCAGGCCATAACCGCTAATGAATGAAGACAGGTTGAATTGAATAAACCATGCTCTACAGCCATTCCATCGAAAAAGATTATATCACAATATTACATAAAATAGTTGTAATATATTAAATATATAATATTTTCCTTTAATTATTTTGCAATATATTTGTCCCCCGCACACTGTTCTCCGGGTTCAGAGATGGATTTGGTATGTAACTGTTAAGCTGTACACTGAGGAAGTTGTCTACATATGTTAGTATTATTTATAATGTCTTGTACCAACCAAAGTATCGTTTTATGATATTGCATTTACTTTGAATTTAATGCTTCTATTAAAATATATGTTCTTGTTTCTGGTAAGAAGACAAATCACGTCCTGTACCATAACACAGGGTTCGAAGGCGTCAGCTCCGGAAGCGTGGAGGGCGGAGGGGCAAGGAGATTCACTGCTGGCGGGGGGGGGGGGGGGGGAGGGCGGGGAATCGGGGCATTATGGATGTGTAGACGCCCAGCGTACGTTGGAGACTGCTCGATGCTAAAGTGGTGCAGCCCTGTAGACGAAAGGGCTATTTCATGCGGTAGCAAGATTCGATTGGTATTAATCTGTATTCAGATACTGAAAATTATGATCAAATTATAAGGGACCGTCCACAAATAACGTAACGCAAATTTGGAGTATTTTGAATACCTTCTCCCGCCTGTAACACACTCGTAACGCGCGCTTGAAATCTACCCTAAACCACCCCTATATCGACATCTTCCTTATTTATACATGCAAATAAATTATAACACAGAAAAAGCTACTTTTATTAATTTTATTTGTGTTCTGTATTAAAATGCACAATAATTAAAGTTGGAAGTAGTTAGCGAAGCTGACTGCGCCCAAGAAGAAGAATGGCGGCAAGTTTGGAGGGAAGGAGGGACGCATAAGCGAGAAAATTTCTGATTACAAGCCGAACACTTACTGTCGTGGATGGCGCGTGGGAGAAAGCCTACAGCGCCAATTTAATTGGATTACAAAATATACTGCAGATCAGTTTTGAATATTTTCTTCGTAATGTCACAAATTTAAAAAAGTGGATAAAATATTTGTATTTAGTATAACAACTTCTAATAACCTTAATTTATTTGATTTTAAAACAAATTAGTTTGTTAATATTTGGATGTTTTAGTGTAAGCATAAAAAAGAAAGTATTTCAACAAATGTTGAAAACTGTAAAAAATTGTGTTACGTAAAACGAGCCCTCTACCCGTATGTGACGCAGCACAACGCTGCCTTACGCACCCGCCACAAACACCAAAACTGAACAGTGAGATACCAAATAATAGTGAAAGTAGTCACACGTGTTAATCAATTCAGGCTATAATAGTTAATATTTAACTAAATAGGGTCAAGAATTTGTAATTTACAAAGAACCAAAGTTTTTAGAAATGTATTAAAATTCCCCTTTTATAAACTTAATAAAAATAAAAATATATTTTCATCCGCACACATATACATACATTTACAGTGTTACTTTCAAACAAAAAATGTCCTATTTTACATCCCAAAGATGATTTTGTTGCTGAAATTTACTGGGAAATTGCTCTGTGAAAATTGTCATATACAGCTGCTGTTAATACGAGATTACTCATTATTTTGATATCTTCCAGCTCTCGATAGCCATCAAATGTCAAAAGTCCATTGAGAACAAATTCGTTAATTGACAAGGAAAATCTGGATTTTCTCGTCCAATAAGACGAGATTCTATAACATGAACGAAGAGTTTACATTTCCAGATACAGATCTCATCACAAAAGAGTTCTCAAAAGAGTGAGAATACGTATTTACAAAACTATCAGGCTATGACCAACGATCGCCAACAATTACTTGATCAAAAGACTTGAGCTAGATCAGAGACACGCATTGTGGAGATGATGTCAGTAACAGCGAGGGAAACACCGAAATGGAGCTCTCCGCGACTCCGAAGGGAAGCAAATCCTAACGCGATCCCCAAATCGCTCCCCATCCTGGCTCGCGGCTGCAGTCCACTGCGGCATTCGCCTTTCGCGATCGTCCCCGCACAAGGAAACGGCGTGGGATTCGTTCACTCGAGCGCGTCGCCCTCGTTGCTAAGGTTCGCGTTCGTTCATGACAACTCCGTCCACTGTGAAAGGATCTCTGCGCTTGCGACAAATGACGCGTGTTATTAGTGGGATATGAGAGATAAGACCGCTATGAAGAAGGGAAACGGAACGGAACGATGTGAAGACGGGGCTATAATAAAACAGACAGGGTAATAAAATCTGAAATAAGGAAAGAATTTAATAGAAGACAATTTATCTCGATAGTAGTGTCTCTATTCCTTTTTAATATTATTTATTAAATAATAAATTTTAATACATTAATTTATATATTAATTAATACGTATTTATACATTTTTAATATACTTGTACATTAATTAATATAATAAATTAATACACTCTTTAATATCAATATACCCATTCAAATTAAATTTATGTACGAGAACATACTATAATAAGAAATAAGTTTATAAAAGTCTCTGAGTAATTGTAAAAATGGCGAGAGTTTATATTTCTTCGTTAAGAGGTGCTTTTTTGAAAAGAAGATATATGATTAGTTTTCTTCTTCCCCGTGGTACAAAAATTAATATTCAAATAATGTTTAGTATTCTTCTGGAAGATTAGTGATATTTTGCGATTTTTGAAAAAAAAAGCTTTTCTAAAAACAAGGATAATTCAATGAGCTGAAAGAGAAATTTATTTATAATATTTTTTTATTTGTACATATTTAAAAAAATTATAGTTCATATACTATTATTTGTAATTGTTTCTTTATGCTGGTAATGGCCAACTATTAAAACAAAATATTTTATTCAAGTTATATCTGAAATTGCAGCTTTGAAATGAAAATTAATTAGTCTTTCTGTAGAACAATTAACAATATTTGAAGCAATAAACTTATTATCGGTATGGATTTTATAAGATACACCATTATTCCAACATATACTATAAAAGATGTTATTTGGGCATCCACGGACATAAAATAATTTTTAAAGAAAATATAATCTGACACTTTCTTTCAATGGTCGCCACTTCAATATAAATAATACAGGTTCCAGAGTATTCACGAAATATCGGCTTTTACGTCTCCGTTACTCCCCCATTTTACGTCGTATACGTGACTGAATGATTATTGATTCCGGGAGAGTGAAATAGCAGTTAGTCAATTACTCCCGCAAGTGTAGTGAAAGTTATATCGGGGAGATTGCTGTGTTCTTCCTCTGCTGGAACATTGAAATCCGGCCCCACCTAACGTCCGCTAACAGGGTGTTGTCCCTGCAGGTATCGCCGCAGTCGCAACAAATCAAGCTGCAGACTGGTCTTGCAACATACACTGTAGTCAGTGGGTGTACAGGTAAGTTTGTGTGTTATGGGAGAGGAGAGAAAAAGAATGAGGGATAAAAACGGCGCCCGAACCGCGGCCCGTTTGTTAGAGCACTGTTCCGGCATTCCCCTGATATTGACTGGAGAATACGCACTGACAGAATATTCAGGAAAGAGTAGCCGACCGTCAGAAATTTCTCTTCACACAGTGATTGAATTCGATCCAGCTATGAAGCTAGTAACGAATCTCTGCCAATATTGGAACCCTAATCCAACGACCTTGTAATTATCGCTGCTCCAGATGCAACTTTGTTGCATCATTCATGAAACCCTTTATTTCCATCCTCTTCTGAAATCTTTTTCCAGTTGTTACACTCAAATTTTCCTTCAATTTTTCTTCACCATATTTTTTCGTTTTCTTCTTCAATTGTTGCGATATATGTAGTCAATTATGCTTCACAAGAGTTTTTTTTTGGATTGCGGTGGACATGTCATCCAGCCTACTAGATGATTTTACGCGTATGTGTGTGTTGTGTAAGAATTTAATATTTTACAAAGTTAAGAAAGTTTCTCATTACATTTTAATACCTACGCTTTGTGATAAGCCCCAAGTCCCTTTCTTAATTCGATCTTATTAGGCATCCAACTCGAAATACCCAGGTACATTATTCATCTAACGAGCATTTCGAAGGACCTCCCTAGTAGATGCTCACTGAAGATGTTCCGCGCTCTCTCCCGACCCGAATCTGCTGTGTCAGGAGGTCGCTCGCGCCTCCAGATGATCCTCTGCCCTCTCCTTCGCGGACTCTCGCTCAATCGGCGCCCGCCAGGCGCTCCCCCTCCCCTCCCCATCCCTCTCTCCTCCCATCCCCTCTCAATTCCATCCCGCTCCCCCCCTGGGACGGCGCGAGAAAAGAGCGAGAGCGGTGCCTGCTCCCCACGACGGCTGATGTTTTCGGGGGAGGTGCTAGCAGCGGCGGCAGCGGGGCCGGGCCGAACTTCTTTGATCCGATTAACTCGAGCGCCTGGAGCTTATACCGGGATGGAGTGATAAAAATAATAGAGCTTAGAGGAGCTGCGTGATTCCTTCCTGTGGTCAATGACTTTTCCTCCGCCAAATGAGTACGTCAGCTAAGGCGAGTTATGAGCCTAATCCGAGGCGGTGCCTCGAAGGAGGGCGTCGCCGTCTCCGGCGCGCCTTCGCCGCCCCCGCCTCCGCCCCCACCGCCGCCCTCCGGAGACGGCGACGCGGAATTAGAAACAGCGCTAGCGGGCCAATTTCCAGATAACGGCGTCCAATCCTATAAAGGGGTTAATTTTACGAAGAAAATCCTATTGCCTCTTCCGCGCTGCTTAAGGAGCCCAGTGGAACGAAAATTGGAAGAAATCTTTTGCGTGGAGAGATAAACAACGGACACTCGCTCTGCCAGATTCGTCACTCTCAAAAAATGGCGAGAGAGAGAGAGAGAGCTGCGACCACGCAAGAGTGTGAACAACGAAGGGGCGCCGTTGTGTGGGTGCGTGCGTCTGTGTGCAATGAGACGTGTGGTATAAAATAGTAAGGGAAGAACATAGAGAGTAGAAGTTGAATAAGTCGCACCAGGTACTTTCACTCTATTATAAATGTGTGCAAACAACTTTCGTAATTTCAAGCAATAACTAAATGACAACGAAAATTAATTAGATCGCCGGTAAGATAGATACCTTCTAATAATTAAATACGGTAAATAAAGATTATCAGGTATTACAAAATAGATTATGCTAAAGATCTTTTCAATCACGTAGTGATCATCGCTAGAGTTAAAAATAAAATTTCAGAAATAAAATTACATTAATACACGAATTATAAAAATGAAGTATAAATTATTTCAAAATGTTATATACAAAACGTTGACATTGTGTGCCAGGTGATCCTCATGATCCCATGATCCAGATACGTAAGCAAACTGGGTCGTACATACCTTGCAGCTTCCGGGCCGAAAACAAAGTTATTTTTTTTTTAGAGAATGTTACTTGTTTAAGAACAGAGCGTTGGTCGACAGCGTGTGGGTGCGAGAAGAGGAGGGCGTGCGGGCGAAGGGTTGTGAGACGCAGGGGTGCTGGTGGAGGCGTGGGGAAGGATCGGGTGAGCGAAGGCGAGTGGAGTTAGGGAAACGAATATGCATTCTGAAGATGCAGCTTCTGATGGAGACCAAGAGCGCATCCCACTCAGCAGGATGTAGTGAAGAGTCCAGGTGGAAAGACAGTTCATATTTCTGCAGTGAGAGGTGGTCACAAGAAGCGTTCCATCGTTTCCTCTCCTAATGTAGAGAGGACGATCGGGGCCCAACAGTTGCTTTTGAGGCGTCTAATGATGAACCTTTGATTTTTATATTGATGAATTTGGGGGTTACCCCCAAATGGTAATGATGAGAATATGCAGTCACCGAAAACAAAAGAAGGGAAGCAAGCTGGAATCTACAAAAATGTCGCTTTCTTGCCAAGCGCAATATCAAACAAATAAGAATCAATCTGTCTCGATGACTCACCCCTACTTTCATCCTCGTATCATAAATATTTCATTTTCTACTCTATCCCATACCGAGGACACAATCCTACAAAAAGGTAGCAAATATTCACCTCCTTCTCCACCCGAAGTGAATTCTCTAAAAAATCTGTACATTCACCTAGACATTTGCGACGTCGTTAACATGAGGCCACGAACCGTCAGGCTCTGGCAGCTGACTCAGCGTGGCAGAGCCTAAAATATCCTTAGGGATTGCTATAGTACGAGTCTTGGGGAAGGCAGTAAGCACCTAGGCAGCTAGCTAGCGAGCCCTCGCTTGCCGACAGCAGCTAGCGAGCCTAACCTATGAAACTTGTGTGGTGGGGGTTCAGGCCCCAACTATTTAACGCGGCGCCATCTGCGCCCGCGTTCTCATTCAGTTTGGATCGGAGAGCGGAGGACGAGTAGGTACGGGGAGAGTAGGAGTGTGGGCAAGATGTCTGAAGTGTAAGGTCCAGACGATCTCTGGTGCTGTAGGCACGCGGACCGCCGGACCGGTCTTAATTTTGGCGTCAGGCCATGTGACGTTGATAGTCTTGGGACGGAAGTCTGACAGCGCGCATCACGCGTCGTTTTTTCTGCGGTAAAGCAGGATTACTGGGGAAGAAAATGTTGCCGCAGGGTTCATTTCAAGCATCTATTGTAACTTTTATAAAAATTTTATTAATATACCTCTTATATTGTTGTTATTTGAAATTATTGTTTTATTCCATTACGTCACACATTGTCCTTTACAATGACACAACTCACACAGATATCAACCACACTGTTACACATACTATCAAACAACATATTGAACATCACACGCACCCAAAACCCCACTCGCCAAAAAACTGAAAGACAAAATCTCTCCTGACAATATTGTTTTAACGATAGCTGAGAAATGCAACTCTGGACATGGAAGATTACAACAACAAAGTAAACGATTTTATCAATGGCAACAGCGGTATCTCACTCCTAAAAAAACGATCTCACTAAGAAACACCACACTTCTTTAAAACAAGAACTTGCTGAACAGAGATTTCTTCCCCACAATTCACTCCCTCCACGATTATAAGGTTTACAAAATATCCAGAATTCTACTATTCCCATTAGACCTGTAGTATAATACACTACCACACACACACACACACACACACACACACACACACACACACAGAATTACTTACAAACTGAACAAAGATTTCAAACAATATGTCAGTTACACACCCCACTCAATACTCAACCCAATACTCAACCACCCAATACTCAACAGCCCTGGTCTTATTAACAAGAAAAAGGAATTCCCAGTGCCTCCTAACACCAAGCTTCTTTCTTTTGATGTGGTAAATCTATTTCTCAGTGTGCCAATATCTGACTGCAAGAATATTCTTAAAGACCAAATTGACAGATCACAGTGTGCCGTCCCCACCAAAACTGAACTGTACAATCTAATTTCCTGTTGCATAGATGCCAACTATTTCAAATTCAATGCACAATTTTACACCCAAGATTTTCGACAACCCATGGGTTCACCCCTCTCACCTTTATTAGCTGATATATTTATGGACTGGGAAAATACGTTGTTTGCTTCTGGACATTCACTTCTAAAAATCTTCTTTACGGATACGTAGACGATGTGTTGGCACTATGGACAGGCACCACCAGACAACTTGATATTTTTACACAATTCATCAACATCCTACACTCCAACATAAAATTCACCACTGAAATAGAAAACGAACACAAAACTTTAAACTTCCTTGATCTCACCATCATGCTAGCACAGGACCATCATGAATTCAACATATTCAGAAAACCCACCCTCATGGACACAATCATACACAACACTTCACAACATCCTCCCACACACAAACACGCAGCCTTCCATACTATGGGCATCGGTTAATTTGAATACCCATGTCTAAAAAAAACAAAAATAAATAAACACCATAAAACATAGCCATAATGAATGGATACGTCTGTAACATTATTGGCAAATAATATCACAGCACCCTCACACCGATTTACAAGAATTCTAGAGCCACGTGTACCACCATCCCTTCTGTAGGACCCCTTTCTCTTAAAATAGCCATCATACTCAATAAATTCGGTCTCAAAACTACTTCCAACAACACTCATAAATTTTAGAAAACACTAGCCAAAACTAAAGACCTAATCTCACCAAACTCCTTATGCAGGGTTTTTGCTTTCACTTTACAACAACTGGAATGCCATATACATAGGGCAAACAGGCCGAAAATTCACAGAGAACACGAACAAGCATGGAAAAGAATACTACCACAATCTCACTCGTCGCGGATCACTTACATTTAAACACGCACGCATTCGACAAACCTATTAATTTCCGTATTATAGAAATTAAAAACAGGTACTGGCACAGAATAAAATTAGAATCCCTTCATATAAACCACTACCTCAAAAATAAGAACATGATTAGTTTTAACCAGCAAATCCCTGAACACTCGTCACCTCTGCTAAAATTAGCACAACGTGTACACCCCTAACTGCACTCGCCTTCGCTCGTCCGACCCCTTCTCACCCCTTCACCAGCATCCTGGCGTCTCACGACCCTTCGCCCGCACGCTCCCCCTCTTCACGCCACCGCACTCTGCCGACCAACGCTCTGATCTTAAGCAAGACACACTCTAAAAACCGCAGAACTTTGTTTTCGGCCAGGAAGCTGCAAGGTATGCTTATGCATCTCGGATACAATGTCATTTTGTGTATAACATTTTGTAGTAATTTATACTTAATTTTAATGATTCATGTATTAATGTAATTTTATTTCTGTGATTTTACTTTTAGCCTTGCTAATTGTCGCTACGCGATCGAAAATATGTTATCTGGTATCAAAAACATATTATGCTAAATAGCATACTATATTTTTTGATAACAGACAACATCTTTTATTTACCGTGTCTGACAACAACAATAATATTTTTTTGTTCAAAACAGAATCGTCTTCACCCGTAAAATCATAAAATTGCATTTTCATACGTCATTTTGATTAAGTTACATTTGAATAAAAATGTCAGCATATCATAACTAAGGAATAATTTCACTCATGACACAATTTTTGTTGTATTAGAGATGGCAAATTGTTTTTTCTCAGACGTTAAGCTATATCTTTCGAAGGGAAAGAAGCGTTATAAACACTTCTTCGAGATGCCCCTGCATGTGTACACGGGCGAGGGCAAGGGCGGGGGCAAGATAGAGCGCGGGGGTGAGCCCGGGCGCAGGGGCGAGGGCGGGGTCAAGAGTGGGGGCGAAGGCGAGAGCGGGGGCGAGACGGGGGCGCTGGTGAGGGAGGGGGCGAGGGTGGGGACGAGGGCGAGGCGAGCGCGGGGGCGAGCGCGGGGGCGAGGGCGGCGGAGAGCGCGGGGGCGAGGCGTGGAGTGGTGGATGCGAGGGCAGCGGAGAGCGCGGGGGTGAGCACGGGAGTGAGCGCGGGGGCGAGCGCGGGGGCGAGCGCGGGGGCGAGCGCGGGGGTGAGCACGGGAGTGAGCCCGGGGGCGAGCGCGGGGGCGAGCGCGGGGGCGAGCGCGGGGGCGAGCGCGGGGGCGAGCGCGGGGACGAGGGCGGCGGAGAGCGCGGGGGCGAGGCGTGGATTGGCGGGTGCGAGGGCAGCGGAGAGCACGGGAGTGAGCACGGGAGTGAGCGCGGGGGCGAGCGCGGGGGTGAGCGCGGGGGCGAGCGCGGGGGCGAGCGCGGGGGCGAGCGCGGGGGCGAGCGCGGGGGCGAGCGCGGGGGCGAGCGCGGGGGCGAGGGCGGCGGAGAGCGCGGGGGCGAGGCGTGGATTGGCGGGTGCGAGGGCAGCGGAGAGCGCGGGGGTGAGCACGGGAGTGAGCGCGGGAGTGAGCGCGGGGGCGAGCGCGGGAGTGAGCGCGGGGGCGAGCGCGGGGGTGAGCGCGGGGGCGAGCGCGGGGGCGAGCGCGGGGGCGAGCGCGGGGGCGAGCGCGGGGGCGAGCGCGGGGGCGAGCGCGGGGGCGAGGGCGGCGGAGAGCGCGGGGGCGAGGCGTGGATTGGCGGGTGCGAGGGCAGCGGAGAGCGCGGGGGTGAGCACGGGAGTGAGCGCGGGGGCGAGCGCGGGGGCGAGCGTGGGGGCGAGTGTGGGGGTTAGCGCAAGGCTCCAAGTGCGTTGGCCGCCTAAGCTCGTTCCGGCCTGCGAGAGGCTGCTGCAGGCGCCGAGGCGGGAGCCGCCGAAGCGCGGTCGGCGATGCATCCATCCCATGAGTGAGGCGCGCCTTTTTGAGTAGCAACCGTCGTCGTCTCGCGAATCCACTTGCCTAATCCGAGAGTCAGCAGCGGACACACGCCGGCTGATAAGATTCTCTGCGCGCTCCCGTCAGAGGTGGTTAAGTCAACCCGTGGCTTGGATGCGCGCTTTACTCAACTCCTCCTACTCTCTCGATGTCTCATTAAAAAAAATCGACTCAGCGGAAAATTATCACGTTTGGTTCTCAGCGGATCTTTGAAAATATTCAAACTGGCTCGAAAATCGAATTGGGTTACGTAAAGTAAAAATTAGACCACAAAATATAATTCTCAATTTCCTATTACGTTTTGATTTAAATTTTGAAATTATTTTCAGGGTTTCATTCTTTATCTGACGAACAAGAATGTAGTAGCCATAAAAAACTCAAATGCAACAAGATGTAACATTTTCTACAGATAATTTCATGAATTCACTAGGATCAGGAAGTGCCATTACTCAAAGCGCCGATGCACATATGCATATCTTGATTGCATGAAATTCAAGTTTTTATGAAACTACTAAAGCGTGACTTACAATCCCAATTTTCTCTTAACTACTTCTTACTTCATACTTCATCGTATGAGAGAAACAATGTTTTAAAATAGAACACAGTAAACCGAGGCCGTTTGAACTGAATATTATTGGGCTCATGAAAAGGTCTCACAGTTGTATGTATGCCTTCAAGAAAGAATAGTAATCATGGTAAGACTTCTCTCAAGAAACATCTGTATTTCAAAACGTGCGAGAAGAGTCTCTTACAAAATACACCAACGATATTTTTCTAGAATTCAAAAAGTTTGAGAGTTCCTTTCGCGGAGATAATTTTGAAAACGTATCGAAGCATAACACTGCATCCCTCCCGAGTGAAGTGTCCTCATAAATATTCCTTCGCGTCGGTCGGGGGCTTTGCGCGACCTATTTTTTGCGTCGGCGACGGCAACGCCTCGCCAAGAGCCCACATTGCGTGCGGCAGCTGTTTTAAGTCGGTGGGCGAGGGCATAGGATTTCCGCGGTGCCCGAAATGTAGACGCGGCAGGGGCTATTGCTGCCGTCGTTGCTGCCTCTGCCACAGTGGTTGTTGTTTGTATCACGACCAGACACTTTACCTTCACCTCCTCTGACTCATCGCTGAATCTTAGTCCCGTACATGACATATTAACTCAAAAACACATCACTTCCATGCCATCGCAACTGTCTTGCCTTCCGACGCAAAAGATTACCAGAAGATATTCCAGCGATGAGTATTTGCCATTGTTTGGTAACCAATAAATTCCGTCAATGTGAGTAACAACAATACAAACTTTTGCTATTGACATACTTTAATATCTTTAAAAATTGTATCTCTACGCCTGTACCAATTTGATATTTTCTCATTTTATTTATTTAAATGAATCAAACGTCAGTAAAAACTGTATGACATTCTATGGGAAGAAGCGTAATACATGCGCATTTTCATGAACTCTGAGATCGCTACCCTAACTCATCTGCACAATAAGTTGAATTGTGAATGCAGATAGGAACGATCGTTTTGGGCATGAATTGATAAGAAAATGTCTTCTTTTCTTCTCCAGTGTTGTTTATTCTCCTGTTTCACAATTCCCATAGACATTTCCATCGATAGTACCGTTGAATGCCCTCCATCTCGGCCAACAGTTTCATCTTGCACCTGCTATCGCCACCCTTGACATCACCACCTACCTGCTCAGTGCTCGCTAATACCCCCGGTCCCTGCTTCTGCCGCCCCCCGCCCCTGGCGGAGCTGCGGGAGCATCGGAATAAAATACTCGACGCAGCGAGGCGAGAGCGGGGAGCAGCTTCGCATCGCGCTCCCAAATCTCCTCCTTCATTTCGTATTTAAAATGTAAGGAATCCAGTTATCGTGGGGACGTGCTCGTTGGAGCCGAAGCGCGTCGCTGTCTACGTAATGCTCAAGGGTCGCGCGCGCGGGTTGCATTGCTGTGCGGCTTCATGCCGATTTAGACACGAATAACAAGCGAGCGCCGAGAAGCGTCGTCGACGCAGAGGCGAGACATCAGGAGACAAGGCGATCGGAGGTGGAAGCGAGAGGGCATGAATTAAGAAGCAACAGGGCAAGGAGGCGCAGACAGAACACGAAGGGCGGGGGAGTTTTGTGGGTAGAGATTAGAATGGAGAACAACACACCTGTATTCGACCTGGGGCGGTTGTCGATACCTTGGAGAGGAAGGATATTTATCTGGAATAGATGAAGTAATTATGAGTCCCGGAGGCTGAATCTATGTAATGCCGGTTAAATTTGTGTGAAAATTGATAGAGAACTATCAACTAAAAGTTTGTCAAGTGTCTCATTTGATACGTTATTAACTTAAGAAATTGGAAAAAATAAGAAAATGTGTTAAAATTTTACGTAATTTCTTTGTCATCGGCATATGCTTCGCTTCACTAACACTTGATGACTGATTCTCATTTGTAGTTTATTCAATTTATAATACTTCGTGATCCAATGTAGTGTAATTCAAGATATGAATCAACTTTGATTTGCAATGTAATGACAATTGCATAATTATAAAGTCTAGCAATAAAAAACTACACCGGTAAACAATGAAAAATCATCAGAAATAAAACTGTATGATTGACTATGTATCAAGCCCTGATTTCAGATTGTACTTACAATTTTCCTAGCACATTTTATTTCTGTGATAAGATACTTCTAGTATAGCGAATATGCGAATTATCACTGAGAATAAGAACTTACTAAGTCTACAATGAAAAATCATCAGAAAATAAAATATGTGAAATTTACTGAGTGTCACGCCCGGTTTTCATGTAAATGTCACGCCCGGCTTAAATTTTCTCGACCATCCATTCCTTCAGCTGCTGTTGCTGGGGATGAAATGAGCTATGGTTTTGACCAGAAAATCTCAAAACAGATAAAGAAGAGACAGAATCAGATTAGTGTCTTATGAGCTTGGAAAACACAATATTCTCAATGTTACTCTGGTTGATCCCAACATATTTCTTACTCCTCTTCATATAAGGCTTCGATTAATTGTTATGCGAAGACGAGTGGTAAGGCAAACTTTGGAGCATTCCAGTATCTCTGTGAAAACTTCTCAAAAATCAGTACAGAAAAAAATAAGGAAGGTATCTTCCCAAATCCGAGAGATTCTAAAAGACGATGCGGTCACAAAAGCGCAGACTCCAGAAGAACAAGATGCTTGTACTAGTTTTCAGTCTGTGTGTATATGTGTGTGAACATTTCTTAGTGGAACACAAAAATCTTCATCATCTTTTGATAATGGAATCAAGAGTTTGGTATACATTTCAAAACCTTGGCTGTAGAATATCACACACGTTACACTTTCTACACTTCTATTTATATTTCTCCCCCGAACCTCGGTGACGTGAGTGATGAACAGGGTGACTGACACCGCCAATACATCAGAACGAAGGAGCCACGATACCAAGGTTTCTGGATTGTCCCCAAAGAAATGGCGTATGGCCGATTTTTAGTGTAATAAATGGATTCACTGCTGTGAAAAATGGTAGGTGATGAATCTGAATGCAAAAACGTAATATGTAAAAACTGATTTAGAAAAATATACTTAATTTCTGATCTTACAATGTAGTGCGACACAATCGATGTGTGCGCACCCACGCACACTCTTTCAGTGCGACTTTTCGCACCGACACGGTTTCTGCGAGGTCTGCATTCACTGTATGCTGTTGGGGCTTCACAAAACACAGTGATTTACAACAAGAAAGGGTGTAGCATCCCCACAAAGGCTTATGGCCCAGGATTTTAACTTGACCACAAGAAAGGGAAAAAAATTAAAAAATAATAATCTCACTGATACCGAGCGAAGTGGCTCAGTGCGTAGCGCACTGACTTCGTAATCGGGAGGTCCGGGTTCGATTCCCGGGCTGGCCATCCTGACCGGGGTTTTCGTGGTTTCCCTCGGTCATAAAGGCGAATGCTGGGATGGTTCCAAAAAGTCCACGATCACCTATCGCCTCCATTCCTATCATCTCTCATCTTCCATACCCCCGGGCTAACAACCATGGGGGATAAAAATCGGATCCAGCTAAATGCTGGTCCCCCTTACGAATTGTTGCAAGCACCTGCCACCGTGATAATAAATAAAAACTGAGCCACGGTAAATGCAGGATGCTTGCTTGCGTGGTCCTAGTCGGCCGATTAACGAAAAAAAAATCTCACTGATATGATGATGACAGGTGAGAAAGGTGAAAAAATATCTTGAAACGATTGAAATATTTAGTCACAATATAATTGCTTGAATACACTTTTATAAAAAAACTCACAAAAAGAGAGATATACAAACATATGCAAATGAAATGGTACACAACAAAATATAATGCCCTTAAAAAAATATACTTTTAGATACACAAGATTTAAAATACGTATAGTCCCTAAGGATTCATCCTATATTTCACAGTGCTATCTAAAAATGTTTTGTAAAATTTATCTTGTGTAATTGTCGAAAAATCACTTCTCATAAACTTTACTCTTCAATATTATAACAGGTTACACTGTTGTTTTACAAATTGTACTAACATTGAGATATTAGTTCATATTCTTTTTATAAATTCGAAAGGTGGAAAAATTACACAAACTAAATTTACATACTCTAATGTTCAATGACATGAATTTCAGAGATATTGGAAATGTTTTCCTTTAAGAATGAAATGATTAACACAATTTTCCGAATTAATGACACGAAAAATAATACATAGCTAATCTTTCTGTTTCTATTCTGAAAATATACTAAATTTTATCGTTAAAAGCTCAACTGGCTTTCATTCTACTGATTTTCTTTTTTTAACATATAAATTTGTTTTTGAAAGAATACATCGATTAGTATAATTACTTTACAGATGTGTTTTTCTACTTATGCTAGTTAAAATATCTAAGCTAACTTAATCTATACATTGGAGGAGGAGAACCTAGGGGAGAACCTCGGGGGTTATGTTTCGCTGACGTCGCTGATGATTTACTTGACGAATCCAGTGTGGGCTTTCTACACTCCAAAAATGCATGTTATGGCGCTTAACTTCATGGTGGTTTGTAAATATCGATTCATCAGAGAATAGTACTTGAGTAAAAAAGTTGGGATTCGTTTGTATTCTCTGAACTGTCCATTGACAAAACTGTAGTCGGTTTTGAAAGTCATTGTCAGTTAATTACTGATGCAAAAATACATGATACGGATAAAATTTATGTAACTTCTGTATCTTCCAAACACTCATACACTCATACTGATTGTTGAGATATTTCTCGAACACTCACATGTGGATTATGAGCTACTGCAGCCAGTACTCATATTTGATTATTTTCTCTAGTAGCAGAAACTCTACGTGTTCTTTTCTTCGGTTGTACGGCTCCGTCAGTAGAGAATTATTGAACAATTCTAACGAAAGAAGAACGCGATCGTACTCTGTCAGGAAAACGTTGAGCATACAAATTAACAGCAGCGTCGAAATTTCTCCCAGCTTCCCATTTCAATTTCTTCTTGCACGTTTACATAATTTATGGCGCAACAAGAAGGAATGTTAGTTCAGAAAGGTAATTGTTTAATAAATATCGGATCGCCTCTGAAGTACTGTAGGCACGGACCATGGAGAGACGCTACCAACAAATTGACGAGTGTGCCCTAAGGCCACACTCAGAACCACTCCAATTACAGTCGGAAATCTTCGGAAATTAAATTTTTGCCATTACAGCTCCACCTATCACAAATCAGAAACAAGTTTCAAACAAAAACTATGTATTTTTGTTCGTAGAATCTGAATCTGAAATAAAAAATGGGGTTCCTATTTAAGATTTCAATGTTGCCATCCGCCCCACCCGCTGGGGGCCGGGGGGGGTGCTGATTTTAGCATAGAATGGTTCCCCCTTCAAAACTGTAAAGATTAGGTCTGGGCTCAATTTTTCGTACATTGCGTATTTTTTGAGTTATTTCAAGTTGTCAAGTCAAATGGGACACCTATATATGTTGAATAATGTTGGAGAAAATGGGGATCCTTGCGGGTCGTCTGCTTTGATTGTGTGAGGAGTGGAGTGATGGTTGTTGATTATTACTGAGAATGTACGGTCTGTTAAGAAACTTTTGATGACGTTTATAATGTAAGGAGGGGTTCCAGCTTTCATTAGTTTATAGATTAGACCCGGGTGTCAGATTCTATCAAATGCTGATGTGATATACAGGAATGTAGATATTGTGTGTTGCTTTTTCTGAAATGCAGAGTGAATGTATTCTGTTATTCTAAGTAGTTAGTTGGCAGTTGATTGTGATTAATGAATCTGAATTGATGTTTGGGCTAATGCTAATCTTTTATGCTAATATTTTTGAGATGTTGGTTTAATCTGGCAAGAATTATATTTCCAAATATTTTGGCAATAACGGCTAATAGACTGATGAGCCGATAACTGTCTACTTTGGAGTGATTTTTATGGGGTTTCAGAATAGGGTGAATGATTGAATGTTTCCAAGTTTGGGGGAAGTATCCAGTTCTTAAACTTGAATTAAAAATATTGTTCAGGAAGGCTAAGGCTGACGGTGGGAGATTTTTTAAGATTATTGAACTGATTTTATCGTGCCCTGGGACTTTCTTTTTTGGAAGTTTTGTTAATTAGTGTTTTTGTTTCACGAGGAGAAATGTATTTTATTCTGTGGTGTATGTTAAAGATGGGGGAAGAGGCTATTTGAAGGATTTCGGGGTGCTTTGTGTGTGAAAGAGAATTATTTGGTGTAAAGTTATTTTGGAAATGTTTTGCTAAGGTTTCAGCTTTGGCGATAGGAGAGTGTATTTTGCCTGGGCTAGTTGATAGAGGTGGAATTGAATTATTTTTCTCAGAATTTGTTTTGTGAATTGCCGTAAAGTGTTGTTTCTTACGGTTAGAGATTTTAATAAGGTTGTGTATTAGTTCTGTCTGTAAATGTACAAGACCTTTTTGCAAGTTTTATTTAAATGATTGTATTCTTTTTTGATATATGGCATCTTTAATGAGTACCGGAGTCTTCTGGTTTTATTTTTTAATTTAATTAGTTGGATTATTTTAGCAGGCAGAGGTTTGCTTAGTGTAGTATAAAGGTCTAGAATTTTGTTTTTTGTAATTTGTTTATTTCTTTAATTATTGTGTTATTGAATATTAATATTGCGTCGTCAATGTCTTTTAAAGATTTTAATGTTTTAAACGGGGAGATTGAGAAGTTGATATTTCTTTTAAATGTTTTCCAGTTTATATTAAATGTGAATAGGGGTATCGAAGAGGGGGGAGTTGAAGGGGGAACAGGGAGATGGGTAGAGATAATGATTGGGACGTGATTGGAATCTAATTCATTGTACGTAAACGACTTCAATTGGGAACTGAAATTTGTGAGTGCTATGTCGAGGATGTCTGGATTTTTATGAGAAGGGACAGTATGTAGGATCTGGGGGAGAAATAATAAAGAAAGGTATTTGAGATTGTAATTTACGTAAGAAGTTGCCTGCAGAGTTGTGACTCGGCATCCCCATGAGTGGTGCTTAGCATTGAGGTCTCCTATGATGATGGATTATTTTGGGAGGTTAGTATGCTTTTATTTCGTTGAGATCAGTGTTGTTATTTAATGGTATTTTGATTCCTATTGTTTCTAGGCCAGAAGTGGGTGGTGGCATGAACTGATAGTGTGAGATGTTTTGTTTGATTAAAATTGGGACTCCTCCTCCTGGATCATTTTCTCTGTAAGATCTACAAGTTTTCAAACCTTTGAAACGTTCATTGAACTACTGAAGTAAGTTTCTGTTATACAAGCTATATTAACTGACTTTTGTTGGATGAAATGTATTAGTTCGTTTTTTTGTTTGTTTGAGATACTGTTTGAGTTCCAATTGAGAATGGTAAAGTTTTTGATGGGAAGGTTGGCCATAATTGTTACGTAAGTACGAGGTTATTGAGTTCTGTATGCTTTGTATTATTGTTGGAATTATTGACGTTATGATACTTGATATGCAGTTAGTGATTGAGTGAATTATATTCTGTAGAGTTGGAGTGAATGTGTTATTGTTGTTCGTAGAGAGATTGTTGTTGGATGGATTAAATGTTTGATTTGTGGCAGTGTTACGAAGGGGTGGCTGGGTTTGGTTATTGTGGTTTATTTGGGTGAAGTTTGGAAATTCTGTTACTTGTGGGAGTGAAAGAAAGTTTGTAAGATTAAATGAAGGTGATGGCTTTGGTAGAGGATTTTCTTCGATTCTCTGAGACAGAATATTTTGCGTTTGTCCATTAGTTTTTGATAGTACGAGCATTCATTAGATCGGAGGTCTCCCCTGTGTGCTCCATTACGGAGTTTACATTTTAGATTATTATTGCTTTTGGTGGGTCATTGCGCAGTGAAATGGTCTTTAGCACAAACTGCGCACGACATGTTGTGGTTACGGGTGTGGTTACAGTGGTTACGGGTATGATAGAATTCTAAGCATCTCAAGCTCTAAATTGGACCTTTTGTTTTCCTTATTTTTTCTGGTTTAACTATTGAGTTGCACACGTTATGAATTTGGAGGACTGATTTTATTTTGTCTTTACCACTAAACTCTACTGCTACAACTGGAATTGGTACATTGTATTTCATTAACCTAGTTACTTTGATAACTGACTGAAATTGGGATTTTATGTCTGCTACTATTTCTTCTTCTGTGATTGATAGGTGGATATTTTTATCAGTATTGAAAATTGTTTGCATGAGAGATCACTATAGGTATGAAATTGTTTGTTGGTTTCAATAAAACGTTTTACAGCACTACGAAAATCTTGTGTGAACTGGAATAGAATTTTAATTTTGTTGGTCTTGAATTCTGTTTAAAGTTATTAGATATTGTATTTTTAATTTAACAAATAAGATCAGCGTGATTGCTTGTGGCGGTAACAAAAATTGGTAGACTTTTCTTTGGTTCGGGTGGTTTTTCAGGCAATTGTTCGTTGAGAAAGCTAAGTCTATTGGAAATTTTTACGTTGTACTGTTTCTGAAGGTTTGAATTACTATCATGATGGCTGTTACCTTGCGTTGCCGCCACCTTCTTCGCAGGTCTCAATCGGTCTTTTGCAGCCGGCAATCGGCAATCGGCAGAGTCCCGGCAGCCGCTTGGTTGACGGTTGATGGGACGCATGATGATGGAGCCGAGGGGCTAGTGGCCATCGGTGACGTTGTGGTGCTTCACAGTTTAATGTGGTTAGGGCCTCACTGATTAACTTCCGTGTGATGGCATGTCTTTCGTTGATCATGAATAAGAGTGACGAACGGTTAATGGATGCACTGCACTCACTAGTTTCGAATAATTTCGTAGCACAGGTTAAGTAGCCCTTTCAATAGTTTAGATGCAATTTACACTTCACTAGACAGACGAAACCCTGCACAAATACTGAGGTCCGACTGGTCTGGCCTTACTCGGCGCGGAACGATACGAATAGTAGCTGCTGCTAATGAAGCGACTGGAACTGATTTTCTCCCCGCCTCGAGTCTGCGAAACAGATTGCGCGACCTTGGCTTAGGGTCAGACGCAATGGGATTCTCTTCTCCTCTGAATATTTCGGAAGTATTTTTTAAGCGATCTGACTACTGAGTAACAAATGGCGACGACTGTTTCTGGCAAGGGCCTCGCACTTTTGTGGACACTGATGCATAGATACCTCCTCACGAAACAAACTGTAAGAACATAGCGCCTTACTTTTTGTGAATCAAAGGAGAGATTGGCATGGGCGACGAATACGTCTGTGTCCTCATCTCGTACTGTTTCACATCCTTCAGGTTTTGCTGCTTCCAATTTCGTTCCAATGTGGTGTAATTCAGCTTCCATGGCCCTCACTTGCAAATGCAGGTCAGAAAAACAGCGATACGAATGCCACGAGACGCATAGCTATCATAACTTACCAGCTCGAACACGTATATGTTTCAGAATTCCAGTCATGAATCTGCTACAATGTAATTTTATGCAAATACCATTACATTTTACCATTTAATTAAGGTAGTTGGATATAATGATATTTAATTCGGTATACAAGATAAAATTAACAAAGAAAATACAAAAGCTGTGAAAGAGAAAATGTAGCATCAGAATACGGCATTGCCGTCCTTGCGTCTATTACAATACAAATTTCTTTTATTTACTCCTCACCATTCCACGAATAATTCATCAAATGAAATAGTACTGAAAACAGAATATTTACCTCATAGAATGAGCCTTTTGATATAATTTTACAATAGATGGAAATTAATTCCGAATGCGTCGTCTCCGCTGCTAGCGAATGCGTCTTCCCGCTGACTCGCATGTAATGGGACGTTCAACACTTGCTAATCGTGCAGGTGTCGTCGAGCGAGATATTGTTCGAACCTACTACTTTGATATTTTTATAATTGAACATTGTGCTTGCAATGTCAATAACTGCGGTAGTCAGTTCTTATCTCGGTTCTGAATGGGAAATGACATATCTAAGTATGTAAATAGTGATCGGTCACAGTTGTCAACTCTTGACATGTTAGTCTTCACGAGGCAATATCACTGCTCTAATACAAGCAACAGAGAATCAGACGTTTCGGCATATGCACAGCGTCTCTCGTCGGTGGTAGGATTTTCCACTCTAGGTAGATAGATTGGTCGAGTTTAGCCGCTAACTGCAGGAGAATTCTACCGGCCGGCCTGCCGGAGTGGTAGCTTTACTTGGTTTCACCGATCAACATCAATTGAATGACGAACCTGTGAACTAACACTGCAGTGCCACTGCCACTAAAGTGCCTCTGACCGGGAGATCCTAGTCCCGACGGTGGCAGGATTTTAGACTTTCGAATGCTGCAGTAATACCCCAACGAACGGGCCATGGATCTTAGGTGATCTTTGCTTCCTCATCCAATCCTCACTCCTTACTTACACACACTACTCTACTATACATGTCAGAAGACCAGTCGGGAGCTTAGACCTTATCCTGAATCCTTGGGGTCTGCGCTGAACACATTTTATGTTTATCTGTACATTTATTTTATCTTCCACATTTGTGATTGATTTCCCAGATTAACTTGACCTCAAGCTTTGCGTTTAAATAATTTTTACGTTTAACTTTCATTGTCAAAGAGTCTGGAGAAATATAGTACAGCAAACTTTACTGCTCTTTTATTTTTGTCAAAATTTAAACTACATACAGGAATACAGACTGGAAGACCAAGAGCTCTCCAAATGATAACATTACAGTTCTTGCCAATATGTGTTGCAATACAATCGATCCCAAGCCCTTCAATTGCAATGAGCAATTTAATGAACAAACCTTAGGAATATATGATAGTTCCTACAAATGATGGCTAACATTTTAAGAGAAAGAGCCTATATTAGTGTTAAACCGAGAACATCATAAGTCATTGGAAGTTGAAATTACCGCCATGAGAACATAACGCTCACTGCTCAGTGTTGAAATTCTTTACCCATAATATATTACTTGGTAATTCTCATAATAACACTCAATTCTAATAACATTACAGCAAAGCGAGGGAAAACGTTTTTATTTCCTTATGGGAATTGTGAAAAATTCCTTCAAAAAGTAACTAGTTGTGCTACAACAGCACATCTGTGTTTACTTTTCTATTATTTATAACTTTTGCAATATTCGAAAATTAAGAGACTTCAAGAAAAATTAGACTTCTCCATTCTTGATGCCTACGTTGCTCTACAAGTGGAGAAAATTAATGAAAAAAATTGGAGCGGTATTTAGATTTTTTCAATGAATAGTATTAATTTTAAGAAGAAATTACGGGAAAACAACTCGTGCAACAATGCCATTTATAAAGATTTAAGTTTCTAGAACACATTTCACGTAAGAAAACAATTTATATCTTCAATTTACGTATTTTTCCATCGTAACTTTTTTTTTCAAATTTCAAAAGTATAGAGAGTTCGCCGAAAATGGGACTACTACGTTTTTATCATCCTATGCTCTTTCCAAGGAAAATTTGAAGAAGAAAAATTTAAACATTTTGAAAAGGTAATTGTTTAACATTTGCCTACATTTTACGTAAGGAAGGAAAGTGGAAAGTGTAACTGATAAAATCGTATTTCCAAAAAATTGTACACGATCTTATTCCTAGATCTTTATTTGAACAATAGATTTCAGAACGGAATAATCTCTATCTCCAATACTAGATTTGTAGGACAATGCGGAAAAAAAGTTTGAACTTTTGTAATTCAATCAAACATTTGGGATATCAACGAAAATGCTTGCCATTTTTTAAGTGTCTTTACGCATTTCGAAGACAAATTTTAAATATAATAATAATAATAATAATAATAATAATAATAATAATATCATAGAATATAAAAATGGAAATAGCATTAAAATGCTGATTACCCCTATAAAAAATAATGTGTACTTGCCCGTGATAATCAAATCTGACCCAGGTGGAATGCACGTATCGCGTGACCCTATGATGGCCAATTGGCGAAACAAAATAATGATAATAATAATAATTGATAATAATAATAATAATAATAATAATAATAATTGATAATAATAATAATAATTGATAATACTAATTTTAATTCATAATTTCAAGATGTATTTGGAGCCATTTCTAAGAAAACGTTGAAAACGTCCAGGTTCCATGTATAGAATCCAAAAGAATCAAACTATTCATGTCAAAGTCGGGGACAGGCGGACGGAGACAGACAGAGAGACATTTTGCTGTCAATCTATATTTCTGTTTCAAGGACTCACAAATCCCAGATTCTGCCTATACATTGTGTTAAATTAATTAATTTACTACATAGAGGAATAAGATCTATCCACTTTTTAGCTACCGGGGCCGACAAAGCGTTTTCGGTCGAAAAATCGCCGCACAGTGGTTGATTTCCAGAATCCAGAGGTATATAAATCAAAAAAGCATATGCTCGAAACGAATGAAAGCCTACGTGGGCGGGTTTCTAATAGTCTTGCCAGGACTTTACCAGTCCCTACAAGTGCAACATTCATTTCTCAGAAGAATGGGGGTATGTTCAGCGAGCGCTTTCGAGCCCGCGTGCAGCTTGCCTCAGTCCTGCTTTGACGCGCTTGGTGTTATTGCCCATTGCCACTGAACTGTTAAGGATAACTTGATTGTTCGATATGGACGAGTATCCCGAAAGTGTGTTATTTAGAATGCACTAACGTTTAATAGAAAATTTTACGTTTTTGGTTGTATTTTATATGAGAAAGTTTCACCATGTATTTGAGACAAGTTTCTTACTGTTCGAAAATTTAAACTGAGTTATCTTGAGGTGCCAGCAATTCCTAAGAATTATCTTTGCACCATTGTATTCTATATAACTTTTGAAACAAAACGGTGGAAAACATTTTTGCTATAATTTTGCCCCTTTCGAAAAAAATCGATTTTTTTCAATTCAACGGGTGATTTCGAGTTCTTGCGTGAGGGCGAGCTGTTGCGTGATCTCTTTCATGCAACAGATTTACGGAATAGAAAAATGCTAATGCAGTATGTTTCCCGGAAGTTCTTGGAAGTATTCCAGATGCAGTATTAAGTGAGAAGACACGGAGATTCACCTGATAAATTGCTGACTAATGGAAGGCTTGTAACAGAATGGAAAACTGATTCGCGGCATGGAACATGGCATGACTGCGCGACGAAATGGTGTGTGTCAAGGAAGAAGCGCAAAAAATGATGAAAGGTAGACATGAAAAAGAATTAGCTTCATGTTCGAAGCGATCAAAATGGCGAAACATTTAGCGAGATTTTACAGATCCATTAAATTTGAATTTGTGAAGGTGACACTACATAGGACAAATGCAGAAACAGCTCGCTTAGAAGAAAACATTAAGAAGCTTCAAGCAACAAAATTGAACAGATATCTATGTATATTGAAATTATTGAAATATATGTGGGGAAGTGTGTAATTCACTTATGTTAAAGCGTCCTCTCAGAAGTTCCCTATTTAAGGGGCATTCCAAAGCAAATTAACAATACGAAATAAATTGTTAAAAAAGTCATGCCGCAAGGGAGCTTTTTATGTTGGTCTTTCACGCTCAAATTGGTTTCTTCGAGTCCCATCTTCACATTTCGTAGAGACTATATTTTATAAAATGGCGAGTTTGTGAATATGAAGAAAAGATACTGTAAGATCCCAGGAAAACGCAAATAATTGTCAAATTTTGAAAGGAAATGGTACTCCTTATGGACATCGTAAAACAAGGAAGAGGTAAACCGAACCATGGGAACACTGTTTGGCAATTTTTCCAAAATCTGAAGCAGTATACTAAAATCACTGAGATAAATGAAGTCTCAATCGCCGCTTCTCTGTTGTTTTACAAGCACTGAGGAGCGGATATGATGTGACTTTTAGAAAAGCTTTTAGAAAAAAAAACACATTTGAAACAGCAAAAGTTTATAGCAGTTTATACGGATGGGTACTTCACGCCTGTAACAGTGGACAACAATTAATTTATTGCGCTAATGTCATTAATGAAATGATTGTCTCTATAGGGCAACTGTCCGAAGACAAACAGGAAGCCCGACACAATATTTCAAGTCATGTCCAGAAATAAATACTCGAAAATCATCTAGAGTATGTGGCAATGAAGATCTGCTTCATTTCCTACTGATTTCTTCTGACTCAGTAATAACAATCATCCAGCCACTACCAACTAAGAAAACTGAACAGCTACCGACGGAAGTGTTAAGGATGTGTATGTTTCTGGAGGTGATGAGCCACGTGAAGCTAGAATAGCAGATTCAGACAGCGATTAATGTCTACTTTTGTAGCTTTTCTTTTTACTTTTATAATTTTTTATTTGCATTATTAGGTATGAATTAGAATAGGAATATTTCATTTTGAGTTAGTGTCTCATGAACCTTTAGTAGGAGTAGGCAATTGCTTGCAGTATCTCTTACATAATTTCATCATTGATAACCTGTCAATCTCTATCAAGACTCGAGAGCAAACAATTTATTATTATATTTCGTCCCTACATTACAATATAATGGAAATGGCACAAGGAATAATTCTGACCATTTTCAACACTGTCGGCTTTATTGTTCTCTTGATAATGTTTTAATATCGCTAGATGAAGGAAATCAACCTCTGTGCGCCGTTCTCCGGCGCACGATTACAATACTTACAATACAATTACATTAAATGTAGCTTCACTACGTTTTGTTCAACTCTCCTTTTGCTTGCAGTGGTTAAAGTAGAACTGGGGGGGGGGGAGTAACTATTTTGTTAGCAATACAGAAAAATCAAATCTGGAGTTCGTATACCGATGCAAATAAGTTTTCAATAACTGGGGAACGAAAATGTCTATGTTATGTGTGTTGTTAATCTCCCGCTTTTTTAAATTTTATTATTATTATTTATTATGTTTGTTTTTATGCTTTTATTTATCTTTCAACTATTTATGGTTAAAATGTTGGGAAGGGATTCTACAACTCAAGAAAACCTGCGCAAATGATCTTCTCCTCCACAGGTTTTTGACTAAATAAATCAAAACATTGAATCAAATACTTTCTCTACTTACGAAGGAAGGCAAGAAATTAAAATTCAATGAAATGTTTGTACTATGTTTGTTCTTGCAAGTTTCGTCTTTCATATTGGATATCATACCGGGAGAGTATAGTTATACAAGATTGTCTCAAATTACAATAGATGTCACTCTATTATTTTCATATTGAAATGTTGCTAGTTAAATGCTGTACTGTAAAATAAAAATATTCACATGAATGTACTGTAGCACATGTATATACTGTAGTATTTCATTCAGGTCGACTCACTATTGGTAAATTATTTTGATGTTTTGAGATAAAACATATAATTGTATCTTCAAATGGCTTAAGGGTGAAAACTTTGTAGCCTTGATCATTTCCTTATAGTTAGTTCTGTTGGAATTCAACAAAAATGTGTGTGAATATAGTAATCTGTATCTTGGTACTCATTGTACTTAAAATTGTAACACTATATTTTAGAGTATGATAAGAAGAAAAGTATAGAAATTGGGATTTGAACAATATTGCATCTACACTATTTCTATTTTATCTATTTTTTAATGAAAAGTACTACCAAATTATTAATTGGTTAAATGGTCATAAAACTAAAATACACAAGAAGTCACATCATCAAAAACGTAATTTTGACATGTACATTTTGGTCCTCTAGATAAAGTTCACACTGATATGTTCACAAAACTACGTTAAGTATTTGAACCAATTGTGAAAACAAACTCCCAAAAATCATGAATAAGCGTTCGCACGGGGCCCCCAGCTGCGCACCGAGCCGCAACTGTGGCGAATGCGGCAGCGCGTCGCACTCGCTCGCTCTCCTTATCTTCCAAGGAAACCTCGGAGGGGGCGGGGCAGCCAGGGAAGAGCAAGAGCGCGGCGCAGCGCGGCGCGGCGCGGGCGACGGGGGATTCGGGGGAAGCGAGGGCGGCGCGGCGGCTGGCTCGCTCGCGGGCTTTCTTTCTGCGATGAAGAATAGTGCGGAAATTAAGTTCCCGAAAAAAGCCCGCCGCAACCGCTGCTGCTACCGCCGCCGCCCCCGCCGCCTCCGCCGCCCCCGCCGCCGCCGCAAACACCGCCGCCGCCTCGGCTGGCGAGCCGCGGGAGGGGAGCGCGGGAATTGATAAGCTTGGCTTCCTATATTAAAACAGTGCGTAGCTTTATTTACTCCGCACTTGTAGACAAGTCCATACATTCCTGCAGATAAGCCAAGGACGATGCGGTGACGCCCTTGCGAATGAAAGAAAAAAGAGAACGAAGAGAGAAAGAAAAAAGATGAATGAGGGAGGGTGAAGGGACGTGGATCGCGACGCGGTGCTAATTCTAAAGATTAAACACAACGTCTGTCTCCGCTCTGTCGTCACACGACATTCAAAAACTTTGCCGTGATGTACAGATGCCTCCCCCAACAGTACGCCATTTGCGACCTGTTCAATGTTCCGCTTGGCCGATTCGTTTAAAGCGTTGCTTTGGCGTTATTTCTGTCATCGTCTTTCGTGCCAGTCTAGCGTACTTTCCATTTCTCATTCAGTCTGTATTGTTTGTCTGTGTAATGTTGCAAAGCTGTCAGTCACCGAGTCCCCTTCGATACTTGAACATCTTGACTCTTGAAATGTTTATTTTCATCGACTTATGCCCCACCTCTTGGATTTTTTCGATTTAGCGCTTTTCGTTTTTACATGTTTATATTTTCTTTCTAGTGATGTACTTCTGTCAATACCACGTACTTCTAATGTTATTCCAAAACTACGAGCCCTGAAATTCTGAAACTTATTCTTGCAAAATCCATTCAAGTTATTTTTCAAAAAAATCTTCAGTATACTTCAACTGTCATTCCGTGATTTTTCTTCTTTCTCACTTGTTACATACATGTTTACCATCCATTTGGCTGCTTTCCTCATAATTCTTTGAATCCAGCTGATTCCACGTAGCTTAGTTTACATTTTCAGATTCGATGTGTGAACTTCCTACTCCAGAGTTAATTAACGCAGCTCGTCTCAGGTTTTTGCTCATTCATTTTGTTCTTATGAAGTTTTATACGACATTATCCTTTAACTCTGGCGTCCGTAGCGCTTCCGATAGCACTATGACTTTGCCTATTAACTTCTGTTTTGCTGCCTAAGGGCGTTGAACTGCTGAATCTGCCAATGCAATTCTCTTAATTACAGAGATTATTTCCAAAGTGATGCATCACCATTTCCGTTTGTATTCTAATGTTACCTTCAATATATTCTTAAGACGCTTCTCCATCATGCTGCCAAATACTGTATTAAAAATTGAAATTTATCCTTAGTTGAACGGTATCCGATATCTTGAACAAAAAATTTAAAGAAAAAAATTGGATCAGTTGTTGAGAAAATTTTGAAAATGTCTCAGGGGACTCGTGTAAATTATTCCCAAAAATTTAAGAAAATTATTCAAAATCACAGATCTTTGAGTGGAGACAGATGGTTTGGGGAATATCCAAATTGGAAAAAATCCAATGAATAGTTTAGATGCTAGTGCTGTTTACAGACGGACGAACGGACGGATGGACGTTTTCAAAAACAAAAAAGCAACACTTTTTCGGTGTCAGCGGTCCCTAAAACGTGTATTTTCGTTGAAATCTCAAAATCGATTTCCCGCTTCGTTTCATAACTTCCTATACACTACGTTCAATAGCGTGCCCTTGGAGGTGACCCTCTCCGGGGAAGCGCCCGCCCCCTGCCCCCGCCTGCCGACCACGTGAGTCGCTGCGAGGGGCGTCAGGTGGCGCGGCACGGGCGGCCGCGCGCCCTCAGACGTCACGTGCGTCGGGATCTCCCCTCACCAGCGCTCTCCGTTAGGGGCGATTGAGAGGGGGATTGATTTCGGGCGCGTCAACGGGGTCATCAACTCGTATGCGTAGACAATCATCCCGCGTTCCCCACCCCTTAGAACGTCAGACGATCTACCCGTCGGCTATAGGTGTTTCTGCACCTCCAGTAATCTGCCCCCGCGGGGCACCACTCAGTCGAAGCTCCCGACGTGTAGTATAAGCAAGTATAAGAAAGTGTGTATGCAAGGGAAGGGAAGTTTTCCACCACAAGTTCTGACTTTCTCTTTTATTTACGAATTTCAATGTGTTTAACGAAATGACATCACATCATAACGCTATTACGCTCTATTAGTGTAATCATTCTTTGAATTACATGTGTGATCGTAAAAATGGAAAGTTTAGTTCGTTAATACTGATTCATTCATCTTTCAAAATATATTTTTACATATTGTGCAAACATTTTTATGAAATTACCGTGCTTAAAAAGTAATGCCTTGGAATAAGTAAGAATACTAAATGTTTTTATAGGCTATTGAGATGTCTGTATGCAAATTAATAAATGGTATTTTTAAGCTATATTGCTTAATAAATAATAAAATAAGTTTTAGGATTTAAAAATTATTATATAATAAGTATTTGATCCCGGTGTTACTTTTCTAGGATATCTTTTTCATATTTTAGAGAACTGATTATTTTCTTGTTCACAAATTGCTCCTAGACGTTTTGTTTTTCGAGGAGCACGAGACATCAGTCCATCGAAACACTAAACTGCTTTTATTGCGTTTTCATAATTATCACTAACGTAATATTTTCACGCTATCGTAAGAACACTCATTCCTTTTACTTTTCGAGACGCGCAGAAATATGTAGAAGTGTTACGATGCAATGGAAATAACCAAGCATCGTCAGCAAGCTTCCATTAAGAGGTAAGGTTATTTCCTGTCTCGTCACATGCACTCACTGATTTCACATGTATTCTTCAACAGCCTTCCCCGTTCATTACATCGGAAGCCTCACCTTTCTTCGATGGCGCAGGATACGGAGACCCCCCAATGGAACGAAATCTGCTGGGGAGGACACATCAAGTTCCATCTTGATTCGTCAGCTCGCTTTCCGTTCCAAAACGCGTTCGACTTGCCGCGCAAATGAGAAACCGTATCAGAAAAACGATTCTAACACTGGCGCCAGTTTAGAAGCAATAAAACATTCATATTGAAGTCAAGCGCGGACGACGCGAGAGAAGGAACGCAGATAGAGTTTGACGAATGAAATGGAGGAGGAGATGGTGGCAGAAAGCGGCGTGGTTGTGGTACCGAGAGATGAGACCAAATAAGATTGAATTGGGACGTGAATATAATAAGTGCGTTCATATAAAAGTCGAATAGATAATCCTTAAATGAATTAGTTGCCATAGTTTCGGAGCTTATGAAGCTTAGGGCTGGATGTCCATGAAAAGGTGATGAGGAAATGCAGTTGAGTGGAAGTTTGAGCAGGTAAAACTCGGAGAGTGTGAAAGATGTAGGCGGGGGAAGCGGTCACAAACACGAGAACGTGTCAGTAGTCTACAAAACAATACCTTGCGAGTAAACGAGCTCTGACGAGGCCTACTAGTAAGTGTAAAAGTCAAGAAGGAAATCAAACGTCGATGCCGAACAGAAGGAGGCCTCAAGCGAAAGGAGGAGAGGAGGAGGGACGGGACGGGTTGAAAGCACGAAGGCGGTGGCGATGGGAGCCAGAACGTCAGCAGGGGCGCGCACTGGCGCTGGCTGTGGCCGCTCCGGAAACGCATCTCATCGAGGGCGGCGGCGGCGGCGGCGGCGAGGGTGGCGCGCGTCGCTCACGCGCCCCCCCTCCGCGGGCGGTGGAAACAATAACGAGGCGCGAAGGCGTGGGCGTAAAACCGTTATCTGTTTAAAGAAGACGTGATGAGGAAATTAAAAAGTCGGTGTCTCTGCAACCTGTTTGAATTGGCAGCTGAGGAAAGGGCGTTATCTCTCCCCACGTGCGGGCTTTCGCGGTCTCCGTCGCTGCTTGCGCCCTTAAAACAAGAGCTCAAGTGTCAGATACCGCCGCCTGCTGAAAAAGTCTACTCGCGGGCCTTCGAACGACACGTTTTATTCACTATTGTAAAGCCCCGATAAGATAACCTGACTTGAAGTGGCATTTTAATTAAAATCGTCTGTTCCCGAAATGAAATTATTGGGTCATGCCGACAAGGAAGAGTATTTTTGGGGATATTTGAAATGTAATTTCTTTCAAATTGAAGATGCTGAGAATGATCCTAGAAATTGTCTTTCCTTTTAATTTATACCGCCCCGCTATATTTTTCATTACTTGCTTCTTGTTTCCAAGTCTTCGTTGAATTTGCTGCTCCCTCTTCATGATCGAATTTGCTCACAGAAAAAACAAAGATATTCTTGCTCTTCTTGATAAGAAGTACTTCAACAAAACATCACTTTCGTTCATCTGTTTTACTTCAGGGCTCTAGACCTGTAAAATTGAATCATTTACAGTATGATAATTATACACGATAAGAAGCCGACGTTTGAAAATGGACGGTAATTCGTAAATATTGTTTACTTTCTTGAAATTAAATTTTATGCTAAATTTGTTGGAATGAATATAGATTACTAACCTGCGTCTAAATGACTAGTAGCTCTAAAACTCGCTAGAGCAATAATTTTCTCGGCGTTAGGTTTTAATGCATGAAGTTCCAGACAGAACAAAACTTTTCTAATAGCTGCATTCGGGTTTTTATAACTAAAGTAGGTGTGCATATTCCGCTGTCTGGGCGTCGTTTCTGCGGGTGTAAAGTATTTTTCGGCCGACGCGGGGGAAGGGCCGGCGTGAGGGGGAAGCGCGGCCTGGAGGCGGCGCGAAGGAAAGACAGAGAGCGAAAAACGCAGAAGCGGCTTGCGGGAGTTGTAAAGAAGGAAGGGAACGGGACATTCGTACATAAGTCTAAAGCGAGGCGAAGTTAGCGGCAACGAAAAGGAGGACAAGCATATTTCTTGCTGTATCTGGTATCGTGTTATCTGGGTGGTATAGTTGCTCGCGTCGCCTCCTTAGCCCATAACCAAGGATTGTGTGTAGCGAAATGCTAATAAAATATGATACATAACGCGGTGTTCCCCATTACGGCCGCCATAGATTACCATATTAAAGGTCGACGCGCATCCCGCCGCAGTCGTCGGCAGGGAGGCTGCGTCGGCGGAGGCGGGGATGGAGGCGGAGGCGGCGCTGGCGGAGGCGGCGCAGGCGGAGGCGGAGGCGGTGGCGGGGGCACCGTGGAGGTGTGCCAGTGCTTATTGATCTCCGCACCCCAATCCGACCTCTGACGGTCTCGGAACCGCCCCTGAATCTCAGTTTGCGAAAGAGATGCCTCCAGGCCACCTCCAAGAAGGGAGTCGCTCGCGGAAAATCATTTCCCCGGAAATATTGCGCGATCACTGGGCAACTCCTTGCTGCAGCGCTCACATATTCCCTTGGTATCCTAGATACAAATTATGGCACAATCTACAAGGAATTCACTCGGATTCAGGTCCTGATTGAAACCAACGTTATCATCCCAATTTGTCTTCATGAGTCTAGGCACTTGGCATCTCCGTAGACCAGAATTCGTATTTAATATAACTTTTTATTCATGCTGAGGAAAACAATGATGGTTTATAAATTCAACAAATACTGTTTATATGTTTTTTAGATTTTAAATATTTATTTCGTTTCAGGAATTAACAATTGAATCTTTTCATTTTGGGATACATAATTATCGAAAATATGAAATATCACAGGTAAGCATGACGCAAAAAAGATATAATTTAAAAGGGCAAAAATAGTTCATAAGTTAGTGATAGTTTGTGTAGTAAAATTTATTTTATTCAAGAAGTTTTTATGCCAACTCAAACTCTAGAATAAGATTTTTCACTCTAAAGGAGTAATTTAAGAAAATCGCTTTCCCTACGATATAAACCAAATTGGTTCAAATAATTCTTCCACCCGAAATCGAAGTGGATTTTGGAACTTTCAATCAAAAACACGTTAGAACACATTATTAAACAAAAAGAGTACGCAGTTTACTAGATAACAAATACTTAATACCGTTTGAGAGCGAGTCATGACATGTCAATGCGTAAGTTGCTTGCGAAACAAAGTTGTCAGAGCTTCAAAAACTGAGTTTCTGGAGACGAAGTTTGCCATGAAGATATAAAGCCTTACAACCAAGAAGATAGTATTTTCTGTAATTTCAAATAATAAAAATTGATTTTATATAAAACGTTTTTTCACGCGAATTATCTTTACTAATGTGGTATAGAATCTCGTAGCTTTCTTTTTTTTCCACAGACCTGCATAACTGCTTTACGGGGATTGTTTTCATTTAAATAACAAACACATTCATAAAAAACTAATTTTTTAGGTAAATAGGAATAAGGGAAGCCCAACAGGTTACTCTTTATTGTTTGTTGTTTTTCAAGTAAATTTGTTGATTATTCCTTCCATTTTTTTTCAATTATGAAACATTTAAGGGGCGTCAGCAAATTGGATTAAATATCTGTCTTATGGAAATCTGTTTTTGATTCGGGATGTTGTTGCTGATGGACCAAGGTTGTAATGGTCAGTTGCTGGTATACATGTGAAAAAGAAATGTGAACGTTTGAGCATTAGTTGATGGAGAGTTTCTGTTTTTAATTCTGAGTGTGATTGAGTGTTTCTAATGAACCAGGGGACATTTACAGCAGTACGTAAGATCTTATTTTGGAATGTTTGTATTTTCTTAATATTAGTCACAGAAGTGTTGTACCATATCGGGTATGCATACATTGTAATGGAAAGAACTATTGTTCTGTCAAGGACTAGTACACATTCTGTTTTGAGAGAAGTTTTTCTGTTAATTGACTGGTACTACTTATGTAATCTTCTGTTTGCTTGTAAGATTTTGTCATTTATATGATTTGTCCATTTTAGTCTGGTAACCATTAATATTCCCAGATATTTAATCGGTTTGGGTTTTGTAGGCAGTCGAGTGTTTTTATCAAAGAGCTTTGGAGGTTTGGAGTAGAGGTTATTGGGCGTAGTTTGGATAGTTTTGCTAAACATTTGTTGGGGTTTAGTTTTATCTTCCATTTGTGTGCCCGTTGCGTTACGTTGTTTAGTTCTTCTTGTAGATATTTTGTAGCCATTTGTTAGAGGTTAATGTTACACTGCCATCAGCAAATAACGCTATTGTTGTGTTTTGAGTTGTTGGGAAGTCTGCTGTGAAAATGTTAAACAAAGTTGCTGACAATGGGCTGCCTTGTGGTCCCCTGCTGTGATTTCTTTTTGTGTAGAGTAGGTTGAATTTATTCTTACTGAAAAAACTCTTTATTTTAAGAAGCTTTGTTTTATTTTCACCAAGGTAAGAGATAAACCTGTTTCTTGTAATTTAAATAGCAATCCCTCATGCCAAACCCTGTCAAATACCTGGGTTACGTCCAAAAATACTGCTGTGATATGTCTTTTTTGTTCGAAATATTTATATATTAATTCTGAAATTCTTTAAAATTGATATATTGTAGAATGTTTTTCTTTAAATCCCAATTAAAAAAGTTGTATGTATTATGATATTATATTTCATTAATGTATTGCAGAAGATTAATTAGAATTAGTTTTCTATTACTTCGGCTACGATAGGGATTAGACTTATAGGTCTATAGTTTTCTGTAAATACTGGGTTTTTACCTGGTTTTGCTATCGGAATTAATATAGTGTTTCCATTTTGTGGGGTAGTACGCTATTCTTAACATTGATTTAAATATTGCAGTTATGTAGCTAATTGCTTTCGTATTTAGTGCTTATAAAAGTATGGTTGGTGTTTGGTCTATTCCAGCTGATAGTTTTCTCAGATATGTGTTTATTTGTATGATATATTTCATTTCGTGAAGTGTATGTATATGTATGCCTCTGCATCCTCGGCGCTTCCTACACCCTCGCAGGTAGCGAAAGATGCTCATCTCTAGGCCTTCTTACACAGCAACGTTAAATAGAATAAAATGTTGAAATTTATTCTATGTAACGTTGCTGTGGTATATATATATATATATATATATATATATATATATATATATATATATATATATATATATATATATATTGTGACGTACCTGGTGATGCCGGGTATTTCACTGCAATATAACACTAAAGGAGGGTATCTTTTCCGTGAATGGGTCCCTGGATAAGTTGGTATAACATTGGGAAAGTTAATTAGAAATGGAAATACAATCATGAACAAGATTTATTTGCAAATCAAATAGGTAAATTACATGATCTGACAACGTTTATACACTCTGCCTTGGTACCAAGATTGGGTGTAATATGCATTTATCATACCTTCGGGGCCCCGACCAAATACCTTCGATGCTCGTAGAACCGCTCGTATCGACAGGATTGCCGACCTCCACAGCAGCTGTGGGCCGTCGGCGGCTGATGGCGTGGCGGTCGTCCTGGGCTGGTGACCTTGCGATTCCTCCCCGACTCGGATCTTGATACCAAGGCGTTGCACCTCTCTCGAATCACCTTCCGTCGATGGATTTAATTACTCAACCCGCGCCTATCGCGCGTGCTGGTCTCAGTTCCGTACCACACAGTTTCGGTATTATTTCCACTACACTTATTAGTACAAGCGCGATCAATTGTTCTACCGACACTAATCTTTTATTCTACTGATACTTTCAATATCTCATTCACGTGTCTACTGCATTTCAGTTGCTGATAGTTCATAAACTATACCGCATGTTCCTTTTGTCCATGCACTACCGGCGAGCTTTTCGCCACACGTCCGAACTCTTCGCCGCTCCGCTAACGTCTGTCTTCTTCGCAATTCTCCTCACGACTGCCTGCACGTGCTCGCTGCCCAGTTTGTAACTGACATTCTCACGCTGGCCTCCCGGCGGTGGCACTGGTGGCGGTAGCGACCGTTGCTCGCTCCCGTCGTTGTTCGCAGCGCTTGGCGTACGTACCGCGCAGTCCAAAATATATATTGATTACTTACACTAATGTTTTAATTAGTGTAAGGGAACACATTCTGTGTTTCATCACCCCCTCCTTTCTTTTTTTGGATTTTTCCCGTCTCCGGAAAAATTCACTTTAGTATCATCGTCTCTGCCGATGGTTGCACTGTCTTGTATATTACATGAACCCTATATACACTTATACCCTAAAATCGAATTAACACGTGATTGTTTAGATTAACACTAAGATTACACTTATTTACACTTCACTATTTTCCATACCTATGGGACAGGGTCTTAGGTTATGGAAATTGTAGTGTCCCACCACTTCTTGTTTGTCATTTAGTAACTTAGCCACATTTTTATCCGTAACCTTATCTATCACATATGGTGTAACCCTGTTCTGCAGCTTTCCTTGCAAAATCTTGTCCACGCATTGAATCAACGCAGCTCCGCTATTGCGTAACCCGAATGGCACTCTACAAAACACATAACATATTCCCTCAAATGCGAATCCTGTATACTGCTGGTCCTCTTCCGCCACTTGCATTTGCCAATAAGCTTTACTAAAATCAGTACTAAAGAAAATGATGTTCCCTCCAAACCTCTGCAATGCTTCTTCCACCGATAACGGAGCATCCCTGTATGGTTGTGTTACTGCATTTAGTCTTCGTGCATCTAGGCATAATCGTATTCCTCCATCTTTCTTTTTGACGATCACGATTGGGTTAGTGTAGGATGTCTGTGCCTTTCTTATGATTCCATCATTTATCATTGATGCTAATAGTTCAGAAACATCTTGCTTCAGCGCTGCTGGTATCGGATAGTTACGCTGTCGAAATGGTGTTGTATCTGTAAGTTGGATTCGAAATGTGAATCCCTTTATTGGTGCGCGATTCTTCTGGAATACTTCTTTATTCTCCATCAACAGCTGCAACAGTTGCTCCTTGTGACGCGTATTTAGTATCTCTATCTTCTCCGTCTGCTGCCTCAGCTGTTCTTCTAATGATTCTTCGGCCACTACACCCGTACATGCTTCGTATCCTTCGTCTATCCCCAAGTCGAATCCTATCGCCTGGCTCCCCAACTCCACCACTTGCCGTTCTAGATCAATAATTGCTCTGTGATCGACCAGAAAATCCGTCCCTATGATTATCGGGTGTAATAACTTTTTGACTACCAGGGCCACTATCTCGTATACTTGGTCGCCAATCATGGCTCGGAACATTATTTGTTTTGTGATTGGGCTTGACTTCTTCTGAGTAGCTCCAATCACATACGCCCTATTCATAGGCAAACACATTATTTCTTTTCCTTTTGCTTTTAATTCCTCGTACATTTCCTCCGACACTACTGTAGTCGTGCACCCTGTGTCTACTAATGCTTCTTTAACTACTCCCTCACATTCCATCGTAATCGTGGGACATTTCCTGATTCTGATCGCTGAGCTCTTACTTCTCTGCCACGGTTGGGCATCGTGAGTTACTGGCCGTATAGTATTTATGGAGACCACGTTAACTTTCACAATTTCCGCGTCCGTAATGGGGCCACCTTTCACCACGGACTTTATTGGTTTAAATAGTGCTCTTGTTCTCCGCTTGTGCTAGGCTGTGCTGGTTGGTCAGATGCGCTTCCGCCCCCGCCTCTTGACTCCGTGCGGTTTAGGTTGGGTCCGCTCCAGGCCGGTCTCTGGTTCCTCGGCTCTGGTCTCCATCCATCTCCCCCTCTTCCGCGTTGATTTCCCTGGTAATTAGTGCTCCTGTCACTCCCTTGCCCCTGATTCCGTTCTGTTCTTATCATATTAATGTTCCCCTCATTCCTGTTTTTTGGTGCGCCTGCAAAAGTTAGGTCGTACCCTCCTAACACATTCTGGAATCTCTCCAAGTTAGTGTGCTGCACACTACGTAATAGATTCTGCACCGTAACTGGGAATTGTCTCGTTAGTACACATATAATTTCTTGATCGCTCATCGGTGGAGATAACGTTTTGTATTCCATGATACGCCTTGTTGCGTATTCCCGCAAGCTTCCCATTGACTGGTTGTAGTGATTATTCATCAAGCTGATTTTAAAATTGATTTGAATCTCCTCATTCCAGTACCGCTCAAAGAACCGATCTTTAAATACCTTTACTGATTCGGGAAACTCATCAAATGTATCGGCCCATATCCTTGCGTTCCCTTCCAGCATTAAATATAACAATTGTATCTTACACCTTTCCGAGGTATTGATGACAGCTAAATGTCGTTCTGCCGCCCTCATGAATATGCACGGATTTTCTTTACCGTCTCCTGAAAATTTTAGTGATCTTGGAGGGGTGAATGGTACCGTCCCGCTTGCTGCAATTGGGGATGCCTTACATTCTTTTATTTGTTCGATCTCTGTTCGTAGTGACACAACCTTCTCTTCGCATTCCCGCTTATTCTCCTGCATTTCTTCCTTGACTACCAACTGCATCCTTTCAATTTTCTCGTCCTGCTTGGCGGTTTTAGCATCTAATTGCTGGTATAACTTATTCTCTAAATCTCCCCCCAGACTAATTACTTGGGATTCTAATTCCTTTTTCTGTTTCCCTAATTCTTCGGCAGTCCATTGCTCATAAATTTCCACCCGCTCCGCGATTTTGGTCATCTCATTCTTCGTTAACTCAATTTGTTCTTCAGCGCGTCCTATTCGCCCCCCTATTGCATCTAATTTCCTATTCTGTTCTTCTGCCAGTTTCCTAATCTGTTCCTCTGTGAATAATTTCTGTTCGTCTAATTTCCTACTCTGTTCTTCTGCCAACTTCCTATTCTGTTCCTCTACTTTCCTATTCAGTTCTTCAGCCAACTTCCTGTTCTGCTCCTCTGTGAATATTTTCTGCTCCTCAGCCGACTTCCTGTTCTGCTCCTCTATGAATATTTTCTGTTCATTCTGTCCTTCCAATATCTTCCTATTCTGTTCCCACATCATCGTCATCATCTGCATGAAGTATGTATAGGTATTTTCCCCACCCCCCGGATTTGGATTTCTTGTTGCCTGGATCATCGGTGTTGATGTCACTTCTACTTCTTTATTAAAACTATCCCCTGACGTATCGTCCAACCGGCTCCCAATTCCACTATCCCTGCTTTCCGATGACATGCTATTATCGATTCCTACATCTATCTCCCTTACTTCATCCACCTTCTCCTCCCGGTCCAGCGCTACATTTTGCGCCTCCATTCTATTGCTTTGAGCTAACCGTTCGATCCTCACTTCGCTAAAATACTCGCACAAATTTTCCTTTTGCCTCACCTAACAACGATACAACAGTTATCCTATGAATTTACTATGTCCGCCCCAGCACTGTATACTACACGTAACTGTTGTAATGCACTAATATCTCAGATGCAGATTAATGATGAACACACCCTCACTCACCACAAAAACACAATAAACTCTAATATCTCTCTATAAAAACACAATATTCTCTACAATCAGTAATATTATTGCCACTTGACTACATATATGCCGCTGACAAACTTATTAACATTGTTACAACAATACTCTCAAATTTTAATAAATCCACTATTAATTTAGAATTACTTCTCAATACACTTATTACTATATTATGTACACAATAATCACTCACAATTACATGTCATATCTTCTCCATAAATTTCCCTCAATAGTACTGTATGAATATTAAAAATATCCGTTCACAATACTGCTATACACTTCCCGACCTAGTATCCTTTCCACTAAATTCCATAAACTTTACCATTACTAATGTACAATGCGCTGCTAAATGAACATTCCCAGCAAGTAATGTGCACAATTTATACAATAATATTAACCACCCTTATATTTCCACAAGAGTTATTATTACTTCCCAATTCCTTAATTTCCATGTTATTAAAAACTACCAAGCAATTCAAACATTATTAACATGTTTTACAAAATTTGGAATTCTATTACATTATATCATTTACAATATGTACATGTGTAACTTTCATAAACCCAGTCAGTGTAGTAGTAACTTCATACTGGTTACTCTCGAATAGTTTCCTATATCTGCCCACAATTAATTACACAACAAAATTTCTGTAATTATCAAATATTCATTATGGTTACTTGACTTCTGCATGCTTCGTTAGTACATGTACTGTTATTTTTGTTCCCTATAATGATAAACTTTACATTGCCTGCCTATTATCTTTAACCTGCATTACTATACATCCAATACATGCACAGTGCTTTCCAATATTTTACCAACTTTCCTAAGGCCACATTTCTTAATTACACGCTTTCCAGACTTGTTCGGGCGCCAGCTGTGACGTACCTGGCAATGCCGCCACTGGGACGTACCTATCAGTGCAATACACTGTTCGGGCGCCAGCTGTGACGTACCTGGTGATGCCGGGTATTTCACTGCAATCTAACACTAAAGGAGGGTATCTTTTCCGTGAATGGGTCCCTGGATAAGTTGGTATAACATTGGGAAAGTTAATTAGAAATGGAAATACAATCATGAACAAGATTTATTTGCAAATCAAATAGGTAAATTACATGATCTGACAACGTTTATACACTCTGCCTTGGTACCAAGATTGGGTGTAATATGCATTTATCATACCTTCGGGGCCCCGACCAAATACCTTCGATGCTCGTAGAACCGCTCGTATCGACAGGATTGCCGACCTCCACAGCAGCTGTGGGCCGTCGGCGGCTGATGGCGTGGCGGTCGTCCTGGGCTGGTGACCTTGCGATTCCTCCCCGACTCGGATCTTGATACCAAGGCGTTGCACCTCTCTCGAATCACCTTCCGTCGATGGATTTAATTACTCAACCCGCGCCTATCGCGCGTGCTGGTCTCAGTTCCGTACCACACAGTTTCGGTATTATTTCCACTACACTTATTAGTACAAGCGCGATCAATTGTTCTACCGACACTAATATTTTATTCTACTGATACTTTCAATATCTCATTCACGTGTCTACTGCATTTCAGTTGCTGATAGTTCATAAACTATACCGCATGTTCCTTTTGTCCATGCACTACCGGCGAGCTTTTCGCCACACGTCCGAACTCTTCGCCGCTCCGCTAACGTCTGTCTTCTTCGCAATTCTCCTCACGACTGCCTGCACGTGCTCGCTGCCCAGTTTGTAACTGACATTCTCACGCTGGCCTCCCGGCGGTGGCACCGGTGGCGGGAGCGACCGTTGCTCGCTCCCGTCGTTGTTCGCAGCGCTTGGCGTACGTACCGCGCAGTCCAAAATATATATTGATTACTTACACTAATGTTTTAATTTGTGTAAGGGAACACATTCTGTGTTTCAATATATATATATATATATATATATATATATATATATATATATATATATATATATATAGTCTATACCAAAGAGCAATTCTGTTTTAATATAGTTCATATCTGAAGTGAGTATTATAGGACAGTGGTCAGAGTCAAATTGAGGTAAAGCATGTGCATGTATTAAATTTCTGTCAAGGATATCTGGTTGAGCGTCACGGTTTTTGGGGTAGTGAGTAGGATTTGTTGGTGTTATGATTTGAAAGTTTGCAGTTGTTAATGCTTTCTCCGTTTTTTTTGAGGTGATTTCTGTGAGTACTTGTTGATTGAAATGGTTCATAGATGATTTCCACTAATCTGTCTTCTGCAGGTTGAAGGTTTGCGACTGACTGTGCAAGTTCCACATGTATTTGTGGAATATGTGCTGCTTCCTCCTTGCTGTTTGTAGGAACGGTCCGTAAATGATAAAGCAGTTGTTGTAGTATTTGGTTTTGTGGTTCTAAATTGTTAAGATGTTGGTATTGTTGCGATAGATCTGCCATTTGGTTTTCGTGTGTGAAATGTGAATTAACTTATGTTGGATATAAGTCACCATTTCCTTCATTGTTCAATAGTTCAATGGATCTGCTGATATGTCCCTTTAGGGGGACTTCTGATAACATTTTGAATACTTAACCGTATTATTTGGTTGAGTCATTCTCTTAAGTAATTACTGTTTTTAGTTTTTTATTGACATAATTAGGAGATAAATGCACTTTGTGTTTTTGTCTATGTGATTGTGCACTTCTATCGAAACATAATTGTTCGTAGTGTAGTTTTGCCGCAATGAAGAAAAACGGTTGTTGTCTACGCCTATACAAAATAATTATCGATCGCACTAGTACTGATAAGACTCTGACTTAGTCACTGATGATTGTGCATCACATTCAGCGTCCAACAGCCATGGCGACAACATCGCTCCCTCCGGTCTAGTACAGTTATCTAGTGAACTTCTGAAATAACAGTAAAATGAGCAGCCTCAAATGTGCAGAACGGGCGGTTTGCAAATCTTCAAGGTGCAGATTGCAGCTCGCAACACCTCACCGCGGCCGGAAACCTCCAGTTTGGTAAATTCAGCTCAGCAAATGAATTCAGCTGGCGGGCAAGCAGATATTTCCGACAATAACAGTAAGTCGTTATAAAATATTCACAGTGCTAAAAACACTCATAAGTCAGAAGAAATAGATCTCCCCCCAAGTAAGAAACCAACCACTCCAGAATCAACTCAATATAATATACCAGCGGGACCAAGCTAGGGAACTATCAAGTCATGACAAAAGATTTGAGTTTGCCAATGTTACTTCGCCCCAAGAAGACGAAAATCTAATAATTCCTCCCATTTTTTGTAAATAACATATCTTGGAATTCAATAAAGAGATTAAAAACAAACTCACCGACCAATTTACAACAGATTATAATGGAATCAGAATTCAAATAATGTTCAAATCAATAGCAGACTTCAGAACAGCCATCAAATACCTCATTGGAACCAAGAGACAGTTCTACACGTACAAAGATTCTGCTAATAAAAAAATGTTCTGTCGTGTTTGAAAACATCCACTCAACAACTGCTCTAGAGGAAATAATTAAAGACCTACAACATAGACCCGACCATCATCAGTGTAACACGACTTGCCCTACATTTTTACGGTAGTTAAAGTATCGAAAAACGTGATACAAATTAATCAAAACTGTAACATTAGTGTTAAACCAGAAAGAGGAAGAAGGCCCAAAGGACCAGTACAGTTCATGCGATTACCTCAAGGCTCACCACTATCCCCCACTCTTTTCAACATATACACAGTCAACATTCCCATAATATCACATACGCACATTGCCCAATTCGCAGATGACCCCGCCATTTTCATGTCCAATCAATCAAGTTATTTAATCTGTTAAACAAATTCAAACGCATCTAAATACAATTGATGACTAGTCTGCCAAATGGAAAATCATACTCTATCCCACAAAATCAATCGTCAAAATATTCTCATTTAGAACATTTTCAGCTCCAACTCCTTTCCAAATAAACAATCACCCAATTCCATGGACCCCACACAATCAATCAGTTAAATACCTAAGGCTAAATTTTGATAGCAGACTAAATTCGAAAAATCACATAACAGTAAAAGCACTGCAAGCCAAAATAAAACTAATTCAACTGAAGTCACTTTCAAATCGCAATAGTAAGCACTCATTAAACAATGACATCACCATCAATCAATAATTAGGCCCCTAGTGCTTCATGCATGACCTATGTGAATCAACGCCTCTAAAACTAACATCAAATAATTATAGATCATCCAATATCATTTTCTCAGACTTGCCACTCATGCATTCGGTTCATCTCATACATTCAACTGCACAAAGAATTGAACTTACCCCCTAAAGTTCACCATATTGCGTTCCTATTTATGAACGTCTTCTCCAAAATAAACACAATAACCCAAGCAACCCATTACGACTAAGTCACCACCTCCCAACTAGAATAAAAAATAGACACCTATTAGATTCATTCCTCAACATATTTTCAGAACTGAATCAATCCCATAGGTGCTCTGTGAGTTTCATATTCATATGTAGTTAGATATAATTGTAAGAATAGATTTGAGTTAAATATGAAGTCAGAAAATATATATAATGTATTTATAATACTGAACTATGTATATTCGTTCATTAATAAATATATATTATAAAAAAACTAATAACTGCGCAAGCAACTCGGAGCTAGGCCACATCCGTCCCGCTCCATGGTTGGGAGGAAAACTTCATAACTTTTAACAAACTTAATACGTGAATTCTTAAAAAAGGAAACAATATATCGGGAACAAAGTGAGATGCAAAAATGGTTAATGAATACATTGAATTATTTGATTACAATATACGTTACCAGTCTGGGAAAGAGTGAACGTACTCCCTTGCGATGCCTTTGGCAAGTACGTGAATAATCCCTGCTAACGTCTTGCTGCAGATCCATATGCAGAATGTCCTTTGAACGTTTGTTCAAGTGTATTCTAGTTCACATTTCAAAAACGAGCATGATTATTTTTTCCTTATTTTTGAAAACGAAAGTTTAATCCTTAAAACCTTATGAATAGACCGATCAAATAGTTTTTTTTTTTCTGAAAAATCAAATGAAGCATTTTCCCATAATTATCAGGAATATTATTTTATCAGAGTTATGGAATATTATTTATTAACTGTTTAGATCGGGAATACAAATTATCCACGTGTATTAGACATAATTTCATAGCAAAAGTTCTTTATTAACTACAAAATAAAAGCTTAAAATATACAAATGAAACAAAACATAAAGCTCACTCAATGGATGTCGTTGACGGCACATTCGCATTTGTGTAAGAAAATGGAACCCCAAAGTCAGTACCTGCCGCCGCGCCCCGTTTCCGAGGTTCGCACCCAGGCTCTCCCGAAGGCACTTTTGCTGCGCCGCGCCTCCGCGGCCAGGCAGAAGGCACGCCCCCGCAGGTGTTCGGGCGATGGCGGTGGCGGCGGCGGCGGCGGCGACCCAACTTGGCCGGGACTTGGCCGGGAGAACTTAAGCCGGCAAGTTCCCGTAGCTGAGAACCGTCACTACTTCAAGTCTGTGCGTAAGTTGCGCGAGCGTACCCGCGGCGCCTGCTCCGTCGCCGTCTCCGCCCCCGCGCCCCGCGCCCCGCCCCGCCGACGCCAGCTCCGGCGTCGACGCCAACGCCGCCACCGGCACCCTCCGGAGAGCCCCAGGCAACTTAAGACGACCCTAAATGCATTAAAGGCTTGATAATATTTATGTGCTCCGAGAGATTATCGGCTCCTTGTGTTCGGAACCGATACAAGTACTTGTCTCTCATATTTCATGGTGGCGGCGCGGGCGGCGCGGGCGCGCGACGCCAAGCAGGCGAGGAGGTGGGGCCCAGGATTGCGGGGCGTGGGAGGGTGGGTGCCGCGGGCGCCGCCGCCGCCGAGCCCGACGTCTTAAGTAAACTATTACAGTAAATTTTCAAGTAAACTTAAAGACGATCGGGCCACACCTCTCTCGAAGCACGTTCGCGTCGCCTTGGTCGACGGCGACGGCGGCGGTGGCTGTGGTATCGCCGGCGATGGAGTTGGTCGTACTAATGTCGGTGGTGCGATGGTGTTAGTGAGAGTTGTACTAAGGTATCCGTTACAATCAGATTCTGTGTTCGTAAAGAAAGCGGACATTAAGTCACCACATATTTGCATGCTACGAAGAGTTTGAAAACTTATGAACAACGTTTAAATCGACGTAAACGTATGAAAAACAAATGTTTTAATTGAATATAAACTTCAAATTCTCACATGAGAGTGGCATTACCTTAATGTGGAAATTTTAGGTGTGATACTGCACAACGTGAAAAGAAAGAAACACATTTTAGACATGCGTTGTCAATTTTTGCTAAACGAGATATTCCTACCATATATATCCCCATGAGCATGTGTTTGAATAATTACTAACAGCTCAAATATTGTTGTGTTATTTGATGACGAAATGCCTTTCTTGGCATTTGATAGGTGACGGTTTCGTTAGTTTCCAATACTTTCGCTGCCGTCATTCTGTTGTTTTTGTTTCTATTCAAACGAGGTCATTTATATTTTCCTCTTCATTAGAATCGTTTTGAAATTCTGATAATTAAATTCATTATGAATATGTCCCTTTATCTGTAAAAATAATTCAGAGACTTTTAAACGATATATTACGCTTTGTCGAGTAGAAAGGAGCTGTCCAGACTCATTTGCGGAGCGCTAATGGACCCATGCACCGGGGCTGGCCCGGCCGGAACGAGGACACTGTGAGCGTCTAGCGCTTACAATTTACTTTTAAGACCATGACTACTAAAATATGTTATTTCGGGGCATGCGCAGTGTGCTGAAGGTTCATTTTTAGCAATAGTGCTAAAGGTGAGACAATTATCATATGCTTAGCGCAAAATCGTGAAGGCCAAAAAGAAAACCACATATTTTCGTGTGATCAGATACAAGTAATCTTAATTAAATTGTCATCGGCTATCTGAAACGTTTATGTTTCTCTTTGCAACGCGCTGAGTCACATACTAAAGCATTATGGTCATTACACGCCCAAGTCAGTAGTTCACATGTAAAGTACTCACAAGGTGCTCAGAAATAACATGCCACTTCAAATAATTTTGATATAAAAGTCTGCAATAAAAAATGCATTTCTCACAAACTTTATTCCACAATCCTATGGTACAGAACATTCTGCTGTGCACGAATTTCAAGAAATTTCTTTACAAGAGATTTTCAATTATTTGTCATTGTGGTTATGTTTTATTTTGCATCAAAATGACCACGTAAGTTCTTAGACTATTTTATTACTCAAATTATTTCGTAACGCTCGTCTTTTATTGTCTTACGTGCTTGAGTCTATCTTCACGGAGTTCAGTATTTATAATTGTCACCACCCTGTTTCATTGATTTCAGTATTGTTTACTCAGATTCATAGATATTTGGGGTCTTATTCTAATTAGAAAAAATAAAACTACATCATGAAATTTCCGAACTCTTCCGAAGAGCTCCCTTGTGCTCTACAATTGTCACACCGAGATAACCCTTCGGCCCATTTCGTCCATTACATTTACATCATATGCTCGATACAGCCCGATCCTGAGGTCCTAATCTGAGCTTTTATCATTAACGTTTCTCATTCACGCACACTTCCAGTTCACACTACACAGGTAACGCTAACAGTTATCGCTCAGAAAGAAGGATTAGGGTAGGAATTTAAGATGATACATGAGCTAATGGCAATTTACCTCATGCCACAATCGCTACTGAAGATCTAGGAGACTGATGGACCCAGGAGTAACGAGTACTTGCCTAACTCCCAAGCTCTACGCGGGAGGTCCAGGAATGGTAGGGTGCGATAGGAAACGTGATGCATGGTGACAATCACTCCACAACACAATGAACCTGCGACCCCACGTTCCGCGCTCACGTCTGCACCACTGCCTTAACGACCACAGTGCTTTGGATCGTCGGGAAAGAAACGTACTTCAATTAACAATTCGTTTTAATATGACTATCGCGAGGTAGTAGTTGAATATAATACTTAACTAAAATGCGAAGATTTCATTCGGATTACAATTTTTATTATTATAAAACACTCCTGCCAATGATCGCCTCTGATAAATTCTGACTATAGGGGTTTCCAAGTTAATTTTACATGCAGTAGATGGGTATTAAGCGTGCTCGTTTTCCATGACGCAACCCGAGGTTCGATTCCCAGTCGGGACAGATTATAGTGTCCGCTTTCCTTGCAATGTACCGGTATTTGTTTCTGTGTGACGATGAGAAAGCTCACTTCTCAGGTTGAGAAGACCAGTATATGCCGTAGGGATGTTTATCGTGCTAATCACACATAGCTCTTAACTCTGGCCGCAAGGCCGGGACGTGGCTAGTAGGCCTTGGCCCCGCCAGCTGTTGTGCCAATGCAGACAGACACAGATACATAGATGGGTATTTACATATTAGCTGTCCGTATGCTTCCTAACGAACACTCAGAGCATCTCCAAGAATGTGAGAGGCACTCGAAGCTGTATTGGTGCTATTATTTGGGACTGGGATTCACGAACTGTAATCGGTTCATCTTCTATCCTTTGAATCATACGTTTTTATTAACACCAATATTATTTTGATGAATTTTGTTTCATCAGCTACCCGGCCAATCGGGAGTATTGGGTTATGTATGCAAAAATATGAATGCATCTCAGGGCCACTTCTATCAGAAAAGTCCAGAGGGTGAGATGGAAGCCAAGCGCGAGGCACGCGTGCGGAAGCAAAGCACACGCGGGGGTTGCGGGCGGCGGCGCCTCTCCCGCGCGACTTCCGCTTCCGCCACCGCCGCGCGAACAAATAGCGAGCATGAAGCCCGTTCCGCGCGCCGCGGGCGGGGCGGGCGGCGACGCCCAGCGAGGCGGCGCAGCGCGGCGCGCTGGGGTGGGGCGGCAGGTTGGGAAGCGGGGCGACGCGGGCGACGGAGGCGGAGGTATGGGCTGTAACTCCCACTTACTTTAGCAGCTCCTTGCGTTGGTGATATATCGCTGCGGATTATATACTTCTTTCTCATAACTTTATATTCCCTCCTTTCCTTACCCCCGTCTCTGCTCCTAGTCTAGAACCATTCTTCCTGCGCTTGCCAGCCTGCTACAGGGATATCTTAATAAGATTCATGAAAGGACGCTATATTTTATCCCCCTTCCCCCCCCCCCGTTTACAGCGGTAAACCACGCACACACACATCGCCGCGCGCACGTACACACACACAGTTTCAGATAAGCTCCCGCGTACCCTGTGTGTGCTCTCTGTAGTATATATATATAGAGCGCGGCGGTGGCGGCGCCAGCGTCTCGCAGCGATTTCGTCTAGATATATCATAATAATTTTCCCTTAACCGCAAAGTAGGCGAACGCGAAAGGCAACAATATAATTCCAAGCAGGCCGTAAATCTTAACTTTTAGGAGGGTCGGAGGGGATTAAAGATCAGTAATCTTATAGGATAGATGAATTATAGCAGAGGGGGTGGTAAGTCTTGTGCCTCCGCCGCCGCCGCAGCTTCTGCCGCCTTCTCCGCCTCCTCCTTCGCCTCGCCTTGCCTCGCCTTCTCCCGCTCCTTCTGCTTCTTCGCGGCGGCGGCGGCGGCGGCGTCTCGCCCCCGCGCTTGCTTTCCCCGCCCCGCGCTCGCTCCGTCTCTTTTTTCGTAAGAGCGCGCCCTTCCCGCTTCCGCCCCGCCCCGCCTGCCTCCGCACCCCGCGTGCCCGCGCACCCCGCGCTGTGGGAGGCCGCGAGGTGGCGCTTCGCGCGCGAGCGCGAGAGAAAGGGGCGCCGCCGCACAACTCACAAATTTGGGCGTCCGCGCGAAGGAGCACCCACGCAGCCCCGAGGTGTCGCCGACGTGTGAACGGCACGGGGCGGAGAATCGAAGACGCTGTTCTCTGAGAGAACGTTTTGATGGATTCGAGAGGTCCCACCAGAGGGCACTAAGATAAATGTAAAATGATTGACAAATTAAGATGGATATATATTTACTGGATAGAAATCTTATTGAGTGAAGTATTATATAGGTTGCCGTTAGAACTTGTACATTATTATACCTATTAACTTCACACAATTTTTAATTTCAAATATGTATGAATTGTCGCCAGAAAATTTTGATTAAAATGACATATTTTAGACTTTGCAGAAAAATACTGTCGGATAAAGACCATTTCAAAAGATTCATTTAATTACAAGGGTAGTTACACATCTGAATATGGATGTTTTTGCAAGACGTTTCAAAAAACAAATTATTCGTTCATTAACTGACTTAATAAACACATGCCATAATTGCAAATTTTCGTGATAATTGTATGCTTAAGGTTTTATATTTTATGAAAAATTGCAATTTATATAAGATTTTATCTCAAGAAATTTACCGTAAAATTATAATTGATAGTTAACTTATATTCATTCAGTTTTCATTAACGTATTCAATATTATGAAAACATATAATAGGCATTGAAGTAACGACTGACAATTTCTCTCTTCGTATGACAATTAATGAAGTCTGTGGTTTTAAAGAGTAAGGGAAACGGAGGAAGATATCATTAAATATTATTTAATGGACACCATATTATTGCAAATTTATTTCCCACATGATTGAATTAGATTCGTGTTCAATGAAATGTATTGCAGCTAGCTTGAATGTAGTTTTTTTGCATGTTAAACAGTCACTCTTAATTTCAGGGGTCACCGAGCAAGCTATATAATCTTATTGTTTACATTCAAGAACCGTATCACATCCTTAGACCCTTCATAACCCTATTAAAAAAACATACGTCTTATATCTCCACGTTTCTTAGCAGTGTCCAATTTCCATTAATGCATTTCAGTTTTTCCCAGAGACAAGAGAAAAGTTTTCATGGTTTCAGTGAAAATACGTCATAGAGATACATATCCCATGGAAGCTTTATGAGGGTGCGCACCGGCAGTTGGAGCTGGGAGCACCCTGAGCGGAACTCCTCTCAGAACCCTCTTCCCGCCGCCGCCGCCGCCGCCGCGCCCTCCGTGGAGGGAGCCGCGCCGCAGCCCGTCGCTTCTAACGGCCCGCTGTATTTTCGCACTTGGAAGATAACGAGTAATGGCCGACATTCGGCGCCCCGCTAAATTATATATAACACCATTATATACGTCTTATACATACAGACATATTATAACCTATAGCACTGGGAAGCCTCGAGATTTCTAGACGGGCGGGGTGGCAGACAAATCAAGATTTTTGAGGGCGAGGGGGCGGGGGCACAGGCACAGGCAGCGTCGGAGGTCGCCGAAGCGGAGAAGGACCGCTTTAAGAAATACGGATTGGCGAGACATAATGTGTTGTTTTCGCGGCGAGGGAGATCCGTCAATAAGCGATAGGATCGCGAACATCCGCCCCAACGTGTTACATCCGCGGACACGAGGCCCGGAAAAATCGACAGTCGCCGCCCGCATTACTCATGGGATATTTCTCGGCCGCGGCCGCGCCGCGCCGGCGATAGCTCTCCCTGGCCGGCACTCGGAGAAGGGGGTGGGGAAGGGAAAGGGAAAGGGGAGGGGGTGGGGGCGAGAAAGGGCGGCGAACGGATTTCTCCCGGCCGTCTTTCACAGAACTGCGTGCGCTCTCTCTATTGGCTCGGACTTTATAAACCTCAGGACCACGAAGGCAAAAATTTCCTTCCTTTATATTATTAAGAACATTTGCCAAAATAATTTGAGATTATAATCAGTTCATACGAAATCGAAAGCATATTTTAAAAAAAATTAAATTGTTTATTTAAAGTCGCCTTATAAACAACTAGGTCATTGGCGACCGCAGTTACAAAATACAGTAGTTACAAATATACGATGGTTACAAAATTGCAAGGAGTACACGTATACTTGATATAGAACATTAATGTAGTACTTCTTCATGAGATTGAAAATATATAATCATTTGATAAATACAATTTACCACATTACATTCGGTAAGGAGTTGATTAATCGTCATGTATCCCGAATAAAGAGTTGAATAAACAATAAAGATCACTATTAATATTAAGCTTTGCGCTTTCAGTCCCCATTGAATGGCAATAAACAATAAGGTGGAAACGGAAATTTCGGCACGGATCAGGAATAGACTTTTCAGGTAGCTATGACTAACATTAAAATGACCCATACGCTGTCTGGATATTTTTTTTTAATGTATTACTTTTTGGAATGTGATACATGGTTCCGTAAACAGTACTTTTCCACGTGCCTTGATGCTCACTATCTATTTAAAGAACCTAAAGTACTATTTCTTTACTATTATTTCTTAGGGAGAGGAAACCAACTGCGCACCTCACCAACAATCATCCAAATTTGCAAATTGTGTATAAAAACATGTTTGGGAAATCTATGTTTTATTCTGGTGGTATTTACGGGTGCTTTGTCTAGGTTGTATGAGGATAGTTGTGTAATTGATGACATATTATTGCAAAAATTATGAGATAACTTAGTGATGTGATGTATGATAAATTTTATTTGAATTTCTTTATGACGTTGTTTATTTGTGATGAACCAGGGTGCATTGGTTATTGTTTGTAGGAATTTATCCTGTATGACCTGTATTTTATGGATATTGTTTTCTGCTGCATTAATCCAGACAGGACAAGCATGGAGCATTAGGAGTCTTATTGTGGCTGCATATAGGCATTTTCTAGAGTTATTTTAGTATGATTATATATCAATGGTTTAAATTTAATTAGCTTGACTTTAGTTTGTTGTGTTTTAGTGTGCATTTATGATCTTTCCAGTTAAGTTTGGTGTCTAAATGCAGTCCTAGATATTTCACTGTTTTGTTTTGTGGAATCCAAGGTTTTTAATGAAACTATTTCTGCTGTTGACTTAGCTGGATGTAATTTAATGTTTGACCAAGAATCTATTTGGTTTAAATGTGGTTATATTGTGTTTCTTAATATAATAAGTGATGATGTAATGTTAGAACAATACAAAGCTGTATCATCTGCGAATTGGGCTGTATTGATTGTGTTGGATGTAGGGATATCGGCTGTGTAAAGATTGAATAATATAGGTGAAAGTGGGGAGCCCTGAGGTAGTCCAGCCAATATTGGTTTGGGGTTTGAGAGATGTTTATCTATTGAAACTGAAAAAGTTATATTGCTTATGAAGCTATGGCTGATGTTGATTAGATATTTGGGTGTGCCAGTGATTCTAAGTTTATACATGAGACCTTGATGCCATATTGTGTCATAGTGTCTTGTGAAATGTCTAGAGAGGTTGATAGAGTATGTAGTTTTCTTTGGAATGCTCAATGGATATGTTCTGTGATCCTTAGTAATTGGCGTGATCAATTTTCTGTTAATCTAAATTGATATCTGAGAATGATGTCATTTTTGTTGAAGTAATTATTGAGCCTTTGTGAATAATTTTCTCTAGACGTTTGGACAAGGATGGTAACAGGCTTATTGGTCTATAATTTTCTATAATGGATGAATTTTTGTTTGGTTTTGGGGTTAATCCGGATTGTCTGGTGTCGTTCACTGAACCGGTTCACTAGAGAGGAATCGACTCACTGAACCGAATCCTTGTTTATTGATCACATGTTGTAATGGTCACTATGTTATCGCAAGAATTATAATTTCTATTTAACATTCACATGCTACTTACACTATCATTACTACTCAAAGCCAAAATTTAATTACCAAAAAAAGCATGTTATCTACTTAACACTTTTTTATACGCTCTAGAATGCGCAGTATATTTCACTAACACTTTCTATTTAAACATTTTTATTATTGGGGGGCTATCGCCCCCCAAACCCCCCATTTTAATAATATAAAATCAACCACACTATTTTTTCAAACAAATACTATATGTCAAAGATAGCAGTATTTTATTAGAAAAAATATAAAAAAAGCAACTCACGTAATCGCTGAAATTATAGAATTTTTAGAGTATTAAAAATACTATGCACTAATTACGTAGAACATCCTTATAACACGAAAAACTTCAATGATTCATCAACGTATCACCAAATCTGCTTATATCTGAAAAAATATACACTCTTTACTTCTTATGAACTAAAGTTCAGTAAATTAATAAGTCTCCTCTCAAACCACGAATCCTTTCGTACAGACATTTTCACACAATGAAAATTCTGGCATATTTCTCTACAAATCCACTCAAACCCATCTGTTATATCCTTTCTCTCAATAAACTTCATTTCATTCTTGCATACATTATATACACGTCGAGATGCAAGCAAACCCACTTTCTGACACAACTGAATCACATTCAAACTTCCCTTTCGGCGCAAATCATAAATAAATTCTGAATTCATACCTTCCATCTCGGTAGACACACAAAACAATTAAAAAGGAACTTGAAATGGCAATGAAACACGCAAATCCACGCCACAAAATTCTTCACTATTTGAATATTCATCAAATTATGAAGTAAATAATTTTGTAGTCATAGTAACAACTAAATGTGTTGTTAGGAGGCTGTTTTATTAGTAAATCAAGTCTATTTCAACCAGCTAGATAAAGTCTTAATTTTGTGATTTAAAAGAGTGTTGTGAAGTGAAATTTTAGAAGTGAATTGTATCGTCATGAAGAAAAAATGTTTCGTAATTGGAAAAATGTATAACTTAATTTGGAAAAGTGACATAGTTAAATTGTGATCAACCAAATTGTGTATATATTTATGCTTTGAATCAATGCCATCAAGATTTTTCTCCAGTGATAGAAGTGAACCGTGAATCTATAACCTTGTGAATCACGAGATTAGTGAACCGAATCAGTGAACCAAAGGAACCGAAGGTCAGTGAACGACACCAGACAATCCGGATCAACCGGTTTTGGTATGGGTATCACTATAGAATGTTTCCATAAAAGTGGAAAGTAACCTGTTATTAATTAATATAATTAAAATAATAATAATAATAATAATAATAATAATAATAATAATAATAATAATAATAATAATTTTAGAATGCTATGGCTTGGATTGGCAGATTTATAGGATTTTGTTATTTATTCTGTCATATCCTGGAGCCTTTTTTGGAAGTGTTTTGTTATGTTTGTTATTTCCTGGGGAGATGTGAATCTGATTCTGGAAGGTACATTATAATTAGAAGATGTGTGATTATTTGGTGTTGTGAGTGTGGGGGTGAGTCGTTGTGTTTAAATGTATCCGCAAAATAGTTTGCTCGTGTTTCAGCTTTTTCAAAGACAGGGAATTTTTTTCCTATGCTGGTATTAAGTGGAGGAATATTATTTCTTTTATTTAGTATTATATTTTTAAATTATTACAGTGTATTGTTACTTCAGTTTAAAGTTTGAATCATGGTATTGTATTGTTGCTGTTTGTGTGTGAAAGTGTTTTTTTGGTAATATATATTAATAGGTTCAGTTCCTTTTTAGCTTCAGGGCTTCTAGAGTGATTCCATAATCTTCTTGTTTTTTTTCATTATGTGGATTAGATTTCTTTTACTTTTGGGTAGTTCATTTTTTTATTGTGTGTGTTCTTAGGTGATTTGTTTAATTTACTGTTCTGTAGTTCACTTAATATTATGTTATTGAGTATTGTTATTGCTTGATCTATCTCTGGAGGGGTGTTTAAGATTTTGAATTGAGGGATGTGAGTGTTGATTTCTGAAATGGATGTGTGTGTGGGGAGTGAATGTTGTGTTGTAATTGTTATTGGTAGGTGGTCTGAGTCACTTTCATGATGTACTGTAGAGAGAAACGTTTCTTTTAAATTTGTTATACCTATGTCTAACAAGTCAGGGTTCCTAGAGTGATCAAATGGATGGTATGTTGGTTCATTGGGGGTTATGATATTTAGTTTGTTGCTGTTTATTAGTTGTAGTATATGTGTTCCAGCTGTGTTATTGTTTTTACATCCCTACTGTACATGTTTTGCATAAAGATCATCTAGGATTATTGTTGGGGTGTGTTGATGAGATTGGTAATGATTGGATTTTCACATTTCACATAAAGATTGGTATGTTGGATTTTCACATTGAGGGGCTTATATGCTACTATGAATGTTGTTTCCAGATAATTGTTATTAATAAGCTTAATTGCTGCTGTTTCAATACCAGGGATTGGTGGTAATATTATTTGATAACATGATATTGTGCTCTTTATTAGTATCATACCACCTCCTCCATTAGTATTTGGTCTATCTGTCGTGATTGATTTGCAATCTGGTATGCTGAATTTTGCACTATTGTTTAAATGTGTTTCTGTTATGCAACCAAAGTGTATTTTCTTATCTTTCATGAAATATTTCAGTTTATTGATTTTATTGATTATTCCATTTGCATTCCAATTGGTGAGCTTATTAATTTGTGTTGCATAATTATTATTAATGTATGCTGAGATGGATGATACAGTGTTATTTATTATGGATGGGATAATTGAACTGATTATAATTAATATGTGAGTAGCTATTGTATTGATCAGGAAGTTGAGAAAGTTATTCTCGTTCGAGTGTGCATGTCAATTTAGATTTTGGGAGTTATGTTGATTAATATTTTGTGTTTTCTTTGTGTGGTTTATGTGTGTAAAGTTAGGGATGTTTTGAGTGTTAGTCTCAGGAATGATGAGTTGAGTGACAGTCTAGGGAAGTTAGTTTGAGTATTTTGAGGCGGCGCTATTGGAGATCCATTGGTTGTGTTTCTAATTTGGAGATTGTTGTTGTTAGGGTTTTGGCTTATTTTTTTATAATAGGGTTATTTTACTGTTCTGAGGTCTGCTCTGAGGTTTCCTTGACAGTTATAACATTTGAATAGTTTATTTTTATGGGGGCAAGTTGCAGAGAAGTGATTTTTGGAACAATAATTGCATATTTTATGTTTACAATTATTTTTTGGGTGGCCAAAGTCTAAATATCTCATGCATTGAATGGGGCCTTTAGATCGTCTTCTCCTTTCAGCTTTTAATACACGATAAGGGATAATCATTTTTTAGTGTAGATAGAGCATTATTGATGAGTTGCCCTGTTGTCGAGCAGTACCCATTGTACATAATGCATAGCACTCACTAGTGGCTCTGTTTTTAGAGACCACAAGATTTACACTGATTCACAGATTTTCCTCATTCAAACGGTTAGGTTATCACTGTTCACAATGATAAGAGAGATCTGTTCGGTTTTAAAAATACTGCATGTGACGTATGGGGGATATTTAATTGCATTACATTTAATGCCGTTCATATCTCTTTTTGACTATTCATTATTTATTTATTTATTTATTTATTTATTTATTTATTTATTTATTTATTTATTTATTTATTTATTTATTTATTTATTTATTTATTTATTTATTTATTTATTTATTTATTTATTTATTTATTTATTTATTTATTTATTTATTTATTTATTTATTTATTTATTTATTTATTTATTTATTTACTTATTTATTTAATTTATTTACGTCAAAATCAGTTAAAAACTGTGTATGATGTGCTATGGGGAGAAGTTAATTTGAAGTTACATATTTTACTTGGGACTTAAATTTTTGGTATCAAGTTTAATTGTTTAATGTCATCTGGCAAGGTGTTGTAAAATAATGTACATGTGTTAGATGTGATCACACTTCATATGATTATTTATTTATCCAGGTCCTCTTGAACCATTAAGGTCATTAATGCAGATGAGTGATGATCTAATGAGTAGATGATAGCAATAATTATGATGAAATGTATGATGATGGAAAAATGCTGGAATGCGAGAGGAAAACGGGTAAACAATAAGAAAATGTTCCAAAGAATTAGCTTGAAACCTTTTGCCGTCCATTACTTCTATAATAATTGTCTGGGGAACGAACCTGGACCTTAGGAAAGGGCGGACGAGGTAGCAATAAGCAACGGAACCCCCGCTAAATCTCTAAGGTAAATTGTTTTAATCCTTGAGCAATGTTTAGAATTGGTATGTGAACAAAAATGACTGAAAAATTAAAATGGTAAGAATTTTTGGAGAGAAATATTAGAATCTAAATATGCAAATAGAAAACTAAATCTGCCAATAAACGTTTCAGTAAAATAAAGAGTTAATTTTTATGATAGTTATTATTTATTGTTACTATAAACAGAAGTACCCCCTGTTTGTATCTTTCCCCTATCCAACAAACAAGAGTTTTCACAGGAAATTGAAGAACGGGAGGTAGCGACTGATAGTGCAACTTTCACAAAGACCTCCGCCCAACCGCTCGCCTCCCCCTCCAGCAGAATGCGCACGAGTCGCGCGACACCTTGGATTCTTAAGAAGAGAGCTCTCAGCATAAAAAGGATTCCTGAGCGAAGAAGAGGGTAAGAGCGGAAAGCTGAAGAAAAGTTTCTATTTGCCTTCCGCGTGAAACGCCCTAATTTCAGCAGAATTTTATTTCCGTCTCCCAAATGCAAAAAGATCCGTCCCCAGCGCTCTGGGAGCCGGGGCCGATATCTGACTCCAGTAATCCAGGGCTTCCCAATCTCTGGAATGGAGCCGCATAAAAATGTTTAAATGATTAGTTGTCTACAGAATTAAGCTCATATTGTCTACCTGAGTCATACAAGTACAAAACCAAATTAAGCACTACAAGCAACGTCAATAAATATGCAGTAGCATTAATTCGCAATAAAATCATTAAATAATTGACTTTAATAATGTTTTGTTACAAACTCTAACCTGACTTTTAAGGTATCAATTATTTTTATTTCATGAGTAGTCTATGCAGCACGTGAGTAGAAAACATTTAACGGCTGGTGGTCTCAACAAATTGTTCTAACACGTTTACTATACACTAGTGTAATATTTTAAATTAATGTATATGGCATTGCATAACATATTTGTGCGTGGCAGAGAAAATCCTCACGCAGGCCCATAGCAATCTGGAGGGCGTAGTTTGTGAACCCCTGCCCTAATCCTAACCTCATTAATGTCGTGCACCCCGAGCGGGTGCCTTTCTCTGCGTCCCTTTCTTATCCGGCGCTCCCCTCACTGTCAAGGGAGCCTATCTGTTCTTAATTTTTAATTTCCGCATCACATGCCACTTAATCCGTGCGGCGTTCATTTCTTTGCTTCGCCTCGCGCGCGGCTCGCAGGAAACCGAGGGTGGTTCTTGAGAGTCCTTAATTAACTAACAACGGAAGCGCAGACATCTGCCCAAGACGGTGGTTGAAAAAAAGGATCTTCATGGGCAATGTAAAATGTTTACGTTACTGAGTCTTTCTCGGTATGCACTCATTCTGCTTGTGAACTATTTGAATATGAAATGAAACAATACCCCATATGAGGAACGATACGCATTTTCTTGAAGTCATTCCCGCGGTGCAATTATATTTTTTAAAAAGGAGTTGAAACTGTGCTCAGGCTCAATTCTCTTTCCTCACTAAAATTCAAATGCTCTTCACTAAATAAATTACTTTGTATGACCAATGATAATTAATATTACATGTGAACAGGACTGTACAAGGCTTAGATTTTACTCACGTCATATTGTGTGAAGAATTATAAATGGAAAAGGAAAGTTACATGAACGATCCCTTTCACGAGGTTACACATTACCTCGTACATTACGACGTTCCATCCTTCTGTCCGTCTGTCCGCGAACAACGCTAGCGGCTAATCTTAGAAAGGATTTTCATCAAAATTGATATTTCGTGATTAATATTTTAATTTGTGGTGGTACTGTACATGAAGTTCCAACTTCATTTTCCAAATTGTTTCCTTAATATTTATTTTCTCAGCAAAGTGCGCTGATAAAAATGGTACAAGTTCGATTTTCGTTGAACTGAATTTTCGAGAACTGAAAAAAAATTAATGTTTCTCAGCGCCTCCTTACAATGTTGAATATAGTGATTCTTTAAATGAAATATATTCTAAGCAAAAGATCAGCAAAAGAGGTCATATACATTTTTTTCAAAATATATGTAAGTCTTTGCTTGAAATAAAGGCAGTTTTAAAAACAAGATATTCTCAAAATCGACTTCATAGCTTTTTTTTATATTCTCGAATATTGTAAAGTTCACTAAAGAGAGTAAGCGGCGTAAGTTCGATTTTTCGTTATTCTCTTTGAATTTCCGAAAGAAAAAAAAATTCCAGTTTTATTATATCTCATTGAAATTTCGATACGTGATCTTCAAGACAAGTAAAAATTTACTGCTTGAACGATATTTTGTAAAATTGCCTCCAACTTCCTTTTCTAACCCTTAAAGCAAAATTATGTGTGCACTCTTTCAGTTTTTCGCAAATATTTCTAAAACTGCTAGTATATGAAGCGAAGTGAATCAAAACTCTCTTAAATCACTTAACATTTTCTTTGAAATACATTTTTATTAATTTCAATAGCGTAAATAGACGTGGTTATTTAAGGTTAAAATTATTAGTGAAATTTTGTTGGGCGTGAGCAACAATACATCAGTTTACAGGGCGAGAGAATGCAGCAATGATGGCAGAAACGAAGATCTTAGCAAAGGTGGCGGGGTGGAGCACGATGGGGCAAGTGGCGCAGTACGAGGTGTGGTGGGGCAGGGTGCAGAGGGAGACGGTGGAGCTGGGCGGGTGGGACGACGCAGATTGGGCGGGAAGGGCGAGGTTCTGGGCGGAGCAAGCAGGGCAGGGTGGGTGGGTGAGGGCGGTTCAAGCAGGGTAGAGCGGGGACACACTGGAGATGAATCCATTCCTTTTCCTGTGATTTCCTGATCCATTGTGATTAATATATTCCCGGTCAACGCAGGGTAAGCTACTTCATCTAGTGTTTCTTAAAACTCCAAGGTTCATATATCACCTGAAGATCCCTCAGAAAATACGATCCCTCAGCGTTACTAAAGTCTACTACAAGTTTGTTATGTTGCTCAGACCCTTACCCACAAGGAAGCAATCAAAAACTACACGTCACAAAATTCAAGGAATTTGTATTCCTTTAGCCTCCGAAGAAAGAAGCTCCTTACGAGGCAATTTTTATATCGGTAGGGAGCTTGCGAAAGAAAGATTAGCCTTAATTGGATGGCTCCCGGCAACGATAAATGTAAATAGGCGACTCCCCGGTCGGTGACGCGACCGCTGAGTCGAAGCAAAGAGGAAGGCGGCATCCGAGAAGAGACAGCAAGATTTGTCGGATGAGGACAATGTCGCGTCTTTGCTGTTGCCTTCCCTTTCCCTTCCTGCTTCAACTGCCGTGTGCGTTCCTCAACAATCTCTATCTCACGCTCATATAATCACGTCCGTTATATGGGTTTACTATTCTGTCTTAGGTGTCCGCGACTGTCAAAAATGCTTCCCGTCACCTCGCCACTCAAAGAAAAGCGTAAACTAGAACTTCAAGTGTGGCAATTGCAGCGAAATAGCGCCCCAGAAACGACGTCTACAAACTGCCTTACTACCTTCAAATCCCCTACAGCGAACGTAGTCATCTTTATCAACGTTTCCTCATCGAGTCGACATTCCACTTTCGTCTCACGCTAATTTTTGGATGGTCACATTTCCCGTGTTTACTCCCGCACTAACATTCGTGTCACTATGCCGTTGCATCCAGTCTATCATTTTCGACTCCGTGATCCTCGAAACTCACACACTTCTTTCGCAACCGCAACCGCCCCCACCTCAGCCGTGCCCCTCACCGCCCGCAGCCCCCTTCGGCGAGGGGAGCCGCTGCACGTCTCCCGGCAGCGACTTGTTTCACCCCCTTGTCTGCATTATCGCCGGGGCGGCTTAGCTCGGTGAGAGGGAAGCCTCGGCCCGTTTTATTCAATCTTCGCGCCGCGGTAGCGCGACAGCCCGACCGGAACGCTGTTATTAAATCTGAGATGCTACATTGCGTCTCCTGCGAGCTCCCGTGCAATGGAGCCAGCACCTGTGAAAACTGTTTTCAGTTCTTGTTTGAGAACTTTCTGTATGTAGAATGCAGTAGAAAGAACCCTTTCTAATACTTCACTCAATTTATCCTTTAACATTCTATATATTTATTTCTAATGCAAACCAAAGTTACTATAATATTCCAGTATATGACACAAGCTTTCCTACAAGCTTTTACTAAAGTCTTATATCTTTGGCGCCTTTAGGACTAGAGCCCGAGTTTATTTCTTGGCCAATCTATGTTCTTGGCCAAAGTTCAATGTGAACTTTGTGGTAGGCAAAGCGACTTCTTGGCATGTTTTTTGGGGGTTCTCCGATTTTCCCTGCTTCTCATTGCACCATTACTCCAAAACCATTCACTTCTTTACAAATATTGCTAGTATCTAATGATGACCTAACTCACGGACTATCATGACCTGAGCAGCTAAAAGGCTCTAAATCTAAATAAAATAAAATAAAATAAAATAAAGAAATAAAATAAATAAATAAATAAATAAATAAATAAATAAATAAATAAATAAATAAATAAATAAATAAATAAATAAATAAATAAATAAATAAATAAATAAATAAATAAATAAGTAAATAAATAAATAAATAAATAAATAAATAAATAAATAAATAAATAAATAAATAAATAAATAAATAAATAAATAAATAAATAAATAAATAAATAAATAAATAAATAAATAAATAAATAAATAAATAAATAAATAAATAAATAAATAAATAAATAAATAAATAAATAAATAAATAAATAAATAAATAAATAAATAAATAAATAAATAAATAAATAAATAAATAAATAAATAAATAAATAAATAAATAAATAAATAAATAAATAAATAAATAAATAAATAAATAAATAAATAAATAAATAAATAAATAAATAAATAAATAAATAAATAAATAAATAAATAAAAATATGGAAAAAGAGCAAAACGTCATACTCCTCTTATTCATTTTAAAATAAAAATGTATCGTTCCTGAAGAAATTAAATGACAGTTTTTAGTTAGAAGAGTTTTAAGATGAAGTGATTTTGTAAACTAAATCTAACTCTCGAAGTCTTCAGACTAAATCAGGAGTGCTTTGAGAATGACCAGGCGATGAAGTATTCTGAACAGTTTCTTAAAACAGTAAAATCGATAGGGGCAGTTATGTATTGATTTGTTAAAAACGGTCAAATGTATCATTGAACAAAAACGGAATCGATTTGGTGAACTACAATTTTATTCTTTGGCTCAGAAACCGTTATTACGAACTCCATTCCCGATAACAGATTCTACACTGGAGTTAGAACATCAATTAAGAAAAATCTAAGAGAATTTTTGGTCGTTATTGTGTCAAAGAGTCTCTTTCTGAAACAAAATATGTAGAGAATATTTCTGTTTTCAAGTTCGATCAATTGACATATATATCCAACTCTGAACTGTTACCGCCCGTATTGTTGGACCACATTTTGTCGCCAAGACTTAAAGTCAATTGGCGTAGGAATAAATTTGTTAATACTGTTATTTTCAGAGTAACAACAGAGTGCACTTGCAACAGAAGAAGCGAACTAAGAGAGTTTGCTGTTGGGGTCATGTCACTGACAGCGGACTAGTAAGGCGGATAGAATAGCCTTGACAACACTGAACGCGTCCACGCAACATCGCCGAATGACAATGTTCATATTCAACGGAAGGGGGCGAATTCTTTGTCGTTTTCATGAGGGTTCCGACGCGCTCTCCGCCTCGCGGCAACCCCCGCGCGGGAAACAAAGTAGCGGCGTTATCCGCGCGCGTTTCCCCAGGATCAGGGAGATTTGGCGGCGCGACACAGACGGATGCGGGGGCGACAACGGCGCCAGCGCCTGACAAATGCCGCGAGCTCCGCCATCCCCGCCTCACCTCCTCGGCTGTTGTGCCCCGCCGGGGCTCGGCACGACCCGTCCTGCGACGGCCAAACGCCGCACGGACCACGGACGGGAAGAATGAGGGGGGATGGCAAGGAGAAAGAAAGCAAGGAGTGTCCGTGTTTTTGCTCAGTCTCACGAGGCAGCTTTGTTCACGGGCTTGTTTCAATTTCCGAGATTAGGTCTTAGCGGCTTGTTGGAATAATAAAGAAGGCACTGAATCTTTTGTTTCGCCTCCCCAAGGAGGTGCAGTTTGGAGTTTACGCGGTATCGCTAATTCCCTAGAGCACGATAGTCGCTGTCGGACACAAGCGATTATTAAACTTGCGAGACGCCAGCACCTAAAGAAAGGATAGCCAGTGAGGCCGGCGACTGAAGACGATTGCTCAATGGAGTTTGCGAAAGTTTTGCTCCTCTAGTGCTTTTTCACGTAATTTTATTCCTCATATTTTAATCAAGTAATTCACGCAAAGAAATTGCATACAAAAATACTCTCGGTCATATAATCGACGAGTAAATCCAAGTTTAAACACACAAAGTTGTTAAAATATGATAAAATAACTGATAGGCACACTGTTATTCATGTATTGGAACCACAAGAAGGCTGTTTGCACCACCTTCATCGACCAAATTCTCTCGCCCGAGATAATTTCCTTGCCCTTGTATTGCCTCTTTCTTCATAATCATTCGGCACATTGAGATATTGTCAACAAACACGCTGTGAGCGTCGAATCTGCCCTTTCGTCTCGTAACCTTATTCAGCGAATTGATAAACATGAACACTGTCAAATTAAATTTTAATGCATACGAATTTAATGTTAGAGGTTACTATTCCAGTCTAAAAACATCCATGGTTTTTAGTCCATTTGTTTTGAACATCGATGTTTGCTAACATTTGTGAAGTAACATGATGTTTTCTTATCAATGTCGCATCACTACTTTACACCCAAAATAAAGTTCATAAGTTAATTAATGGAATAAGGTTTCCCCTTTGAGACATCAGCGTCACTTCACCACATACGTAACAAAAATTGTTAGGATGATTCAAACCCAATCTTTTCATTTTGGAACTAAAGAGTAATTAAAATAAATAAATATGTAATTGTAAAATATACCGCCAAGCACTCACAATGACGTGTTCACTGGTACAACTATCTCACTAATGGCGTAGTTCTGATGAGTGTGTGCTACTCTACATCACGTTTGTACATGTCTACACGTGTCTGAACCTGCAAAACACTAGCAACGCCCATTTGAGTTAGCTCATTTGGTTCAATCATATTTACAGTCCTTTAGGATATTTAACATGATAATAGAAATTTGGGCGGACAAACGTAAACAAGTATTTAAAAAATTAAAATAACAAAAACTCTGTTGACGTTGGAGAAATTCCGAATTCATATTTGAAAACCAGATAAAAAACGGGATTAAGTACACTTATTTGTACTCGTGAGACAAAAATTATGTTGATAAGTGTAGTTGATCAGCGGATCAGTCTACAATACATATCAAAGTTTTCCCCTTTATTATGACGTGTGTCATTATTATTATTATTATTATTATTATTATTATTATTATTATTATGACTAATACATAATAATAATAGTAATAATAATAATAATAATAATAATAATAATAATAATAATAATATTTAACTAAGAATGTAATCCGGAGAGGCAAGAATCTACACGCAAATATTTATTAGTCAAACCCAACCAATTATTTCTCATTTTAATTTGAATCTTTTTTGGTAATATTAACTGCTACGCTAGTAATTTGGTGCTCCCATAAAATATGTGAAATCTTGGTTAACTGAAGTAAGTAAAAAGCAATTTTGTAAATTAACTTACAATTTTAAGAAAAAATAATAAAATAAAACAGAAGTAGGAATAAACGTATTAACTGGGAGAGATGACTCAGGGCACCAATAGATGTCATTGCCGGGAGGTCCTAGTTACGAGTCCCGACGGTGGCAGCATTTTCGACACTAGCTTGTCAGCTAGGACGAATTTAGTCGATGTCTGGAGGAAAAATCCAGCCGCCGGCTGCTCTTATCGGTATTTTTCCGTGGTTTCTCCGATCATCTTCAGGTGAATGCCGGAGCATTACCCTAACAAACGGGCCACGGACTGCGCGCGATCTTTCCTACCTCTTCCTTGTCCTATCCTCTCCCCTTACACACACACACTAACACCCACTATACAAGCACAAATGCCGGGAGATCGGTCGTGAGTTTAGAGCTTGTCCCGGTTGGGGCGATGCTGTTGGGAGATACCTGGTTGGGGAAAATTCCGCTAGCCGATGGTAAGTCGGCGCCGAATCTCACCATACGGCGAGGGAAAGTTCGCCGTCAGCTCCGAACAAACACATGCACTACACTTACGGAACTAATGACCATATTAGTTGACGTGTCCGGAATCACTAAAAAACAATTGAACGGTACAAGCACATAGGGACAATATAATGCTATCACTCAGAATATCTAAAAATGTATATATATATATATATATATATATATATATATATATATATATATATATATATATAATTGTACTGTTATTACAGAACGGACATCTTGAGACATGCTAATATTTTGATTATCCTTGAATAAGTTATTCATATAATTGCCAAGCTATCTTTCGAGAAATATCTCCATTCGCATACTAGTTGGGCACGCCAACTTGGCGAGTCAAATCTTCGCCTGCGAACCGCAGGTGAAAACCTAGACGCAAAGAAGCAGCTTATCGACCTGGCCGGTAGGGCAACGGCGACGCGGCGAAAAAGGACGCCGATAATAGCCCGATAATGATAACGCGCTTCACTAAGCTGTTTATTGATTGGAGAAGGGCGCAAAGGGACGGGTAAACGAGGCGGCGGGGTTAGCTCCTCGCAGATGACGATCGCGGGCGGGAATCTCCCCATCTCGCGAGCCATAACGTTGCGAATCTCCGCCGCCTCTACCTCCGCCGCCCTTGTCACATCCCCTTCCCCTTCCCCTGCCCGTCTACAAGAAACGCAGCTCCTTCCCCCTGCGCGAAGAATCTTCTTTATCGACCTGGCACCCTAAATCTCTCCTCCATGGCGGAGCACAAGCAAAATAATAGGTCGCTCGCTCAGACACGCACGCAAACTAAGGAAGGTGGGTAAGGGAGACACAAGACCACACAAGAAACACAAGATTGTGGTATCACACGTGATACCACAAAGGAAACTGGAAATAATAGTAATAGTAAATTTTATAAGTGTATATAATCAATTTTATTGTAACTGGAGATTGTAACTCAGCATTGCCCGAGGATATAGTACGACAATAAAGTATTTGACGAGAAACAAAAAGATTCATTCATTGTAAAACGGAAGACAACGGAAGACCCCGCCACGCCCCGCCACGCCCCGCCACGCCCCGCCACGCCACGCCCCTCCACGCCCCTCCACGCCCCTCCACGCCCCGCCACGCCCCGCCACGCCCCGCCACGCCCCGCCACGCCCCGCCACGCATCGCCACGCCATTTGAAAGAAAGGAATGTTCTCAAGATTAGCACGGATAAACAGACAGAAGGGCAAATGTGAAAACCTTTGAAATAGTTTTTATATAAAGAAAATGACAACATGGCGTAATAGAAAGAAGTGTTTTTTTTTTCATATTACGAGCACTTCAATTTGATTACTGTAGTTTACGTTTTATAGTAACTAGAGATAATCCATTAAACAAGACGGGACAAATAAAACTCTCATAATAATAATTCAGTGTAATGAATAGTAATTTAATTTCTTTAAAAGATTATTAAGATTTTTCCTTTTCGACATTTTCTGTGTTATCAGTAATAGGTTCTCAAACTGGGATACAATGTTCTCTAGGGGATCGCGAAGCATAATTGATTGACTGGGATAGGGTCACAAGATGAAATGTTGGGCTACTTGTGACTGTTACTGTAGTGGTGGTAACCCAATATTTACGCCCCCACCCCTCACCCCCTCGGCGGTACAACGTGAGCGCCGAGCAGACGCTGGAGAGGGAGCAGGGCCTTGGTGGAGGGTGGCGTGCGGTGGCCGGGCTGCGGCCGGTACACGGAAGACATGGTGTTTGTGATTGGCCCTAGCTTCCTGCACTGAATTATTCTACAGCCGCTACTTATGAGGTACATCTACTGTGTTGTTGCACCTCGCTCTTAAACGGTACACAACACGGTATTATTGTTAAATCTGGCTGCTCTGGCACGGTTTTGGATTTGGGTTTTAACAAACCTATCTGTGGAAAACAAAGTTTAGGTAAAAAGTTATGAATGCACCCACGTGTTCTACATGAAATAGTTATTGGTTTAGTTGTAGTACATTAAGTAAGATTATTACGTATTTGATAGTGAGACGGAGTGAGATGGAATGGATGGAGGTGGGACGGGGAGAATAAAAGTGAAACATATTTTAAATGATTTACGTGTTAGGCTGAGACCGTGACAGATGGATACATTTTTGTAATGTTTTGTTACAGTGTAGAAAGCGCATCCACACGTGTTGAACTACAGCGCGATAATAACTGAATCTACTGAACCAATACCGATGAAACTTTTATGTTAGCTTTTTTTAAAGATCTGGAGTACTAGAGGCTATGGTTTACTACCATAAACATTACTATATTTACAAAATAATTAGTTTTCTGGACATTTTTCTCTTGCTTTACATCACAGATTAAAGATTGCATCAATGGCAATAGTTTAGCTGCACGCCACCAGAGAATAACGTCTGATAATTTACTGATTTCATCAATGACCAAAATTATGACGAAATTCATTGGGTTTTGACTAAAGTTATGTAATGGCGTGCGAACGTCGATGATTTGTTAGTTTTGAACGTCGGAGGAGCAATTTGAAGAAAGCCGTAATCAAAGAAGGAAAGAATGTCAATGTAAAGCATTGCCCTCAGTCCGTATTATACACAAACATAAGCAAGAAACATTGTGAGTTTGACAATGTTTAAACATTGAAGTAGGTTGAGAGCGTAAAAACTACAATAATATAATGTTCAATGTACAATATATAGATATCGTATACTTTCTAAACAACCACTCTTTTTACAGAATTTTTTTACCACTGAATTGTTTGTAACAATGCCGAAACGAAAGTCACATTTGTCAAAACAGACTAAACGCTTTAAGAAATGGGCAGTCTATAAAAATTATGAATCGGCTACTCACACGCAAGAGTGACTTGCTGAAGAACACACTCGCACAATTGAAACTAATACTTCGAGGGAAGCAAATGTGAAATTCTCTTAGAAAGTAGGACAACTTTTCATTATGACACTCAATTTGATTATTTACACAGCACACACGTTTAAATTGGTGAAAAGAAAATGTTTGTATATTTTGGGTCAAACCTGTTGAACTATTTTTTTCGAAATGTGCAAGAGATTACTACAGTGGTATGTAATTAAGCAATGATCCTTTACATATTAAGACTAATATACGAGTATGTTGTTGTTTTGCATATCAATTGCTCCCAATGATTGTATTCATCCGCTTTTTCTTTAAAATGGAGGCAAAAATTAATTTATCAAAAAATATTTATGTTTAAGCAAATAAAAAAAATCTGGAAGACCTTGGTTTCACTATTTCAAGATCTATAGTATCTACCACTTCAGATCAAATGATGAAGCTAATATAGTTTTTTTAAATGGTGCAGTACATAGTCAATTTATTGTGTACACATAATGTACATGTTGGTGGATCAGTATGATTATGTTACAATGGTATGATTAGTTGATTTACCTAAACAAATAAGTTTTATACTACATGTTAAAATACAGAGGATTTGAAACATACATTTCTGTCACCTTCAAAATAATTATATAAACCGGCAATTACGTTCCAGCATATATATTTTCATTTAATTTTATGATTATGATTCATCAATTATGTTCGACATCTAAATCTATTTCTCCGGATCTGTCTACTAGTTTTCCTGTTCGAGAACTCTCGCATCTTATACGCAAGTCGCCATGAGATAAATTTTAAAGCTTTCTTTATGAATACGATAGAAGAAAAAATATAAAAAAGAGTTAGTTTTACAATGGGGCAATTTATTGAAAGTATTAACAGACGATCCGGTTGGCCGACATTGCTAAGGCAGTAGTGCCGTGGTGATCTCGGGTCGAAATATCGCGAGTTCCAATCCCACTTCGGACATGGGTTTTTGAGTTCATCCTTTCATCCCTCATCATCACCATATCACTTCATTTAGAACACAGATACCCTACACAAAAAAGAACAGTTGAAGTATACCATATCCATGATATACTTCCAACAAGGTAACGTGTTACAGTACCATGGATCTGGTATACTGCAACTGTACTTTTTTTTCGTGTAACGTTAATTAATAGTGATCGCTAATGACCTCGAAGTTAATGCCACCTTAAATTTTTAAAAAAGTATTGATATAATATATAAAACTCCACAAAAATAAAGACTTTCTCCCAAGTGTGATTCCATCTCTCTGTCTCTCTGTCACTCTCTCTCTCTCCATGTCTTTCCGTCTTCCTCCATGTCACTCTCTCTTTCTCTGATTGTTTGTTTCTCTCTCTGCATCTCTGTCTTCCTCAGACTCTCTGTATCTGTCTCTCCTGAGAGAAATTTCTCAATCGCAGGGGGCAGAATACGTAATGAAGCCGTCTTAATAATCGTACTTCAGTGTGCAGTGGGCTGCGAAGAGAACGCCGTGACGTAAACCTCTCTGATCAGGAACTTTGAGTTTACATAAAAAACCGACGCGCGTCTACGTGCGCAGGCATATGAACATTTTCATCGTACTACGCATACATTCTTCCCGGACGGGCATGCAATAAGTTAGCAATGCTTTATGGCAATCGGATGAACGGTTCGGCAGCGCATTAAGCATGAACCAGAAACCAACCAACCAACAAAAACATTGTCTTTGATATATTATATAAACACTTTCAAATATAAAATAATATAAAAATATGACTCATTTAAAAAAACAGAAATTATTTTTAAACGACTAATGTTGGTTAATACAGTTGGGGTATGTGTGAAACCATCAAAGGAAAACAGTGGTTCTACTGAACATAAACTAGTGTTATAACGAATAGACGCTTATTTATTGTCAGATAATTGTCCACAATTTTTAATGATTTAGATTTATCATTTAAAAATAAAGTGAATTCAAATTCAACTGCTGAAAGGAGCTTTTCTTTTTGTTTCTATGAGGTGCATTAATTAGCGGAACCAAACAAAAATAAACCATCCTCATTATCTTCTTCATTATCTTTATTTACAGTATTTTAAGTATTTCTTTATTCGAAACACATTTTTTTATTTAAATACATCTCCAAAAAACGTGTTCAAAAAAGTAACAAAATCAGTTTTTTAAATAAAAAAGGTATTGAAAACACGTATCGCAAATACAAGTATTTAACCCCAAGCCCAACCCCGGACCCGAGCAAGGGAGATCACGTGTTGCAATTCCTTGGAAGGTGACATCCGAGGGCGGAGCTGACGTCAATTGCCTCCCAGGGTTCCTCAAATTATTGTTCTGGGGACCTCTCCTCTTGCTTTCAGGGAAAAGGACGGACAGCATCCAGTCACGTGCTTGAGAAGTAGCACATGGACCGCCACGCGAGATTCCTAATGACACGTGACCGACCGAGTCGATTCGAAATATTAGAGAGGGAATTTGGAACCTAATTGATGACGATGTACAAGATCTTTAGTTATGCACTCCTGAGAGTAAATCCTAACTAGCAAGTGTTCACAATAACTTTTCTCTTTTTATTTCCATTGATCTCTAATTAATTGGCAAATTATTGTTTTACTACGCAAATTTTATCAAATATTATTTTATTACATTAGATTCATTTTTATTATTTTGAAAAAATCTTGAATTTGTACCATGATTACTTAGTTAAGTGATATGAAGTGGATAATTTTTTACTATTTGCAATATTACTCTGAAGTAGAAGTTCACAAAGTGCGCTAAGTGCGCTTAATTTGTTTAACAATTTTTTAAAAAAATATCCAAATAAGATTCGAAAAGTTAAATACAATAAATAAGTGAAAAATAGAATTACGTATTTGTTTTGAAAAAATTCAGAATATTTAAACACTACTAAAATGACGATGTCGAGTTGCAGAAGAATGGCAATCAATCTTATCCTTCTTTTTTCTGAACTGTTATTTGCCTTCTAGTACTGACCTTTTTGTCCAAAAACTGTACAATCTGTGTACCAAAACTGTGCATCTTAATAGATTTCATTTCATTTAAATTTAGTAATCAGAATGTAATGTCACCGATATTGCTTTCCATATACCGAATAGCACGTGGTCGCTATCACAAATACCAACAATTTAATTTTCCTTTTATTACACAATTTTCTAGTCAACATTAAAGTCTTCATGACTCAGTCATCACAAATACCTCGAATGATTTTCTTTTATCAGTTTTCATTACGTCTTTGCAATCATCAAACGAAATTTCACATTGCAAGTTTGCGTTCTTTTGGTCATACCAAAATAAGCAATTTGAAACTCATGAATACCTAGGTCCAAAATATGTTTCATCTATCAGTTCCGTTTTATTTTGCGAGTTGATTACATAATATTTCAGGAACGTTAGAGTCATTTCAAAAATTTTGGATTTTTCTCTCCAGCAATCACAATACAAAATTATACTTTTGCAATTCCTGACATTTGTTTCGAGACGCTTCATTACCATGTAGGCAGTTCCTGAACGCCTCTTCCTCCTTTCGCCCCGCTTTAAATATGCTCTTTTTTAACAGTTACATTCAAATAGTTTTAACAGTTACATTAGTTAATACAGTTACATTAGTTTTAACAGTTACATTCAAAATTGTACTAATACATATTTCTTTTATAATATCCCCTAGATTTCGTTAATTTTTAAAATGGTAATGGTTTCTCCATCAAATGTTACATTACATCTCCCTTTAGCTAATTATTTTAAAGCTGTTTGCCATCTTGCTTTCTCTAGGACTAGCAAGCTTAATCGTCTCGCAATTCAAAGAACAAACCAGCAACACGAATAGATTTATTTCACAATTCTTCGGAAAAAGGCGCGAAATACGAATATCAGCAGTTAAGTAGTGCACTCTGTGAGATAACGCATGCACTACACACTTATGTCAGTTCATTTCTAAAAAAAACATCATTCTTTATACTAACAAGAAGATATCAAAAAAGTCTATTTTGGACGTACATCACTTTTTCTCTGCACACCTCGTATATGTTCACTCACAAACGTACTACGTTGCTGCAATATCTATTTTGCTGAAAAAAAATCGGCTGAACGATTAATGTTGACCACAGACGGACGGATGAACGAACGGTCAGTCAGATGTTTTGCCGTCAATCAATTTTTTGGTATCAATGACCCACAAAAATGTATTCTGGGTACACAGCGTGTTAGAGGTAGTAATTTACTACATAGAGGAAAGGATTTATAAATTGTTTCGTTACCAGGGCCCGACAATAAAAGTTTTTCTGTCGAAAATTCTCCGTTTTCCGGCGCACCATTACATAGCTCTCTCTTCTTACGTAGTAAATGCGAGAAAGCAAAAAAATAAAAAAAAAGATTAGAGTTTTCAAACAGGTATTCCATAAGATGCGGAAATTGTTTTTATTAGACGATTTCTAGTTGTATACTAATCGACAAACTACTTCCCAGCACCCGCATTGCAGTGCCTGATCCCAAATTCAAACTGATGCAGCGCACCCGGAGATTTGCTTCGCGTCCACGGCGCCCTCAAGCAATCAAGGCCCACCGTCTTCGGGGCAGCGCGGAGCAGGAAAGCCAAGGACGCGGATTGTCTGCCTTCCGGCCACTCGAGGCAGCGCGGCGGATCCCCTCGCAGAAGGGGGCTTCGCGGAACCTAGTTGCCAGGCGGCGCCGTACCAAGAAACAGGCGGAGGCCGGCAGAGAGCCTGGATAACGCGCCCCGCCCCGCCCCGCCCCGCCCCGCGCCACGCCACGCCACGCCACGCCTTCTCCGCCCCACCCCCACTCCACCCAGCCTCACCCCACGCCCACCCCAGCCCATCACACGCTCAACCCCGCCACGCGCCCAGCCTCATTACGCGCTCATCTCAGCCACATGCTCAGAGTCGCCCCACGCCCATCCTGGCTCCACGCCTATTCTGGGGCCGTGCCCATCCCGGCCCCAGGCCCAGCACATCCCCACGCCCAGCCCTACCACACGCGCAGCCCAGCGCAGCCCCGCCCCGCCTCATGCCCCACCTCAACCTACGCCCGGAACTGCCCCACTCCCAGGCCCTCCCCACATCCAGCCCAGTCGCACGCCCAGCCCCGCCACACGATCTACCTTGCCACACAAGCAGCCCCGTTCCGCCCCACGCCCAGCCTCGCTTCTCGCCTAGCCTCGCCCCAGGCCCAGCCCATCCCATCACTGGCTCCTCGCCATATGCTTACATCCGCCACACGCCCAACCTCTCCCCGCCCCACGCTCAGACCTGCCTGGCCCCACACCCAGTCCCGGCGTCCCCACGTCCAGCCCAGCCCTGCCCTGCCCAACCTGCTCCAGGCAGGTCGTCGTTTTACGTATATAGGTGGTAGAAAACACTTATCAATTTTTTTTTTAAATCGTGTAGGTTCTAATAAAATAAAGCAATCAACTAAAAAATATGGGAAAAATCGTTGCCAATGAGAGATACACATATGAGAAGAATGCAAACTTGAACATATCACAATGTTATAAATATGCTGTGTGATATGAATTAAATGAAATGTTCATTAAATTAAGTTATTATTAATTAGAATTGTTCAATGAATTAGTTATCCTGACCGGAAATTGATCCTGGGTCTTCTACTTTACTCCTGGTTCATTGAATTATCAAGCCGAGCAATGCTCTGAATGGTTTCATACGTTTGCGGTGTTCCCCTTTATTTTAATTTCCATTACCTCCATGTCATCTTATTCGATAGACAATTAAGTGCAACTATGTATTGCACAGGCTTCCATGACGTGCCCGGATTACGGATACAAAGATATTTTCATATATCGAATTCTTCAATGAATCAATTGAATTTATGAACATCGAGCACTTTTTAGTCACATTCTTCCGAAAGTATGATGTTACTTACACGCAATCACACTCAATATTATCTACATATAAAACAACTTTTGTTCGAGTTATTTCAAAACTTATTACCAGGGACGCATTTTATTGAAATGTCATTTTCTTCTTTTTCAGTTTAGAGAAATACCTTTTAATATAGACATTAATGTTACGTTATGACAAAAGGAAATTACTCATTCTTATGTGTCATTTTTTAAAACATTTTCTTAGATTTCGACTAGGAAATCATTTTTTACCTTTACGACATTTCTAAAGCATTTTTCGTTGATTTCGTTAGTTTTAAAATAGTTTTATTGGTTCTTGCTTCAAATAATATTGACGAGATGAAACAAATGTTCTCCACAGAATTCCTGAGAAGCCTTTTAGATATCTTCAGAAATTATAATGTCAGCCCATGTGATTATGTAATCGAAGGTTTCTGTGACGCCTATCAGCGTCAGTGGCTGTTCAGCCGATTTAGGGATAACTAAAAAAAGAGATTTTCTGGTTGAAATGCAGTTGAAACCGAAAGTTTGAAAACTGAGAAAATTTGAAAGATGAAGTTTTTTACAGTTTCTTTGCTTTTAGGGCATTTTAAAATCATTTTAGGAGTATATTATTGATCATTTTGGAAGATGATTTAGGTCATCAAAATCCCTACTATTACAAAGAACTATTACCTCACATAGCTACGGTCTACGGAGCGCGGTGGCCCTGGCACACGTGAGACTGGCGTCAAAAGTGTTAGGTCTCCACTCAGCGCGTGCTCGAGTGACGCAGGTCAGAACGAATGACGCTCGACAGCCGACCGTCCAAAGGGGGGGAAACTGAAAAGTGGGGCGGCCAAAGAGATGGCCGCACGTGAACGCTTATCCCCTTGAGTTTCTACGGCGCCGGTACGAGGCACGTGAATGGAGGTCTTTCGGCGGAGCGGGCATGTAATGAGACACGTGACATCCAGAGGCACTCGGTAAATTAGCACTGTCACGTGCTGCGAGTTAAAAGCTAATAAGGAGAGTCGATTTCTTGTTTTTTTTTATTTTTCTTGTTTTAATATTGGCTGTCAACTGTGAAGTATTTAGTTTAATGCAGAGAAACCTTACATCCCTTTCTGGTCTTCATTAAATAGTACTGATAAGAAATTACGTGCTTCGTATATTGATCTACCATATTTAATTGTTAGACCTTTTCATGTCTCAGTGGGATATATTCGGTTATACTTTTTTATATTAACTTTTCGCCGAATAATAGATCATCGAATTCACATTCCTTTTCCAAGATAAATTCATTAAGACAGTTAATCAGCACGTTAAAAACCAAATTAGTATTCTGTAACCTTCCTAACGCCATTTGAAGATGCTCGATGTTAATTCGCAAGTTGGAACAAACTTCTCTCCAAACAAAAAATTACATCTACTCATAATTTACGTAGTACCGGTGTTTCAGCTATATAGGGTTCACTACTAACTGATATGTAGAAGGTTTATAATATACTAAAGGTTACCCATATAAACGATAAATGTCAATTGTTCATTTTCAATATTCGGAAATGGCCCGGGCGGGGCGTGGAGGGGCGTGGCGTGGAGGTCCGGGCCCGAGCGGGATGGTGTGCGACGAGGTGAGACGATGCGGGATGACTCAAGATAGGGTGGGATGTGGCGGGACAGGATGGTTCTGGGTGAGACATGGAGAGCGGGAAGGGACGTAATGGGACTGGACTAGCGGAACGGGACTAGAGAGATGGGACGGGAGTGGGTGAGGGTGGAACGGAGCGGGCGGTGTACGATGAGGCGGCGCCCCGCAGCCAATTAGGCGCAGCTTAAGACGGAAGCTGCCGCCGGCGTCTTGGAGGCCGCCTGATCCGGGCGCGTGGCTCAGTCGCAGGTGCCCGTGCGGAAGGCGGGGAGGAGCGGGGAGGGGCGGGGAGGGGCGGGGCGACGACCCTAAGGACGCGCTGCTCCCTCACGCCGCCTTCACCCTCGCCGCCGCTGCACGTTTTCATCGCCTCTCCCTCTCTCCCTTTCACCACACGTCACAACTTCTCGTCTGCAGGCTGATCGTTGGGAGTCATGAAATGCTCAATAGCTGAATGACAAGAGTTATCCAAAAACAGTCAATAATAATAATAATAATAATAATAATAATAATAATAATGAGAAGAAGGAGAAAAGGAATATTTTTGCTTGTAAGATGTCTGGGGGCAAATTACAATTGCAATCATCTTTAAAAAATATTCTAAATATTACAAATTAAAGAATTATACAATAAAAACTCCACTTTTTGAGACAAATGAATAAAATAGTTCAATTAAACAGATACATACGTAACAAATAATGTAGAATCGTGCAATACGATACTATTATTTTTCTTCATCCAATACTCATTATAGTATATTTGCACTATATTGCCAAGGATGAGTAAAGCATTTATTTACATTTTCAGTATAACTTTTAAACAATACCAGTGCCAAAGTATACTATCTATTTTAATTATTTTTATATTTACTATGAAAAAGATATGGAATCGTAAAAATGCACATGTCTTCCACCATTTATTTAAAGGTTGCTTTAAAAAATTGTCATCTAAGGTTTCATATGTTATTGCTTTCTCTCTGGAAAATTGTATCAAATATAAATCGTTAATTCTACATTGTAATTTTGTACTCATAACGATTCGGTTTTTTCGGACCGCCAATCGTTTTATGTCTCTTGGAAGTTTGGTCGCCCCCTTGGCTCGTGCGCCCTCTCGGTGCTGGCCTCTACACTGCTTGTTGCACGCGACCGCCCGTCAAGGTTGCCGGTGCTCGGTAAGTGGCGTGTGGATGTTTTTACGTAAGCCACGGTGGTGTAGGAAATGGAGAATGACGATGAAATGGCAATGAATTTTATGTTAAAAGTATCAGTATAAAACTTTACATTTAAATACAATTTATATCCATGGTACTTGCATTTTCAGCAATCAAATGCTGAACGTCCACATGTCATTTGAATTTCGATCCCACTAGCATGATATTTCTTCTGTGCGACCTCTCACATATTTTCCATATACGTACTGAATTCGTGTTTGAATCGACCAATAATTATTTTACTCGAAATACAAAATAAGTAAATTATTTTTACGAATTGCAGACATTGGGGTGTTTTGTAGGAAAATTCGTATTTATTGGAAACAGTGCATTAATATGATGTAAATGCAACCCGCTTCACATATCATAACTGCCGTGTTGCCTTCGATATTTTCAAGGGGAAATTTCTAAGGATCATCCGAAACAATGTAGAGCCTGTGTTCTGGTTATGCACAACTTTAGCGAGATACCACGAGTCAAAATATATTACCCCTTGTTCAAATATCTTCAAATAATCATTATTAAAGTTATCGTGGTTTTCGTCACGCTTAAAACTTATTTATTTTTAGGCAACTATTTACTCTTAGAATACAACATTCGTATTGAAACATACTATTGTTAAAATGCGTACAAAGCATAGAACGGTACAAATTTCTCAATTATACAAAATGCCACCACACTCTTTTATGAATAACTCTTTCAGAAAGGATGGAAAAACTATTGCCAGAATAATGTACGATTAGTGTAGCTCATGTATAAGCAAAAATCGTTTTGCGGGCACATATTGTAACACTACCGCGGTTATTAGGTCATCGAGCCCCACGTTGGGAAAGCCAATTGTAACACCCCCGGTGAGAGAAAGCCCGGTAAGCGGCCCTGAAATAGCTCAGTCGGTGATGGAAGGAATCGTTAAACAGATACTGGTAACATGAAAGAAACACTTGGATCACTGGTAAAAATCACTTTTATTCCTGGGCAAAGTAATTTAAAATGCCCCAGGGAAGTTACACTTGTAAATAGAATAAGAAATCTGAAAATTAGGTGGATAGAAAAAGAAGATGAAAAGGTTAGTATTTAGAATAAAGCTTAAAATTAGGAAGACTTATAATTACAATGGTAAAAATATTACAGATCAATGTGTCATAGCGCGACACTGCATTACAGAATTTACGCAGGGATAAATACCCTGAATTACATTGCCTTGGTAAAGTTTTTTCTGTGGGCCCTAGGCGGGCGCGTTGCGGCCGAGAGGGCGGCGGCAACCTTCACAGGGGGGCGCGGCCGGGGCGAGGAAACGGCTGCCGTCCTTCAGAAGAATTCGGCGGAGGTCAATGGCCCCCCGGGCCGTCAGCTGGCGGTCGGGTCGTGGCGTCACCACAAGGGAGGCGACGCGTGGCTGCGTTGAAACGGCGTCTGGCAGTCTGGTTGAACTGGTAGTAACTCGAAGCGGGACTAGTAGACTGGTAGACTGGTAGACTTGGTGCGGACGGGCGGTCTCAATCTCAGGAACGTAGTAATTAACTATGCGTACCTCTGGTTCTCATTATAATAATTGTCGATCACAACTTCGGACAGTTTAGCAATCCTTCGGAGAAACATTCGCCTCACGACGAATTCCCACCCCAGAGAATTTTCTCTGTCTACTGCAGCCGGCTCAATGCTCAAAACTCGCAGGAAAATAATAAAATCCCACATAGGCACATTCGCCCGAATAATTCCCACCCCAGATAAGTTTTTCTCCTAACTGCCCTCAGCCTAGAACTCAGGCTCCTTCCGACGAATAATTACAAGTTTTTCAGAGGCACACTGGTCTCTCCCCGACGAATAGTTACGCCCCAGAGAAGATTCTCTCCCGACTGCCCTGCGTCTAAATGATCTGGCCCCGTCTGATGCTCTGCACTTTCTTACGTCTGGCCCCGTCTGATGCTCTGGCTCTTCTGAATTTTGTAAGTTGAACAGAGGCGCACTTGCCTCTGACCGAAGAATATCCCCCCCAGAGAAGTTTCTCCCCCGACTGCCCTGCGTCTTCTGATTTTCTGTCGGTCGAAATTGTATCAGGTTAACTTTTGCCCCCACCCAATTTTCTCGTATGTTCTAGCTCCTTATGATAGGTGCGTCGCTATTGGCCAAAAGAAATGTCGCATTACGTTATTTCAACCAATTGCGACGGGGAAGCCACGTAAGTTTCAACTCTTTGCATCACTGTGAGCGTCCAGAATATTCCTATTCCTTCTAGAACATGCTTGCACAAGACATGCGTTGTCCGTGAAAGAATTTATCGCTCTGGGATTCCCGGGATGTCGATTTCAAGAGCGATCTAGAAGGTTCGCGCAGCTGGCCATGCGAACACGTGCGTCTCGCAGTGAATCTGTCGACGACTGACCCTTGTAACGACTTTCTTAATGTGCCGGGGGCGGTAATGGCTGTCCGATAAGCGGGGTTGCGCGCGTGAGGCCATGTCGCAATCTGTTCCCAGTAGAACTCAGGGTGGCCGAGTCTGTTTGTTTAAATTTTTAGTCCGCTGAATTTCGTTTCAAAACGTATGACGAAATTTGTATCGCTACAATATACACCATGGTATTTAGTAATTCGTTTCCAGAAAATCAAGTTGGTAAATACGATTTTTTGTGTTTCTGATACAAAATACACACTGAACGATGCTGAGTTTTTGTGAGTTTTTTATGCGTTGATTTCTTCTGTACTATGAATAGCAAGAATACATTTTTATTAGAGCAATTAAATGCTATGTTATTGTTTAGTATCTACGTACGTATACGTATTTATGTAAGTATGAACACTTATATACACACTTGTGCACAAATACCTGAAACATGACATAATATAATTCTAGGAGTTTTAATCACATACATGCTATGAAAGAAAGGGCTATTACATAAAATATTGTCCGTTTAATTCAAAATCACATGCCAGAAAGTCTACTTTTATACTCAAATTTCTATCAAAATACCAATATATGATACATCATTTTATTCCACTTTTCGTGATTTATCCATTGCTGATGAGAAAAATATATAGTTGCATTTAAAAATCAAAAATGATTAAATTTCTAGGACGGACGAGCGGACGGGCAGACGGGCGGACGGGAACTGTAAAGTTTCTGTTCCAACCATCTCGAGACAAGTTGACTGTTGATGCAAAGCATTCAAATTGGTTTCTTTTCGCGATTCACGATAAAGATGATGGATACGACGATGAATACTCGTACCTGCAAAAAATATAATATAACTACTGCCACCCTCGTTATATGGAAATCACATTCGGAAGCCAGCATTTTATAGTAAAAGCTGGAAGAACTGTATGACATATTCTCCTGTCCGTCAAAACACTTTCAACTACAACAAATCCCTGCAGATCCCAGATCAGTTGCAACAAATTCATGTTCATTAATAACTTGTGTGGTGTGATGGGAGTGATAAAGTCAATACACCATGTCCCTGGAAACTTACCACAATCAATACGGAACAACATACAGTTTATGGCATATTCGTGAAGCGCCTCAATGCACGTTTTGTGTGATCCTTTTTAAAAACGTGTGCTTCGTGAATACGGAAATGTTTTGCGTGACAGAGGAGTAAGGTTTCTCGGTTCATGGTGTGGTCAAGCTACTGTAGAGGCGTTTCGTACAATTACACGTTGAACATAGATCCACATGGACATACGCGGTCCACTCCAGTATTCGAAAGGATACAAATGTTTTACAATAATCGTTGTTTTTTTTTAGATTGTGACCTGATGTCATCCACTAATGAGAGTGCACGGTGAGAAAAAGGACATCGTAATCCTCCCTACCTGGATTACTCTATTTACCTTTCACCTTTTCTATAAATCAACTCGAATCGCATTTTGTTTTCGCAAATTTGGATACAATAACACCGACGTTCCTTCACGTTTATTTAGAGAAACAGTGTGGTGAAATGTTTGTCACTAAAGAACGCGTTTCATTGTAAAAACGTTTATTCTGGTCCAGCTAAATACGCGTTTTCTTTTTCGTCTTTTTATGCGATCAAATTTAATATAAAAGCATGGTCAATGTCATTAGGGGCGATAATGGAAATAAGTTTTAGGTTACGGGAATTAGGGTGCGCGGTTCCTGTTACTCATGGAGTTTTAAATCCGCCTAACCTACACTGACAATACAGGCAAAATATTACAATCATTACAGACGCAAATGAAAATATGATATCTACATCGTAGCGATATTACAATGTAAATAACAAATATTATGTCTTTCTAGGCCCGCTCATCTTCGGAGGGGACGAACAGGCGCTCCCACCTTCTTAGCCCAAGAACGTCTCCGTCAAACAGTCCTGCGGCATTCTACTTAAGGACCGCACCTCTTCTTAGAACGCGACGAGATGTTACGAATGAGCAGGTAAGCTCGTTATGGGAGCCACCGCCGCCGCGCGGCTCTCCAGCGGTTTCTTGTGCTTTTTGGAAAATCTTCGAGACTTGCTACTATATCAAAATGAAAAACAAAAAGTACAAGAAGAGTGTCTAAATTTCATGTTCAGCATTATACAATATTAGCTGAGAAAAGGAAGAATATAAAATGGCAACAAAAGCATAATTTACTTTTGTAAAAGTGCACATTTCTGCAAGCCATTACAACCTTATCTATCTGATTTGTAATTGACAAAGGCGTAACACAGACATATTTGAAAATACTAATACTAGTATAGCAAAATTACGCAATTCATTCAATCAACGAATGATTCAACTGAATGAAATCCAACTTTAACAGAACCATATTTCGGAAACCATATTTCCAAAAAAATATGCTAGTCTTAAGTCTGCAAAATTGGGAAGGGAGTTAATCATTTTTTTAAATAATGGTTTTGAAAATGTTCTTTGAAAATAAACTGTGACCTTCCACTTTTACCTGGAAGGGGACGAGGTAGTCGGTCCCCAATTTACGTATGCAATTATCTGGGTCGGCCCAAATTTACATATGGGTTAAATTCTTTTTCTCTTCTGATTCCCAATTTACATACGCCGAAGTAACTTACAAGTATGTATTATTCAGAGTTAGAAGTTTGAAAAATGTCATAAAGAACGGCGTCAATTACCATTAAATGAAATTATAGAAATCATCAAAACATTTATAAAAAAAATTTCTATAAGGCATGCGTGCATTAGTAATACTCAATAGCAACCAATCACGTGAAGAAGTAATAAGTATAATTTTGAGACTCTCTGTTGTTGACATATCGACTCAACACAGAATTTACGCAAGGAATAGGCAGATCATGATTCACTTTGAAATTGAAACAATCTCCTATAAAGGTCCTTCTTCATGAGTCAAATTGACATTAATCTTAAATCGCCACCATTGGTATTTAATCACATTCATATTCATGCACAATGCGAAATACGATGATTTTTTTCTTTTAGCCACGAGATTCAATAACTTGAAGGAATTATACATTATGCGTACATTAGCCATTACTGATGTGTGATATCGATGTGTGTTAGTGAATATGTATTTATTATTTTCGTAATAGAAGTATAAATAATTCACCAAAGCAATGAAAGACCTCGGCAGTGAGGCAAAGTGTACTTTACGAGCTGTTAAACACGGGAGAGGCGGTGGGCCGTGAGGTCGGGGCTCGGGGCCGGGGGCGGGAGGGCGGCACAGGGTTGAGCTGCCTCAGACCACGGCGCGGGCCAAGGTTCCGCCGCGAGGCGCGTGGAACGGGGATGAGCTCGGTTGATTCCCCTCGCTAAGAGCAAATCTGCAACCTGTTGCTTGAAGCCAAGCCGCATGGCGGTGACGGCAACAGCGACGGCGGAGACGCGGACGAGGACGGGGACAGGGACGGGGATGACGTCGGTGGCGGGGGTTACTAGCGAGGACAGCAAGGGATGGTACGAGGAAACAGAGACGCTGACGGAAGAAATCGGATTGGTGGCGGTGAGGTTAGCGGTGGGGGTGGCGTTAAAGGTGGAAGTGGCCCTACCGGTGGCAGAGGAGGAGGTAGTAGTGATGGCTGTGAGGGACTTGGCGTTCGTGGTGGTGGAGTTGGTGGGGATGGGGGTGGAGACAATGGAGGTCGTGGCGGCGGGGAGGGACAGAGGCGGGGCGAGGGCGGATCTGGGGCGGAAACAGGCCGTGAGAGAGGGCAGGTCTGAGGCAGGGCGGGGGCGGGGCGGGTGTGGGACGGGGTGGAGTCGGAGCGGGGGCGGAGGCCAGGGAAGGGTGAGGGCGGGGCGGGGGAGGTGGGGCGAGGACGGGGCGGGGGCGGGAGCGGGAGTGGATTTGGGAGCGAGGCGGAAGAGAAGATGGGGCGGCGGCAGTGACAGTTGCGTTTGTGGGCTGAGGCGGAGAGAGTGGAAGCGACGGGGCGGAAAAGCGCGGAGCAAGCGCGCGCCGGGAGGCAGTGGGCGGGGCGCATTAATGGAGCGAGTTAGGGAGATGCCGGCGCGACATTCCCATCAGTGAAGGGGCGCGCCGCGCTTCCTTTTGTCTCGCTTTGCTTGTGTGCGTTAAAACGACCTGAGCGGCGGATGCTTCTGTGTCGAGATGCCAGATGATGATGCCCCATTCGCCTATAGAGCGAGAGGACTAAAAATTGCATATGGACGCGCGGTTTCCTTTTAAAGAGAAGTATGGTTTTTGGAAATAAGTGTGCAGATAGTGATAGCTATTTTCACTTTAATTTTTTCTTCAAATAATATGTTGTTGACTGATTTTAATATGAGAAAGATATGACAGAAGAAAAAAAATAAACAAAACTTATTTGATCACATTTTAAGGCAGTTTCAAGAGTTTAAATTACGTAGCATCTTCCGTTGTTTCAAATGAGCTGAAGACAATTATAAACGTTATAATTTCGTAGTTCTGGTACTAAATTCCTGTCCATAAACAATTATGGTACGAATACTGCATTTATTTGCCATATAAGTACTTCTTGACCATCTTCAAAAAGTTGTCTTGTTTGAAATTAAATAATCTTTATGTTATTTGTATCTCAAGAAAGAAATACAACGCAAGTTTATTTTAATATACTGATTCTTAAAAGTATTCTTTCTAACAGAGCAGTTTAGTTACACTAATCAATTAACAGCTTCTTTCTTGTACCAGCACCATTAGCCTCTTGCAAAGATTATTTGACGGTTTCGTAAGCACAATATTTAAAACCTATCTTTCTGCCTATGAATGTATAGTAATGTGTAATTCGTTTATGGCACTTCATAGTACAGCGATATTCATGTTTTGACAGAATGACATAGACGAGTTGCCGATCCACGTTACCCCTGTATAAGAGAAATTAAACTCCAGAGACAGAGTACCTTCTGCTATAGAGAGTTTTCGTTACTCCAAAAGTTTTACAATGTGTTGGTTAGACGGTAAATCAATTAACTCAAGTAGTCTACGTTATTGTTTTTTTTTAACTTTGGTGAAGAGAGTTGATACCATATATTGTATGTATTCGTAGATAATTCTTTAGGTTTTTGAATCCTTTTCAAAATAGGCTCATTTACGCTCATATTATCCTCTTTTACTTCACGGACGACGCCAGCCCTTTCTTTCCACTCCCCTGTTACTTTTCTCCCTCCATCCCTCGCAGAGAGGCGGCAGCGGACTCACTTAATTGCACCTCATTAAGCATCTCGGTTTCATTTGCAGCGGGAGAAATTTGTTTTGCGCGACAGGCGGGAGGAAATACGTTGATAAGCAATTTGGAATCGACGAGCCGCAATCGGCCGTCCATCGCCCTTCACCGATGCATATGCGGCCACGGAGCCCTCTCTCCCCCCCGCCCCCAGTGGAGAGACAGCGCATCAGATGTACTAAAACGTTTTTACTTGACAACGAACCCCTACCGGAAGACTCGTTGTATATATGAAAAGTTCTTGAAATGTGTTAACTTTTTACATAATACCTTCTTCTTTCAACATACAAGTGCTTCCGGTCCAGAAGTCTATAGATAGCAGCACGAAAGTCACATTTAGATATGTTTTCTAGTTGTTCTTTCACTGCAATTTGAATTTCGAAAACGAACACATTCGCCCTCTTCCTTTCATGGAGACTTTTAGCTTAAGGAACCAAAAAGAGACCACTGCTCCATTTCAGGTGAATTGGGAGAAGTTTTCACGTAACGTTTAGCTAGAAACTGAGGATCGTTGATGCATAGGTTGCGCCGTTGTCGTGCAGGAGGAACCGACCGTAACTTCGGTACAGACCTGAGGGCATGTGTCAAATTTGTTTCAGAAGACGATACATCATATCTCTAGAGAACATGCCATGCGAAAATTCCCGTGAGGGACTCGAACCGGCAACCTCTTGGTTACATGTGATGAATCCGAACATGCCACTTAACAACCTCGTCCATCCAGGAGGACAAGACCCAAACATTTCCATATTACCCAAGACACAACTGTTTCAGTTCTAGCATTTCGTATCTGAAAAAAATGTGAAAAAACAAGAGGGTTAAAAATTCGAGAATCATATAAACACTTCAAATTTATTTATCTTAATTTATTGTATTCGTTTGTGGAAGTGCACCAAATAACTTTCAATTAAGTTTCTGCAATTTTCAATAGTTTTATTCGGCAACACGGAATTGTGACAAATAAGCACTGAGACACTACACATCATTTAACCAGCCTCGGCCACCGGGGTCGTACAGGGAATAGGAACCCCTATAATAGTTATAAGAACTTCGTGTTTCCGTTGCAGTATTAGGTAGCAGAAAAGTTAACCAAATGTAAAATAAATGTCCTTTGGGCAGAAAAAGATTGCTGCTCGGCAGGCATAACTCGACGCGTTAAATATTTTTTGCTGGTTAAAAGCAAAAGAGAATTGTGACAAAGAGTTATCCCATAGCCAGCCTCCAAACAGCGAAACTCTGAGACCGAACTCAACATTTAACCACTTCGGCTACCCGGGTTATGCAGATAATTGGCACTTATATAATAGTCGCCCTCGCCGAAAGACGACAATTGATTTGATGATTTATACATTTCACAAATTCCATATGAGATGTGAAAAAATGTTTGAAAGTTAAAACCCCGAAAATCATATACAGACATTTCCAGTTTATTTATCGTGATTAATACTTTTTGCTATTAAAACAGCTTCTAATTGTTTTCAATTAAGTTTGTGGAATCCTAAATTATTTTATGCAGTAACACAGAATTGTCACAAATAATAATTCCCTGCAGAGATTCGATCCAGTCAACCTTCCCCCGAAGACCTGGGCTCGTAGCCACCCGGACCAGCCCGTTAGAGCATGTATTGAATCCTTGTATAATAAGTAATAAGTGTATGAAGGCTTCAGTTCTAGCATTACGGAGCCGAGTAATTGAGAAAATGTGAATAAAAATTGTTTTTCAAGTGACAAAATGAAATCAGCCGTGAAGAGAATGAGGCTTGTCGCAAAAGTTAATGAAGGGAAGAGAGATTAGAAAAGCAACTAAGGTGAGAAACTCTGTGCCATTCTATAGCACCTCTAGTTTTATTTATTTATTTATTTATTTATTTATTTATTTATTTTTTATTTATTTATTTATTTATTTATTTATTTATTTATTTATTTATTTATTTATTTATTTATTTATTTATTTATTTATTTATTTATTTATTTATTTATTTATTTATTTATTTATTTATTTATTTATTTATTTATTTATTTATTTATTTATTTATTTATTTATTTATTTATTTATTTATTTATTTATTTAATATTTACTGAAATACCTAATTTACTACAATAAACTTTTTCTGAGGCAAAAATATCCCCAATATTGTAGGTTTGAAATTCTTTTGCTATTTTCGAAAATGGAACTAACACCATATTTATTATTATCTTTTATTACACATGTAGAGAAAGTTTCAAGGAAAAAAAGGCGAGGTTTTTGAGAAAAAAAATCCTAAACTTCCAAATGAAAATTAAGCAAAACCAGTCGTTTTTCAAAACAATTGAACTGAAAAAAGCTGAATTCTATTTCTTAAAGAGGTAATTTTGTACAACCGACTCCCTGAGCCAAAAACCTCAATCTTCAATTTTGTGCTTTTAAATTTGTGTTTTTGTAATTTTCGAAAATATCGAGCAATACCCGAAAATGGGACTAGCGTCATATTTCTTATGGTTTTTTGAAACGGATTTTAAGAATTTTGTTTCGTAAGCGCAAATTATCCAAGAACTACGAAATTTCACAAAAAATGTACTTGGCCTTTCTTGAAGACCTAATTTTGTACAACAGACTTTGTCTGAGCCAAAAACCTCTATCATCAATTTTGTAGTGTTAAAATTTCTTTGGCCAATTTTTAAAAAAATCGGTGATATCACCAAAAATGAGACTTGCACTATTCTCTGAAACGTATTTCGCAATATTGAACAACAAAATTTAATCAAAAATTTGGAGCGATGTTTTTGAAATTTTTTAAAATGTCTGAGGGAGTTCATGTGAAGTACCTCTCAAAATTAAAATATCGGTTTCAAAATCGAGGGGCCACGACGTCAGCCAATTTGATTGAGAAGTATCAATTTTTGAGAATATCGGCTGAATGGTTTAGACGGTCGTTTTCCCGTCAATCGACTTTTCGGTATCAAGAATTGACAAAACATGGATTCTGGGAACACCAAGTGTTAAAAGATTCCCCCCTCTAAATTTAGCAAGAAGATTTATCAACTTTTTTTATCAGAACTCGACTACAATACCTTTTCTGGAGAAAATTCCTTGTTTTCCGACGCACGATGACATGACTTTCCCTTCTTACGAAGAATTCGTAGGGTGAGAACGTTAAAAGCAATAATAATAATTTTGAAATGCTTTGGGAGATATAAATTGGTCCCATGGTTACTGTGTACATTATATTAAAATTTAATGCGGATATATTCATTATTTTACTTAAATCGGTTCATACAGGAGCACAAAACCTCAACAATGGTGTAATGGTTTTACAAATCTCATAAAATATATGAAAAATTGTTTAAAAGTTTAAATTCGAATATCACACACCGACACTTTATTTATCTTGATTAATAGTATTTGGATTTGAATTGCTTTAAATAGTTTTCAATCAAGTTTCTGGAATTATCAATTATTTCCTGCGGCAACAGAATTGTCACTAATAGTAGTTCCGAGCAAGAGACTCAATCAGCGTCCTTGTCCTCCGAAGAGCAGACGCTTTATTCGCCAATTAGCGGCCTCGACTATCCAGTAACGACTTGCGATTAATCCTTCTATAATAGTAATAAGTGTATAGTGGTTTCAGTTATATCATTACGGAGCCGAGTAATTGAGAAAATGTGAAAAAAATGTTTTCCGGGCGACAAAATGAAAGCCGCCGTGAAGAGAATGAGGCTTGTCGCAACATTTAGTCAAGAGCAGAATGATTAGAAACTAACAAGAGCGAGAAAGTATGTGCCATTCTATACCACCACTATTTTGTTTATTTATTATTTATTTATTTAAAAAGCTAATTTACTACAACGAATTTTTCATGGTCTTGTTGATTCACTTAGTCATGAGAGTTCCATTCCATCCACAGTGCATGTCTCTTCCTATGATATCCCTTCGTTTCGGACCCGTTTGGATGGTGTAGGATTATGCGGTTAAGGTATAACGTTTCAACGTAAATGAATATGCGTAAAGGTATATGCGCGTTACACCTGAACGGTGCAAATGCCTCTGCACTACACCTCATCCCCGGTAAGAGTTTTGGAGATTGTGACGCTAGGTGACCATCGTTCCCAAGAGACACAGCAGAGTGCAACCTACGCGCGGCCAACTCCACGGCTTAATTACCGGCTGCTTTGTACAGGCTTACGGGCTACATAATAAGCGGATTTAATAAGAACATTACGAATATAGGGTCCATGGGAACCATCGTGGCCGCTGTCAGCTCGACTCAGCGATCTCCAACTGGCTGGGGCAACTGAAACGTCTCTGAAGAGGTTGTTGAGGTATTCGTATTCGCACTCTTTCTTATTTATTTCATACTCAAACACCTTATTTTTAGCTAGTTGAATTAACTGCTTTCTGTCATTTACTGCATTCTCAAGGCTTTTAGCGAATAACAATTATGTAAATATCATCTCAATGACCTCAAATGTGCAGGGGGGGAATGATTGCATCCCTAACGATAACCATCCCATCTTTCGACGAATAAATGTGTGACATTTTCAAATTGACTTTCTCAACTATACCAAAGTCTCCGAAATAACGCTCTGATACAACAAATTTGTGATCAATGGCGCATAGAATCTTGATATACTTCATGAGGGACAACGGCATTTTAATGTTATTGTTTTGTCCAATTCAAGAATATGAAAATATGATTATTTTATCATGCAGAGAGGCATACATTTAAATCATTCACTAAACATCGAGCAAGTTCTCGAGATCCTTGATTATAGCAGAAATCAATGTTCTCTGTAGATCGCGTAAACAAATTATGCGAGTTACGTGGAATGTTACCACTGCATCCTAAAAAATCCTGCTTCTCTCCAAGAACAAAAAGATTGGCAACTTTATATCCGTTTTTAAATTATTGAGACATCTTATAAGCTATATACAGAGCTACGAATAGAGATTTTAATTCATAAAAAAATTGATCAAACCGCCGAAAGGGCACTTTATTCCTTTATGCACTGAACTTCTCATATAACTGACAAATATTGAAGATATTTTTTTAATACAAACAAGGTTTCCCAAAGGACGCATTTTATATGAACCCTGCTTAACAGCAAACAAAGAACATTATAATGAATTTTTGATATCGAATACCAATAAATTTAGCCAAACAAAATCCTTCCACAAATTTCCATAGTAAGACAAACTCAAATTCCAGTCATATATCTTTAAAAGGCAATACATGATTTGTAACGGTGTATTTTCAGAATACCTGGAGTGGAAGGAAATCGCGTAATTGCTAAAATAGTCTTAGAAAATAACACCACGGCGATGTTTGTCAAGGGGCGGCTGCAGGCGGTGGGGAGGCGGAAAGGAGTGGAAAAGGGGGAGGGGAGGAGGGAGGGCGGTCGACGCAGGTCTTAGGCGCGAGCCTGATGCATCGCCCGGGCCGCGATATTAATGTCCGCCCGTAAGGCGCTCGATCAGCGATGGAGGCAGCGACGTGCACGCATTGGTGACGGCAGGGCAGGGCTTTGGAGATGGCAGTGGCGGCGTTGGTGCCTGTGGTGACGTTGGAAGCTACGAGGGTGGGGACAGCGCATGACGAGCAGAGGTAGTGTTGGTACAAGTGGCGAATTAGAGGTGACGAAGCTTGCCCGAGAAGGTAGAAACGGTGGCACTACAGCTGCGATGTCTGTGATGTGAACGAGGAGTGAGGTGCAGGTGGCAGAGGTACTGAGGGACAGGTGGACGCGGAGATGGAGGAGCCGGCGTCGCATGTGATGTGTGTGTGGGTGCCCATGTGAGAGCTGAGGCGTGGTTGCATCGTAAACCAGCGAGCACTGCTCCATGCGTCCGTCCTCGCTACTCCTATTCTCACATCACCTTCGTACAGATGTAAACTATGGTAACATCTGTGTCTTTCAACACGATTGTTTTCTTGATGACTACATAGTTACAATACTGTTCCTCCAGGATCCACATTTGTAAATTTCTACCGTGAATATTCCTTCTTTCACCTTTATTAACACTGCCAGAGGTATTGCAGTCATGTACTGTACACCTACCAATCATTTTCTTGTAATTCTCAGCATCATTATAATTATTATCAACGAAACAGTTCTAAAAACATCTACCATCGTTATCGGCACATTAATCTCAGGATCCATGGAATGCTGTCAGTTTTTCGTCAACTTGATCAGAGGTAAATTTGAAGTTTTATGTATCCCCATTGGAAGCATTTGTATTAAAATCATACTATCTTATTTATACGATAGCCTGATCATCTTCTAGCGTGATTCATTCTAAGGATACAGTCACTGGGACCACCGTTAGGAACTCTGACATCGTGATTGTTGAGCCTGTGTACCACACAACCACCCGCGTCCCCTGCCTCTCTTCCGACCCGCCACCTTCCTCCCTTTGCGGCCACTTTCATCCCCGTCCCCGCCGTCCCCACTCCGCTCCCGCTCCCGCTCCCGCGTCGGCGCCAATAAATCGCGCCTGTTTGTACAGGGTGCGCGCAGGTGAGCGGTAAGGCGGGCCCGCGTGCGAGTCGCGCGTATCGTGGGCGGCGCGACGTGCCGCTCGCCGCTGCCTCGGCGTTTGGGCGCCAGGCCACGCAAACAGCCGGAGCGGCGGGCGCTGCGCGAACAGTGAAAAATGGCTTTGAGAAAGGATTGGGGAAAGAATACGTATTTAAGATTATTCTTCGAGTTGACGTTGCACTTATTTGTTGATAGAAGAAGGTTTTAGAAGTTGATATGGGAAGAAAATGTAGAATCATGTATTCACAACTTGCGCGTTACTGTTATGTTCATTAAACTTGTGTAAAAGCTAGTGTGAAATATTTATTTTATTTTTCAATAATCTCAATTTATAAGGAAGGTAACTTGTTAGAGTTGAGAAAATGCATTTGAAGTCACGTTTACCTCCATTCCGAAGTCTATGATTCATGTTGATATTGAATGAATTGTCGGAATTACTTTTCATATGAAACATCAAAGTTCAACAGTAAAGTTCAATGATAATGTGAATGTCTCTTTGAACATGACGGAATATGATACATTTATTTCTCCATTTAAGATATTTATGACCCAAAAGGTGTTTTCTGAAGTTAATTGTAAATATTTGCTCTTCTCAGAAAATTGTAACATTTTCCAAATTTTTGTTCCGATTACAAATTTCAAATTTGAAAAAACAATATTTGGGGGATCTTAATATAATCATGTGAGTGTAATTTTTGGTGTAAAATCATTAAATTTTATGAACGATCAAATATGAAATGTATATTTGGAACAAAGTTAATGTACGCCGACCGAGGAGATCCTGTATAAGACGACATCCACGTACTAAAAAAACTCAATACTGAAGTACTCATACTAAGAAACTGCATGTTATTAGCTGCTTATCTGAAGTGTCTTCATAAAATGTTTCCTTCAAAATTCGGTAAACGTTTTGAGGAAAATCTCCAAATACGTTTGAATTTGTTTTTTAATCTTAACGGTTATTTCAAATACACATTTAAAATTCTGAGAGCGTAATAATTGAATCTATTATCTGGAACGTCTGCTGATTTTGTTGATAGCACAAATTTTGCAATGTTGATTCTACTATGAGAGTATTTCCTCGCATATTACGTACTATTTATCCTTATAAATTTTCCATTTTCTATATTTCTTTGCTTCTTTGAATACTCGCAGCTTCCTAATAAACAGATCGATATTTTGCCTTCATTTCAATTTTCATTGACAGAGAATTATCAAGCAGATAAAACATCATTTCTACAAAAGAAATTCAGCTCATTTGAAGATAACTAGGCTGTCACGTTTTCATTATTACTTTTGTTTCGTTTTGGATGTTCCCCAGCTGAAAACTGGTACTCTGTACATTTCAACGAGATGTTTATTGAATCATCCACTAGACGCTAAAACAAATGCAAGTTCTTCTGAACAGGAATATACAGAATAAAGAGCTCTCTGCGACACAATAGATTCCAAAGGAGAAATGTCCGGCCTCAAAACCCTCAAAACCGCAAAACCTCCGAACGCTCAGCCCACAGACAAAAAAGTACCCTGTCAGATATTACATCATTACTGTACATGAATTTTAATGTACTTTGTACATTAAAAGGATATTAATGTATTTGTACATTGAATTCAATGTATAAATTAAAATTCGCGCAGGATTGATTTATATTTGTGGAACACATAGAACATAGATACTTTTTTTAAACTTACAAATATTTTTCCACTATTTGAAATAACGTATAATAAACTTAAAATATTATCTCAACATGCATACTAAAAATTAAATTTTTAAAATTCGGATTTACATTCAAATTGATAACAAATAGATAATGAAATTCTAGCGGCCAACATAGCACGCTAATTCTGTGGTTTACAATTCTTTCAAATTCAGCGGAAATATTTGGGATCATTAATTATAACACGAACCCGTTAATTCATATTATGTTCAACAAATGTCATTTTTCTATTAAGCAATGGAATAAATGTCCCCTCAGCGAGTTGGGGGAGTAAATCATCCGTTACCCGTCTCATTTTCCAAAATGCCGACAGAATGAGCGTATTTATTTTCTACACTTTATTTTAATGAGTCTCAACCCTGGCAGCAAACAGTTCGCGTCGCGTTGCAACTCCTTAAACAATGTTTCATTTTCATATACCACCATTGCTTCCGTTAACGGGCGATTTTGCGAAAATGCAAAAATGCATAAATTCATGATTTTATATTTTATTGATTTGTTTCATAACTGGAGAAAGTTATGATTAAAAAAACGTTGGCTATTTTGTGTAGTTGTTGGCTTCATACTTTATTCTGTACAATAATTTATAATTTTTCCACAAAACCATTTAGTTTAATACTGTATTTCAACGTTAAATATTCGCAGTTGGAAAATGGATACATGGTGATTTGTACCTTCTTTTCGGAATGCGTGCTTCCCAATGCTTTATATTGGGAGCATAAAGTGGTTTACGGAAATCCGAACCCTTTCTCAGAACATGGTACCTTGAAGGCAATAACACAAAGTGTGACGGCAAACTGCTTATTTATGGAACTAGAAAGGCCGGCTATCCTGCGGGAACACAGGATTTCCGCAGGATTCCGCAGGATTCATTCCGATTCTGAAGCTCTTGTAGTCGAGTGTTAGGGCCGGTTTCACCAACAGCCGAGTAAAGTTGAGAGTAGTTACCCGAGAGTAACCATTTACTCTAAGATAGTAACTCTCGAGTAGAATATGAGCGTTTCACCATGCTTCTACAGGGTTATTTTACTCTAGAGTACATACTCTCCGATTTATTCCGCGAATCAGCTGAACGCGCAATATTTGAGAGCGATTCAAGAGGTTGTGAGCGAGAATGACGCTGGGAACCACTGCGGACCAACGCGAACCTTCGATTAATTCCTTATATTTCCTTCATTTCACTTTCCTTATATTCCTTTCATTTCACTTTCGGATCTTGGCGTTATTATCTTGTGCGGTGTAATCGTGATTTGAGTTGGCATAGTTTATTTGTTTGTTTTTGTATCTTTATTTCTTAGTAAATATTCATTTTTCTTCTCTGGAGACGAGTTACTATGTTGTTAGCAATGCAGAAAAATCAAATTTGCAGTTCGTTTACCGATGGCGATGCAAATAAATTTTCTATAACTCGGGAACGAAAATGTTTAGTTTTTCAAATGTTGCTGATCTTGCGTTTTTCTAAATTTTATTATTATTATTATTATTATTATTATTATTATTATTATTATTATTATTATTATTTGTTTTAATTTTTAAAATTGTATTCAACTTTGAACTATTTATAGTTAAAATGTTGGAAAGGGATTCTGGAACTCAAGAAAACGTGCGCAAGTGATACCCCATACGTCACATACGGTTTTTCTAAATAAATAAATATTTCTTAGTACTTGTAGTCCCTGTAGTTATTATTTTTCCTTTTGTTATCGTATACGAAATAATACCTTTATTTCGTATCCACATGGGTGACAAATAAATGTACAGTTCTCGACAAGTTCTCTACAAGTTCTCTACGAGTTCTCTACTAGTATCTCTACAATGTATCTGATGAAGTTAACAGCTGATTTGGTCAAACATATCCTCGTGACAAAATCTCGATCGTCATAATTGAAACCAATCCATTCTCTCTTGCACCCTTCGTCTTCGCACTAGTGGATAATATTCCGAATCTTTGTTGGAATCGTCTTCGAATACTATCGTTCGTAATCATCGAGTCGTAACAACACCTGGGAGATACATGCACGTTGAAAACTGAATTTACTCCGTATTTTACCCGACGGATTTTCGCAGTGTAAAGTTACTCTCGAATTTACTCTCGTGTAAGCGATTTACACTGGAGTTAAGTGTTGGTGAAACGCTCCAAGAAGTTACTCTCGAGTAAACATGATTTATTCCAGAGTAAACGCTTACTTTTTATTTGGTGAAACCGGCCCTTAGAGTAATAGCAGAGTTGTTCAAACTCTAAAATGAGTGCAAAATGAAAGAAACGTTATAACTTTCTGATATGAAAGCGTGTGAATCTGTTGAATGTTATTCTTCACGTCCTGTTCTCATCACAGCAGTTTCCTATAGCGGTTGGCGGTTATCATCGAGAGAAGTTGAAACAATTCAGTCATATTAGATTTGTGAAGGTAATCTAATTAATATTAATTAGTATTAATTATTGAATATTATTTTCATGAAATGTGATACTTGTTAACCTCCATTTATTGATGGATGTGCTGCAGATTTCACGTGACTATTTACAAATTGCAATGGACCAAACATATTAAGTCAAAGAATTGAAGTTTAGTAAATGAGTTTACATAGCCCAAATAATGACTGTGATTCTGAAAAAATGGTTCCAGTAATATGTAAAGACGTTGTTGAAGGATTGATAATATTATTTGACAACTATTACGGTTTTGGGTATGCCTAGTTTGCAAAATTAAACTAACCCTCGGATTCATACGATGATATGTTGGAGTTGTATTACTATTACGCACTAAATTAAAAGTAACGTTTCGTTAAACAAATTATTACTATCGATAGAACAGTTGAGAAAAAATAGTTACATTACAACCTTGAGAATTTTCAATAAATTGGCAATTGGTCTCGGTTTTAAGTAAAAGTAAAATTTCATTAAAGAAAACGTCAATGGTTATTGTTAAATAGAAAAAGGAGTGTATCCTTACGAATCAAAAAGGTTTTTCTGATTTAGGAATTTCTAGAATGTTCAAAGAAAAAAAGGTAACATTATATAATGATAATATTACCATCTGTAATAATATTACTAATAATTTTGTTTTACATTAAATCAATTTTCATTTTCATTTTGTTCTTTTGTTGTGTATGTATCTTTCTCTTTTTTGAACTCAGTTCATATGCACAAGCAAATTCACTGCCTCTGTCAATTATTTTTATTATTATTTGTTGAACTGTGTAAAAAGGTAATGCTGACTAAAATTTGTTTATTAACAATAAAATTAATACTTTCATGGAAATTATGAAAATGAATTCAACAGAAGGAGACAAGACGCCTCAAAAAATGGAAAAAAATGTTTTGATTTTTAAATTGGGAAAAAAGATGGATAAAATACCATGAAGAGTACATTGTAATTAGTTGTGATTTTTTCATTTCTCAAATGCTGATGATTTTGTATTTTTTAAATAAAATATTTTTTGTTTATTAATAAAAGTAAAATATTTATTCATATTTCCCTATTCAATAAATAAATAATATACATAAATTCTTGGTAAAATTAATTCAATAATATTTGGTATACAAGTTAATGATTATTTATGCACCAGGGACATTAAAGAGTTCTATTGATATTAATTCTATTCTATTCTAGAATTCTATTGATATTGCAACAGGAGCCACGTCGTGTTAGGAGTAGAAGTAGATCTTGAAGGAGAAAGAAAAGCACAGTCAGAAATTTCTGCATTACTTTTAATATAAAAGTACATGAAAGTAATTATCATGAACGCTCAGTAAATTTAATGTGTACATACAGTAAATTTAATGTGCGTACATGATAATTACTTTCATGTACCTTTACCTGTATGCCATGTACCTTAATGTAATGCAGAAATTTATGACAGTATACTCTCTGCATCCTTGGACGCACGTGACTTATTAAAGAATGGTTAAGAGCTCGGAAAAAGTGATACACTGATATTTCTCCACCCAAATTTCAAATGTCAAATTTCATATTCGCTTCGCTGTGGAACGCATCAAGTGAGCACAAAAAATGAGAGATCGTAGTGTCCACCTCTAAAGGCGAATGCGGAAGTCAAAATGATTTTGTATTATTGAGAGTCGATATGGTTAATTGTCCATCAACGGGGAGGGAATAATCACATAGTGGCGATCCAGAGAAAAGGAAGAATTGTGTTTAAAGAAATCATTTGGCCATTGTGAATAAATAGATCGATTGGAAAGCACTGAAACATAATATTACAAATTAATTCTTGGGGTTTCTAGATATGCTTAAAAGGTCGGTGTCTTAAGAGATGTCGTTGGTGCAAAAATTTGTAAAGATTTTAAAATGAAATCCATTAATCTAAGCTTTTGATTAGTAGGCGGAACACTTTAAGCACGCGCCTACGAAAGCCTTGGTACGTTTGCACATACAAGGTGTTTTAGTAGTTGGAGTTAGAGAAACAAGCAAATTAGAAGGATTAATTTCAACGGACATAAATTATGACATATATAAAAAGGAAAGATATCCTAGTATCAACGGCCGAAAACGCTCGCAAGTGGCATAAATTTACACTGTTCTGACGTGGCAGTGAAAGTTATTTTCATACCCTTAGAAGGGTGGCAAAAGGGTGTTTAGGTCTGGGTATGTTTAAGGGCTGGGAGGAGGCAATGGAGATTGAAAGACTGAAATGGCGAGGTACCTATGTGCTTTGCATCGTTGCAGGAGATTGGATCCACCTCCTCTTAAATTGCTCTGCCAAGTAAACTTGGAGAAAAAAATTAATGAAGAACTATTACTTCTGATATAAAAACGGAACGCTGCCCAGGACATATTAAGAGATAAAAGGTCTCATTTAATGGAAGAATTAAAAGCTACGAATCTATTATTTCCAAGAATTGTTTGGGCTATTCGGGAAACTGTAAATTAAGATATGAAATAATTGCACTGATTAGTAGTATGAACGGACCCTTCACTGGAAAGAAAAAATAAGCAAATAAGTAAACAATAAATAAGCTAATCAATAATTAAGGTCATAAGTTTATCAATCAATAAGTTACCAGACAAAAAGTAAATAAATAAGTGAATAATTAAATGAGTGCATTAGTGGATAAAAAAATGAGAGTGGGCATACATGAAGTGAGCGCAGAGGCAAGGGTGCGGATGATCTTCTGTGGCGCAGTTTAATTTTTTACGTACTGACGAGGACAAATTCTGGAAGAAGAGTACGTGAATTCCACGCCGGAAAATAAATAATGTAGGAAGGATTTAGTATATTTGCATGAACTCGTCATCTGGCAATAGGTTTTTCCCTTTTCAGGGACTTCTCCCTCAGTGTTACCATACGGTCCCTCTTCCGCAACGCTGTTGCGATGGGCAGTCCATCTGGATTAAATACCGTAATTTAGAATTACGAAAAGTTAGAATACATTAGAATATCGGTTTAGTAATTGTTTACAAGCCTTCGGCTCATCCACATAGTACAAGATAATGTAATTTATATGTGATCATGACGTATTAAATTAAAAGAAAGTTATATGAAGTATTGTATTATATGAGTGTATGCATCTGGTTTTTAAGTGTCATTTGTCACCTAGCGGTGTGCCCAGGCCTGCGGGCTCTGTTTTTATTTAATATCCACATCTGGAGTACGGAGACTTGTGGCGAGCATGACGTATTCCGTATCTTCGCATCTGGCATACTTGGCCTCTCCGATTCTTTTTCCTTCGTCACGCTGCGCTAGAAATTAAGACAATGTAATGGAAAACTACAGCTCTACTTTGCTTCCCACCACGAAAAGCTAGCACGCTGTCTATGAGCCACCCGAGTGAGGCATATATTGTAATATCTAATATAATTCAACAACAATAATATATTGTAATCTTGTATTAAGATATAAAAGAACGTTAGATATTGAAACACATTGTGTTTCCTTATACTAATTAGAACATTAGCATAAGTAATTGGAATCTATTTTGGACTGCGCGGTACGCACGACCAGCGCGACGGACAGCGGTGAGGAGGGCCAGCCGCCGCCGCCGCCGCCGCCGCCGCCACCGTTGCCGCTGCGAGGCGTCCGTGGGAACGTAATCGACGGTTGAGAACCGAGCACGGAGCGACAGGGAGTTTTGGCCGTTACGAAGCAGTTGGGTCGAGTCGGCCGTCGCCGAAGGACGTGGCCGGCGTGCTGCCGGCCGGCGAAAGTTGCGGAGAAGTCGTCGTGAGCCGCGGCGTGTGTTATAGAATTTAGCCCACGCAAGAACAATAGGCGTGTTAGGCTGATATCGGGAAAGTGATCAATATAAAGGATCAGTGCTAGAAAACAGTAAATTGCGCTTATGCTACTTGTCGCGGTGTGTACAATTCCAGAACTGTGTGTATTGCGAAGCTGACGCCGACACGTGCAGTGGCCGCGTGGTTAGTAGTGATGTCAAATGACGAAAGACGATTAGAGGGAAGTGCGACGCCGAAGTACCAGGAGCCGAGTCAGGAGGGATTCCAGAGGCCGCCAGCCGAGGCGACCGCTACTCCACCAGCCGCCGACTGCGCCCAGCTGCTGCGAAGGTCGGCGACCCCTACCGACGCGAACCGTGATCCAAGCATCGAAGGTATTGGTTGGGGCCCCAAAGGTATGATAAAACTTGTATTACACCTGATCTTGGTACCAAGGCAAAGTGTATAATTGTTGTTAAATCATGTAATTAACAAATTTGGTTTGTGAATAAATACTGTTCATGATTGTACTTCATTTACTAATTAAATTTCCTAATGTTATACCGACTTCTCGTAGGGACCCTTTCACGAAAAAGATACCCTCCTTTAGTAATTTCTTGCAGTGAAAGTACCGGCCTCACCAGGTACGTCACAATATGTTATTTTTACATAACTGTGCAGAGAAATTATAAATTTGAAGAATTATTGCTATTGTTATTATTATTATTACTATTTCAAAACAATTTTCAGTTAGTTTATTGTGTTTTTATTGTTTGTAAATTATAGTGTTCTGCCTAAATACGTACTTGCAGAAATAATGAATATCTATCTACGTTCTGTTATATATTATAGTGCATATTATTTGCCACAATGATTGCCTCTTCCCCCAGCGCGCGCGAAGACGCCCCACCCCCGAACCTAATTACGCTGATCCGGCGCGCGCCTATCAATTATTGCGCGCGCGGGCGCGGGGACGGGCGCGGGCGCGGGATCCTGCGCGCGGCGCCGCCGGGGAGCGCGCGCCATCACCTATTCATTGGGCCGGTCCCCAGACGGGCGCCCGAGCGGGGCGGGGTGGCGCCCCCTGCCCCCATGGCCCCACGTGGCCACCGCGCCCCCTCGGTCCCCGCGGTCCCATCCCCTCGCAGGGCTCCCCACCTCATACTCTTTGGTTCCGATAATGATATTTAGGTTGTTTTGGAAACGTGAAGTAAAACGGCGAATGAACGGGATTCTCCAAAAACAAACGTCTGGTTCTTGATATGTGTATTTCAAAATAGAAACATTTATCGCCCATGGATTAGGTAGTTATCTTATTTTTGTCAAATAAGTAGCTTTGTAACAAGTGAATTCTTTATTCCTAACAAATCTCTTGAGCTACTGAAATCACTGCTTACAATGTACTAAGAAAAATCTTCTCGGGTTTTCTTTAAACCAATTGAATTCGTAATCAAAATACTCGGTTAGATTACATTTTCATGGAAAGATGTTATTCATTAATAAAACATTTTATTAATGATCACCTATTCCACATACAGATGTTATTTAGAACTTTTTTCTCTCTCGTATAGGCCAACTCGGATCACGCGTGCATCCTGCTTCAGCAGGTGCAAGTACCTTTATCAGGCGAGGATCAGCATTTTAGCTGAATCAAGATTTGTATGCCCCAGATTGTTAGCCCAGGGGTATGGAGATGAGATGATGGTGATGATGATGGTAGTGATGGGTGAAAGGACGTCACGCGCATACACAAATCCCATGCTCGAGGCGGGACTCGAACCCGCGGCCTTCTGGTCCGAGATCGCTACGCCACTACTGTCCTAAAAGTTCTCGACCATCTTGATTGGCTTTTATTTAGAATATTGTAACTACGTTGGAAACATTATTTGTTTCTCTAATGCTTCAACAACCACTTGACACTTACGCAGGATGAGTCAGTTGAATACTTGGTAGAGAGATCTTTGTAATCTCGCGAAACAAGACTGAACCAATATACTTCATTACTTCAATATACTTATTCCAATACTTTAAATAGTTGCAAAAAAACATCACTGTAACGGTTGTAAAATTCTTATTTTAATTTCTTCATCCCGTCTATATTTTTGTCCAAAATAATGTGTAACTGTTCCAGAAACATTTCATTAAAAAAAATAATTCTCGATTTCGAGTTAGCAATATTTGCAATGCATTATAGTGCATTTTCATGATAGAAAAATTAGTGTGCCATGTATGAAAATCATATGTTCTACATTTTTATAGTATTACAAAAAATATAACGGTAGCCATTATTTACTTCGATGTTCATGCCTGAGTATGTATTAACATTAAATTTTGCAATGCATTATCCTTCATAAAATAACACACTTTTTCGACAGGCTGTAAGAAATAAAAATATTGCCCCTGAGTATTCAGAGTGGGCATGAAGAAGAGAGTGGTCATCTTTGTTCAAGAAGTTATTAATGTTGTTTCGTGTGTAAGCACTATTATACGTACCATTAACATACGTAGCGATGGCGAAATGAATCACATCGTGTTAATTTTTCGCTTTATTGGTAGCTTTACTCTTGTAATAAATTAAATGTAACCGACTGCTTGTACTACCATTTTTCTCCACAACAGATTAGGCACGCAAACGTGAACAGATAGATTCACGAAAATAGTTCACTTTGTCAAACATACACTGAATATTTCTTTTCTAAAAAGTTTTATTTTGGGACTATTATTTGGTAACTTAACAACGAGAGAACAAAGAAAGTGATTTGACATTTTTATGGAGAGTGGTACTGGCTTCCAGAGGCCATCACGACAGCCCTCTGTAGAGAAATAGATGCGCTATGACTTCTTGGCTGTCTGGGTGACGCCGCGTCGTAGGCCGACGTTTCGCCTGACATGGCGCTGACTTCCTCAGGGCAGTGACACAGCGATGGGGAGAACTCGAACCTAAAGAGAAGTGGCGGCCTACGCGGGTGTGGCGCTCATCCGCCAGGGTGCAGATAAAATTATGGTCAGCTGGTAATGCGGCCACGCCTCCGCAGCGCGCGGACCGCGCCGTTTGCTGCCTCGGCCGCTACTTCTTCTTATCAGTATTTTTTGGTGTTTGGCACGGATTGCGTACGTGTGCTGTGTCGTTTTAATGATAAGAAAGGGAAGATTTGGGGCTTATGATATTAGAAGAGTGTGCTTTTCTACGTGTGCGTTTCTAGAAATGTGTTTGATTTTGTGCTAGTTATTTATTTGTGATTTATTTCTAGGCAGTTTGGGATTTATGGAGGTCGCATGAACTGAGTATCGGTAGGGAGTCTTTTTGTTCTAGACTGATTTTTTAACGAATTACTGGTGGTATCTAAAAAATAATGGGGCTACAGTGGGATTCTGGAAGATGTTGTTTGTTTCGATAGTTGCTAATTCATAAATTACATATGCGATAGGTTTTAACTTAATTTTTGCTTTAGAGTCATTATAGATTGTTCCCGGTTCGGGCCTGAAAGCTGATCTAATGAAAAGGTTTTCGGTGACCGTAACGAGGTTTGCTCGAGCGGTGGTGGCAGACGCAGGCGCCCAGGTGTGCCCAGGATGCGCAGCCTGCACTTCTTCACTGCGAAGTGAATTTAAGGTGGTTAGAGTGAAATACGCATTATGTTTAACATGCCTTTTTTATTACATTAATCGAAAGATGAGAAGTTCTTCTATGTTCTGGTAGAATTTGAAACAATTTTACCGTCTGGTTTTGGAGAAATGAGACCGTAATGTTTGTCATTTGATCATGGGTTCTTATGGTGACTCAACAGAGCCGACCAGAAATTTTAAAATTGTGAGAAAACTAACTGTTGAAAGTGTTTTTAAAAACTTTTTCTTAGGTAGCTAGTATCTCGAAGAATCAATATGCGTAATTTGAAGGACATCTACCGTTTCAAATGGGAGAATTTTGCAAAATTGTAAGCCTAAATCACTCCTAAAGGACACATTCGCGCGCTTTCTAGAGGGACGGGGTGGTTATGCCCAACTCGACAACACTGTGCGCGTTGCGCGCTTGATACCTCTCGGTTTTCTGGACGCAATTAGATAATCACTACAGGAAAACATTGCCTTTGATATTAACCAGATACTCAAAGCTTAAATTTGATGGATATAAGTATTTATGTGATCTGAATGAAAATCTCAATTCAATTAAAACTTGGGGCTCCCATCACAGTGTCTTGATTTTTTTAAATAACTATTCTTAAACTTCAAAAAAGTTTTTTATCTAAATAATAATTTTAATTAAACATTTAATTGATCTAAAATATTGGAATTGAAAAATAAACTAAATGGAACAACAATAAATTTATTTTTATATACAAGAACTTTATTTTTAAACAAAATTAAAATGGTAATTTTCTCTTTATAAGATATTTGTTAATGTACATCTGTCTTTGTACAAATATTTATTCTATCATAATTAGTGATTTTTAGTTAAAGTTGTTTTTTTTTCCTGAAGGAGTGCCCAATACACTAGGCATTGAGGCCCACAGTATCTAAAACTAGTCTTGGGCAAATGTAATAGAAATTGTAATAAATTCAGCCATAGGTAGTACTAGTATTTTAATAGAAATCTTTTTTCTCCATAGCACTAAATTTTGCCTAATCAGTTGCACTCCCTGCATTGTAGTAATGCATTTTGAATGATATAATTTTATTATTGCTGGCCGAAATAATACAGCTCTGATATTGATGATGCAGTAATTTAATTTTACCAGCTTTAGCTTGGTACATACTTTACACAATAATTTGCATCAAACTTAAATAAATATTATTAACATTATATAAAATTATACGGAAACCATTGCAACCAGATTCTACTCTTTACTAATCCCTACTGCTGAAAACAAAATGGTAGTTTGCAATTACCAACATAGTTCCAAAATTTCAACCAATCAAAAGCTATTAAAACGCAATATTTTACCCGTTGGATTACCAAAGCAAAAATAAAATATGGAAATATCAGGGAAAACAAAGGCTTCATATCAGGAGGATAATAAGGAACAGGAGTCAATGATTACAGTTTCTACTAACTTTCAATATGAAACTACATACAGTGTTGGAGAAACCCAAACTACCGATCTTTTTATTAAGCAAAATAATAATCTAAGATTTATCCTGTATTGGGATTAGATAATTAAAGAAAAAATAGAGAAACAAGCATTGCAAATCTGAAAACTTTTTATTATGGCACTGTGGCATTGGGAGGAATTATTTACTCTACTGACCAGAAGCAATCAAGGGATCCATTCCAGCATTTGCTCAAAGTATCCTGGAACCAGGACCAGAATGGCTGTTACAGATCAATTAGTATGAAATGACAATATGAAATAATAACAATATGAATCGGTAACAATGACAGTATGAAACAGTAACAATATGACCATGAAAACATACTAAACACACACAGCTTTTTAAATTTACATCTGTTAGAATTTTCAATAAATGGACACACGCCCAACTGCTCTGATGAAAGTTTCTCTTCCAAGACTCTAACAAAACACTTTTGTTTCTTGTGACACACGGTTTGCCATTGACTTGGACACCAAGGCAAACCGCAACACCCTTATTTCCATTCAACTTGTATTCATTAACAAGTTCATCAATTGTAATGTCATGGCCAGCCATCTAGCCCAACATACATTTGGAGAGCCCCATACTGCTCATGTACAATAATTGCCCTAAATTCTCTTTCCTGCGCTTATTAACGATTTGTCTCCTGAAGAATGCTTGGACTGTCACTGCATTGTTTTGAACGGATGCATCCTCCACCTGGAAGTGACGGAGTAATCCCTCAAGAATAATGCAGCCAGTTAAAGCGCAGTGGGCACCGTTAACAATAGGTGTCCATTTAGGACCGGTGAGATAAGTCCTGGCAAGCAAATTCAGTTTTATTGTGTTACCTTGACTTATCAACGGGACAGTGTCAAAAGCCAGTCACAAAAGCCACACACATTGAAGCAAAATTCATGCCCAATATTGTGACCGCATTGATTCAGCCATTTTACAATAAGGGGTGCATCAAACCTTATGATGTTATGGCCCAGAAGCATGGTTTGAGAACTCGTGCTCTGCAGAAAAGCAAGAAAGGCTTGAGCGACGTCTCAAGCCTTCAGAGTGCCGGTACAGCTCCCCATTGACCATGCGGAGTCCAGTAACAGCAGTAGCCCGAGGATCAATGGGCTGTCTTGGGAGCATGTACATATTAAAAGTTTTGTCCCCACTTTTTGCAGCAATTTGGATTATTTATGCTTTTAATCCAATACCAGTGGTCTCGGTGCCTACCACAACAAACCTGCACATTTCATCCAAGGACTTGTTACCAGGAAGCCAATCTCTATTTGTTGCAGTAGCAACTGCTCTCTCCATTGTGGATGCCATATTGGATACACAGGTGTACCTTTCCTTCTTTGGAAGCCCCGCTGACTTAGAAGATTTCAGAAAAAGGCATCAACCTTTGAATTTTCGTGAATTCTGAACTCTTGATTTCTTCTCACGCAGTTCCTGCTGTCTTTCCCTATATTTTCGTGAGACCCCTCAAGGAGACAGACCTGCTGCCTCGTTAATGTGGACAACGTGGCTTGATCCCAGATTTTTGGTGTTAACAGGACAGATTACACGATGGGTTACTACATGATGGGCATAAGAATTGACATAATGTATTCTTTTGCTGGCCTTTGCTGCACACATGCTGTTAAAAGATTCGTTTTGTTGAGACGATGCACCAGGTGCTATCTGAGCTGCCTTTTCAACCTGTGATGCTAGCAGAACATCTATGTCAGTGCTTCATGCTGCACACTGGAGAGGTTTGCTTCCTGGAAGGGTCTTGAAAATATAGTTCGAATTACTCTTCGCTTTGCACCACTCACCGCACATGCCATGCCATGCTCTCCGAAAGTGTGAGCAGATATATTTTCAAGAGCTCTCTTCAGATTTGGAGCATTGTTCTTATTTTGGGCTATACAATACGAAAAGCACCTTTTCAGATTTTTATTACGCCATGGTTGAGGAACGTATACTTCTTGGCAGCCAAATACAATTTGTTACTGAAATTTTTGGTGTTGTGGTTGGTATCATCCCATTTTTCCACGACATGTAGAGTTTGCTTCTGCACTGCAGTAATAGTTGAAGAGTCTTCATCTCCTACCAAAACTCCAACTACAATGCCAGCTTCTTTAAAAAACGGAATTTTTCGCAATTAAATTGACTGCGCAGTTGGATTCTATGGCCTTCGAACTTCCACTCCAGTTCTTCCTGCAGAAATGGTCACTTACTGGGTGCCCCCGGCTACACAGGGCACATCGTGTGCTTCGTGTGTCAACGGCAATTATTGTTTTGGTTTGATACCCAATTACACCCAAAACCCAAAAGATGCAAAATCAATTAATATTATATCATAACAAAATTTACGACATTTTTATAAATAAAACAAAGTTGCTTCAATAATATGTTACATGTACGAATTATTACCATTGGGACTATCATGGCAACGACTATTTCCACGTTTGCTCCATCCAAAATCATAGGTTGCAATAATGTCAACATCTGAAGCATGGGTGTTCAGACACATCAACAGATGTACTTCTTCGTGTGGTAGTTCTAAAAAGAAACAAAAAACAAGAAATTATTAGATGACAAATCAACACAAATGAAACGTAATATGATCAACTTCCAACGTCACTGAATGCTGAAATAAAAGAAAAAAGATAGTGGATGATGGAAGAGTGCAGTATTCAATAATAATATGTAATATGATACAGCAAAATTGGTTTGTAAATTACTGAGATATAAACCTAAAAAATAATAACATAAATATTACAAATATGAATTATCTTATTTGTCATGGTTTGGAAAGTTCCATTGTGTTTGTAATAAACAAGTGTTAACATTCATTGTGAGATCAAATTCTCATGAACAGGTGCAATGTACCTCAGAACTATACTCCATGTTATTGAGTATTTGTAGAGTCGGATACATATCTTTATCAGATAAGGCTGTTTATTGACATTTTATAGAATAACATTTCAGAAAGCATTCAATAATACTTGGATATTATTAAAGTAAATAACTGAATTATATTTATTTGATCATGAAGTATGTTTTTTCTAATACTTCCAAGAACAAGAAAGAATGCCTTCAGGCTTTAAATTTTCAGAAATTTTGATACAGCTTATATACTATATTATACTAAAATATATAAAATACTACACAGCAACACTTTATACATTAGTACAGTAAAACAGTAAGGCATAACAATGAATAACCAACCATATGGTTTACAAGTTCAATATCCTTTTTAATCTATTAATGTCCAATTATTACAATTGGGTGTTTGCCTGTATTTTACGTAAAATAAAATTAAAAAATATGAAATTTCTAGGCCTTGAATGAGAGCAGTTGTGCATTAAAATCAATGATGAACCAAATCAAATGAATTATGAATCAAATCATGAAATGATTGACCTGAATTTTAACAAATTTGGAAACTACTAGGCATTAGTAATATATTTGTGGCTAGAATGTAAAGGACAACCAAGCAAAATGGAAATCAGCAATAAATGTTTACAGCTGCATAACATGTAAAATATTAAATAACTTCTTACCCCAAAGACACAGCGAGTTCCTTCTCTTGCTGTACAGCATTCTTGCAGGATTCTTCTGCAATTGCTACTACAGCAGGAGCCACACGTGACACAGCACGCTTTATTGTTGAACGTGTTTTTGGCGGAATATTCATGGCTGAGAGACAGCAATTAAACTGTTCATGAGCAATTCCCGAGTCTACGCAACCTGTAACATCCATTATTCAATATTACTATACTGGACAAACAGTGAGATATATTTCAAAAGAGGCATAAGCTTTATCCTTACCTAAAGCTGCTTCGCAATTGATAGCATACACAGGATAAAATGCTCCCGAACTAGTATGCACTTGAGAGGAGCTCATCACTTCCTTCACTTCACAACAAGTCTTGCACCGAATGCAGAAAACGGAAGCCAAACCACGTTGAACTTTTTTCCATGAAGCGAAAACTTAGAGGAACGTCACAAGTATCGCACCACATGGCTTCAGCAAGCAACTGAATATCTACTATGCGACGTCCCACGTTTTGTACGTAATCCGCTTCATTATGCTTTGAATGCTTCTCCATTCGATGCCTTCCCTGAAGAAGCGTAGAACACTTTCGTCTTCTCTCAAATTGCGCTTTCGAAACAAATCGTCCACCAACTCTCTCAGATATAGTTTACCGCGTGTCGACTAGGCAACGGACAGTATTGAAAGTGGTTCAAAACAACGAAAATTTGAACAAGTATGTGCATTGAACAAGTATGCAAAATCAAAGACATTGCGGCGTTGCCCAATTTACCAAAGACTTTTCGCCCTAATCAAATGAAAAAAGTTTGCCATTATTAGCGATCACTGTAAAAATATATATGGATATATGTCTATAATGTTATTTTTTATACTTTTGCTCTCGCTACTTGTTTAATTGTGCTTTTTATATTCAATCTTATGCCTCAATTTTTCAATCCTTGGCCGCGCGATCTGTTGGTAGTAGCTAAGAAACTAGTCAATGGTAGGTCATTATGTGGTATTGAAATATTTTTATTTTCCATCTATGAAACAAAATTCATTCGTATAATAAAATAAAACTCTTTAACAAAGTCCCTATTTTGTTTATATACGTCTCACAATACCCACTTGTCTCACAAATATTTTTGAATGTAATATGGACTCTATCTACTAGGGATCTCTATCTAATATCTCTAACTATCTTAAGAGGTGCGTGGGGCCGGAGGGAGGTTGAATAGATAGTGGGTGTTGGGAATTGTTTGCAATATTTTTTTTCTCCAATTTATTCCCTACTATTGAGTTTCAGCGACATCCCCATTTGAGCCTTTTGGCATTCATACCGCCCGCCATTATTATTTTTGCCCCTGTATTTATTAGGGCCGTCAGGTCGTCCTCTATTAACTATAATTGTGCCGATTTATAAACAGATATGAAATTGACTGGACCGGTGGCCGTGCCTACTACTATTAATGTTGCTTCGATGTGTGTGAGTGGGAGTACTTATGCGTGTGTGCGATATTATTCGTCTAACTGCTATTGCCATTCGGCCGCCCTGTCTATCCGCTGCTCTATCATTTCTGTAAATATGGTATCCTATCAGACTGAAGTTATGGTTACTTGGGAGAAAAGTTTCTTGAAGGAGAAGAATTTGAATATTGTAGTCCTCGCAGACGTTTTCAGCAAGAGGTTTCGTACGAAGGAGAGTGCCATTAGTGTTTCGTGATACGACGTGGTATAATCGAGTTTAAGCGATTGTAGTCATTTAAATAGCGTCTACAATTGTCATAAATGCGTTTAGAGATTTTGATGCGCACATTCTGGTGTATGTACGCAATACGTATGACCGTACAAATCAGGAGAGAATTATAATAATAAGCCTTAATTGATAAGGCTATTACATGTGAAAAATTACAACATATAACTACTTTATATTTATATTCGTTGAACACGTCATATATCCTTATGTTTGAAAATATGTAGAGTATACCATCAAATTCAGTTTTGCCAGTTTTGGCCCACTGCCGAGGATCATTCAGCTGCTGATGTTTTCCTGCCGCTCTCCGAGTTCTTCAATTTTGAGTGGGTTGTGTTGTGTCCAAAATACGTACTTTCATAAACCAAGTTTATTATAATCTTCCACAGGTACAGAGTAACCATTAACAAGCGAGTTCAAAAATGTTCCAATGTACCGTGAAAAGCCAAAATCGCCGTCAACCAAGAAAAGGTCCAAAATTCACTGCAGTAGTCGTAGTTTTCCAAGTCCAGAAGAGAGATAGTGCGCTTCACTAGCAGCTTCTTAGTCACTGACCACTATACCACTGTAGTACTCTCTACTGACAGGAGACTCTGACTCACTCTCTGTTCGCTGGGCGCTGTTTTATACCCCGCCGGGGCTAAAGGTCCGCTGGCTAGCCCTGGTACGGGCGATGGCGCGCTTTGCTGTGTTTAGCCGAGCGAGCTGGCGCCGAGGCGGCTGCTTCTGTCGCCCTCTCTTGAGCGGCGTTTGAACCCTCCCTTGGTGCTCCTTCAAAGGTGCGCGGGCGACTATGCAGGTTGCAATGAGGTCAGAGCTATTTCAAATTTAAAATCAATTCATAGTTAAAAATTGAAAAATATGTACAAGTTTAATATAAAATACGTGAATTTACGTACATTTATATTCACTAACTTACGTACTATGCTTAATCTAATAAAGTCATGTTTTTTTCGTGCTTCTAACCTTGACACTGTATAAAAATGACCCTAATAATAACAACACGAATTAAATCCTAAGATACACACATAAAAAGAACCCTGAAATACAACTAACAAGTTTTATTTAGAAAGAGGAAAGGTACAATCTAGCCTAAACAAATGAAAATGACTAAAACTAACAAATAGACCCATGAAACTCAGTTCTACTCATGGGGTAGACTTCATGAAAAGTACACAGTTTATTTAATGAGCTGTTCTCTACCCTGGGCCCTGCTGGCGCTCTCCTGATGGGGTTGGGGGGGGTGCGTTGGTGGTCCTTATTCTGGTCAGTGCAACCGGTTGGTATATGTGGCGCCGTGGACTTTTGCCGTGTCGACTCGCCAGGTGAACTCTGGCCGTGTGCGTGTAGTAGCATTCTATGCCGTGTATGTTTCTGATTTCGACCTCAAAAGAGTATCTTCTTGAAGGTTCCTTGATGGAGCCAGTAACTTTCGAGTATATCATTGACGGGGACCGGCACGTACACTGTGTTGTTTCCGCCCATCACTGGTCGGATTAGGCCCCACATTCATCTCTGAGTGGTCCTTCCTTGAACCTCAAGCGAGCTGATCTGTTTGTGAAGGTAATTAGCTTCTGAGAGAGGAATCTACACGTTCTGAGATGGAGTCGATCAGTCGTTTCTCCGTTGCATCCAAGGCATCTAAGTGTGAACATGCGATCGTGACGTTTCCTGGCGTGTGTTTCAAGCATTTTCACCCGATCCTGTATGGGAGCGGTAGTTGCTTGGGCAACAGGGGCAGTACATGTCCAGAGTGGTGGTAGGTGAATGACCACTCTTCCCTCTTCAAGCGTCGGGTGTAGGGAGCCCAGCAATGCCGGCGCATGTTGAACTACTAGTGGTAGATTCGTTCTTGTGTGCTACTACTGGTGTTTTCTTTGTTTTATGGGTTGCCTTGGTTTCGTGCTGCGTTGGCTTCTTTTCCAGGAAATGAGAGTGGTAATTTTTGCAAGGTTGAGACTTTTTAATATGCCTACAATTTCTTTCAGATCAGTGAAAGAGCTGTTTAATTGTTGAGATTCTTTAGTCGTGTTGTGTTTCTTCCAAACATTGTTGATGGCCATCGCAGTGAAATGCAGCGGAGGGACATTTGTGGAGCCCGGCGGTTCTTGTTGGGCATTATTGCGTTGTTCACGCAATAGTGCGGCGCGTAATTTTTCTATTTGCTGCATGCGGGTTTGTTGGGCGAGCAGGTAAACTTCGTATTGTTTGAAGTTGGCTGTGAGAGCCTTGTTGAAGTTATAACACTTTGGGCATGTTTCACTGGTGCATAATAATGTGTCTGATAGCATGTCCAGAAGTTATCTTATTGATATGTTGAAAATTTGTGTTTTACGAGTGCCTGATAAATCTATCCAGTGCTTAAAATATCCGGTAAACAATCTGGAGATTGTAGGGGTTGTTAAATATTTATCTGGTAGATAACTCTAAAATAACAGAATTTGTGTGTGAACTTGCGCTGATTTTCAAGGAATATCTGTGGTATTTCCGTGATGGACAACGTAATAGAGATGGTAGACAACGAATTCTTTGATGGTTTAGAGCGTCCGACCAGACGGCATGTCGGCTAGAATATTTTGAGATCCTTGACGAACAAGATTACACATCCCATTTGAAGGGAGTCTACAAAGCTATCTGCGCGGGACCGGATGGCCGAGATCGTTAAGGCAGTAGTGCCGTAGCGATATCGGACCGAAGTATGGCGGGTACGAGTCCCGCCTCGGGTATGGTTGAATTGTGTTCCTCCTTTCACCCCTTATCATCATCATATCGCGTGATCCTCACAGTTTCCATACCGTTACAAGCAATAGTGGTCGGTAATGACTTGATGCTACCTTGAAGTTGATGCTACCTTACATAACAAAAAAAAGTTGTCTGTGATAGAACAGAAAATAAAAACAAATGATTTGTGAATGCCGATTTATATTTCTGTAATGCTCTGGTAAATAATGATCCTGTTAAATTAATTTTATGTCAAAATAATAAAATGTATACTTTGTGTTTTGTTAGCAACTCTGAGGTATCACTAATGAACCGACTTCTATTCACTCTGCGTTATTTTGCAATGGGATCATTTTGTCTCATAATTAGAGACTTCATTGTCTATCGTCATTAGAGGCTAGCGAAGAGAGACTTTTAGGAAATTTCTTGTGTTGTTATTCAGTGTTAGGATATATATGTTATGATACTTATGTTAATGTAATGATGGATGAAATTATAATTGTCTAAACACTTGCTACAAATCATTGGTCGCTAATAAGCTTAGTTGTTGATGTGACTAACTAAAAATAAAGAGAAAAAGTATAAAGACAATTGGAACCCATCACAAAGTATGAAAATTGAGGTATTTTTATAATAGAAAGAACATTGGTATTTTTATTTTAGAAAGAACATTGTCATAAAGGTTTGTGAAATGATTTGATTCTAACATGGAATTAATAGTCTTGTGTTTTTATCTGTAGTGTTTTTGAGATTATTTTATAATATTTTCTGGGTCCATTATCCAAAATTAGTTTTTATTTTAGAGAGAACATTGTCATAAATGTTTGTGAAAAGATTTGATTTTAACATGGCATTAATTGTAAATTAATTAATTAAACATGGCATTTAATTGTAAATTATACACTCTAAAATTCAGTTCAGAGAGTAAATAGTATTTAGAAATTTATTTTTATAATATATAATAGGCTGGTCATCAGAGAAAAGTCTCAATATTCAGTAATTTATGAGAAATAGGCAATAGAAATTAAAGAATCCATTTTCAATGAGATTCTCCATAATCATGTCAAAATTGTAATGGATTTCCTTGCCTTACTCCAGTTATTATTTCAGAATCGGTCATTATAGTAAGCATTATTTCCATTAAAATTTTGTTTAAAAATATGGACAGTTATAATACGATTTTCTTGATCTCTCTACAGAGCTTCATATTTTTACAAAGATTTTCCCTTCCCACAAAGTATCCGCCACAAAGCTATTGAAAACCTTTTCAATAGCTATCCACGACAATTCCCTACCCTACCACACGGTAGCACCATTTACTTTACATTTAATAATTTTTTTCCTCTCCGCAACGAGGGATACAAGTCAAATTAACTCCTCTTTCTCGCCTCTTTACCCTTTCCATTTTGAAACTCCAACACACAAATTATGACGATATAAAATAAACTTTTACACTAAAATCGCACACACCTCACGCCGAAGTAAACTGCAACACAAAATTACAACGAATGAAGCGAAAAACACCTGACACTTCCATTACCAAAACACAGTCGAATTCACGCGTACAGACAATTTTGATTCGACAATCAGAAAGATTATTTATCAGAAAGACATCTGTCAGATATTTTAACAAAGAAATATCTTGGTTAAACGCAAACATCAGGTACTTTTCTCTGACGGATAAATTATCTTAAGGATTAGTATTCGGAACTTTATCAGGCACCGATGAAACAGGCACTTAGGAATGGTATTTACTTTATCGCCTACTGGGTAGTGCATAACAATGCACAAACCGCAACAGCGTGCTCGCCCATGCAGCGGGGGTCACGCCTACAACTGTTTTTTGTGTGTCCCCATGCGAGGCACGTAGTGCATTGAGGGATATTATGTTTATTTTTTGACTCTTAAAAATGGATCCTGAAATTGCACATTGGAATTATATGTCTAGCATTTTGGTGAGGTGGTTTACTTATACGGAGAAAAGCCCTAGCGAGTTGAAGGTTTGCGGACTTTAATTTCTTGCATGGTATGCCCTGATTTAAGCCGCGTATAATTAATCTATGGCTGCGCTCCTCTGTTGCGCGGAGGTAGAAATATTCTAGTTGCGTGTCTTTTTGCATTCCGTGTAGAAGTTCGTTGCTTTGTGTGCTTTGCTTTGCTTTGTGTGGCGGTATGATGAAATCAAGTTTGAATGTATTAAAAAATAGTACGAGTTTGTAGGGTGTGGAGGAAGTTTAGAAAAAATAGGTTGCGGCTAGTCCGCTTGGCGTGAATTAAAGAGTGGAAATTTATTAGGCCCTTACTTAAGGCAGTTACTTTGGTAGTTACTTTTGGTTGATAAGGCGTTTAGTGAGTCTTTTAGGGAGTTGTAGGCAGCGGGCGTCAGTTGGCAAGTGTACCTTTCGTGCAGTTGGCATTTTGTCATAATATTGTCTATATTGTTGGAATACAACTTTTAGTTCTGGATTTGCAAATACCTTTTTGATTTGGTCTGTTGCTGTGGCTAGTAGGAATTGGTCAATAGGGGGTAGTTCTAGCTGTTTGAGATAATAATAGTATGGTCTGCCTGGTTCTGGGCGACGTTCAGCTCGGACGAATGCGCGTTGAGCCCTAGTGAGGTATCTAATATTTTCTTTCGCTGGTGTAGCCCATCTGAGGCACGCGTACGTGCACGCACTGCGAATGCATGTTTTGTAGGGGAGAGTTTTGTTTTACTTGCAATTGATTTACTTCTTAGAATAGGAAAAACATATCTATCCGCGAACCGGTTTTCCTGGAAGCTTCTCTGGATTGCGTATTCCAGAGTGTTTTGCTGTCGAATGCTATTCCGAAGTACGTAACTTGCTTTTTCAATGGCAGGCAAACTCCGTTTGCGCAAAGTGGCGTGGGTGGTGTTTCTCTTGGCCACCTCAATAAAATAGCCTGGCACTTATTAGGATTTATGGTGATTACCTTTAGCTTCTGCTAGGTCGTTTGTGTCATCTTGGAGACGTCGAACTGCGCTCTCTGCTTTTGGAAATTTAGTTGCAAAGGCCACGTCGTCAGCGAAAAGATATTCAAATACATGGAGTGTTCGAGGGAGATCGTGGATGTAGATTGAAGGGAAGTAGGGAGAGAACAGCTCCTTGTGGGACGCCAGCGAGAATATTTTTGCAGAGAGATCACCATATTAGCGTTGTCGCGAATGAGATGTTTCGGAATTTATGTATGTCTGAGAGGTACAACACGTCCGTGTGTTTATGACGCCCGGTGGCGAAGTAGTTATAGTCTTACTTTTCAGTTGCAATATCGTCAAATACGAAGGCGCAGCTGCTCCTCGCTTGGAAAGGAGGGACAATGCTTTCATGCTGCGTAAAGGAATGAAATGGAATAAGTTCTATCAATACTTCTTTTAAAAACATGTACATGGGTTGACCTTCTGTGGTCGAATGCAAGTACACGTTTTCAAATATGAGAGAATGTTTGGAGTGATGAGATGTTTGGAGTGATGTTTGGATATTTAGATGTTTGGAGTGATGAGAAATGGCAGGACGACATTCGTGTTCCCGCAGCCCGTCGGTCTGTCCACGAGGGCTCGAACGCTGTCGGGTAAAAGGTCCCCGTGTCGACTCCCACGATCTCCGCTTTGATTGCCCTTCAACCCGGTCATGTTCGCAATAGGTAGTTTCGACGCTGGTTGAAGGATGTTCATGTTGATGGAGTGAACGAGGGCACATTGTCACAATACAATTTCATTTGACATAACACACACACATTCATTTTCATTTGACACAACACAATCACAATTTCATTTGACATGCAATGGTAATTATTTTGTCTTCAGACTCGCCCACAAGCCGCGAATTGCATGCCGGAAGTTGCAACCTGTCATGTGAGAGGGATCCTACGCCGCTAATTACTTTTCCTGTCGTTAATGAAGGGACTGGTTCAGGTCACAAGAAGTCGATTGTGCCAGCGCGCACGCAGAGAGGAAAACTTCCCATCAAAACAATCCGGATAGCTCAGACGGTAGAGCATTAGTCTTTTACCTTAAGGGCCCGAGGTTCAAAGTTCCTGTCTGGACGAATAATATTTTCTTAATTTTCGTTGACTACTGTATAATAAAGAATTTATCTATAACACATTTTTTTCCAATGTGTCGCGGTAGCACAGGGCCAACGTGCTAGTGTAAATCGATTAACTAGTCAATGTACGTATCAGCACACTAGTATTGTTCTCGCGCGTCACATTTTAAAAAAATTGTTGAATGTTTCATTATCTACACTGTCATCGGAAGTTTTCCATTTCTATAAAGAGAAAGAAATAAAACATTTGGGGCAATTGAAATTTGAAAGATGAATATCATTGGTCGCATCGAATTTAGCGATGGCGGTGTTGGTTCGATAAAAGTCGGAGGAAACTACATCTTTTACGGCGGTGCTGTTCCCAAACATGAAGACGGAAGGATTAGCCATGTTATTGAAATGGTTGCAATAATATGACAAATGCGAGACGGGATCGGTGATGAAGGTGTGGAATACGATTATGACTTGGAAAAGCGTCGTCTCAAGAACATCGGAGAGACGGAAGATGAAACAGACGCTGTTTCGAAAAATTTCGTACAAGGAGGTCTCAAAAAACTACACGTGTCGACCGCTTCAATGAACTACGTACAACATGGTCTCAACGATCTCCGAGAGACGACCACTTCCAAGACTTTCATACAAGAAGAACTTGAAGCTCTTCGAAGGCAGTTGAGTGATTTGAAAAAGGAAAAAAGCTGCTAACATAAAAGATGCATTATTAAAAGAGAAGAATTAGATAACCATCTCCATTTGCATGTCATCTCCTGGCCAATGTCTGTTCGTGGTATTAAACTCTTCGAACGACAAAATTCTAACTTTTCTTTTCAAGCTTTTAATCTCGTTTGGTGTTCTGAAATGAAAATGTGGGATGTTAGGTCCACTGCATATTGCTGAAATAAAGAATGAGAATCATTTCAACCTGTTGTTACATGCATCAAAGGGTATCCCTCACTATGTTGGGTTTGCAAATTTGAGAAAGTTGGTATGTGGCCAACACAGTACCGACGGAAATAAGGCTTTCGTTTGCGAACGATGATTGAATTTCAACGCAAGAGAGATTCGATGCAAACTTATTAGATTGCAGTTCCGTGTCACCGACACGTGTGGCGTAGCCAGATACAATAAAGGATCGATTCATGTTCTTCAAAAATCTGGAAAAACAACAGATATGCCCGCTTGTGGTGTATGTTTTTTGGAACCGCTCACTGTTCCTCTCTCATGTGACCATCGTCGAGGGAATCCTACCTTCAGGCATACCCAATTCACGATCCCTTTTTAGTGTCCCTTTCAGTCTGTGCGATTTTGAAGAAGCACGCTTTCAAAGAATAGAGTAACCCGGGTGCGATTTCGCCAAACAATTAATTGATCATTTAGTGGTCCTTGCAAAAGATTATGATTTTCTTTTGAATCATCCGGTTTCTCTCCTCATGCGGGAGGAAGACGAAATTGCTTTCCAAAATTTCTACTCGTGTCACATATGCAAGAGGCCTTTCTTCCTAATTTTATTCGTGTCAGGGACCATGACCATTGCACGGGTAGTTTTCGTGGAGCAGCTCATAAGGGTGCTTTGCCAACTTCTGGAACGGAAGCGGATACGACTGGAATTTTTTCTGCAAGCCTGGGCAGAGAGCAACTACAATCAACTGAACGCGATTCCACATAATCACGTGAGATTCGTGTTTTTCACAGAGGATCGGGGAATGCAAATGTGATTTTATTTAAATTTTTAAGAGTAGGTCAACAACTTGCGTCAATCCCTTTCCATTCAAAATTTGAAATTCACTCGGCCAATGCTTCCTGAGGATGCGCTCATTGCCTTGGCACGTCTATGTGAATTGAATGCCGTGTTCCCCTACGACTATGTGAATTGCATATCGAAACATGAAACTTTTTGCCCCCACGCGAGGCCTTTTTCACTCAGCTCACAAATACACCAATCTCGAACGCGGAGTACGCTCACGCGCTGGCCATGTGCGACGCTTATTCCATTCGCAATTTAGATGAGTACGACAATTTGTATTTGAAAATAGACGTATTGTTTTAGAAATTTGTGTTTCGAGGTGTACGGTCTTGATCACGCCTCTGCTACAGCGCTCCCGGGCTCTCGTGAGATACGATGTGAAAAACAACTGATGTCGTGCTTGTCACAGATGTTGACATGGTTCTCATTTTTCGAGAAAGGTATCAAGGGGTCTCGTGCAAGTGGTAGGGCACATCGCTGAGATCAACAATGCAAACGTGGGGTATTCCTGCAAACCATCTGATAAGAAATCTTATTTCTCTTATATGGGTTAAAATAATTTTTATGGCTATAGTACGTGTCATCAATTACTAACAGAATGGTTTAGATGGTTAGCGGATAGTGAAATTTGCTCGTTCGACCTGAAGCAGACAGCCGCCCAGACTGATCGCGGATACGTTTTCGAAGTCGATCTCGATTCTCCAGTCGAATCACGATCGATTGAGCGATTTCAGCCTTGCCTAGAGTCACGTGTGCCCCCGACACGAAAAGCAGGCAGGGTCAAGTTATTTGCAACGCTGTTGCCCAAGCGACGCTATATCATTCGCAATCAAAATTCAATTCAGGCACTGGAGTGAGAAGTACAACTCTCCAAAATTCACCGCATGCTCTTGCGATCAGAGTACTTGGCTTGCCATCTTCATTGACCTCAACAATTCACGGCGACAACGGACGTCTTTTGAATTGTGGATACATTTTTTAAATTCTACAATAGCGCCGTTCACGCAAAGTGTATTGAGAACGTGCGCAATTATCGTCGCATTTATGTAGTGAACAGGTGGGTAGCGTGGTGACTTTCATGTGAAGTCACTACATGAAGAGAGATCTTCACATAAGTGAAGTTCGCGAAACCCATTTATTTAGGTTTTTGCATTTTAGAAATTGCAAAATTTAGAATGTATAGGTTCTTTTATAAGTTTTGCAAAGTATTGCGATTCATTCGTTTTTTTCTTCCTCAACGAACGTGTACGCTGAAATGAATCGGTGTTCGAAACATGCTGTTTTAATCCCAATAATAATTTCAACATCTCACCACACAAAGGTACAGGGGCATTTTAAGGACGAATGCGGAAATTATCGCATTATTAACTTTGTAGGTTTGCGACCAAAGATGTGCTCCTTCCTCACCTGCTCTCAGGCGACCGTTTCTCGAGCGAAGGGACATGTTCGATTGTTAAAAAATATAAATTCGAAAATTACTTGGACTGTTTATTTAAAAATCGCATTAGAATTTATAAACAATGTAGCATATGGTCAAAAAATCATATTAACTATTCAGTATGCGTGGCAGATAACAAACGCTACTGCTTAGATAAGTTTAAAGTTTGCCCGGGGCCATTTCTGCATTATGTGTACGCGTCTGTCCACTCCTTTAGCGTACACATTCGTCCCTGCAGGCAGGGTTGAAGAGTAGGCTTTATTTTTTCTTATGAAAACTGGCAGCTTTCAAACAATTGCCTTTACAGAAAGAGAAAAGGGTGGGGGAAAGTCACAACTGGAATTAAACATCCTGTCCAAAATGTAAATATCCGTCCTTGAATCGGCCATTTCCCTCTACTGTGGTAATATGTGTTTCCAGGCGTGGTTAAGGGCGAGCTCTGCGTCCGCGTTAATGTTCTGCAGCCATCTATTGATTTCCCGTGCCTCTTTTATGTGCCTAGGCCAATAACGGTTTTCACTACGTAGGAGCCGGGTCTTGTCGAATTCTATGGCATGTCCAGCCACCTCGGAGTGGTCGAACGGTTGGTGTATATCAATTTATAATGGCTGATATGTTCCAGAAGTCTCACCCAGTCTCACGAATGTACGTGCTGCCACAACTGCAGGGTACTTCATACACGCCTTCCATCTGGAGAGGCGGGAGCGCGTCTTCAATACGTACCAGGACGTTGTAAAGCATGTCCGGAGCCGTGATAGCCGTTCTGATGTACTTCTGTAGTAGTTTACCTACCCGATCAGTAACACTGCGGACGTAAGGAAGCACAGCTAGTCGAGTCCTATCAGTCTCCTCCGTCTCGACAGTAGCGTGCCGATCTTCGGCGTTGCTCGAACTTTCGGATCCACCAAGGCTTTCGGAGTGGCCCGTAGCTCATGCAATCGCTCGTTTTATCTCAGTCCGGGAATATCCGTTAGACTTGAACGTGTGTTCGAGCTTCTGGAGATCGTCCTGAAGAGAGTGCCCGTCGCATTCCTCACAGCTCTTGCGGTCAGTATCTACAACGCCCATAGTTTTGTAGACGGATGGTGATGTTAATCGACATGGAGGTATCAATCTGTGTGGATCAGTTTCCATCGATCCCACTGTGCCATCCGACCGAAGATCCCAAAGTGCCACCATCCCGTTTACTGACGGGGAAGTCAAATAAAGGAAGCAGTTGTTCATTACGGTCTGCATTGTGAACTTAATGTCGTAGTGGATGTTGTTAATGAAGAGTACAAATTCCTCTAAAAATACTGGTCCATTTGGCTAGATTACAAACGGTGGTCCACATAACGAATCCAGAGAGACGGTTTGTGTTTGGCGTAGACCCTCGGTCTCGAACGCTTCCATTAATAAATTGGCAGCGATAGCCGTTCCTTCCACTTGGGCGTAGAACCGGTCCTTCTACGAGAAGAACGAGGAATTAAGGCAACCAGTTCTTCCCATTTTGCCTCCTGGCTCGGTTCCTGTAGTTTCTGACGAATCACTTTCACGGCCTCGTTCACCGGAACTTTGGTGAACAGAGATATCACGTCAAATCTTGCCAAAAACTCATGTTTAGTATTTGTTGTCGAATAATGTCCCCGAAGTGCGAAGAGTTGCACACTGCGTATCGCATGTCACTGTCGTATCGCGAGGGGCGCAAGGTCGACAAGTCTCGCCAGAAAAAGAGTCGGAGAATTGATGGCGCTGACACTGGGACGTAGAGGCACGTTGGTGTTGTGCACTTTTGGTATTCCGTAAAACCTGGGCGTCGACGAGTTATTCCGACACAACGCTTCTTCGTAACCTCAATGCATTTGGAGTTGCAAATCCGAGAGGAGGTCTCCGTTCTCACCTTGTGCACAGAAATTGCTCTACTCTACTCGTCGGAAAGTCTAGCAGTCACATTGTCGTGGTAATCGAATGACTTACATGATGACCGTGGCATTGCCTTTGTCCGCTGGTATAATAACCAGATCTCGTCTGGTTACCAGATCGCATTGTCTTCAAGGCCAAGCGCTTCTCCTTTACCAAGTCGTTTCGAGGAGCCCGTGCGTGTGTGACTGTCTTCGCGGTGTTTCTGCGGATGACCTCAGTTTGTTCTCCCGGTGTTTCCACAAGCGCACTTTCTATCCCCGCCACAATATCAGCAATGGATATTTCCCTATGAGCTATTGCGAAATTGATCCCTTGGGTGAAGACCGCAACTGTGGTCGGAGGCAGCGCGGGCGGCACGGAAACGCGCTCCGCCAGTCCAGCGCCGCCTGATAATGAAGACGTCGCGGCGCCACGGACGCTTCAGTAAAGACGGCGCCGTGGCGATTAAAAGGCAGGATAAATAGTGTAAATAATATAAATAGTGCTGTGGGTATGAATGAATGAATGGGATTGTAAATATAGCCTAATAATGAATGCGTGTGAAAATGAAGAAAAGAAAAGAAGAAATAAGAACAATTCAAAGGACTAATCTGATCATCAATATGATTAAACAAAACAAACAATTCCCAAAGAGTAAATGTAATTAGTTTTAAGTTAGTATAAGTTTGTTTATTTACGTTAATGCCCTTGCAATCTGCAAAAGCCTCACCGGCTGCAGGAATCATGTATTCCGAAGGTAAAAAAATTCCCGCCCCTCCATGGTAACTGTAGAGGGGAAAATGAAAAAAATGCAGCCCGGAGGCTGCCTCTGCTGATTACGTCTGCACTTACGTATGTACGAGTCATCCGAGTCATGCGTCACATGAACCACAACACTCCTCTCGAACGCGTCATACTGTGCCCTTGCGCCAAGTCGCGGGAAACAGTGAAGCAGCCTGTGGACTAAAGCGCAACCACAGCGGTCGTCTGGCGGTCCCCTAGGGACCTTGCGCTCTGTGAGGAAGGACCGTGGTCAGAGTTAAATTGTCTTCCTCTTTTCCCCTCGCAAATATACTGTCCATCGCACCGACCACATTACCTCCAACGGTGGTGGCACGGCCATTCTTTTCATGAACAATATCCCACACACCTCATACCAACTCTCTCTCACCACTATCTTTGAATGCTTGGCCGTCGCTATTGGAACCCCGCCAATCCCAGTTAGTATCATATCCGCATACAAACGCCGCAACACCCGCATTCCTATCTCTGAATTACCAATGTTCAACTTATCTCACCCCTGAATCCTTTCTGGCCTAAATAGCAAAAACATTCAATGGGGCTGCAAGACGATAAATGCGACATGACGGACACTAGAAAACTTTCTAGATTATCACCAATCAATTCATTTAAAAGCCCACCGGAACCTACCCACTACATCCAAGATCACCCGAATGACATCCTAGACATCACTTCTTCACTTCTTCAAATTCGATCTCTTTAACTGTAATGATTATCTCCCTGTCCGTTTTGCAAACACATCCACGACCCCATACCTTACACCTCAACGTCCACCACAACCTCAACCCAACTTTAATCATTTCCTTTCAAACAAGATACACGTCCCACTGAACTTTTCCTCAAGGCCCAAAATAAACAAATCAACAACCCACCTCACTCTAAGAACTCAAAAATTCCTACAACAAATCACCCACCCGACCCTACCAAACGAAATCATCTCATCCATAGGACGTAAAAGACAGACCCCAAGACGCTACTACAAATACAGACGAGACAGAGACAATGACTGAAACAGCTACCAAGACATGTACACGGACAACTCATTCATTACGAAAAACAAAAATATGACTTATTGACAGACAAAAGCTGCCCCAGCGACCTCCATAAAGTTATACGCGCGGTCAAAGCAAATCCGACCAAAATGTCCTTTAAAAGCCATTACTAACACCTCAATCTTCGACCCCCAAACCATTACTAATATTTTGGCCCAGACCCTGGCCGTGAGATTCCTTGCCCCCCAATATCCCTATTCCTGATCCTGTAATTCGTAGATACCTGAGATCCCCAAACCAACCTCTTAAGCAACGCCCCTTCACCACCACCACCAACAGAAAAATCCTGCAGATCCGTAAATCCTTAAATCCGTAAATCACTCGGATCCGACAAAATCCCAACAACACAACCTTCCCGAAAACGCCATCGACCTCCACACGAAAATAACGAACTCCTCTTTTTCCGTATGTTACTTCCCCACTTTCTGGGAAACCACCCGCGTACCCATGATCCCTAAACCCGGCAAATATCATCATCTTCCTTCCAATTACCGTTCTATCAACCTAATCCCAATCGTAAGTAAATTATCTGAAAAATTATCCTTCTTCGGCTCTGTCCCATCCTAAACACGATTATCCACCGCATCCAATTTCGTTTCCGCGAGGGACGCTCTGCGGCTCTCCAAACTCTTTACATGGCCCTTGAAATTGAAACCCCACTCCACGCCAAAAATGAAATCCCCTGTATATTCACTAACCTCACCCAAGCTTATGACCCAGTTCCCCCAGCATCCTCGTCATAAAACTCCGAACCCACATCCCAACACACCTCTCTTCCCTCCTCCAAAGCTACCTTACTGAACAGCAATGATTTAGCCCATATTCTTCGTTTTAGTTAACTACGTTGAATCGCTTTTACAATAATTTTTCCTTCTGTTTACGTTTCCCCCCTTCCCTTCCTTTCAGAACTTATTGACATTACACGTTAGTCCTTTAGGTGTTTATCGTTTTCGGTCTGTTTGACTGTTTTGTTTGCTTCTTTTGTTCTTCTTCGCACTGTTTCTTACCGGTGAGAAAGCGACTGAATTTTGCTTTTTGGGGATTTTCGCTCACATTATTTTCTAGGGGCGGAATCTTGTTAGGTCCATTTACGCTTCTCCATGGTTCGTGTTCGTTTATGGGGCATATTGTAAATACAACAGATCCCCATGTTGCATATTCTGTGTAGTTTGTTTGCTGCAACAGTGTCAATACAAAATATACGTTTGAAACTCCCTAATATTCAGTTCATTTCAGTTGTTCAGTTCTTATATCAATTTTGTCGAAAATCCGCTGAATGGTTTAGGCGCTAACGTTGGCTACAGATGGACAGACAGACGTTTCACCGTCAATCAATTTTTCGAGATGGACTCACAAATCATGGATTCTGGCTACACCACGTGTTCGATGATTCCCCCTCTTAATTTAGCAACAGGATTTATCCACTTTTTCGTGACCAAGGCCCGATAATCAGAGTTGTTGACGAAAATTCGCCATTTCCTGGCGCTAAATTACATCACTTTTTCTTCTTACGAATAACTTCGTAAGGCCAGAAAGTAAAAATAAAATGGATGAAATATAATTCATTCTTAATTCTGAAGTCAGTTTCGAGTTACCTAATGAAAACAATTATCACTGCCCCACTGCCCAATACTTATTTATAATTTGTTCATGGAAAGAACGTTTTAACACATTGTACCTGTACCCAGTTCAATTTTTTGAATAAATCAAACAATTAAAATACGGTGAAATCGGTTTAATAGCGATAATAAGTAGAATATTCTTATTTAATTTACCTACTTAGTTGTCTCAGTGCAAAAGTTGATGTTTCTGTAGTACTACTGACCTGGAGGTTCTGTGTTCGAGTCCCGACAGTGTCAAAATTTTTGACACTAGCTAGCTAGATAGCTTGGTCGAGTTCAGTCACTGTGTGGAGAGAAGTCTAGCTCTGGCCGATAGTTTTCCTTGGTTTCTCCGATCAACACCACGCGAATGTAGGGGCAGTGCCCTAAAAACGGGCCACGGACCACGTGGGATCTCTCCTTCCGCTTCCTTGTGTTCTACCCTTGCTTCTTACTTGTATACTCTTACATGCACTACACTACCACACATGGCTGATCAGGCGGGAGCTTAGAGGTTGTGCCGGCTAAGTCGGGACCTGCGGGTGTGAGATACCTGATTGGGAAAAACTCCGGAAACTGACGTGTAGGTCGGCACCGATTCTCACTATCCAGCTGGGGGAAGATAACACCACATCCTATGATGAAAGTATGAACTATGCTTATGGGACTAATGACCTTAGCTGTTGACGCTCCCGGAAACACCAATCAATCAAATTGAATTTAATGTCAGCCAATGTTACGGTACATCGGTTAAAAATGAGGACTCGTGCTTTCTGGCGTGGCATTGAACGGATTGGCTCAGAATAAACGGCCAAGTGAAGAAAGTCCAGAGTTTTCCTAGGAACACTGCGTCTTCATCAGTTTTCGTGCATCAAATATTTCAGCCCCATACCTACATTCTACAGGATGAACACATATATCCTACCATCCTCAATCGTGTCAATGGAATATCAGGTCATTTTCTCGCAATCGCCTGGATATTTTTTCAAGAACATCATTCATAGTTCAGGCACTGATATCGACCCGAGAGAGGAAAGAGTGCAGTCCAAAGAACGATGTCTCCATTCCAGCTACCACGTATCGTGAAAGTCGGTGGCCCATCGTCGACGGGCATCCGAGAGAGCGGCTACTTCTACAAAGCTGGACCTGACGTGTTCCACTGCCGGAGAAGGGTGAGCTGTTTGCAGAGTGCGTCGGGAGCACTGGCGATCGAGCAGATATTGGGCGCGAGGATCTGCTCGTGCGGGGGTGGGGGTGGAGCGCGGACTCGCCGGCGCAACAATGGCGGGCCGCGCCCACTAGCAGATCAACTCGAGTGCTCTGCGACGGCGGATCGGGGGCCGGCCGGCGGCGACTTAAAAATGGCCGGCGGGCTGTGATCGACCTCTTGTAATCCACTGTGATGGCCGGCCGGTCCCAGCGGAGGCCCTCGCCCGCCCGCACGGACGGAGCGGTTCGGGCGGCTCGCAGCGGGTAAGGGCGTGCGGACGCTGAGCGGGACGGCTACTGAGTGGGCGCTCTGGGCCTCGAGCTTGCAATGTCGAGAAGCCGGTTGGACTTGCTTTCGTCCGCTTTTGAGGACTTGCGTCGACATGAGATGGTTTACTTGTTACACTTATTGATCTCCGCAATAACTAATTACATGTCTCATTATCTTGTTTAGGGGTTCCATAAGCTCTGATGTGAGCAGAGTCATAGAGAGATGATGATTATCAGAGATATCAGATCAATGTCAACTTCTCATTTAGTATTGACACGCAAGATCTTCAGATTCATGAACACTGCCTACTGACAGCAATTTTTTTCACTCCGTATCAGAGGCACGTGTCCATGGCACTTGAAAAGGGATCACAAATTGCCCCGGAAGCTTTTTGTTGTGTTTTTGAGAAAGAGTAAATATCCTCTAATTACTTGTATATTTATTTCCTTCAAGTCTTAAGAAATTTCTTCTTTATGTAAACTATTCTTAGAAGTTGTGGAGTTCATCTTAATTGTTCCTCAATTATCTATTCGCCTGTTGATCATCATATTTATGTGACATACAGTTTAAAACAACAGCTTATCTTGGTAAGTATATCGAGCTACGCCACTGCTTAGTATGTAATCATTCTGTCACTTCTCAATTTCCAGTTTCTAATAGAGATAACATTACATCTTGTTCACCGAATTAAGATACTAAATGTCTTTTGACACTACAGCACAGTCTAAGTTATGTTATTATAGAGAATACTAGCAGAACCCGGCAGACGTTGTCCTGGTCTTTCTCTCTTCTCCTTCCTATCTCTCTTCTCCTTCCTATCTCTCTTCTCCCCCTCTCTATTTCCCACTCTTTTTTCTCTCTATTTCCCCTCTCTCTTTCCCTTTCTTTCCCCTCTCTCCCCCTTTATTTCCCCTCTCTCCATCTCTTTTTCCCCTCTCTTTTTCCCCTCTCTCTTTCCCCTCTCTCTTTCCCCTCTCCCTTTCCCCTCTCTCTTTCCCCTCTCTCTTTCCACTCTCTCTTTCCCCTCTCCCTTTCCCCTCTCTCTTTCCCCTCTCTCTTTCCCCTGTCTCTTTTCCCTCTCTTTTCCCTCTCTCTCTTTCCCTCTCTCCTCTCTCTCTTCTCCACCTTGCACCGCCCGATCCTCCTGTCCTCGGCCTCGCCCCGCGTCGCATGACAAATCCTAGCAACAATGAAGCCCAAATGGAATATCATTTGCATTTAACAGCGCCATCTTGTGATGCAGCGCCATTTAGGGGAGTTAGAAATGCGTCTATTCGCCATCTACTTTAGTTACAAAAAGAAATACCATAAAAACCTTCTCCGTGCAAAACATATAGATGTGTCAACTTGTATGTAGATTGGTCGAACGGTGTCGGAGTTTATCGATCTCTAACAAATCAACATCCATTTTACATAGAGAGAGATGAATTTAAATATCTATAAAATATAATGGAATTAAAATGGATGAATTAACGGTACTTGTGTCGATATAAAATACAGTATGTTTAAATTCCTCCATTAGATACAAATGTTCACAAAAAATACAGGATCTATCCAGTAACATGGAAATTCTAATTGACTTTAGAAAGCAAATGAAAAAAATTAAGTTGAATTTACTTTTAGACACCCCTTTTTACAATAATTTTGTTAATTTGAATGTCACTATTTAGTTCGTATTTTAAAAACATGTTTTACTTTAGAAGTTCTTGTACTAAATAAAAGGTTTTTTTCTACTTATTGAAATATTTTAGAAACGAAACGATTGTAAGAAAGGTTATTATGGAAATCGTATTCATGATAGATAATGTTGTATCCCAAAAGTTTCTAATTTTAAAATATTTATAAATATTTTATTGCAATAAAAATGTGTTTATATATTTAAATTAAAAATTTAGTGTTTTATAAACATTAAAAAAATTTTCCCTGTTTCAAATTCCAATTGTTACTGTATTCGTAAATCACTATTCCCCGAATTTAGTTGTGGAAATGAAATGGAAGAAACTTTGACGGTTAATTTCTCCAGAGGGCTTAAACGATTTCATTGGCTTTTAAGACATACTCATACATATCTTCACACCCGGCCCAACGTAGCACCTTATTTCGATTTGAAAGTCTGCTAATATTGGGAGAGTGATAGTCAGGAAAAGTTCTACTCGAGAGTAGTCTGTTTTCGAGCTGAAATATCCTTCCTAGCGAGAATCCTCCCGATCTGGATATATTTAATCAACACAGTCTGTATTGGAACAATCCGTTTCTAAAATTAAATCTCCATGAAATATGAATCTCAAGTACACAAGTCCCACACACAAGTCCCACGCACAATCTCCACAGAAATAGTTTTCTCGTTCTCTGTTTAGTCCACGAATAGTTTTTGCGAGTGTTTTTACCTATATCTCCAGCACACGTGAACATATCTGAAGATAATTAACAAAAAAATACGTTTAATCAGATAAATGAGATGCTATTAAAAGACTGATTTAAAGAAACTAAAGAACTATGAAGATACAACTCAGAAAATCCTGTATCCAACACCTACCACTTTTGAAAAGTAAAAATTTATATTAAATTTGTTGATCGCAGAAAAATCTGCGAGTGGTACTAGTGTCGTACATTATCAACTACAAGACCTGCTCTAAGAGAAAACATGTTTATGTCAGCAAGATTGCGACATCGAGCGTTGCGACCAATATTCTTAGGAAGCGAGCCCTTCAGAGACAGCGGACCCGCCACCGAAGCCCTTCAGGTCACTGGGGATTTTCTGCGTCATTTGTATTTTTGCTTTATTTTGATCCGATGGCCTTCCGAGAGATCATATCATGCCCGATGGCCCCAGGGGCAGAGGGGCGGAGGGATTTTGTCGTGGTCCGCTCGACCTCGTCCCTCGCAACAGCCGTCCGTCCAGCGCCTTCTCTCAACCGCCCGAGGCTCTCACGATTCCTCCTGCCCCGGGACTTCCTATCTACTCTCAAAAATGTATTGAAGTCAAGAATTTAAATGACGAAAAGCAAAAAAATTAAATTGTATTTAAGAGTAATCAGTTAATATTTATTCAACATCCTGTTTATTTTATTAAAATGATCGATTTAAATGTCTTATACTAACGGGAGAGGCAATGTATTACTACTGCAATGATTTCAAATGTTCTACGTTTCTCCAGTCTTCTACGTAATAATATATAAATTATACCGAAATAATAATAATACTAATAATATAAAAACTTACTGATTCATAAAACATTAAATTACCTTAAGAAAACGAAACTTCTATAATCTAACTCAGCACTGAATGTTTGTTCAATTAATACCACACAGCACTGGCACTGCATAGCATTTCACTTCACTATGACCCCGAAATTACTCCATTATTTCTCTGCTCTATATTGCTATTTATGATCATTCCATTATTTTCCGCCCAGTAATTTAACGCATCAAGATCCCGTTGTAGCATTTCTTTGTCTTCTTTCGATTTCATACTACGATGTATTATGCAATTGTTTGCAAATAGCCGAACATTTGAGATTAAGTGCGCTGGCAGATCATTGACGAACGCTAGAAATAGAAGAGGTCCAAAAACACTCCCCTGCGGTATTCCTGACGTAATGCTTGCCCCGGAAGAAAACTCATGGCCAATTCGAACTTTCTGTTTTCTGTCTCGCAGAAACTCGCCAATACTCGCCACCACCCTGAAATCTATGCCTGAATTCATTAATTTCTGTACAAGCTGATCGTGGTGAACGACGTCGAACGCTTTGGCAAAATCTGTAACTATTGCGTCTACTCTCTCGCCCGCGTCAATTTCATCTGCTTCATCCTGAAATAGCGTGACTACCTGACTTTCACATGAATAACCACTCCTGAAGCAGTGTTGGCCATCATAGAGCCATTTGTTGATTTTCCAACAGATTTTGATGCCGACAGATATTCAATATTAATTCATATACTGTAAAGTGGTACAATTACAATACAGGTTGTTACTTTTCACTGGAAATTTAAAAAATAAAAATGGATGTTTATTACAATTTTGTAATTGATTCCCCTCCATTCATATTTTATGTTTGGGGGGGAAGTCTTTACAATCTTTTTAATGGGTCATTCTTCAAGATCAATTCCGGCAGGGCAAGCTGCACCTATGCCACTGATATTTTTATGGAGTAAATTATCTCTTTTCTGCTTCAGTCAGTCTGGTACCGGGTAACGGGTCGAAATTAGAGGTGATATTTAGTCCTCATTTGACATTAAGATAAAATGTGTACAAGGCCAACTAGGATAAAAACAGGTTGGCAATTTTTTCGATGTCATGGAGACGGTCGACATAAGATGAACGGAGTCAACAACCAAATAGAAAATGGTCGTTTTGGAATGAGAATGTAAATGATTGATAGAGCATTTCAGTCGGCATTTCAGCCAGTCGAATTAACTCATTGGAGAATTTGAAAGTAAGAAATGTAGTGTGATAATAGCGGTATATTTGATTGAAGCCAATATTACGAAAAAGTATATGGACTAGAATATTTGGGAAAGTCGATTGCGAAGTATACATTTTTTTAAAAAGAATTGGATATACAAGACTTTTGGTTATTTGAAAGGTGAAGAAGGTAAACAGTACCGGTTGTGAAATTTGTTACATTGACTAAACGTTGTATTGTTCTTTTCAGTTTGCAAACAATCTTGTGCTACGTTTTTGTTATTATTGGGAATAAACTTCTGTTTTATTTTGAAATTGAAGGCATTTTGATTTAATATCTCAGTAAGTTAGCGTATTCAAATCTGTGGGGTATGCCATAGAATTATCAGCCCCTAATAAATAATTAAATGCATATTTTTATTTTCCCCATTAAATATATTTTAATGGAACAGTATGGAGGAAATCTATGTCCCTTGTGCTTGAGAGACAATAGCCGTGCGCGCTTTGAGCTACTCTGCAAGGCCGTCGCATCGCGTTGCCGGCCACTATCCGCGTAGGCCACCGCGCCCGCGCGGCCCCGCCGGCAAATCCCCTTCCTGCTGTACTGGCAATATGGAGATGGGATTCCTAAGAAAGCGCGCAAATCCTCTTTGGCGACGGGCTTACTTGAAGAGATTAGTTCGGGTCAAGGAGCTCCTCCGCCGCGCCGGCCAGATTTCATTTTCCTGCGCACGCCCGCTCGTCCGCGCGTCCGAGCGCCCGTGTAGGCGTGGGGCAGCCGCCCACGCACCCCGGCGCACAGTGGCCGGCGCACGGCTCCAGCCATGCGTGGCCCTCGGACATCATCCACGAGCGCTTTGAGAGAGGGGCTTGTTCAAAAAATTACCTATGATGAAATGAAAATGTAAGCTGGTCGCGGTGTGTGGAGTAGTTAGAGTAACTGCGGCGTCTCAGTAATTTGGTCCAAATCCCGCTTTGAGCATACACGCGTGTATAGGTGTGTTTTCTGGAAGAGGTGTGAAGTCTACGAACGAAGAGACCTTGATCATAATAAAGGCCAGTGTGAGCCACAGTTGTGAAATGGAGAAAATAACAGAGAAAAAATAATTATTTATTAATTTATTCTCAAACGAGTGGTAACCTTTATACAAAAGCAAAATTGATACATAAAAGCTTACCATCACAGAAAGAAAAAATGTTACAAAATGTGATACAAAAAATTAAAAATACAAGAAAGGCACGAAATACCAATAAGACACAAAAACAAGAAAGTCATAACATAATACTGAAATATAAAACCAAGAATAGCACAGTTTGTTCACAAAAAAGGATTAAAGTAAAATATATAAAAATATTAAAGTAAGTAAATTGTAAAATCGTTCTCTTCCTCCTCCTCCTCAACTCCCACCTCAATAAACATACACCCTTCCTTTTAAACTTCGAGCACATTTAACCTTGATGAATGTGTAGTGTAATTTCAATCGAACTAAAAGACCCAGCCCGAGTGAAAGAGCGCTTTCGAGCACTGTGGCCTTCCCGCCTCGCACATCCAGCGATGTTTTACAGACGGAGCTTTTTGCTCGACGCCTACACCTGCAGTTATGCTTACGTCTGCACAGGACTCAGTTCGCACGAAATTATTTTTCCTTTCTACTTTAACATCTTTGAACTTAAGAATCACGTAATTTCACTCTCTTCCTACAAAACGTCGTTCAGTTTGAGTAGTTCAGTGCTATCGGAGTTACCAGGAATTGCGGACTCCCAGTCCGGTGCGAATACTGGCGTTACATCTTTTCCTCGGAATGTTTTTGTAAGGAAGAGAACGGATATGTGAGTAAAATGAATTAAATGCGTAAAGGCGTTAGTGTGATGTATCGTTTTCTTTTATTTTTGAATCTGTTAAAAATATCTTGAAAATTTTATGCAAACTTACAAACACGTCTCCAGACATACTACAAGCGAGAAAATGCACCTTCCAATAAATTAATATAATTGTAATATATTATTAAAATTTTGTATTTACACTATTAAACCGCTTAATAATAGTAAGCGATAATACATCTGTGCCCCACAACCTTTCATTTAAAGCAAAAATCACGAATTTGGTTGAGTAGAAAGCTCTTTTATAAACGAAAACGATTTGTGTTTTAAGTATAAATATTTTCTTTGCTAGGAAGTGACTCACTGAAAATTCAAAATCACATTTTTGGCATCTCCCGAATCAATATAATAATAATATTACATACTTTTCGTCGTGTGCTAGAAGGGCTACGATATTAATAAACGCCAAATGTTACTGGATATAGTTAATAATGTAGACATTCTTAAAAAGCAATTTCTTGTGTCATACAGTTTACACGGTAACTTAGATCAAATAGCGTCAAATGGTTTGCTAGACTTTTTTATTATCCAACTGCACATCCCATTAAGGGCAGGGGCTTCCTGCTTGAGCAGGGAATGTTTAATACTTGTTTAATAAAGTGATAGGATGATGATGAGGAGTGAAAGGACGATCCATGCCAGAGGCGGGACTCCAATCCACGATCCTTCGATCTGAGATCGCCACGCCTTAGCGATCTCGGCTACCCGGAATGGCTGCTGGACATTAGTTCTGCCTAATAAAATTACCTTTCAGTAAAATTGTTGCTGTAATGTAACCCAGCATAGGTATCTACCAACTGTGGAATCAATGTTTTTATTAGTAGGCTGCATCACCATGCGGGAGAAATCTCATGATTGTATACGAATTCACTTTTCAGTGTAAATGAAAATACTTTCAACTGAATCAAGAGAAAGTCATCAGAAATTTCATCAATCAATCTCATTCGCCCCTCAAGCGACGCTCTCATTAGGGATGTGACATCGACAACAAAACATCGATGTTTCGAAACATCGATATTGATAATTAAACATCGATATTGATAATTAAATATCGATAGCAATAATAGATCGCCACAAAACCATCTATATTTTTAAATATCGATGGTTTTACGAGTGGTTTTGATATTTACCTCTGCGCGAGGTAGAATTTAATTTGTCAAAAGCCGTGCTTATTAATTCATAATTAACATTTAAGTGTCAAAACCTAATAAGAATAATTAACAAACCAACCTCTTGCATTCGCGCCAAGGGGACAGAGCTTGTTCAGTTTGCCGTAGAAAGATGTGAAAAGAAGAGGAAGACCCTGCGCATGTCACTCATGCGGTGACTACCTTTCCGCGTCGAAATCCCAGGCCTTGCGGTCCGCTCTCGGAAGAGCGACAGTCTGCGCCTTGACAGAAGGACAAAATAGCGTTCACTTCGTTCGAACACGTGTAAAGACAGTGGCATGACAATGAGTTACTTCGCATTTGAATTTTTGCAAAATTGTGATTAGGAAACATTCTTATTTGGGAACGAAACTTCGGAAGCTTAAAAACAACGATCAGAAAACATTGATCTTTGAGACATCAATTTTTATAGAAACATAGATTTTTTGTAGAAGCATCGATGTTTGAGAATATCGTCATACATTTTTTTAATGTTGGCATCGAGGTCGCATCCTGAGTTGCCTTGCCACAATAGGTTTTTCCTTCATAAAATCTACGAAAAGTGATATTGAATGTCCAAATCTTCCAAAATGAAATGAAATACTTGAGAGATAAGTCTGCAGTTAGCAGACATTGTTGTAAATCATGCAAGACTACCACCGCTTTTCCATCAGTATTTTTCCTACCACTATTCAAATAGAAATAATTCGGGCCAACATTGACACATCAAGCTTATATTTGATCAGATCGTATTGACTTCCCATTATTACCTTCACACTTATTGTACCATATTACAGAGTGGAACAACTAAATGATTACCCCCTATGAATCTCCTCAACGAAGATACCATTTGGAGAGTCGAATGCAAAACAGGAGCTACTTGATTACAGCATACTTCATCTTGCCCTATTTTTTACTACGAAGATATAATTTCAACTGTGTTTTGCGAAATAGAACCCACGCAAAAGTTTAGCGTATCGTAATCGGCTTAAAAGACGATTCGATTTCAATTATGTGTACATCTTCGTATTTAAGCTAATCGTTTTTTAGAAATTGATGTTTTTGTAACGTATTTTTCCTCTGAAGTGGCGATTTTCCATTCGACCTTTCCTGCTAACTAAGTGGGGAACTTCGCGAGTACGTCCTTCAGACGAACGGGCTCATTTATTTGAGTACTGTAATAAGTACTTTCTTCTATACAAATTTTGCCGAAAGATGACTTCGTGCAAGGAAGACTAAAATGCTGCATACACGATTCCGGAAAATTCTTGTTTCGTCACGCAAATACTATCGTGTTATTTTTACAACTGTGACAACATATTCTAAGTTTTAATGAAATAATACAGAAATAAATGAACAATATCTAATCAATCATAATTTACTTGTTACTTACCGTAACATACAAGAATTCTATATGCGGAATTTGAGTCTTCCTTGGACGGAGTCATCTCTCGGCAAAAATACTATAGAGAAAAGTAATTGAATTGTGCTAAAATAAATAATCGCGTTTGTCTAAAGGACAGACTCGCGAAGTGAATGAAATTATATAAAAGTGAAATGCAATTATATAAATATTATTAATATTCGAAAGTTTTTTTTTTTTTTTTTTTTTTTTTTTTTTTTTTTTTTTTTTTTTTTTGCAAAAACAGTGCAATAAGAACTTGGTAAACGCCATGCTGCCGCGCGAAAGGACAGCTGACCTTGCTGACATCGTATACTGAGTTAACGCACCTTGTTGTAAAACGAGAACGGAACTTAAACTATTACGGAACTTAAACTCTTACTATGCAAATGACCTCGGATTTGGACTTTCACAAGTTCTACATGTGCGAGGAAGAAGGGGTGTTCGAAATCACATTGAGTTCAGCGGAGATGTGAAAATAAATACCTCTATTAAATTTAAATTTAAGGAATCTATCATATTCCAGAGAAAAAACACGTGTAACTGAGGGAACCTCAAAGTACATAGATTTCCTTTTATTTAATAATTTTGTAACAATTCTGATTCGAGTTCATAACATTCGGACTGGCTCAAAGTGTCCGTGGCGCTCGGGCCCATTGGGAGGCGTGGCAGGTGGGGCGCGGCGTCGCGTTCCCCGCGCGTCCCTCGGCCGATGGCGAGTCTTCCCCCTCGCGTCCGGCTGCCTCCGCTCGCTCCCACGCAGTAGAAAGCGTGTCGTGGGGCTGCGCGGATGGCGAAGGCGTGCTTCGGCCCTTTCCGTTTTGGTGTTCCGTTCCGTGTCAGAGTTGTCCAGGCTGGGGCGGTCACAGGCTGCTGGGAGTTACATGGTTGGGGTAAATTCACGCAAGCCAATGTAGGTCGGCGACGGATCTCACCAGCCAGAAAGGAAGATCACTGCCACCTCCATGAAAAAACATGCACTTCACTTACGGGTGTAATGACCTCATTAGTTGACGGGCCCTGAATCACTAACCTTTTCGGAGCGGATTACATTTTTGAAAATTTGTCTTTTCTTGGTATCTCCCCTACCTAGCAGGGGTGGTCAGAAATGTGCAGTACCTGTGTAGATGTGTGTTTAGTATCTGAGAAATTGCGCTGGGTAACAATATTATATTGTTTCACGGTCTCTTTGTGGGGCTAATATATGATGGAATTGTTGGATGTGTTGGGTTTAAGTAAGACATTTTCGGACTGATTTTTAAACGGAAGATTTACACAATGCTAAATGTTCGCACGGGTCCAACTAATATAAATTAATACGTTCGATTTCAGTTATCAAATCAAATACTGTTATTTATAAAAACTTGATACATTAACTCTTCTTATGCGAACGAAGGGACAGTGTGCCGCACATTTTGCGCCTTCATGCCCCCGTAGTTCGTGTACTCTCGGCGGAAGGTCTACCCCCGTTACCGTCAAGACAGCGTTTAGGGCGAATGGCGAGCGAGCAGTCGGGAGGCCCTGCTCCACCGCAGGAAGTCAGCGCGCGGCCCTTTGAAGTCGCAGCGCTAAGCACACGTCCCTTCGCCGTGCACTGCCCGCCGCCCCGCGCCACCGCGCCAGTAACTCGATCGCCCCACCTGCGTCCAGCCCTGAATGGACGCCTTGTGCACGTCTCAGTAATTGACTTGGCGGCGGTGGCGCGATCTCGGGGCCGTCTTTGAAACGTCGCCACGGCCGCCTCCCTAAGTCCATCTTTAATAGGGCCATGGTCGGCCCCTTGAAGTTCGAAGTGCCGGCGGTGCTTTGATTGCTCATTAGGCATTAAGATCAACATTTGGACATTTGGCGACAGGCACAAGAAACGCGGCCGCCCCTGGCGCCAGTGCCGCCTTCTCAGCCTTTGAGGAGCGTCGCGACGTGGAGGTGGGCTGAGTAGGAAGTAGGGGGAGGGAGAGGCGCTGCGGAGGCAGGAAGAGAACGATATGGAGGAAATGCAGGGGACAGAATCAGAGGAGACGGGGATGAACACTTGCGGAGTGCAGAGTTGGAATAACCGATTAATTTGCAAGTCTATTCTATAGAATTGTGAAGGCTGGTGGGCTATGGACATGTTACAGAAAAAAAAGGAATGAAAGCAGCGTGATATACACAATTTTCACGATGAAGGTATAGGACAGAAAAGGCATATGAAGATGAAGGGAAGACACGAAGGTAAAGCACGCGCGCGCGCACACACACACACACACACACACACACACACACACACATATATATATATATATATATATATATATATATATATATATATATATATATATGTTCCTTCCCATCAACCCTCTTTTGCCGCCAATGAAGAGCGTGACCTTGAAGCGCCCTTCAAATCGGCAGCGCTAAGCGGGCGTGGGTGGAACCAACGAGTTAGAGATACATAGAGAGGCAAACAGCTTTATTTCAGCGCTCCTAGCGTGATATTCGTGAAATATGGCTGCCATGTTCCAAGGTGTCAAAGTGTTTTTAAGTGTATTTCTACTTGCTACTGGATTACCTTTCTTCAGTGTGTTTAATTGCTTAGTTCTTCTCGAGTACGAGACCACATGTCCTTTTTTAACTTAATTTTGATCTGTGGCGTCTGTTCTTCAGAGAAATTGTAAGTGTAGGTGTGAATAAGTGAAGTAGTGAAAACGCCCCACGTCTGCTCTGCCTACAACTGCTCGAATATAAGTGATAAAACAAAGGATATATCTTATTTTAGGTACGTGGGAAAATTTTTATATTTACTTCAGTTATGGATGTGTTTGTCACAAAAGCATGTTATTATATTAATTGCCAACCATTCATATGGGTGACTATTGTTCGGTAGCCTAGCAGAATAAAATGAATATCTAATTTGTACACATGAAATATCATTCAATATGCATTGACAAATACGTATTATTTTTTACGAATAATATTAATAATTTTTAAAATTGTCATCATTTAATATTTTTGTATCAACAGTATCCACAAATATTATACATCCTTCCAGTGAACTGTATTAGTAGTCACTGTAATAGGAGTGATTAGGTATTAAGTGTACATTCTGAAAGTATAATTTCATAAATATGTGTAAGTTACCAATATATGTGTATAGTATTTTTGTAGATTTTCTTTGGCAAATGAAAAAGTGACACAGCAGTTGGTTGTAAACATGAAGAGGGACAAATGGTACCCTACAAAATATAGTTTTAAATGCTCTATGCACTTTGAAGAAAAGAGCATTATTTTGTAAATGAGAGAAGACGTCTGTTCGCTAAAGCTGTTCCCACTATTTCTGACTTTCCCAGTCATTTGCAAAAAAGACAATCTAGCAGACCATCACCTAAGAAACGACGTTTTGAGGAAGCATTTTCACCTGTGATAGTGGAAAGTGCAAATGATAATTCAGGTGTGTACTGTTTGCATTGTGTTTACATTGTAAATATGCATTTGCTGTAAATCTGTAATTGAGAAGTGCAAACGTGTATTTATGCTTTGTAGTTTCATTTAAATGTAATTTTGTTTCAGATTCCAATACAAATGTACAGCAAGAACATTCATACTGCATTTCCAGTCCTCGCAAGTTCAAGAAAATTTGTGATCAAATGGAGTTGGAAAACTTGAATCTAAAGAGTCAACTGATAACTGCTCAAAAGAAAATAAATAAAAAGCAAAATCAGATAGACAAGTATCAAAAAACTATAAATGAGTTAAATAAAAAAACTTGGAGAATCGGGGTCAGAAATTTTAAATAAATTTACTGGAGTATTGAAAGAGCTAATAGACCTGGAAATTCAGGGTGGCCAGGTACGCCAGTATACACAACAGGGGAGAATATTTGTTCTGACACTTCATTTTTATTCAGCACAAGCTTATAGGTACTTAAGAAAATCAGTGAAGCTTCCTCATACACGCACGCTTCACCAGTGGGCATTTGTCATGGATAGGAAGCCAGGATTTACTCAAGAAAGTTTCGTGAAGTTAAAGCAAGAAGTTCAGGCAAGTTCTGAAGAGATCATTGCTTGTCTTATGTTTGATGAAATGGCCATTAAAAAAGATATAGTGTGGGATGGCAAGAACATATGTGGGTATGTTGATTTAGGTCAGCGATCTATGGAAAGCGATGACTGTCCAGTGGCTTCAGAAACCCTTGTATTTATGGTGACAGCATTGAACAGAAGTTGGAAAATACCTGTGGGGTATGGCCTTATTAATGGTTTGTCTGCTGCTCTTAAAAAATCTAATTGAGCAGTACCTTAGAAAATTGCAATGAGCATATGTATTGTTGGTGTAGTGTGTGATGGCACAGCGACCAACAGAGCAGCAATGAATCAACTAGGTATCAGTGCTGAGAAATTACAATCTTGATTTTGGCATCCAGCTGATAAAACTTAAAACAATTTCTGTGTTTTTGATGCTGCTCACATATTGAAGTTAACCCGTTATCTTCTGACAGAGAAAAATATCTTATTGATGGAAAATTTCAGTGATGTTAAGTGGGAGTATTTTGAAAAGCTAGCAAATGTTCAAGAAAAAGAAGGGTTGCATGCTGCAAATAAATTAAGAAGACAGCATCTACTGTACGAAAAACAGAAAATGAAAGTTGGTTTAGCAGCTCAGACTCTCAGTCTATCAGTGGCTAAAGTAACGTTGTTTGGCAGAAATATTGGGATGAATGAATTTCAGGGTTGTGAAAGTACAGTAAAGTTTATAAAAACAATTGATTTAACATTTGACTTACTAAATAGTTGTCAAACAATGGGTAAAGGGAAACAAGCTTCCATTTCTAAGAGAAACAAAGATACAGTTTGCAGTCAAATTGATGAGTGCATTGCTTACTTACAAAATTTACAATTTGCTGATGGCTCATCTGTGTAGACATCATCCAGAAAGATGCCATTGTTTGGATTTGCCAATGACCTGCTAAGCATAAAAGGTATTGCAGAAAATTGTGTGGGTTGATAAGCCAAAGCTTAACTCGCAGAGATCAATGGGAATTATTTTTTAGTTCTTTACGAACAAGAGGTGGTCACAGAAATAATCCCAATGCTGTACAATTCCAAGCAGCTTATAAGAAATGTTTAATTGCACGGGTCATTCCATCTGAGAATGGCAATTGCACATTTTTTGATAGTGAACTGCTTACTCAGGAGGATCAGACTTCTGAAAATGTAAGCACTTGCTTAGTAGTAGTATCCATGACTATTGCAATCCAGGGTATTAGATACTCAGTCTTTGTGGAAAATGTTGTCGAATACATTGCAGGGAGTATTGTGTATGGAATTTCAAAAAAAAATGTGCTGAATATTTGGATGCTCTGTTTCAAAATAAAAGGGAGAGCAAATAAGAATTATTTGCATTGAAAGCTGTCAATAATTCCCTTGTGAATCCTTCACAGGGAGTGGTAAAACTCTGTAAGATTGCTGAACAAGTTTTCAGAAGAAATGAAGTAATTGTAGAAAGAAATAAGAACAGAGTGCTAAAATTTCAGACTGAAGTGATGTCAATGTTATCGGATTGTTCATTATTTGATTGTGATCATATGTTTACAGCTACGGGGGCAGATAATATCTCTCATTTTGCATCTCTTGTAAAATTAATTTTGAAGGATTATTTTACATGGAGAATTCATTCTGTTTGTAGAAAGAGATCTGCAGAGATACAAGGAAAGAATGTGAGACAGATGTTTACAAAATAATTTTTATTTAAAGGTCAATAAAACTATCCTAATGTAAACTAATGGAAAACTTGTGTATTTTCATTCTGAACATACTTTACCTTACTTACTATAATGGTTATCTTTTATTAGACCTATTTTTTTAATAATATCCTGCAATTTTTTTGTGAAACCTTTCTATGTAAATATTTCCCCAATATCAATTTTTATTTCAGTGAGAAGAGTAGTTACCGATTTGTTAATTGCTACAGCACAAATTCCTCCAATCAATTAGGAACCTGAAATTATTCATTAAAAATGTAGAGAAATTAAATTAATGAATGTTCTCTTTTTTCACTTGTGCACGACCATTGAGTATATTTATTATATTTTATTATAATTGATTTATAAATTCAATTTTGTTTACGTTTAATTTTGAAAATGAATATAATTTAAATGGTTAATTAAATTATTTTAATTTCAATGAACGTACGGTGTAGGTTGTATTCGTCATTACATTGCATACGAAGAAATATTGAAATCCCGCGCAAAGGTTGACACCTTTAAACATGGCGGACACTGACTACTGTTCCAAAGATGGCGGTGCTATTGACACTCTATGTATCTCTAACTCGTTGGGTGGAACCTTGACGCACAACTACGCAGTCTGACGGAGAAGAGCAGTACGATTATCGAAACAGGATCAGTTCGAGAACAAGTGTGCAGCAAGGAGACACACATAGATAAGAAACGACAAGAAACCGTGTCGAAAAAGAAAAAAATGAGCATGGCTAAAGGAAAAGAAAGTCACCTCGAGAGGATGGCCAGAGAAGGGAACCTTCCGAATCCCGCACAAGAGAAGTAGATGAACCGAGGGCACACGGAAGTAGCGAACCAGATGAACCTCTACCTCTGGAAAACAAGCAAAAAGAAGACTGGCAAGAAGTCAGAAAGAAACCAAAAAAGAAGAAAAAAGAAAGTAAAGATGACGCCATCAAAGTGGCAGCGAAAGTGGGCATGTCATACGATTACATCTTTAAAGAAATCAGTGCAAAGATGAAATACAAAGAGGGTGGGGCTGACTTTAAGATGGCGAGGAAAACGAAGAAAGGCGAATACCTATTCGTCCTTCAAGAGCACGAAAAAACAGTAGAATTTCACAACATCTTCAAAGAAACCCTGGAAGATAAAGCGGATGTAGGGGACCTAACCAAGCAGTCGACCATCGTCATTAGAGACATAATGGAGTTTTCCACCGAAGATGACGTGAGGAAAGCCATCCGAAAAGAAACAAGAGCACCAGATCTGGAGATGGCCTGCTACTTAAGGAAAGGGTACGCCAGCCTATAGTCGGAAATTGTCAAATTGCCGCAGAACTTGGCCGCAGTTTTTCTCCAGAAAAAGAAAAAAAGCAATAGATATGGTTCACTGTAGGTGATCAGATGCTACAGGTGTCACGCATATGACCATATCGCCAAACAATGCAAAGGCCCCGACAGGAGAAATCTCTGCTGGAACTGTGGAGAAGGAGGCCATCAAAGAAAAGACTGTATTACGGAGACTGCCTGCATATCCTACAAGGACATCAATGCGAACCAACAACATCGCCCGGGCGTTTTGTACCTCACGCATAACGCGCTAGCCAAACAAAAGAAACAATGGAGCTGAAATGTCTGCAAATAAATCTAGGAAAAGGCAGGCAGGCACAAGACCTACTCCTGCAAACGGTACAAGAGAAAAGAATAGATATAGCCATAATACCAGAACATTCCGGAAGCCAGTCTCAGGAACATGTTACCAGGATCTATCCGGCAAATCAGCTCTCCTCGTCGCCTACCCCGATCTGAAAATTCGAAGAGTCGAAGAAAAGAACAAGGGCTTCGTATGGATCGAAGTAGTTTCTGTTCGAATCTATAGCTCCTACTTCTCACCGAATGACCCCCTTGATACATTCCAAACAGAACTGCACAACCTAGAAGATAACATTCGTACCGCTACAGGAGAAGTCTTAATAGCCGGGGACTTCAACGCGAAATCCTCGGAGTGGGAATCATCAAGAAGCGACAGAAGAGGGTCTCTTGTCACAGACACGGCAGCTAGGGGAAACCTCGTTGAGCTGAACAACGGAGGAGTAGCAACCTACGAGAGGTACAACTCGAGATCTGTCCTAAAGGAAAACCGCGGAACAAATACACAATTGGACGGTTCTGGAAGAGTCACTCTCAGTGATTATATATATACATATATATAATATATATAATATATATTATATATATAATATATAATTTCGCGACGGTTACACGATGACACCTTTGCTCCGACCCCGACCGTTGTGAGGGTATTTCAGATCGGGTGTGCGATACCCAATATCACTGTCCACCTGTCTTTTACTCGTTATCCCAGTTCTCCCTGGCTGCACGACCTCTCAGTTCTACCTTATTCACTCTTTCACAATTACGTATGCACGTGGCCACTAACCATTGCCGTTACCGGCCACGCAGTCTGTAAGTTTTACTTTATCTCCACAGTTCTCAGTACTTATTCCGCTTCCTCGAGCTCACACAATTGACTACCGGCCACTATCACACTTGGTTCACTCCTTAATTAGGTCTCTTTCGTAATTTAACTTCGATTTGCTCCCTATTCACTGAGCGCATCAAAACCACTCCACTCTCCTCCGAGTTTTCTTCCACACTAATCATCGCCGTCTCGCCCGGTCTCGCCGCCTTCTCGCGCCTGGTGTTGTCCGTTGCTCGCAACCGTAACCGCGCATTTGAAGATGTATGTATTTGACCACAAATGCACCGCGTTTTAATATATATATATATATATATATATATATATATATATATATATATATATATATATATATATATATATATATACATATAGAGAGAGAGAGAAAGGGGGGAGAGAGAGAAAGAGAGAGTTCGGCATACAAAATAAAACGCAGGGAATTAAAGTACGGGAAAAGAAGCTGAAACCCTCATGGAACGTGAATAAACTAGACCAAAAAGCTCAGTTCCTGAATGAACAAGCGACCCTAAACGAATTAAATCGGATACAAGGTTCAGGAAACAAACTACTGGGTCTAACGATTAATACAGTCAAGAAGGCGTGCAACCGATCTATGCCAAAGACGTCGAAAACCAAACCCACTCGGAAACCGATGTACTGGTGGACGGACGAAATCTCAAAACTGAGAGAAATATGTCAAAAAACGAGACGTCAATACTCGCGCTCCAAAGGATCGCAGACATTAAGAGAGGCTTTTTGGCGCAGCAGAAAGGACCTAAAACACGCTATCAACAATAGTAAAAACCACTGATAGACGGAGCTATTAAAGGAAATAGACAACGACGGTGGGGCAAACTGTTCCAAATTGTCACAACAAAACTAAATTGCAGTCGGAAAACTCGGATTGAATGACCCTACGTGGGTAATCCAAATCATAAAGAATTTGTTTCCATCGCATCAGAAACCTTCGATAGAACAATGCCAGCCCTGTAAAATTACAGAAGACTAAATGTTTTCCCCAGAAGCACTACAGAAAGTATGCAGTGCCCTTAAGAACAACTAGGCCCCAGAACACGACGGGATACACAACGAAATTCTCAAGACTGCGGCAAAGGTCCACCCCAACTTCTTCTGAAAGTATATAATAGATGCTTGAGGGAAAATATTTTTCAGAGTGTATGGAAAAAGCAGAAACTTGCTCTCTTCTTAAAAGGCAGCAAAGTACAACACGAGCCCACACCTTACAGACCAATCTGCCTACTAGACACAATGTGAAAGGTATTCGAGGGCCTTATGCTGCAAAGACTACAGACATGGCTAGAGGAAACACACGGTCTGTCGGACATGCAATATGGTTTTCGAAAAGGTAGATCGACAGTAAACGCCATAAAAACAGTCATAGAAAAGGCCCTAATTTTACTTTAAAAAAAGCCGTGCGAGTTTCTTTCCTGTTCACCAAATACTCACTTCTTTCGTACTAAGTTCCTTGACGTAGATTGTCAACTGCTTCCTGTTAGTTTGGATCGTCACCGACAGATCGCTTCAGTTCCTGGGCAGCCCCGCGTAAAATTACCAGTACCAAAATGCGGGGAACTCACCGATTTCTACCTCAGACGCCAGCTCGCATTGTCATCAGAGGCGAAATGCAGAAAGCTTAGTAAAAACGGTTGGGCGCCTTCAAGGTTCGATTCCGAGTGTGCCAGGCACTTGGATGCAGCCGTAACATGAAGTAAAAAAGCATATAATAAATGCTTAAGGGAAAACGTTTTTCCGATGGTATGGAAAAAGCAGAAACTTGCTCTCTTCTTAAAAGGCAGCAAACCACAACACGAGCTCACATCTTACAGACCAATCTGCCTACTAGACACGATGGGAAAGGTATTCGCGGGCCTAATACTGCAAAGATTACAGGCATGGCTAGAGGAAACACGGTGTCGGAAACGCAATATGGCTTTCGAAAAGATAGATCGACAATCGACGCCATCAAAACAGTAGAAAAGGCCAGAGAAGTCAAAGAGGGAGCAAAAAAAGAATTCTGTGCCCTTCTGTAACGTTCGATATCAGGATCTCCCTTAACTCAGTCAAATGGGAGGAGATTATCAAGGCTCTGATAGAGAAGAATATCTCAGAGTACCTTACCACCAAGGAGCTACCTAAGCGACCGAAAGACAATTTGCGAACATATTGAAATCGAAATGACCGGTGGTGTCCCACAAGGTTCGAAACTTGATCTTATCTTATGGAATATTATGTACGACAGCCTACTGGGCATAAAACTCCCACAAAATGTCACAATAGTGGGCTTCGCAGACTATTCAATAATAGTGGCAACGGCGGAAACATCGGCCCTACTAGAGGTCATCATGAACGACACTCTGAGAAGAGTGATGAGATGGTTGACATCCAAAGGGCTGGAAGTGGCAGCCCATAAAACTGAAGCATTACTCATCACGGACAGACGATCCTACCCCAACCCAACATTCCTAATAGGCAAGGAAAAAATACAATGTCGCAAGAGCCTTCGCTACCTAGGAATGGAAATTGACAGGAAGTTAAGTTTTGGACCACACGTTACCGAGACAACGGAAAAAGTCCTAAGAATAGCAGCATCGCTTTCAAGATTGATGTCGAACATCAGGGGCCCCAGTGACAAGATGAGACGACTTTTTTATGAGTGTGATGCACTCGAAAATGCTCTAAACAATAGTTCAATAACTCTATACAATAGTACAATAGCTAAAAACAATAATTTGAGAAGGAAAATGCAGTCTGTCCAGAGGAAAGGAGCTCTACTCACAACGTCGGCGTATACGGAACTGTATCTGGAAGTGCTGTTTTTCTGCGAACACCTATTGTTCTATTGACCTGTTTGCTCTAGAAAGGAAAGAAGTTTACGACTACTCCCATGGACAAGAAGGCAACGGACGACAAACGCACCAAGATAGGGATAGCGCAATTAAAAAATAAAGAAAACGGTATGCACAATTGGCAGAAACGCTAGGGCAGAGAGGAGACCGGCAAATGGACTCATAGGCTCATCCCGAATATATCGAGAGGGACACGCTAAAGCATCGCATGATATGGGAGGTCGGGTGTAGTGTCTCACCAAAAAACATGTTTACACTAATGATCTGTAACAAGGAGAAGTGGACAGCACTAGAGAGATATATCACCACCATTCTCAAGAAGAAGGAAGGGGACAAAAAAACTGTCATAGTTTAACCTGAGAAGTACCTCGAAGTAATACAGCTGGCATCATCCTGAAGTAATGCATAATTGCGGTTCCAGGGTAGATAACGCCAGAAACATAAAGTGTTTGTGGTTTTAATGGGTAAAAATATCACACCGTTGAGGAGTGCGGGCTCCTCTTCGTCTTGTTGAAGAATTCCACAGTTCCCCTCATAAAAAAATTAAATAGAGAGATAGAAAGTCGGAGTGTCTGTGATTTCGAAGTAACTGCCTTTTTATAATCTTATATTCTTATTTGGACGATATTGTAGCCAACGCATTTGTCTATCCGCTTTCCCCGCTGTTTCTACTGAAAGGCAGTAATTTTGTCACCATAACTTGGACTTCCATTTTAAGCTGTTATTTTCTCTTGGTGAGAGTGGATTTGTTTTTTTTTTAATCAATGTTTTTATTCCGAAATTAATGAAATGTTGTATACGTAACCATCAAACGAAGAAAAAAATTACTGTCTATGAGATTTTGTAAAACTTACTCCCGTACCTAACCGTTAGGCCATTAGTTAAGAGTGCATGCTTTCCGTTTGTCGTAAATATATCGAAAACAATAAGTAAATTAACCAAGTGAATATGTGAGTGAATGAATATGTGTAAGTGTAAATATTTCTGAAAGACAATCAAATTTACTACTACACATGTTTTGATTCCTTCCAATAGCTCAATTAAGTTTAGAGTAGTCTAATTCAGGGTCAAAAATGTGTATCAACTCGTAAGAGAACAATTGAGGTATGTAGAGGTTTACTACGGAGCCAGGTATGTTAGGGAGACGTCGGCTAGAGTTCGTAAGAAATGGACGCATGACGATTAAGTAATAATATTTAAAGTGAAATACTTATTTAAATACCCAATTAGTAGTATCTTCAAGTGATTAGAAGATTTTCAAAACCTTGTGGAAGGTATTATCAATAGGTGATTCAAGAAAACGAAACAAAATAGCAGAAGCGGAGCAGATAACATTTTGCTGATTGATCAGTCATCCAGAAATTACAAACAATATATTTTCATTTTGTTGGATCTTTGTCTTATTATTTGAAATTACCTGAAAAGTGAGACGAATGGACAGCGTCATCAGCGTACAAAGAATTGAACAGACATTTGAGGTTTGGAAACAAAAGATATGAACAAAATGTAAGAGTGAGAGGGGAGTGGATTGATAGTGAAATCTCAGAATAACTTAAAATAACCAAGAAAGAAGCGAAGGTGAGTAGAGAATGTCGTTGGCACGCAGGCCGCTCGTAGGAGAGGCACGTGGAGAGGCGAGACGCTGGCGAGACGAGAGACGACCCAGAACATCTTTATAGAGCTTGCGAGAGAAAATTGGAGGTGGCAGATGAAACAGAACATGCACAGCCCGTGCCGACTTGCGACTAATGAGAGGTCACCGCGACCCTTGCTGCCGCTGCCACAAAGCAGGCGTTTGCGCCCGAGACGATTGCGAGAAGGCAGCGCCCATATTCTCAGAGCCAACGCCTGAGTCGCCAACAAGGCCACCTGCTGCATCAATACCATTGAAGCAGTCATCATCGCAACGCCCTTATGCTCTACTGATCATTAGCGGCAAACACGTGATGGGAAGGATCTAAGGAGTAAAAACCTCTCTAAAATCAGCTAGAGGCGCAAAAACATTACATAATATCTCTTAATGATTTAATGCTTACGTAATATTATACAAGGCGAAACAGAAAGTAAGTTTCACTCGGTCCAACAAGAAGAAGAGACAATTTCATGTAAGAAGGCTTTATTGTAGCAAATATACATGTAGTACTTATTGTAGCAAATACACAAGAGCACATGTTGCACAATTTTTCCACACCAACAGAACTGAGGCATTTGTCATACTGTGGGACCGACATTTGTATCCCTGTGGCGTACAACTCAGCCCCTTGGCATAAGTACCAGGTTTGACAGCCAACGGCAACTCTGCGTCACTCTGGTAAGCATGCTGAACGGACAGGAATTTCTTGAGGTGTAAGAAAAACTGGAAATTACTGGGTGGCGAGAGCTGGTCTGCAGGGTTCAACTTAGTGAAACATACAAGTATGCTGTATGATGAACATTTGTAGGCCTAATAGTTGTTGTTTTTCACAAAACTGTTTTCTTTTTGTTGACGTCCGAAGGAAACGGGATTTTTTGCCATTATCAAAATTTCAGAGGTTTTGTTGAAAATTAAAATTCTACCTTATTTTTAAGGAACTCGCTATTTTCAAATAAAATTTATAGAAAATATTTGATATACAACTTTTCTTTATTTCACTCAAAATTGGGCGAAAATACATTTTTTAAATCCCGCATTCTTATATAAATATATAATTTTAAAGAACATTTTTTTATTCGTAAACTAGTGTTGCACAAACGTGACACAGTATTTCTCGTGCAATTTGAAGTGGCTCTATAAAATTATAATGAATATGTTACGTCTGAAAGGGTGAAAACCAGAACGCTATAAGTGACATTTTACATATTATGAGAAATCTGTTTATTTAAGTCAATATCACGTAAAATCGTGGTGCTTTGTTTCATCGTTAAAACTATGGCATTTCAATTGTTAATTAAAACCAGTTAAATACATCTTAAAATGAACACTTTCTTCTCAGAATTTGTAAAACGTCACTTATACCGTTTTGGTTTTCACCCATTCATATTATGTAAGGCTTACCTCAATAAACAGCATGATTCAAAAATACTTTTCAGTTCGAGCTCGGCTCCCGTCCGGGTAAGACCTTTTTTTATTATTATTATTATTATTATTATTATTATTATTATTATTATTATTATTTTATTTTTGGTAGACATTACATTGTTCAGTTTACATTTTAACTGTGCAAATGATTGATGGTCTTAACCTATCTTAAACTAACTTACACTAACTTAAAATTATACATTACAATTATATAAAACAATATACTGGGAGAGGAAGCAGGAAGCACCTCAGATTAGTATTATTCCAAGTTTGCGAATATTTTATAAAATGAATGGAGGGGATATCTATTGTTAATTATCGTTTGATAATTGGGGGCTTTACCTAGTTTATAGAAGGATGTTGCTTGAATTAGGGGAAGGTTAGTGTAAAAGTTGTGTGCGAAATAAGCTATTTGGTTTTTTACTGTGTTTATATTTAAATCATTGTGTAAATGATTGTTGCTAATGTACCATGGTGCTTTTGTAATTAATCTTAAAAATTTATTTTGGATAACTTGTATTTTTTTTTAGGTTGGAATTAGCAGCATTGGTCCAGATGGGACAAGCATAGAGTAATGTCGGCCGGATTATTGCTTTGAAGAGTAATAGAGCATTGGATTTGGAGAGTTGACTGTGTTTATTCAGTAAGGGTCGGAGTTGAATTAGTTTAGTTTTGGCTTGCTGAGTTTTTACCTCTGTAAGTTGCTTCCAGTTGAGTCGGGTATCGAAGTTTAAGCCTAAATATTTAATTGTTTTATTAATTGGTGTCCAATTGATGATGTCGATATTTATGAATAATGGAAGAGGGTGTGTAAAAGGTTTTAATGTGAATATTTTTGCTACAGATTTTGTTGGGTTCAACTTTATTTTCCAGACATTAGCCCAATTTGCTAGTAAATGTAGGTGATTCTGAAGCTGTGCTTGAAGAGTTGTTAAAGAGTTCCCTGAGATATACAGTGCAGTGTCATCGGCAAATTGAGTGGTGTTTATATGTGCTGAAGTAGGAATATCTGCTGTGTATAAATTGAACAACGTGGGGGAAAGTGGTGAACCTTGGGGAACCCCAGCAGAAATTTTCCTTGGGTTGGAACAGTGGCCTTCGACTGAAACTGAAAATTTTATATTTGTTATATAGCTAAGGATAACAATTACTAGATATTTAGGTGTACGTATTGAAATTAATTTAAAATAGAGAGCTGGATGCCATATTCTGTCAAACGCTTGCGAAATGTTTACGAATGCAGCAATGGTATGATGTCCCTTTTTAAAATGCAGTGTGAATGTGTTCTGTAAGCCTTAGTAGTTGATGGGTGGTAGAGTATTGTGACGAATCCAAACTGGTGCTGTGGTATGCTGTTTGTTTTCTTGATATGTTTGTTCAATCTGATGAGTATTAATTTCTCTAAGATTTTTATACTTGTAGGTAGCAGGCTAATAGGTCTGTAATTCTCGGCTTTTGAGTGATTCTTGCTTGGTTTTGCTATTGGGTGAATGAGTACAGTAAATATCTGCAACGCTGAAGCGAAAATTGGCGATTTTCCCAAAGAGAACTCGTGTTGTGAGTTTTGGCTACCAAAAAGTGGATATTTCTTGCAGCTATATGAAGTAAATTATTTCCTCTAACACGTAAGGCAGTCAGAGCCCACGTTTTTTGGGTCCCTGATATCGAGATATTGATTCACGGCAAGTCGTCTCTCTGTCTGTCCGTCCACAACACCGTTAAGCAGTTTTGACGATATTCTCTAGCAATGACATTCCCCGGTCGATCTGTCCGAACTCGAGGTCCTGCTAATTTGAAAAGGATATGTTGATTTTGAAAGGATATGGATAATACATTTCAAGACGAATGGAGTAAAGTACGCGAATAAAAAATGCGCACGTCCTATTTTCGTTGAAATCTCTGAATTCACGAAAATTGCATAATTTTCGACGCCTACAACTACAAAATTGAATTTTTCAATGAAATTATTTTTTTTAAATTGGATGTTTAAAGTCATGTATATATATATATATATATATATATATATATATATATATATATATATATATATATATATACATGTTTGACTAGTTTTCGCATATTTTTGCGTGAAATAGATACTGTTAAAGAAAAACGTAAACTGTTGCAATATTTTCTCGAATAGAGCAAAGTAGGTTTATAAAAATGGTGAAAATCCCATTATCGTTGAACAATGTATTTAAAAAAATAATCATTTTCAAAATTTACATTTTTTCGGCGCGTTCCTATAATTGTGATATTGAAACAGGATATTTTTTCTTAATAAAATATTTTCCTCGAATTCAAATCATTAAATAATGAATTGTAAAATTATTTGAAAATGGGAGTTAATATCGGGTAACTTTTTTTACCACCACAATTAATGCGAGCAAGTATGTGCTGCTTTAACACCACTGTAGTTATCAAAATTAATTAAAATTCTTCTTTTTCTTCTTCTTCTTCTTCTTCTTCTTCTTCTTCTTCTTCTTCTTCTTCTTCTTCTTCTTCTCTTCCCTCAAGCATTAGACCGGTTGGTCCGTTGCGCCTCCTTGATCTAACCATCTTCTCCTGGGTCTACCAACGCTTCTTCTTCCTTTAGGGATGTACTGAAGCACTTGCTTTGGAATAGGTCGTCTTCCATTATTTCCAGGTGTTTTTTCCATTGTTCTCTGTATTCCTTAATTTTTTCATTTAAGTTGTAAATTCCTATATTTTTCCGGATGGTCTCGTTTTTTAATCTGTCCATTCTTGTTACTCCCAGGACTGATCTTAAAAATCTCATCTCGGCTGCTTGAAGTCTACTGTGTGTTCTGGAGTTCATAGTCCAGTTTTCGCTTCCGTAAAGTCCGTAAGGCACTGCCATAACTTTATAAAACTTTAGCATTGTGTCTTTACGGACCTTTCCTTTGAGAGCTCTTTTGATGGTGCCACACATCAAATTGAATTTTTCTATCTTCCTTACAATATCAACTTCGCAGAGATATGATACGTCACATCCTAGAAATCTAAAGGTATTAACCTGTTCAATAGTTTTGTTTTCTAATATGAATTTAAATCTTAAAAGTTGTGAGCCTTGGAATGCCATGGATTTGGTTTTATTTGTAGATATACTTAAATTATATTGCTTTGTTATTTTATATAGTTTATATTGTGCCCTTTGCAGATTATCTTCTTTATCTGCAATTATTAAAATTCTGTATTCAATTATTTTCTCCTTTGTAAGAGAACTTACGGTGCTTAACACAGCGAACATTCCATTTTTCTCATGACGGGTTCTAAAAACGGGGAACTTAGCGATCCACCTATTGGCGTGCCTTCTATTTGTGCATAAATTATCACACGTATATTCAATATCCGACATTAAACATCGAACGAAAGTGATAATTTCCTGTTTAGGTATAGGCATATTCCCACGTCTATGAAGAGCTTCAGACAAGCACTCAATAATACTGAGGTGCGGAATACTTCCAATGACATTCCAATGACCATTCCAATGACATGACATGAGGTGCGGAGCATTCCAATGACATCCAAGGGCAAAATATGATTATAATGTCATTCAATTGGGACACTAATTCCCTCCTGTTCAGGACAACATATTGTGAATTCCAATCAAGCAAAGGTTTAAGAATTGTTTTTAAGAATGTACATACCTCATACTGAGGGGTACCTATACTGGATATCACTGGCCTTATTGGTATGAATCTTTATGAATCTTAATCAAGCCTTTTATGAATCTTAACGAAGCCAAGGCTAGTTAAGATAATGGAACTTAAAGGCTTGTATACCCTACATGAATAATGAGAATATCGTGTATAAGATCGCTTGTCTGGACTGTGATGAACACTATGTGGCACAAACTAAAAGAAAGCTGGGTACTAGGGCGAAAGAGCGCTTGAGGAATGTTACAGAGCCGTCTAACAGGCAATACGGTAACGGGACATGGAATTAATACTGGGCATAAAATGGATTTTTAACATGTTAAATTTGTTGGTATTGAAACCAAAAGATTTCCTTGGATAGTTTCCGAAATATTACACATAAAGCTGTTTAGGACTATGAACTCCATGGTGGAAAGTAACTATGTCACAGTACGAGTGTATGACCGATGATAGAACGCCTATGCCAGTAACTTGGATAAAATTAAACAAAAATGTAATTAGTGATCATTCATCTTCCATCTCTATTTGTATCTTCTTAACCCTCTATTCCCCTCTTCTCTCCCTCCCATCACGTCTTCGTCCATCGTGGCCTACCTTCGCAATCTCTTCAGTCTGCCGGCGTCCACACCATGGACGCGTGCTAATAGTTAGTACACAAAACATTCTGTCATGGCTTCAGATCTATGTTGGATGTACTCATTTGTTGATGCTTCCTGACTTCTGAGATAATTGATCTTGGCTGTACGGGTGGTCTGCGCAAACCCGCCCTGAGGAAGACCATGATAAGATGGTCGAAACGTCGGTAACACAGCATTCGACGCGGCATCACCCGGTCTGCCAAGATTATTCACATGACTCCGGCAGCGGAAACCTACGACTTGACTTCTGAGATGTTTCTTTAATGTAAATTGTGTAGTTTATTATTTATGCATATTATGACATAACATTAGTTGTCTGGGTCTTACGTCAATATGAGTGGCTTTCATATGTGAACTGATGTAATATACCTGATCTTGTGCCTTCTGCTTGTCTAACATTGTAATGAGTGTCAATGTAAAAAATATTTTATTTTATTTTACCCGTCATGTTTTATATTTTTATTTTTTTTGCAGTTTTTACCTGAGATGAAGAAGCTGTGTTGGTACGAGCCGCCAAATTAATTCAAATTTGGCGCCAAGTTTCGAAGCTCTTTGAAGCAATTCAATCAGCTTCGCAATTCAGCTCAGTTTCGCCCCTTTTGAAGGCATTTTAAATGATACATTTCAAACTTCCCGCCTCGGGGATTAAGATAGCGAGAGCGCGCGCGAGAGAGAGATCACAAGAGGGGGACCACGAGAGAGAGCGAGAGAGAAAATGCGGGAGAGAGCGAGATAGCGTGAAAGAGAGCGAGAGAGAAAGAGAGAGAGAGACCGCGAGAGAGATAGCGAGAGAGGAAACGAGCGAGAGAGCGAGCCAGAGAGAGTGAGAGAAAGAGGGAACGAGAGAGAGCGCGAGAGAGCGCGCAAGAGAGTGAGAGAGAGGAGGGAAGAGAGGGGAGATGGGAGGGGGAAGAGAGAGGGGAAAAGAGGGAGGGGGCGAGAGAGGAAGGGGGCGAGAGAGACATGGGGAAAGAGAGGAGGAGAGAGGGTGGGGAGAGGGGGGAAGAGGGAGAGAAAGGGAAGAGGGGGAGAGGGAGAGGCGGGAGATAGGGGGGAGAAGGGGAGAGAGGGGGAGAGGGAGAGGAAGAAATGAGTTTGGGACTCGACTATTCCATGATTTGACTGCCACATTTGGGGTCGGAGGCGAGGGTCAGTGGGGAAGCGGGTAGGTGAGGAAGGCGGGATGAGTGTCATCATAGTGCTAGTAGGAATCGGGTAATTTTCCGTAGCTCTTTGTCGTGTTATATTCCCATTCCTCGCACTTGGCGTTCAGATCACCCGCCATAACCGTGCGAGGTGCTAGGGAGAACTCTTCTATGAGAAGACGATTTGGTTATTCTGAAACCAGTGCAACTTCGCCTTCCGTCGTGTTTACCACAATGGCTGCCGCTTCAAGCCTCGCGAGGCGAGGTAAAGCTGCCGGGCGATGGGGCAACGAGCGACGTACGGCATTACGGTCGGTGCGGTAGCCATGTCATTGAGCTCCAGGTCGTCGGCGCTTATGAGTTTTGTTTTCTGCAATACAAGAACATCGATGTGATGTCTATTGCAGAATAGCTCGATATCGCGTCGATCACGCGGGTCAGTGTGACCGCAACGGCCGTTGACGTTCCAGGCAGCTCCCGCAAGAGGTCGGGTCTGGTGTTTCCCTGTGTTCGGTGATCAACTATTGCGGGCTGTCAAGAGCACAGAGAGTTTGTGAAAGTGCAGTGAGATTTGTGACCCGTTGTTTCAGCTCAGAGACCTCCTTACGGAGTTGCTCCGTCTCCGACTTAGCAACAGGTGTGATGTGTGAAGGCGCCTTAGGCACGGCGGCGTCCGGTCGAGCAGCTCTCTCGTGAATGCCCTTTCGGACATTGGATGTCGTCGCCACCTTTGCCGTTGTTTCCGCAGCGTGTTGTGGTGAGTGCGTCGCTTTCGCGAAGATAGTGCTCTTATCTACCTTGCGTGCGGGCTTTTTTTGTGGCTTCGGCTTAGCATCCTTGCTCTGCTTCGGCTTAACTCCCTTGCTCTTAGTTGCGAAGGACTTGTAGGCCTTGCATCCGGCGGTGCAGTGGTTGGTGGAGTGGTTAATTCCGCAGTTGCAGCAGACAGCAGGTTTGGGGTTGTTTGCTGCAATCCTTAGTCAGATGGCCCTCGCCACAGTGAATGCTGCGTGCGCTGATGTGACAATAGGCACGTGTGTGCGACCAGCGGCAGCACCTTCTACAAAAATGAGCGCTATCTGTTCGTTTCGCGACCTCGATGCGCGCCCGGCACAGATCGCCTTCAAGGCAAACAGCCGCTTGCAGTCGTCACCCGGGTTGAGGTTAACGAAGTATGCACCTAACGGTACTAATTTCCCGTTTCGGCGCCTCTTCAGTTGGTGTACTGCAGGCCTGGGTTCGAGGCCCCGCTCCTGCACGCGCGTGCGTGAAGTGCGACGTTTGCAGTTTCTTCAGCGCTGCCGCGACCTTCACACGGTCTGCGGCGTTCCGCGCTCGAAGAGAAAAGAATTCTCCGCAGTGCGTTCCTGTGTCCGGGTGCTCTCAGCCCTGCGTTGCAGTTCTGAACCAGCGGCGAAAGCCGCCGTAGGAAGGCACCGAGGCACTCGCGACCCTGATGCGCGGAACGCGCCTTCGGAAGCCTTCGTAGGCTCCGAAACGGTCGCAGGCTGCAAGGCCGGCGCAGGCAGCGGCAGGGAAGCAGAGGCGGCGATTCCATCCCTGCACTAGGGCAAGGGCGGAAGAGGTGACATGGCGTTGAGAGGCGCGAGGTCAACCGCGAGGGCCTCCGCGTCGCCGTTTCCGGCTAGCGGGGCCGCGACGGCGTGAGGTGGAAGGTGTGAGGTCGACCGTCGGCGTCTCGCCTGAAAGGCGGCGCTTCTCGCCTTTCCCGGAAGTGACGGCGTCGGCGTGCAGTGGCTTTGAGCAAGGTGGGCGGGAGTAAAACTCCCAAAGCCCATCTTGGCGGCGGCTTTGCTGAGCTTGTTCAGCAGGCGTCAGGGATGCGGCGAAGAGCGCGACCAGATAGGTCTTCCTCGTCGACCTGCATCAAGGCCTTAAGGGCGTCAGCATTGCGCGAGTTTTGGCTCTTTTTGCCCCATTTGTTGGCACCTAAAGGGGCCGTTTGAATAGGAGAGAAATCCTGCTGGTTTATGACGCCCGGGATTTCTTCCGGCATCATGTTGGCCGAAGCAGTGGTGGATGCAACCGCAGCGGTGGTGTCGGCGATCGAAACCGAAGCACCGTTGGTAGAAAATGCCAAGGCGCGGTCCGAGAGCTTGCAAGCACGATCCCGATGAACGCCGTGGCCGTTCTCCATTACTGAAAATGGGAACGGCACTTTCCTCTTTCGGGAAAGAAGTAACTGCTCTAAAAAGAGCAAGTATGCAAAGTCCAAAAAGGACTTGAAGTGTTTAGTTCTTAAAATTGTTTTTGCTCGAGCCCTAAAAAGGGCTGATGAATACGAAATTTTCAAAGTACCGGAAGCGAAGTTGGAAAATTTTCTAAGTCCAGGGAGGGACTGATGAAATCATCTTCAAGTCCAAAAAATAATTTTGAACTTAGAAAATATTCAGCTCCCGGGAGAAGATATTGGAAATATTTCAATGTCCGAAAACGAATTTTCGAACTTAGAAAATATTCAGCGCGGGGTAGAGGCGGCAGAACCAGCAGACAGCGGCCTAGGAGCTCCGGTGTTTACTGGTCAGCGTCAGCAACAGTCAGCAGTCAGAATGAACTTGCAACGAAGCTACATTTATAGCTCAGTTCAAGTTCCATTGTTTACACAGAACGGCCTAGAGCAGAAACAATGGTCTAGCAAGAATCTATCCAGTAGTTGGGATTCGTGTCCGTGAGTACCTCTAACCTTTGTTTTTTTGGTATACTAATTTCATTCTGTCAATCTCCTATCGCCTGACCCGGAAACATTCGTACGACAAGAAATCTCATTCTGCGCTGATTACGAAAATATCTACGAGTATTATGGCGTTCGTTGACAAGAACAACACAATGCTTAACCATGTTTGTTTTTACCACGATTCGTGAATGCAACGAAGTAGCACGAACAGTGACGCTTCTGCTAAGGAAATACACTTCACAAACGATTTTGATAATGAAAACGTATTCTCAATCTGGGGTTGCCTGTTATTAATATGCGACTTTTCGACCATTAGAAGGACGAACGTATTGTGAGTAGTCTTATTTACAAATTAAAAATGAAAGAAATTCACAGTAAAGGAATAAAAATATTAATTTTTAATTGAATTCTACGGTAGATGATACACTAAGGATAATATCTAGTACGTTCAACAAATCTAGACGTTCCCGTGCCCTCTATTAGTCACGCATTCACGTAACTTTTATTTAGTTCATAATTCTGCTAATAGGTAGCAGTGTTTCTTGAAAATTTTATCAGTCGTGAAAACATTAATATTGAATCTTGAACAATAAAATATTTTGTTGACCCCAGAAGATTGAAAATGTCTCTAAAATTCACCACCATATATATGAACATTTTAAGCACAAAAATACAATACTAATTTGTCAGAAATTATTTGAGTTATTATTTTATTTAATTTTACTTTCAATTTTTGAATTATTCAGTTTATTTTCACCAGAGGACCACACAATGTTTTGCAACTTGGTTCAAATGAGACTCTGGGGAATGTTTTCCTTTCCAATTTCCTTGATCTGAACAAATTGTGAAAATTTCAAATTGTGGAAATCATAAGGATTAAGTGCTTAATGACAAAGAATTCTAAAATTTTTACAAGTCATTTGTGGTGTAAAGATGAGTAATTTACTACCTTAAATTGGCTGTATCAAGTTTAATCAGTAAGTTTTAGGGCATTGCAATAAAAGACTCATTAAGCAAATTTAATGAGTTACAATAAAAAAGTTCACAAGTACATACAAATAAATTCTTCAGAAATATAGTTTTATCAACTTACCAGTATAATAATATATAGCAACTTTTAATGATAATTTAGAAATTGTTGTATTAACCATACTTTAATTTTCTCTAGGGACAATAAAAATTATCTCCCATTATGTCATACAACTCTTGTTATGTCATAGAACTTTTTACAGTTCTCCAAAATTGTTGTATTTATATAGAGATGTGATGCCAGTTAATTACATATTTTAGAGAAGGATAAAATGAAACTGCAACCTAACCCGGATTTTGATTAGGGATGGGTGTTAGGTGTAGTGTCTTGCCGAATTAATGTTTTCTTTTAAAGTTTTTTAATTTTTCATTTATGCTGAATTTAAACTAAAATACACTTTTAAAATTATTATTTCCTCCTCCTTCCTTCTTGCCAGTATTTTACAGCTCTTGCATCTGTCTCTTGCATCCCAGTCTCCATACCCCTCTATCATTCCATTCATTCTCTTCTAGACCTCTTCTTTGGATATCTAAGAAAACATCATTCTGCCATTGCTCTCTGGCTCTACTTTTTCTTCTGTCTAATGGAAACCACTCACAAATCTTTCTGGGCCATCTCCCACAAACAAGAATCTTCACAGGATTTGTGTTTCCTATTCATTTGTATTTATTAAATTGTTATTTAAACTTCAAAAATTTATATACTCAGAAAAAATTTACACATATTTATTTATATATCAATAATTTGTTTACAGTTCTGTATTAATAATTTTATTACTAATAAATTATTACAAGTGCATCTGAGAAGGGCCATGAATCCCCTCCCTACATCAGTTCATCTCTGAACCGAAAATAAATCATGTTTTAGTACATAAGACTGATGTTACAGCAGTATCTCAGACTGGGAGGTCCTAGAGTTCAAATACCAACGTTGGCAGGATTTTCTACACTACAAAGTACACTGCAAAGTTGAATGCAGCCGCTGAAGGAGAATTTTAGCAGCCAGCTGCTCTGATCCATGGTTTCTCAACACCAAGCAAATGCAAAAGCAGTTTCCTAACTACAGGACACAAACTGTGTGTGATCTTTCCTTCCTCTTTCAAGTCCTAGTCACACCCCTTACTTATGTACACTCAGATGCTCTTCACTACCATACTTGTCAGGATACCAGTTGGGTGTAAGACCCCAGCAAAGGAAGATCACCACCACCTCCCATGATAAAGCATACACTACACTCATTGGACTAATGGCATCAGCACTGGATGTGCCTGGAATCACTAAATCAATCAATCGTATAAGTATGTAGCAGAAAATTTCTATTCAAATTTGGCAACTACGTCTATCACTTGAGAAACCTGCATTAAGTTCCATTGTTATTATCAAGACTATGCTGCAAACTATTATCAATGAGCACCGCAAACAATAGAGTTTTTATTGGGAAAGTAATTTTCAATAAATAACTAGGAACAGACGTAAATACTGACAATATTGTAGAAATAAAAATTGTAGCTTCAGAAAATATCATCTTTTGGACCCAGTATATTTTTTCCAATGCATGTTACTTCATTTTTCTCATTATAAGTATCAATGAACAAAGGTGGTGTATAAAATAAGATTTTTTCATTCAAAGAAGCTATTTTGGAACTCAAAATCAATAGTAAAGAATTTTTTTCTCTTGAAGCAAATTGGTTCATGTTAGCTCAAGGTAAACTTCTTTAGTAATGGTATTTTGTTCCTCTTTCTTTGACAGGACGAGGGGTCAGTATTAGATGAATCAATGCTTGTATTACTTCATGTTATCTTTTATTACATCTAAAGGTCTCCATTACATATGTGAAAGAATTCATTTGAGAATCAAGAAAATTAATTTTCCTTAATTTTTTGCAGTTTGTTAAAAGAAACATTAAGTTGCTAAAAACACTTCATTTTCAAGCACATCATCATCATCATCATCATCATCATCATTGTCGTCGTTATCGTCATACCGTACTGCAGGATGAACGGCTTGTGATCCGTTCTAAGTTAAGCAGAAGCCCAAAAAAGGAAATTGTTAATATTCCACATATTCCTGAGTGAATCATTTCTTTCTCAATTGTACCTTCCTATTCTCTCTGCCCCAGTGATTTGTGTTCTAGAGCAATTTTAGGAAAATTCCTTGTTTAATTTTATTTTTTTATTTTTTTTTTCTTTCTTTTTTTTTCTTTTCTTTTTTCTTTTTTCCCCGCGAATAGGCCAACTAGGACCACGCGTTCATACATCCTGCATTTACCATGGCTCAGTATCATATATCACGGTAGCAGGTGCATGTAACTTCAATTGGGGGTTTAATTTTTTTATTAAAAAATATCCAATAAAGTTTTGAACTCTCGTTTGAAAGCCCACTATATGCTGATTACATTATTGGAAATATGTGAAATATGTTGTGACATGAGCGATACATTTTTTACAGTAATTTTAAGAAAAATATTAACATCTGTTATATTATTTAATTGTAATAGATTTCTGATTTATTTATTTCTTGGGCGTTTTAACAGTTTTTTGAAAAAGTTCCCCACTAGGGTCAGCTTCTTGACAGTTGTTAATCCTGAAGTAATTATCCAAAATTTTCTTGTAAAATCACATTTAATGGACAAATTTCTCCATTCATTTGTATTTTGTTTATGTTTGTATTGTTATTTGTTTTGTTTGTATTGTTTTTAAGAAGGGCTTCTATGTCCCAGCGTAGATAGCAAATGATTTTATCTTTGGTGATGGAGCTTGAGTACCCACATGATCTCGAGAGCTAAGCCAGCGGAAGTGTAACTACTCATCAGGCCTATCTTGCCAGACAGGTTGAAGGGTAAGAAGGGTAAGACCTTAAAGGCAGCTTCAAGAAAAGAAGATGTAGAAGAGGAACTCCAGACAGGGAGATAGACCTTGAAGGTGTGGAGAAAGCAATAACTCTAGGACATAAACATCCAAAATAATCTCCCCTTCCTCAAGACAGAAGGTCTGCGGAAAGGTCTGGTAACCCACCCACGTAAAAATTAATTTACCAGCAGTGTCCAGAACAATAGCCTCAGAATGAAAACTATGACAACTAAAGCAAGGAAAATGGGAGTATGTAAACACATATAGAAATATTTTAATATATTGCTATTTGGAATGTAAGAGGTATATTGGGAAAAGAAAGTGAACTGGCTAAAATTTTTGAAAAGATGAATGTCAATCTAGCTCAATTTTTATTAGTTTATTTTGTATGCAATTTTTATAGTGGAGTAGACCAGCCAGAGAGAGCAGCAAAAGGAGTGGCCATATTTGTAGGCAGAAAATGAGAATCAAGAGTAAAGGAAGTTCAATATGTAAATGATCAGATAATTATACTAAAATTAAAACACTAAAGAGAGCATTGAATTGTAATGGGAGTTTGTTCTCCAGTGGAAGAAAAGAGGGAAGAAACAGAGAAATTCTACAGAACTATACAGATACTATTAGAGAGGTACAATTCAAGATGTGAAGTCTGTGTAGGGGATCTAAATGCAAGAGTAGGAAATGAGAGTACACCAAAGACTGTAAGAAAGTGGAGACAAAGTGAAAAAAAATTGCAATGGAGACAAATTGAGAGAATTTGCAGCTTTCAATGAAACATACATTGCAAACACTTTAAAAAAGTAGAAAGATATTTATAAATAAATATATTTGATCAGCTCGGGGTAGATCCATAACTGATTATATAATTGGAAACAGAATATTAAAATTAATTGAAGACAACGGTTTAAAGAAGTTGTGATATATACTCTGATCACTTTTTAGTAATGTCCCATATAATTTATTAACAAGATAGTTATATTAACAAGAAAGATTTCAAGATTCACTGAGAATGATAAAGAAGAAATGTACAAAGTATACCTTTTTGAAGACAAGAGTGAGAGAAACCTATGCCTAAATAGAATAACTAAACATCTTCAAAACCTTATCACAGAGGAGGAAATAGAAATAGAATGGCAAAATATACAACAAATAATAAAGGAATCTGCAGATGAAGTAGCAGGACAGAAAAAGAAATTTTAGAAAAGAAAAGGTTTTAAAATCTGAAATGATGAAATTTAAAAAAAGTGTTAAGCACAAACAGGAGAGCATAAAAAACCTTGTCAACCCTATTGAAAATAACAAGGAAGAATACAAAAAAGCTAGGAACAAAGTACAGACATTTATTAGAAATGCTCATGTGGATTCATGAGAAAGATTTATTGAAAGAATAGAACATGAATATACAGAAGACAAACATTAGTCTACAAAGTAATGAAAACATTGAATAGTACTGAAAGAGAAAATTTAAAAAAATGCAATGAAAAAGGAAAAAATAGGTGAAACAGTGTAAAAACTTACAGTATGATGAAAAATGTGAAATAATAAAAATAAATGCAAATGATCTAACAATAGATGAACTACAAGAAGCACTTAAAAAATGTAAAAATTGAAAAGCACTCGATAAGAATGACATGAATACAGCAACTACTAAAATACACTGGAATGTTGTTTTATCTTTATCTGTTTTGTTTCTTTAATATGTGATGGAGAAATAAACAAACTCTAAAGAATGGCAGAAAGCAAAAGTAATCTCATTTTATAAAAAAGGTGCTGTTAATTTCATTCTTCTGAAGTACATGTATTGTGTTGAGTCTTTGGTTCAAGGGCTCATTGTTCAATGATGACACCATAGGTAGAGTGCAAGTTCTTAAGTTCAGTGTTTTACATGTCTTTCTAATTTCAGTGTGTATCATGTACACACACATGTGGTTTAATCATTAAATAATGTTTATAGTGTTTTCCACTTGAATTATTCACTAGCATGCCATTTCCTCTAACAAAAGGTAACCAAGGAGCCCCAGACCATTACAGAGAAATAAGTCTATTGGATATAACATACAAGATCTATGTGAGAATCATAAATGAAAGTCTCAAAATAATTGCAGACCATCTTATATCAGAAGAACAAATGGGGTTTCAGAAAGGCAGATCAACTGCAGATGCCATATAAACATTAAAAAAAAATAATAGAAGAACGCAACTGTGAAACACACATAACATTTGTGGACATAGTAAAAGCTTTTGATAATGGTAATAGAAGCCTGCTTTGAAAGAGGGTATCCAACTCACTTGATAGAGAATGATAAAAGGTCTGTATGAAACAATGAGCCTTAAACTGGTCATAAAAAGAAAAACAGAAGAGATTCCCACCAGCAAAGATTTAAGACAGGGCATAAGGATCTATGTTAGAAAAACAGTTTTAAACTCCATTTTATATGTAGATGACTAAGTGATAAAATGAAGATAAAATGCAGATGGCAGCATATAAATTAAATCAAACTGAAGTGAGAACGAAGATTGTGATGGATGGAAAAATTATTGAACCGGTAAAATATTTTAAGTACCTAGGTTGCCACATCTCGTTCGAAAGAGTGAGATATTTAGATAAAAGACTTAATATATTTAGAAACATGTGGCATATTACACACAGATATCTAAAAATAAAACAAGGAAATAATAATAAAATTCTTCAACACTGTGGCTGTGTCAATTATTGCATAGAGATGAGGCAAGAGTGACATCAATAAAAGATAACTCTAAAATCCAGGCAGCAGAAATTACATTCTTGAGAAGCACTCTTAGTTATAAGATCTTAGTTAAGAAGAAAAATACAGAGATAAGAAATAAACTGGGGGTAGAACTACTGCTGGAGAAATTGGAAAGAAACCAGAAAAAAGGTATGAACATGTAAGAAGAATGCTCGATAGCAGACTACCAGCACCCGCAGCGGACTACAGATGCAGAGAAAGAAGAGATGTTGGAAGGTTCAGAAAGAAGTGGACACTGGAACAGGTTATAGAACCTTGAAGAAGAAGAAGAAGAAGAAGAAGCTTCTATAACAGTAAGCTTCTTTTGTTTCATAGGTACATAATTTGAAAGTATTGAAGAACTTTTGAGTGAAACTGCCTTGCCTCCCTTTATAAGGGGTTTAACTACTGTGAGGTCAAAGTTGTAGTTTACTTTCCTCTTTTGTCTTGTAACTAATGTTATAACTCGTTAGTCCAAGGTAAGGATATTTGAAGAATCATCCTTTTAGTGACAGAATGAAATGCCATTGAGAAGAAGGATTTATCATATCTACAACAGCTTTCTTCCTGTCATAAGCCACAAAGATTTCATCATTTTTCTATTTCTTTCACAATTAAAGTGTCTGCAATAGTGAATGTATTTATGGAAATAAATGAAATAAATATACTTATTAAAGTAATGGGGAAGGTAGTACAGAATGAGACAAAGTACGCTGTGGTCCACCATGAAATTTCATGCATAACTAAGACAACCTACACATACTAATTCCATGCAATGTAGCCAGGTGCAGATTCAGGGGAAAGAAATAAGAAAAATTTCCCCTCCCAAAATTTTTCAGTTACTATTAATTTTAACTTGTCACAAAACTTTCAAGCAAAAATATTTTCGTTTAAATATTAAAATGAATAAAATTGTATCACAACATGAGCTGTGTTTAGTTTGCGTCATTCAACATAATCTGTTGAATGCACCAACATATGCAACCAAAACATTTTGAATAAACAAATTTCCCCTCCCAAACTTTGTCTCTGGATCCAACCCTGATGTAACCAACATAATTGCACTACTGAATCTAGTATGGGTACAAGAAGGTATGTTATGCTACTGTCTGTCTTGTTTGACATCAAAAGGTATTTTTGTAACATTTTCTTAATCAAATTAGACAAGGTGAATCTACAAACTTATTTTTCAATTTGTATTGTAGTTGAAAGTAACTATTTTAGTTAAAAAAACACAGTTGCTTTGGTTTAAGGTTATTATATTTTTAGTGGAGGGAGAATACATATTAAGATGTTCAAAGTACACACTCGGTCTTGTAGAGGAACACAGTGGGCTAAATACCGGCAGGGGGTATTAATATTTTTGCCGCCTGTAGGCACATCAAATTTGCCGCCCCTTTTTAAAATTAATGTTACATTTCAAATTGTAACGTTTCAGTAACAATTCCTCATTAATTTGAACGTTTTAACTTTAAAAGTAACATTACATTTTGCACATTGTTTTCATAAATTAAATAATTTTTTGGATTAGCTAATTTTGGATATAAACTGTATCTTCATAGCAAGTGACGTTCAACATTATTAACGTTTCAACACTGAAACATTTACATTAAAAGGAAACTAAAACATGACAACTAGAATTGCAACATTTTCTTTCGTCAACGGGCCTTACTTTCAGATATATACTTCTGAAATCACAAGGTATACTCTAATAAAGTAGACAAATAAATAGCTTGTATTAAATATAAATATGATAAATTTTTATTTACAACAACTGAACGATTAGAATATTACGACGTTGTAACAGTTTTTATAATTTTTGATTTACCATTATAAACAAGGAATATAACATTTAAGTTTTTGGGTGGGTTTTTTATACAGTTGAAATAACGTTTTATTAATTATAGCTAATTTGTCTATTGATGTAAAATTTTGTGACGTGCCTTTTGGTGAGCAAATTCATCAATATAGTATAATCTAAAACGCTGAGATAACTGTCTTCCGATACACAATAACGCTAAGGAGTTCAGTCGATACTCTTACGATTTTGCAGTTGTTTGTTCGACGCATTCAAGCGGTCTAAAATGCAGGTCATAATAGCAGTTTCAAGTCGATTTAAAGCAACAATAAGATCTTTAGCTTCTGCACGCGTTGACGGTTTTTGCGTAGAATCATCAGATATAATTTGAAGGGCATCTAAAACATTTTGTCAACGATGTTCTAGAGCCTGACATGCATCATCAATCGCGCTGACCAGCGCGTAATTGAAAGACACTGGATCCTTCATTACTAAATTTTGAAGTATGCCACACCTTGATGTAGATGCACTAAAGAAATTATATAACTTTTGTAGAAGTAGAAAATAAGTACTTGCTTCAGTGCATGATTGCTTCAGTGCATGATATATACTCTTTGGATTCAGCTGCATTTGTACCAACTAAATTTAAAGAATGAGCAGAACGGGATGAATTCAATTAGAGCATTTACATCTTTCATACGGGCTTGAAGACCTGTGTAAAGACCGAACATATTTGACGCGTCGTCGTAGGACTGACCACGACAATTATTAATGTCCGGTTCGTTAATCTCCATAAAATTACATACAGCGTCGAACATCTCCTTTGATTTATGGCCTGTGTTTGGAAGGAATTCCAAAAATGACTCTTTTGGTGTACCATCTTTTCCCACATGTCTAATAACTATAGCGAGTTGATCCACGTGTGTTATGTCTGGTGTAGAGTCCACAATTATGGAAAAATACTTGGCACTTCGAAAGTTTCGGAGAATCTCATCTTTAACTGCTTTAGCTAATATACCTATTAGTTCTTCAACCGTTGTGGTGGATAAATACGATGTATTTCCTTTACCACAGTTACCAAATTTTTGTATGTGATCTGCTAAGAAGTGGTCATATTTCGAAATTAACTCAAGCAACATCGTGTAATTACCATTTTGATTATTTCAAAACTTTTCGAGATGTCCTCTCAAAGAGCTGCTTATTCAATAGGTTTTCAGTCCCGTCAATTTTTCAATTCGGGCGTATAGTTTCTATGACATGTAGAATTCTCATGTTCTTTCAATTTGGTATGCGCATTTTTCCAATCATTGAATCCCTCCGATGATAATTTTGTTCTTACTTCTGAATTGCTTGGAAACAATAGACAAACGCCGCAGAAAACAGTTCCATTGCTCTCAGAGTAAACAAGCCACTTGCGAGGCATTTTTTTCTTTACTGATATGCTGAATACTCAAACATATACGAAGTTAAGTAACAAACTTTGCCATCATTGTACTCTTTTCTTGATTTAGAAAAGTCCGCGTTTTTGTTTTGTTCGAAGGCATGCTTGGCAACATAATCACGTGTAGCTTCATTAATAGACCACGAAGCTGGATCGCTTTTCCAACAAAAACGATCAGTCGAAGTTATGGTTTCATCAATTTTATGTTCTTGCAGTTGTATACATTCGGTAGAAATCCTATTGAATTAAAAAACAAAATAATAAATTATTATAATAATGTATGTAATATTATAAACAAATATTCTAGAAAGATTATATATATATATATATATATATATATATATATATATATATATATATATATATATATATATATATATATATATATATATATAAGGTTTAATTAATTATACAAAAAATGCTTAAACTATTTACATCGGTTGAATCGTCGACTCATAATCAGTCGCAGTTTTTTCAATTGCTTGAGGAACCATTTCATTTTTAGCTGTTTGGAACTTCGCATTAGATTCAGTGATAACCCTGAATAAATAAGAGTCAAAATATTATATGTATTATTACATATTATATAAAATAAATAGTAATATAATTATAGTAACATATTTTATGCTAATTTATTTAAATCTATATCAAGATATAGTTCATTTTAACGAATACAACAACACGTCAAGAATATTTAATTTCTAACCATTGTACTAAACTTTTTTTGCATTTTGAGAATATTTTAGCATCTGCATTAAAATATATTAATGTTAACATTTATTTATCACAAGTTATTAGAACATGGAAAAAATATACAAGCTGAAAACTAAATATGTTATCTAATCTATATGTTTATACTAACTCAGTAATAGAATTGTCGAATGAACTGCAGCAATGATCAGTTTCACATATAGGTTTAAATAATTCATTTTTATTTTCGTCTTATCAATTTCATTTTGACATTTCTCTTCCTTTTCTTTTCGGATTTTTGCATATTGACTTCCGCTGACCTTTTTTCGATAATCACTCATTTTAAAACTTCAAAATATCATTTTTACTCAGCAGGCTCTTACAATAAACGATACACAACAATAGTAACAAAAGAAAGAAAAGGGTTATTTCCAGATCCGTCTTCTAGAACGAACTAACTCAAGAAGTAACAGATGTCGCTACTTTCTATATAGCGCAATATGAATGCATGGCGAAATCCGTCAGCGATTTCTGATTGGGTGATTCAAACTACTTACTCTAAGAATGTAATTCTTTCCAATTAATCAACCAATCAGAAGTCGTTGGCGAATTCTTTTCATGTATTCTGTAACATTGAAAATGTCTCCATTTGAAATTCAAACTTAATTTATAAATCAGAGGTTGAGGGGGCGGCTTTTGTCTCGTTTAAATCATTTTTAAAATAAAAATATGATTTATGCTCTTATAGTTTTTAGAGAACCTAAATTTGTTTTAGAAAATATCAAGAAAATTTTGCGCCTATGAAAATTTGCCGCCCTTGAAAACTTGCCGCCGTAGGCACGTGCCTACTGTGCCTATGCGTAAATCCACCTCTGAATAAAGGTTCACAGTAGGAAGTCCAACTCGCAACCAGAAATTATGAATTTTTGCTAGGAATCCTGAAAAAGAAAGTTTCTCTAAAAATCTTCTGAAAGACCAGGAAATATCTTAATATGAGAAATAACCGATTGAAATAGCACTGGTCTGCTTTATTCTCGAGTTTTCTTCAAAAGGAACAGAGTCTTGGCTTTCGGACACGGTAGCAAACCCGGAAATTTTTCGTTCAGACTACATTACGTTTAGGAGAGATCGCGGAACTAGAGGCGGTGGTGTCTTTATATGCGTGAAAAACACATTTAATATCAGATCATATTGGGTTGATAAAGAATTTGAAATGACGGGTGTAGACATTTTCTGTTCAGGAAATATCTTAGAAATTATTGCTTGTTATCGTCCACCGGGCAACAGCTATGAAATCTTAGGCGCCCTCTACGAAAGAAAAGAAAAAGAAAAACAATCGTCATGTAGTTATTTGTGGAGACTTAATCACCCAGACGCAAATTGGAAGGGGAATTGTATGCGAAGGGAAAGTACAACAACTAGTCAACCGACTTGTCTGGGACAGCGGATTAGAGCAGGTAGTAGACAGGCCGACACGGCAGGATGCGATTCTGGATATTTGCCTAATTAGACCGAAAGATTTATTCTTGTCGTGCGACATTTTAGAAGGTATAAGTGACCATAAAGACGTTTTAGTCGATTTACAGTTAAGTATTTCAAAGAAAAGTATTACCACCGGTATTCTAGTGAAGGAATACAAGAAAGCGAATGTACAAGGGTTTCAAAATTACTTAAGAGAACGATAAGGCAAGTTTCTTAGAATAGGAGGAGGAATGGAAGAAATATGGGGAGAGTTTGAAAATATTTTAGTAAATGCTGAGCAGGCTTTTGTGCCAAATAAATTGTTAAAATGTAACTGCCATCCGGAATATTATAATGCAATGATTAGGCGATTGAAAAGAAAAACCAGAGAAGCATTTAACAACAAATTATTCCAAAGCATTAAAGAAGGAAAAGAAAATGGCAGAGGAACGTCATTTGAAACATATTCTTGATGCGGAGGGCAGTAATAATTGGTCGGTATTTTTTGAATACTTTCGTAGAAGAAAAGGAAGTAAAGACGAGATTACAGTTGTTCGTGTTAATAATACGCCAATAACGGACGACAGGGAAAAAGCGCAGGCTTTTAACGCATATTTCAGCTCGGTTTCTCATGCGAAAGTCAGTTGGTTTCACTTCTACAGCCGACGTAGTTGATGAAGGAAAAAGGGTCGACGCGATAGAGATAGATTTTTCCAAAGCTTTTGATGTTGTTCCACACGATCGTCTTATAATGAAATTAATAGATTCGGGTATAGACACTAGAGTAGTAGCGTGGATAAACGAACTACTTCGGAACAGGGTACAGAAGGTCCGAATCGGAAGCTACGAGTACTTGTCTACCTCGAGAAACGTCATGTCAGGAATTCCACAAGGAAGTGTAATCGGACCACTCATGTTTATGGCCTTCGTGAATGAATTGCCGACTAATTTAGCTTCAAATGTACGACTCTGCAGATGACTACGTAATCTACAGGATTATCAACTCGGTGAAGGACGAGGATATTTTGCAGCGAAACTTAGACAAATTACACATCTGGGCAGAAACAAACGGCTGGAAATAAACAGTTCAAAGAGCAAGTCCATCACGTTTGGTAGGGGTCGAAGTTACAATGAATCTGCGTACAAACTGAACAATAATGTTCAACCTCGAGTCACGTCTTGCAAATATTTATGAATACAGCTAGACAGTTAATTGAGCTGGGAAAATCAAGTCAATTTCTTTGTAGGGAAAGCCTGGAAATCTTCACATTTTGTTATGCGGATACTGAAAAAAGAGTACAGTGAGAGCGAAAGAACTTGCATGTATGTCATTAGTGCGACCTATATTAGAATATGGCGCGGTATGTTGGGACCCATACAGAATTTTGCAGCAAAGGAATCTAGAGAAGGTCCAGCGTAGAGCATCAAAATTTACTTTCAGGGGTACCAAGAATAAAGGGGCATGGTTTTTCGTTTGTCCCCTCCACAGTAACCCTATGGAGAAGGGGAATTTATTTTCTTTAAATTATGCACATTATGCTGCTGCCTTGCGGCTTAAGCAGCTAGAGGAGGGGCTTTTTCTTACAGCTAAGTTTTACATTCTAGTCCTAACTTACTTGCTTTACTTTGGAATTACTAACTTACACTAAGATCAGTTCTGTTATACTATAATACTACATAAATTGTTGTTTTACGAGTGAGTTGTTTTACGAGATCATTTATTCTTTTTCTCTACATTCACACTAGTTTCATTTTATACAAAACCATTCATTCTTCCCATTCATTCGCACTTCACTACACTACACTTTAAGGTTTAAGAAAGCAAATATTATGAAATTCTTTGTTGAAATTATTACATTTGGCAACACTGTAGCATGTAACAATACTTCTCTTGCATGTACATTGATTCACATTGAGTATACTATTAGTTTTCAGTTAGTGGGCAGTGTTGTGAAATAATATGCTTCCAGAAAATGTAAAAATAATCCTGTCATATTTTGTTACATTTGTGGGAGTTTTGTAGCAAGAAAAAGAAGACGGAATATCACAAAAATTGCTAAAGAGGCATTCCATGCCTACTCTCAAATGAAACTAGATCTGGACTCTCAAATGGGCTCCCAAAAATGTGTGTTATGACACATTTTTTGAGAGCCAAATTTTTGTTAAGGAAATGGAGTCAAGGGAATAAAATTAGTATGCCTTTTGCTGTTCCAATGATTTGACATCAGCCTCAAATCATGTAGATGATTGTTATTTTGTGTATGTGACATTGCAGTTTACAATTCAAAAATCTTGAAAAATATCATTTATCCAAATCCCTTGTCAGCCATGTTTGCTCATCAACCACATTTTCCTGTGCTTTCTCCATCAGAAACATTTGGAAACGAATCATCTCAAGAGTCTGAAACCAACTCTGAAGACAATTGCAGTGATTCATATCCAATACAAGGAGTTGACTTCAATATGTCTCAACAGGTCACACAAAATTAATTCAATGATTTGGAAATGGACTTAGGTCTTTCTAAGGCTGCTGCTCAAATTCTGGGATCAACATAAATAAACCTCCTAGTTCCAGGAACATCATTTGCATTGTATAGACTCCGTGAAGAGCAATTTGTCATGTGCTTCTGTCAAGACGAGAATCTTACATACTGACATGATATTCCTGGTTTAGTGACTGCTTTGGGAGCTGAAAAATACAATACAAGGGATTAGCGACTTTTTATAGACTCCTCAGATGTGAGTATGAAAGCTGTTCTGTTATGGAACAAATATTCATCAGTTTCTATTGCTCATTCAGTTCTTCTCAAGGAAACATACAAGAACCTGAAATTAGTTCTATAGAAAGGGGAATACGAAGAGCATCAGTGGCAGGTGTGCGAAGATCTAGTTATCGATATGCTTCTTAGTCAACAGTCCGGATACACAAAGCAGCCGTGTTTCTTATATGAATTGGGACAGAAAAAACACAATCTGACCACTGAACCAAAAAAAAAAAAAAGATTGGAAACTAAGAGAGAATTGTGTTCCAGAATCCAGAAATAGATTGTATGACAGTCTAGTAAACCCCAAAAAATTTTCTCCTTCCTCCTTTACGCATAAAATGGGACTTATGAACTAATTTGTTAAGTCTATAAACAACGATGGTAACTGTTACAAAAGTACATATGCTCTTTATTTATTTTATTTATTTATTTATTTATTTATTTATTTATTTATTTATTTATTTATTTATTTATTTATTTATTTATTTATTTATTTATTTATTTATTTATTTATTTATTTATTTATTTATTTATTTATTTATTTATTTATTTATTTATTTATTTATTTATTTATTTATTTATTTATTTATTTATTTATTTATTTATTTATTTATTTATTTATTTATTTATTTATTTATTTATTTATTTATTTATTTATTTATTTATTTATTTATTTATTTATTTATTTATTTATTTATTTATTTATTTATTTATTTATTTATTTATTTATTCACTTTTTCATTAATAGGCCCCGACAATTAGAGATTTCCTGTCGAAAATTCGCTGTCTTTTTTCTGCAGCAATAGAATACTTTCTCTATACTGCAAGCAGTAGCAAGACAGTAAATATCTGCAACGCTGAAGCGAAAATTGGCGATTTTCCCAAAGAGAACTCGTGTTGTGAGTTTTTGCTACCAAAAAGTGGATATTTCTTGCAGCTATATGAAGTAAATTATTTCCTCTAATACGTAAGGCAGTCAGAGCCCACATTTTTTGGGTCTCTGATATCGAGATATTGATTCACGGCAAGTCGTCTCTCTGTCTGTCCGTCCACAACACCGTTAAGCAGTTTTGACGATATTCTCTAGCAATGACATTCCCCGGTCGATCTGTCCGAACTCGAGGCCCTGCTAATTTGAAAAGGATATGTTGATTTTGAAAGGATATGGATAATACATTTCAAGACGAATGGAGTAAAGTACGCGAATAAAAAATGCGCACGTCCTATTTTCGTTGAAATCTCTGAATTCACGAAAATTGCATAATTTTCGACGCCTATAACTACAAAATTGAATTTTTCAATGAAATTATTTTTTTAAAAATTGGATGTTTAAAGTCATGTATATATTTTTTAATGTATGAGTAGTTTTTGCATATTTTGGGGTGAAATAGATAGTTTTAAAGAAAAACGTAAACAATTTTTTCTCAACTGTTGCAATTTTTTCTCGAATAGAGCAAAGTAGGTTTATAAAAATGGTGCAAATCCCATTATCGTTGAACAATGTATTTAAAAAAATAATCATTTTCAAAATTTACATTTTTTTGGCGCGTTCCTATAATTGTGATATTGAAACAGGATATTTTTCTTAATAAAATATTTTCCTCGAATTCAAATCTTTAAATAATGAATTGTAAAATTATTTGAAAATGGGAGTTAATATCGGGTAACTTTTTTTACCACCACAATTAATGCGAGCAAGTATGTGCTGCTTTAACACCACTGTAGTTATCAAAATTAATTAAAATTCTGTATTCAATTATTTTCTCCTTTGTAAGAGAGCTTACGGTGCTTAACATAGCGAATATTCCACTTTTCTCCTGACGAGTTCTAAAAACAGGGAACTTAGCGATCCACCTATTGGCGTGCCTTCTATTTGTGTATAAATTATCACACGTATATTCAATATCCGACATTAAACATCGAACGAAAGTGATAATTTCCTGTTTAGGTATAGGCATATTCCCACGTCTATGAAGAGCTTCAGACAAGCACTCAATAATACTGAGGTGCGGAATACTTCCAATGACATTCCAATGACCATTCCAATGACATGACATGAGGTGCGGAGCATTCCAATGACATCCAAGGGCAAAATATGATTATAATGTCATTCACTTGGGACACTAATTCCCTCCTGTTCAGGACAACATATTGTGAATTCCAATCAAGCAAAGGTTTAAGAATTGTTTTTAAGAATGTACATACCTCATACTGAGGGGTACCGATACTGGATATCACTGGCCTTATTGGTATGAATCTTTATGAATCTTAATCAAGCCTTTTATGAATCTTAACGAAGCCAAGGCTAGTTAAGATAATGGAACTTAAAGGCTTGTATACCCTACATGAATAATGAGAATATCGTGTATAAGATCGCTTGTCTGGACTGTGATGAACACTATGTGGCACAAACTAAAAGAAAGCTGGGTACTAGGGCGAAAGAGCGCTTGAGGAATGTTACAGAGCCGTCTAACAGGCAATACGGTAACGGGACATGGAATTAATACTGGGCATAAAATGGATTTTTAACATGTTAAATTTGTTGGTATTGAAACCAAAAGATTTCCTTGGATAGTTTCCGAAATATTACACATAAAGCTGTTTAGGACTATGAACTCCATGGTGGAAAGTAACTATGTCACAGTACGAGTGTATGACCGATGACAGAACGCCTATGCCAGTAACTTGGATAAAATTAAACAAAAATGTAATTAGTGATCTTTCATCTTCCATCTCTATTTGTATCTTCTTAACCCTCTATTCCCCTCTTCTCTCCCTCCCATCACGTCTTCGTCCATCGTGGCCTACCTTCGCAATCTCTTCAGTCTGCCGGCGTCCACACCATGGACGCGTGCTAATAGTTAGTACACAAAACATTCTGTCATGGCTTCAGATCTATGTTGGATGTACTCATTTGTTGATGCTTCCTGACTTCTGAGATAATTGATCTTGGCTGTACGGGTGGTCTGCGCAAACCAGCCCTGAGGAAGACCATGATAAGATGGTCGAAACGTCGGTAACATAGCATTCGACGCGGCGTCACCCGGTCAGCCAAGATTATTCACATGACTCCGGCAGCGGAAACCTACGACTTGACTTCTGAGATGTTTTTATCATGTAAATTGTGTAGTTTATTATTTATGCATATTATGACATAACATCAGTTGTCTGGGTCTTACGTCAATATGAGTGGCTTTCATATGTGAACTGATGTAATATACCTGATCTTGTGCCTTCTGCTTGTCTAACAATGTAATAAGTGTCAATGTAAAAAATATTTTATTTTATTTTACCCGTCATGTTTTATATTTTTATTTTATTGCAGTTTTTACCTGAGAAGGAGAAGCAGTGTTGGTACGAGCCGCCAAATTTATTCAAATTTGGCGTGAAGCTTCAGACAGCTCAGTTTCGCTCATCTTTAAAGGCATTTTAGACCATACATTTCAAACTTCCCGCCTCGGGGATTAATTCCTAATCTGTCTAATCTTGTTAAAAAAACCGCGCGAATTCTTTCCCAATTGACCAAATACTCATTTTTGTACGAAGCTCTTTGAAATCGATTTTCAACTGCTTCGGAAAATCACTAGTAGGTTGCACCACCTCCTGGGCGGCCACGACGACACAGTCGCCCAGTGTCAGATTTCCTGAAATCCAATTTTTTTCCACATCAGATGCAGCGAACTCGCATTATTTGAAAATCACAGGGGCCGTGACCATTTTTGTAGCGATCATGGCGAGGAGCTAAGCAAAACGGCATAGGGCGCATTGAAAGTATGTGGGGACGTTGGTAGCAAGCAATTACCGCGTAGTTTCTTTGAACCAGCGCTCTGGGACGGGGGGGGGGAGGGGGAAAGCAGAAAGCATGAATGACGTGAAATTCGTAAGGATAACGTTTATTTTCGTCCAAACAGAGATAACCATGGCAATATCTTCAATACTCATTGATTCTTTGGGCCATGTTATAATCTTTGTCAATTATGTGTCGCTTTTTTTCAGAACTCTTTCGTCTGATGAAAACACAGAAGACGATGCTCAAAGCTTATCGTTTCAGTTTCTGCTAATGCTCCTCTAAGCAATGTTTCGCAGCCACAACAATGGTGCCGTGTCAAACCCGAGAACAATAAGTTGTGCTGATGTGTCGTAGTAAAATAATCTTGGTTTTATAAATATAGTTGCGATTCATATGTGAGCGTTAAGTTTATGTGCATTGTTTAATAGTAGTGCTTTCAAATGTTATATTCTTTCTTAAAGAAGCCACAAACCAGTGTTTTGTGTATAGAAAAAAAAGCATAAGCATTTCATAAATTGCTAGCCCAAAATGCCTGTTAAAAAGACGGCAGATTTTATCGAAATGGTAATGGCAATGGTTAGATTCAGCGTTGAGAATAGAAGAGAATCTAAATTTTCTCTCAGATCTTAGCAGATCAAACTTAGAATGTTTGTTGGGCAGGGGGTGGAGAGTTGTGGAAGGATATCAGATTTACAGTTGATGAAGCTATCAAACAAGAGGGTTTAGATGACTTAACCCCCTCGTTTGAGAATTTAGAAAGCAGATACATGAATTTTAAAAGCCAATGCCTTTCTGAATTAGCCAATTTATCAGAAAAGCTACGTGCCAGTAAGCCAAGTCCTATGGGAAGCTTACCACACGTGAAATTACCAACATTCTCGGGCATGTAGGATCAGTTTGTGCAATTTTATGACATCGTCATAACGGCAGTGGTGAAAAATGATTCACTGAGCAATATTGAAAAATACATGCATTGCTTTCACGCAGCATGAGCTCCGAAACTCTCTATTCCTAGCTAATCTCTTTTCTAGCACCTGCTTTATTGTAAACATGTTATCGATAACTCCGCCTGGGTCTGCTTGCAGGCACTGCCGGTCCCAAGCCCGGATAAAGGAGGAGGGTCTTTTCACTAGTATGGCAATGCTTCCACTTACTTTTGCCATACTTCTTTTAACTGTCCTATTTTGGTCACTCTCGACCCCTTGTATTTTTCGACCCCGATGCTATTAGGTTGCGAGGGCTAGGGAGTCTTTCCTTTCTGATCTTCTACTTTCTGTAAACTACTAATCTTTTTCTATCTTCTTATAGATCCTGTTCTTATGCTTCTTAATGGGGGGACAGACCTCAGAGCTGAAGTGAAAGCAATCTGTCTAGGGAGAAAACCTTATACAAATCCTGCGAGTTTGGGAGCAGTGAGGTGGCAGCCCCACTACCAAACTTTCCCTGCGCAGCGTTCGTAGCGCGGCCAGGGGAGATTCTTATTACTGGCTCACTCATTGATTGTAAACAAGGAAATCCTTTGGTAACGACATTGGCAAAGTTAAAGGACAAACGTCTTGGTATATCAGAACATGTCAATATTGGAACTTGGAATGTACGAGGCATAGCTAACAAAGAATACGAATTGCTAAGAGAAGTCAGGAGTGCTAAACTCGATTTGGTTATGTTATCTGAAACTAAAAAGAAGCAGAGGGGAACATGTGATTTGGGAAACTATACATTAATTTATAGCGGTGTACCTATCGAAAATAGAGCAGTAGCAGGAACAGCTATTCTAATAAATGAGAAATGGAGAAATAGGATAACTTCTTACAGTTGGATAAATGAAAGAATTGTAACATGCAGATTCAAAATAGCTAGAGGATATATGAGTATTATATCAGTGTATGCTCCTGAAGAGGGTAGAAAAGAAGAATCTGATAAATTTTATGAAAGCCTACAAAGTGTACTAGATTCCACAAATAAAAATGATTATATAGTCATAGGAGGAGATATGAATGCTAGGATAGGACAACAGCCCATTAAGGAAATAATTGGAACAAACGGAGAAGTAGTAATTAATCAAAATGGAAAAGTGTTACGTGATTTTGTGAATTTTAACTCATTACGAATAGAAAATACGTTCTTTAGACATAAAGATATCCATAAATTTACATGGGTGAACAGAGGGTACAGATCAATAATTGACTATTTAATTGCAAATGAAAAGATGGGAAAACTATTTCAGGACGTGAGAGTGATGAGAGGAATGGATATAAATTCAGATCATTTCCTAGTAAGAGGGAAAGTAATCCTTAAAACTAAATGGGCAAGAACAACACGCAAAAAGACCACAGTAAAGGAAACAGTGTGGAAAACTAACCTATTAGAAGACCCTAGCATCAGAAATTTATTTCAATCACGCATAAGACTATATATGCTAAAGGAACCCATCAGCACGAATATTGAATTAGAATGGCAGAAGCTAACCCAACTGATAGAAAGTGTAGCTTTTGAAACCTTAGGGAAAAGGAATAAATATAAGCCAAAAAAGGGACTTAATGTGTGGAATGAAGAATTGAAACGTGCAGTTCAAAGAAAGAAGGAGTCATATCTACAGTGGCTCATGACGAAAACTCCTGAGACATTGGAAGAATATAAAATACAAAGAAGAGAAACAAAAAAAATAGTAAAAGCTGCACACAAGGAAAGCTGGGAAAGATACATTTCTAACATAGAAAGAGATGTACATTGTCGCCAATATACTGCTTACAAAATTATGAAACACCTAAACAGAGAAGAAAAAGACGCAGCAAATTTAGATCTTCTAGATAGAGAAGAATGGATTAAGTTCTGTAAACATCTGTGGACAGAAGAAGAGGGAGAAGATGTAAATGATGAAGAGGAGGAAAATAACAGATGTATATCAGAAATTGATAAAATAGAATTCAATGAACTTCAAGAAGCCTTGCAAAGTTGTAAAAACAGAAAAGCTCCTGGCTCAGACAATTTAAATATAGAACTATTTAAATATCTACCAGAAGAAGCCAAAAATAGGCTTCAAGATTTTCTAAATCAATGCTTGCAACAAAAAAGAATACCAATGGAATGGAAGAAAGCAGTAGTAATACCCATTTTTAAAGGAGGACCAAGAACTGACTGTGAAAATTATAGAGGTATAAGTCTTCTGAATACGGCATATAAAATATATGGGAAGATAATAGCAAATAGATTGAGAAACATTGTAGACAGTATATTACTTGAAGAACAAACAGGTTTCCGGAAAGGAAGATCCTGCTCGGATAATATCTTTATATTAAAACAAATAATAGAAAAAAGAAGAGAATACAATCTAAAGACCTACATAGTCTTTATTGATTACAGTAAAGCATTCGATAGTGTACACAGAGGAAAACTATGGAAAATTATGGAAAAAAGAGGAATACCATTGCACTTGATCGAAGTTATAAGAAATATATACCTAGGAACACAGATAAACATAAAACTAAAATCTGGAATTATTGCCCAAGGAAATATTAATAAAGGGGTCAGACAAGGGTGTTGTATTTCACCTATACTTTTTAATCTATATCTAGACAATGCTGTGAGAGAATGGAAACAACAGATCATGAAACTTAATATAGAAGACAATTTTAAAGGAACAAATTTTATTAAAACTTTTATGTTTGCTGACGACCAGATTTTAGTTGCAGATAAAGAAGATAATCTGCAAAGGGCACTATATGAACTACATAAAATAACAAAGCAATATAATCTAAGTATATCTACAAATAAAACCAAATCCATGGCATTCCAAGGCTCACAACCTTTAAGATGTAAATTCATATTAGAAAACAAAATTATCGAACAGGTTAATACCTTTAGATTTCTAGGATGTGTCGTATCATATCTCGGCGAAGTTGATATTGTAAGGAAGATAGAAAGATTCAATATGATGTGTGGCACCATCAAAAGAGCGCTCAAAGGAAAGGTCCGTAAAGACACAATGCTAAAGTTTTATAAAGTTATAGCAGTGCCTTGCGGACTTTACGGAAGCGAAAACTGGACTATGAACTCCAGAACACACAGTAGACTTCAAGCAGCCGAGATGAGATTTTTAAGATCAGTCCTGGGAGTAACAAGAATGGACAGATTAAAAAACGAGACCATCCGGAAAAATATAGGAATTTACAACTTAAACGAAAAAATTAAGGAATACAGAGAACAATGGAAAAAACACCTCGAAAGAATGGAAGACGACCGTATTCCAAAGCAAGTGCTTCAGTACATCCCTAAAGGAAGAAGAAGCATTGGTAGACCCAGGAGAAGATGGTTAGATCAAGGAGGCGCAACGGACCAACCGGTCTAATGCTTGAGGGAGAAGAAGAAGAAGATGTTATCGATACAACTTCTACCAGCTGTAAACCCACTTTGCTCATCTGTATTAAACTCCCTTTCAATTCTCTGTTTTATAATTCGCCCGTAGATGAAGTTACACTTATGCCTCTATAATTTTCGCACTCCGATTTTGGTCCTTTCTTGTGAATTGGTGTAAAAAAAAATGTTTCTTTCATTCCCTGGGCAACTTTTCTCCTCGCAAAGACTTATTAAAAATTATTTGTAGTATTTCTAATACATTGGTTGGAGCATTTTTCAATAGTTATACAGGAATACCTCCAGGAGCGGGATATTTACCATTTTTCATCGTTTTGATGGAGTTCTTTATCTCATTTAAACTTATTTCTTCTACCTCATAAGCAGGTGTAATATTCAATTGTCTGTTAGTTTCTTTCAGAGCTTCCTTGAATTCGCATCGATTCTCTTCAAACATCTCTGAGTGATATTTAACCCATTCGTCCATTTTTATAATTTGTAAATTAGATTGTGTTTTATTGTCTTGTCTTAAACATTTTATGTCTCCATGATTCCTTTTTTTTATGTCCCACCTATGTTCTCTTCCACTTCTAAGCATTTTTTATTCCACCATCTCTCATCTTTTGATTTATTCCACCATTTCTCATCTTTTGATTTTTTTACAGTTTTTTCACCTCTCTATTCAAACATACATATTCTTTCCTGTTGTCCAGATTTTAGGTCGCAAGCCATTTTTCATAATATCTTCTTTTCTCCTTTATCTTAGTTTCTACTTCATTATTCCACCAATATTGCCTAGGTTTTTCTTTACTCTCTTCCCCCAGAGCTTCACACGCTGCTTCATGTATTGCTGTTTTTAGAGTTTCGTACATATCATCAGTTGTCCCTTCGGGTTGTTTTCTTAATATATTTGCCAATCTTAACTGATATAGAAATTTGATGGAGTTTTCATTCAATAGTTTTAGCTGATACTTAGGGTAAGTTATACTTTCTACTTCTTGTTTGTTATAATCTTGTTTAGCATAGCGTAGCTAGTCAAGTTTAGCACTTGCTTTCTAAAGGAAAAACTCATTGTACCCTTCAGTAAATAATGATCAGAACCCCATTCTGCAGCTCTAAAAACTCTTACATCCAATGCTTTAATGCAAGATGTCTGTCGCATAATTACGTAGTCAATTATTGATTTCTGGTTCTTCCTAGGCTGCACCCAGGTATATTTGTGAATATTTTTATGTTCGTAGAAACCATTCATAATCTTCATATCGTACACGTTACATATCTCAATCCATCTTTTTCCATTTTCATTTATGAAATCTTCTCTAAAAGCACCTACTGCTTTGTTCTTTATTTTTCTCCCTACTCTAGCGTTCATGTCCCAATTATTACTATTTCTTTCCTATTACTTATTGAATAGAGAGTTGTGAGTTCCTTTTCAAAATTGTCTTTCAGGTTCTTGTTGGAATCATCAGTTGGTCCATAAAGGGCAATTATTACCATAGCACATCTCATTATTTCCATTTCCAACTTCATAATTCTTTTACTTATTTCTTCCCAGTTTTTAACATTTCTTTTCCATTTTTTATTTATTGCTACTGAGATGCCCGTCTTTGCTCTTTTTTCTTTGGATACTCCAGTACAGAAATGCAAGACGTTTCCCTGAATCCCTTTCCTTGCCCCTTTTTCTTAGTTTCAGAAAGAACAGCAATGTCTATTTTAAATTTCACCAATTGAATAAACACTTCTTTTTCTTTAGTATTCAAGCCCTGCACATTCCATGTAACAAAATTCAAAGTCCTTTTTCTCGCAAGATTTCGTTTCCATAATTGACGTATCCAAGGCTGAGTATTGGGACATTTTGCATTTGAATTTTTTACTGGTATTGAGGAGCAAGCCCAATGCCCAAACCCCCACCCTGGAGGACCAGAGGTTTCGTTATCGAGCTTCCCGTGCCCTAGATGGTTTGTCTTCTCTACGACTATGGAGGCTCCTCTCCCCGTTCAAAGGCCTACCTAAAAAAGCCAAAGAATGAAAAAAAAGAAAGACTCCCTAGCCCTCGAAACCTAATTGCGTCGGGGTCGAAAAAACAAGAGTTGGCCAAGAGAGGCCTGATAGGAAAGTTGAAAGATGTGTGGCATAAGAAAGTAAAAGAGGTCACACTTGAAGAAAGGGTACCTCAGTAGATCCTGTGAGATATTAAGTAGAATTATAACCAATTCAAATGTGCCTCCACGTTATTTGAACTTCGGTCAAATCACTTGCCGGTGTTAATTAAAATACATCAACTACCTCCCTCGCACTCTACCTCCCCCGCACCTCCAAAACCAAATACCCTAAAAATTAATTGTAATAAATCGCAACAATCATACGCAACCATGTACCAAAAATATCTAGTGATGCTACAAATGGCACAGATTTTCCCGCAAGCTATTCGCAATTGCTACATACTCTTGCTAACTGCCATCTATCGCCGCAAAAAGTGTATCTTTTTGAAATATTCTCAATTTTTTGATTTTCTAATAGTAGAATGGAAATTATTTTAAGAATATTAAAAATTCTCATCCTAAATGGCAATTTTCTTTAAAAATTTGGACCTATTTTCTTAAAAATGGGTATACGCGCTACTGTACATTCGAAATTGGAAGCTCTTTTTCACAGAAAATGTTTGAGTTTTCGAAAAACTTTATTGGTTGAGGAATGAGGAAAAAATAGCTTCGTTCTCGTCATGATCAATAACTATAATAGTGTGGCCCGGTCAGTATATCATGTTTATCAGCTCCTAATGAACTGATATTGCACTTATTCTTAATACTATTTGTACTTATTTCCTTGTCCAGTCACCCACTGGGGACATATTGAAACAATGGCCCTGTTCCCAATGAACTGGCACTGTACTCATTATGAATATTTTAAATTTGGTTCCCTAGCTCTTCTATTGCTGATGGGCTTCTCAGGTCCTAGTGAACTGGAATTATACTTATAGTAACTATGATTTAACTTTTGTACTTCAATTTCTGTATTAATATGTACACTACTATAATCTCACTCCAGCTAAGTTGGGGCACATATTGTCAGCCAGCTGGCCAGCCGGCTAGTCAGCACACGCACAGTTATTCCTTCACAGGCACTATGGAGGGCGTCTCTGTGGTCGGCGGTACACTTCATTGTTGGGTCGTTGTTTACAGCGCCAGAGTATGATGGGAAGGGGCCAGCTGCTGTGCATTAGGACGAGTGGATGCGCGCGCCCGGTACTCAAAAGGCACCTGGGCTGTTTGGTCAATGTGGGCGTAATAAAAAGCAGCGGTACCCGAAATGGCGACAATGCGTTCACGTAATTATTGAATTATTTCGCTGGATACGAATTTCTTTAGGGTGGCGTCAGTGTCACCATACCACTCGCCGAAGGCTCCCACTAACCCAGGGTGAAATTCACCACTCGGTAGTGGTGGGCTACGAACGTCGCTCGGGGGTACTAATATTTTTTAACCTTTCCCTTCTCTCTCTCTCTCTCTCTCTCTCTCTCTCTCTCTCTCTCTCTCTCTCTCTCTCTCTCTCTCGCACAGACGCCCTTGTATGCCCTCGCGACCGCTGCATCATGTACTATGGCGGTGTGGTCCTACGCAACCACTACGTCAGGTCTACAGTCCGGTTCGAGCCGCCGAAGTGAACGCTTCGTGTCCGAGGCAGCTCTTATCGCTTTCTGGCCGTGGTCAACCCTCAGCGATCAGTGCGATAACGCTCAGCGGGTGTACTTCGAGTGAGCGATGAACAGTGGCATGTTTAGAAAAAGTAAATTTTAGTTATAGGAAAGCCAACTAATCAAATTACCCTAACCACAAGTGGTTGCTAGGTTACGGAGCAACTAATTTGAAGCGCGATGGATTATAGTGAAAATGGTGGTGAAAACTCATTTAATGGCGAACTTGTGCAACCCATTCCAGATCAAGCAACAATCCAACAGCATGCACATTTTCAACATAAACTGCATCTCCGACATCAGCAACAAAGGGTTGAAATGCCACTCTCTCAACTTCTTTCTCAAAATACTCCCAATTATAGTGCATAATGCAAGTAACTTTTAACTCTTGATAGATGATATTAAAAAGAACGTTAAGGACGACTTCACAACCAAATAGGAGAAAGATTCTATATAAATTTCATTTACTTCTATAAGTGGTTATAGAAGTTTTAGAATTTTTTGTGAAACAGAGAAAATTGAGTTCCATTCTTTTCATGATCCTTCTGTATAGACGTTAGTCATTGTAATGAAAGACATTTCCACTACCTACTCAGAAAGTGAAATATTCCAGGAACTGTCAAGACTAAAATTCCCTATAATAATAATTATTTAATTATTAAAGTAGCAAGACTTAATAAAGACAAATGCCCTATACGTGTATGTGGAATTGATTTAGAAAATACTTATTGAAGTAAAGAAATTTTCAAACATAACCAATTTTTGTACAATGGTAAAAGAATCCTTAAAATAATCAAGTTTCATGTAATCCAATGTAAGCGTTGTCAGAGATTTGGGCATTCCCAAACAAATTGTTGCCTTCAACCAAGATGTGTCATCATCACTACTCCGAGAGTACCAAAACTAAATCTGCCCCCTAAATGCGTGAATTGTGGTGACGAACACACTGCTAACTACAAAGGTTGCAATACATATAAAAAGGAAGCTGACCCAATGAAAAAGTTAAGAAACATAAACCCACCTTTTAACATGCTCACCAAACCAATACATATTCTAACAATGTACCCGATAGATAAATATAATAATAATAATAATAATAATAATATGCCTTTATTAATATGGCGAGGCATATTAATCACATCCTACCCTTTATCCTAACCAAAATCTTAATAGCCAACCGAGGTCTTATTCATCATTACTCAAACAGGATCTATCTAATCTAATTTCAAACATCGTGTTACAAGCCATGTTAGCGCACACTCCCATAATCGAAAATACAATAAAGTCTGTTCTGAGAAATTTGAACTATAGCACAAAAAATAATTAATATTATTTTTTAAACTGGAATGCCAATGGACTGAAAGGCCAAGAAAATTAATTTAAATATTTTTTAAAGAAATATGAAATTGAAATGGAAATAAAAATCGAAACCCACCTGATTCCAGGAGAAAAGTTTCACATAGGACCGAATTATCAACCAAGCATGAGGTGGGATAGCACTAAGAGCTAAAAAAATCGAGTGTAGCCAAATATCTACGTCTTTATCACCGAACTTACTCGTAGCATCAGTAGGAATAGAAATAAAGAGTAGCGTTAACAACAACAACAACAACAACAACAACCAAAACCACCACCATCACCATCACAACCACCAGTAATAATAATAATAATAATAATAATAATGATAATAATAATGATAATAATAATAATAATAATGATAATAGTAAAAACAGTAATAATAATAATCATTGCAGCTTATAAGTCTCCCAATAAGAGATTCCCTGAAAAGACTTATAGAAAAGTATTTAGCTCGTATAACCCTATTATTCACTTAGGAGGTTTGAACAATAAACATACATCTTGGGCCTGTAACTCAATATCGATACAAGGCCAAAAGTTACTGGAATTTGTAAATAATAAGTCTTAATATTCATCAGACAACAACAAAAAGACTTACTAGAGATAAAAACGAAATATTCTAATTAAACGTGAACAATTATCTACTGCATTCAGATGTTGATAAGGCTATAGCGATTGCAGATCATTTGCAAAGTGTATTTAGACCACACCCTCCAACAAAAATACAACATTACATTGAAATAGTAAATTTTATGAAACAAACATTAATTACAACCGAACCAAAATAGTTTATTTCACCGTCTGAAACAGCCAATATCATAAAATATTTAAAACAACGAAAATCACCCGGTATTGATGGAATCAGCAATAAGTAGCTCACAAATCTCAGTAATAACTTTGTAATAGGAATAACTGTAATATTTAATGCCATCTTACGATGTAACTATTTCTCTACTGCCTGGAAGACTGCAATTGTCCTTCCTTTTCGCAAGCCAAGAAAAGATGCTCGACGCCCTGAACATTACAGCCCAATAAGACTCCTACCCTCAATTTATAAGATTTTTGAGAAACTAAAGAGACTTGACAAATACCTAACTGACATGGAAGCAATACCAGATATTCAATTTGGTTTCAGATCAAATCACTTCTGCACACTCCAGCTGTTAAGGCTTACCGAGTACATTGCACAGAGCTTCCACGAGAGAAATAAAACATAATATACATAGCTGCATTTCTGGATATTGCACAAGCGTACGACAGAGTTTGGCATACCGATCTATTATTTAAAATACGACAGCTCGGAGTACCTAAGTATATTCAGAATATTATTAAAGGCTTTATAACTAATAGAAAATTTAAGGTCAAAATTAGTCACTCATTTTCTACTCTTCGTAATATCACAGTCGGAGTTCCTCCGAGCTCAGTTCTCTCACCTATTTTATTTAATACGAGTATCTTCGTGAGTGACATACCCAAGTACTCCAACGTGGAGTACCGCTCTTTTTCTTACTATACAGCACTGTTTTCAGACAGATATTAATCTGGCATGGCTTAACAGATATTAATCTGGCATACAATAGAGTCCAGAATAATCTTAACATCCTAATGAAGCGGACAAAATAATGGAGAATTGCAATCAATCCGCAAAATGCCAGACTAAGATATTTACTCTTTACCTCAAAATCATCCCTACCTGAAAACAGATGACAATGAAATACGTTGGAAAAGCGAAGTAATACTCCAATAAATTTATTTTTGGTAATTTGGGGTATTCTTAGACAAGAAACTTTCCTGGAAACCCCATATTCACGCAGCTATCAACAAATCCAATATCAAAACTATACCCTTTTATAAATGAGCATTCAATACTTAATACAAAATGCCAGATTTCACTATATAAATATATTATCCTACCCACACTAACTTATGCTTGCCCAGTGTCGGGAAATGCTGCTTCTACCACCATACAAGAAATGCAAATAATCCAAAATAAAGTCCTTAGGAAGTTAAAGCTCAACCAAACCATCAAATTCACTGAGAACTCCAAATGGACACTGTGGTAGAACATTTAAAAAGAGTAGCATATAATTTCTATTCTTCCTTTCCCTCATCTCTTCCCGCTCTGAAATTCCATCTAGGCCGAACAGCAAACCTCTCAAGTCGAATCAAATCTAAATTTCTCAAAGATATGTTTAAACCTTGCTAAACTAATAATATCTTCACATATCTCTGTAGAATCTTTCCCGTTTCCATTCTTATTGCTCGAGAGGGCAATCCTAACACCATCCCTCTCTCAAAAATCAAGATCAAATCTCAGTAGCTTCTAGAAGAAAACGAATTAATTAAATAAGCCAGAGTATTTAACCTCAATTTGTCAACGAATGCCCAAATCCAAAAAAGTCAGCATGTCAAACTGAAACCCCTCGAAAGACCTTAGGTCGAACGAGAAGAAATAAATTTAAAAAAGTCAGGTCTGTTCCCTTCCGTCCGTCTTTGTACACTACTAGCGCCTAAATCATACGTAAGAGTTTTTCCATATTAAAGAAATCCCTGTCTATATGGTTTTAGTTGAAGGTTTGAAAAACATTCTTTAAAATTTGGCGGTACATACACGAAGCCCGTGGCATATTTTCAAAATTTTATAAAAAGAACTGCTCCAAACTTTTTCTTTAAATTTCGTGTACAAATATACCTATACCACCTTCAAATACACTTTTGAAGGTGGTATAGGTCCGATTTTCACGGTTAACATTAAATTTTCGAAAATTTCAAGAGTTTGAAATATTTCTGGCATCTTCTTACAATTACAAAAAATGATAGAGATTTACCTTTAAATGAAATTTGATGTTCATAATCCGTTCTTTCAATAAGGTCATGTACATTATTTTTGAAAATTGTAGTAGTTTAGAGCAATACTACGTGCAATATTTGCAATTTTAAAAAAATAACAAAAACGACATTTTTTCAAAACCGGCTCCAGAAATTTTTAAAAACCTTTTTTGTAGCCCTAATGCTAAATGCAAAGATGATATAAACGCAAAATTGCTGTATTCTTTGGTTTTAAAAAAATTACATATATGTAATTTTTTGGACTTAACTCTCACGTCATTAATACTTATATTAGGGGCGAATTGTTTATGTTATTGTATTTATGAGTACAACGTGATTTAAATAATGTCAGATTACGTTTCTTGGAAACACAACAGTGTTCTGTGAAAAATAGCTCAAAATTTCGCATTTTCAGAAACGCTCAAAAGCAATTTTCTCAAAAATGGTTGCAATTATTTTGTCAGACTTTTACATTAGATAATGCCAATTGTATTGTTCAATATGACACAAGGTTAATTTTCGTGTATTTTTAGTTTTTCAAAAATTACACAAATGTATTTTTTTAAATATCTCTCACGCCTTTAATTTTCAATAATTTGTAAACATTATTGAATTTCTGACTAAAAGTGTTTGAAATTACTTCAAATGAGGTTTTTCAAAAACTCAATAGTTTTCTGTGAAAAGAGCTTCAAATTTCGCATTTGCATTTCTTTATTTAATTACTCAATAAAAAATGTGACAGTGTCCCATCAGCTGGTACAGCGTATTGTACAATGTATTGTATGATATGCTGGTTATAGATTACGTGATCTGAGTTAGTCTCTTCTGTAGGATTAATACTGCTCTGGGGTATTTAATATTCGAGCGAGATGCCAAAAAGAAAAGCCTTGTTTAATGATATATTTAAGAAAGTTCTAAGGGTTTGTTGCAAGGTTCAAAGCAAAGAAAAGTAAAGTTCTAACTTTTTAAGGAAGATTGCATCTATCAAATACGTCTGGTATAAAAGTGGGATAATTAAGTAGGTCTATCGTGTGATTATGAAAGTGATGATTGGAATATTTATTTTTGTCAGTAAATATTTTGTCTTTAAAAAAAGTATTATATTAAAACATTTGATATGAATTGTCCTCTTTTTTAAACGAAATATCATCTTTTTCCATAATGGAAATATGGTAACTCTACTTCCAGAGGAAACATCATTCAATAGCCATTTATTTAGATGTTGCCCAAGCATTCGTCCGTCTACTTTTGCTTCAGCTAATAAACATCGCGACATGTCCATAATTGATCTGTTATACCTTTCAGCAGTATCGTTTAATTCATATACATAAGATGGACAGGCATTAAAAAAAATTTCTTTTTCTTTAATCAAATCATAGATTCATATGTTCAAATATTGTTTTCCGTTATCACATCTCAATTTTTTAATAGTTTTACCGGTCAAATTTTTGACTTCAATTATGTATTCTATAAAACAGTCATAAACTTGATCTTTTGATTTAATGGTATAAACTCAACATATTTTACTGTAATCATCAATAAACGAAAGAAAATATTTTCCCCATTAAAACCTGCTGGTGCATGAGGCCCATTTAAACCAGTGTGAACAATTTCTAAAATTTATTTGGCGCCTCTTCTATTGTTATCAAAAGATAAATTATGCATTTTATTTTCAATACATGTCTTGCATTTCATAAATTCTGATTCTAATTTTTCAGGTATGCCATTTAGAAATTGATCATTACACAATATTTGCAAATAGTTACAATTTCTATGCCTTAATACACGATGCCACTTTTCTTTTGATGTAATACTTTATTCTCACTCGTGATATTTACATTAGTTTCTTTAACATTGATTGAACTAGTCATTTTATACAATCTTCCTTCTTTCCTAGCAATCGCAATTAATTGGTGAGTTTGATTAAAAATTTTGGAATAATTGATACAATTTTGTGATTATCTATGATTCTTGCATAACTAATCAAATTTCTATCCATTTTCTCAACATAAAATACATTACGCATTTCAGTTAGGATTTTTTATCATAAACTGAAAAATAGCTAATTACATGGCCGACTTTAGTAGCTTTTAAAAACTTACTATCTTTAATTTCAACATTACAGTTTTTTTAATAACACAATCAGAAAAACATTCGTCGTTATTAATTACATGATGTGTACAACCACTATCAAGTAACCAATCAATTTGTGATTCAATTTTGTTGCCTGTTTCATTACACGCCACCATAGATTGATACAATGATTCATACTGTGTCCATTTTGCCGATAGCTGCCTCTTATCTTGTCTTGGTTGGTGGGCGTCGTTCTGGGCCTGCTCTTCGCTCTTCTCAGTTTGGGTTCATGACGCTAGCGTGTAATAAAATGAAAGGGGGTGAAGGGAGGTGGGAAGGAATCTCTCGCTACCCCGTACATGACGGGGTTCGGAGAGAAGGGACGGAGAGGGGGGGAGAAGAGGTGGAATTTACAGATGAGAATGTAATGGGGTAGCTATTGGGGTAGGAAATTGTGGCCGATGTCGGTGGGTGAGTAAGATTATGTGGTGCTAGGCGGGGGAAGTTTGAGAGTATCGAAGGGGTGGAGAAATCGTGACTTATGGAGGGGTGGATTGTGAAGGACGTGTTGATGGGGTCGGGTTTGGAAAAAAAGCAGTGTAGTGGGTTTTCTTTAGGGCGTTGTCTACGTCTTTCCGTGCGGTGTCGAAAATGTCTTTGTCGATTGGCGTTAGTTTCAGTGTTTGTCGGAGTCTGTTGTAGTTTGTAAGTGGGGGGGGGGGGGTCGAAATGCGAGTCGTAAGAATCGGTTTTCTGTTTTAACTAGTTTTGTGTAGTTTGTCTTGGATGTCGTTGCCCATGTCGCACAGTTGTAAGTCAGTATCGGTTTGATGTACGTCTTGTATATGTAAATTTTCGTTTTGTCGGGAGTGAGTGGGTGCGTCAGAACAGGTGTCAGGGAATTTAGTCGTCTATTTGCTTTTTGGGTAATTGCGTCAACGTGTCTGTTCCAAGAAAGTTTGCGGTCGAGGGTGATGCCTAGGTATATTGTCTCGTTCGTCCAGTCAATTGTAGTATGTCTATGGTGAGCGGGGGTGGTGTTGGATGTTCTTTGCCAGGGTAGCCTCTGTTGAAGAATATTGCCGCACTTTTGTGGGGGTTTAGTCTCAGGTTGTTGTCTTTAGCCCAGGTAGTAATGTCGTCCAAGTCGTTTTGGAGTATTTGGGCCGAGTGAGGTAGTCAACGTTTTGTCACTGCCAGAGCTGTGTCGTCGGCGTAGATGTAATCGTTAGTCTGCGGTGAGGTCTGTAAGTCATTCGTATAGAGGGAGAAGAGGATAGGGGAGAGGACGGCTCCTTGCGGGACGCCGGCGAGGATGTGTCTGAGGGAGGAGGAGGAGTTGAGGTGGTTGACATAGAAGGTGCGGTTATTCAGGTAGTTGGTGATGAGAGGGAGGAGAAAGCGGGGGATATGCGGGGTGATTTTGTATATTAGTGAGTTGTGATTAACGGTGTCAAAGGCAGTGGTGAAGTCAAGAAAAATAGCTGGAACTGGTTGTCGTTTTCCCTCCTGTAGTCGAGTTGCAATGTCAGAAGTTAAGCGTAACGTTTGTAGTCCAGTCGATCTGTCTGCTCGAATGCCGAATTGTGTCGGTCTTAGTCGTTCTTCTATTATTGGGGATAGTTTTTTCAGGATGATACGTTCGAATATTTTACCTAGGATGGGGAGGAGGCTGATCGGTCTATAATTGTCAGGATTTTGAAGGGACTTGCTGGGTTTGGGAATCATTCTGATTTTGGCTATTTTCCAGGAGTTGGGGAAGTAGGAGGTGTTGATACAAGCGTTAAATATTTTAGTGATAAAGTCAGTCGCGTTTTTGGTCAGGTTTTTGAGGGCGTTGGCTCTTACTCCGTCGGGGCCGGTCGCTTTACCGCCGTCGAGGTTTTTCAGTTCGTCCGTTACGTCCGTGTTAGTAATAGTCCAAGATGTTTGTTGATGTCGTGGGAGATGAGGCGTTTTCATGAAATATAAGATGGTGGATGAGGGGAGGGGTGCGTTGGGTGCGGTGAATCTTGTCTGAAGTTTGTCTGCAAAAAGTTCTGTCATCGTCTGTGGATCGTAAGTTTTGGTGCCGTCGGGTCGTAGTAGTGGCGAGATGTTATGTGTGGTTTCTTTGAGAGATTTTATTAAGGTCCAAATTTTGCTGGGGTGCGTAGTTAAGTCTGTGATTGTTTTCGTCCAACTTTGTCGTTCGTAGTCTATAAGTGCGTCGTGTAAAGTTCGTTTGTAGTATAAGTACGTCATTTTGTCTTCTTGTCGGCGTGTTCTGTAAAAAGTTTTTTGGGTCTTTCGTTTGTAGCGTAGAAGTAGCGGTATGTGAGTTGGTAGTTTTTCCTGCGAGGTATTGGTGAAGGAGGAGGCTTTCCGAAAGGAGCGATTGATTTGGAGGGTTACGTGTTTTATGGCTTGATCAATTTCGACTTGGTTGGTAAGTGTATTTGGGGATTTAACTTTTTTGGAGACAAGGTGTTTAAATTTGGGCCAGTCAGTGGAAATGGATCGGGAGGGGAAATTGAAGTTGGGGGATGATGTATCTGTGGTGAAGAGGATTGGGAGGTGGTCGGAAGTGAGTTCAAGGTTGGGATGGGGGGTGCTTATTGTGATATTGGAGGAGTGAAGGGCGAAATCCAGGATGTCGTGAGGGAGGTTGCGGATAAGTGGGTAGGTTCTGCTGGTGCTGATAGGGTTATGTGTGCGTTCGTATGTCTGTAGTATTTGTCCGTTGATGTTGGTATGTCTGCAACCCCAGGTAGTTGATTTAGAGTTTATGTCACCTGCTAATAGAAAGTTGTCATGCGTAAGTAAAGTCAGGTCGCTGTCTAGTAGCGGGAGTTGTGGAGGTTTGTAGATGGAGGCTATTGTGAGAGGTCCGTGGGGGGTGGGTATTTGGATTAGGGTGTTCTCAATGTGGGTGGTGGGGGCGGGGGGGAGTTGGGTATGGGGTATGCCTTTTTGTATACAAATTGCGGTTCCACCGCCAGGGGTGGAGCGGTCGGTTCTGTAGGTTATGCAGTTGGGAATATTGAAGGGGCGGGATGGTGTCAGGTGCGTCTCTTGTATGAGTAGTACCCCGACGGAGTAGTCTGTCAGGTATTGTTTAATGTTAGTCAGCTTTCGAGCGAGTCCGCCATTGGAATTCCAGGAGGAAATGTTAAGAAGTCGGCGTCTGATGTTTAGAAAAGTTCACAAACTTTGCTGATGACAGCGATGATTTTTGTCATGTTGTCGGTCGGTGATTTACATATGGTGATTATGTCTTTGATGGTGGTGATGAATTGGGTGATGTTGAAGGATTTGAGGAGGGAGATGAGCTCTTTGAGGTCGCTGAATGTGGAGGAAGGAGAGGGAGTGGGTGTGGGAGTCAGGTTGCTGGTTCGGGAGGAGTAGGATTGTCGTGAGTTAGTCATGGGTGCAGTGAAGGTTCGCTGGAGTGTGGTGGTGTTAGTTTGGGGGAGTGATGGGAATTCGGAGTTGTTGGGGGCTGGTAAGGTTCGTCCAAGGTTTGTTGGGTTTTATCTTGATTGTTGTAAAGTCTTTTGTCTGTCGAGCTTCGCTTTGGTCATAACAGGGCAGTCAGGTGAGTAGGCAGGGTGGGCGTCGTGGCAGTTTGCGCATTTAAATGTCTGGCTGTTACAGGTTGAGGTGAGGTGGTTTTCGCTGCATTTCGCGCATATGGTCCGTCTATGGCAGTAGTGTCGGGTGTGGAAGAGCATCTGGCAGTTGTCACAGCGGGGAATGCGGTCAGTCTGGTTGTACTCTTCGATGGTGATTTTATGATGAAGTAGATAATAGATAGTGGTTTTAATTTGTCCTGTCTCTTGTTTGTTCGTCTCGATCACGTAGAGTCCTAGTCCAGTCAGAGCGTTAGTGTCGGTCCTCTTCTTCATCTCCGATACATGGTGGATTTTGAACGGGAATTGGGAGAGGGCAGTCAGGGCGTCAGTCGTGGGGATGTTGGGGGATAGTCCTTTGATTACCAGTTTTGCATGTCTTTCTTCCGTTGTCCTATGGTGGTGGTAGTACAGGTTGCTGTCAAAGTATCGCGTCCGTATTTTGGGGTCCAGTTCTATGGCTTCTAGGGCTTTCAGAATTTTGTGGTGTGCGTCGGTAGTCTTGGCTTGTAGGATAAGTTCCGTCCTGGTACTTTTAGCGTAGAAACTGTTAGGTAGATGTTGTTGCAGGTCGGTCAAAAGTCGCGTGGGGGATTTGAGTCCGTGGTTGTCAATATGTATGGCACCTATTTGGGGGCGTCTCATGGGTGTTGGGGTTGTCTCTGTGGCAGTCGGAGCTTCATTGTTGCTAGTCTTGCCTCTTTCAGTCTCTGGTGGCGTCAGTATAGTGTAGCGGTTGTCAGTAGGTAGTGGTGTCGGCACGCTGGGCGGGCAAGGTCTGGCTGTGTGATGCCGTTTTGGCACACGAAAGCCGTCGTCCGTCGTAGCGTCAGTCGTAGCGGGTGGTGCTGGTTGGGAAGTGTGGACTGAGGAGTTGTTGGGAGGTTGAGTCAGGGATACTTCGTGGGGATGGGGAGCCACGCTAGCGCCACTCACCATCTGCTGCTGCGTGCTCGGTGGAATCTGCTGCTGCGTGCTGGGTAGAGTCTGGTGATGGCCAGTAGAAATAGAAAGTTTCTTCTTCTTCTTCCGTTGGGCTTGCTTTTCCGCATGGAGTAGGAGCTGCTGCCAGTCGGTGGTTTCGGCCATCTCGGCGTCGCTTGACGCGTAGGAGCTCGCAGCTTCTGAGTCCATTGCTACGGAAGCAATGGGCTTTCGCCGGGCTAACAAGTTCTGCTCTGAGGGCTACCGGCTAACGCCGGGCAAACAAATTTTGCTCTAGGCTGTCGGCTAACAAATTGCTCGATAAGTTGCTGCAGGAACAACTTCGCTCAGGTATCTTCGATCTCGATCGGCTTCAGACTTGGGACTTCAAACTTCGTTTTCCAACTTGGTTTGCTCTCGTCTCGTCTGTCGCTGTCGTAGCTGCCTCTGCCGCCTTGATACTGAGCGCCTTTAGATCCACGCTGCCCACGTTGCCAGTTATCATAACCTCCATGCTGCTCGCCTCGGCCACGTTGCCAGTTTTTATAGCTTCCATGGTGATCGTTACGCCGTTACCAATTATTATAACCTTCATACTGCTCGTTATGATCACGTTGCCAATTATTATAACCTCCTTGTTGATTGAAATTACCTCGATTTCCAGGGAATTGTCCGCCACGTTTCCAGGACCTTCTGTCTCTGCCAGTCTGATAATAATTTTGCTCCTGTATCGTCATGCTCGTCTTGCTTTCACTGTTAAAAGCACTGGATCTCGTACTTGAATGATCATCTTCTGACGTGCTCTTGCTGTGCTCCGATATTTTAATTATTTTTTACTAGTTTTCTATCTTTCAGGTACCTTTTGTTCCTTCCTCATCTCCTGTCACTACGGGGGCTCGATACTTCCTTCGACCACGCACTGGAGGTAAAAATGAGATAAATAAATAGCAACTAGTTAAATGCAGCAAAAAAACATCCGTGTAGGTACATGCAAAAAATTCATATATTGCAACATAATATGCAATCTCTTTCAAATAAAATTGAATTTATCAAGGCAGCATTACCGTGTGATCTAGGTCAAATAGAAGTTTTTTGCTTTACTGGACATTGGTTGTCTCAAAATGATGTAAACACACACCTAATTCCTAGTTTTTACCTTGCAGGATCGTATTGTAGAGCGAGGGAATCAAATAAGGGCTCTGCTTACGGAGGTTTGAGTATTTACGTAAGAAATGATATTGATTCTAACTTCTTGTCAGAATTCAATTTATATGCTGTTGAAAACGTTTTTGAAATAACAGTCGTACATCTTACTGCGCTCAAAACAATCATACTTTGCATTTACACACCTCCAACAAAGCGAGCTTTAGGTAATTTAATTTTCTTAGAAAATCTAGAGATAATTGAACAAAATTAGTAATTTATCTTTTAAATCCGTTGTTATATGTGAAGATTTCAATATTGATTTTCTGAGCGTATCCGACGAAAAAGAGCAGTTTCTCAATTTGCTGCATTCTTTTAATTTAGATATTACAGTGAATGTACCTACACGGAATACATTTACATCACAAAAAGCAATGGATCAAATTATAATTAACAAAACCACAACTAGATATGAAATAAAAACGACTAATCTAGGTTACAGTGACCATGATGCACAAATTCTTACAATTACTAATAACATGAACACTGACACAAATTATTCACGTATGTGCAGAGCATTCTCTAAAGTTAACATAAAATTATTTACGGACTACTTGCTGAAGGAATCATGGGACACAGTTTATAACACAGTTGACACAAATGAAAATATAATATATTTTTCTCACAACTTTCATTTCACTTTAACGCACAGTTTCCTCTCAAAAAGAGAAAATTAAATATTTCAAGGAAAAATAATAATTGGATCACACAAGGTATAAGAACATCGTGTAAAAACAAACGTACGCTTTACTTTATTTCTAAACATCATAACGTATCACTCGGTTTCCATGTCTACTTCCGAGAATACAAAAGAATCTTAATAAAAGTAATAGTTCAGGCAAAAATAATCATGATATTTTAAACGTTAGTAACAAAACTAAAGCAATGTGGAATATCGTAAAAAATACGAGCACATCATCTCGTTACTTAGAAGAGAGTGTTGTTTCAAAGGATAATGAAGGAGAAGCCAGTGGTCCGGAAAAAGTGGCAAATCTCTTCAACCAACACTTTTCTAGTATTGCGGATGAACTCACAAAGGGACTAAAACCGTCAAATTCAACATCATTACCTTTCCAAAAAATTATAGACACAATTTTCATTTCCGAAACTTCTTCTAACGAAATCTTATGAATAGTCAGTAAACTAAAAAATAAATATTAATCTGTTTTAGATGAATTGTTTATTGAAAACTTGTGTACCTCCTTTAATACACCCATTAACTCACATTTTCAATGCTTCTTTATGCACAGGAATATTTCTAGATATTTTCAAAACAGAAAATATTAAGCCACTTTTTAAAAAAGAGAGCAAAAATGAAATTCAAAATTACCGACCAATTTCTCTTTTGTCAGGTTTCTCTAAAATATTAGAGAGGCTTTTCTATACGCGAATGGAAACTTTTCTCAGGAAAACGAAGCGTTATCAGTCACACAACACGGGTTCAGAAAATCAAAATCTACGAAAACTGCCATTTTTTCTTTTCTTAAAAATGTTGCTTCATCAATGGACCAAAATGAAACACCCATTGGAATATTTTTAGATCTTTCGAAAGCTTTTGACGTTATTGTCCATAACATCTTGCTATCAAAATTACCTTCTTATGGAATTCGTGGTATCGCCCTAGATTGGATAACTTCGTACCTTAAACATCGACGTCAAAGAGTAGAAGTACCATACTGGCCCGAAAGGACATTATTTACTTATCTTTCCAATTCTTTACCAATTGAATATAGGTTTCCGCAAGGCTCGATCTTAGGTCCTATCCTCTTTCTGTTATACGATATGCTGTCGTCTATTAAATACGGAAGAACGGTTCTGTTTGCCGATGACACGAATGTTCTTTGCAAAAAAGAAACAATAAATAGTACGATTTTAGAAGTTTCAAATTGGTTTTGTAATAACAAATTAATAGTTAATGAAGGAAATACAGTTTCAATGCATTTTTGCCTTTCAAATCAGCAATCGCACGCTCCATTGAAAATGAGTAATATGCAATTAGGTGATGTTCAGGTAACAAAATTTCTAGGTCTGTCAATTCAGTCAAACCTCAAATGGAAAGTACATATAACAAAATTAAACACAAAATTAAGTTCATTATTTTACGCATTCAGAATTCTATCAAATTCTGTCAGCCTTCATGCTGCTCGTTGCGTGTATTTTGCAAATGTACATTCCCGCCTGAGATATGGTATAAAATTCTGGGGAAACTCATCATGTAGTATACAGATCTTTAGATTGCAAAACAAAATTATTCTAATAATGAAAAAATGCCTTCCCCGTTATCCTTGTAAGCCTCTCTTCATTGAGCTTGGAATCTTACCACTGCCTTGCCTATATATTTACGAATCTGTAATATTTGTCAAAAGTGACTTACTTGACGGTGGGAACATATTTTCATGCTATACTGATATTTATAATTACAACACACGTCGTAAAAGTCACGTTCATCAAGTGTCTATATCAACAGCTCACTATCAGAAATCCACATATAATACATGTACGTTACTTTACAACACTGCCAGATGACATTAAACAATTAAAATCGGTTCACAAATTTAAGTTAAAAGTAAATTCTTTTCTGCTGCATAACTGGTTCTATACAATTAGAGAGTATACCAATTATGAAAAAGAAAAATAATGTTTATTTTAACAAAACAGTGATATATTGAATTAGTTAAATTTTATATTGCATAATTTTATTAACAAATACTTAATAAGTTTGTAACAAATAATGTACTTCAGCTGGCGGGTCAATGACCTGCATCTCGATCAGGTTTTTGTCCAGATTCCCCAATCCATTGAGCAAATGCTGAGATGGCCCGGTGTTTTGCTTCTGGACGTAAATGTAGCTCCACTATGCGCACGCTTTGTTGAACTCTCCTTTTGCTTGTAATGGTAGGAATAGAGGGAAGGGTTACTATTTTGTTAGCAATACAGAAAAATCATACCTGCAATTCGTTTATCGATACAAATAAGTTTTCTATAACTCGGGAACGAAAATGTCTAGTTATTTCAAACATTGCTAATCTTGTGCTTTTTAAAATTTATTTTTATTTATTTATTTTAAACTTTTACTCATCTTTCAACTATTTAAAGTTAAAATAATGGGAAGGGGTTCTGGAACTCAATAAAACGTGCGCAGATGATCTTCTCCCCCTACGTCACATACAGTTTTTACTTTTTTTGCCGAAATAAATCCAAATTTAAATCATCTGGATATTATTTTTCACGAATTCCACAGTTTTATCTTCTTTTTTTAGAACATAAATTAAATAACCAATATAACTGTACGATTCTGGCAGCGTTTTCAACATGTAGTCCATTTTTTTTTCCTTTTCTGACACTTTAGCGCCTGCACACTTTAATTCATTTATTGCTTTCTCAAAATCACTGAAAAATACCACCGTATCACTAAAGTCTTTGGACCTCAATTTATCTAACTTGTTGCGACAAACTATTTGTAGTGCTGTTGATTCTTTGGAATACATTTCGTCAAACTTTATGATTTCATAAGCCGTTTCTTTGTCACTCACGAACTCTAATTGTTTATTTGTAATAGCGCTATATGTGTAATTTATATCTTTTAAATTGCTCTCATCTCAATCTTCTTTGTCTGTACTTTTTTTCTTGTAATAACTGAATAACATTTTTTCAATTTTAAATACACAATAACACGTTTCTTACAATTTCCATAATCCTCACCATCAAAACCTGGTATCGTAACAACTGCCATTTTTCTTTCTTTAAGTTTTCTTCAATTTCACTTCACAAATTTCTAAACCAACGAACCGCTACCATGTTAAATAAAATAAGAACACATGGGCTTACAAACTGTTTATTTATGTGTGTGCAGCCTACATCCATACAGCTCAATCTTCAGGACAGGAAGGAACGAATTTTTTTTCTGGGTGGGGTGGGGGACTTTAGCCAAAGGTTTTGTGTGCTATGTGTTGCAATGGACGCAATTTTGCGTTTTACTTCTATATGTAAGTGGCTGGTGTGGGATCGTGTGGGACCTTAGCCAATAGCCAAATTGGCTTTTGTGTTGCACTACGCCCTTAGAATATCAGAGGGGAGTACTTGTCCTCTTTGCCTATTGTAAGGACGTGTCGAGCTAACTCTTTCACCGTTGCCGGAGCTTCGTCGGTTTGAAAGGCTTGATAGGCTTCGTTAAGCGAAAGCTGTCTCCGCATTGTGAGTGAAGGACTCGATATCAAGTTCCTTTCTCAGTACTTTCAACCATTTCCGAAACGGAGGGCGTGTTGTGAGCCGTAGAACTTTGTTCTGTACCAGCTCAAGTGTACTCGTATCCTTGTACTTCTGTACTGTAGTCCACCCCAGCGTAGGTGACTACAGGCCGGCAACACGTTTTATAGAGTGCCAAGCGAAGTTCCAAGGGGAGTGTAGGTTCCCTCAAAAGAGGTTGTAATAGTCGAACTCTTTGTAATTTTGATCGCATTCGCCTGACATGTAAATGCCAGCGCAGCCTTCTATCAAAAGTGACGCCTAAGTAGGTTGCCTTAGGTACCCATGTTAGTTTTTGTGTACCAAGTGTAATTTGTTGGTGTAAAACGTTTGGTGTATTTGTGTGGTGTAAAACGTTTGGTGTATTTGTGTGGTGTAAAACGTTTGGTGTATTTGTGTGGTGTAAAACGTTTGGTGTATTTGTGTGGTGTAAAACGTTTGGTGTATTTGTGTGGTGTAAAACGTTTGGTGTATTAGTGGCGGGTATAAGATATGACCTGTGACTTTTCCGCTGAAAAAGTCAAGCGGTTTTCTTCTGCCTACAGCGTCAGGCTCATCTGTTTTTGACGTATTTTGAGTTTGTGGTCTAGGTTTATTCCTCTCGCTAAGACGGCTATGTCATCAGCATAAAGGAAGAGCCGTATTCGTGGTATATATGGGATGTCATTGGCATACAACGAGAACAGTAGCGAAGAGAGGACGGAGCCCTGAGGGACTCCGGCCGCAATCCTCCGCTTTGAGGATCTCGCTTTGCCTACATTTACCACGAATGTGCGGTTTGTGAGGAAAAATGAAACCATTTCGATTACATCCTGTGGAAGGCAGCGCCGAAGTTTGGTGATGGTGTGTGGCACTTTGTCAAAGGCTTGTACCATGTCGAGATAAATGACAAGTACATTTTGTGAGTAACAGATCAGCGGAAATCTGATGAGCCATGCAAAGTGCTTGTAGTGATGCGGAATGGCCCGGTCTGAAGATTGTTCATCTAGGATGAGGTTCCGCGAGAGAGCAGATGACAGAATTCGGGCGAGTAGAAGCCTCCCAAATAACTTTCCCATAACCGGGAGAAGACTGATTGGCCTGTGGCTTGCAGCAATCGTGAGATTCTTAGCGGGTTTCGGAAGCATGGAGGTACTTGCGTATTTCCAATTTTACGGAAAGTACAGCTGTGTAATGCAGCTGTTGTAGATTCGCGTAAGATCTGTGTTTATGACTGGAAGGGCCTCCTTAAGAATGGGAGGACTTATACGATCAGGACCCGGCACCTTGCGACTATGTAAGCATTTAATTGTAGTCGAAACTTCTTCGGTTGTGCAATGTGTGTGCGTGTTGGCGCTGTCGTCCGTTTCCTCCTCATCAACTGCCTGTGTAGTGTTGTTAACAAACCTCTCTTCAAGCATGTCGGCGAAGAATTCTGCCTCTGCTTGATCTGAGAAGAGGTATGTTGGTTTACCCTACGCATTGTCGTGGCCACGTATGGCGGTTGCGTTTTTAGGTACTGACTCGAGCGCTTTTTGGAGTTTGAAAAGGCCGTTACGGGAGGGATCGGAGCCGATCTCTCTCATACGTTCTTCCCACTCCTGTGCATGGTGGTTTGCAAGCGCCATTTTCAGACGTCTTTCGCATTCCCTCAGCTGTTTTCTAAGCGCTGGACACCTAAACTGCTGCCATAGTCGCCTAGCTTTGCGTTTTTCATGCAGAAGCTCTTCGACATCTGGAGGAAGTGTATGTGAACCCTCTTCGGGCGGGCGCTAGAAAACCGGCGTCGCCTATCTGGGGGCTTTTTGTATGTGTTTTCTAAGTATGTGTAAGCTAGCTTCTATAGATTCTGGTGAATTCATTGTCTGCGTGGTTTGTGCTTGTGCATGTAGTGCTGCGAGTTGTTTGCGAAGATCATCCCAGTCAGTGGGTTGTGGGATTCATTGAGTAGGGAGAAAGCGTGATGCTACACACAACAAAGGCAATGGGAATGTGATCGGAGAGAGAGAAGGGAATAGGCTTGGGAGTAGTGACTCGAATATTCCCTGATGTGAGTGCCACATCGAGGATTTCCGGTCGGAGGTGAGGGTCAGTGGGGAAGCGGGTAGGTGAGGAAGGCGGGATGAGTGTCATCATAGTGCTAGTAGGAATCGGGTAATTTTCCGTAGCTCTTTGTCGTGTTATATTCCCATTCCTCGCACTTGGCGTTCAGATCACCCGCCATAACCGTGCGAGGTGCTAGGGAGAACTCTTCTATGAGAAGACGATTTGGTTGTAAGTATTCTGAAACCAGTGCAACTTCGCCTTCCGTCGTGTTTACCACAATGACTGCCGCTTCAAGCCTCGCGAGGCGAGGTAAAGCTGCCGGGCGATGGGGCAACGAGCGACGTACGGCATTACGGTCGGTGCGGTAGCCATGTCATTGAGCTCCAGGTCGTTGGCGCTTATGAGTTTTGTTTTCTGCAATACAAGAACATCGATGTGATGTCTATTGCAGAATAGCTCGATATCGCGTCGATCACGTGGGTCAGTGTGACCGCAACGGCCGTTGACGTTCCAGGCAGCTCCCGCAAGAGGTCGGGTCTGGTGTTTCCCTGTGTTCGGTGATCAACTATTTTGCGGGCTGTCAAGAGCACAGAGAGTATGTGAAAGTGCAGTGAGATTTGTGACCCGTTGTTTCAGCTCAGAGACCTCCTTACGGAGTTGCTCCGTCTCCGACTTAGCAACAGGTGTGATGTGTGAAGGCGTCTTAGGCGCGGCGGCGTGCGGTCGAGCAGCTCTCTCGTGAATGCCCTTTCCGACATTAGAGGTCGTCGCTGCCTTTGCCGTTGTTTGCGCAGTGTGTTGTGGTGAGTGCGTCGCTTTCGCGAAGATAGTGCTCTTATCTACCTTGCGTGCGGGCTTTTTTTGTGGCTTCGGCTTAGCATCCTTGCTCTGCTTCGGCTTAACTCCCTTGCTCTTAGTTGCGAAGGACTTGTAGGCCTTGCATCCGGCGGTGCAGTGGTTGGTGGAGTGGTTAACTCCGCAGTTGCAGCAGACAGCAGGTTTGGGGTTGTTTGCTGCAATCCTTAGTCAGATGGCCCTCGCCACAGTGAATGCTGCGTGCACTGATGTGACAATAGGCACGTGTGTGCGACCAGCGGCAGCACCTTCTACAAAAATGAGCGCTATCTGTTCGTTTCGCGACCTCGATGCGCGCCCGGCACAGATCGCCTTCAAGGCAAACAGCCACTTGCAGTCGTCACCCGGGTTGAGGTTAACGAAGTATGCACCTAACGGTACTAATTTCCCGTTTCGGCGCCTCTTCAGTTGGTGTACTGCAGGCCTGGGTTCGAGGCCCCGCTCCTGCACGCGCGTGCGTGAAGTGCGACGTTTGCAGTTTCTTCAGCGCTGCCGCGACCTTCACACGGTCTGCGGCGTTCCGCGCTCGAAGAGAAAAGAATTCTCCGCAGTGCGTTCCTGTGTCCGGGTGCTCTCAGCCCTGCGTTGCAGTTCTGAATCAGCGGCGAAAGCCGCCGTCGGAAGGCACCGAGGCACTCGCGACCCTGATGCGCGGAACGCGCCTTCGGAAGCCTTTGTAGGCTCCGAAACGGTCGCAGGCTGCAAGGCCGGCGCAGGCAGCGGCAGGGAAGCAGAGGCGGCGATTCCATCCCTGCACTAGGGCAAGGGCGGAAGAGGTGACATGGCGTTGAGAGGCGCGAGGTCAACCGCGAGGGCCTCCGCGTCGCCGTTTCCGGCTAGCGGGGCCGCGACGGCGTGAGGTGGAAGGTGTGAGGTCGACCGTCGGCGTCTCGCCTGAAAGGCGGCGCTTCTCGCCTTTCCCGGAAGTGACGGCGTCGGCGTGCAGTGGCTTTGAGCAAGGTGGGCGGGAGTAAAACTCCCTAAGCCCATCTTGGCGGCGGCTTTGCTGAGCTTGTTCAGCAGGCGTCAGGGATGCGGCGAAGAGCGCGACCAGATAGGTCTTCCTCGTCGACCTGCATCAAGGCCTTAAGGGCGTCAGCATTGCGCGAGTTTTGGCTCTTTTTGCCCCATTTGTTGGCACCTAAAGGGGCCGTTTGAATAGGAGAGAAATCCTGCTGGTTTATGACGCCCGGGATTTCTTCCGGCATCATGTTGGCCGAAGCAGTGGTGGATGCAACCGCAGCGGTGGTGTCGGCGATCGAAACCGAAGCACCGTTGGTAGAAAATGCCAAGGCGCGGTCCGAGAGCTTGCAAGCACGATCCCGATGAACGCCGTGGCCTTTCTCCATTACTGAAAATGGGAACGGCACTTTCCTCTTTCGGGAAAGAAGTAACTGCTCTAAAAGGAGCAAGTATGCAAAGTCCAAAAAGGACTTGAAGTGTTTAGTTCTTAAAATTGTTTTTGCTCGAGCCCTAAAAAGGGCTGATGAATACGAAATTTTCCAAAATTTTCCAAGTCCAAAAAATATTCAGGGCGGTGTAGAGGCGGCTGAAGCAGCACCGCAGACAGCGGGTCAGGAGCTCCGAAGTGAACTGGTCAGCAGTCAGCAGGTGCGTACACTTATATACATACAGTCACTAGTTACATAGTAAATCTATAGATGTCAGTAAATACAATTTCTCTAATATAAATGTACGTAAATATTCCAACAATTGTAATCCATCAATTCACTAGAACAGACTAAAACTAATCATCAATTATTTCTTATCCTTTTAGTCCGTTAGGCCTCCAATATAAAATTCAAATTAAACCCAAACCAAACTGCTATAAAAATATTTATCCTGAGCCCATAAAATCCTCCCAAACCACTTACACATATCAGGAAGTAATTAACTTGCTTCCGCTTAACAACCCATCAAATAGCCTACTTAGGATTATAAGGATTATTAGGATACGCAATTGAAACTGATATAAATAATACGGTAATACAGGCTAAAGCAAAACTCGGCCAACTAAGTCCAATAGGTCAGCCAAACTTCCACGTAAAACAGTCGTAACTAAATTTAAGACCATAATTCAATCGTTATTATATGCTTGTCCAGTTTGGACAAACGCTGCAAGATCGAACTAAAAAAATACAGATCGTACTTAACCAGTTTCTCCGTACAATTACAAATGCACCATGGTTTATTTCCAATCAAGAAACTGCACAATCAATTCGAAACAATGAAAGCACATCACGTATATCTCCAAATAATGTTACTATAACTTACATCAAATCATCTGAATACGCCCCCTCTGATAAAGCAGAAACCCTATTCTAAAGATCCGCATTAAATATAAATTTCTCTTCTAAACCTTCCTTACAAAATTTTCAAAATGTGACACCCCTGAGGTCTTTCCATAAAGAATTCCTCCCCGAAAAAATATTTTTTAGAATGAAGTTTATTATAAGCCAACAATACAAATGCATAGTGTGAACTGAACTTTATAAACTCTGAAAATGTTTATAATAAAAATCCCGCGAAATAAAATACCACGTTCACCTCTCGTAACAGAAATATTACTAATTTAGTTCCATCTCAGGATTGCCTTGCTTGGTCATATCCAGCGCGCCGAGCAGCGTTGCGCAGCGCTAAGCTATTCAATAGGGTCTCGTAGACGAAGCTGATTCACGGTTGCGTGTCAACCGCACACGTTTTCTTGAGCTCGATACCATTTTTCTTCCACCATACATTATAGAATTATGCATAAAAGATAGGCACGTGTGCCCTTGACCACATAGACAACAAACTTCCGCATACGTGGAAAAGAACCGAATTAAATCAACAATCGAACTGCAGTTATTATTTGATAGTATTGCCAACGAAATAATTACCTCCTCCTAACTCCTCTCGAATATAGCAAAATAAAAACTAGAAAACTCATGCTGAACATGCCATAGCGTGTCTCACGGCACAGCATACAAATTACTTTCAATCTTCTAATTTATCATTTATTTACAAGACTGGAGATTGCCATACCTTGGGTCACGAAAATCTCAATTTCCTGCAGTTCGATTAGCAGTTCCTCGAGAAGGAAGATGAAGTTCTTTGTGAGTGTGCTTCCCGTTATGTATCGAGTTCTTTTCCATAGGTCTTGCGTTCCGTTGAAAAAAAGCAGTGTCTGTAAGTAGATTAAACGAGCATGTTCTGTACTTCGTATTTCAATAAGGCATTTTCAATTTAATCACAGAAATGCACAGAAATGCAGTATTGCAATTAGCAGTAATTTTAGGACTGTGGAAAAGCAACTGGATAGAAACCCACGGAAGTTTACTACTTTCAAGTGAAACGCTTTTCAGTGAAATGGAAAGTGATAATTCAGGTACAGCGTCGGAGAATGAAACAGTGACTGAATCGGAATGGAACAACACAGCAACTTATGTCCCTCGTTACATATGTTGCAAACTCGCAGCGAATGCCAAACCGATAAAATTATTTATAGATTACGTGTCCACCAATTACTTCGGATCATGCACGACCGTGTTGGTGTACGACGAATACTACGAGGAACGGCAGCGCTGGGTGCTGGGCGCGTTCCTGCGCGACGGCAGGAGGCCGCGCCTGCTGGTGCGCTGGCGGGACGTCGCACACGCCGGCCGCCTCTTCCGCTGCGACAGGGGCTGCCGCCACTTCGCCTTCCTGCTGCGGCGCCTCGAGGACAGCGGGCCACTGCCGCCCGTGCCCCCGGGCAGCCGCGTCCTCGTTCTCACGCAGTCCGACCGCCAGCCCGTCCGGGAGTTCCTCGACGCTGCGTTCCCCGTGCACCTGCCCGACCTGCTGGTGGCGACGGACAGGCCGCTCCCCGCAGACGTGGCGCGGGAGGCGCAGGTGTTTCACGCATAGTTCAAGCACAAATTTTGAAATTCTTCTTCCTACGGGGTGATTCGTAGAACAGATGTTGGACATTTGCTTTCCATACTGTGCCGGGGTACAAATCCCGGTCTATCCATAATTGCGTTTCCAGGCAAGACAACAGCTGTAGTCATTAGACCCTTTAATGAACTGAATGATTTATCTCGAGAAGCGGCGATGATGCATGTAAGTGTGTGAGGGGAGAGAATAGGACAAGGAAGGAGAAGGAAAGATCACGCGTGGTCCATAACTCATTTGTTGTGGTACTGCCCCGACATTCGCCTGGTACATTCGGAGAAAACACTGAAAACTGCTGATCAGAGCAGCCAACCGCTATAATTCTCTTCCAGACAGCGGCTCAATTCGACCTAGCTACAAAGCATTGAAAATTCGCTACTGACGGGACTTAAACTCTAGGACCTTCCGGTCAGAGTCGCTGGAGAGACAGTGGCATTTCTGGCTCTGAGCTAAACTCAGTCGGTCCGGTCTATCCACGAGGAGTTTGTGATCGACAAATCGGATTCGCGGCAGGTTTTCTTGACGTTCTCCGGTTGGCAGAATTAGTTTAGAGACAGTTTTGCTGCTGTGTCTACGGTGACTGACCAGGGAGCCCTAAGTCCGTGTCACGACGGTGGCGGATTTTAGACTAGCTTTATAGCTACATCGAATTCAGCCGCTTTCTGCAGGATGCCGGCTTTTCTGGTCGGTAGTTTTCTATGCTTTATATAACGAATATCAGGCGAATGCCCTAGCAATACCCTAACATACAAACTACAGACTGCGTGAGATATTTCCTCCCTCTTTCTTATCTTATCCTTTCCTCAAAAATACTTCGCAAGCCGACTTTTAGATCAGCGCTGGATCTCACCAGCGCGGGTGGTACACCGTCCCCTCCAGGCATAAAACGTTCATTACATTAACGGGATTGCTGATAATAGCTGTTATCGAGCCCGAATATAAATGAATCAATTTCAGTTTTTCTGTCTCTCATTTTATCATTGCTCCGATATTATTTATATGACGAGCTTGTGGCAAGGTAACCACTAGACACTGCAAGCTTCCTGCTATTTATAAATGTCAATACCTTATTTTTGGACGAAATTGTATCATCTTGTTATTGCCCCAAGCCCCTCAAAAATATCAACACATATATTGTAACAAGATAAGCCACACGTGCACCAAAATAGTGATATTAACATTTTCAAATAGTGGGAGTCTTTCTATGACTTATCTTGATTCAGCCTTAAGCACATCAAATGGTATCTTCATAATCGCTGACCCATTGAAATCATTCATACATTATATGTTTGCCCATGAGGCTAGAGCAATTAGAATGCGTCTACGTACGTCATTATAGGCAAATTCACGTTCTTGTCTGACATTCTCCTTCCTTCAGTAATGCCGAAGTATAGGGGAAAGAAGAAACTAACTCTACAACCGAAGCATTTATAGATCAGGTAGTAAGGCCTTTTGGGAAGGGGCAATCGTCAGGGCCTGAGGGGGCGGAGAGGACAATAAGAAAAGTCTGAAAACGTGCTTCATAACGCGATCTGAACTGTCCTATATATATATATATATATATATATATATATATATATATATATATATATATATATAAAGCAGTATTATATGACTAAGGCCGTATTGCCTTAAATCGAAGCAACATGCATATCTGATATCACGTCAGTCAAGTAAGATTACAGGTTCGTGTCATGGAGAAATCCAAACTTCATGAGAGATATAAAGAAATACGAGACAAACATGACTCTTGTGAGATTATATCAATTGTTATAACAGCAACTGGTCTTTAAAAAATCTATGTAAGGTATTATTTGGAAAAATTAGGTCATCCTCCTCACAAAAATATTCCAAAAGCTCAAATGTCAGTCATTCTTGAAACCTACTTGATTGTTCTCACGGTTCTAAATATGTAAAGTTACGAATGTGGTATGTCTAGAGGCTCCTTGAACCTGGAATCCCGGGTGAGAAAACCAGAAGAAAAAAGATTATAATATTATTATTATATAAAATTAATATAATAATAATAATAATAATAATAATAATAATAATAATAATAATAATAAAGTCAGCTCCGTGGCGCAGACGGTTGCGACAGACGCCGTCTACGCCGAGGATCCTGCAAGTTCGAGTCCTGCGTACTTTAGATTATCCCTTCAGCCCTCATCTTCATCCTATCATCTCGTACTTCAAGGCGTAACAACCTTGTCGTACTGAGGGACACAGTTGAAAAATTGATCCTGAAAAAATTACGCATGTTAATCGTGTAGCATGGTCAGTAATGGCATACTCGCCAATAATAATAATAATAATAATAATAATAATAATAATAATAATAATAATAATATTTCTTATAATCAGTGGAAAATCTCAGACCATAAGGCCTGTTGTGGAAAAGCATATAGTGCTACTGATTATGCAAATAATTGTAATTGTCAAAAATAAATCGCTGGCATAATGCACAAATATGTCATCTTTTCATTGGTACACTCTAGACTTAGCTAACTTGTAAATGGATGTTTATGGCGACATATGGGTGAAAGAAATGTATAGTTACATGGTATTTTTTTGCCATTTTTCAATTTTGGATATTTTCGACTTTTTTCGCGTTATTTTTGTCAATTTTATGCATTTTGTTTTCTTGTGAATGTTTTATGAATTAGCAAACAAAGTTTTTATTGTATTAGTTCATGATAAAATTCACTACTGCAGTGGACTCTATTTTTCGAACTCTCAAAATTACATCGATCGGAGCTAAGGATTGCATTTCCTCCTAAAATAAAAACTTGAAATTGAATATAATTTAAATAAATAAATTTTATTTAAAATTGTAAAGTTCAACTAATAAACAAACTCTTTTACACACAGTTTTCAGTATTTTGTTAAGTAGATAATTTCTCCCTAATTTTGAAGTCTTTTCCTCTTATTTTTACGTCATTTTTAGAAGTCATTTTCAAAGAATTGTTAGGTCATGAGAATCCGAGCTCTGGTAATGGGCAAGTGTGCGCGAGCGCAGGTCCGCAGCGGGTGCGTAGCGCGCCGCGACGTGGTGCTGTATCGCGCGCGCGCGGAAGGCGCCGGCGCCGGCGCCGGGGCGGCGTGGCCGGTGGCGGTGGCGGCGTGGCGCTGCGCCGCCCTCACCCGGCCAGCGCAGCTCTTCCTTGGGAGCGAGACCAGCGCCACTGGCGGCGGCGGGCTAAGGCGCCTGGGCGGGCGCGTGCTGCGGGTAGCCGTCGCCCTGCAGCCGCCTTTCGTCATGCCGCCCGCAGGGTACGCTGATTCTTTTGCGCAGGGTGGACTGATTGGCGTTTCCGGGTTCGTCAATTGCTATGGTCATTAGTCGCATATATTTTGCGTGTTTTCTCCTGGATGTTCGTCTCCTGCGGGAACGTGAGATCCGACGTCGACCTATACTTCCAATCTTCATTCCTTCCATTCATCCTCACTCTTACTTACACACACTTACACTTACATCCACTACATTACCACACATGTCGAGAGACCGATCGGGAGCTTAGAGGTTGACCCGGCTGGGGCGGTGCTACCTGATGAGACATACCTGGTTGGGGAAACCTCGTTAGCTGACGGCAGGACGGCGCCGGATCCCACCATCCAGAGGGGGAGGTCACCGCCACCTCCCACAATCAAATATGTCCTGGATTATTACTTTAGCAGTTACGCGCCGGGAATCACGAATCAACCAACCAACCAATAAATCATGTGTGTGGTAGTGTAGTGTACATGTATGCAGTGATGATTTTCTGAACAAAAGTGCACAAAGACTGGAATGAGTCTGACATATAAAAATTATAACTATATATTTTTTTTTAATCTGAGTATTCAAATTGTTCAAGGGCACGCGTCATTGACTGTTCCTCCAGGAACTGAGCACTGCATGAAGGTGTAAGTGTATGTGTGGGTGTCAAAGGGATGTGGTGGGGACAATGATGAGGAAGGAATCATAGCGTGTGCTCATTGGCTTGTTTGTTAAGATACTGCTCCGGCAGTTGCCAGGTATTGATTCACATTTTGATATTTTCTGGCATTCGTCGTGAAAACTACCAATCAGAGCAGCAGGCCGCTAGAATTCTCATCCAAGCAATCAATGGGTGAATTCGACCTATATATCTAGCTAGTGTCGAAAATTCTGTCATCGGTCGGGATTCATTCTCTGGGACCTCCCGGTCAGATTCTCTGCAATGTGAGATTCTAAGAAAATGCATTCATTTTATTGTTAACATTATTTTGGCGAAAATCATAATTATCACGATTTAACATGTTAATGTGAAATAGGAAATAATAGTCCACAATAATCACAGTTATAATATTTACAGCATAGGGGGTAACACAGAAGAACGAGCTGGGAATAGCTAGGTGGCAGCTGTCTTGTGGAATGGACCACAAGATATCTGCTACCACCACGGAATTTAACATGCTAAATTAAAATTTAAATATTTAATACCATATGGAAAAACATGAGACAAAATTCATGCAATATACTTAATTTTTCCAAAAAGTGCCGAAACATTCAAACTTGCGCGAAAAATGAATACATTGCCAGAGTGCCTTGGAATACAATTCAGAAAGTTTGAGAGCTGTAGTACGTTTACATAAAACATGCATTTGCTTGAGAATCCTATTTCTAATTTTGAGAAAATGAAGTGAATTTAGTATTTTGTTTCTAACTCAATGATCTTTGATATATGAGTAATGAGAAGCATCGTTGACGAAACGTTCTTGTGTGCTCTCTGAACATTCGTCTCCGAGGTATTGAGTAGCGGTGAAGTTGAAGTTTGTCATCGCTGCGTGACGTTCCAGAGTAAAAGGAGCTGTAGCTGGAGCCAGTGCATTGTGGGATGGAGTGGAGATACGCCTGCTGCTTCTACTAGCTGAAGCCCTGGATTTCCGGATGGAATTCCTGGAATCGATCAGGTATTACGACTAAGCTTCACGCTCTAAATATATTGCTCAGTGATGGTGCTAAATTACACATTAGTTGCAATATGTTCAATGTATACTAACTATAAATTGCATTAGTATAATATCCTTCACCAAATATCCTGTATTGTCGTAAATACCGCCGCAAATAATTCTGAGTTTACAGCGTATATTTATCGAAGTGATAAAATATAACTAATGTTTTTTTGTCCAATGAATTAGAAAGATTTTGCGTTAGGGCTCCTGGTATTAAGATGCAAGAACTCACTTCTTGGCAGTTATGCGTTAACATCGCACTAAACGTTCCCTTCTGACAGTGAAGTGTTAACATTGAATTATTTAAGTATGATTATGGTTTGATCTTTAGAGGTTGTCTATTGATTCAGAATCATCACTTTAAATCGTTCGTGGTTATAAGTTTGTGATTAGTGAAGGTATTTTCCCTGATTTAAATGGTCGATGTGTATGCCTAAAAAACGTAAAAACTTGTGAGCTATGGCTACCACAGAATTTTTTTCACACTAGCCGAGTTATCAACAAGTAAACGCAATAATGAATGAAAATATCTTGAAATTAATAGGAAATTTTACAATGAGATGAAGAGAATTAGATAAAATCGTATGAAGACCATATCAAAGGGAATTTTAAATATTTTGTGCAAAATATAAAGAAAACCAAATTTGTAAACCGTTGTGCGTTTTTGCTTGTTATAAAGAAAACCATGAGATTAGGAAACTAACTAGTTTGAGTTATTTGATTCTCTAGACTGTATATTTTGTTTTAACGTGAGAAGAATGGTTCAGAAGTTATTCTTGACAGTCGTTTTATTTTTTAAAGTTTATTGATATTAATCAGATTTATTGTTACAGCCAACGTTTTCATTCTATGTTTTATCTCTTTTTCAAGGATATTTCCAAATTTTAAGTGCTTTGGTTGCTATTGAATATAATTTACTTATAAAAACGAAGTTTTCATTCTCCTTACTGTACACTCTTTACGTCGTGTAGATCGTGATATTGAAAGAAAACTAGTGATACTACAGAATGCCACAGAAGTTCCGGAAGTAGTTTTCTATTTCCTTTAGAGCCGTCTAGCGATACGAACGTGCCACATAGTCTAGACAGCAGACACCTATAACATCTAAGTACATTTTTCTTTGCATTTTCTTAATTTTTAAATTTTCAAATAGTAGAACAGATGTACTACTTTAAAAATATTAAATAACAGAAAACCTCGTCCTAGATGGTAATTTTTTTATGAAATATTTGGAGCCGATTTTTAAAAAAATGGCGCTTAAGCGCCACTGTAAATTCAAAATTAGAAGCTCTTTCACAGAAAATTATTGAGTTTTCGAAAAAACTTCATTAGCATTCATTTGTAGCACTGTAACTTACAAATAAAATAGTGTTTAGAAATTGCTGTGAATGTGCATATTAACGTCGTCATAAAGATCTTTAAAAAAATTACATATGTGTAATTTTGGAAAAAACACAAAAGAAATACCCTGAAATGAAGTTTATGTCACATTAAAGAGTGCAATTAGCACTATCCGTTCGAAAAAATTGAAGAAAAAATTTGGATCTTTTTTTAGAAAATGGCGTAAGAGCGTTTGTGAAAATGCGGAATTTTGAGCTTGTTTTCATAAAAAATGGTTGAGTGGTTGAGAAAGTTTATTTGACATTATGTAAAGCACATGTACTCATAAACATAATAATATGAACAAATTGTCGCTAATATACAACGTGAGAGTGAAGTCAAAAAAATTTGTAATCAAATAAGATTTAAAATTTATAATTAAAATTTTGAAATAAAAAAGTTTTGTAATTTTTGAAAAAAACAAAAGAATAGAGCAATATGGAGGCTATGTCACCTTATAGAGCACATTTAGCTCTATCCCTACTAAAAGTTTAAATAAAAAGTTTGGAGCCGTTTCTGAGAAAATTTCGTTTTTTAATTGTTTAAAATTGCAAATATTGCGCCCAATATTGCCCGAAAACAACTAAAAGTTTCAAAAAAATATGTATTTGGCCTTAATGAAAGAACTCACTTTGGATGGAATTTTATTTGAAAAAAAAATCTTATTTTTGTTGTAGAAACATGCGGTAAAAATTCCAACTTCTGCAATTTTCGAAAATTCAGAGTTAACCATGAAAAGCAGACCTATGCCAACTTTATAAGAGTATTTTACTCTATTCTTACATGCAATTTAAAGAAAACAAATTTAGAAGATTTTGAAAATGTCCGGAAAGCTTCAAGTACCCCCAAATTGTAAACAATTTTTCTCAAAATATCAAAGATTCTACTCGAGCCAGATCGATAAGGGTTTTTCAATTTGGAAAAAATCCTACGTATGGTTTAGGCGCTAGTAGTGTTCACAGACGGATGGACAGACGGACAGACGGACGGACGTTTTACCCTCAATTTATTTTTCGGTATCAAGGACCCACAAAAAAGGGGTTCTAGGTACGTCACGTGTTAGATGATTTTTTTCTTAATTTAGCAACGAGATTTATTCACTTTTTAGTTATCAGAGCTCGGCAATGATTTTTTTCTGCGGAAAATTCGCAGTTTCGCGCATCATTACATCACTTTCCCTATAGTACGTAAATTACTTCGTATATACGTACGTATAAGGGAAAGTAAAAACCGTTTTATAGCAAGTACACGTGGCTGACTATACCTGGACTAGTGCTACAATTTCAAGTTAATTTCCTAGACTTTCTTTCTCCTAAGTTAAAACGAAATAATTTACATCAACTTTTTCACAAGTCCAGGCAAAGTGTGATTCTCAGGAGAAAAGAAAACTAACTAGTAGGAGAAAGTATGTACCACATATTTTTCTATCTGCCCTTACCCTCATAAGGTGCAGTGTCGTAATCTGTGCTGGGGTGTGGTAGTTATTAAATTGCTGGAGGCACCACACCTGTAGGGGTGACGCGCTGGCGCTGTCGGGGCGCAGCGAGGGCAACGGCGCGGGAGCGGACGCAGCGCTGGCGCGGCTGCGCGCGGGCGACGCGCAGGTGGCGGCGGCCGGCGTGTGCGGCAGCGCCCTCCGCGCCTCCCAGGTGGCGCTCGGCATCCCGCACTCGCGCGACTGCGCCGTGTTCGCCTCCCTCAAGCTCACCGCGCTGCCCAGGTGGGTCGTTAGTCCGCTAAACGTAGTGCATGTTCCGCTCGGGAGGTGGCGGATGGTGAGATCAGGCGCCGATCTACCCGTCGGCTTAAGAGGTTTTCCTCAATCAGGTATCTCCCATAAGCGGAGCACCGCCGTAGTCGGGACAAGCTCTAAGTTTCCGACTAGTCTCCCGGCATGTGTGGTAATATAGGGCATGTGTGTGTCTAAGTAAGTGATGAAGATAGGACACTGATGAGGAAGAGAAGATCTCTCGCTGTCCATGGCTCGTTTGCTACGGTACTACACCGGCATTTGCGTGGTGTTGATAAAAAACAACTAACGATCAAATCAGCCGGCCGCTAGAATTCGCTTCCAGACAGCGGCTGAACTCGATCTATCTCTCCATCTAGTGACGCAAATCCTGCCACCGTCGAGACTCCAACCCCAGGAGCTCCCAGTCAGAGAAACTGTAGGAACAAGGAGAACAAGTGGATACAATCGACATCCCGACATCAAAAGTGAAAAAATAAGTTTGTGGGTCTCCATCCGATGGCAAATTGCCTTATATCATCACTCGATCAATATAAACTTTAGAAGGTAGTAGGAGTCAATTTTGTTCAACGTCATTTTGTATTTAGAGTGTCGTTGTAGAAAATGAAAATTATAGCTTATAGAAATGCAATAAATAAATGTAGCTTATAAACGCGTTCGTTCATAGCAGTGGAGTGCTAAAGAAGCGAATATGGAGCAATACCACACAAGATATCTTGAAGTCCGTAACATAGCGGCTAAGACAGAAATGTATATGATCAAAATGTCCGAATTATAGCTGGTGATTCTCTTATCAGATGATAGGAGAAAAATCACAAACCCAACGTAAGCAAGCCACGCTCATCCACTCATCATTAGGAATGTACTCGAAAATTGTTGCAATTTGCAATTGCAATTGGTATTAATTTTTCCCAATGCAATCACCAATATTTATTTTTCTGTTACCTACGATTTATTTCAAGCCTGTTTTAATGAAAAATCAGAAAAGAAATTAATTTCTAGTTCGACCGTGCCAGCGATCTTTGTGAAAGGCGATAATAATTTATCATAATTGTGAATTCCGCAGATGTTCATCCGGCTCACAGTCCCCAAACTCAAGCATTGTTTGGTGAATGTGTTTCATCACCATGCCTTAATCCATCAGGGCCTGCATGTGAAATTCATTTAATAACGGAGGTGGGCTTTGTCAGACAAGCTAACCAAATATTCTTGTTTTCACACTTTCCTGTTATCAACCTTCTTCAGACTTAGTTGAGTTGAATGTTTTTTTTAATTTATCAATTTATTATATATTGTAATTTCGTTTTCTTAAAATACTACTTGTGCTTGGTTACTACATTTTTACCACTTTGGGAGATGATTAAAAAGAATAAACATAATATTGTGATTTTTATTTTTGTCTAATAATGGTATTATTCCTGGACGTGCCAGCGAATGAGTTTTACTCCTTCAAATGACTGGATGAATCTGTGTTATACAGGGAAAAGAATAAGAGTTCGCTCTGCCAACACTCTGCCGAGGAAAAAATCTACTCCTGTCAAGTAGTATTCATGTATGTATTGAGGTAGTAATTGAGTCCACGGGTGTATTTGGGAGGAATATAATCTCATTTTCAAATGCTTGCAATTGAAACATAACATACTATTTGAACACGAATATATATATATATATATATATATATATATATATATATATATATATATATATATATATATTTCTGGCGAAAATGTAAGGTAATTTTCAAAACTTTTGAATAATTTCATTACTTTTTGTAGTCAAATAAATATTTTTAATGTATAAAATATAAAATAATAATCTTATTGCATTTCGGCTCATGTACTAGGTACCGTGCCATCATGGGTCCGTTCCACTGGGGTGTATGGCTGGCGTTGACACTGGCCTACTTGTTTGCCATCATTCCACTGGCTTTCTCGCATCGCCACACGCTCGCTTACCTCCTGAAAGATCCGCATGAGTTGGAGAACATGTTCTGGTACGTGTTCGGCACCTTCACCAACTGCTTCACGTTCAGCGGCAAGAACTCGTGGAGTGGCACGCGCAAGTGCTCCACGTTGATGCTCATCGGTGAGTTAGGCACGCGCCACGCATTCCTGTTCCTTCGTTTCCTTCTTCACACTCGGAGTGGGAGGAAAGAGAATATTATTGGCATGTTTATGACTAAGACTTTCATTTTTATGCAATATAAAATGCCAAAACATGTAATAAAAAATAAAATAAGAAGATAAAACTTCACATTTTGATATGGCAAACTATGAATAGAGTATACAAAACTGATTCCAAGCCCGAAACAAATGGAATAGTTATTCTACAACAGCTGATTTTTTTTCTCGTGTTATTTATAACTTATGCAATTTTCGAAAATTCGGAGAGTTGAACGAAGTTTGGACTGGCATCGTTTCTATAAGCTTAATTCGATTCAATTCAAGGATGCCTTATTTTACCTCGCGAGACTCAGGCCAGGTCTTCCGTCTGACCGAGCAAATTTCGCCACGCTCGCCACGCACCATCTAGCGGAGAAAGACGGAATTGCTCGGGCGATGAAACAGGCGATTTGAATTTAGCTTAGAGGTTTCTTTTAGACTTGACATGTAGTAAAATGTAGCGTGTAGTAAATCTCCAACATTGGACAGCCGTCTTTACTTCCCACCCGAAGAAGGCGTACGATAAGATTTTTCGCCTTTAAACATTTAGGGCTTCGATCAGGTTTGAACCAGCAATATTGGGTACAACAACCCCATACGCTTACCATTATTCCACCGAAGCTGCCGTACTTCGCACTAACAAAAAATAAAGATTTTGAACATTTGGAGCCCTTTCTCAGAATTCTCAGTTATACAATTGACGAATATATTGCATTGGGAAATAAATCTAACTTAAATAATATAAAAAGGACGTCGAACACATTTTCAACTTTTGCAACTCCAAAATTTCAAGTTCAAACTCCAGATATTGAAAATTTCAATTTCCAATTTTTACAATTTTCACTTTTGAAGTGTAGTAGAATTAACGAAATTCCGATCCAAGTTATATTATGAAGCAGGCTTTCGAACGAAATTTAAACGAAAATATTGAGCCGTTTTTCGAGAATCCTATTTATCACATTGAAATAGAAAAAAAAATGTGTGTGAATATCTGATTAAAATTGATTGCAGTAATAGTAAGCAAATGCAATTATATTTGTGTGCTTCCTTTTAGGGTGGTATTGGGCCTTCAGCATAATAATCACCGCTAGCTACACAGGATCCATAATAGCGTTCGTTACGTTGCCGGTTTTCCCCCAAGTAGTGGACACAAGTAAACAAATTCTGAAAAGCGGCTATTTGGTAGGCACCCTAGGTAAGAATTTTGATAGATTTCTTAAAGTAACTCAAATTTGTTTCTGAAATGAAGACAATTTTTCATTGAAATGTAAATTTCGTGCGTGTTGTCCAACATATCCATCAATGAATTCTTTTCATTGTGAACTATCATAATTTTTTTAGGGAATGGAGAATGGAACACATGGTTTGAAAATTCTTCAGATCCTATCGCCGAAGAGTTGATGAAGAAAATGGATTACTTGCCCACAGTTTTTGACGGACTTCGAAACGTAACATCGTCTTATCATCCATACGCATTCCTCGGTTCCAGAGCTCTTCTGGAGTACATTATCAAAGTCAACTACACCCCCAGGTATTTATAAAATTAATTTGTCTTGAAAACTATATTTATCACCTAAAATGTATTTTGTAACAAATATCATTTTAGAAGAAATCAAGGAATTAGTATGCTTGCCTTGGAAATTGAAGAGTTGCAATGGTCGCAAGATGGCACCTTGCTGGGAGGGGAGTAGACTCGCTCTTTTTCACTCCGCTACCGCGCTTGCGTGTGGCTAGCGTTAGTGGTTTAGTTCAGAGAACAGATGCAGATCATTTTGTTTTTACTTATTCTTTCAACTCGTCGATTATCTTTAATATGAGCATTGGATATACGAAACTCGTGGCACTAGAAGTCTTTAATTGAATATTTGAAACGTATTGAACGCTGAAACAATATATTTGAGGAATGCATTAAAGTATACGACAGTTTCATCACACATATACATCATACCAATGCGTTAAACACAAGATTAAGTTAACCTTTCGCAAATACAACAGTATTAATATTGCTGGTGCACTACATGGCCTAAAATGTATCTCGATAATAGCTCCTAATATTAACTGCCACTCCTTTTGGCCAAGGGTTTAGAGTGCATACAGAATCGCGGCCTTAATTTGAAGGGACGCCGATTCGAATCCCGCCCTGAGTCAATGATGTTCGTTCTTTGCCTTTCGTATTTGTTGGCAGGTTCATAATTTTTATGGTTATTCTAAACCTGAGTGGTGAAAAAACCGTGGTTGCACAAAAATGGCCTTCTATTTTCGGATTCGGCAGGCAGTGACAGCTGAGGTGTTTTGAAGGTTACCTTACCCTGCTCGTCGACCTTTGAAAATCATCTTGGCCTGAGTATTCGCGTTCTATATCTAAGGCAGCGGTCGTAGTACACGCGAAATTACGGTTCTCCGCCGGTTGCGGAAAAAAAACCTAACGTTTCCACCCTACGTCATCTGAATTTTCCCTACCCAAAATAGTCTGAATATTCCTATAATGTCACAGTTTGTCAGCCAAAACAATAGCGAAAAGGGGGAGACATAAATAATTAGCTAGTGGTGCTACAGAACGGTACAGACCTTCCGTATTAGTTTTCTATTTCCCTTGGTCTCGATTAGCTACTCGGACATGTCTCATATTCTTGCGAGCTGCCATCTATCGCCGACCAAAGTACATTTTTACAGAAATTTTCTTAATTTTTTGGTTTCCTAATAGTAGAACATAATATTAATTAAAGAATTTTTTAAAAAATAGTAAAACCTCGTACAAAATGGTAATTTTCATTGCAAAAATTCAGACAAAGTTTATTTGACGTAATTTAAAGCACATGTACTCATAAATATAATATTGTGAACAAATTGCGCCTCATATACGACGTGAGAGAGACGTGAAAAAAAATTGTAATTATTGTAAAAACCTACGAATAGAGCAATATGGCATGATGTCCTCTTATGCACTGTATTTTTGCACTATCCCTACTGAAAGTTTAAAGAAACAGTTTGGAGAAAATTGAGAAAATTTTGTTTTTGTAATTACTTTAAAATTGCAAATATTGCATGCAATAATCTCCGAAAACTACTTAAAGTTTCCAACAAATGTATATGACCTTATGAAAGAACTCACTATGGACAACAAATTTTATTTCGAGGAAAAATCTCTACTTTTATATTTGTTATACGAAGACGCGGAAAAATTCAAACTTTTGCAATTTTCGAAAATGTATAGTTAACCATGAAAATCAATCTATGCCACCTTTATAAGTGTATTTTACTTTATTCTTACATGAAATTTAAACCAATCATGTGAAACAGTTTTTGAGAAAATTTTGAAAACGTCCGGGGAGCTTCATGTAAAGTACCCCCAAATTTTAAAGATTTTTTTTTCAAAATCTCACAGATTCGACTCGAGCCAGATCGACACGGAATTCCCCACTTTGGAAAATATCCTACGTATAGTTTAGGCGCTAGTAGTGTTCACAGACAACCAGACGGCCAGAGGGCCAGACAGCCAGACGGCCAGACAGACAGACAGACACAGACAGACACAGACAGACACAGACAGACACAGACAGACACAGACAGACACAGACAGACACAGACAGACACAGACAGACACAGACAGACACAGACAGACACAGACAGACACAGACAGACACAGACAGACACAGACAGACACAGACAGACACAGACAGACACAGACAGACACAGACAGACACAGACAGACACAGACAGACACAGACAGACACAGACAGACACAGACAGACACAGACAGACACAGACAGACACAGACAGACACAGACAGACACAGACAGACACAGACAGACACAGACAGACACAGACAGACACAGACAGACACAGACAGACACAGACAGACACAGACAGACACAGACAGACACAGACAGACACAGACAGACACAGACAGACACAGACAGACACAGACAGACACAGACAGACACAGACAGACACAGACAGACACAGACAGACACAGACAGACACAGACAGACACAGACAGACACAGACAGACACAGACAGACACAGACAGACACAGACAGACACAGACAGACAGACACAGACAGACAGACACAGACAGAGACAGACAGAGACAGACAGAGACAGACACAGACAGAGACAGACACAGACAGAGACAGACACAGACAGAGACAGACACAGACAGAGACAGACACAGACAGAGACAGACACAGACAGAGACAGACACAGACACAGACAGAGACAGACAGAGACAGACACAGACAGAGACAGACACAGACAGAGACAGACACAGACAGAGACAGACACAGACAGAGACAGACACAGACAGAGACAGACACAGACAGAGACAGACACAGACAGAGACAGACACAGACAGAGACAGACACAGACAGAGACAGACACAGACAGAGACAGACACAGACAGAGACAGACACAGACAGAGACAGACACAGACAGAGACAGACACAGACAGAGACAGACACAGACAGAGACAGACACAGACAGAGACAGACACAGACAGAGACAGACACAGACAGAGACAGACACAGACAGAGACAGTCACAGACAGAGACAGACACAGACAGAGACAGACACAGACAGAGACAGACACAGACAGAGACAGACACAGACAGAGACAGACACAGACAGAGACAGACACAGACAGAGACAGACACAGACAGAGACAGACACAGACAGAGACAGACACAGACAGAGACAGACACAGACACAGACACAGACAGACACAGACACAGACAGAGACAGACACAGACACAGACAGAGACAGACACAGACAGAGACAGAGACAGACACAGACAGAGACAGACACAGACAGAGACAGACACAGACAGACACAGACAGACACAGACAGATAGAGACAGACACAGAGACAGAGACACAGACAGACAGAGACACAGACAGAGACAGAGACAGACAGAGACAGAGACAGACAGAGACAGACACAGACAGAGACAGACACAGACAGAGACAGACAGAGACAGACACAGACACAGACAGACACAGACAGAGACAGACAGAGACAGACACAGACAGAGACAGACACAGACAGAGACAGACACAGACAGAGACAGAGACAGACACAGACAGAGACAGACACAGACAGACAGACAGAGACAGACACAGACAGAGACAGACACAGACACAGACACAGACAGAGACAGACACAGAGACAGACAGAGACAGACACAGACAGAGACAGACACAGACAGAGACAGACACAGGCAGAGACAGACAGAGACAGAGACAGACAGAGACAGACAGAGACAGACAGAGACAGAGACAGACAGAGACAGACACAGACAGAGACAGACACAGACAGACACAGACAGAGACAGACACAGACAGAGACAGACACAGACACAGACAGACACAGACAGAGACAGACACAGACAGAGACAGACACTGACAGAGACAGACACAGACAGACACAGACAGAGACAGACACAGACACAGACACAGACACAGACAGAGACAGACACAGACAGAGACAGACAGAGACAGACAGAGACAGACAGAGACAGACAGAGACAGACACAGACAGAGACAGACAGATACAGACACAGACAGAGACAGACAGAGACAGACACAGACAGAGACAGACACAGACAGAGACAGACACAGACAGAGACAGACACAGACAGAGACAGACACAGACAGAGACAGACACAGACAGAGACAGACACAGACAGAGACAGACACAGACAGACACAGACACAGACAGAGACAGACACAGACACAGACAGACACAGACAGAGACAGAGACACAGACAGAGACAGAGACACAGACAGAGACAGAGACACAGACAGAGACAGAGACACAGACAGAGACAGACACAGACGCAGACAGACACAGACGCAGACAGACAGACGCAGACAGACCCAGACAGACAGACGCAGACAGACCCAGACAGACAGACGCAGACAGACCCAGACGGACAGACACACAGACGGACGTTTTGAAATAAACTTTTTTCGTTATTAGGAGATCCCAAAACGTGTATTTTCGTTGAAGTTTTGAAATCGATTTTCCGCAGCATTACATAACTTTCCATATACTACGTTAGATCTCTGTATATGCGTATGTATACAGGTTAGTAAAAATGGTGGTAAAATTAATAAATTAGAAAAGGAATGTGAAAAATGTAATAATAGAGTGTCATTCACTATATTTTTACTTTCTCGTGATTAAGGAACTTCTCGAGAAGAGAAGAGCTGCCTAAAATTTGCAGCATTACATAATTTTATTACAGGTCCCTGGTAACGAAAAGAGGATAAAGCGAGTTGCTAGATTAGGGGGAAAATCCTCTAACCCGTGGTGTAGCCAGAATCCTTTAATTTGGGGAGTGATTTTGGTGTAGCCAGAATCCTTGATACCGAAAAATTGATTGACGCCAAAACCACTGTTTGTCCGTCCACCGGTGTCTGAACAACGCAAGTGTTCAGCCGATTTTCTTCAAAATTGATATTCCCCAATTGATCTGGCTGATCGGCCCCTTGAATTTGAAATTGATTTGGTGAGGCTTTACCTGAATCCCCTGGAACACTTTCAAAATTTTGAAGAAAATAGCACCATCGATTTTGATCAAATTTTATTGTTGGATAGTCTGAAGGACTTTTAAGAGAATGCCGTAGGCCTCATGTTCATTGAAAACTGATTTTTTTTAAATTGAAAAAATTAAAAATCTGTATCGATATCTTCCTACAACTAAAATATTAAAGAAAAAGGTTTTTTCCTTAATAAAATCTGTCCCTTAAAGATAGATTTTGAAATAAGATGATTTTGAAATAATATGTAGGCTATTTTTAATTTTTGTTTAAACATTTTTTCTCAAAAACCACTCCATCGTAGTTGATGAAATTTTGTTGGTCTGAAAAATAGTCTGAAAAACATTTAATAAAGTGGTGCAGGTCCCCTGTTGGTGGAAAGCCCATATTTCTAGACAAATGAAAAAATTCAAAATGTTTTAATATCTTCCAACAACTACAATTATGAAGATATATTTTTTTAAATGAAATGTGTTTATTAAAAAATGTCGATTTGTTCGAAACTGAGTATTTTTGGACTAATTGGGTGTCAAGGTTAGTCTCCTGCTCTGAAAATACTGCGCTTTTTGATCGTAATTGCAGGTGTTTTGAGGCAGTCGGATGTGAAGTTAAATGTGTATAGTAATTCATATTTCTTACATTGAAGCGTTTGTTATACGTTTACAAATCAATCTTTTAGGAATTATTTACAACCTATTTAAATAAATATGAATAAAGATTGCTAGCCTTCAGTCGCCCGCACCCAATTTACGCAGATGGATTCTACGTACGTTAGAAATTATATATTATTTCATGTTTAATTTTTTTTATTATATATTTATGGTATTTCATTTTAAATTGCATCCTTTAATAAATTGTGTTAAATGTAACAATTAATAGATGAGCTGTTATTGTTGATTGTTTCTTGCCCATTGTCGTAACGCCGCGCCGCACAGATTGCACAATAATGACGTCTGCATTTGTTCGCGGAAATAAAACGAATACTTCTATATATTTGTAGAATATTACAATACCATAGTGTTTAATAATTACTATTATATATTTTTCGATATGTTTGTTTTCCAACGCTATCAGTATCGTATTACTTTTTAACTTTTAAATATTTTACTTTGTTGCATTTTACTTATTTTTCGCAGCAAATGTTCTACGATTTCAAATGGGTTTTACAAAAAAAATCGGAGAGAAATTGTGGTGTAAATAATATTACATAACCATTTCCAATGGCAAAAAGAATGTGCTTGTCTTAACACCACTATTTAGTTATGATGTAACATCGTATAGTAATCAGTGTTGCCAGTTTAGCGGATTGGCCGCTAGATCTAGCGGAATTTCAACCGTTCTAGCGGCGAGAAATAATGATTTAGCGGCTAGCGGAAAATCTAGCGGAATGAAAGCAAATTGGCGGAATTTCTAGCGACAAGGTTGAAACATGTTTCCTTTATAAACTTTTGTTTCGATGACCAAAAACTAATGGGGACATGTAAAGTATTCCGTCCCTTATTATCCAAAGTAAACAAATACCGCTGAAACCATAAATCTGATATCTGAGTCATATTACCTTAACCCTCAACTAGGCGCGTGGTGCCTTTCTCATTGGCTAGCGGCCGGAGATTCTCCACCAAATATCCAATCAAACGTGGAGAAAATATTATCCGCGTTCTCTTTAAATATGCAATATCTCTTTGTACAGTTTTTGAAATGCTAAGCGTAATAGTTTGTGAATAAATAAATAAATAAATAAATATTCAGCCTGCAAATTCAAGTCTCTATAAGAACAATATTTTAATAATATTGCAGTAATATACTTTAATATTTTTTCTACATCCGCGTTAATATTCTATCATATTAAATTATGAAACTAATATTTAAAAAGTATTATTTTAGTAGACATAAGAATATCGTGAAAAGTAAGCTAAGAAATCGTATGGAAACCGAAATGGTGAATGCTGTTTTAAACATTCGATTTAGTTTAAAACGGCATGGAAAATGTTGTAATAATTTTCGATTTCCAGATGAAGTTCTTAGGCTTATGGGTTCAAATGCGAAATATAATAAGCAAATAAATGAGGACAATAATGAAGTCCAAATAATAGACGAGCTTGTTTCAGAACTTAATAGTAGTGAATAGTAATGTAAAATTATAGTAATAATAAATCAATATTATTATTCAATTATTACTGCGATTCGTCTGTGTAAACTATTATATAGTTAGATTTAAGTTATAAATTATAAATATAATTACACAAACATGTGCAATATTTAATCATTGCTTATATTTGTATATTTTATATATATTTAAAATAAGTTGTAAATATCGAATTTGTATTTTTATTATCATGTAATAAAATAAAAAATTATAAATTATTTATTCTACACGCGTAATTAATATTATTTTTTACATGGCATATTTATCACCCTAGTTCTGATTCATAAATTTCAAATATTTTCATTTTTAATACTTTTGTATCACATATTCATTTAATATTTATATATTATTTAAATAAACAATTACTCGATATTATAAATATTATTTATTAAAAACAACTGTTATTATATGTAAAATTAAATATCTTGATTTAGCGGAAAAGTTACCGGCAAGAAGTTTTAAATTTAGCGGAATCTAGCGGAATTACGCGTGCCATCTAGCGGCCGAATGTCCATCGGACCTGGCAACACTGATAGTAATCCAAACTGATTTGCTACGTAGCTAAGTACTCACATGCATAAAAAGTATTTGCCGCGAGTGATGTTCACGAAAATTCTCCAACTGATTTTTCGTCTAACAAGAGTGACCAACTTTTTTAATCCTAAAGAGTGCATGGAGACGTGTATGACGGGAGATTTGGAAGGGTTTTTGACTATTGAGTTTTGGGTGGCCCAGAATTTAAAGTTGTCAAGGTATTTTTGAAGTTGGTGAAGGGAACGCTTAAGTAGGAAATGAGAAAGGCAAAGTCATCGGCGAATAGGAATCTCTCTACTCCAGAGATGAGAGGGATGTCGATGATATAGATGGAGAAGAGGAGTGGGACGCCCTGCGGGACGCCGGCTTGGATGGGGTGGTTTGGGAACTTTTTTGTTTGGTATTTAACGAGAAAGGAACGATTGGAAAAGTAACTCTGAAGTAGAGAGTGGATGTGGTTGGGAATGTAGGAGACGGATTGTCATTAGAAGAAATGGGTGGGAGACGATATCGTAAGCCTGGGTTAAGTCAGGATAGTGGGGATTTCCTTCTGGTTTTGGAGAGGGGTCGTTATTGAGAGGGACATATTTAGGGTTTGGGGGGACGCAGAACGTCCCTCACGGAATCCGAATTGGGAGCGATGTAGAATGGGATCAATGAGGGGGAGTGAGGCGGGGATTATTTTCTCAAAGAGTTTGATGCGGATAGGTAGGAGGCTAATGGGTCTGTATTTGGAAGAATACTCTTAAAGATTATGTCTCGTCACCCTAGCCGAATAATGACGGTTGTAAATAACTCTGGAGCGGCTGATAGTTTCGAGTGCTGTTTGAAGAAGTCGTTGGCTGCACACATTTTAAACAAATCCAGTATAACGGCCGAAATAGACCCCCGCCGGACTCGCCCACGCCGTGCCCGCCGCCTGAGGGCAGGGCAGGGGCTGGACGGTCGCTTGCGAGAGCTGTCCGCAGCGAGGAGCGGCGTGACCTGCTGCACCTGACGGACGAGTGCTTCGTCCCGCTGGGCGTGTCGCTGGCGTTCCCGCCGCACGCCGGACTGGCGGCCGCCACCGACGCCGCGCTCCTTCGCCTGGGCCAGGCCGGGCTGGTGTTGAAGACGAAGCGGGACGTCGACTGGACCTTGCAACTCAACAGCAAGGGCCGCCTCCTCAAGGTTCGTCACCCACGCGGAAAACACACTAGCTTAAATACTCTGGACAGTGACGGATTGGCCTTCGAGTAAAGTAAGCTCTTGCTTCAGGGCCTCCACCAAGGGGAGCTCTCACACCGAAAGAAAATTCATAAAATATTCTAAAAAATGTCATAAAATGTATGTATCTGTAAAGTAAATAACCAAATAATTTCCGGTACTAAAATGTATTTAAAAATTGATATTTTCTCAAAATTGGTGATAAATGTTGGTCTATTTTTTGTTTTTTATTTAAGGTCACATTCACAGCTAGGTCATTATCGACCACTATAGATTAACGATATGGTTAATAGTATTATGTGATATCGTGATGGTGAGGAGTGAAAGGACTAACAAATACAACCATGCCCGAGGCGGGACAAGAACCCGCCATATTTCAGTCCGAGATCGCTACGGCACTACTGACTTAACGATCTCGACCATCCGGACCACGTACTATTTTTTATTGTAAATCTGGAGGATATTTTTTAGGAATGGGAGCACACGATTTTGTGCCAGGGGTTTCCACTGTACCTACATTCGGCCCTCACTCTTTCAAACCTGATCAGCCAGATGGATTTGGATCATCGTGGCCCGGAAAATGTCCGGGATATCGCCGGGGCCACTGCCTCCCCTCGATTCCCCCTCGATTCTCTCACATTTCCTCTGTAAGACTGAGGGCAAAAGGGCGTCCGTGTTTTCAGAACTGCGGGCACACTAGCAGAGCACAACGGACGTGTGACATGCCCAATTCCTCGTTGTAAACTCTGCAACGGACGCATTTCAATGTTCGTTAAATTGCTTTCATGCGTCTTCGGTCCAAAGACGATCCGGTACACCCTCTACAAATTTAATATAAGAAGAACTGAGTTTTAAAGTATTGCGCTTGGTGCTAGTTGTAACCGTGTATTTACGGTCACTCTAGGTCATTGTTCTAGGCTATTAAAAATGATATCTACAAATTTACCTTTCATGTATGGTATGTTGAGTTTTTGGTATTAAAATATGCGTCTTAGGTACCTAAAGTAGGTTCTTTCAGCGTCTCAGTTAGGCTTTTTAAATGGTAGAATAGGCACAAATAAAACAGGAAACATACCAAAAACACCCTTTTTACAATTCATTGTACATATTTATCAAAGGAAACACAAATTAATATCATGTAGAATCAGTATTGCATATTTTGAGATACCACTATTTATGAATTCATTTAATTGTTTCTCCTCCAATTAAAATTATTCGTAGCGTAATTTGACTCATAATAAATTAAGCATAGCATGGAGACTCATGGCAAGATCCTTGCCCTGTATAATGATTTCTCGCAAATTAACGCAACTGTAAATTAAAATCATCCTTGTCTGTTTTGCCGACAGAAGAAAAAAGTTAAAAGAAGCCACAGTCAAAAGAAATTAGACAAATTAGTCTCATTTTAGGCTTTTTAAAAGTAAAATGGGCCTAAATAGGCATTAATGTTGAAATGGGCTCTTTTAGACGCAATAAAATTATGTTTTTTCGTTCAAATAATCTTAAAATGTCAATATAAAACTTCATTAATAAAAGTTGTTCAGAAAAAAACAGGTTTTTCCCTAAATATCCTCAGTCTAATGATACGTTGAACGTAACGTTACTAGCGAAATTAAAAATTAAATTTTAATAAGTCAGTATCTGTGATTTTGATTTCGTTCTTTACGCAGTTTCAAATTGTTGAGTGGTTCATTACAATGGATGTACTGTGATATGATTTCTTTTTATTTAATTTTTCTATTTTTAATTACTTCATAATCATTGGTATTGCTATTTTATTATTTATATTTATTTTTAGTACTTCATTATTTCTATTTTGTAGTGATGATTCCATAGTATATGCCAAAGAGCATCTGCCCAGCTTCCCGTTCTCAAAATGTTTGAATACCAACAAGAGTATTCCTTATTAGCGGTAATGGTTTGTCTTCATGCGTTTCCATCAGTGGTGTAAAGAGAATATGACACCCATTGCACGTGATATGGACGACCCACACAGTGGGCGGCATTGCTCATTGTAACTAATTCTTAAATTATGTCGGAAGTTTCTTTTGATTATTCTAGACATTCCCTTGTATAAAACAATGTGTAGTAAATATGGGGTACGTTCGGATAGGTCTGTCATGAACTAAGAATTACCTACCCTAAGAATACCTTTAATTAATCGATTGTAGATCGGCTTAGTACGACCACGAGTAATTGATCCCTGCAGATTGTGAAGCATAGGTGTGAAGTATAGGGGAGAAAGCTCGCGGGAGTAGTCAGTACAGACGAGCGTTTCAAGGCACCTCAAATCAAGGTAGCTAGAAAGACTGCATTTTATGTAACTGCGAATTATGGCAGTATTGTCTGAAGGCAGGAGTGTGAATCTCTATTCAAGTTTATATTTGCTCATTTTCTTATGGTTTATGTATTTAATTTATTAATTTGAGGCAAATGCTCTTTGATGTTGAAATCGTGGGGCTTTAGCAAAGTTTCCATACTTTCCATTTCACTTTCAATTAATGTTCTAATATAATCATACAATAATTATTTTTTCGGTGTTAATTATTGTACAATTGTAATAATACTGTAGTCGTATCTCCAACTTCCCGAATATATCAGTGTCATCAAAGTAATCAGTATTTTTCGAAAATTCATTTTCAATGACAATTAACTTCAGCTTAATCTTCATTTCAGGCAGCTGTTGTATCAAGACTGAGATCTGTACGAACTCAAGAGAAAAAACTGTCGTTGGATGATATTCAAGGAACATTTTTGCTTCTGGGAGCTGGTTTTGCAATCGCCCTTTTCGCCTTATTTTGGGAATGCGTTCATTATATTGTGTTCAAATGTTTTGTAAAGTACGCATCTCACATAACTACCGCAAGGACGTCTGTTGCAGCGATTGAAGCAAGTACGTCTGTGTCCATTGAAACAAATATTGTTGACCTAGGAATTGTAGCAAGTACTTCAGGTTTCATCGAATCTAACCCTGTAGACATGGAGATTGATATGACTTCTTATAATTTTAAGTTACCGTGACCACAGAACCTACGAAGTCGTTCGAAGTTCTGAACGGCATGTAGACAGATAATTGAGAAATTAAGTTATGTCTTAATGTAGTGTCACCAAAATAAATTACAGTTTTTCAAATCTATTTGAAAATGAGAATGTTTAGTAATAAGGAGAATGCCCTTCAGACTCAACTGAAGACTTGACATCAATAGTATTTTAAATGTAATAGGAAATAGGAAAATATATTGAGTTGTTTCCATATTATTGTTGACATCATATTGCATTTGAACCATGTACTTTAACATTGGTTTAATGTAAAAGTAATTTGCAAACGTGCGCTATTAATTTTGTACGCAAACACCATTCACAAATTTAATGTTAGTGAGTAAGCCAAATTGAATCTTTCATTCTAAGATATCGGATTACTAATTAAGAAATGTAATAGATATTTCGCGAACTAGATGTGTTTCGCTTGCACATTCATTACACAGACTCAATGGTATGCAAAAGTTTTCGTATTGAAAAATTAAATAGCCTTGTGTAACATTCATTATTGTAGGTAAAAAACAGAATAATTAAGTAAATTGACCAAAATCTGTCAATCTAAAGCATACCTGCAGATCCATGAAAACCTGTAATACTGATTTCAGCCGGAGAGTGATTTGGAAACACAACTTTTCCTATATTGAGTAGGGTAATAATTATTTACGGTATAAGTGGCGTCTGCTTACAATACGAGAATTGAAAATTGCCAAACGAGGCCGTCAGACCGACTTTGGTAATCAGATGTTATGACACGAATATCGTACAACGTTTTATTTGCTTTATAAAAATGTGTTAGATTTAATATGAAATTTCGTTCTACACCTACATTTAGTATTCAATTTATTTTTACTTTCTCGCACTTACTAACGCGAGAAGAAAAAGTATTGTTATCGTGCGTCGCAAAACAGCGAGTTTTCGACAAAAAAACTCTTATTGCCGGGCTCCGGTAAGAAAAAGTGGATAAATCCAGTTTCTAAATTTAGAAAAAAAATCTTCTAACAGGTGATGTTGCCAGAATCCATGTTTTATTATGGATATTTGAATGGATATTTATTATGGATATTTGATACCGAAAAATCGATTGACTGCAAAATGTCCGTCTCTCCGTCTCTGGTCAACGTTAGCCCCTAAACAGTTTAGGGCCGGTTGTACGAATGAAGGATAAACCTGTAGTTAGTAACCCTCAAGTTTTGTTTAACACTGGGTTAAATAGGGCGACCAGTTGTACGACATTTTACTTCACCGGTGTTATATAATCATCAAATAAGCGGAATGAAATTTTGTTAAAACTGGCGATAAAGACGAAGTAATCTTTCTTTTCTCTGGCGTGTTTCATTTATTTAAGGTGGTTAGAGCGAGATACGCGTATTTATCGAAAGATTAAAGGACTTCTATGTTGTGATACAGTTTGAATCGATTTCACCATCCAGTTTTCGAGTAAGAAGACAATAAATTTAACACAGGCGCTTATGGTGACCTGACAGTGCCGGGCTGAATGTTTAAAATTGTAGTTGAGTTATTAAAAATAGTTTGGTCATACACTGCTCCTGGCCAGCGAGTAACAGTATTCTGAATTTTCAAATCAGCCACTACACACAGTTGGTACATTCGAGGAGAATATGCCATCTCTCTCCCTTGTGAAATATGTGAATGTGTAATCATCTGCACATTTTATTTTAATTTGGGTGCAATCAATAGCACCAACTACGCTTGGGAAAGCTGCTTTCTCGTAAAACCCTTGTTGCGCACGATTGTTTTCCAGTGCACTTTTCGGGAAGTATATAAATGTTGAGGCTAATTTGGCTATTGCCTAGCTATTTTTTTAATTATCCTACTTGTGGTACTTTTATTCAGCCCACAAAAATCTGCAATGTAAATTACAAATGATCCAGTAGCATAATTTTGATGCAAATAGGGGCTGAATTATAGGAGGTACAGACTGATTCCTGTAAGACTAAGATAACCTTCACGTAATATTTTTATACTACACCAAGCTGAACATTTGTCAATTTGTAGGTTCCAAATATAATAAATAATAGAACGTATGAGATACAAAAACTAATATTTCGTAGACTTTCCTGTTTATATTGTGTTCATTTATAGTATCAAGTTTGCTTAATTAATTTGAATCTTGCAAAAAAATAATCGTTACATTGAATCAGCAAATCAGACCTCCTCCTCACTCTCCTCAGCTTTTGACTTTTTAAATACATCTGGAGTATTTCTTCTTCTTCACTCTTGTCAGAAAACAAATACTCCAGAATTTTGTGCACTACAGTCAAAATGGACTTTCGTATTACTCGGCTGACAATATGCGGAGTAAAGGTAAACACGCTGTTAACAAGCCGTTAACTATGTGTGAGATCACAGGATAACTTAACACCTTGTTATCCCTCAGTTAACTTGTAACCCAAGTTCGTACAACCGATTCAAGCGCTAACACCCTGATAAAATTTATCCTGAGTTTATTCCGCGAGCGTACAACTGTCCCTAAGCCGATTTTCTTCAAAATTGATATTCCTCAATCGATCTGAATGAAGTCGTGGCTTTGGGATTTTCAAACGGTTATTTTGATTTTTGAGGGTACTTTAATGAAGCCTCAAACACATTTTCAAAATTTTCTCAAAAAGGTTTTTTGATTAAATTTTGTTGTTGAATAGTGCGAAGGAAGTTTAAGAGAATGGTTTAGATCTAATTTTTGCTCATTTCCCTGATTTTTCGAAAATTGCAAAAAATGTTTTAAAACTACAAAATTGAAGATAAGACGTTTTTGGCTCAGAAAAAGTCTGTTGTACAAAATTAGGTCTTTAAAAAATATCATTTTTAACCTTACATTTTCTGTAAAAATTTTTTATTCGGTATAATATATGTCTTCTATTTTTCTGTTTCTTACATTTTTAGCCTACACATCACCTTACATTTTTTGTAAAAGTTAGTAGTTTGGGGGAAATTTGTGCTTGAAATTTACAAATCGTTTTCTTCTCAAAAAACTGCTCCAATTTTTTCTTTAAATTTTCTCCTCATGTAATAAGGGACGGTAAGAAATATGGTGCTAGTCCCATTTTCGGGTGATGCTCAATTTTTCGAAAATTTCAAATAAATTTAAAACTCCAAAATTGAAGTAATTTTTTGCCCCAGAAAAAGTGTAGTATAGAATGGCATAGACATTATCGCAGTATTTAGTTTTCTAATTTCTTTAGTCTAAACTAGGATTTCAATTGTGACTGATTCTCTTCCCAGGTACCTTCTTTGGTCGCCCAAATGACATTGTTTTCACATTTTCTTGATTTTTCGGCTTCCTAATCCTAGAACTTAAACCACCATACGCTTTTTACTATTATGCAAGTGTCAAACCTAAGTGCTACCCTGGTGGCCGAGGTGGATAATTAGTGTTTACGGGCACAGCTCTTCGGAGGGAAGTACGCTGGTTTGAGTCTTGGTCGGTAATTATTATTTGTGACTATTCTGTGTTCCCGCAGCAAATAAATTATAATTCCAGAAATTTATTGAAAACCATTTGAAGCAATTCTAATCGCAAATGTTATTAATGAACATAAATAAACTGGAAGTGTCTGCATGTAATTTTCAAATTTTAAACTTCTAAACAATTTTCCACATATCTTAATGGCTTTGTAAAACATCTCTACAAATAAATTGTCTTTCGGCGCTTATGAATGTGGCTCTTCCATAGAAGAGCCATTTCACTGTATAACCCGGGGGCCTGAAGTGGTTAAATGCCACGTTCGGACTCAGCCTTTCGGAGCGAAGTGCCACTGGTTCGAGCCTGTCTCGAGCCTGTCTCGGGGAAAGTTATTTGTCACAACTCTCTGTTGGTGCAGAAAACTTGAGAATTTCAGAAAATTTCCTGAAAATCATTTGAAACAATTACCACTCACATATACAATCAGTTAAGATTCTAAATAAACTGAAAATGTCTGTATGTCATTTTCCCAATTTGAAATTTTAAATTATTAACACATTAAAACTTTAATATATTTACAAAATAATTACATTTCTGGGCATTTTTCACCTAGCATTGCATCACAGATTCAAGAGTGCATCAATGTGCAATAGTTTGACTGCGCGCCACCAGAGGATGACGACTGAGGCCTACGATTAAGTTCATCAATTCACAGAATTGCATATATTTGTAGAATAGCTAAGGACTGTTGATTTTACCGAAAATTGTCGAATGAAAAGGTATATATTTCATATAAATGATTCTAACTCTTTTCTTCAATCAATTTATAAAAGTAACTTGGAAATGGATTTTAATTTCATCTAGGCATGAATGTATTAAGTGAAAAAGAATGAAATATACTTATTCATAAATAAAATGTTCGGAAAACGACATTTTGCTAATAGATGTTTGGTACTGTAGTAAAAGGGAATAAATGCACACAATTGAAAGAGTTATTGATTTAGTTGTAGTACATTGGAATTATTACGCATCTGCGAGTGGGGTGGGGTGAGACGGAGTGGAGCGGGGTGGGACGGACTGCGTGAATGTGAAAATTATTACAAATGATTTACGTGTTAGTCAAACTTTCACGGATGTATTTTTGTAGAAAAGTGTTTTATTATAGTGTCGAAAGCGTACTTTTGGCTGATGAAGGAATAATTATTGAAATTGAAGTGAATTCGGTAAGAACAAGTAGTACTGAATTAAAATAACAGTGATAAATGCAAGTAACTGAATATGTACCAACACTGTTTTTTAAAGTTGTTGGAAACAGAGCAAAAGAGCTTTTAGAGAACAGAAAAACTTTGGTCAAGCCGAGATTCACTGTGGGATCTTGGGGCACTTTTCCGTCGGCCACTATGTATAAAGGATTCTAAAACATGAACTCGAATTCAATTAAAAAACACATTATTTATATTTCCATTGTCTCGGCATGTGGTCAAAGATCAATTTCAAACTTTTCTTTATAAATATGCTAGATGAAAAACATAAAAAAGAATGTTTTACAAGGTGACAACTGATTGGAAGTATGGGAATAATACATAAAATTCCACAAAAATAATATGAGTACATGTATTTTATTTTTTTGTTTAGATTTTTAATATTATTAGCTATAAAATAAGTGAAGTTTGGACACTCCGTGGGAGGGCAAGAACGCTCCGTGGGAGGGCGGGAATACATGGAATACATCTCCTTGTCTAATAAACTATTGTCATAAATACCCAGCAATGCGGGGTACTTATGCTAGTGAGTCTGATATAGTTCTCATTCGGAACTATAAATAGAAATTGCTGCTACAGAAAGTTGGTGTGAAAACGTTCATTCCATGTAGCAAAATAATTTTAATTACTTACTTTTCTAGCAAGTCAGAGAAGGAGAAACCGTGTAGTCTTTGGACCCACTACTCTATGTTAAAAAGTACACTATCACTTAATGACAATATTGATATCTGTAAGTTTACTCCGTTATTAGCGTTTTTAAAAAGGAAAAGTGAAGGATACAAGACAAAGAAGAAAGAAATATTTTCAAAAGAAGAGTGGCAAAGTACGCCATTGATTTAGTAATGAAGTACATTACCACATTAGGATGGTAAAGTACTACATTACGAAACTGATTTTAATGGCGTAATGTTTGACTTTACCTAAGCCAAATGGAAAAAATAAACTGTGTAATTTAATCCATTTCTTGAAGTGAATTTTAAGTAATTTTATTTTCATAATAGTTCTGCTTCTAAATGTCTAATTCTGTAATAAGAGCAATAGAGCAATTTAGCATTCCACTATGCGAAACCTATAAATACAGTACTCCAATCAAATCCATGAGTCATTTCAGGAAATTAATGTGGCCAAAAGAACATCCACATGTATCAGCAATTTAGAATTGCTTTATCCTAATGAAAATTTAATTTGAAGGAAAAACTAATAACCGTCTCAATTTGCTTCAATTTGTATCCCAATTTATCATGATTTCTATTGAAATTTCTAGACTACTCCCAATGATGTAAAATAATTGCATGTCCTGGATTTTGTGGATGTTTCTGTGATGGCGAATATTGTTTAAAATTATAGAAAATGTAAAATATTACATGTAACGTAAAATGTATGGAAAACAATGTAAAATATATTACATAATATTGCCACAATTAAAGTATGTAACATATGATAGACTTTGTGAAATAAACGTTATTAATATACTAATCAAATTAATATACTATCAATGTACTAATTTTAATTTGGAATGTAAAACCATTCAGAGCGGCCTAAACAACAAAAAAGGCCATTATTCTACTCTAAAAAATATTTTTGTATTTTTACATTTTTTACGCGCGCGCGCGCGTGAGTGTGTGTGTGTGTGTGTGTGTGTGTATGCGTGTGTATAGTTGCGTTTGAGACAAGCTCAGAAACCCTACAATGCTTTTGAGAAGCGAAGAGTAACTATGAAGCAGCCGCGCCAAGTAATTCGCATCAGAAACAAAGTGGTCTGCATCTGCGGCCTGCGGACTTCCGACATATGGCCAACGCGGAGGGGTCCGTTTCGCCATCCCTTTAAAAAGTGGAGCAGCTGACCGTTCCAGCCTTTCTGTACGAAACGCCGTGGTGAGCAGACGTGTTCGGTGAGCGAGGCCGGATGGGCGTAGCCGACATCTTGTCGCGTGACATAGTATCGATAGTAAGAGAGCAGGAGCGAGTAGAAGCGAGTTGTAGAATATTTAAGAAGTTGTATAGTATTCGACAGTTGTTCAGCAGCTAATTGAATTGGGCGAAATTGGAGAAGATTTAGGAAGTTATGTAGTATTCGATGCAACAGTTAATTGAACTGGGTGCGGTTGTAGAGGATTAGGGCGGAGAATAGTAGTCATCAAAAGAAAGCGAAGATTATCTATCACGAGGAGTCATAAGACTTTGAATTTCGCAACACAAGTAAAAGATGTTGAAATACGCTGAAACTACGCCGCTAATAAAACGCGTCGGAACTGAGTATCGCGAGTCGGCGTGCTACGGGCAAGTGTAGTGAAGACTGAAGCAGACGAGGACGTGAAGAGTCGAGAGCCAAGAGAGAAGCGTAGGCGCTGATTCCGAGGAAAGGATGACGAAGGCAAGTGTTCGTGCAACATTGAGGACAGAAGAGGTGGACAGAAGAGGAACGACTGTGCGGCCGAATCTGGGGCAAGGTCAGGCGCGGCGACGGAGAAGCAAGGTTGGCAAGCAGCGACGGCGCTACTGCAGGTAATAAATTTTGTAACGGTAGGCGAGAGCAGGCAGAGCCACAAGCTCCGGAGCAGTAGCAGAAAGACAAGATTTAAATTTCAATTATTACATAGATTTTGTTACGAAATATATCACGACAAATAACGGAAAAGAGAACCTTGTAAGCGAGTAATACAGTTCATTTGTGTTTAATGTTCACGAGGAAAGTATTGTAAATAGCAGTGTAAAACATGTTTTCAATTATGTGTATATTTTCAAGGGAATTATATGTAAATAATTGTATAATTAAATACGTCATTTAGTAATTCGTTGCTAGTATTTTGAATCAACAGAATTGTGTAGAAGTAGGAATAATTTACTGTGTTTTGTAATAATTGAGAAAAGGTATATTTAACGTTTTGTTGCTTTCAAACGGTGATGCCCGGAATTACCGTGCACGGAGCAGGGAAACCGATTAGGAGGAAATATTCCAATCAAAGTTGACGAGTTGTGTAAATTTTTCAAAGTGTTAACATGGGTAATTTGATTCTGTATTATACTTGTATGCGTTATTTGCCATTCATTCTTTGCATTTGTTTAGTGCCTGTTATCTGTGGTAGTATTCTGAAAAGAATATAGGCACTGGTTTACGTGATTCTGTGACTTCGAGTAAATCTTTCTCAAACTCCAGAGATCCTGCCCCCTGAGATTTCAAAGCTCGAACTGAGCATTCGGCCTGACGCGACCAGAATAGCTCGTGTTATATCTATCTATCTATCTATCTATCTACCTATCTATCTATCTATATACTGACGCAATTCGATACTCCTCATAAGTTACCCACCTTCACAGCTTAACGGATTATGCAGAATGAATACTCATAAACGAGCTTTGATTATCTTAAGTTTGCACGATCTTTTGGATGTGAGAGTGAGTAACCCAAGTCACAAATCAATGCGAAAATTTGGCGTATGTATTCTGAAATTCTCAATTTACAAACATACACAAATAAAAGTAACAAATAACACAAAAAATTCCGTTGATTTGATCGTAATCTGATCTTACCTTATAAAACTTTGCATAACGCCTTTGATTCTATTTACTCTATTCGAACTTTAGGATCGTATAAAGAATTTACTTTGACATTAATCACCGTGCACGGTTACTGATTACCAAATTTGACATTAAACAATTACTATCGTAATAAAACAAAGAGAAGGTAATCCGGAGCGCACCCAATTATAATGCTGTAATCACTTAGTTAATTTTCTTTGTCCGACATAGCACAACATCAACTTATCCTTAGACTGGATCTCTAATTCAAACAGTTACACACAGATTTGTGATTTACCATAATCAATTTACAATTTCAAACAATTTCTCTTCCAAATACAGTAACTAAATGCGTTGTAAAATCAATATAAGGGCTGTCTCAGTTGTATCTTTGGGAGGAATTTTGGAGCACACACCGGTTTTACCTTTCACATCTTCAACGAGCACTTTGTCTCATGAGAACCGCACCGCCGACATGCCCTCTCAGATCCACCGAGGTCCGCCCGTTCGTTCCCTCCGACCAATTCCACCTTCTTTTCTTCTCTCTTCTCCTACCCCAGGACACGCACGCTGGTTCGCCTCTTCTTTCTTCTTTGCCCGCCTCTTCTTCTCTGTTCTATCTTCCGCCTCGATCAATAAAGGGAAACACCTTCTAGCGAAGGTGTCTGCACGACGCAACGGGTTAGTTGCGTATGAATTTGCTGGCGTTCTCGCAGCACTTACGGCACACTCACAGTTCTTTGCGCAATTAATAATAGCTATTGCAGTTCACAGTACGTAAATTCGTTCACTCAACTGTACGGCTATTGATTACTTCCTGAAATATTACGCTATCCACGCAAATTCACCAAATCTTTCACTCCGTTCAAGCAATAGAGGTCTATACTGAATTATTGTTTCTCTTTCAACTCCTATTCTCGTTCTGCGAGTTCCACTCACTTCACATACTTCCCTTTCGACTAGTACATTTAATTACTCTGACGTCTCTCACTATAATCAACTTCGACAGCATCTAATGCTGCAGCTCGGCCACAAGAACGTTTTACCACAGCAGCTCGGACGAAAAGCACCTGTTACAACGGCGGCTCGGACGAGAAGAAGCTCCGGTCCGCTGGACAGCGTATTTAGGTGACGCAGCTTTCCTAAGAGGGGTGGGACGCGTCGTGCCCCTTACCGTCTTGACCTTTCGCGAGACCAATGCACCTAAAGTGCCGCGTTGAGTTGAGTTTAGCAAATACGTGTGCCTAGATGACCACGACGTTGCGAGCTCTTCTCTCTTGCGTACAAATGAGTGTTGTAGACGCGTAGGCGGCTATAGCGTTTGGCGAATACCCCAAAACGTCACAATATATTTTTATTGGGGTGACTCTTATTTTGAACAATGTGAAATTTTATAGACATCCCCCCGTAAATTGGTTTAGAATGTCAAAAAATAAACCCTGAATTTATTCAGATTTTTTCAATCAAAATCACCAGTTGAAATATAACACGGGTTTTAAATGGGCTTTTCTGACAATAATAGACTTTCTAACGTTACTTTTAGAAATTTATTTGTAACATTATGAAACTTGGTACTTACTTTATTAGGGTCGCTGAGCTCGAATTTGCAGTCAAAAATTAATTTTGAACAGTGCAAGCTGTCAAAACTGTCATCAATTTAAAGCAATATAACAATTAAAAAAATATTATGTATTGTCATTTCATTCGTTTTTCGAGTAGCTGAATTCTGTGGTGAAAAAATTCATTTTTGACAGTCATAGCTGTCAAAAATGTCATCAATTTCAACAAATGTTTTCACTTAAACAATTATTGTGATGTCATGTAATAGGTTTTTAAGTCGCTGAATGCAAATTTGATGTCTAAATTTCAATTTGACATCAAATTTGAATTCAGCGACTCAAAAAAATTAGAAAATGACAACTTCTGTTCGACGATTGTTCTCCGAGATTTTTCTTAAATACGTTTAACAACTTCAAATATCGCGCTGCTGCGCCATAGGCGCTGTTTGCTAGGTCGCGGGTCAAAACAATCAGTTTAAATACTTTTCAGAGGAACTAAAAAATTAATGTTTGTGCAAACTGTTTATGCACAGCAGTCTCGCGTGCTGAACCATTGTTATTTGCCTAGAAGGATTGATATGGGGTCAAGTCGGGATGAAATACGAAATAGCGAGGTGTTAACATTTGCGTTACATTTCAATGCCTCTGCGTTTTTTGTCAGAATCAGCTAACATTGCTCCAAAGAGAATTGTTGGTGTGACAACAGCGATCAACATTTGTTCCCGCTTATTTGAACGCTAATAAATTCAGTTGCAGCTTTATTACCACTCACCAAACGTCGCTGTCCGTTGACCTCTCTCTTTTGAGGTACCAATTTAAAAAAGAATTTTTTAAGTTCAATCCCAAAGCAAATGAATTATTTGCGAATTCGATTTACGCATTGTAAAATTTTTCGAAATCCAACATTTTCGACGTCAGACGCGACAAGCTCGCATTGTCATGGAAATCAGAGGAGCCGCGAACAGTTTCATGGCCATCGTGCACAAAAGCTAAGTGAAATGTGTTGGGCGCATTCACAGGTCAATTTCAGGCCCTGCTAGGCAATTTCCAGCACCTTTCTGCAGTCTACGACCTCAAGCGCTAAACGCGGCGACAGTTTGTAAGCACCAAGCGTGAAATTCGTAACAAAAACGTTTATTTTCGTCCGGATGTCCATGACGAACTCTTTAATACTCATTGATTCTTTCTGCAAAGTAACAATCTCCGTCAATTATGTGTCTTTTCTTGTCCAGAACTCTCTCGTTTGATGAGAACTTTCCATGGAAAAGCGGTATTGGTTGTAGTTCTAAAGCTCTGCTAATTGCTATTGCTTTGCTAACGCTCTCACAATTCATCTAAGCAATATTTCGCAACCTCAACAAAATGTAAAAATGATTTCAACAATTTGGTTGACTGTTTGAAGTGATCACAAGAAATATTTTGTGGGAGTGATGTCAAAATAAATGTGCGTGTGTGTGTTATAACAAATGCATATATCACTAAAGTAATTGACTGTCGACAAAACAGTCATATCGTGAGATGTTGATATTGCTATTCTCAACATGTATCTGAGTGTTCTTCGCCTGGCCTAGGTAATCATATCATATAATAATATACCACTACAGAATTATCAGACTATGACCGAGTCATGGCGTTCCGGCCTGACGACTGTGGACTCGGGAGGCCTGTGATAAACAGGTCGCAACAACTTAAGTCATCTGCTTGCACTGTATATTGATAGAATACAAAAGACTTTACCAAAAATGTGTACACTGAAAAATGATCATCTCTCTCAACAATAAACCTATGATTACGGGCCTTCCAGTTGTGACGATCGATTTATTCTTTGTGACAATAATCATCATATGTGATGTACTAGTGGTTGATTGTGAATTCTTACCAACCCATTGAGGTTGAGACGTACGTGGGGCCTATAACCACCCTATTAACTCACTTTACTTTTAAGTGGTGCCCGCCAGATCGCGTTTGTGAACGCTGAGGGTATGGTATTTGAGACGTTTAGTATGGTGTTGTTGCCCAACCTTCTTTGGCGGGACCACACACTCGTCTATGACTCGAGAGATCGCGGGGCGCGGGCTCTGTAGTGCTCTGTAGTTCTGAGTGTGAAATAGTCTCATCAATGGAAAGTATGTCCTTGGATAGAATGTTCACATCTTATAAGTTTACAAAGGACGTAATAAGTTGAGAATCAGCTGTAAGCAGAATTTCTTCCCATGAGAATGTCCATTTACAATCAGAGATAAGCCGTAAAATGAGGTAATTGTCCATACACTCTAATCGAATAAAATATCTAATTTTAACATATAACTTTGATTCATTACAGGTTTAGCATTTTGTGGATGACGAATGTACTACACGCGCAAGTTTTCTTGATATTCCGCAGCGGGGAGTGCGGGGAGAGGAGGGCTCTAGTCACGTCACGACTTAAAAGGGCGTACCAACTGTGGGCATGAACTTAACGCCCCAAAGCGTGCCACGAGAAATACAACGATTGTTTTGACGGTACGATGTTGGCAGCATTGTAAATTGGTACGTGCCGTTCCGAATTGAACTTAACAATTTCAACGGGCCGTGCTATTTAGCGCTGGAGAGGACTAGGGAGCTCGTGTATCAAGAAAACTTGCGCGTGTATATACAATATTGCGCGTTAATATGTGTGTGTGAATCTATTGCCTAGTTTGGAAACGTTGGGATTAAATTTGCAATTATATACAATAAATGTGTTTATACAAAGTTTTGAAGTGTGTTTGTCAGGTACGTTCGTGATTAATTCAGCCGGCAGAAAACATAACACACGCAGAATGTTTATAAAAAGGGAAACTACAAGATGACGTGCAACTTGATGTTGTTGGATGTGTTAAGTGAAATATGTGTGTGTTTAGTGAAGGATGAATAAGGGCAGTTTTTAAATAATTAAGTAAAGTTGCATTTGATTTGAATTGGACATCTCAGAACTGAAAATCTCGGTAGGCTCTATTTGACATCACTTTATGGTGTCTTACTTTGGTTTTGTGCTTCTATATTTAAGAATTTCTGGCAATGTTAGTTTGTTCTATGCGGTGTTACACACCAGCATTCACATTAAAATGTAGCATGTATAGGTGAAAACAGTTGACAACTGTGATTTATTTGCACTGTTATGCATTGCAATGTTTTGATGCATTGGTAGTTCATCAGATATTAACCTTTGCTATAGTTCAACAACTTTTTAATCAAAGAAATCACACACATTTTATTTTATAATTGAAGAGAATTGTGGAACTTCCAGAAATCTTATGTTCGTTCTTTCAGAGATATTAAATTGCATTGTCCCTTCTCTGATTCCTTTAATAAATTAATGTAGTATTTTGGGTATTCAGAAAGGTTCTTTCTGCTTAAATTTATATTTGTCGAATGAAAAATTGATGTCCTCCGGGATTCAATTACATGTAAGTAAAATCTGAACTACGACACATTTCCAAGCTTTTTTACTGTTAGTTACAAATAGTATCTATGAATCTTGAAGATTAGGCAAAATGAAGCTTGACTAAAAGTATTGGTATGAGAGATGCAGGCATGCGAGTGAACCAAATGAATTGTTTTGTGTCTATTAAAAAATTTCATTAATTTATATGAATGAATATTTGTATCAAATTTAATAAATTCATTTACTGATTTTAATTCTATTGTTTATTTTCATCTATAAATATAAAATAATAGCATCCTTTGTCAATCTATTGTTTCAGGGTACAATAAGTTAAGACAATTACTCGAGACCTTTTTTAAAGGAAGATATTCATTTCTAGTTTTCAAACATTGGAGAATTTATTTTCGTTCTCTTCTTACTTGCATCAAATCTGTTATTTCAGATATGTTGCTGAAAAAATCAAATAAGTAATTTCATATATTTGATAATAGGAATATTTCTAGTTTTTTTCAAATTGAAGAAACCATTTGGCCTGGGTCGAAGCTCTGCAATTTAGAAAAGCATTCATTAGTTTTTTAGGGTACTTTATATCAAGTCACTGGGACATTTTCAAAATTTTCTCAAAAACGGATCCAAATTTTTTTCTTTAAATTTCTTGTACAAATGTATTGAAATAAACTTTTAAAGGTGGCATAGGTCCGATTTTCATGGTTAACTGTAAATTTTTGAAAATTTTAAAAGTATGAATTTTTGTCGGTGTCTTCCCACAACTACAAAATTAAAGTTAGAGATTTTTCTTTCAAATACAATTTTATCTACCTAGTGATTTGTTTGAGATTATAGATTAGTAGATTTGTTTGAAATTATATATGTGCATACAATTTTGTTTTTGTGATATTCATTTTAACTACATAATAGTTTGATGGGAGACTTTCTTACCAGCATATTTATATTTTTTATAATTACTCATGATTTATTTGATATGGTTTAAGAAAAAAGGTGGCCAGCAGTAATCACAAAATACTATTGATTTACTATTACTATTGAAAGTTTATTAAATACATCTATAAATAATTTACGTACAACTTTTCATTAGGAATTATTTGGAAAATAAATATGAAAATTATATCATATTTCAAAGTTTTCTTTTCAATAAATTCTGTGCTGCAGAAGCCAATAATCGTAACTCACAATTTATGTACTTCACAGGAGTGAAAGAAAAACTATATGAACTCTTAGCAACAGTATTGGAGTTACTGCTTTTTTTTGATTAGCTTAAATGGATGCTAAATGAAGATGGGAATTATTATTATTCAACTTCAAACTTCATATCTTTTAATTATTGATATCAGAGTCATAATCACTTAAAATGAAGTTATGACTATTGTGCTTTGAGGTACCAAAAACACAACTGATGCAAGAATTCCAGCAAACTCAGATTCCCCTCCATTTTCTGTAAATACAAATAGGCAACTAAAGACAGAAAACTGAAGAGATGAACAACCAAGATTGCTGGTTGCATTAGTGCTTGAAATACCTATGTATTCAGCTTAAGTGAAGAATTAATTTCAAAAAACGGGGATTGGAACACAAAAGTTAAAGGCAGAATATTAGAATTTTAAAGATTACCTCTAATAAAACTGAGTTGTTGAAGACATTGTTTTGCTTTCTGATCCAACATTATTTTAAAATATTAACATTCTTGAAAATAAAATACACTTCAGGCAAGGCATCAGATCTCCGTTTTATTCAATGTTTACCAAACCCTTGTTCACTTAAATATATAGTATTTATAAGAATAGTACGAGTATTCTTTACTCTAGGCATCCAAAAAATAACTATCAACGACTCAAGATATTATAACGGATTGAAGGTAATATTTCAAAAAGTATTTCGGTCAGCACTCATGATATTATTAAAAAATGACTACTGAAGTTCTAATATTGCGTCTGTATGATGCCTCTTTTCTTTCTCTGAAAGAGATGCAATAGACCACGCCTTCCCATAGAAAACGGGACTTCTACACTTCTTGGCCGTGCGTTTAACGGAAAGAACACGCATTGTACAACATTGAAAGCAAAGCGCTTGCATTTCTTGTGTTACTACAATCCTATATTTTTTTTTGTTTTTAACGAGATCTACAGTGAAGCATCTGTTGACATTTTTTAAACTTACGTTACAGCTGCCTCTTTCTAGAAGGAACAATAACTCATAATTTATTGTAGATTACTGTACTGAAATTAAAGGATACAGTAATAAATTAATTTGTTGTTACTTCAAGGCAAAAAGTAATATAAATTTCAATTCGATGTACAATATTCGTCCCTCCACCTAGTTCCCTTAAAACTTCCCTTACACATACTCTATTACTGTTCTTTCGTCGGATTGTAAGGGTAGGCACAGCAAATTCTACGCATGCCATCAGATCAACACCATCTAGATACCACCTACCAAAGTGGTGTTGGTTAAATTGAGTGACAAGATGTTTAACACTTTTGTGGATTAAAGATCCTGCACGAAATTCGGCCAATCGCCTGAGTCTAGCATTCCTTTGCCTGTCCATCTCATTTCTTGTGAAGCTGCTATAGAGATTTTATATTTAGCTTGTTCTTATTTTAAGACTGCCAAAGCACCCGCTTTAAACAAGCTCCTCACATTCAAAATTCCCAGAATCATCCCATTTTTCGTTTAATATGTCGTCTTAAACCAGTACGGCATTTTTCTTCGATTTTCTGAACAATTTTTTTCTGGAGAATGGTTGTTAGCCCGTCGACTAACTCCCAGGACCACGATCTGTATGGGGTTTACTCACCCATTTGGAGAAATGAAGAAGACATAGAAAATTGAAGAGTACAGTAGTAATAAAAGAAACGTATTAGAACAGCGAAGGAAAGAATATGAATGACATCCTAGCCCTCGAGACTAAGTAGCTTCGGGGTCGAAAATACAAGGGACCAGGAAAGGTCAAGTAGAATAGATGTAAGAAGTATGACAAGGTTAGCAGGTTTAGCAGTGATAGACATGAAACGGGGACCACCTGGCAATAAGGGGCGCTTGTGGAGGACGGGGAGCGGTAGTAGGTACAGGTATAGGGAGGGATGTCAGGACATGGAAAGGGACCGGAAGTTCGTTGTGAGACATCCCTTCGTCTGACTCATCCGCTGAGGACTGTACAGTTTGGGTGATCCTACCAGTGGTAATGTTATTCGATTCTTCAACCAATCAACACTTCTACCCCTGTCGTAGACCTCAGCTTCATGAGAGAACGCAAACCTCCTCGCCCGCACGGTCGGTGCTACTTTAAGACGGTGTCTCCTGGAGGAGAATGACTGGTGACGCAACTGAGAAAATGTGAAACCCGTATGTAGTGAAAATAATACCAACTACAATCTTATGCATTAAGTAACTATTCATGTACAATGCGTAATACTTATTGCTGAATACCCAAATTATGCATTAAATATATCAATGCCTTTTCAATTACATTCATTTGCTGAAAATATGGAAATTGAACAAAATAATTCCATTTTAGAATTTCAAAAAAGACTGGCATGAAAAAACCTTGTCACTGTATAAAAATTTATAAGGAAACAAGAAATGTAACTCTAGAACAGTCAGAGTCACGAATTCTTTAAGGAGACTTAACTACTGTGTTGTAAGCATGGGGGGTATGTACGAAAATCGTCGGCAGATAATCGGACTCTGCTAAGGAAATTATCTCATATTTTTTTCCGCCAATAACGACGCGTGTACACATATTTGACTGACGTCATCTACACTTTGGCGTTGATTTGACATATGAGCTAGAGTCCCTAGATGCAGAGCTAGAGCCCCTAGACGGAGTCTAATATGATTTTGTAGGCCATTGGCCGCAAATTTCTTTAAAGGTTTTTCCATTACTCATGTGATGCCGCTGAAGCTGAGTGCGTCCTATTAGCCGTCGACCCTTTTCATACATACCCCTACTCTCGTTACAGACTTCTTGACATAGTTATTATAATGTACACTTTATAATGTACATTTGTTTGTGAGAGTCTGTAAATGGTTAAGATGAACAGATTTATTTTGGAGCTACATAATTGATCGTTATAAAATAATCGAGTCTGATTTGCAACTATGTTATTCAAGAGTATACAAAAATAAAAATATCTGCCTTTCTGTAAGATATAAATTGAGACTTGTCTGAGAAGTCATATTTTAAAGATTCTCAACGTAACAAAATAAAAAATGTCTAAGGGATATAGTTATGTAAGCAACTTTCAGAATGTCTTTGGTATGTATTTCTTGCAGACTTTGCAAGCCTTATACTAAGCAACGCAACTTGATGCATACACTATGTGCTATGCTGTCCACATTGAGCTTTCTTTTCGTTCACTGGATCTGATCAACACCACCTAGATATAGGTGGTATAGGTAGCTATAGGTAGATGTAGGTAGGTATCTAGGTGGTGTTGATTTAACTCAGTAAACGAAAAATTATGCTCTATTAGAATCAAAGGAAGATTTATTAACATAACAATGATTAGTGTGCATGCACCTACAGACGATAAAGAAAATGGAAAAAATAAAATTTCTATTGTCAACTGAATTTCATGAAGCCAAGGCTATACATAAAGAGCCGTATTGCGACAGACGATAAAGAACAAGAAGGATCGCCCTATTCAGTCATAGTTTTCAATTGCTCATTGGCAAGATGGTGGTAACGAGTTTTTAAGAGATAGGCGGCATGCTTAGGTTGTCGTTCTCTGGTGAATATGCCCTTCTTGTTTCCTTGAGCTCTAGTGACAGCTACAAAATAAATAAAAAATGTATTAAATCCCGGATCAGAACACGTAGACCGTTTTTTTCAACCTCCGATTGAGCTGTTAAACTGCTAGTAGACTAGTATACGTAGAAGATTCATACGTAGAAGGACCATACGGAGAAGGAGATATACTATTTGAGAAGGATGTGTAAATTGCGAATGTCTCTCATCGTAACCTCTGCTACTACCGACGCACTACCGCTAAATCGAGCTGAGCTTCAGGAACGTGAAGATGGCTGGCGCGAACTGCTTAATGTCAATCGCTGTTCTCAATAAGAATCGAATAGTAGATCCGAAAATCACCGAAGAATTGCCTGAATCTTAAAGGTAATTATGTAAGTAAGTTGTTTCTAATATTTTTGGAGACAATCGGGGGTTGACAAAAACGGCTCTCGTATATTGCATTATGATGTCTGATAAAAAATTACATTGTTTGGTAGCAAAATCAGCAAAATTCCAAACCATTTCTCCAATAAAGAAACCTTTTTTTCTCAGGTTATCAAAGGCTTTGAAGTGTTCATGTAAGAGATCAACTTGATAATCTTCAGTCCAAACAAACGATGGTAACTGGATAGAAATAAAAAGATAAGGTTGGCTCTGAAATACTTCTCAAATGTTTCACAGGTATGATAATATATTGAAATTACCTGATGAAATCCGGATATAGTATCTGCGCCGTATTCGCTCATAAATATTGGCTTTTTGCATACGTTGTGCCACTTGGTGTATTCCGCTTCTACCTGACGTGATACAAGCTCTAAATCTCCAGTATCAGAATACCATGAGAAGTAGCGATTTACACCAATAACATCCATGAAAGGTGCCTGGAAAAATTTAGGAATTAAAACCTTGTTTGTCCGAAGTTCTAACACCTAAAAAGTACTCTGATAATATATTACATAAAAAACTTCCATAATAATTTCCACGGGCCCACTGCAGCACATCTGCCACGGAAGGAAGGAAGCCGACGTAATCAGGGCCAATAAACCCTTAGACTCTATTTTTCAACGCGGTGCCGCGCTGAGGCACAGAAAAGTCCTCAAGGACAAACTTGTAATCGTAGTTATAGGATAATTGTTATGTATCACTCCTTCTTTAGTTGTAAGTTCTTTCTATTTTTTTATTCACAATCTTCCTTGTTTATCAATGTAACTTCCCTGGTACAGACATTGCCAGGAATAAATGTTGTTTTTCTTTACCGGTGACCAGATTGATTTTTTATGTCAGTGAATTTATCTTATAATTCCTTCCATCACCTAGTGTACAGATAGGAAAGGGTAAGAGAACCGACTGAGCTAGGACCGAGCCGCTACCGCCCATTTCCGACGATCCCACGTCGCCGGGACTGCGTGGGGGCGTAACAATATGAATACCGGCACATTATTATATCGTTTCTGTCTTTTTTCACGCTTTTCAAATTCAAATCCCATTTCTTTCAACAAGCGATAAAATGTAGGATATCTGAATTTTTTAAAATGATTATCATAGGTAATACCACGAGTGCCTTGGAAATTGTCGATAAATTCCCAACTGGCGAAGCGAGGAAGGGATTTATCTAAGAATTTCCAAAGCAGGAGTGGTATTTGGTATTTATTACCACTATTCTACGAGTGAAATTATATCCAAAAGAGTTCCAAATATTAAAAATAACTAAAAGCTTATGTTAAATCAGAGGTTATGTTGTAGTACATACGTTGTTTATTGGACATCGACTTAGCGATCGATGTATAACGCCTCCTAAGATAGATGAGTCACAGTTTATGATCGACCAGTAGGTAGAAGCGGTAAGAAAAATCGAATAGAGAAGAGCTAATCATTTTGAGATACACCGCCCTGATTGGCGCATTTTGCATGTATAGTAAAACACAATTGGTTTTAATTTCATGAGTGGAATAGTCATTAACATCTTTCATTGCACACACGATTGTTGCAGGAATATTTTAAAAATACAAACGAATGGAATTTGATATGCACCGTAAAGATTTGAAATGTATCGTCGTTTCCCTACTGATTTTATACTTCAGTCCATTAGTACATTTTTCTCGGCGTCAGTAATTCTCCATTCTCATTTTCCATTTTCATTCTAAAGAAAGGATGTTGGCTAATACTATTTGCTCTGCAAAATTCATTCAAACGATTGACTACGTTTTTGGATGTTTTCCTTTTTCGTTCTCGAATATTACGACAATGTTTTCTTTTACTTCTTGTTATTATTTCACCCTCTTACCCTGTAATCCATTTTGATCTCTTAAAATTGATATACTACATGATTGACTAAATTATTTACCTATTTTCTTTACAACTTCACATCCACCAGCAAAAATCGACTGACCAGAATTCCCAGCTAGATTAAATTCTTGAAGGGCTTCTTATGAACATTGCAGAATTGATTTGGATGGTCCCATTTGCTGATACATCATATAAACAAACACTTCCTTTCATCCCTACGGGTTACACATCCTGCATCAGTACCTTGTCTTTTCGTCGCATCTCCTGTCGCGTGCTACTCGACTTCAAAACAAACATCAAATACACATGCGTAATGCATCAGGAGACCATCGGATGATGACAGAAAACAATTTCATCATTTTACCCAAAACTGTCATTGGAAGCCAATAAGCATATTCATATTGTACTACGCCTGTATTCTTCGCGCAAGTGCAAGTAATAAGTTCACAAAGATTTATCACAATCGGGTGAACAGTACGGCAGCGCATAAAATACGAACATATAAACATTCATTTTTATATATTATATAAATCATGTCATAACCAAAATTATGAAAAGATAAACAATAAAAACGAAACCTTTGGTATCCAGTACAAAGAAAACTAACTTACTGCCTTATCTTGGTACATATTTCGATTTGTGACAAATCCGACGGGACGCTTCTTATCCAAGCTCTTAACGTATTCCACAATAGACCTACAAGGTAACAAAATATTTGTTTCTGTTGGAATATCAGGGCAAATAATGATATGTAATAATGCAATCTATGTTCATAACACTGAAAGTCATTCGTGCTTTATACTTACTTATAATAGGGACCCGCTTCCTTGCGTTGAGTTCGCGCTTCGTTGGAGATGGACCACATTATTACGCAGGGATGATTTTTGTCTCTGTTAACCATTTCTGCCATGACACTCTTGTGCTTCTCCAGGAGTACCGAATCAAAATTGCTGGAAAATTGTCCAAAATTAGTATGAAAGTTCAAAGTTTCCGTTGTGAACTAGTGAATTTCATATTTAGCGGATAAGTTCTATTGGCAAATTTTTCAAACATTATTTTCCCAATTAATTATACATGATGGATCATTCGAAGCGTAACAAAACATTCGAATGCGTCTCTATATACTACCTACAGGTATAAATAATTCCTTCATAATTTTTGTTTCATAACAGATGCAATAGTTCAATGGCAACATCGTTGGCTCTGCTGGATCATTGACTGGGAGGATGGTGAGTTGAATTGATTTAATGCCTTATTTTACGTGGCGAGACTCAGGCCATGTGGCCTGCTCTTCTTTCCCCAACTAGCAGAGAAAGGAGGTATTTCTTGGGCGAGAAACAGGCGATTTCAATTTAGCTCAGAGGCATCATTTAGGCTTGAGGATCTTTAACATGCAAGTAAATCTACTAACATGGGACAGCCAGCTTTTCTTCCCCTCCGAAGGAAGGGGATGAAGAGGATATTTTCGCCCTTAAAAATCCACGGCTTCGATCGGGTTTGAACCCGCCAACTTGGGTACAACAGTCCGGTACGCTAACCGTTACACCATCACCGCGGGTAAATACCAACGTAAATACCAACGTTATACCAACGCCGCGCGATGGTGGTAGATTTCCCACATTATCTATATAGCTAATCGGATTTTTTTTAATGGAGGTGAATTTTAGCAGCTAGTTACTCTCATCGGTAGTTTTCCGTGATTTCTCCGATCAATATATAAGCAATACCGAAATAACCAGGCCCAATTATTTAGGAATTTTATAAAGGTTTTACAAATATTGGTTTTACAAATACGTTCGCAGAAGAAGAGGAAATAGAGAAGAAATCCCTGTTGTTAGAGATACCAACGGGTTACTAATAAATGATCGGGAAAGAGCAAACGCATTTAATGCCTACTTCAGTTCCGTTTAAAACAAAATCTTACCATACTCAGATATCGAGGGAAGCTGTACACAATCAGTTTAATATAGACGTAAATGCATTGCGAAAGCGAATTAAATTTATGAAAAATGGAGTGTCCCGGGGTCCAGATGCCATTTCAACGGACATAATTAAACTCAGTGGAGAGGCAATATTACCATATCTAACAAGATTATTTCATGTTTCGATCAACAATTCAAACGTTCCAAAATGGAAGCTAGCTACTATTGTTCCGATTTTTAAGAATGGTGACAGAACTGTTTTAGCAAATTATAGACTGGTAAGTCTTACGTCAGTTGTATGTAAGCTAATGGAACATTTGATAACTAGCTATATTAGACAAGAATGGGAACAAAAAGAATGGCTATTTCAGGGACAGTATTGTAACGTTTCTCCTGGTGAATTAAAACCAACAAAATATTATTTAAACAATTACGTTTATTCGTGAACAATTATACACTAAAATCTACTTGGTCTTTTACAGATATATTACACTTTATTATTTTTCTTTACACACGACTCCGTTCTCTTCATGATTTATTTACACAGTTCGCTTCTTACACACTATTTATTTACACTGTTCTCGTCTTCTACAGTATCAGCCAGTCCGATGCACTGTCCACGGTCCACTACACTTGACCCCAATTCCCTGCACAGAGCACAATTCCCCTGCGCAGACCACAATTCTTTGCGCAGACCACACTTCACTGCGCACACCAGGGTCCACTGCACTGCTGTTTACCGCGATGCACTCTTCACAGCTCAGCTTCCACTGTAGACTTCAAACTGCTGACTGCTGTTCAACCACTGCGCCACTCTTCACCGCAATGCACACTTCACAGCACAGCTTCCACTTCGGACACACTGACGGACTGACTGCTTCTCGGCTACTCACTGACTGCTACTTCTCACTACTCACTGACGTCTTACTACTCACTGACCCGCGGCCGCCGGCAGCGGCGCATTTATACCTGCCCGGCGCTTGTCTCCAGGCACCCGGCACATTCTCGGCGTTTCCCCGCGGCTCGCGGGTAGTCCGGAACCGTCTAGTTCGGGGGGAAGGGAAGGGGCGCCGGCAGATGACGCAATCCACGCGCAACGAATTCCGGCAGGTGATGCAATATTCGTTACAGTATGGTTTTAGGAATGGTTTCTCTTGCGAGAGTCACATAGTATCATTCTTTCAGGATATAGCAGAATGAAGTTGATGATAGTGGCAGGGTGGATGCCATAATAATAGATTTTGCGAAGGCATTTGATGTTGCCCCACATGATAAACTAGTTCATAAATTAATGCATTCGGGTGTTGACATCAGAGTTGTGGCGTGGATTGATGAGGTTCTTCCAGATAGGAGACAGAAAGCCCGAGTTGGACAACAATTTTCAACTCTGGCAGAGGTTACTTCAGGGATTCCTCCAGGACCCCTCCTGTTTCTCGTGTTTGTAAACGACCTGCCAGACAATCTATGTTCCAAGGTAAGACTATTTGCAGATGACTATAATATATCGAGTTATTCAATCAAAAGTAGACGAGAATATTTTGCAGGATGATCTAGATAGATTACATTTCTGGGTAGAAAAAATAGCATGATAATAAATAGTTCAAAAAGCAAAACCATCACGTTTTGTAGGGGCCGCAAATACAGTGAAAGTCAATACCGTTTAGGCAACGAAAACATGCCAAGAGTCCTGGCTTGTACGTACCTGGGAATAAGATTTGATAGCAAGTTAAATTGGGAAAAGCAGGTAAACTTTGTCGTAGGTAAAGCCTGGAGGTCTTTGCATTTTACCATGCGAATACTAAAAAAGAGTACTGCGAAAGCGAGAGAATTAGCTTACCTATCTCTAGTTCGTCCATTAATGGAATACGGGGCGATTTGTTGGGACCCTTACAGAAATTCACAAAAGGAATAGAGTACAGAGAAGAGCGTGTAAACTTACTTTCCGCAGCAATAGAAAGAAAGTAGATTGGGAGTCTCTAGAAATCAGGAGGGTTAAGGCAAGACTCTGTGCCATGTACAAAGCATATGCCGGTTATCCAGCTTGGAAAGATATTTTCATTCGACTTGATAGACCCACTTACTTTAGTAGAGCGGATCACAAGCACAAAATTCAGTTCAGGACACAGAGAACAGATGTTGAAAAATTTTCATTCACAAATAGAACAATAACAGACTGGAATAAGTTACCTGCGACATCCATGGAACCCTTTTCTCTAGGTGTACAAAGTTTTAAAAGTAGATTAACTAAGGACATTTGTATAAGTTAGACTTATTAAAATAGTTATTATTTCAGTTATAATTTTATTATAATTTTTATTTTTTATTATTATTAGTATTGTGATAATCACTATTAAATACATTGGTTTATCAAATATACAATTATATTTAAAGTAGTAGTTGAATTGGTATGTCGTGACGTGTTGTGAAGTGTAGTGCAATAGAGAAGTAGAGAGAGACGTGAAGTGCAAGTGAAGTGAAGTGAAGTGTAGTGAGGTGAAGTGCAGTGTATTTATTAGTTAAAAATTCCGTGCAGGACAGTCATAAAGTGGATAGGTAATGCTGTTATTGTTATTATTGCCATAAAATACTTTAAAATTACAGTGTATTACTATTCTTAGTTGTAAATGTAAATTGTAGAGTCCTGCCACCAGGTTGTATACCTACCTGCAGAAATAATAAATCTATCTAAAGCATATGAAACACTTCAAGGCATACTAAATAAATTTTTAAAAAATCTTTATATATTCCCCAAAACTGAAATAGTAATAGAAGCATTTTTTACGAATTCTCTTGTAATAAGTAACTTTTCTCTGGTTTTGAATATCACGTGTACAAAATGTCATTACCATTGGAATAAAACTCTTAGATTTATATGAAAAACAATATTTTTTTCATACGAGAAAAAAATAATTTGAAGAAAAACGGTCTAATTTATTCTTGTCAAATGTACCATTCAGTAAAAGCCGCACCAAAATCGGTACACCCGTTCACGAAATTACAATTCCGGACATCACAGAGTAACAGCAATGGAAATGTTTTTTATATCCCCTAAAAAAGCTATTATGTCTAAAGTGTCTAATACAAGACAATTATTTTGAAGTCACAGACAGACGCATAATTTTTATAGATTATTGTTGTTATTGTTATTATTAGTAATATTGTTTGACAAAACCAAATAAACGGTTCGTGAGGCCACCAAATTTCCACAAAGTAAATGGTCTAGAAGTTTGAAAACCAATGTATTAAAGCTATTTGAACATGTTGCAGGTACTAACTCGAGGTTGACGGCAGGGCTCTCTGCGATGATGAGAATGCCTTGTCGGTCGGCCAGGTTCAGCGCCTCCTCCGCATAGGGGTAGTGCGAAGTGCGGTAGCTGTTGGCGCCGATCCACTCGATGAGGCTGTAGTCGCGCACCAGAAGGGTGTGATCCAGCCCTTTGCCTCGCAGCTACAAAATACCCCCGGAATAATTGAGTTCAGACGACTTTCCCTTTTTATGATTAACAAGTTATGATTTTAAAAGACAGAATTATTAAATATAGCAAAACAAATACAAAATGTTATTTTTTAAATATGCATTTTATTTCTTGATTAATTAACATAAAATTTATTACAGTGATAGTGTGGTGAAATTACAAAGTAAATAATGTCAAAGCTCAATTGCCGCTTTCAAAATGGGACATCCAGTACGTGTTTCGATACTCAGACATCCAACTCTTAGGGCTTGCTTTTAGAGTAAGTTTTAGTGCAAAAGTCTGAAGCTAAAGAAAAGATGTTTGTACTCACGATTGAATCTTCATGTTTTCCAAATCCATACATGTACATTGGTTTGTTATTGAGGAGAACTGTCGTTTCATTCCAATAAATGGTACGTATACCAACAGGTAATCTGTACACGTCTTTACGTTTTTGTCCGTGATTTAATTGTACCTTAAATGGTATCAAGACAAATGTGTATTTTCATATATTATAGACGTACATATAATATATATGTACTAGGTATCATGAACATTAAACACAAAATAATTTAACTTTATCAATTGATTTGATAGTTCGTAATAGTAATTAAGATTGCAAATGATTAAAAAACGCTCAAGAGGGGTACATCTACGTGTTAAATTTATTACCAGTTAAAGAACAGATATTACATTTATAGTAATTGCAGTGTTAAGTCATTTAGTGATTACAGTTTTAAGTCTTATGAGTGTAAAATGTGAGAATTAAAATAAAATGTATACTACATTATATGGAATATTGTGTAAACAAATTTGTTTTGCCGACTAGATATTCTTTCATAAGTAACTAGCAAAACACGTTCTTCGGGACGAAAGAATTTAACACTAAAGTTGTAACAAACCTCAAATAAATAGAGATGACCAGGAGAGTTGCTCATGTGTACAGGCCACCAAAACTTCGCTTTATCGATCATTATGTCCCCCTCACAAAGAGACACTTCGCCAACAGCTTTATTGCTCTCTTCGAGTAGTGTTATCTTGCATGACACTTCATCATCAACCTCATTTTCGGATATGGTATATGAAACATCGAATTGTACCACACCTAAGAAAAGATTACTTTGAATTACACTGGATTAACTTTACCATAACATCAAACTTTTACTACATGGAGATTTAGTACCAGATTCATAGCTTTGAGCGCAGGTTTAAAGGAGGGCGCCAGAACCTCAGTTTTATATTTTAGCAAATTTGGAGTACCCTGTGGCGCATGCGCCAAACATGAGCATACTAAAAGTACGAATGCTACCTACAGGTATTCAGTACTACAGTACCTGTACAACAGTTCAGTACAAGCAACGGCATTAAAAATTACGCATTGCATCTTTGCACCTACATATGCGTCTAAAGTATGCGTTATAAGCATAACTGCATTCATCTGAATACAACATGTTCGTCACCAGAATGATTCGGTTTTATTTATAACATCACTGATCCCAATCAACAACTTAGATCCGGAGTTTTCTTCACCAAACGAAACTCCCCGGCAGCGGTATCACAATCGAGATTCACAACAATCGTCCGGTCGCCAAAGATAATCTTTAGCTATTGTAGATTTGTGCTCCAGAAAACGTGACTTTTAATTTGCCACTCATTAAGTAATTTAGAGAGGTGATTTAGTCATGTTTCCGAAAATGTAAACAAATGTTTCATATTTAACAAGGTCTGAACTTGTATATTGTAATGAACTATAGAAGAAAATCCTGTACTATAGTATTCAGAGGAAAAGTAATAAAAGAAAAATGTTTAGAACCGTTTCCAAACCGGTACCGAAACGTGTTATAAAAAGTTGAATTCAAACTATATTTTTACGCGAAAACAAAATATTTTAATTTATTATTGGAAACAGTAATAAACCAGAAAACTGCACGACATCGTTGGATGTAATAATTGAGTTTAAATGGAAAGTTAAGAAATCGGTTTCTTCTTCAATCCAGTAAGAAATCTCTTGCCATTTTTTAAAAATCGGGGATCACAGAGAGCCTTTCAGCGGGTAAAAAGGTATATGAGATTTACGATTGCAATTACTTATTCTATTCAGATATAAATATAAAAATGTGTTTTTATAACTACGTTTTCATTTAATGAAACTTGGCATTGAATAAAATGTTTGATCTTCTATAAATACATTATTTACAAGAAATACTTACTTGGGAGAGATACAATACTATTAAAAAAGATACATGGCAACGGTATATAACTTTATTATTAAATTATGTAAGTGAGAAGTAAAAACTAAGAAAAATGTTTACAATCTTATTCTCAAAAAGTTTTAGTAAAATTATTGACGAGATAAGATACTGGACATTTATGGAGAATGTCGGGCAAATGTGGCAAACGAGTAATTCATCATAGAGAGAAGTTATTACAGTCATAAGCTGTATCTCACTATATCTTTTATGTTCATATTATACACATAAGGTCAATTTATGTAAGAAATATATAACTTGCGAGAACGTACAAATGGACTGTGTAAGTATGAACACACACAAATGTGACAAAAGGTGATTAAAGTAATGTTTTGAATATGTAGAATGGAATGTTAAATTAATAAAATCCTTCCATTGATTATTATTATTATTATCATAACATTATTATTATTATTATTATTATTATTATTATTATTATTATTATTATTATTATTATTATTATAGTATGGGCCACTACTGATCACGCAACTCATTTCTCTCTCTGAGACCCAGTTGTATTCTATTCTGTAGATATCAACATGTGGAATTGGGGACAGTTGTTAGCCTTGATAGGGGGATAGGATGACATTAATGAATTATTGATATTATTATTATTATTATTATTATTATTATTATTATTATCATTATAGGGTGATGATGAGGGGTGAAAGGACTAGGATGATGGTAACAGGTGTCAGGTGGGGTAATGCGAGGTGGGAGGTGATAGTGGGATTTTGGAACCATCCCAGCATTCGCCTTATGACCGAGGGAGACCACGAAAACTCCAGTCGGGAGAGCCAGCCCGAACCTTACGATTGCGAATCCAGCGCGCTACGCACTGAGCCACTTCGCTCGGTTGATTAATTATTCATAACACACAATATATTAAATTTACTATTCCTAAAATTAGGAAGTTTGGTGTCACAACAGCCAATTTCTAACGAATCAACGTATGTAGTATTACCAGTGTACTTATTCAAGAAAGATCTAATTCAGACAACAAAAAAGAGAGTGATTCCTCTGCGTGCTTAAAATTTCACGAAACATATTGTGAAATGGAATTCATTAATAAATATTAAGTTTTTGGTTGCAGATTATAGTTAAGTGACCTTTGAATAGTTCGTTAATTCCATTGTAAACAAGAGTCAACGTCCATGCAGTGACTCACCTGTCTCTCCAATGATTTTTGTGTTTATTGTTATGTCGTTGATAAATACATCTGGAACAGTGTGCAAAACCACAGATCTATGGATGCCGGCATAATTGAAGAAATCAAATGTATAATCATTGACAGAATATCCTGGAGGATACCTGAAAAAAAAGTGATAACTACATCTACTCTCACTTAAAAATTATTTTCAAAGTGATTTTAAGCTATCAGAGTCCAATATTAATTCATTGCATGATTTTGTAATATTCTTTAGTTCCTTAATTTTGCCGAAAAATCATCTTGAAAAATCAACTCTTTTTACACAATTTCGTTAATTTAGAAACACATGGAATTAAGGTAAAAAATTTAAAAAAGCAAGAGACAAATATAATAAAAAATAAATAAAAATTACATAATATATTGATAGTATCGTGAAAACATCCAAAGAACGATTATTTTCCGACAACCTTAATATATCCGTGAATGCTACCTTTCAACTAAATCTGAAGATCCATTACAGTTTTAATAAACGTGGATCTGAACACAAACAGGGGAGTGTATCACGGGCCTACCAGCTTTTGGCGCCTAAGAATTTCAATATGTCGACGACTACTACTAGACAGTAGCGGATATACATATTCTTATCCATTTGATAATGTATATTCGTTCGGAAACGTCCAAAGAACTTTCTCCGCCGGCACTACTAAGGCGCCTTTGGAGCAAACGATAGTGGTCGTCACTCACATGTCTGTGTCGTTGAAGTAGGCGGTGAAGCCCTGTGGGATGGTGTGCGGGGAGAGCGTGTTGTTGACCGCCACTGTGAGGAGAGACGGGGCGTCGTACTCGAGCAGCGCCGTCACGTCCAGGTCGAAAGGCAGGTGCCCGCCCGAGTGGTTGCCTGCCAGGTGTCCGTTAACCCACTGCGGAGGAACACGCGATAAACAACAGATTGAGCGAAAAGAAGAATTGCAAAGACCCATAAGCAGCAGGCAGTTAACAGTGATCAAAACTTAGAAACCAGAAGGAAATTATGACTGGAATCACACCCTTCGAGAATGAATTACTCAGGATCCTCATATTGAATATCATGATGTTTGGGTGTCAGGGACAGATAATTTGGAAGCTATTTGTTACGTGTCTATGAACTTCATCCCGTAATAGTATTTGCTCCAGCAATCGTGGGTATTTCCAATAATTTCAGTTGCTTTCCACATACCACTTTGCTGTCCGTTCTTGTCACTCTTGTGGATTGTCAAAAACAAAACAAAAAACACCCTTTAAGTTCCAACAAAAAGAACATATATTGTTCGAAATTTCTGGATTTATCAATCGGCAAACTGTTACCTACTCCATGTTCGCAGATATCTTGTTCTGTATTCTTGAACAATCGATTCCTCAAGGTTTCAATACCTTCCTCAAGGTTTCGCCAATCTTTTGATCACTTCAAGACTCTACTAATTGGGTATATTAATACGAGTTTTATTTTCAATATCACGATGTAATAGTCATGCGGCCATCTCTTTCGAACTCTAGACAGTGTCTCCCAAAACAAACCTGTCTCCATAGCAGCCCATTACATTACTTAATTCTTCGTTCCTTTGCGAGTTGATTCACTCTCGTACCAAGGTCTATTTTCATTTCGTAACGCTATTCATGAAATCCTGCCCGTCCGGGTCCAATGGTTAGGGGAGTTAAATAGAATGGTTCTTTATATACATATCCCTGTAATTGTATTTTAATATCATTTTAATGATATAGAAACAATTTCATACAAAAGTACACTTTGTCACAGCTTCTCCTCTAAAAGTGTTGTCTAAACTGAGGCAAGTTGAGACATGTGTAAAACAAACTAGAACATAATTCAAATATAGTAATTCATATATAATATCATTCAAATATAAAAACGCCCCAACAATGTCGATGCATTAATACACTACTTTTTATTTCATATTTAGTATTTTCAACTTCCGAATGGCAATGAAATATATTGCATTTCCAGTTCACTAAACATGTACATAACTTAATTTTATGTCTATTTCCTACTTAATACTTACGTTCATTTTGCAATACTTAGAGGTACTCTGTGCTAATATACAAGCATATAAAAGTGAAATTTAGTGTCAAGCTTACGATGGGTATTTTAAAATTTACACGTTAGTAAATACAGAACATTATTTTTAGAGCTTTCAAAACCAAATGAGGTGTATTCAGCTACAAATATTATATCATATGGTTTGATAATGGTCTTGATAAAATAATACATTACTCTAAAGTGACATACGCTTATTTCTTACGTATCAAATACTGAGCCAAGTTCTCTCCATCCTTTGATGTTTGAAATGGTGGCGAAAAATGGCACAGGGCGAAATAATTTCTCTTCAGTTTACTTCATCTTCTCAGTTATCTAAAAGCGGAAGATTTGCAATTGAGGAGAATAGAAAGTTTCCCTCTGTAAAATATTCCTATAACGTCTCATATTGCAGTGTATCGAAGTCTTGTTTTGAATGTTCAGGTAGATCTACTTTGACAACATCTGGAATGCAGTGGCGGTTGATCTTTAAGAGCACTAGAGCGGCACCCTCCCCAGAAAAAACATCAGGAAAATATTAAACTTTCAATTATTCGACTCGTTTAATTTGCGCACACCACCGGTTTTTTTAGAACGAATTTAGTTTTGTGTTCGCTTAAGTACGAGTAAAAGATAAAATGTTCTTAGAATGGGTCGTATCGCGGACTATCGCGAATCCGTCCGAAGCTGGTGTATGCGAGGCGATGGAAGCTTGAGGAAGAGTGGGAGAACCGGGATTATTAGCTTGCCTAAGAATACCGATCCTTACCATTTGAGTTCATGAATTACTGTTTCCTTTGCTGGAAATTTTTTTTTAATTTCTTACTTTCGCGTGAGCATAAATGTATCTTCCGTTATCAACGTAAAAGTTGCCTTAGGGCTGGTTTCACCAATATTTTGTTAAGCGCTGCTTTGTTAAGCTGGCTCAAAATTTAAGTTCTAAATTTAAGCAAACTTACGGCAAACGCGTTTCACCAGTTCCCCGAGGCGCGGCTTAGCTAAGTGGGTTTCGTGCGTCTTCCGCTTATGTTGGCAACGCTAGAAGTAAACACATCAACGTTTTGCACGTTCTTTGACACAGTTGTCTTCATGCTTTGAAGTTGTTTATACTATTTCGTGGACCACCATTATTTGGTTCAGTCCTTATAGTTTGCTGATAGTGTGTGATTTTTTTTACTTTTGTTCATTGTTCGATAATTCTATCAAAATATTGTACGATCATTATTAATTTTATATTACACGGTCCAATGTCTTGTTGAAAGGAATGTCATAGATTCATTATTTATATAAAGAATAATCATTTTACTTTACAAACTAGCAGATTGTACAATTACAGCCCTGAAAGTTGGATAGTGAATTGAAACAATGGCAAAGGAAATAAAATAGTCTCACAAAGTTCTGTGCAAAGTCTATTTTTTCGTAATCGTTACGGACGTATTGAATTTATAAACCGCATATACATACAATACAATTTTGGATATAAGTAACTATTGAACATCAAATTAACAGGATTATGACAAGAATTTCGTTGTGTTCAAATTCGCACTGTATTTAAAATTGTAATACTATACTAATACAAGCCTATCATAACCTTAACCTGAGTTACAAATATTGTTTTTACTATTTCAAGATACACCTGGAGTAATATTGTTTATTAAAGGTGTAACCTTTCAGTTCTCCGTTATGTAGTTACAACTAGGCTACACTACATATCTGTCGAAAGGCGAAAGCGAGTCCAAAGATCAATTTCATCGGAGTCTTCGAAGAAATTTGCCCTCTCGGATCCATCTAGTTTGCCTAGGTGGAGAAATTCTATCTTCAAAGACGTGGTCGTCACCGAATGCACATAGCCTCTCCGACATGTTTCTTTGATCTCCTTAAGCTGGCTTACGCCCCTGAGCGATCGTTCGGAAAGCGCTTATGTACAAAGCGTAGCTTAATGCTAAGCGACGCTTACGAACAATGGTGAAACGCTATTTTGACCTAAGCTCGCATATTTTTGCTAAAGCCTCGCTTAACAATCTTAAGCGGACGTGGTGAAACCGGCCCTTAGACAAGGATTACTATTTCGCTGCTTGCAAAGAGGTTGTACACTACATACTGTATTTTTCCTCGTACAAGAAATATTTTAAAGAGGTAAAATGTGTGTGATAGTTCGGACATATTTGCCGCCCCTCTTAATTTGCAACCCACCGGTCACCACTGCTGGAACGTCGTAAATTGAAACAGTGTTTCTAAGAAGCGACTTCATCCACCCAAACGCAGCCTCATGATAACGTTTTTTGAATTAGCCATGTAGTGACTCATCTAAGGGCTGTAATCTGCGTCTGGTATGTGGTGGAAACGACACCAGAACTACCCCACTTTCTTTGCAGAAATCCAAACAATGTGAAAATAAAAGGCGTGAGTAGCTGCAGACATTTATCCAACTATACTCGTTTCAGGTCTCTTTTTCGTAGTCATCCTCATGGCTGATTTGTCAAGCCCTCAAAGATGGTCGAAACGTCGCCGTCACAGCTTTCGGCGCAGCATCACCCAGACAGCCAAGGGAAGTCGCTGGTCACAGTAGCTTACAACCGTAGTGTTGGGCACACAACGTTGGGCAATTGGTCACACAACGTACGTGTTTTATATTTTGTACAAAACTCATTTGGTTTAATAGTATTCAATTACTTCTGAAGAGGTAGAACTTTCGTTCATCTGCTCCGAATCCAGGCGTGATCGGCGAGATTTCGTGTCCAAGAATTGTTAAATGCTTGTATACAGAAATTTTAAACAACATGAATGTTTTGTTGTCTTGTTTTTTTTTTGCTCGCGAATAGGCCGACTTGCATCACGCGTACATGCACCCCGCATTTTACCGAGATCAATAACATTATCTCGGCAGCAGGTGCATGTAATTTTTTTATGGGATCTGCATTTAGCTAGATTCGATTTTTATCCCCCCAGGTTGTTAGCCCTGGGGGTATGGAAGATGAAATGATGATAATAGTGAGGGGTGAAAGGACAACACACACATATATACAGACATACACAAACACCCATGCCCGACGCGGGACTATAACCCGCGAACTTCTGATCCGAGACCGCTACGCCACTACTGCCTTAGCGATCTCGGCCATGAATATTTTAATTTTAACTATTTTCAATTTTTATAACACGTTTATGAAATAATAAAGAAACATATCCACATTTTCCTTTTTACTTTTTTCACCCCTACTTTGCAAGAAAAATTGTAATAGTGCGTCTGAAAACATTTTCGACATCATTGACATAAATTTTGTTCTTGGATAGTGTAAAAGACTGGAGCAGGTCTCATTTTCGTTAAAATACCAATTTTTTTGAAAATTGTATAAGTACAAAATTGCGTGAAATTCAGGACATTGTTAATTTTTTTTCAAATACAGCTCAAATTTTTTCTTTAAATTTTCTCCTCTATAAAGAGGTGCTAATTCCATTTTCGGCTAAATCTGTTTTCCGAAAAATACAGAAGTTAACATTACAAAACTACAACATTCAAGATAAAGATTTTTCTCTATCGATTAACATCTGGCCTAGCAAAACAGCTCTTTTAAGAAGGTCGTGTACATTTTTTTGATTAAAAAGTATAGTTTTCTCGCAAGTTCTAAGGTTAATGCTAATAATAATTATCAACCGCTTTAAGTTTTTTTCTTTCTTTTTTTCACAAAAGAACGAGGTACATTTAAAAGAAAGGAGCAGTTCTCATTTTCGTTGAACTCTCTGCATTTTGAAAAATTGTCAATGTAGAAATACGATAAAGTATGCGCTGTTCTAGCACCACTAGTTATTAAATAAATTTCATTTAGTACTAATGATTCCTCTACACACACACACTCTTCTCGCATTGGTCGGTATGTTTTGTAAGACCAATGCAAACAGCGTTCGACGAGTATAACAAAATGCCTTTTAATCCTAACAAAGCTAGGACAGGTATATATGCATGTCTGTACGTATGTAGCCCTTTATGAGCTAAGGCCTACCAGCAGCGTCCCGGCCTTGTGACCATCGTTAAGAGGTTCGTGTCATAGTTAGCTCATAGTCATTTCTAAGCTGTATTCTGATCTTCTCAACCTGAGAAATGAGCTTTCTCATCGTCACGCAGCAACAGATAGTGGTACTTTGCAAGGAAAGCGCACAATTAATTTTTGGCCCGACCGATAATCGAAACCGGGGTTATGCCGTGAGAAGCGAGCACGCTAACCAACGCGCCACCGAGGGCACGCTAGGACAGGTGAAAACTGCTTACAACTTGACCGACAGCTAGATTTGCAATAACAGCAACTGGCGTCTGTACATCTGGCATCGTTTATCAAAGGTTCATGCAATGGAACCAATGATACCAGATCTATTCAGCGCTGACGTATTATCTTTCATTCCTATAAATAATTTCTTAAAAATGCAGGAACTACACGCGAAATGTTGCAGAAACCCAATTTATTTAGGAACGATTGACACGGGTTTGGCGCTAGTGTTGCTAACGGTGTTGCAAAGGTGCTAAATTGTATATTTCGCACCTTTGTTGCAACGTCTTGTATATGTAAGATATTACGCATGCGAGAAAGTGAAAATGGAGATAGGTACCGTTACACTACCGTTACCTTTTTTTGCCTGAAAACGTGTTTCGGTTCGACAGAGGTAATCATTTATGAGCGGAAATCAGTCACTTATACATGAATTATTTATTTTACTTTGGCGAATCATAAAATGGATCTTAGCCGACCGAGTTTTTAAACAAATAGACGTGGTCGGTGACCCAATGAGACGGTCTCAGGCGCTTCAAATACACAGCTTTCCCACAGGCGCCTCGCACGTTCTCTGGGTTTCATCGGCGTATATAACAACTGGCCAAAACGACATATCCATTTTCTGCCTCTCTTGGCACACCTTGCTTTTGTTAAGCGTAATAACACACAGTTAAATACCAGCACCCCGTTTACGTCATTGCACAAACGTTACTTCCACACTTACCAGGGAACGTAGCCTATTTTCAGAATATATTCGTTTCTCGGATTTTTACATACTTTCGCGGGCGACAAATTTGTTTTTGCGCTACATCAACTCTAACAGAATTTCTGTATTGAATTCGTTTAACTTTCTCGTATAATCAGTATTAGAGAAAGTATTGTAATGCTGCAAAAAATTGATGTCAAAATTCTGGTGGACATATTGGGAGTCTCTGATACCTAAATCTTGTTTCTCCTTTTTCTTTCACACGATTTCCCCCAAAATGTTTATTTCACCACTTATTACCCTTATTGAACAAACGACAAGCTCGATACGAGACGCGGCGGCCTGTCGCAGAGGACTGCACCTACGACGCAGAAGCGGCACACGGATTGGAATCAATTTCAGGCGGAGGTGCAGCAGCGCATTCCGGACGCATCTGCTCTGTCTAGCCCGCAGCAGATAGAGGCTGGAGCTGCAAATTTTGCCGAAGCTGTAACTGACAGACTCAACGCAGCAGCTGAGAAGCAGCGTTCCTCTAAGGAGCAGCCACTAACCCCCTTTCTAACCAATTTAATTTCCAGGAAAAACAGGGCGCGCAGATTGTGGCAGAGCACGAGACACCCAGCTGATAAGCGGGAGCTAAATTGATTGAAACGTAAAGTGGATATTGAAATAGATAAATACCGCAATCAGAAATGGGATAAATCGTCAGGTCTCAAACCTGAAGTCTGAACCTGACCTAAATTATCAGGTCTCAAACCTGAAGATAATTCACTGTATAAAATCTCTTGCATGCTTTCTAGGACTCCAATAACAGTGCCGCCGATTCAGACCAGCACAGGAGAGTTCGCAGAATCAAACGAGGCGAAAGCGGAACTCATAACTAATGTTTTAGAATCTCAGTTTTAGCTGGCTAAAGAAGCGCCGCCAATACCGCACGTTTTCGAAGTACAACAAACGGTAATGGCGTCACACAGAAACAGAACTTAAAGCGGCCATCTCGGAGCTGAAAACTAAAAAAGCACATGGCTTCGACGACAGCTCTAAAGACGACGTTCTAAAGAAGCTGCCGCAGCAAGACATAGTGTTCTTAGTCACTCTGTTTAACGCTATATTTATGTTTCGGCACTTTCCGAGTCAATGGAAACATGCACATGTTTTAACTTTTCACAAGCAGGGGAAAAAACCGAAATTGCCCGAGTTGTACAGGCCCATAAGCCTTGTAAACACGCTCGAGAAACTATGTGAAACACTTATCTAAAACAGAATTCTTAAATGGTTCAGAACATTCACTCATAAATAAGGAGCAGTCATAGCACAACGCATCAGCTTATGTGAATCACGGACCGCATAAGACGCAACTTCAACGAGGGCCGATTTACAGGTGCAGTGTTCTCGAGGTTGCCAGCGTCTTTGTCAAATTTGGCACGTTGGTCTCCTTTACAAACTTCATTCCATGAACTTTCCTGTATACCTTGTGCACCTCATCCACTCTTACTTAGCAAACAGAACGTTCCAAGTGACGCTTCTGAATGCTAAATCTACCCACCGCACCATACGCGCCGGAGTGCCGCAAGGGAGCGTGATTGCTCCTAAGCTCTTCAGCCTCTATGTGCGTGATATTCCCATACACCTTCAAACGTAGCTCGCCTTGTACGCCGACGATACTGCTGTAATAGCCACGTCGAAAAAGATCGAGCTTCTCCATAAGCACTTGGAAGCATTTACTATTGATCCAGGACTGGCTGAAGCTGTGGTGAGTCAAGGTCAATGTAAGTAAGAGTGCAGCTGTACTCTTCACACGGAGACTGCGATTCACGCAGCCAAGGCCACTCGCGATATGCGGAGACGCGATTAAATGGGGCAAAACATGTCAAATACTTAAGTGTCACATTAGACAGCCCACTTACTTTTAATTTGCACATTGAAAACGTGCTAAAGAAAGCGCGGTAGACCAAAGGCAGATTGCGAAGCTCGCAGATGGACTACGTATGCCCCAGTTGGGCAATTACAACAACTACTCATTTGAATAAACTGCAAGTAGTTCACAACGAATGCCTCAAGGCCGCCCTCAGCGCCCCTAGATTAATTCCCACCAAAAATTTACATCGCTATTGATCAATGCCGCTGCTGATGGATCATATCAAAAATATTGTTTTAAAAGTTTTTGAAAAGCAGCTAATTCGGAAAACTCTCTTTTCCGAGATCGCCTCATACCAACCCGATCAACGGGTGAAGTACAGGCGACCTAAGCACTTCCTAGAGTAAAAGAAATCTGAAAGAGAGAAATGAGAATTGAAACATAACCTTAGTAATTCTACACATGCAATGCATGCGCCAGTTGGCTAAAGTCATTTTTGATCTTCTGTTTCTCTTTATGTTCGCCATATATCCCCATAAGGGGAGGAATGGATGGACGCACCGCAGTGGCTAGAACGGGCATTGCACTTTCCGTGCGTTCACAAAACTGCACGAAGAGGGCTGTCTCGGGGAAGCGAGTACAATCGCTTTGGTGAAAGTTGTAGTGCGACGTGGTGGCCCGGACAGCTGTGAAGTAAGCTGCTGCTTCTTTCCACCTTGTAAATTACTGTAGAAATGCTCAGCAGACACAAATGTACTTATTTCTTTCACCTCCTGCAACTATGTTTAAACATTGAATGGATGAATATGTCATTCTTTGTGCAGATTTGACGTTTGTTTTCCTGAGGTAAGCGCGCCACTATCACCATCGTCCGTCGGCACAAGAAACCGGTCGAAGCCCGATCGGTATCGACCATTATAAAGCGCACTAGGTTATCACCGCAAAAGCAAAACGGTCGGCGTTCCACACGTTGGAGCACGTCGCCTTAAAATCGTTGAAGGTCCTAAAATCGTTTCCGACGTGTTCTTTGTAGATATACTCGAGGTTGTTATCGTCTTGTCGGAAGATGACAATCATATTCGCGTTATTACGAATCAACTGCTTGGGAATTTTGGTATACGTTTGACATAGATAGAGTACGTCCGTGTGTTTATGTCTCCAGGTCGCGAAGTAGGCTTTGATGTAGTCTTGTTTTCCGGTGGCGATGCCGTCGAAAATGACAACACTGACGTCTCGGCTGGCGGCACGATGATATCGTGCAACAAAAATGAATGAAAAGGAATGAGTCCGTCGCAGACTTGCTTCAAGTACATGTACATGGGCTGCGTTTCTGTGGTGGAATATAAATACACGTTGCGGAACGCCAGTCCGAACTGTCCGGTGAGAAGCGAGACGACCACGTTTGTCTTTCCGCATTCGGAAGGTCCCACGATAAGTGCGCGCACGCTATGCGGGAAAAGCGGTCCGTGACGACTCTTTTTCCCATCATCTTTCCGCGCTATAAAGCCGTCATGTTCACGACGGGCAGTTTCGCCGATTGTTGAACAACGTTCATCGCCATCAAAAGAGAAAGAGAGGAAGGGGGAAAGGGATAAAAAACCTACTCGCAGTGTGATAAGGATAAGAAATGAAAAAATACAAATAAATGAAAGAAGTAATTTTATTGATAAAAAATTACAAAGATGACACACACATTAAACATGACTGTTATGGATGTCGGTGGTGGTGGCAGTCATCGATGCAAGCGCTATCTGGACATCTCTCGCTAACCATTCCGCTGCGTTGCGCGCGCATCCGCTGACGTCCAGCGGAAGAAGATCGCAGCAGACCGTATTCGGTGAGGTTGATGTCGATCGTTCCGTCGTCGTCTTGTTCAGTCGGCGTCGTGATGCTGTTTTTTGGTGTTTCGCTCTTTTGGTTTTGCGACCTTTCTGGTTTTCTTCTTCTTTTCGATGTGCAATGCATTGGACATGCGTGACCGCATGCAGAAAGAAATTCGAGAGGTGGTGATGGAGACGCCGATCTCACCTCCATGCCCTCCTCCATGTTTTCTTTGATATCACCTACGTTACTTCCAAAAACTGCGAGTTGCGAATCGCAAGAAGACGAGTTAAGGTTATATAATATATTTTCTTTCGCTATAGACTTCACTCTACGCCATGGTGTACGTGCGACCGCATTTCAAGGCCGAGGAAACGCGACGCGGGGGGGCCACACTACCGCGGAAGAAGAATTATAGGACGGATGCTGAATCGGGCGATAGACAAACTTCCCTTCGAACTTCACATTCCCGGTGGATATCCATTTTGAGGGCCTGGTACGAAGCTCATGACGACTGCAAAGAGGCGACCGTGGTATTAATCCTTTGGACGAAGCGTGTAGACACGACATCGCTTACCACAATTACAAAGGAAGAAACGAACGCAAAAGGGCAGACGAAGCGCTCGCCAAGGCAGCGTGAGAGCGAGTCAAGTCCAGAGACGCGAGTTGCAGTGAAAGAGCTGCCGCACTTGGTGTGTCGGGTGTGATGAAAGTGAAATCGAAAATAGGAGGACGCCTGAAATATAAAACGGTTTCGAGAAAACGTGAGAAGGAGAAACTTACACAGCGAAACAACTAAAAATAACAAAAGATAAACATAGACTTGAAAACGGTGAATGCGCTTGAGAAAGCGAAAAAGAGTTTGCGTGGAAAGACACCACGTCCTGTTCCCCATTCCTCACCACCCTCACCACCCTTCGACCCAAAACGTCGGAAGAAAGGTTGAAAACGGAAATGGAGAAGGCACGTGAAAACATTCGCAAAAAAATGAACATCTTGCAAGACTCCGAAACGATGCGCAATCGATTACTTGATACTTATCTCACAACGCCCGTCTCGAAAGCGCTACACCCTCAAAGAGAGGGAAAAAAGAACAACCCACCGTCTTCCGTTCAACCTTCGAGTATCAAATCGGAACCAAAAGTAGAAGGTAAAGAAGAAGGTTCCTCCTTCGAAACACTCCCAGATTTCGAAGACGAAGGGAACGCAGAAAGAAATAGAGATGTTCGCAGCCAACATTATGAACAATTACAGCACTATTTGTCGAATGCTGCAATCGGCCTAGGAGTTACCACTTTCGGACCGTACTATATAGGAGGGCGACCTCACATCGGCAACTGCTTAATAGTACTTCACCCGGACGATGGAACATTCTACGTTCAGGGTGACAAATTCTATCTAGTTTCTATTATATTCCATCCTATTCTATACAAAAATATTCTCGAACTCACTTCCGCACATAAGAAGACTACAGATCGAGTTTTCCGTTTAACACAATGGGAAATTAGTGAAATATCGTAAAAATTATCTCACATCTGTTCGCGGGAAAAGACAAAGCAAAAGACTTGAAAAGCAAAAGAGGAAGAAGAAGAAGAGTGGTCTACGTTTTGTGACGGCGCCAAACTACAAATATTGGCGTGATCCGGACAATCTCGTGGAGAGGCTAAATCTTTTACACGCTTCGAAAGCCGCGGGTAGCAACGGGCTCGATGGTGAAATAGAACTAGAAGATGAATTGCGTGACGCCGGTATTATCGGCTAGCTCCTCTGATCATGCAGAAGAAGAAGACGTCCGTGTTGTCGACCGTTCGACAAGGACTCGCTGCGGATTCGCACGCGCTCGCCCGACGTCGTTACGCGAGACGGCGGGTGATTAGGAAAGGACTCGATGATGTATGGCAGGCCGACTTGGTCGACATGCAACCGTACTCCAAAAGCAATCAAGGTATGCGTTACATTCTCAGCGTCATCGACGTGTATAGCAAGCGGCGAAAGCGATAAAGAAAAAGACGGGAGCGGAAGTCGTCAAGGCATTCGACCGCATCGTGACGTCGAGCGGTCGAGTGCCTCACTTCCTACAAACCGACGAAGGCACCGAGTTTTACAATACCACTCAAGTGGCTCCGAGAGCGTGGCATTCATCATTATTCCACCTTTTCCAACGTGAAAGCCGCCGTTATCGAACGTTTCAATCGAACGCTCAATGAGCGGATGTGGAGGCGCTTCACCGCCGAGGGGACGCGACGCTGGACCCTTATGCTCGCCACCCTCCTCCGAGATTACAATACCAAACGTCGAACAATCGGTGTGAAGCCGAAGGACGTCAAAGACGATAGGCTAATGCGCACGGTGTACGGCAAATGAAAACGCTCGACCCGCGTCTCCTGAGGAAAAATCGAGTCGGCGACGTCGTTCGGGTGAGTACGTACCAAAGCTCACCGTTTCGGAAAGGATACGAAGCGCGATTGGGAATTGAGCTCTTCAAAATCGTTCGTGTGCATCTCTCGAATCCCGTTACATACTCGCTAGAAGACCTGCAAGGTGAAACGATCAAGGGTTGCTTCTACACCGAGGAATTGCATCGCACGCGATATCCCGATCGATATATTGTCGAGCGCGTCATACGGAAAAAGGGTGCGCTTCGCCTCGTGAAATGGCTCGGTTTCGACTCATGTCATAATTCGTGGGTGCATGCCATTGAAGATTAAGCGAAGAGAGACTTGCGTCACATATCCGCCCACGTCATAGCCTCGTTCGATAAGACGACCGCAATGCGAGGTAACATGTCCGCCAACGTCACAGCCTTGTATAAGGACGACGATAGCACGATGACCATCAGTCTCTTTTCGCGTGCGAGAGAAAGTCGCTGCTGCTGTTATCACCCACGCTACAGTGCTCGATGGACGAGACATCTTCGCACTGTGTTATTCAAATCGATTTGTTTCCTCTGTGGCTGTTGTTGGTTGTGTTGTGGTATTTCCGTGTGTGCGGTTACAATCCGTTTGTTGTCTACAGTATTGCATGCGTAGTCATGTTGCGCAATGTGAAAATTCTTTATGTAAACTGTTGAAAGACAACAAGGAGAAAACTCTTCTTCCTCTCCTCCACCTGAACAGGAAATAACAAAAGAAGAAAAAGAATGACGAGACAATGACCTTACAGAAAGGAACTTGATGTGGTGGGACGAGGACGAGAACAAGGAAAACGAGACTTTGTGGGCGGCAACACAACCGACGACGCCGTGGCCGGTAGAAGAATGGAACGAAGCCGGTAGAAGAATTAAAAAAGAAGACAGAACAAAAACAATGAACAACGGTCACCGTGGGCTCACAGCTGTCGCTGATCTTTAAGTTTTTTGATAGACGGACAATTCATTATCAAAGTGATGACCGTCATCCGCGACAAAGGCGATCCTGAGCGGTTCGTTCAGAAATTCACCTTTTGTCCGCCGCCACCATTCCATACTTTGAACAGCAACAAGAGACAAGTGTGGTCTCTTGTCGTTGCTGCGAACGCTCAACAGCACAACGGACCTCTGCCGTTGAAACGGGATTGTGTGTTTTGTAAGAGGAATATTGTTACGTCTGTGTAAAAGTGTCGCTCTACTGTGTGTGTGTTATGAAGTGGATAGATAGCATCATTATCGGTGTAGCCCTTATGGACTTTGCTTTTGTGTTCGCTGCTTTTTCTGTTTAATACTTTGAAGTGAAACAAAAAGAAGAAATGGAAATACCACCACCATCACCTCTGCCGCCTTCTTTTGTGGACGTTCATTCCAATGAATGAAGCCTCCCTTCATGTTGCATCATCTATCAAAATGATGACACTCCTGTAATGGCCCGCACACCCTACAACCACTTTTTGTATTGAGTGTATTCAAAGATGGTTAGAGGTGAGCAACAAGTGTCCCATGTGTCGACACGAATTAAAACCTCCCCCACCCGAAGCTTATTCAAGTCTTGACGAAGACATCATGGCGTCGATGATGGATGATAGAGACATTATGCAATCGTACATCCGTCTCTGCAACGTCATGTACACACTTCCCGCAAACGAAAGAGAAGCGGCTCGACAGGTCCTGGATTGTCTCGGTGTTGTATTATTCGACGTGGCGAGGGAATAGCTCGACGACGGCAAGAGAGGAGCTAGATGTGACGTCAGTGCTTGCAAAACGACGCGATGGAACGTTGCCGTCGTCAGTTCATCATGAGCGCCAGTCAACACGATGGTTTTCTACAACTCGGCAGAGGAGGATCAACAGCAGGACGATGATTAGTATGATGACGAAGAAATTTCGCATCATGAACAGGAGGCGGAAATAGAAACTTGCAATATACCTGCATACGTTGCCACCAAAGAGTACGTGAACAAACGACTCGAGCGCGCTCGTCAAATATCAGCACAAGATGCCGAAATAGCATTGCAGAAACAAGTCCATCAACTAAAGACTACATTACAAAGCGTAATCAACACTCAATCCAGATGTCTCCGCCAATGGGACGTCAACGGTCCCTTTAACGCCAATCTTTATCGCAATACGTCTTTTCCTCAAGAAGTAAAAGATGTTGCCAACAAAACGTACGTCGACCGCAACATCAAAGTCATCAAGACGCATCTAGAAAAAATTCCAACACTCCGGTGCAGCAAACTGGGGTACATCAACGTGCTGAAAAAGCGCCTCGTCGACATGGGTGAAGAAGACGGTGTCACGAAAGGATATGTGGATGAGAAAATCAAAAAGGAAATCGCTAAATTACTAACCACCAAAGAAACATGAATTTCATTTTTCTGTATCGATTTGTATGGATGGATTTATTTTTTTATTCATTTGATTTCAATAAAAAATCAATATTTCAATTGTACTGTTTTTATTTGTTTTTTCCTGTCACCTCCTTTCATTTTTTCCTCATAAAAGTCTTTTCGGCCGGGGGAGGGGGAGAGAGCGCCAGCGCTCGCGGCTTGAGAGAGAGAGAGAGAGAAAGAGAGAGAGAGAGCGTACCATCAGTATTCCCCAACGAGGCGCCTCCGTCGGCGCTGCCGCCGTAGTTCAGAGCCAGAGCGCTGGATAACCCCCTCTCTCGCACACAGGAAACGGGGCTCAGCCTGGTTCGAATCCACCTCGCGCAGACGCCCGTTTTTGAAACACGCACCGCACCCCAGCCTCACATTCCGAGCGCGCCACCACACGCTACCGGACTTCGCTGCCAGAGCGCGCTACCACACGCTACCGCACTTCGCCGCCGGAGCACGCGCTCTGCATGCACACGTCACACACCCCGGTAACGTCACTGGGGGGATATGCGGGTCCGGGACCAGGAAGTGGCTTATCGTATCTACTTCCTGGTACTGGACCCGCATATTCCCACTATTTTTTGATTTTCTAAAACCGTGTTGGAAGTCTGAAAATGCTTCGTTTTTCTTGAAAAAAGTTTGCATTCGCATATAGAAAAGGCACTCTTAATGTTTTTTAGTAAACTGATATGAGAGAAATTGGCAGTAAACTGATAAGGGAGAAAGTGGAATAATTTTTGCTGTTTTGTAAACATCTGGGAATATTCCTACGCACAAAGGAACATTGAAAATGTGAAGAAAATGATGTATAAGGGCAGGTGCCCAAGTTTGTAAATAAACAATCCAGAAATTCATCCAAACCAAATGAATATTTTTTTTATTTACTGACTATTCCGTGGATTTCGTTAAAAGAAGTTTGGGAACTAAATATCGGGTCGACAATTTTTGGGGAAACGTATGATGATGAATTTTAGTGCTTGAGTCCCTTCCTGACATCAGACGCAATTCTGGAAAAGTGTTGTTGAAGAGAGTCGCAACTTTTGCCGGACTACTTTCTTCTCTTTTATTATCCTTTAAACCAACATTCACCAGAAAGTATCGAGATGATCGGGTTGTATTTCTTACAATATTCCACATTGCTTTATTTTTCTTACTAGTTTTCAAAATACGCTTATTATTTTTGGCTGAACTATCGCTTTCTTTAAACTTCTTTTGTATTCTCGGAAGTATACATGGAAACCGGATGATAGGTTTTTACGTTTAGAAATAAAGTAAAGCGTACGTTTGTTTTTACACGATGTTCTAATACCTTATGTGATCCAAATATTACTTTTCCGTGAAATGATTAATTTTCTCATTTTAAGAGGAAAGCACGCGTTAAAGTGAAATGAAAGCTTTGAAAAAATAAATTGTATTTTTCATTTGTGTCAATAGCGTTATAAACTATGTCCCATGATTCCTTCAGCAAGTAGTCGCAAATAATTTTATGTTAGCTTTAGTGAATGCTCTGCACATGTGTGTATTATTTGTGTCAGTGTTTATGTTATTAGTAATTTTAAGAATAACCTAGATTATTTGTTACGATTTCACATCTAGTTGTGGTTTAGTTAATTATAATTTGATCAATTGCTTTTTGTGATAAATGTATTCCGTGTACCGTACATTCACTGTAGTATCTGAGTTTAAAAAATGAAGTAAATTAACTGCTCTTTGTTGTGAAATTCACTTTTAAAATCAATATTTAATCTCCTCATAAAACATTTGATTTAAAAGAGCGATTACTAATTTTGTTCAGATTTATCTCTAGATTTTCTTAGAACAAAATCTAAAGCTCGTTTTGTTGGAGGTCTGTAGATGCAAAGGAAGGTCATTTGAGTGTATTAAGAAGTACGACTGTGATTTCAAAAACTTTTTCAACTGCATATAAATTGAATTTTGATAAGATAGAATCAATACCGTTTCTAACGTAAATACACGACTCTCCGTAAGCAGGGCCTTTATTTGATTCCCTCGCTCTACAATCCAATTCTGCAAGGTAAAAACTAGGAATTTGGAGTGTGTTTAGATCATTATGGGACAACCAATGTTCGGTAAAGTGAAAAGCATCTATTTGACCTAGATCACACTGTAATGCTGCCTCGATAAATTCAATTTTATTTGAAAGAATTTTCACACTATAACGCATTATTTGAATTTTGCATGTACGTACACGGATTCTTCTCTGCTGCCTTTGACTGTAGTTGCTTCTTCTCTCATTTTTACTTCGAGTGCGTGGACGAAGGAAGTATCGAGCCCCAGCAGTGACTGGAGATGAAGGAGGGGCGACAAATGTAGATAAATCAATAATGGGACAGGTAGTACAAGAATTTAGATCACTGGATAACGTAATTGGGTCCAAAGAGATCCCAAAGGATGTAAGAGAACTAGGAGATGAGGTTGGGGATGGGTGTTGGGCAGAACACTGCCGAGGATGTAAAAGGATGTGGTTTTCAAGCTCGCTACCGAGTGCATGTTTCCCGACAAGGTTCAAGTGTAGACCATGCCGGGTGAAGTGTTTTTCAGTGATAAAGTTTAATTCAAATAATTTAACATGTGTGTCTCTCAGATTTCAATTGGTTGTTTGTGAGTTTAATTGCTTCGCACAGTGTTGGTTTTTTGTACCAGAAGGGCAGAGTCGAGTCTACAATGTTCGTGTTTTGGGCGGTACGTTGTAGTTTGTCAACTTGTTGTTCAGGTGTAAAGTGACCACCCAAATTGAGGTCATTCTGCCATGACTGTATCCCGTTTGGTGAAAGTTTTTGTGTGGGTGTCCAACTCACTGCTCACGTCGGCAAACATCTCGTTAGGTTTAAACACACTTGTGACAGAGAAATTGGGTGGGAGTTTCCGACTGAACAGAGAGATTTGTCGCCCATGGCTAAATCTGCTAAAATCAGTACCTTTTTGATGGGCACAGTGGGAATGTCCTTGTTTAATTGTGTGCCAGGTCTCGCAACTCTACGTGTTCTTGTTCGTCTGCGCTTGTTAGCCTGTTTGCGTTGGTTTGTGGGTGGACGTGTCGATGATGGGAAGAGTATATCGAACTGTATCTTTTGAGGAGCAAGCTCCAGGTGGACACCTTGTCCTTGCGGATCTATTCTCACCTCTTCCAGTGGTGCAGTACCACTTTCCGATCATCTCCGGTAGACGCCGGGACGCAGCAAAAGCCTTCCCACTCAATGCCAGGGTCGGGCCGCGATGCTCCAGCTGACATCCCTACTGACTATGAAGTCAGTCCGAATTCTTTATAAGGTGCCTCATCTGCACCCGGGGCGAACCCCTAACCATTTACCCGTCGGCTGGGCCACTGCCAGAACGAATCCGAAAGCCCAGCGAAGTGATCCGGGCGGCTTGAGGCCCTCTTCCCGTTTACTCACTGCCTACACTGTTAGACTAACAACCTGAGTTGGGCCGAGAACCAGACTACAGCCGGGTGTTCTAGGTCCCGGATCGGACTTTATAGTGGGTTCGGAGCTCACCCACGAGGGGCTTATCCTCTTCCCGGTCCTCGTCTGTGTTCGACGCAAGCGCCTGAGTTGAATAGGTCCCGAAAGGGATTTCATCCCCGTATAGCCTTCTGCTTTCGCTTCCGACTTGACCCTCGGACGGACGGTGCTCAGTCTTAAAGTTCTTAATAGCATGGAGCTCACAAATGGTTGGCCATGTTGCCTCGGGCGAGGATGGGCTCCCCTTGACGTTATTGCTTCCTCTTTTGTATGTTTCCTCAACTAATCGGCAGTAACAGTAGTCCACCTAGCCTATAACAATCTTAAAACTATTACGTCATCATTTGGAGGCTGTACCCTCGATCGTACCCCGCGTGGCCTCGACCTCCTCCTGCTTGTCTTACTAGTGCCGCTCTAGTGTGTCATAACCTCATCGTTTGTTCGTATACCGTCCTGCCCTTTGAGCGAACACTCTCTGCGACATAGGCGTGCCGGGACACTGGGGTCGGGTGCGCGTTTCCAGTCAGCACCAGGGCAGTGCCCACTTGCGTTGTTTGCCGGCCGGCTAGCCATGGGCCCGAGGGCCCTGTCGACGAGGCTGCGTCGAGGTCCGGATTCAAGTGGGTGGTTCCTTGTCCACCGGGGTTGCCCCCTCCTGCACTTGCGGTGACTGCAGCCACCTAACCGTGCCTTACTGGCTTATCGGCGAGGTTACGCCACGTGACGTTTTCGCTCTTGCACTAATAGCGTCCTTCACCTAAGCTCTGACGGTGAGGGAGAGTACTAGGTCGACGCTCAGCCAACCTACTAGTTTTTCAAACGCACAATGGCTACTCGACTTTCTGCTGACTGTTTGCCGCCTTTCCTCTCGTTCCAGTCTCGGACATAGGAGGGACGACTGGGGTATTACCGGGCGGGCGTCTCCAGTTGTCCGCCTAGAAGCGCTTACGAAATCGTGTTTATGGCTCCCACCCTCGGCCGACAGTCGCGCCCTTGGGTCGCGAGCTGCCTACCCGGGCTAGTGTACTTAGCCCTGCGGCGGGGGTACGCCGTAACTGGGGTCGGGTGGATGTTAGTTTCCACCAGAAGCTTGCAAAACTTCTCCTTGCGTTCGACGGTCTAGTGCCACCGTCTAGCCGTGCCTTTACTCTGGCTTATCAGCGAGGCTACGCCATGGCACAAGTGTCCTTCGCCTAATTGGAGGAGGGTAGCTTCTCCGGATGAAACTTCCGGTTCCGGAAAGAAACATTTATTTGAAAAATATCAGGTATGTGATTCTCATTACTATTTAAATGTGAATGATTAATTACATTTCGATGTGTTTAAAGTAATATATCTAATCTGTAAGCTAATAAATACAATTAGATTACTATACTTTACCTGTTGTAGGCCTTGAAATTCACCACTTTTATATTAGACAATTTGAAACACAAAGTTCAAGTGTTTCGTTACTATTATACACGAAACTTTGAAATTTGATGTTTTTCACAATTTTCACAACTAATAGTTTACGACTTTACGCAAATCTAAATTATTTTATAGAGCAAATAATTTTTGGAAGTCTATAAACGCGTTCAAATACAAGTTTATCCGTTACACCGTTTTTAAACCAATATCTGTATTACTTCTTTTCCCCTGCAGGGATAATATAAATATCTTTTCAGCTTATCTGTAACAAGTAAAGAAGTAAAGAAAACAATTTAACAACAAAAGGTACCTGAAAGATATAGAAAAGTAATGAAAATAAGTAAAATATTTGAGCACAGCCGAAGCACGTCAGTCACGTAAGTAAGCCAGACCAGTCCCAAGTAATTTATTTATTTCCTCCTTACGTGGGACTGGGAACTTTGTGTTGTTACCCAGAAATAATTATATTTCAGTTTATCAACATTTTCATCTGTATTTGGCTGAAAAACATACGTATTGATCCAAATATTTTATTTAAAAACAACAATTTTTACAAACACAATTTTTTCTCTCATAAAGTATCTTATCACTGTATAATACTTTCTCTAAATCCCTCCCTTTTTCATGCATGGCCAATTTTCCCTAGTAATTACTTATTTAGAATTCTTACTTCGATACAAGACTGGATCTTCCTACAATGGCAAATAAATGTACCCCGTTTTGTTTCTTTCCTTTCGTGGATTTAGCGCAATCTTGGATGTTGTCCAGTATTCATTTCGACTCCATTTCCATAGAATTTCGTTCACTCTAATGGTATTCACGTTCTCCACTCACGCAAATATATATCCTCTCTATTTACTAGGCTGTCCGGGTGACGCCGCGTCCATGGCGACGGTACCGACGTTTCGGTCGCCATTCTGCGACCTTCCTCAGGGCGTAATGATCGCATTACGCATTATATTAATAATCGCATAATATATAGATAATCCCATTACGTCCTGAGGAAGGTCGCAGAATGGCGACCGAAACGTCGGCACCTTCGCCATGGACGCGGCGTCACTGGGACAGCCTAGTAAATACTGACTCCGGCCGCGGAAGCCTACGCTCTCATATACCCTCTCTGATTGTACATTTACTTACTCATTACTCATAAAGAAAAAATATTGCTGACTCGTAAAATATTGTCTGCATCCAAAAATTATCGCTTCAAAATCCCGCATTCTTAACTATGTCACAAACATCGCTATTACAAATTAACAATTCAGTCCGACTCCTCCCGCATTAGAATAGCTTCCCCTCATACATCCGACTAACACCGTGTCAGAACAGCATCTGCTAGATTGTTTATTTTGTGCGCCCTCCATCTGTTTATTATCGGCACGAAATTGTACTCAAATGTGTCTCCTGTTCGTTTCTAGTGCGCAGATCCTTCGATTCCTCTCTTAATTCTTAATTTATTTCTCACCCATGGAATTTACTCACCTGATCTTTCCCTGAATGCTTTCCAGTTAACACTCGTCTCTGTTTCTTTTGTCTTCACCTTGTTGCTATTGTCCGTATTTATAATTATGTGGATTTTTTGTTCCTGTTTATTTATCCTTGTGATAACCCATCACAGTATCAAATGATCTTATATGAAATTTTCAAAAAAATGAAAGTTTACGAGTTTAAGTGAAGAAAAGTTCCAACCATACATTCTCAGAAGAGCTCAAACAACATTTTCTTAAAAGCAGTTCCACATTTCCCTCGAAAATTTGATTTGAAAAGAGGATTTCCTCTTTCAAACGAGATATTCTGTGCCCTTCTTTAGCAGAACTAGTTATATAAGATTTCACTCTTGCACATATTTAAAAAATTAAATTGGAGTGTCTTGTCTGTTATTTAAGAATTAATGCCATTTTCTTCTCTCATACAATTATTTACATACTATAAAACGCATTCAATTGTTTTCACAATTATTTTATGTCTGTCGGTCTGTTTGTCCAAGCTGATAACTGGAGCCGTTAAACCAATTTTAAAGGGGTTTACGCGGAAAGGTAGAGAATTTGCTTGGGCGTAGGGCCTCGCTTACGGATATTGTGTTTCAAATTATTTTCTATCATACGGGGAAAATGTTTTATTCTTTTATACATTTTTTCGAACTAAATGGAATTTTGCACACGCGAACTTCAATAAACGAGAAAAAATAATCCATATGAGATTTCGAAGAAATAAACTACCTCCATCACCCTTTCCTACACCTTAAAATTTGAATTTTCGCTCTTTCTCTTTGGAAATATTTCAGAAACGAGAAGGAAATTCACTAAAATGAATAAGATTTTTTCTGAAAGTTCATAAAATGTGGACTGAAGGCATTATTAATCATTTCAATAGCGCAACTACATTTTGAGTAATTGAAGGTCCAAATTGTTTGCCAGGAGTAAGCAATGATGACTCTGATTACAGCTGCCCATAACAAAGAAGATCGTAGCAAACATGGTGGGGTGCGGCGGAGCAGGGCTGTTGGGATCAGGTTATGGAGGAGGAGGAGGGTGTGTGGAGGCTGTGTGAGAAATGGTAATGAGAGCGAGAGGGTTGGGGGCAGGTGAGATCAGGCGGGACAGGGAAGCGACAGGGTATTACAAGTCAGTGAGCCAGGGCAGGGCACGGCACGGAGGGCACAATAGTATGTGAGTACACTATAGACTATACTACGAAGCGTATTCGGAAACTAAGTACCGTTTCATTCTAGCGCCGTCGCAGCGCTGTGGTAGGCGTCCCGCGCATGCGCACTAGTCTTTCTTGTTCACTGACTTGCAATTGTCGCCATTTTGGTTGCTCTATGTTGTGTTTTCAGTTTGCTGAGCACATTCAAAATGTTTAAGACAATTAGTTCTCCCGCTGACTGTGAGATTCGTGCCGTGATTAAATTTTTGAACGCGAGGAATGTTAAACCGGCCGAAATTTATCGTCAAGTGACAGAAGTTTACGGTGAATACGCGATAAGTGATGGAATGGTGAGAAAGTGGGTAAAAATGTTTAATGCAGGTCGAACAAATGTCCACGCCGAGGCTCGGAGTGGTCGGCCCTCTGTTGTCACCGATGATTTGGTAAAGAAAGTTGATGAAGAAATTCATGAGAACAGACGCTTCACAATGACAACTCTTTCAGAGGCATTTCCACAAATTTCACGTACTGTTTTGTTCGAAATTGTGTCTGACCGCTTGAATTATCGCAAACTGTGTTCCCGATGGGTTCCAAAAATGCTCACTGATGTCACTCAATCGTTAATTCGACAGTTTCATTGGGAGCAGTTCGATCACCCGCCGTACAGCCCGGACTTGGCGCCGCCCGACTATTACTTGTTCCTGCACATGAAGCGCGAGCTTGGTGGCAAGCGCTTTGGATCTGACGATGACACGAAAAATGCTGTGGAGTCGTGGTTATCGAAACTGGCGGAAAGTTTCTTTGACAATGGTATACAAAAACTGGTCACCCGCTATGACAAGTGTTTGATCAATGGCGGAAACTATGTTGAAAAATAGTTTAAGACATGTATTTTCATGTAAAAATAAAATTGGATTCGAAAAAATTGTTTTACTATTTTTTTTTCAAAACGGTACTTAGTTTCCAAATACCCCTCGTATAACACTCTGCTTTTCCTATTTAATAGATTGTGATCAAAACCCGAGCAACGCGGGGTACTTCAGCAAGTCTATAATATTTTTGGTAGATATGGTATTATGGCGCTATCTCCCATGCTGCAACTTCTTGTGTAGTAGTATTTACCAATATGTTGCTTAACAGTAGCGTGTGGCATCCCGAACACCCTTGAATCTTGGTATCGTAAAGAAGGGGAGGGTGTATGTGGAGAGATAGGTGGAGCTCATCACTCGAAAACTCAGGATGTCTGAGCCTCCTGCACCGAACGTAAGGGCAAGGTGCCGATGGGCAAATCACCATCCGTGGAGATTGTGATCACAGCGGAAAGGATATGTCGGAAGATCTGGTAGATCGCAATACCTTCTGACCAGGGACTTGGTGAACTCAAACAGAGGCCCAGAAGCGCACCAAAATATCGAACCAATCAAGAAGTTTTCCCGAACAACGGCGTTAAACGCTTACTTTTGTTTTCCTTTCTTTTTTTGGCCGGTCAAGTTTCTGCTGCACCTAAAACCAGAAAGTTGTCTCCATCTTAGAACACGGTCACTCACCACGCAGGCGAAGTAGTGGACACTGCCGAAGCGGAGGAAGACGCGTGCCCCGCCGTCGCGCCAGCGGCCGCGCCCGAACACCTCGCGCTGGTACCACGCCCAGCCCACGTGGTCGCGCAGCGCCGCCGAAGTCGTCACGTCGTTGTAGCTGGCGGGCACCGGCATTATCTGCCACTAGGCACGGGCACACGATTCAGTTACAAGACTTGAAAAACACGAAATCATTTTTTTTAAAGCGTGAAATGGTTAGCCAATGTTTCCGACCTCCCGACTACCTCCGACTCAACCATTCTTACGTAAACTTCTTCTGTCAGACGCCAGCTGATTTCGCTGTCTCTGCAGCGACTCTGACCGAAAGGGTCCGACGGGGGAGAATTTTCGACACTAGCTATATATCCAAGTACATTTACTGTCTGAAGGAACATTTTTGGGGACAACTACCTTGATCAATTGTTTTCCGTGGTTCCTCCTATCAATTCCAGGCAAATGCCAATGCAGTGTCCTAACAAAAGGGCCACGGACCGCGCGCGATCTTTTCTTCCTCCTCCTATCTTTTCCTCTTAAACACTTTTAACACTACACTACCATACATTTCGAGGGGTCAGTCGAGAGCTTGTCCCGGCAGGGACGGTGGACTGCTGTGAGCGATACCTTGGGAGGGAAATATGTAGTCGGTACCCAGAGGCGGGATTCAGGGGGACAACTGTCCCCTACTGTTGCGACAAATTTAAAAAAAAATATAATTATACATTTCCATTCGCGGATCTTCAAATTTATATTATAAAATATTTAGTTGTTTCTGTATTTTGAGAATTTAATAATAATTACGCGAACAATTTTATTAAGCTGAGCTATTAACATACATTAATAAATTGGTGAAATTGGGTTCAGTATTATAAAATGCGCGGGATGTTCGGCGTAACTGTGAATATTCCGTATTAGTTCATCATCTTTAAATTATATTGATTTTAAACCTTATTTACTTAGAATTTAAACAGTTTTGTGCCTAAAATCATGAGTCATATAACACTCCAATTAAGTGTCAAAACGGAAGAGTATTGCTCGTTTATTATACACATATGATACATGGTTCTAAAATTTCAAAATACACAATAAAATCCAAGCAGCTAAAATATATTATATTTAAATACATATCTTATATTCTTAAGTTATGCATCAAATACATATTGAGAGCAATATAGATTATTAACACTGCAACAGCACACTAGGATCTACTGGACCCCATCAACATTGAAAGTTTACACCGACTGAAAAGACAGTTGCATAGCGCTTTACGTAAATTTGAATTACTCCGTTAGCTTACCCTCATTCTAATTCTAGTCTCAATTGGTGCTAATACTTCGCCAAAAATAGAAAGTAAATCGTTGGTGGTGCAACTAGGGTCTCATGGAACACTGTGCAAACAGATCTCTTTCTATTTCTTTACAATTCTTTCTATACTGCTTTTCCGATGGGACAATGGGAATTGACAACATTTTTGTTCCATCTGTTGTGTGATGATTTCAAACTGTATTATGCTGTTAAAACATGAAGTTTTTTGATTTGAAGTTTAAAAAAATTCACTTTTTAGTTTTCCATTTTTGTGTTTTTTCTCGTTTTTATGCATTCTTAAATGAAAATAAAATACATTAACACACTTTTGAATCATACATAATTTTCTGAATCTTTTGTAAAAATAAAATTATTTGGTGTTCATGGGACTCCAGTAAGCAGTTCATGAAACAAAACATGTGTCCGGTTGCAGGGTTAAATAGTAAATTGTTTAATAAAGGCATTCCGCAAACGTCTTTTCGTACAGTTTCATTAAAATTAATATTATTGAAACAAAGATAGATTAAATTATTTTTTTCTAAAACTGCAATATTAACCTTTTATAAAAAATACTTTTAAATGTTATTTTAAAAATCTATAATATTCTTCTATTTGATTTATACCATTAGAATATGTATGGCTTTAAGCGATACAAAAAGAGTCCAAAAACTTTAAATAATTAAAAGAATTTTCAATACAGTACAATTCAAAAATGCATCATAATTGAAATAAAACTGGATGTAATTGTATCAATGCATATTTATCGTAATGTACCATATTGTTTAGAATTACAAGAAACATATATTAAGGCTAAATAAATCTTCCCATTACAAATTACCTAGTGTTTGTAATATTTCGAATGCTTCCTTGGTGCTTCTCACGAAACGAGTTTCGTGGGATTCGGAGGTGCGATAAAATTCATGTATTTTCCAGCAATCCTTCTAACCTGTGGAAGCGTAGTCGGCAAACGAAAAACTTTAGGCAGTTTTCCATGTACTAAAACTATTTTTTTAAGTCTTCAAAAAAAGAAGAAATTTGTCAACGCTGCGAAACTTACGGATTCTCATATAAAAAGAGTACTCGTAAAATATCCGAAATCTGCCTCTGTTGGTATCGGTTTTCACCATCCAACGGGGAAGGAAACAACGCTTCCTCTCCGAATAAAATATTCTCTATTCTAACGCGACTAATGACCATAGCAGATGACGTGCCCGGAAATATCAACCAATTTTTCAAAACTAAAATAATTTTGTGAACTACAGCCCTGAAGACAGATGATTGAAACGTTGGCAAACCAGACTTCAAAGTAGCGACGCCAAGACAGCCAAGATCAAACATGACTCTGGTCACCGAAATCTGAAACTTCAAATCAATGACAAGTCTATCCAAGTCAGTGGCGTAGGATTGGGGTTAAAGATTTAAAATAAATACATTTTTAATTTGAACCGTATTGAAATTTAATATACTTAAATACAAGGAAAATAATTGATGGAATTAGATATATACATTAATATTATTTTTAATACAATTTGTTTCAAATTCACTTTTGTCAGTTTGCTCATAAACTATTATGTACACCCACAACAAAAGTCTGAAATTGGACTTCGTGGACATCGAGATTGTAGATCAAAGTTGAAAAATGCACCATCCTAAAATGATAAAGAATTTAAATTGTTATAATGATTTTGAGTTTCTGCTGGGGATATTTTAAAAGAACGCATTCTTCAATCTCAAACTGCACGGAAAGGGGCGTACACGCGTGCACAAATACGAAAAAATTATGGATGCAAGATGGATGAACTACAGAGTCCAGCTCCTGTTACTTCCTGGAGACTTAATCATTATGGATTACCATAATATCTCTGCTGTCACCACGTAATTAATACGAAAAGAGTTGATCGAGAATAGACAATCTGGATTTCAAAAGGTATTACTTCCACTTTACACTAAACATTAATTGACGTAGTTCAAAATATTTTACATTAATTAAATTCTGCATTCATGGTGATTTAGTATATTTTGGCTTTTACTGAGGATAAAGTCATTTTACCAAAAAATGGGAAGAAAACGCTTACAATAGAGCAATAAAAGTACACCAGACTTCCCAAATTTATTGAAAATGCCTGTTGCTTCACTCATATTGAACTTAAAATAATTAAAAGGTCAATAATTGTCTACGTTGTACTATTGTCTTAGACAACGGAGTATTGGCATGGATCGATCCATTAAATAGACACACAGTAAACGATACTAATGTATACTGACAAAAACATTACTTAACAAATTAACAACTCATAAATTCTTTGTGAACTGTGTATCAGTGTTCCAATGCAAAATGAATTTTAAATGACGAAAACGAACAAATTATAACTATCAAAAATTGTAAAATGAAATTTAGTGTTTACATCAATTTAATGAAAATATGTAAACATGAGTAGTCGTTTCCGTTCAGAGAATTGAAGACACTTTGGGGACGTCCATAAATTATGTAATGCAAATTTGGAGTATTTTGAACACCCCCTCCCCCCCTGTAACGCACCTGAACAGCGCGTTTGTACCTCTCTCTAATAATGACGTGACGCTTGGGACAAGCTCCCTCCCCCAATTACAATAAGTAAAACTCGGTTACAACACAGAAACGAGTTGTATTAATTGTGTGTTATACATTAAAATTTATTATAATTAACGTGAGAATTGTTGGTGCGGACTGCGTATAACAATAAGATTGAGATCATTTTTTAATGAACAAAGGACGCGTATGCGAGAACTTTACTGACATGCCGTGCACATGTCGTTGCGGATTAGGCATAGGCTCAGAGTCTACTGCGCTGACTAATTGAATTCTAGAATAGATTAATTGGATGGTAGATCAGTTTTGAATATTATCTTGTTTTTTAAATTTAAATTTTACGCGTTTTTAGATTGCTAACATGGGTTTAGAAAATCAAAATCTACGGAAACAGGCATATTTTCTTTTCTTCAAGACGTCGCCTCATCCATGGATCAAAACGAAGCACCTATTGGAATATTTGTAGATCTTTCAAAAACTTTTGGTGTCATTGTTCATAACATTTTACTTTTACAATACCTTCGTACCTTCGTGGTATTGCTCTACATTGGTTATGTTCATACCTAATCCAACGATCTCAGAGAATAGAAATACCTTACTGGAATATTAGAACATTCCAACATAACTATCTGATTCTCTCCCCAATTGCGTGTGGAGTCCCGCAGGGATCGATTTTAAGTCCTATTCTCTTCCTACTATACGTAAACGATATACAGTCGACGATTAGAAACAGAAGAACACTTCTCTTTGCGGATGATACGAATATTCATTGCAATAAAGAAACCGTAAATAGTACAATATCAGATATTTCAAATTAGTTCCGTAATAACAAATTAATATTAAATGAAAAGAAAACAGTTTCAATGCAGTTTTCCATTTCAAATAAACAGCTCTGCACTTCACAAAGAATGAAAGGAGCGCGACTGAAATCATAATGTTAAAGTAACAAAATTTTTAGGTCTTTCAATTCAGTCAATGGAACGTCCATTACAAATAATTGAACACTAAATTGAGTTCTTAATGCTACGTTTTCGGAATTCTTTCAAATTCAGTCAGCCTACACGCTGCTCGTTGTGCATATTTCGCGAATGTTCATTCCGGCCTGAGATATGGCATAATATTCTGGGAAAATACATCTTATAGCTCCCAGACCTTTAAAAAAAATTTACAAAAAAGAATTGTACGAATAACAAGCAAATCTCACCCATGTGATTCTTGTAAGCCTCTCTTTATTAATCTAGGTATTTTAGCATTACCTTGTCTCTTGATATATGAATCAGTGTTGCTTGTCAAAAAATGAATTACTTAAGAGCGGGAATATATTTTCAGCAAACGCCGTTGTCTATAACTACAACAGTCGACGTAGTAATCATATTCATCAGGTGGCAGTATCAACAGCACACTACAAAAAATCCAGATATAACACATATACATTATTTGACAACACCTTGTCAGATGACATTAAACGATTAAATTCGATGTAAACGCTTAAGTCCTAAGTAAAATCTTTTTTGCTATACAACTGTTTCTACACAATTAGAAACTATACCAAGCATCCAAAAGGAAAGTAATATTAATTTTAACAATGAAAATTATTGTATTATTTATCACCCGGATTGTATAATTCCTAAGAACCTGCAACACGTATTGTGCTTTAGCTTCTCGGTCAATGACCTCCATCTCGATCAGATTTTCGTCGTTTCCTTAATCCTTGAGCAAATGTTGAGATGACACCTTGTTTTTCTTCTGGACATAAATGCAAGTTCAAATTTATGTCTCCCCATTGTACGTCACACACAGTTTTTAACTGATTTTTATGAAAATAAATATGTGGGAATTTACTTATTATACATACATGTTTTAATCATTTTGTAAAATGTGCCAATAACTTCGTCTGTTTTCCTTTCATTGGCTCAAACCAGCGAAGAAGGATTTAGGGAGTACGTAAGAACATCGAAAGTCTGCCAGTTATTTTTTGAGTAGTTTGAGTAGTAGAGTAAAGGAAGATTGGTGTTAAATGAAATAAGCCCTGGACAATGATTAAAATGTGGTTCAGTTAAGGAGATTTAAGAATTGAAACATTGAATTGTTTTCTTCAAAGTGTGGAATGTTTGGGGGGAAGCTGTGTGGAATGTATTTGCTGGTTAAATTAATTTAATTTAAGGGGGGTTGAATTGAAAATGAAATAAGTCGTTTTGAGGGGGTCAAGCAAAATGAATTAATTCGATTCGAGGGTAGCTGCTTGCTAGAATTCAAATATTTTAGAAAATGTAATACAACTTTTTATCCGGCGTTTTTACTCTAATGGCCCACGTTTGCATTAAATCCCCAATTGCTAGAGTTGGAGTTGAGTTAGAGAAGTGACTTTGAAGGTGCTGAGAAATTAACGGTGTTAATTATGTACGGTGATTTATATACTGTTGTAATGATAAGGAATTGAGACGATTAATTAATTGGATTGTTGGTGATGTAGATACCTTTTTATATGATAAATGACTAAAGATATTGTCTGGTATCAATTTTAATCAACTTATGATCATTTCGATCGCGTTGGGATCATCATCAGAGCTTACAGCTTCTGGGCCGAAAACAAAGTTCTGCAGCAGAACTTTGTTTTCGGCCCAGAAGCTGTAAGCTCTGATGATGATCGCAACGCGATCGAAATGATCATAAGTTGATTAAAATTGATACCAGACAATATCTTTAGTCATTTATCAATTGGGACGATATTTCATTTAAGATAATTACAATGTTTTCTAGGCCTGGAGTAATTTATTTGATTTTCATTTTAATTGCAGGCACACACAAAACGTTGTCAGACCCAAAGTCTTGACTCATGTTTATGTACACTATGTGATCAAAAGTAGCCGGACACGTGGCTGAAAATGACTACCCATTCGTGGCGCCCTCCATTGGTAATGCTGGAATTAAATAGGGTGGTGGTTCACCCTTTGCCTTGATGACACCTTCCAAGCTCGCAGGCATACTTTTAATCAGGCGCTGGAAGGTTTATTAGCGAATGGCAGCCCATTCATCACGGAGTCCTCCATTGAGGAGAGGTATCGGTGTAGGTCGGTGAGGCCTGGCACGAAGTCAGCGTTCCAAAACATCCCAAAGGCGTTCGATAGGATTTAAGTCAGGGCTCTGTCCATTGCAGGTATGTTATTGTCGTAACCACTTCGCCACAGGCAGTGCAGTATGAACAGTTTCTCGATCGTGTTGAAAGATGCAATCGCCATCCCTGAATTGCTCTTCAATACTATTTTCTGTTTGCCATTTCCTTTGTTTTTCTTTCATAAAATCAAAACAGAATTAGCCAAATCACTTTTTACAGTGCTAATTTGAATTTCGCCACTCACCTCACAGGGGCGTCTATGACTCTTCTCTTTAGGAGTTAAAATTATATTCCCAACCATTTAAATGAAAATTAGACTTATCGTTCTCTGCTGGTAGGATTCTTAAATATATAGCCAGGAAAACGTCATAATTGTGCAACCTTTCAAAATAACATGCTCTAGACGCCCTGTCCTGTGAAGCAAGAGTGGTGACGACAAAATATCTAATTGTAATCAAACTCGCTTATCTACACACGCACTCACACAACTACATAAGATCAACAGGCAAAGAAAGTTTCATCGTATTGTCCTATTTGATCTCACAGTAAAGCCCATCCTCAAAATGTGGAAGCGTTACGAAAGGACATAAACCGTGCACTGACACAAGAATGGTTCGCATCAGAATTTATTTATTTATTTTATTTGAAAGCCCTATTGCGCGACTTGTCTTCGTAATTGCAATTCTGGCAAAACACTAGTCGTTTTAAAATGTTTGAAGCATCCTGCTTCAAGAAGAAGGTGATCGCACAAACTAGTTTGTATATACAGTTGATATCTATAATAAAAAAAAAACAATCAATGTACCAAACTGCATTGATTAAGAGTATCGTAGGTACCGGGTTCATTCCTTTTTGACTCTTCATTCGTATTGTCGACACAACTCGCTCAGAAATTCGACATGTTTTTGTTTAGGGTACATTCAGCATCGACCAATAAATTTATTTTATTTATTTTCAATTATAATTTTTTTTCTGCGCATTGGAGATTTACAGCTCCAAGCAATTTTTTGTTTTGTTTTGAATTTTCGAGTCACGTATTTGCTCAGTGATATAATCTGTGGCAAATATATCTTAACTCATTGTTTTTCTTATATTACGTCCATTTGATTTTTGAATTCTCACCGCCGTATTGGCGGGACGGCACGATCGGAAATGGTATTCGTGTCATGCGTTCGCACAACGATCGTGTTTGTTGCTTAGTCTGTTTACAGTGTTTTTTCTCCCTTCGAATTGCCAAGGCTACGCCCGGTACTCAGTTTACTAACACCTTATTTTACCCACGGGGTATGGGAACGCGATTCTCTGTATATAAAGGTTCCTATCCAATCTCGCCTTTCGAATGCAAGTAAATGAGCATTCAATTTCAACCAAACACATTCAAATCTTTCTTCTAGTAATTTCTTTGACGTTCCAGTTCCGGCCTTGGGCCGCTCGCACAATTATTCATCGAAATCAGGGCCGACAACTGTTGACCCCCTGTGCCTCGCGGCTTGGTCAAACATGTTTAAAGCAAATAAATCGAAGCAGAGTGGCACAATTCGCTGCATACAGAAAGTAACAGTCGGTTCTACGACGTCCTAATTCTACGCCTCTTAGCCCGGTTCGATTCCTTTCGGGGGCGGAAATTATGTTGGCACATTGGCCGCCTAATTAATTCAAATTTGGCGCCTCGTTTCGAACAACCCAGTTTCGCTGCTCTTTGAAGGCATTTAAGAACAAAAGATAATGCATTTCGAACTTCCCGCTCCGGAGATAATCTAATTTGGCTCAAAAAAAGGCGCGCGAATTCCTTCCCAGTTAACCAACTGCTCATTTCTTTCGTACAAAGTCCATTCAGATCGATTGTCAACTGCCTTTTGTTAGTTAGAACAGCCACAAAAAGATCGCATTCCCTGGGCGGCTGCAATGAAAGATGTATCATAGTCAGATTTCTCGGAATCCAACTATTTCCACGTTATACGTATCGGGCACGCATTGTCATGACAATCAGAGGAGCCACGGGCAGTTTCGTGGCCATCGCGCACAGAAACAAAATGAAATCTATTGGGCGCATTCAAAGTTCGATGCGGGGCGCTGCCAGGCAATTCCCATCACCTTTCTGCAGTTTACGTGACTCAAACACCAAAACGAGACGAGCTTGTAAACGTAAAGAGTAAGAGTCGTTACTAAAACGTTTATTTTCGTCTGGACAGAGGTAACCATGACAATCTCTTCAATACTAATTAATTCCTTCGGCAAAGTAACAATCTTTGTCGATTATGTATCGTTTCTTTTCCAGAACACACTCGTCTGATGAGAACTTTCGATAAAAAAGGCGATGTTCGTTGCAGTTTCTGCTAATGCTCTCCCAATTTACTTAAGCAATATTTTGCAGCCTCAACAGTCCGCATTTTCAGAAACGCTTAAACGCCATTTTCTCAAAAACAGCTCCAAATTTGTTCTTCAAACATTTCGAACCGGTAGTGATAATTACACTCTTTAATATGACGTAAAGTTCATTTCGGTGCTTTTTTTTTCTAAAATACGCATGTATCTCTTTTGAAAGATCTCTCACGTCTTTGATGTGCACAGTTCCAGCAATTTGTAAACACTATTGTGTTTGCGAGTTAAAGTACTTAAAATTACTTCAAATTAAGTTTTTCAAAAACTCAAAAACTTTCTGTTAAAAAGAGCTTCAAATTTCGAATTTACAATAGCGCTTGTACGCGCGTATTTTCTTAAAAAAGGCTCAAAATGTTTCAAAGAAAATTGCCATTTAGGACGAGTTTTTACTGGTATTTAATATTCTTAAAATAATATTTCCGTTCTACTATTAGGAAACCAAAGAATTAAGAAAATTTCAAGAAAATATACTTTGGCGGCGTTAGATGGCAGGTGGCAAGAGTATGTGCAAGTGCGAGTACCTAGCCAAGACCAAAGGAAATAAAATACTAATACAGGAAAGTCTGTGCCATTCTGTCGCACCACTAGTTTTTGTTTATTTTCTTTAGACCACGTTCAAATTGGCAACGGCACTGCAGTCAACAAACGGCATCGCGCGCAGGTCACATTACTCTAAAAGTTTGTAGAAATAAAACTCGCATATAGGCGCACCTGCTTTGAGGAATGCAAGTAAATTATTTTCTCACAGAAGTGTTTATTTTGATGAAAGGTGAAATAACAGGGCTTGCCGGGGCGTCGATCTCTTTTCGGGTCAACATTAGCCGAAGGGGCATTGTTGCAGTGAATCTGGGTCGGTATTGAAATACGTGATAACGTGTACCAAAACGTTTTGTTTACAAATTCTTTTTAAAGTGAGAAAGAGTTTGTTGTAGTTTAATAGCATAAAGAGAGAAAACTCTAAGATTGAAACACAGTGCTTATGTATTTTTTTAATTAGATGTGAGAAATCATTACTTTGAGTTTATATAGAATCACTTGAAACGAAGACCTACATTTCTCTTGTTATCATTACGCCAAGATTCCATGATGTATGCTGAATAAATTTGAAAAATTCATTTATGAAATTTTCTGTTTTAGTGATTAATGAAATAAATGTTCAGTTTGATCTCTTATTTGTGAGTGTTTTCATGCGTAACGTATAATTAAAATGTAAATACTTAAAAGACCTTGTCATCTCTTCCTGAGGTATCCACGTTTCCCTTATGGGTGAGTATTGTGATTCACACAATCCAAGCATAATTAATTTTTTTGTGCTTTGCTTTGATCCCTCTTGTTTCTTCTCCGCTTATGCGAGAAAAAAAAGTGTAGGTATTTGGATGAATTAAATAAACAACGGAGGATGAGAGTAAGGGCGTTTCGCATAAGTTATACGAAAAAAATTCCGTATCATACATATCGACACGGCAGTTTGAAAATCAAAGAATTCTCATTATTGCGCGTTTTTTCTCACTGATTGTAACCTATACGCAGATTTTCATTGTTCAGTTTATTACAATATGATCTATTTCATTTAAAACAATTAATTTGCTACAAACGTCTCTATTGTACTCTTATAAAAATGGCGCTTGTGCCATTTTCAGTGAATTTCGAAAATTGCAAAAACTACGTTATAAAACTACAATACTGACGATAGAGATTTTGTCCTAAATCCTGAAATCTGTCCTAAAAATCTTTTAATAAGATCCGGTAGGCCTTTTTTTGAAAATATGAAAGGCCTTTGCCTAATTTTTGGTTGAAGTAAAAGGATTTTATAAAAAAGTTCAAAAGGGGCAATAATATCATTCTTTTTTCTCGCATTAAGTACACTCGTACACTAATAAAAGCGGAGCAGGTTTCATTTTCGTTGAACTCTGAATCACTATTTTCTTTGGTGGTCCGCTAGTGGGATGAGTCATTCACCGACATACAACCCAATGAATCAACAGAAAAAAGCGGGAGGGAAGGGGAGGGGGGATTTGAGAAAGACCGACCTTCGGGAGCTCGCGCAGGTACCAGCGCTGACGGAAGCCTACATCCACCTCCTCTCGGCCGCCGAGCGCGAACCTCCAGATGCCGTCCAGCGCCACCACTTCGCGAGACTCCGACTCGCGGGGGAAGAGCATCCCAGCCGCACCAGCCGCCGCGCACGCCAGCCACGCCAGCCACGAAGCCCACGCCATTGCCGGGGACACTCAGCTGCAACACAACGCGCCAACGCACGCTTCCAGATTCACACAAACATTCTCGCTCGTGACACGCACATACTGCTCAAGAACGAATAAAACTGCAATAAATTAAATATTTTAACAAACACTCTCGGAAAGTTGTAAGCTGTTGTGAGTACTCTTGACAGTCAAGATACCGCCGCGTCGAAGAGTGTGATGCCGACGTGTCGACCATTACGTCGCGGACTTCCTCACGGCTGGTGCATCACAGCCCTCGACGCGGCGACACAGAAAACACTCGAAAAACACTTTATTTATTTTATTAATTAATTTATTTATTTATTTATTTATTTATATATTTATGTATGTATGTATGTATGTATGTATTTATTTATTTATTTATTTATTCCTCCCCTGGGGACACCGCCTTGAAGTAGCACTGTCCGTGCGGGCGGGGAGGATGTGTGCTTCAGTGAGGTGGAGGGCTAAGCCGGCGGTAGCATGACTACTGGTAGGGTCACCCATGCCGGACAGGCCAAAACTGAGGGGTCAGACTAAGTCGTGTCCTACCACGTCCTATCCATCCCAATCTTAACCGTACATTCTTTCCTATCTTTTGTCCTTCCCCCATAACGATGTGTTAATATCGTTATGGTTCCTTCATCTACCATTGTGACATCTTTAACTTTCTTGTGCCACAATGCTTTCATCTATTCTATCGGCCTCCCTTGGTCAACACTTGTTTTTTTCTGACCCCGACGCTATTAGGTTTCAAGGGCTAGAGAGTCTTTCCTCATCTTCCTTCCTTATTTCTTTAGTGTAGTAGACAGGTCTTACGCGGGTAGCACCCCAGAAGCATCCAAGTACGAATGGTGTGACGTCATATCTGTTGTCGCGATATGGCATTCCGGCCCTCGCGACACGCTGCCGTCGGCAACTGACCAGTTGTCATTTGCCGACGCCAGCGTTCCGAGGCTATAAATTGGGGAGGACTTCGCACCTCCCCCTCTTATTACTCGTCAACCTGCCGGAGCCAGCCTTCGCCACGCCACCCGCTCCCAGGTCGAAAGGTCCACAGCCCGGGTAAGTGAATAAATTAATTTAAACTATACTCTCTTTTCTTCCTGCACGAGTTTGTGGGGTCCTCCCTCTCCCCCTCAACTCGCGACATTGGTGTCAGGTGGGGTGTTAAGGAACCCCTACATTTTTTTTCTTTTCCTTTTTCTTTCTTTTCATTTCTTCGTTTTTACCATCGTCCCTGGTGCAGAAAAATTCGTTTTTCTTCCACTCGTTAGTTCAATTTAATTTTTTAAAAATATATTTTCAACATGCAGCGGGATTCTTATGTATCAACTAGCGGACCCGACAGACTTCGTTCTGTCCAAAAGATTTGTAATGTGACAGTTTTTTGTTCCTACATATTTTATAGTCTGGGCAAAATATCTCCTGAACAGAACCGTCACCCTGGTGATAGGGCGTTGTGAATAAGAAATATAATTAAATAAAACATATATAAGCATTTAAAAGTAAGTAATCGCTTTATTGTTAATCATGTGAATCATAATTATTAACAAAAAACAGTTTTATTTTCATTGTAGTGCTTTGTGATATACAATGTTTTTTGTTTGATTACCTGGCGCATAGACAAACAAATCTGATGGTTTTCCAACACGGGAACAGGCAACATACAATTGACTATGTGAAAAACATGGGTTTTCCAGATTAATACCACAAACACTTAATGATTGCCCCTGGGACTTGTTTATGGTCATAGCAAAAGCAAGCCGAACTGGAAACTGTAGTCGTTTAAAGTTAAATGGCACATCAGTCGGAATCATTGGGATGCGCGGTATGAGAACGTCTTCTCCTTTATACTTTCCTTTCAGTATAGTTGCTTCTATCACGTTGTTTAGTATTTTTTTATCGCTAACCGTGTGCCGTTGCAAAGACGTGGTTGGTTGATATTTCGCAACATTATAACTACCGATCCAACCTTTAATTGAAGATTGTGAGGTGGCAATCCTGGTAAATCCAGCGAGTTTAAAAATTCTTGTGGATAGTTCACTACATCATCTTGGTTAGTAGCCAAATCAAATGATTTATATATCCTCGATTCGCCTGTAATTTGTTCTTGAATTTTTAAATTTAATTCATTTACATCTATGTTTTTTGCAGCCAATATGGCTCGTTCGCTCAACCAATCATGGTTTCTGTAATCTTGAGAAACATCTGGAAACACCTTCTGAATAAGTTCTTTTGATCGAGTTAAGTGACAAAAACTTTGAGGAAAGTTAATGCAGACAGTCAACATGTCTATAGGAAATTTGCCATTACCAATGTCAATGAGTTGTTTAGAGAATATGTTTCCAGATTGGTCATTTTGCAACTCGACACGCATATTCTTGCTTAAATAAAGTACTCTGACATGTTTCCACAAATTGGAGGACTTTAGACATGCATTGAGTTCATCAGCTGGTGTTGATCGTGGAATCACTGGCAATGTTTGACGAAAATCTCCTGCTAATAAAATCATTGCACCACCAAATTGGTTATGGCTCCGTAGATCTTTTAAGGTTCTGTCTAAAGCCTCCAAAGATTTTTTATGTGCCATCGTGCATTCATCCCAAAACAATTAATTTACATTGCTGCAAGACCTTTGCCATTGCAGAGTTCTTCGAAATGTTGCAGGTCGGAGTTTCATTGCTTTGCATATTTAATGGCAATTTTAATGCTGAATGTGCTGTTCGACCACCGTCAAGCAAAGTTGCTGTGATTCCCGACGAAGCGAGTGCAAGTGCAATTTTATTTTGTGAGCGAATCGTTGCTAATATTAATGAAATCAAGAAAGTTTTTCCTGTACCACCAGGTGCATCTAAGAAGTAAATCCCTCCAGTTTCATCATTTGTTACTTTCATAAGAGTATCAAATACGTACTTCTGTTGTTCATTCAACAGTGCAAGATTTGTTTGAATCAATTCTTTCAAAGTGTTGAGATCATACAGTTTTTCTCGATTCAACTCTTGGTTAAAAGCATCATGCATTTGACGATTGGGCGCGGCCAGGCCTAATTGATTTAATAGTTTGTTTGACATCATCAAGCACATGTTCTTAATTGAAATCAATGCTTCATTGTAAATTTCTTCACTGATTTGTATATTTGGATTTCCCATTCTATTTCGTATTTGATACACAATATCATCACACATATAATCTTTGTACTTGATCCACAAATCAATTGGGTTTGATGGGAAGCATGTAGATATGATTATAGAAAACAATGTTCGTATTTGATGAGCGTTTGATGATATTACAGCATCATTGAGAGTTTGATCCCAATGAGCGTCATTTTCTAGCAATTGCAAACGTTGACAGGCTTCTCTGTAAGATCCACACAATTCACCATCAACAGTTCGTAAATGTCGGAATGATGTTGGGCCACGTACATTGACTAATAGCAGTCGTAAATAAAAACATTCATCATTGCTTGGATGTACTGAATAAATTCGACCAATGGCATCGGTGGAATACACATCTGGGTATCCTGGAACTTGTTTTCCTTGTTTCCGTCGTATAAATCTCCTTGAGGATTGATTCCAAGTATAATATTTTGGCATTTCAGAATATAGCAATGTTTGTGCAAAGTCATCGTTTTGGCATGTCTAAAAAAACTGGTTAATGTAGTAGATGGTGGCTGAGCAGCCCTTTGTACTGCGTTCTGTGCTGTAAAATACACTCTTTGTCCATTTTCTAAATGCACAGCTAAGTGAACAACGGAAGGGTGTCTCTCATGAATAGGAAAAGAAAATATTCGCCATACTGCTTCATTAATACTAACATAGCGGCCCATTTGGTATTGGGTAACTTCATAATTGGAATTCTCTGCACCAATTCCAATCACAGCCATATCACTCCCTTTGGTTACATATTTGCAAATGTATTTAATAGATTTCACTGAATGGCAAGATTCAACGTTGATGTGTGCTTTGAAGGTCTTTGATAAAATGGGTGAATATGGAACAATCCAACGATTATCTATTTCAATATCTTGTTGATTTAATTTGACAATTGTTGATCTTCCATTGTCTGCTGTCGATCGTCGACGATACAGTGGATAACCGTCATTACCAGTAATTGTTTCCGATATTAATGTCCGTGGATATCGTTTTGAACATTAACCATCCATCATACATGGTGAATTTTGATTAAGAGTTCCACAGGGACCATGTATCATATTTTTGATAACTACCTCATGCAATCCAGGATCTACTTGTACATCAGGGATTTCAGCTGATATCACTACATCAACTTCATTTGGCCTTATCTTTTCAACCAACCAAATCAAAATGTGTGCATGTGGCAATCCTCGTTTCTGCCACTCCACAGAATACATCCAGCATTATGTGTCTCACCAAACACATAATGTTTTACGATGAAATCCATTAAAGATTTCAATTTTTGTCTAAAGACTCTGGCTGTAATATCATGACGATCAATGGGTGATTGCCCAGGGAATAACTCGGGCTTGATTTCTATCCAGTGCGGATTGCATGTAAATGTGATGAACAAATCTGCTGTACCATAATGACGAACATACGACATGGCATCTTGAGCATATTCGTGCATATGTCGAGGGCTTCCGATGTATGTTGCTGGAAGAATAGTCATCCGACCAACATTCTGTGCATTTCCATCAGTATTAATCGCATCTCGAAGGTGAATATACTCTTCAGATCGGAGTTTGGTCTGATTCAACCTGATGAATGTTAATCTCTCCGTTTCAATTTTAACATACATGTCATCAATATATTTGTGATATAATCGCCGACATTTCAATATGTGATTGTCTTCATTTTCCCGAATCATTAGGCGGTATGAAGGTAGGCGGTAGGCGGTAGTTCATTGAACTGACTTTTTTGTTAGTTTCAGAACCTGTAAATAGATTTAGTTTTAATAACATTGAAATATAAAATTAAAATACATAATATAGTGACTGAGATATTAACTAATATTTTAATTACCTGTAATGGGATTTATCATTTTTATTGAGAAATCATAGCCATCTTCACCTTGCCAAAATATAATGGGATATTGCAGTGCATCATATGAGCGGTGTGTTTCCTTTATACGTTGTAATTGATCATTCCGACGATGTAGAACAATATCACGGGATTCCAAGTTTTCTCCAACTACAACGATAGCAACTTAATCAATAGTTGGTGCATTAAAACGTCTTGCATGTTGACCCGCAAGTGTTTTATCAGCTCTGATTACAATTTTGTAATTATCTGATGGCATCAGATTCAGGGCAGTTTTAAACAATATAATCAATTGATTGTGTTCGTGAAATAAAGTTTGTAATTGTTCTACAATAGACCTCTTTACTAAATTGTTATGTGCACAACGCAGATTAGTTTCTTGTGATGAATTGCCCATAAAATAAATTTTCAGGAATTTGTTGTTGCTATCTGACACTGGTAACAGTGAACCTGTTCTGTGATATATTTGGCCTTGTATCTGTAAATTTAAAAAAATGTTATGTTTGTACCAAACACTATAAAATAAAATAAAATAAATAAGCAATGTGGGGTATAAATTTATGGATTGTCAGTGATCAAATTTAAATAATATTTGTTCTTTAAAATTATATCTGTCTCCTAATTAGTTGTAACTAATATCTATCATCAAATATATTGGGTTTCAAAATAATAAAAGTGTCGCTAAACTGAATCACCAAATAATATGGGGACTAAGTGATGATTATGATCTTAATGATTAAGACATTGAAGATTAGTAACACATCTTAACTTAGGTGACAGAACATAAAATAATTATGTTTAACTGCTATAATACATACCTTGAAAGTTGGCATAAAATTTTCCCGAACTACGTTTGTTGACCCAAATGAAGTCATTTGAAAGCAATTGTTATATTGTTGGATATTTGTCAAAAAGTGTATGGAATCTGTTCCTATTCCTGAAACCAATGAGTACAATGGCTCTGGTGGTGGTTCCAATGGTATCAATTTCACTTTACCATTTGCGCAACACAATCCATTAGCTTCGTTTTTAAATTTCAATGCCTTACAATATGAGCAAACCGAGTTCATAGAACCAATAACAACACATTGGTAGTTACTGTAGTCAATTGACACATCGTAACTGAAAGCAGCTCGATTCAAACTTGCGCGATTATTAGTTGAATGTAGCGCTCGCGCTTCACGCGTTCGTGATATCCGAATTCTTTCACGTTCATTTCGGTCGTCACGTTCTTGTGCAGCATGATTAGATCGGTAATTAGCTTGCTTTGTAGCATTTCGGGTTCTTCTACCTAAATTGCTTCGTCTAATAGGAGGCATATCTATATTATAATAGTTTCGGAACGCGACATTAAATCCTCCAACCATGTATTCTGTGCTCCAACGCACACACGCACACTGTTTTGATAGATATGATTGAATTTGAACTTTGTATAACGGTAATAAAGTGCACATTGACTCTTTGACGTTACGAACATACCTACAACAATGAGTGCTTTAGCTGAGTGAGAGATAGCTAGTGTGAGATAGTGAGAGATAGCTAGAGTGATAAAGCTCAAATTGACTCTACGTTTTAGTTAGAAAACGTTTGTATGGGAAAAAGAAAAAGGCTGTTTTTAGGGTTTTTCCGGCAATTATTCGAATTTTTCTCGACGTAAAAACCATCCTTGGACTTCAACGAACATTTTAAAAAAAGAATTGCCCAAATTGGTCCAGGCGTTGTTGAGTTATGCGGTTACCAACACATTTTGCGATTCATTTTTATATTATAGATTAATATGGGCTGCGATCCCTTTCGGAGAGAGGGCGAGAGGCGGCCTTGCTGCAATTGCGAAACGGCGGCTCCTGCCCACGTGACGCAATTGCGCCAAGATTCTTGGGTATCACAACCAGCGCAGTACCCGACCCCGTCCCCGTATGTCCCGGCTGTTAATATGATGGGTGCTTCAAATGATACAAAATCCCCCTCCCAACCCATAGGGCAGTTTTCCCACGCACTACAGGCAGGGCAAACAGGCGGAAGGTTCCCCGTAACCTGCCCAGTGTTACAGTACGTGTTATTAATACCTCAGTTTGGGGGTGACGAAGAATCACCCCAGGAAGCCCTTCAGGACTTTTTTACCATAATGAATACCGTGGCAGTTTCGGCAGGATGGTATGACGCTGACTGTCTGCGAGCAGCGCGTATCCGCATTTCAGGAACCGCTAAACGTCTTTTACGCGACCATCCGGCAGACGCGCAATCTTGGCAGGCAATGGAGGCGTTCCTTCGCGAATTCTTCTTCACGAAACCCTCCATTGCATCGCTCGAGCGCGAACTGAGTAACTGTGCTCAGGGAGCGCACGAGTCGCTGAGAGCGTATGTGGAACGAGTACATCACGTCACACGTCAAATGCGCGAACTGGTCCCGACGTATAGCGAGGGACCCACGGGTTCGGAGTTCGATAGGCGTGTAAGGGATATTTTTATCCTAGGGCTTAGGCAAGAGCTGAGAACTTTAGTCAGGAGGGCAAAACCAAACTCATTTGCCGAGGCCGTGAGGGTGGCAAAAGATGAGGAACAGTATATACGGGACGAGTTTACTCTATCACACTATCTGGCACAATCCCAACAGACTTACGCAAATCAGATATACCCGTTAGCTCAACACCCACATTGCGCAACACCTCAACACGGATACGGTCAATCGCACACACCAACGCCAGTCGTTCCCAATTTCCAAAATTTGAGTTCCGCTTCAGCCATCGCTATTCAGCACGCTCGCCCTTCACCCGCAGTCGTTCACCCCGCTTACTTCAGCCATTGCGCAGCGCGGCCTACTTCTGGTGTTTCCCAGCCGTCAGCACAATGCCGACGCGACGCCTCTCCGCCGTTAGGACACTCACCTCCAGTGCCAGCAAATATAAAGCATACTCAGCAGGTACGCTCAACCTCGTCTTATCGACGAAAAGGAAAACCCTTCTCGGGGAAATGTTTCAATTGCGATGAGGAAGGGCATCATTTTCGTGACTGTCCTACTCGCTTCTGTGCTCTCTGCTCAGCGGTAGGTCACGTGCAGGCAGAGTGCACTCGGCCAAAAAACGGGGTAGCGCTGGTAGGGACGAACCAGAGCCCGTAGTGGCGAAGGTAGCCCCTACCTACGGGAAATTCATTCTTGTAACTATTCTGGACACACCTATGCGATTTTTCCTCGACACCGGTGCTGGAGTAAGCCTGATTGACCTAAAACATATTCCCTATCACTGCTTGGACATACGACCGTACAATAGACAAATCCGAAGTGCAACTGGGCATGCACTTAAGATTCATGGTTGGTGCACTGTCCCACTTACTATTCACGGAGTGGCTTTCTCACATGACATGCTGGTAACCGACCTGACTAATACCCCTTACGAAGGCGTTCTTGGAGAAGACTTTCTGGAAACTCATGGAAGTATAATTAGTTACAAACACCAGAGCTTTTCAGTGACAGACAACTGCACGACAACAATGGTCTCCATCGACATCGGACAGACTAGACCTACCATCCATACAACTACGGGTGTCGGCAGCTTAGACGATAACGATATTTATAAGAGTAACGCTGTGTTTTCAGAGACTGAAAAGCAGCATTTAGCTAATAAGGGGGTCAGTGTCGGTGACACTGACGCTTTAGATGTAAGTTACAGGGATACCAGCGTCGGTGACGCTGATGAATTAATTTTTAAGTCTAATTATAAGAATAATACTGTATTTTCAGAGGCTGAAAAGCAGCATTTAGCTAATAAGGGAGCCAGTGTCGGGGACATTGACGCTTTAGATATAAGTTCAAAGGATACCAGCGTCGGTGACGCTGATGAATTAATTTTTAAGTCTAATTATAAGAGTAATACTGTATTTTCAGAGGCTGAAAAGCAGCATTTAGATAATAAGGGAGCCAGTGTCGGGGACATTGACACTTTAGATATAAGTTCCAAAGATACCAGCGTCGGTGACGCTGATGAATTAATTTTTAAGTCTAATTATAAGAGTAATACTGTATTTTCAGAGTTCGAAAATCAGTATTTAGATATTAAAGGAGGCAGTGTCGAGGACGCCGATGACCTATCTAATAATACTATCGGTAAGGGAGACACCGTTGCATCGGCGCCTAATGAACGCCCCGAATACGTCATCATAACCATTGACGCTGAAGACAATGATGACGACGAAAACCCAGTTTCTTTGAGAGGGCCAACCGAGAGGTCTCTTCCGCCCTCACCCACCTTGCCGTTCGAAAACCATGCGTTGCTAGGGTATGTAACCTGTGAGGTTCCCCAGGAACCTCACGGCGCGCATGAAGACACATCGAACATTGCGGTTGACGATCGAGCAGAGATTTGGCCACAAACGGGAGGAAAACAAGAGAAACTGCTCAGTCTTATCGACCTTGACCATTTACACCATGACCTTAAGACGCAAGTACAAAATTTAGTAATGGAGTTTGAGGATATTTTTCTCTATGGTGAACGAAAATTAGGAGTTACCGACCTCGTTCAACATGTCATAGAGGTAGAGACCGAAAAGCCGATATCCAAGGCACCTTATAGAGCCCCGCCCGCTTATAGGGTCAAGATCGATGCAATAATTGACGAGCTATTAGATCAAGGGATCATAGAAAAAAGCAAAAGTGCTTGGGCAAGCCCCCTATTCCTGGTGAGCAAGAAACGGGAAGAAGGGAAGCCCCCAGAATTTCGGCCTGTCATCGATTACAGAGCGCTCAATAAGGTGACTAAGCATCAAAATTTTCCTCTCCCTTTGATCAGTGACTTGCTAGAAAGTGTCTCAAATTCCACTATCTTTAGCTCCTTGGACTGCTTTTCTGGTTTCTATCAAGTCCCTTTACATCCTGACTCCAAGGATTTGACCACTTTTGTGATGCATCGGGGAGCGTATCGCTTCACTCGATTACCTTTTGGCCTCCGCAATGCTCCGATAGCCTTTCAACGATTAATCGAGAAAGTATTCGGCGATATCCGTGAAAACATTCTGTATTACATTGACGATATCTTCAGACATAACACAGACGAACAGACTCATCTTGAAGGGCTACGACAGATTTTTGAGCGCTTACGAGCAGCAAAATTATCATTGAAACCTTCGAAATGTAAATTCTTCTTGGACGAAATTGATTTTCTCGGTCACCGCATTGGCAAGGGCGAGATTGCTCCCCAACAGACAAAACTCGATGCCATTGAAAACTACCCCAGACCCACTACATTACGCCAAGTTCAACGTTTCCTTGGTTTTGTCAATTACTATCGAAACTTCATTCCAAAATTTTCTGAACTTGCTACTCCGCTCACTGACTTGACAAAAAAGGGAACCCCCTTCAACTGGACCAGTTCTACTCAAGATGCTTTTGACAGACTACGCAAAGCCCTTACTTGTTATCCGGTCCTCAGAATTTCTGACTTCAATGAAGAATTTATTCTCGAGGTCGACGCCTCCTGCACGGCCATAGGCGCAGTGCTGTCGCAGAAGTTCCCAGACGGCGAACACCCGGTTGCTTACGCCAGCAAAAAGCTAAACAAGGCGCAGCAATCTTACTCGGCGGTACAATTGGAAAACTTTGGGGCGTATTTCATGATAAAGAAACATCGGTTCTATCTCCTCCCTAGACATTTCACCCTCCGAACAGACCACTCTGCCCTTAAATACCTTCTCACAACCGCTTCACCACCCCCAATGTTAGCTAGATGGCTCGCTGAACTGTCCGAGTATAGTTTTACCGTGGAGCATAGGCCAGGGAAATCGATCCCTCATGTGGATGCTTTAAGCAGGGCGCCTCCAGTTAACGTTATCGCCCACGTTCCCGACCAACTTCCGGTACCTTGGGATAAACTCAGAATACTGGAGGAACAGCAGAACTGCAGAACTGGCACCATTTGGCACGGACTGACACTGAAAACTACTTTTACGACGAATTTGGCCTTCTATGTAAATACCTGTTCAGCGCGCATGGAAAAACACCCGTCCTTTGCGCACCACGTGCCATGGTTCCTTACGTGCTAGAAATGTGCCACAATAACATCCTGGCCGGCCATACTGGCATCTTAAAAACCGCACAACTCATTAGAAAGAGTTTTGATTGGCCCAGGTTGTTCGCGGATGTGCGAAGCCATGTGACACATTGTCTCACCTGTTTGAAGAGAAAAGCTAGAAAACCGGACATAGAAATACAAGATGTAGATGAACCGGTGCGGCCTATGCAAATCCTAGCTCTCGATCTGATGGGACCAATAAACCCTCCATCCGCCCAAGGAAACAGATACATCCTGACCGCCCAATGTGAATTCACGCGATGGACTGAAGCAATCGCAATCCCGGATAAAAAAACGGAAACAGTGGCCCGTGCTCTCGTAGAACAAGTTTTTTGCCGGTATGGCATACCAGAGTCCCTCAAATCAGACCGTGGTACAGAGTTCACATCCTCGCTCTTAGAAAAAATTACAAAATTACTCAAAGTTAACCACATCCTTTGCAGCGCCGGAAACCCAGGAGCTAATGGGAGATTAGAACGATTTCATCAGACGTTCGCTAACATCATGGCTTGTGCTATCGAAGAATCTCAGTCAGACTGGGAATTCCAAATACCGTACGCGCTCTTCGTATTTCGGAACTCGGTTCACGCCGCAACAAAAGAAACTCCTGCCTATCTCATGTTCGGACGTCAGTTCCGCATGCCTTGGGCAGAAATACTGGAGCCGTCCCTTCCGTGCATGGCAGAAGAAGTCCCATATCACGAAGTCCTTAAAAGAAGGCTCCAAATTGCGCACGCCCACGCTGCCGAGTGTAACGCGCAGAAAATCGCCAAAGACCATCAGCAGAAAAACTGCCAACGCTCGCTTCCTACCATCAATATTGGTCAACGCGTTCTTTTACGGCGCCGGTACCTCCCAGTGGGCCAAGTCAGGAAACTCGCCACCAAGTGGACTGGACCGTTCAGTCACAAAAGTTAGGTCACCAGTGACATTTGACCTCGTGGAGGAAGCCACGGGAAGGAAAATAGACGCCCACCATTCAAACATCCTGCCAATACCGGACTCCTTTTACGATCCTCAGCCCGACATTTTCTTCCAAACGGAGAATGGACAAAGACGCAGGGCAGTGACAAATACAACAGAGGACCTAGGGACACCAGGGCAGACATCTGACCGGCAGCAACCTGATGTTGCAGCACCCGCCCGAACCCCGTACTTCCTGCGGTCCAGAATTCCCAGGCTAAACTCTAATGCCACTGGCAATACCCCAACCGGAAACAGCCGTGCAACTCCCGACCAGCCCACAGAGGATGCTCGCACTCAGTCGTCAGGCCAACCGAAACGATCTGCTATTCGTCTGCCAAGTATTTCTTCTCCTTCTTCTATCCCTTTAGGGCCAGTTACGCGCTCGGCTGCACTTAAAGCCGCAAACGCCGCTAGCAGGCGGAAGAAAAGTGCAGACAACTAATCAATTTCTAAAGTTTCAGACAATGACTGAAAGTGTGCGATATGTGCGGTGTCGATTTGCAGCTGTGCAACGCCCCGGAGACTGCCGCTCCCGGACTGCCGCTTCCGGGGACTCTCGTCGCTGCTTTGCACATCTGCTGTCTCCACAGGCATCAAAATGATTTTTTTTCTTCTTTTTCAACCCATTAATCATTATAGAAGCCATGCCCATAATTCCTATGCCCCCACTTTTCCGTCATATTTCTTTTCCCTTCCCATTTCGTGCTTTTACCTTGGGTAAGGTACTTAAGGAAATGTCTTCTTGCAGAACAACACCTCGGCCACTACAGGAGGCGAATCTGCCTACTCAGCGCGCGATTACGCCGCCGCCGCAGCCCAGCCCCGGCACTGACGCAACCCGCCTGAACTCACGGCACAGGAACACAACCAGCAGTAGCTGCCGACGCCACGCGCCGAGGGCGACGAGGAGCACAGTCAGCACTTCCTTGTATCACGAGCCGTCCTTCAATTCACCGTGGGCACGCTTGAAGCGTACGAGCGGCTCAGAAATGCTCCACGCACTGTTCTTGTTTGTTTGTTGTTGTTTTTTTGTTTTTTCTTTGTTATTTAACTTCCAGTATCGTTTGATGTTCTCCTAATTGAGGAGCGCCCTTCTTTAAGTCCCTTTGCGGTTTTATTTCTCTCCCTCATTTCCGCATTCTCTAACTCCTCCTACCCTTGGTGCAGGTTTGTCCGCATCCAAGCACACTCGCTGCGGTCGGACAGGGGTTGACAAAGGCAGACCTATGACGGTGAGGAGATGTTGATTGAATCGTATCTCCCACTAGCAGGCTGCAGTCAATGGCCCGCGCGAATAGATCCTCTCTGAATTAGGAGCTCTAAGCTTGGATCCGTCCGACCGCGTTGGCGTTCGCAGACCTTTGACGGTGAGGAAACGTTGGTAGAACCATCTTTCCCACTAGCAGGCTGCAGCCAACAAGGCCCCACCAATCATCTCTCTCTACAAAGAGCAGAGGGTCAGGTGCTTGGACTAGTGGATTGCACTTGGCAATGGCAGACCAATGACGGTGAAGAAACGTTGGTAGAATCATCTTTCCCACTAGCAGGCTGCAGCCTATGTGCCCTCACCAATGGGCTCCATCAAAGGCCTTTCAACATATTATTTTTCTCTTCTCTCTGTTTTTTTTCTTTCCTTGCAAACAAGAGCAGATTTGGTGCATTATTGGTTCCCGCTTTTGTAATGTAAATTATGTATATATCAAATTCAAATTATGTATATATCAAATTCCGCGGTTGCGCGGCCCCTTTTTCCGGGGAGAGGGTGGTGTCGCGATATGGCATTCCGGCCCTCGCGACACGCTGCCGTCGGCAACTGACCAGTTGTCATTTGCCGACGCCAGCGTTCCGAGGCTATAAATTGGGGAGGACTTCGCACCTCCCCTCTTATTACTCGTCAACCTGCCGGAGCCAGCCTTCGCCACGCCACCCGCTCCCAGGTCGAAAGGTCCACAGCCCGGGTAAGTGAATAAATTAATTTAAACTATACTCTCTTTTCTTCCTGCACGAGTTTGTGGGGTCCTCCCTCTCCCCCTCAACTCGCGACACTGTCGCCAGTACAAACGTACCAAATATCAGCCACATGGACAGCGCTGGTGGAAGAGACGCTGGGCTGCACAAAGGCTAGGGAGCGGAAGGGAAGGGGTGCCGTGCCGTGGGTGGCAAACTTGGAAACCCCGGAGGCAGCGGAAACGCGTCGGCGGACACAGCGGGATGACGCAGTTCCGTCAGCCGTCCCCGAAGGTATATTAACGGACCCCGACCTAAGCTCGTTCTTCTGATTCTTGGGCGCGTCGGTAGGACGTCGTGTGGGTTGTGCGCGGCGCTGCATTTTAATGCATAGGCTACCGAGGCAGGGAACCGAAGCCGGCGTGCTACGTCGAGACGCGGCATACTCGCTGGTATGCTCACATAAGTTACTGGTGCATCACACCGAATATGATAGTTAATTATCGAGCCAGCGGTGGTGGTAACCAGGGAAAGTTCCTTCTAGCAACGGTCAGTATTGTTATTTGTAAATATTGTATATAGTATTATGGTGTTAGAGTATTTTTATTAAAATAAATACTTAATATTTACAAACCGTTCACGTCTGTAATTTATTGCCCCGGCAAAGACGCCACAATGGTGCATGACAGTGCCAATAGGAGAAGGTGGGATTCACTAACCTTGGGAATTAATTCATCCCTAAAGAGTGGATCAGGGGTAGGCTGGACTCCTTAAGCTATGGTGGAAGCAATCAGCCTAAGGGATGGGAACCCCTGAAATAAAAGCTCCGGTCCTCCAGGTTTGGGGGGTTGTGCTGTAGGCCAGCACCCTGCACACGTAAAACATCACACCGCTAAAAATCTCAATTATAGGAATGCCTCGGATATTTCAAAAGGGAAACGACATCAGCAAAGAAAATGGACTCTGAATATTGGTATATGGAATATACAAAATATATCAAATAAACAACAAGAAGTAATCCAGGAAATGATGAGAAGAAACATAGATATAGCCGTCTGGTCTGAAACAAAAAAGAAAGGCAAGGGAAGCGAAACACTGAACAACTTTGTGCACTTTTACAGTGGCGTAAACAAACATGAAAATGCCAAAGCCGGAATTTCTATTGTTATTGGTGAAAGATTCGGTAAATGTATAAAAGGTTGGGAGTATATAAACGGACGTCTTATTAAAGTAGTGTTAAAAATCAGAGGAAAATACATAAGTGTCATAGGAATATATAATTTGAATGATGATGCCCCAATGGCTAAGAAAGATGATTTTGAAATGACAAAGAAACCCTTGACGGTATTCCAAAGTCCCATGAAATAATATTTGCAGGAGATTTTAACGGCAGAGTTAGAAGAGACTAGAACAATATTGTGGGACAACATGGTGAGGAAACATGCAATGACAATGGAAAAAGACATTAATATTTGTGAAGAGTATGAAATGAAAATTAATAACACTTTCTTCCAACATAAAGATATTCATAAGTATACCTGGTACCAACATACAAAAAAACTAAAATCTATAATAGATCTCTGTGTAACTAAGCAAAAAACTTCACTCAAAGACAAAGATGTTAGAGTGAAACGGGGAGCCCAATGTAGCGATCATTGTTTGGTAATTGCTAAAATATTCATACCATTTACATTGAATAGCACAGATAAAGAAAATAAGGAGGGATTTGTCATGAAACCTACCAAATACAAATCAAGCAGTCTTTTCGATGAAAGTACAGCATATCTCTACAGAAAAAGGCTTGAAACTAAACTATTGGTTAAACACAGGCCAATAGAAAAAGAATATTAACACATAAAAGAGTGTATTCACCAGACCGCAGAGGAGGCTTTAGGTACTTGTAAATTAAAACCGAAACAGTATTGGTGGGGCACAAGTCTAGAAGATAAGATTAAGAGGAAAAGAGAACTGTATTTAAAATGGCTTAGTGACAAAAAAACTGAAACTAATTTACAGTACAAAGTAATAAGTAGAGAAGTAAAACAAGAAGTATTATCAAGGAAGAATAAATTATGGCTGGATAAATGCGATTATATAGAACAATTCATAGGTGGTGCACGGAGCTCAGAAGCCTGGAAAGTAATTAAATCTATTAAATCGAATGAGAAAAACAATATCGCATTATCAAACATTGGAATCAATAAATGGAAAGAGTATTTCGGAAGACTGCTTCTAGAAAACAGAAACTTCCAATCACACAAGGAAGTAAAATTTGAGCAAAGGGTAGATCTGACAATTAAAGATTTAGAAAAAGAACTTAAGACAATGAAATCCAATAAGTCACCTGGTCCGGGAGATATACCGGCAGAATTACTGAAATATGGTCCCTATAAACTGTACCAAATGCTCAAACACATGTTTTTAGGGTGCATGAATGGAGAAAATCCTCCTCAGGAGTGGCGAACCTTACCTAACACCAATCCATAAGAAAGGATCTAGAGACAATGAAACAAACTACAGAGGAATAGCAGTTATTGGATCTATAGGTAGACTGTATAGCAAAATAATACGAAATAAAATAGAAGAAGAAATAAAAGGAAAAATAGGAGAGAAACAATGTGGTTTTACTGCCGGCAGGTCGGTCATAGACAATATATTTACATTAAAACAGCTTATAGAAAAGAGAGCAAGGAGAGGTAGGGAAGTTCATCTGGGTTTCATTGATCTTCAGAAGGCGTATGACAATGTACCGGTTGCTAGAGTATGGGAAGAAATGAATGGACTTCAAATCAGTGAAAACTTAATTGGAGCCACACAGAATTTATATCAGAATAACACTTCTCAGATTAAGATCTACAGAAGGCTCTCGGATCCATTCCCAGTCAGCAAAGGTCTTCGTCAGGGTTGCTGTCTTTCCCCAACACTGTTTAAAATATATCTGCATCAAATTTTACAGCAGTGGGAGAAACAATGCAGAGTAATGGGAATGACGATCGGAGAGGATAAATTGTTTACGTTATATTTTGCTGATGACCAGGTAGTAATTGCAGAAGATGCAGACGATTTGAGTTTCATAATCCGTAAACTCAATGATCACTTTTTAAAAGCAGGACTTAATATTAATATGGAAAAATCTGAATACCTGGCAGTTGGTAAAAATGAAATAGAAGATCTTCTTGTGGAAAATGAAGGAAAAATGAAAGGGGTAAACAAATATAAATACCTTGGTGTACTTTTTAACAATAAGGGAAATAGCCATGACGAAATTGAGAGACGAATAAGCTTGGGGAGAAACGTGACACGAAGTATAAACTCTGTCTTATGGAACAAAACCATCACTAACACTACTAAAAGATGTCTTTACTCCTCGCTAGTTAAGAGTGTTACAACCTACGGTTCAGAAGTTTGTGAGATTGATAAAAGAACAAAAGGGAAGTTGCTGGCCCTTGAAATGGACTACTGGCGTAGAAGTTGCTGTTATAGCAGACGTGACAGAATCAGGAACGACGACATAAGAAAGAAAATGGATGTAAAGAAATCTATCCTTGACGAAATAGAGAAAAAAACAAATCGTCTGGTACGGTCATGTTATGCGAATGACAGATGAAAGATGGCCAAAACGAATCCTGAAATGGGTGCCGACAGAAAGACAAGAGAGGAAGACCCAGATTTGCATGGCAGCAGTGAGTGCAAGAGGCTATGACGGCAAGAGAAATGCCAGATGATCTATGGTCCAACAGAGAGGCATGGAGACTGAGAGCGGGCAAACGGCGACAGCTGTAGAGCAACTCCGTACTCTCTCTCTCTCTCTCTCTCTCTCTCTCTCTCTCTCTCTCTCTCTCTCTATATATATATATATATATATATATATATATATATATTGTTTGTTTATTTATTTGCGTCGAAAACAGTGAAAACCTGTGTGTGACGTGCTGTGGGAGAAGTTAATTTCAAGTTACATTTATGCCCAGAAGCAAAACCAGGGGCCTTCTCAGCATTTGTTCGAAGATCAGGGAATATGGACGAAAACCTGATCGAGATGGGGGGTCATTGACCCAGAAGCTGAAGTACAATACTTGTTACAGGTTCTTTAGAATTATACAATCCAAATGATATATAATACATTAAATGTCATTGTTAAAATTAATACTGCTTTCCTTTTGAATACTCGGTATAGTCTCTAATTGTATAGAAACAGTTGTGCGGCAGACAATATTTTACTTAGGACTTAAACTTTTGTATCGAATTAATCGTTTAATGTCTACTGGCAATGTGTTGTAAAATAATGTACATGATGTATTATATGTGATTTTTTTTGTTTATTTATTGTTTTTGTTTTTTTGTTGTTGATACTGTTGATTTTGTTGATTTTGTGTTTTTAGCTGTTGATACTGTTACCTCATGAATATGATTACTACGTCGAGTGTTGAAGTTATAGACAACGGTGTTTACTGAAAATATATTCCCGACCTTAAGTAAGTCATTTTTGACAAAAAACACTGATTCATATATGAAGAGACAAGGTAATGGTAAAATACCTACATTAACAGAGGCTTAGAAGAATCACGTGGGTGGGATTTGCTCATTGTTCGTACAATTCTTTTTTGTAATCTAAAAGTCTGGGAGTTATAAGATGTATTTCTCCAGAATATTATAACATCGTGCCAATGGGCCAGATGGAACACACATGTTGCGAGGCCAGCGAGTGGGCGGGGGCAGTCCTTTGGCGGCAAGGGGAAGGCCACCAGAGGCGGGCCCTTCTCAAGGGTCGGGGTGGGCGTCTCGGAAAGCGGGTGTCAACTGGCGCAGAGGGAGATGATGAGCGAGTCCAGCCGCGGGGCAGCTGAGCTCCAAATTGCAACCAGGCCAACGTTTCGGAATGGGATGACGGCGCCGGCATGGGAGGTCTGTCACGTGACCCCTCACGAGGCGGCTGGAGAGTAACCAGCCGTGGCCATTCGTTGTCGTACCGAAATGCGGTGCGGAAAGTACTTTTAACCTGCCAGGGGTTATCGCGAGCTTCGGCTCGAGGTATGGCGGTTGCCACGGGACGAGAGACCAGGAGCGGCGCCAAGCCGCTGGGGTCTGCGTGAGACTGAGGCGGATATGCCTCAGGGATGTGCAGTGCTGGGAGTGCAACGCTCGCTTCCGAGGAGTGTAAATAGTGTATAGAAAAAAATTGTCAATAAATCTGTACAGAACAACTCCGTGCCTGTGTTTTACTCGCACAAGACGACGCCACAATAGTATGCCATCTCAGGGACACTCTTACCATATACATAGTTCAACAGTTCTTTACATACCAAGAATATTAAAGAAAGTTGCTGCTGCAAAACGCAACACGTGTATAGCAAATATTTAATGGCAAACGGTCTCTTTCTTGCAACCTTGCTGTCGCGTGACGTCAGCTGTGTCGAAAGGAGAGACGCGCCGAGTGTGAGAATTCAATAAGAACGCACGGTATGAGAATAGGCGGAATAACACAATGAAATACTTGTTGTTTTTTGAATCAAAATCGAAACTCTTTAATAATGTTTTTATATTTTTCCCGAGTCCCCGGCTATCAGCAAATCCATAGACACTTCTCACATGACCGGAGGCTAAACAGTTTTCTTTCAGTTTCTACGCCCATTGGAAATTAGTAATATATACTTACGAGTATACGTCTTCGCTACCCAGAATTTGGTATACAAAATGGCATCCAAATTCGAGATGGTCTCGCGGGATACATTTTCTTAATTAGCTTGATATGACCATTTGTATATCCCCACGGCAACTTCTTACTTCATGTCCAATAAATGCACTCTAACAATAGGTCCGAAATATCAAAACGTGTGACACTACATTTCTTAAAGAACGCGTTATCTTTAATAGGATGTGTTTCCCCACAATATTAAGTCATATCTCAGGCGGGAATGAGCATTCGCAAAATAAACATGAGCAGTATGAAGGCCACCTGAATTTGAATTTTGAACGCGTAGTAATGAACTTTATTTTGTGTTCAATACATTTCAATGGATTCATTTGAGGTTTGACTGAATGGCAGAGCGAAAAATTGCATCAATTTCAATCAATTGCACGTCGTTCTTTTGTAATTAATTTTATAATTGTTTATTAGAAATGGAAAACTTCATTGAAATGAATTTCCCTTTCTTTACTAGTAATTCGTTATGAAACCAATTTGAAGCAATTGATATTGTACTTTTTTTGTTTCTTTACAGCAAAGAATATTAGAATCATCCGCAAAGAGAACTGTTTTCCCGCTTCGAATCGCCGATGGCCTATCGTTTATATAGTAGGGAGAGATTAATGCCCAAAATCGAACTCTGCGGACACCCTTGTGCAATAATTGGCAACGAATCTAAAAGTGAGTGAATAATGTCGCGTCATTCTCATTCTAATTCGATATTTCTATTCCCTGAGATCGTTGTTTAAGGTACGAACATAACCAATCTAAATCAATACCATGAATTCCATTCGGAAGTAATTTTTAAATTTGATTCTGAAGCTCATGAAACATCTCTCCCATAAGTCACATACTGTATTACTGTTTTATGACAATAAATCAATCAAATAAAACATTTTTTTGTATTCCACCATTATAAAAGAACCTTTTCTGTTGCAAGAAATAGTTCATAATCGGGCAATTTACGGCACAAATGATGATTTATTAATTTTATGTCACGAATGATTGCGTCATCACACATTCAGACAATCGTAGCGAGAGAATCGGGGGGAGGTAGAGCTAAATGGAACAGCCGACCACCGTTTACTCGCACAATATCAAATACCCGAGTCGTCACAGGGAAGTTGTTTCGCAAAATTAAGTTCGATTCTCTTATAAATGTATAATGCTGTTATACAATATATATATATATATATATATATATATATATATATATATATATATATATATATATATATATATATATATATATATATAGTATGCAACTCGTTTATAATGTTTGCTTTATTACATTCGTACAAATTTGAAAAATCACTCCGAAAGACGCAGGTTTTCAAAACATGTACTCATACAATAAAGCTTAACATTATAAACTAACTGCATAAACTACTATTATGCATTATATCAGACCACTTCACTTAATTCATTTATTGACATGTATAAATACACAATTATTAAGATATTAAAAAATATATAGAACTATTAAGATTAGAAAAAATAGTCAAAAAGAAGAAACAAAAAATTTTCATTTTCTATTGTGTCATGAAAAGAAGCAAGTTTCATAATTACTCGCGTAACTTTTCTTGAACGATGACCTTGCTTCCCTCTCTTTGGCACAATAAGCAGATGAAGGTAAACGCTTGCAGTGAACACTAATGACAACATTCCAAACACATCTTCACTGGCGCGAAATAGAAACAATTTTCTTTTGAAGACGAGAACTTCTATCCGGTATTTTCTCCAAAAATCTAAAGAAATTATCAAAGCAGGTATTACAGGAGATACCTCGAACACCTGAGAAAGTTAGAACGCAAATTATTGAGAACGTTGCGAAGGCATGACTTATTCTCCAGAGATTGGCATTACTTAATAAAATCTAGTGGCAGATTTTGTAACCAATACCCCCACTCTACACGAATTTCTTCAATCCATCGTTCAAGAAAAGTTGCGCGAGTAATATCTTGGCATGTCTCTTACGACTTTGAACCAAAATGACACACGCGAAAGTTTCAACTTTTAACACCAAATAATAAAGTTCAATATTTAATTCTCAAATGAAAAATAATACTTACGCATCAATTACGGGTTTTCAAAATTCCTGCTTTACAAATCCAGCATGCACAGTAAATGACGAGGTTACACAACCGCATGCCATCCGGTCCCAACTATTGCCAACACAACATTGTTTCATCGTGGTTCCAAACGAAACATATGCCAGTTCTTGGGTACATTGAAAATCTCTGACGTAGGCCTTATAAGTCAATAATTTAGAAACAATTATTACAAAATCGCGGCAAGTAATATTATAGGAGTGTTGTGTAGTGGACTCACAAGAGGTACCTTTTTGCAATGTCGCAAACTGCGGACACAAAATAGCTCCAATAAATGTGAAGAGCAAACTTCGGTAAAATTGCTACAAATAGCTTATAGTACTTGCATTAAGGTTTTGACTTTTAAGGCGAGTGAAATAAATAACATTTGTGGAAACGTAAGCTCCAAATTATATTGTGCACGTGTGTAAATACTGATGTGGCACGCACAAACCATGTGAGACTGTGCCAGTCGTGCTAACGCCACTCTAATCTTTTTTAGTTGTAACCTCGCCTTCAGTAATTAACAGTGTTTGTGACCTGTAGTAATGTAAGTACTAACACGACAAAAAAGAGTGAAATATATTTCTATGTGTCGCTCAAATAACATTGTATTAAATATTTCCTCTTTGAAGAATCATATTAATGGCACAGCTGCGACATGAGCGCAATTTCATATAACCAATTGAAACTATTCTATGAAGATCTGTGATACACCCTTGCAAGATGTTATTTTAGCTTCACCTAATGGTGCCAAATTTACTGATAATGCGTTTGCAACATGTGAAGTAAAAGTTTATTAGGATACATACAAAAATTGGAATGTTTCCCACTCTGTAGTCCTTATTCCATTCCACTGATTAATAACAAGGATTACTCTTTTATGCATTTATTCTTTCCCTTAAACATGTTGATTTTTTTACAGCAATGCTTTATAATTGTTCACATGGTTCAGAAATATTTTGTGTGATTCCGTTAAAACTTTCCTGTAAAAGTATATTGTAGTGTAAATCCTAATTTCAGAAGCGGTATCATTGAAACAATTTTTAGCAAATGTTTGTTGTATATCAAAAACTTACATTATCTGTTAACTTAAACTTTGTATTTCATTGTTATCAGGAATTAGTCTTTAGTGTTCCAGCCAGACAACAAAAGAGGACAAACAAATGAATGATAATTCTAACTTCCTTTGTTTGAATTGGGGAAATAATTTTTTTTAGTGAATCCACTCATGATTAATACAAAAAAAATTGAATAATAAATTTAAAATGTTTTGGGGATGTTTACAATAAATTATTTTGTACCTTAAAAAAAAGTAAATCTGAATCATGATCTGCTTATTAAGCACAATGTTATGCTGAATAAAATTTACTATGCAGCAATTTTGGTTTCATCTTTTTCTACTTACGTTTTCTCTATTTAGAAATTTATTAGAATAATATTACCTTTAAGAGGAAATTAAATGCACACCGGTTGAAAATAATTTTAATTTTTGAGTGACTCAGATGAAATTTGTTAACTTAAAAAAATTAAGGGCTCGATAATTTTTGGTGAAATATGTTGATCGCAAAATACGTTTTTGCATTCATCAGTAAACGTTTCCTTTGCAGATGTATGAACACACATTGTGTTTAATTCGAAAGTAGTGACTGGCTAGTTTGGCAGGACTACCTGCGGTATGTCCGTTCAGCGAGAACGTGTTTGGTTAAGTTATTTTTTGTAAGTAGTGAAAGGTTTTAAAATTTTAGGGTCAGCTTACCTCTACTGGATATTTTCCACTGTTTGCTTGGACCTTGGACAGTGGTCGGCGTCGATTACGTATTTGCGGCGCAGACAAGATAAATTTCACGTATGCATTTCCCTTTCAACTCGTGCTGTCATACGTGGCAGAAGGAACCTTAAATGGTAAGTCAGTCACGGAAGTGACTAATAGTGGGCATCAATCTTGGCGTTTTTATTTTGATTACTTTATCTGGCAATTGTCAATGTGTTCGTGAGCGCGTACATGTCGTGTTATGTGCTGGTTATGTGTTTGTGGGGTGCTGTGGATGTATCGTACAAAAGTTGGCAATGCATGTGTTATGGAAGACAGCACATTGGAGCACATTATGGCTTCGCGGCTGTCAATGAAGGTACCGGGCCTTTTAATTGCGATGGACGATTTCATGCTGGAGATTGTGTAAATGAACGCATACATACGATGACGTAGCCAATTAATTATTTTGTTGTAATGAATTCATTGTAATGGAAGTTTTGGACTGTTCCATTGCAGAGTGGTATGTTTAGCATTATTAGTGATACAATATTTAGCATTAATTACATTCTTTTTTAATGCCAATACATTTTTATAAAATGAGTATAGTCAAATATGAATTCTGCATTAATTTCACTTACGTACAAGATCAATTCAAGTCACTGTGGTGGTATGATATTTATGAAGTCTTTATTTTCATTCCATTTGTTGTAGAAGACAGAATATTCAATGCATTTATTTTTCCAGGTAATGTGTACTTACTTTTATTGATAATTCATAATAATTGTTTTATTCAATTGTATATTCACAGGAATATTACAAACAAAGGATTTCAGGATGATGCATCATGATGTAATCCACATGTAATGTGATGTAAAGAAGGCATCACAATTTAAGGTCTTACTGATTGTTAAATTGCAACACTATGGCTGCAGTTATTAATCAAGTTCAAAGCGATACTGAAACTACTACAGAGTCATCAGTTGTAAATTCACTTTCAGTCACCAACATGGATTGCTCCATAATTCGCGGAAAAGTAAGTTTTCTTTTCTCTAATTTTTTCCGTCATCATGTCATCACCTTATATAATAAGATTGACTGTGTGTGTGTGTGTGTGTGTGTATTTCACCCTGTTTTGTGTGTTTGATGAGGACAGGGAAAGGAGATCCTGAAAAATTGAAAACTCCAGAAATGTAATTGACCAAGTGTGTGATTTAGAAGGTTAATTAAGGAAAAAATGTGAGAAAAATAATATATTTTGGTTGAAGTGGATAACTGCATCCTACAGAAACAAAAGGAGGGGGGTAATAGGAAGAAGTTGGGGTTTCTCCTTTTGTACTTCACCTAAAATTACAAAAAATGCTCTGAAACAAATTAATAAAACTTACCTCAGTGTGATTTCTTCATATTTCATATAAGTTTGAGATGCCAAGGAAAGACAGTGACCTTTCATTCTTATTTGTCTTTTTGCAAACCATGTCCCCTTTCTCTCAGATCTCTTACCTACAGGTATGGTCCTTGTCTTCTTACTACACTTCTACTTAAAGCCATCTACTCCTCAAACTCCTTTTGCTTAATGAGTCTAGTAGGACACTTTCATTTAGTACACATAAACCCTTTCGCAATCAGTTCATGGTTTTGAATCCACTTAATCAAACATCTCTTTCGGTACTACACATTAAAAAAATTATTTTGCTAACAACACAAAAGCTCGATAATCAAAACGCACAAATCACAAAGAATCAGAAGAGCATTCGAAACCCGACAGAAACTTAGCTAACCACTTTGACAGTTATCATGACACACACAAATAAGGATAAAATCGCAAAATTACTGCAACGTAACTTTGCTTCAATGGATAGAATATTAACAGTACTCCATGGTACTACGAAAATGAAATAATGTAATGAAGAATGTAACAATCAGAAGCAATAAAATTATTTCAGAATCTTGTCCAGATTATTACTATTATATTTTTTTTATTATGAACTATATTATGTACATTGCCCACCACCCCATGCCACTGAAATATTCCCCCCACACACACATACACACACACTACTCCATATTGAATTTTCCTCTTGCTTCAGTGGAACAAAGTGCTGATGTAAACAACTTCTTTTGGTTGTTTAGTGTTCTCTACTGTAGCCTAGAGTTAAATTTACGATGTTATGTTTAGTAATTCATGTCAATTTGGTACATATTACATGTTCATTTGCAGTAAAAATAGTTTTTATTGTCTTTTTTCATTGTGAAATAGACCTCTCATAATTGGATTCTCAGATAATCTAATTTCAAATAATAGTGGTTACACTGGCTCGGAAATCTGTTAGGGCCTTCTTTTTTTCACAATTCACTCACAAGTTTTCTCAATCCCATAAGGTTTAGAGTCCAAGAAAACTGGTAAAAAATGAAATTTTATGGTGTCATTCCACTGAAAGGAGATAAAGAAAAATGGTAGGAGCATAGTATTAGTTATTTTGGCTGAAGTCTAGTATATGGTACAACTTGAAGTAGTTTAAACAGGCATTTTGCGCCACTCCGGCGGTAACTGCACAGTTTCAATTCTGGAGGCTTTCTTGAAAAGTGCTTTCTTATAAAAGTGAATGGGTAATTATGCGGTGGAGAAGTGAGAAAACTTGCTGTTGAAAGTAAATTGTCATTACAATGCAGCTGGGACAAAGCGTATGAAGGGTGAGCCAAGAAAATCGCTTATCTGTAAGTTTTATTCATTTCTATCAGTGCGCACAGCGTAATTTAAGGGAGGGCTTAAGGAGACACCTTGCCCCCATCGCCATGCTACTCTGAGGCTGTACCGTGTACCCTACTTTAACCGTTATTTTCAATAATAGTACTTCGTCCCCCAAAATGCAGCCTCTGTAGTATCTCCAAAATAACTTATTAATTTTTCCACTTCCATAATTTTCTACAGCAATTTTTTATTCTTAAAGGGTCTTCTTCATGCCTTCTGATATTTACCAGATATTGTTAATGGACTTGCTTGAAACTTGTAAAAGTAACTGTAGTTCATTTGTTTGTGCAATGGCTTTTATTTCTGTAGCAGTTTGTATGAATCGTTTCCAAATACAAACATTGCAATCAAAAGTTTGACAGAACACACTCAAAAAATGTCTCATTCTAAAACCATTTATTTCCACCAAATTAATGCATTTCTACTTCATTCATTCTCCCAGTGAATCTACCTCTGGGAGTTATGATGCATACATTTGTTTATGAATATTATTTTTATTGCCTCATTACTAAGAACTGCTGTTTAAAAATTTGTTTGATTTTCTGGTCTAGATCATAAAAAGTCTTTTCTAAAAGAAGTGTTAAAAAGAATGTTTTTAGTAGCATGGCAAGTGAAAATTATAAAGTAACGTAAAAGAAATAAAAGTATGCTTTCTTCTGTATTGCATTACTTTCAGATCTGGTCAGAATTCAATGTATTAAGTTGCTTTTAATTGTCTGATTTTTTGTGTAAATAAGTGAAACCGTATAAAATAATAAAAATATATTTCTCATTGATGTCAATTAATTCTGAAAAACAATTTTTTATTTTCAAAAGACTGTTTTAGTGAGCCCTAACGAACAGCAGTTTGATCTTCTTCTTCAAAAACTGGCTGATAGATTGAATGATGGGCGAGGAGAAACAATATATGATGTGGGATATGGAGATGGTTAGTACCGAGAATACATTTTAAAAATGTAATTCAATAATTTAATATTTGATTCCTTTCAAGGCTCTATTTTTGGTTTATGAAATAGAAAAATGTATATTCAACATGCAGACAAGCATTAACTTGTATAATTAACTAGACTAGTGCGTATAGGCATGTCTACTTAAACATGCTAACATGCTACTAAACATGCTAACTTTATTTAAATAACAGATGACTGTGAGAGTGGCTTGAAGCAAGAAGAGTATGAATCCTCTGTGGCAACATTGCAAGCCCTTTCATCAGCATTAAATGCTGATTGTGTGCTTCTTCGCTTGAGAAAAGGGGAAGATGGTGTTACAGGTCAATTCCTTGTTAGAAGAAGAATTGACCAGCAAGATTTCTTGGAAATCAGGTCTTTAGAAAGGGAAAAACACATTAACCATATTGCTTTTGGGCAATCACACTGAATGTTTTCATGTTTGCTTTTTAGAGTTGCTGTTGTTGGTAATGTTGATGCCGGTAAGTCCACTCTGTTGGGTGTCCTGACTCATGGAGAATTAGATAATGGCCGAGGACATGCTCGTCAAAGATTATTCAGGCACAAGCACGAGATGGAATCTGGTAGAACCAGCTCTGTAGGAAATGATATTTTGGGTTTTGACAGTACTGGTAAGTCAAAATCATTGCTTATATTCTCAGTTTATAATTTTATAATGGTTACATTGATGTGTAATGCTTGAATCTGAGAGGTCAAGAATCACAACTCATAATTTCTATACTTTACTGGAGGATCTGATAAAGCTGATCCCTTAGTTGTAATAGTGGATTTACAGCTTCTTTTTACAGTATTAAATTAATCCTAATAAAGTTGGAGATTACAACTGAACATCTTCAGTACATTTCTTTCTTGCTATTATTACGATATCAAAAACTCACAATAACTGAAAATGGAGTTATGATTTTTGACCTCTGAGATATAGGCATGCAAACCTGATTGAGACCTGTCTAAAAGCTTGAGTTGAACATAATTAATTCATTTATTTACGGGATATATCCCATACAAAGGTTGGAGTGAGTAAATTAATTTACATGCATATAAATTCACAGGAAATAGTGACCTTCTTTTTGATATCAAGATATCAAACTTTTAAGTGCCACAATAAAAAAAATATTGAAGTTCTATATGCAGACAACAATAGGCGTATTGAAACGGATGTAATTAATAAAATTCATTGTGATTTTCGTCTCTGACAATGTCCAAATCTGAATTTACTTGCATTCCAAAGTGCCTTAGTATAATGAAATGCCCTGATCCCAAGACTAATGTAAATAATTTTACATATTCTACAACAATCGTCTACAAATGTAGATCATTTACATCAATCTCAAATTGGTCATACCGATGGCTTATTGGGAAATATCTCATATATTGATCCAGAATTTATATTTTATAAATTTAAAAATATCCCCAATAAACTAACTTCTGTCTTAGATTATATACCCTCAATTTTGCTCAGCGATGTTCAGAATCACTTGTTTTCCCTTTTTTGTTGATTTTCAAGAAAGCACTCTCTACAGGTACCTTTCCAGATCTCTAGAAACACATGAAAATCTGTCCAGTTTTTTAAAAAGGTTGACTAGGTTGTAATTGAAAACTATCGTCCTATTCTACCCAATTTTTCAAAAATTTCAGAGAATCATATTTATATGCAGCTCTTTTGCCATGTATTTCAGATAATCAACATGGTTTTATCAAGGCAAAATCTACTCTTACTAATCTTTTCACTTTTGCACAATTTATTTCTTTGTATTTGGTAGAGCTTGATCAGGTAGATGTAATCTATACCGAAAACACCGAGGCATTTGATACTCTAAACCATAATGTTATTATGCAAAATTGTCAGCATTTACTTAACATACCACCAAATTATTACAGTTTAATTGAATATTATTTAGAATCACACATTAATTATGTTGAATATGCTGGGCACCAGTCCTCATTCTCCTAGTTCTGGACTACCCCAAGGATCTAATTTGGGCCACATACTCTTTGCTATTGCTATTGCAGATGAACTTGTTTGTCATTGTTAATGCGATGTCATGGATACTCACAGCGAACACAGACATGATCTTTCACATTACGAAATATTTATTTACAAGAAAAACAACCAATATTTACAATTAATTTACACTTTACACCTAACTCTGATAGATCTGCTATCCCCTTATCGCGGGAGTGATTCCAACCCGATTGATAATCGGTTTCAATTGTGGCACTCGCCACTCCTACATCTGGAGCGAGCACAAAGCCAAGCTTCCATGACCGGATGTCACATTAGGACACAAAGTCCATACGGGCATACCAACTGTTGGTTTGCCTTGATTGTAGAAGCGATCTTACCCGATACAGAATCGGTGCGAGTCGTGGCTCTCAAGTACTCTGCACCTCGGAGCACACACACGGCATCACTCTCGCATGACCGTAGTCACCCAAGAACACAAAGTCTCCACTGGCACTTCAATACGTGACTTGCCCCCAAGCCCTGCTCGCCGCCGCACTGCCGTGGTGCAAAGTTTGTGCATCTGCACGAGGTTCTCCCACTGTCTTCAGAATCCCCCCCCTTTAAGCACTCCCTTATATACTCAAGGCTCACATGACATACGACGCTTGCCCTGAGGTTTTGGTCTCCTTTCCCTAAGACCAGAGGACCCTATAGCCTTGTGTCTCCCTTTGCCACTAGCTTGCTTTTAGGAAAAACTCTTCTCTCCCTCCTGTGGCGAAGCGGTTTCCTGTTGCTAATCGTTTACTGCCCGTCCCCAAATAGCTGCCACGAGGTTCGCTTGCTAGTACGTTACATTAATCTATGCAGATGACATTAAGCTTTTTTTGCCTATCAAGACAGTACAGATAGTGATAATTTGGAGTGTAACGTAGATGTTTTTGTCTCTTGGTGCATGCGTAATAAATTGATACTTAACGCAGGTAAGTGTAGTGTGATGTCATTTTATAGGTTGTCATTTGTTAATTATAATTACTTTATTTCTAGTACAGTTCTTGTGAGAGTTAGCCGCCTAAAAGTATTATCTTTGATCACCAACCAACTTTTAAATCCCATATTGAAAGTGTTGTTAATTCTGCAAACAAATCACTTGGATACCTAATGACAACTTGTAGGAAATTCGGAAATATTCAAACCCTGCATGCATTATATTTTGCATTTGTACGTTCAGTCTTGAAATGTATATAGTTGTACAGATAGTCCTTTAATTGGGTAACCCGCTGAACTTTTGTAAATAAAAATAAAATAAAATAATTCTTAAATCGGTTAGAGTATCACAAAATAGTAGTAATACTCGTGAGAGTAATGACAAATTTCACATTGTGTAATATGTTCTTAAGATCTATTGTATAAAATAAATAAATTAATGTTACTTATTTTATTACTGGATTTGGGTGTACTTATCACTCAGGATCTAAAGTGAGAAAGTAAAGTTGCTGCTTTCACCAGATGAGGAAACATAGTGTTGTATTTGATGAGAAAGCCAATTTCCAACCTGAACTCGTCCAATATAAAAAAGTTTTACGTAATGTATATAAGACCTATACTTGAGTATGCCAATGTGGTATGGTCCCTGTACTACACGGACATCAAGCACTTAGAAAAGGTACAGAAGCAAATCACTAGGATTCCAAGAGAAGCTTGTCGAGCTGACTATCAAGCAAGATGCCTAATGATGACTTTGTTGACACTGGAACAGAGAAGAACCAGGAGTGATATGATAGAAACATATAAGATTCTAAATGGTTCGTATAATACACCAGGGAACGATGCTTTCTTTAGAAGATCCATGGATTCTAGACTATGTGGCCACACAATAAAGCTATGAAAAGAAAGAACAAGGATAGGACAGAGATCGCATTTTATTGTCAATCGGGTTGTCAATGTATGGAGTGCATTACCAGCGGATGGTGTTGGAAACGATACCCTGAACACGTTTAGTAATAGTTTGGATACTCATAATTATGCTAATTTTGAGTGATATGTACAAACTGAGATATAATCAATACACACTGTTTCTTTTATCTGTGTACAATCAACATTTTCTTATGTATGATATGTGTACAAAATGTCACACAACTTGTCATGAAATGTAAGAGAAAATTTCTGTAGCAAAGAATATCAAATAATATTCAGTTATATGTTTAAGGCAATTTTTAAGAGTTGCAGAATTTTGTAGGGTCACTGTTGAAAACAACATTGTCACAGAATTTGTTGGCTTCAAGTGATAGTCTGTTGATAAGATCAAAGTACAAATAATAAAGTTGTCATGATGCTTGTAAAATAAAATGGCATGTGAAGTCTATTGCTGCACTGAGGAACATTGAACTATACTTGAGACAGGTTATGAGGACATATAATATTACTTACAATGATGGAATGCAGAAAAATGTCATGAAACAATCTTCTCGTAGTTAGTGAAGGAATATCTAGTTGCATCTGTATGGTCTCATAATTATGATTTAGTGTAGACATTGGTGTGCCATTAATATATGCAAGATGTCAACAGGAATCTGTTTTGAACTCTTTCTAGTAGGGTAGAAGATGCTTCTGTATGTGGTGGGCAGATTCCTTTTGTGTATTCCAAGATAACAAAGGCAGAAAATAGCAGCTTGCGAGTCGCAATATTACAGAAGTTTTAAGAGTTCGTCAGCATGAATCCAAGCATCCTTCTGACCTTACTGCAAGTTAGTTCAAAATGCAGGTTGAAGTTTAAGCGTGCACCCAAGGTCTATTGTATTGTCAACGATATGAAGAGGATGGTAGTTTATTATGTAAAGATAATGATTTGGGGTGTATCTTATGATATTGCGCTTTTCTATGTTTAGTTGCATATTGTTGTTGAAGCACCAAGCGAGAAGTGAGATTAGGGGCATTAGCATTACAGATTCTGGAGTAAATTTTTATGTCATTGGCAAAGAGTAGAATTCTACTTTTGAATTGCAGAGTAGAATAACCTACTCCTTACTGGATATATAATAACTGATGTCAGATTGTTAATCAAGATTTGGAAAAATAAAGGGCCAAGTTGAGATAGTTGAGACTGATCAAAGGGAACGTTGTATGGGTTGCCACCCTTGAAATGGACAAATTGCATTTTCAGGTGAGGTAGATCCAAAACTGTGACAAAAATGGGTCTCTGAATTCAAGTTTGAAGAGTTTGGATTAAAGGATTTTATGATCCTCTCGATCAAACGCTTTGGCCAAATCAGCATAAATAATGTTGACAAGTCCTTCGAGGTCCAGTGATTCAGCTTTGAAGTGACATATTATGGCAAAATTGGTTGTGATTGATATTGATTTCCTGAAGTTGGTAGTCAGATGGTAGGAAATCAATGGTAGGAGAAATATACAACATAAGTCTCTTGAGTAACTTAGGAGTGGAACTCGGAATAGATATTGATCTGGAGTGAAAAATATTCAATTTGTCCTTTTTCTTGTGTTTTGTTATTACTTTTCCCAACTTCCATGCATGTGGAAATACACGGGGACTTGTTAAATCATAGCCCGCTAGTATGCTTTGGCATACTAGCGGGCTATGGTTAAATACACACAACATAGAAGAAAGGACAAGGACTATCAGCGATTTCTCAAGAAGCCGTTTGGTATCAATCTACATCAGCCCTTTGCTTAGATTTAGGCTATTCAATGCTTTGAACACATCAATAAATTTTAATTGTATGTTGTTTAATGAGACAAAATAACTTTGTGGGCTATTATTGGGGTTTGCAAAAGAAAGAATCATCCTCAGGTGAGAACTGAGATCTATAATAGTCGGCAAACAACTTTGTGGCTTCATCAGGGTTGTGACATGTAGTGTCCTGCCAGCGCATTTTTTTATTTCATTTATTTTACTTTCCCGTATACATACATACTATATATGGAGTAATGTACGTAGTATAAGAAAATTTGCAAAAGTGATGCTGCGCGAAAAAACTGCTAATTTTCGGCAGGAAAAAATGTATTGCCAGGCCCCGATAACGAAAAAGTGGATAAATCCAATTGCTAAATTAGGGGGGGGGGAGAAATCCTCGAACTGCGGAGGATGACACTAAAAACAGTGATATAATGCTAAGGTGAAGTAGGGCCTTATGGGGCAAAGTTAGGTAAATCTCAGTATTGCACCTAAACCACACATAAGATTTTTTTCAAAATGGATTTTCCTCAGTTGATCTGTCTCTACACGAGGTGCGAAGAATTTGAAAAACTTTCTTCAAAACTTTACAAGAAGCTCTCCAGTCATGTTCAAAATTTTCTCAAAAACGGCTCCATTTTTTCTCTTTAAATTTCTTGTAAGAATAGAGTGAAATACACTTATAAAAGGTGGCATAGGTCTGATTTCCAAGTTTAACTGTGAATTTTCGAAAATTTCAAAATTTTTCGAGCGTCGTCTTACAACTACAAAATTAAAGAGAGAGATTTTTTCGTAGTGAGTTCTTTTGTTAACATCTTACATTTTTTGTAATTTTTAGCAGTTTTCACGCAATATGTGCAATTTTAAAAAGATACAAAAACATGATTTTCTCGAAGACAGCGCCCAATTTTTTCTTTAAACTTTTGGTAGGGATAGTGCTAAATGTACTCTGAGACAACATAAACGCCATGTTGCTCTATTTTGGTTTTTGAAAAATTATAAAAATTTGTTTTTTTTATTAGTCTCTCATGTTGTTTATTGATTTGTTCACATTATATTTATGAGTAATTTGCTTTAAATAATGTCATAAACAGTGCAAGTTTTCTGTGAAAACTGGCTCAAAATTCCGCATTTTCAGAAATGCTTAAAAGCCATTTGCTCACAAATAGCCCCAAATTTTTTCTTCAATATTTTCGAACTGATAGTGTAACGAGCACTGTTTAACTCCTTCAGTCCCAATATGCATAATTATGCACATCAACTTTAACATTGCATTATATCAACTCTCGAATTTTTTAACCCTTGGAATCTCTTCGAAATAATTCTGCAAAGCTTAGGGATTCAAATGTGATTGCATACACTGCCATCTATAAGAAGAAAGTTTTACCAGAAGTTTTGTAAGAACATGACGGCGAAGGATTTCTCTCCGAATGGTAAGTCTATATATTTTTGTTTCTAATAATAAACCATAATTAATTTCACTGTTTTTCGTATTGATAAGTGGAAATAAAAGATTGGTCTTTTGTAATCTATTATTGTTTCTGTTAAAGTTCAATTTTTCTTGTAGATACAACCAGTTGAAATTCCAAGTGCATTATTATGCACATTGGGTCTCAAGAGGTGTAGAATACTCTAAATATTTTTGAGGTCATTTAGATAAAACTGCATTTCAATTTAACTGTAAATTGTGGTTTCCCTTATCTTATTCATGCAAAAATTTATTTACAATATAAATTTTTATTATAATAATTATATTGCAATAAAAAATTTTATAGAATACAAATATATATGCAATATTTATAAAGTAAAATATAATTGTAATACATTATATCTTTACAAGGCAATTTATTCTCTATTATCATTAAGCGTATGTTAACAATGACATTTTTATTTACAGATACTTTCAACTTGAAGAGGATGATGTTGAAAAAGTGTTACAGCTATTGGAGTCAGACCATGAATCTGAACAAGTGGTTGAGTGATAAGGATGACTGTTTACTGATAGAGGTTCCTAGTCTTGGAAGTAAATAAAAAAATCAAGGGACGAGTAAATAAAAAAATAAAGGGAAGGCCTGCATCATGAGGAGTGAAAAGATCTGTGCTTTGCAACAAATCTGGACAAGCATATAACTTCATAATTTACCAAGGTGCGAATTCTAAAATTTATAAAGGTAATCAAAAGGAACTGGGACTTGGTGCAAATGTTGTGTTGCAGCTTGTAGAGCATATAGATGCAGAAGGGCATAAATTGTTCTAGGACAATTATTTTTCTTTCATACCACCTTTTGAAATACTAAAAAGCTAAGGGGTACATGCTAGTGGTACTATTAGTGTAAACAGATTTGCAAATCCTCCTGTTTATTCAGACAAGGAATTCAAGAAAACAGATTTTGCCTCATACGATGAAGTTTGTAGTGCAGATGGATTTGTACTACTAAGTGGCGGGATATGAGTGTTTTCCTTGCGTCCAATTTTGTGGGTTCTGGTGATGTTGATGAAGTTTGAGTAGACAAGAAGAACAAAATCTATGTCACTATTTCAAGATCGGAAATTGTAAATTTGTACAACCGTGCAATGGGCGGTATGGATCTTTTGGATCGACTAATAAGTTTTTATAAAATATACATACGCACAAGGAAGTGGATTTTACGTCTCATCTTCCATGGAGTCGACTTTGCAATTTTGAACAGCTGGCTTGAATATAAAAAAATTGCCAAAAATTGTGTATTCAAAAAAATAAAAATATTAAATCTATTACACTTTCGCATGCAAGTTGCAGAATCTGTCATCAAAGTGGGTAAAACTGTGTCCTCAAGAAAGAGAGAAGTCCAAGTAATGGGGAAAATTCACTGCAAACTCAGAAGAAAAATACTTAGTTGAGGCTAGTACCAGAATTGAGACTTGATTCAATGGATCACGTGTAACATCTTGATGGCCAGAAAGAAGGCAAGAGATGCAAGAACAGAAAATAAATTTCTGTTGTGTCAAATGCTGTGTTCACCTGTGTATTAGGAAGGACACAACTGTTTTGTTTTGTATCACTGATCAAAGCAAATTTCATAGTTTTGTAATACATTGCTGCTATATTCAACTATTGTCAATTTTGGAACTGTACATTTTATGATTTATTATAACAAAATAAACATCTATATATTCTAAAAATTTTTTTAATCTATAACTTTTGAGATCCAATGCACATAATTTTATTTGAAAACCAAAAATCGAAAAATGCTAAAAACCTATTTAACTAAATTTGTTAAATAAGTATTATAAACAGGAAAAAATTTTGTGCTTAATAGTATTAATTCAGGGGTGAAGGGGTATGATATAAAATTAATTTTGCTCTATTCTGTTGTTTTTTGAAAAATTACTCAAATGGTGTGTTGTTGTTGTTTTTTTAAAGATATCTCACACCATTAATATGCACATTTCCAGCAATTTGTATACACTATTGTATTTGTGAGTTAACGTGCTTCAAATGACTGCTCAAGTTTTTCGAATACTCAAATATTTTCTATGAAAGTGAGCTTAATTTTCGAATTTACAGTAGCGCTTAAATTTAATTTTCTTAAAAATGGCACCAAATTTTTCAAAGGAAATTGCCTATTAGGATGATTTTACTGTTCTTTAATATTCTTAAAATATTTCTATTCTACTATTAGGTAACCTAAAAATTAAGGAAATGTCAAAAACTGTACTTTCAGCGGCTATAAATGGCAGCTGGCAAGAGAATGTGGAATGTGTGAATAGCTAGCCGAGACCAAAGGAAATAGATAACTAATACAGGAATGTCTCTGCCATTTTATAGCACCACTAGTTTTTTTGTTGTTGTTAAAAAATTCATGTTTTTTCAGAATGATTTCATGTATGTTGGGATGGAGTTTTCGATTTGGATGTATAAGATGTACAAGACAGATTTGACTTAATTTAAATAATTTTCTCATCTCCGAAAACTTAACATAATCAGCTGGATTTTTTTGTCATTTGGAAAATTTTGTGTAATTTCTTTTTCTCGTGTTCAATGCTTTTCAAATCTGAGGAAAACCAGGGAGAGATAGCTAGGACTCAAAATGTTGTATGGAGATGGAATTTATTATGTAGTGATGAAAGTGATCTAAAGTAAGCGTGACCCATGATTGCCCTGCCTCCTTGTTACCCTTCTATTGGCTCCCTTTGGGATAGCTGTTGTTCTCATGACTGGATTTAGAAGGGCTCTTATCCAAAAGCCACTGCAAGGTGTTACTTATTAGTCGACTTACAACATGCTAAACTATTAATAAGTTCAGTTTCTGGTTGTTACCCCATTCAAGGCCGAATTGGTTTGAAATTTTTGTGGTTATTTTAGAGACACACCACTGGATCAAATATCAATATTAAATAATAATAAATATATAAAATAATAATTATATTGTTTTTTCATAAATTGCTTATTTCAATTTTTCAAGGTATAATTCTTTATCAGTCATTTAAAACTTTGGTCGTCCACTCAGCAAACTCTTTCGATTCCACTAATATTTCATTCCAAAAGCATTTCTGCAGCCAGGGTGGCAGTCAGCACCTAGATCCTGCATGTTTACAAAAAAATACAAAGAGAATGTAATATCGATGAAAAAAAATCTGCAAGGAATTTCTACAAGCTTCGGGTCACATTCCATAATAAAGATACAAAAGCCATCTATTGGGAAAATCAGGAAATACTACAAAAAAGTACAGAATGAGCACTGTGCGTCTTCGGTTAGAATGACTTGGGGAGGCAGAGGAAGCAGTGTCTGCCTTTGGCCTCAAATGGGTTAATCTATGCCATATTGAAACACATAATGAGACTGTTCTGAAACATCTATTATATTTTTGGAGATTTAGGTCTTCTGGTTACCCCTCCAAAACATGGGTAGTCAAAAACTTGAACCCTATGTAAAATTAAATTGAAGGAATAGCGAAGTAATCTCAAATCAGAGTTTCAATTAATAGTTACGTTTGTGTATCGATGGTATTGGGTATTGTTGAAGCCTATTAATCATCCAATCATTAATTAATCATCACAAAGACATGTTTTAGCATGAGGTTTTGGCATCCAGCAGCTGTCCTTTGCTGTAAACAAGGAGGTTAAAATTATGAATATATGGAGAAGATATTCTTGCTGAAAAGTAAGCCAGCTCCTTGCCAGTCAGTGGGGCATTTTGTCCAACTACCTGAAATCTATTTTCCCAATCATATTTTATATTTATTCATATATTGATATTTCACTAAAGAACATGTTGCAAATATACTAAAGTTTGAATAAATACACAAAAATATGAAAGCAATAAAGCAAAACAAACCTGGCAAGAATATTAGGCCTCCCAAGAATTCATTAAGTGGGAGGGCAAATATTTATAAAAAAATAACTTTTTTGTTGTCCAAAGCTGAACTGAAGTTTCCTCACGAGTATTATTAAAATAGAATTGTATCTTTAATTTAATGTCATTGAGAAATTACAATAGCTTTAAAAAAAATATTTTCAATGAATTTAATGGAATTAAGGGAAATGGTGAGTACATTAGTGAACTGACTTTTGGCAACATATTTTCAATAATTCGACTTGCTAGGAATTATTATTAGGTGATATGAAGAAGTCGCATAAAATCAATAACATGAAAGGATTTGAATGTTTATTGTGTTCGACAATTGGAATGAAAAATAATTTTCTAAACAGTTTCTTCTCTTTTGAAAAATTCTGTAAATAAATGGAAATGAAATGTTTCAGTGAATCTAATTATAAGATTTAATTCCAATTTTTGTTTAACGGAAGTATTAATGATGATTTTATAATGGATCTGAGGAGAAGAAGAAATTCTCAGACAAGAATGAAATGAAAACTGTTCTGTCTGTGATTATAGTGATAGCCACCAACAAAATTAAAAGCATGAATGAGGCCAAAAACTTAAGTACAAATTAATAATTGCAATGTTATTGAGGGAATATGTTTAAAGGAAATCTTCAATAAAAATTTTTCAAACATTGCATATACGTAATTTATGACTTTAACATGAGCTTCCCTACCACGTTAATAATTGCAAAAAATTTCTGTTAAAGTCATGCCACCGAGAGCAGCTTCATAAAAGTTGAATCCCATACAGGATAGATGTCGACTGGAGACAAAATTAGGTGGGAAAATGAAGAGAAAGTGCAAACTGATGCAGCCTACTTTTCAATGTAATTAGGATCAAGAATATACTTTAAAATTATCTATCTAAAACTAGTTTTCATACCAAATTTTTAACTTAAAAATATCATACATATTTTTGGAATATTGTTGTGAAACTGTTGCAGTAACTTGCTACAATTGAAGAGAAAACTGCTCAGCGGTAACTCTGTCTAAAGCCAATTCAGTGTGAACATATTTTTTAAAATTAATGATATGTTTCTAATACCAATTTAATATATTTTTAAAAACAAATTAAGATACATAAATAATACAGGAAAACCCTATTTTGACTTTTCCGCATTTTACGTTTTTCTGCTGTTTACGTAATTTTTTGTGGGTCCCGTCGAAAGCCTCTATTTACAATGCATTCTCTTCCCGCAATTTACAACTTGATATGAAGTGTGCTTCCCGTCTTTTACGTCTCTCCTTTTACTTTCTCGTATAAGTACGTATTATACCTAGTGCAGAGAAAGTTTTGTAATGCTGCGGAAAACGGCTGCGATTTTTCGACAGCAAAACTCGTACTGATACAGAAAAAGTGGATAAATCCTGTACCAATATGTATTAAATTACTACATATGTATGTAACAAACTCGCAAAAGCCTCGAGTTCGTTCAGGTCAATTGAGGAATATCAATTTTGAGAAAATCGGCAGGCGGTTTAGGCGCTCGCGTTGACCACACGAACAGACGTTGTGCCGTCAACCGATTTTGCTGTTTCTAGGACCCATAAAACAGGGATTCATTCTACATGCTACTAGAGGAAGTAATTAACTATATATATATATATATATATATATATATATATATATATATATATATATATATATATATATAATATATGATTTATCCACTTTTTCATTACCAAGGCCCGACAATAAGAGATTTCGCCGATTCCGGCGCACGCTTTTACTTCCTCTTATTACGAAGGGCGAGAAAAAGTGAAAATAGAGCTACCAGTGCAGTAAATAATGAAAGTACTCGCCTAGCCTGTTATTTTTTAACTTTCTTGTATTTTACATTTTTATTATCGGGCCTCTGAAAAGTGTAAAAATGGGGTTTTACTGTATAAACATTTCTTACATGTCTGCGGAACATGCAATTCCAAGATGGAACACATTTGAAATTATTTTCCCATTTGAAATATTTTCTATTATATAACAAATAATACAGAATATTTTTTTGAACAAACTATTCCTTTTATTTCAGTTTTTAAACTTTTGACTTTACTATTGGTACAGAATGGAAAATCATTTCATGAGAAAGGCTACTTTTGTTATCCCTATTTGCAGCAGCATATTTGCCATTTTTGAGGCCCTTCCTTTTTACAGTCATCAGTAACATTTTTGAAATTTGACATTTTTACCCTTTTTATTAAAAATTTGTTAAACAAATAAAATGCCTTTCAATAATAATTTTATTCAATTATTTACTTCAAAAATTGATAACAATGGTCTGTAATGTAATAAGTCAAAATAGCTGCAATATAATATCAACATTATAACTGATTAAAAATGCTGTTTATGCAATATTTTGGTCATAAAATCAGAAACAGTATTCTTGAAACATAACTTCAAGAGCTTATTATTTTCGATGAACATTATTGTTAGTGAATAGAGTCTGTCTTGTTCCATAGTGGCTCAACGCTTGTTTTCCAGTTGAGTTTACTGAATAAAGATCACTCTTAGTATGTGGACTGAACTGTCTATCCCATTTTATTATTTTTAAATGTTTTTACTTAAATAAGTCAAACATAAGGTATATGAAAAGATAGCATTTGAGTCAGCTGCTGTGACAGATTTTGTCATCTACTCAACAACTTCAAACAGAAATTGATGAAAATGAATATGCCGGTCTGACAATAAATTTCTTTTCAACTCCAATAGCATGTTTAACAAATTAATTTAATTTTATTTATGTACTGCAATTAATTATAAATTTGTATGTTTTCATATTTTTTTTTAGCAAATTTGTATTTTTTGTTTAATAACTTTAGAGACCCCAAGCTGAAGTGTGTTTAGCTTAATGCTAATTCAACCACAGCCACTCGTTTTTGTAGCCACAACATTCTTATAACACCAGTGTTGCAAGAGATAATTTTGGACAAAATGTTGTATGTTAATTATGACGCTCTAAAAACTTATTTTTTTAAAAATCGCCATTTCATTACATTCTGGGTACGGGTATTCTCCCATTTACTGGAACAGAATTGGATTAATACTAAATTAGAGCTTATATGTGAAGACAAATAAAATGTATTTTAAAAAATCTTATATCAGAGAAAAAGTCCAAATTATGATTATGCTGATTGTTTTAAAAAAAAAGCTTCAATATTCAGTGTTAATATAAAACATTTATTCTGAAGAATAGAAATTAATAACCAAAACATTATTTCGCACTGGCAGTAAAGTCATAAGCTGGCCATAAGGAAGTAAAAAGCTTGCGAGCCAGATTAATTGACATATCCTGGTGAACAAAACATAAGCCTGACCATAGTGCTCATCAAAAGGCTTCACTTTGTGAGGACAATGTCATCTCCATATATTCTAACCTCTATGGCTGTGAATTGCCATGGACTTGCTCTACTTAATGCTTCAAACTTAAACTAGGGTTAACTGAGAACAGCCACTGTCATGGTAACTGTGCAGCCCTTAATCCCAACTTATGCTACGCTTCTCTTTCTCAATGTTTATTAGTTAAGATTTTGCTACACCTGACTTACGCCAGAAGTAAATTTTACTCAGTATTTATTAGCAAGACGGATAGTATAGAGAGAGTTATGTAATGCTGCAATGAGAAACAGCGATTTTTTCAGCAGAAAAATGTGAATTGTCTATCTGTTGTACTGAAGACTAGGATAATCCTGGTTTCTACAAGAAGTATATTACTTCCTCTTTCACATTATGTAGACAGAATTCATGTTTTGGGGGTACAATTGGTTTATGGCAAAACATCTGTCAGTCCATCCATCTATCTGTCTTTAAACAATACTAGCCTGCTACATCGTAAGCAGGATTTTCACCAAAATTGATAATTTCCAATCAATCTGGCTGATGTCACGCACACTTGAAATTAAAATCAATGTTTTAATTTTTGGGTCTACTTTACTTGAAGGCATTTTCAAATTTTTCTCAACTGCTCCAAATATTTTGGTTCAACTTTGTCCTTGGATAGCGTAAAGAATGCTTAAAAAACAGTGTAGGACGTCCCTTGAAATATCTATATATTCAAAAATAGCAAAAGTTCAAATTTTTTTCGGTCTTCCTACAACTAAAGAATTGAAAATGCTGATTTTTCTCCTGAATAAAATATGTTCTTTAAAATTAGATCTTAAAGGACATACATTTTTCTCAGAATATGATTAGTTATTATGTAATTTTGTGTGAAATATGGACAGTACTGTATTAAAACTATTTTAAATACTAGATTTTCTCAAAAACTGTTCCAAAGTTTTTCTTTGACCTTTTTGTGTGTATAATGCTTCATGAATAATAAGACCTAAACACCATTTTGTTGTATTATTCAGATTTTTCAAAAATTTCACAAATGTAATTTCATTTATATATTACTTGCATTAATATTTAGATTATGGGCATTTTTATACATTATTGCATTTTGAAGTACAAGTGCTTCAAATGATTTCTGAAAGTGCATCGGAAACTCAAAAGTTTTCAGTAAAAAAGAGCTCCAAATTGTGCACTTTTCAGAATTTGTTTTGATAGTCCTAAATACACTGAATTACCTGGCATAGCCATTTTTAAGTATTTTTTTTTATTTTTTTAAAAATACACAAAGGTATTTTTTTGAATATCTCTAATACATTACAGGCATTTTCTAAACAATATTAAATGTGTGTTCAAATGATTTCTTATTAAGTTTCTTGAATACTCAAAACTTCTATTGGAATTGAACCCAAAAATGTGCATTTTCAGAAAAGCTCAAATGACATTTTCTCAAAAACTGCTCCAATTTTTTCATATTCAATTTGCATACAGAAACGTTTAACTCCTTTGTAATATTCTTAGTCATATTTGTTATATTAGAAGAAATGAAAAATTGAAAAAAAATGTTTTTGTTGCCAAGAGGAAGCCGATGGGAAGAGGCAGCTGGGCAGTACCGAAAAACTTGCCTAGACTAAAGAGATTTGAAAACTAACTAAAGTGAGAAATTCGGTGCCGTCCTGTAGCACCACTAATTCTGTTAGATTTGTAGTTGTGGAGGGTTTTAATCATTCGATCTTCAGCATTTTCATTAAATAATTATGCCAATTCCTTGTTAGTTGACCCTTTTATTTTCTCGCACATACTAAAGAAAGAAGGGAAAGTACTGTAATCGTGCGCTGGAAAATGACGAATTTTCGACACAAAAACTCTTATTACTGGAGCCTGGTAACGTAAATGTTAATAAATCCAGTTGCTAAATATAGAAAAAAAATCCTGACACGTGGTACAGCCAGAATCCATTTTTGTACGTCCTAGATTCCGAAAAATCGATTGACGGCAAAACGTTCGTCGGTCCGTCCGTTAGTTCACAACGCTATCGCGTAAACCATTCAGCCGATTTTCTCCAAAATTGATATTCTGTAATCGTTTTGGCTGTTTCGCGGCTCCTGGAAGTTAAAACCCTTATTTTTATTTTATGGAGTGCTTTACACGAAACCCCCCCAGACATTTTCAAAATTTTCAGAGAAATGGCTCTAAATATTTTGATTAAATTTTGTTGTTGGATAGTGCAACGGATGATTAAGGTCTCGTTTTCATTGAAATCCTTGATTTTTCGAAAATTAGAGAAAATCAAAATTTTTTCGGCGTCTTGAAGAATCATTTTCCCCCTAAATGTAATCTGTTCCTTAAAGACAAACCTTTAAAGAAGGTCATGTTCAAGTTTTCGAATTTTTGTGTAATTTTGCGCGAAGTAGAGGCAATTTTTTATTTTTTTTCTCAAAAACCATTCCAATTTTTTTCTTTAAAATTTCTCCACGTGTAGTAAGGGACGGTAAAAATATTGTGGTGGTAGCATTTTCGGTTTTCGCTCGGTTTTTCCAAAATTGCAACAAAAAATAATAATTTTAATCTTCAAAATTGAAAATAAAAGTTTTTGGCCTCATAGTATGATGCACAAAATTAGCTCTCCAAAAAAGCTCATGTACTTTTGTTTGTAAAAGTAAGTTGTTTCTGCGTAATTGAAAGTGTTGTATTTGAATTAATGGATAATTTATGTTGTGTGGGAGGCGAATATAGAATGAACTTAATGTCACTACGGAATGGAATGCAAATTAATGTGAATCGAAATGGAAAGGCGTCAGGAAGCTCTGAAGACAATAGGGATTTGCCAATTTTAGACTTTTTATTTCCGGAATTCAACGTTTAACGTTATAAGAAGTCCAAGATATATATTTTTGTTTAATGGGAAAGAATAATTTCAAAGCTAAAATATCATGGCCATTGGAGAAAGTGCGCGCATTTGTGTTCATGAATTGGAGAATATACGTGTAAATGTGATGTAAGTATTTTAATTTTTATTCTGAGGGTATTTGTATATGATTTTGTTTCATTTTATGTGTTTACACTAGTTAGGAGAAGCGGCAATGACGCCAATGAATTTCAACTTAGCTAAATAAATGTCGCACCGACGTCTGGCGGTGACGATACTAATGAAAAGAATCTTTGATGTTTTCTTAAATTGGGAAGAGGGGGGGGGGGGCAATTACGTGTTTATTCTTACGATTGATGGTAAATCTCCCGTACTGTAAAGGTGGGGCTTCCACCCTCACGACCCTAAACAAATTTTCGAAAACGGTACAAAATTCCGCCTAGTATGCTAGTTATTCATAATTATAATGATGGGGGAAGGAGGATGTTCAGGCGGCGAAATAGTCGAAGAAAAGTTGGGAGAGCATTTTGATGGAAATGGCAACGAAACATCGCCTCTTATATCTCAGTAGTTTTTGTCAGACGAGTGTTCTGGAAAAGAGATGACTCACAATTGACAAGGATTGTTACTTGGAGAAAGAATTAACGAGTATTGAAGAAGTTGTCGCAGTTACCTCTGTCCAAACGAAATTAAATCTTTCCTTACGAATTCCGTGGCTTTTTGCTTCGTGTTTCTACTACATCCAGTGCCTGGCACACTGGATCGAACCTTGAATACGTTCTAAACGCTTTTACTCAGCTTTCCGCATTGGCCTGTGGTGACAATGCGAGCACGCCTCTGCGATAGAAAATTCCCATCATTTCGACAATGCCAAGTTTACGCGGGATTTGTCCAGGAGCTGGTGCGATCTTTCGGTGACGCTCGAACCAATAGAAAGAAGTTGACAATCGACTTCAAGGAACTTTGCACGAAGAAATGAATGTTTGATCAACAAAGAAATTCGCGCGGCGTATGATCCTTTCCTCTGAAACGCCTTCAAAGAACATCAAGCGCTCTGTTAAAGAAGACAAGGCGCCAAATTTGAAGTAATTTGGCCGGCAATTGTCAACAGAGGAGGAAGTTAATATTTGTTTTAATTTATTTAAAGGGTATGTAGGGAAAATGGAGTGGGACCGTTTGTACCAGATAATTCTCAAAAACACGAAAATTTTGGGACAAATTAGCTTCAAAATGTAGATTTTCAAAAAAATTCAATTCTCATTGTCTCAAAAACGGCTCCACATTTTTCACGAAAATTTCCATGGAAGACGTGGTTTTACTGGTGTAGAGATGTAGACCACCACCCGGACCCTTAGTTTCACGGTGTAACTCACTGTTATCTTCAAGGTGGAGGCAGTGAGTAGGCAATGATCAAGCTCCTGGTGGCCCGTTCAACGCGATAACCCATCAGTTGGGTCCCTGGAGTGCCGACCTTCGGGCAGGATTGGGTGAAGGAGGTTCTTAGGAACGCTCTGGAATCCACATATCAAGACCGGCGGGAAATTGCCTAGTCAGGTTGCCTAGGTTCTCGAAGTTACTCAACGGTGTAGGCAGTGAGGAGACGGGATGGGGGCTTCGAGACGCGCGAACCTTATTTGGGTTCTCGGATTCGTCGTGGCAGTGGCCCAATACTCTGGGGAAAGAGGAGGGTCTCGGTGTCCGGCTCATGTGAGTGGCGCGTCATCACACGATGGTATTGACTCTGGTACTGGCCTGGAAAGCTAGTAGCTCTGAGTATGCGGGGCGGCCCAACCCAGGCATTGAATGGGAGGTTGGTGAGAGGGCAAACTGGGTTCCGGCTGGACCCGAATATCGGCCCCCTTGTCGTACATGTTGGGTGGCGGGGGGTGAGGATCAAAGCGAAAAGCTCGAGTCCACCCCTGGGACTTGTGCTCCCAATAGAACATGAATTGTTGTGGAGTTGTGACCACACTAGGAATTCACTGTAGCAGTACTAGTTGGTTCTTTAATTTATCTCGTATCAGAGTTTATTTCATGGTCATGGAATAGCATTTGAATAGCCTTGATCTGTGAAATCTCAATTCTCATTTCAGTTTATGGCTCCTCTCATTTGTTCACCTTCTCTCATTACAGCTTTCCACTTCCTATTCTCTGTTGCCATTTTTGTGGTCCATTTTGTGGTGGCCCATTTTTCACATCCAAAGTATTGCCATTTTTGTATAGAATTTCAGCAGTCTGTCTTTGAGCAAGCTGTCTTAGAATCTTTCATTTTGTAAACGTTTCTGGAATTTATGAATTTTTGTATAATTTTTTTTATTATAGTATAAAATATTACAACCTAGGTAGTTAAAGTTGCTTTTTTTTACCTGGAAGGCTATGGATTTTTTCTTATCCATATTCATAGATTACAGATTTCTTGTGAGAGCGTAGGCTTCCGCGGCCGGAGTCAGTATTTACTAGGCTGTCCGGGTGACGCCGCGTCCATGGCGAAGGTGCCGACGTTTCGGTCGCCATTCTGCGACCTTCCTCGCATTACGCCCTGAGGAAGGTCGCAGAATGGCGACCGAAACGTCGGCACCTTCGCCATGGACGCGGCGTCACCGGGACAGCCTAGTAAATACAGATTTCTTGTATTCTATGAAGATAATAGGCAGTTATTTGGAGATTGTCTGGGGTGTTAAAATGATCTGGTCATCTGCAAAGAAATTTGTTTTTAAAAGTATGTTGTTCAATTTAAAATGTGCTATATTTTCTTACCACTCTTAATGGTCAATATAGATATGTATTGAAAGAATTGTAGATAAGACTTCCCTGTAAACACCTTCATTTACAGCTTCAATCACATGTCCCACTGTTTCCTCGTCCATTCATAAGACAATATTTTGCTTATATACATCAGAGTATTCTTATTTTTTGATTTGAGTAGCCATTTAATAATACCCACTACAATTTGTTTCTAGAGTTTATTAAAAGATTTTTCAATGTTAACAAACAAAATGTATATAGATAGATTGTATCCACAAATTTTTACTTTCTTGTATACGTGTGTGTATACATAAACCACGTGTGTGTGTTTACATATACCATGTATGCGGAAGAAGGAAGACAAATGCCGTGGCAAATAATTTCAACATTTCAACGGAAATACAAGTTTCAGAATCCCCTAATTTTTTTCTTTCTATATCTTTCTTTCCTTCTCTCCAGTTTTCGAAAAACTTTTATTGGACGTCATATGAAGCACTTTAACTCACAAATTCAATAGTGTTTACAAATTGCTGGAAATGTGCAGATCAACTGCGTGAGATATCTTTCAAAAAATTTACATTTGTGTAATTTTTGAAAAAACAAAAAAATAACTGAAATGAATTAAATGTCATATTAAAGGGCGCAATTAGCACTATCTGTTCGAAGTGTTTAAAAAAAATTGAAGCCGTTTTTTAGAAAATGGCGTGAGAGCGTTTCTGAAAATGCGGAATTTTGAACTAGTTTTCACAGATAACGGTTGAATTTTCGAGAAACTTTATATGACTTAATTTAAATCACATGTACTCATAAATACAATAATGTCAACAAATTGCCGCTAATATAAATGGCGGAGATGGTATAAGCGGCAGACTAGATTGAGAGGTGATAAATTTAAATACATACCAATTCTCTCCTTCCATAATTCTGAAGAACCACCATAGAATAAGGCCCATGGAAACTGTTTCTAGTTTTAAAGCTAATGGGAAGTAGTCACCACTCAGAATTAAAAACAAGAAATGTGAATTAAAATATATAATTAGGCGGGTTTACAGGGAGAGAGTTTTCTCTCCTAACTTTTCGGAACTGGTTAAGAGACACGTGTAAACTCTCAGGAGAGTTATCTTCTCTCCGAAGACATGACTTCACAAGAAATTTTCGAAGTCACCACAAGAGGGCAGTGTAAAGACTGGTATCGATGAGAAATCGTATCTCCTGGGAGATAAATAGTATTCAAAGAGAGTTGAAGACTGCTCTTTTGGTATATTAAGTGTTCAAGTGCTCGATTAGGCATTCTGCGTCTGGTCTGTGCGGCGTTCCAGTGTGGTCGGTGGATTCTGTTCTTTGTGGGAAATTATACACTGAGGAATTATAAATATAAATGACAAAGGAGTGTATGTATCTCCTGTGGTCAAAATCCGCCGTACCGTCAAACCAACTCTTTCCACAATAAATACTTTTCCACTTTTCTTGCTTTTTAATTGTGTGAGATTTTTCCTAATAAAAAATAAAATTCTTCTGAACTTACGAAGTTTCTGTACATGACTTCATTACCCTTTATAATAATATTATATTTTTATTACATCCTTTAATAAATTAAAACTTCAAATTACGATTTAATTGAGAAATTTTGTTTTATAAAACTATAATTATGCCTTCTTTCATATGCCCGCTCTATAAGGCCTCTACTGAACAAATTTAACTAACTTAACAAATTTCAAATAATTCAAAATAATCTCCTTCGCAACATTTTACATCTTTCCTAGTTTATATCATATAAACAAATTTACAGAGAACTTAAAATTCATTCTTTCAAATCGTTTATACTTCACTTCACTAAAAGTTTCTAAAACAAATTATCAACTTCACCCATTTTTCAAACCTTAACATTAGTTCAAAACTAGTTTCCTCATCCTGGAATCCGACCAAGTTTTCCAAAAGATATTTTTAATTCTCCGTAAATTAAAACTTGTTTTATTTTATTGTCTCTGAAAAAATGTTATGCAATTGAACAGGTAGCAAATATTTTAAAAATATCCTCTTCTTGCAATTCCGCCATCAAAGTTTTATACTCAGCTCTTCTTTTCTCAAGAAAAAGAAAATCACTCACACTTGTCTCTTTCTTTTCCTCCGCTACTTCAAAATTGTGAAAGTGGCACAGGCAGCTGCAAGAGTTGTCTCATTCTAACCTCAAACTGCTCGCCGCTGGTTCAACATGGCTGCGCCGGAGAACATCTAGAGACATTTTTATCAAAAACTTCATGAAAGTTAGGAGACTTTGTCTCTTCGTGTAAACGCACCTTTAAACTGATTAAATAGTTACAAATTTAAAGACGAGTTCAATATGCTGCATAGAAGCATATTTCAATGAATTTAATAATGAAAGAACCAGCTGAAGATTGCCATCTAGTGGCATGCTTGATAAGCGTGAGAATAATAGTAAATACAATTATATGAATATACTGTGTGGAATTTACATAAAATAACCACGTAGTTGCCCCAGCTGAGGGAGCGTTCTTGGCAGCGAAGTTGAGAGGCAGGTTGGTAGACCTGCCGTGGCCGGTTGCTGAGAGCGTAAAGTTAATGAATGCTTGTTCTCGTTAAAGCTTGATCACAGATACTACCTTACTAAGAACATAAATACATGCCTGTACAACGGGCATAGATAAAGTTGTAACGATAGAATTGTTAGTTAACTCGTTGAATAATGTGATTGAAATAATTCATGTTGCAATATTAACACATTGCACCACGGAGGTAGTAACACAGTTCAGATTGATAACAATAGCACAGCTTAAATATTATCAGTGAAGCAGTTCAAGTGATTGCGGTTACAATATTCGAGAAGCACGTTACGCAGCAGAGGCAGTCACAGTCTTTCACTCGCGTATAAATACGTCGTGTAATCAGCTTGAATGTAATTGGCAATATACATAGTATGCAATGTCTTGTACGTATACGGGGAAGTAAAAATTGAGAAAATGTTTAAGCTGGAGGTGCTACAAATGACACAGACTTTCCCTATTAGTTTTCTATTTTCTTTTGTCTCGGCTAGCCATGTGTGCGACATCGATAACAAACATCAATGTTAGCAAACAATATTTTCCAACATCGATGTTTTTAGTCTGGATTAGTAACTTCTAACATTAAATTCGTGTGCATTTAAATTTAATGTGAGTGTGTTTCGTGTTTATCAATTCGCCGAATAAGGGAACGAGAAGGGACTGACCCTACGCCCACAGCGTATTTGTTCACCATATCTCAATGTGCGAAAAGAACATTAAGAAAGAGGAAATGCAAGGGTGGAAATCACCTTGGGCGAGTGTGTTTGGTCTATGATCAATATAATATCATTCCTTTGGTTCCAACACACGAATAAGTGTTGCTATCAAATATTATTTCATATTTTAACTTTTACAGTACTGTGATCATGGGAATTTCTCATTCAGAAACAAAAATCGACACGCATATCGCAACCCTACTAGCTATTCGAATTTGCTACATATTCTTGCCCCCTGCCATCTGTCGCCGCCCTAAGTACTTTTTTAATTTTCTCGATTTTTCGGTTTTCAGATAGAACGGAAATATTATTTTAAGAATATTAAACTACAATAGGACCTTGTCCAAAGGGTAATTTTCTTTAAAAAATTTGGAGCCTTTTTTAACAAGAGGTTTCTTCAATTCGGAAAAAATCCTACGCATGGTGTTCACAGACGGACGTTTTGAAAAGAACCACTTTTTCGGTATCAGGGGTCCCAAAAAGTGCATTTCCGTTGAAACCTTAAAATCGATTTTCTACAGCATTAAATAACTTTATACTAAGTACATTACTCCGTAATTACGTACGTATACGACAAAGTAGCTAATGATGCTACAGAATGGCACACACGTTTTCTATTTGCCTTGGTCTGGGTTAGCTATTCTGACTTGCCCCATCCTCTTGCCTGCTGCCATCTCTCGCTGCCCAAAGTACTTTTTTTTTAACTTTCTCAAGTTTTGATTTTCTAATATTAGAACCGAATTATTACTTTAAGAATATTAAAGAAGAGTAAAACCTCGCCCTAAATGGCAACTTGGTTGAAAAATTTGGAGCCGTTTTTAAGAAAATGGTGTTTAAGCGTTACTGTGAATGCGAAATTTGGACCTCTTTTCACGGAAAACAATAGTCTTAGAATAATTTCATCTGAAGTCATTTCAAGCACTTCCAGTCTAAAATGGAATAGTGTTAAGAAATCGTTGGTGTATATTAAAGACGTGAGAGATGTTTGTAAAAAAAAGTTGTGTATGCTTTCAAAAATCAAATGAATATAGCAAAATGAACTTTATGTCAATTGGAGCAGTGAAATTATCACTATCCGTAAGAAAAGTTTGAAGAAAACATTTGGAGCTATCTTTGAGAAAATGGTGTTTGAGCATTTCTGAGAATGCGGAATTTTGAACTCATTTTAACAAAAATCTGTGAACAAATTTTGACATTATTTATAGCCCATGTACTCATAAATAAAATAATATAAACAAATTGCCGCTAATGTAAATATTAACGCGAGAGAAGTCAAAAAATATATTTGTGTATTTTTTTAATCATAATAGAGGAATATGACATTGATAGAGTGCATTTTGCACTATCCCTACAAAAAAAAATTGGAGCTGTTTTTGTGAATTTTTTAAATTGCTCATATTGCATGCAATATTGCGCGAAAATTACTAAAATTTTCCAAAAATGTACATGACAATGAAAGAACTAACTATGGAGAACAAATTGTATTTTAAAGGAAAAATCTCCATCTTCAATTTTGTAGTTGTAGGAAGGCACCGAACAAAATTCATACTTCTGAAATTTTCGAATATTCAGAGTTGACCGTGAAAATAGGACTTATGCCTCTTTTATAAGTGTGTTACTCTATTCTTACAAGAAATTTAAAGAAACAATTTGGAGCTGGTTTAGAGAAAATTTGAAAATGTCAGAGGGGCTTCTTGTAAAGTACCCCCACATTTTGAAGAATATTTTCCAAATTCTTAAAGATTGGACTCGTGCCAGAAGTACAGGGGTTTCTTGAATTTGGAAAAAATCTTACGCATGGTTTAGGCTCTAGTAGTGTTCAAAGACACCGGACAAACGGACGTTTTGAAGAGAAAAAAAACACCTTTTCGGTACTAAGGAACCCCAAGATGGCATTTCCGTGGAAATCTCGAAATCGATTTTCCGCAGCATTACATAACTTTTCCTATACTACGTATATTACTCCGTATATACGTACGTATACGGGAAAGTAAAAATGTATGCGTTTTTTTGATAAATCACCATTTCCTCATTATTTTTACTTTGTTATTTCAGTACCATGTTACTGACCATTTAATGTACCATTAAACCTGCTTAGTTCTACCTAGAATTGTGTTTTTAATAGCCAAGAATCTAGCAATCCAGCTAATGACCTTCAACATTCTCGTCATTCTTCCAGATTTTCATTTGAGCTTATTCTGAACAGTAGTTAGCAGTTAATCCTAACATTTTCCTTCCTCTTCTTCAATGAAGATGATCTGTAAAATAGATTTTCCAAGGTTGGCATTATGGACACAATACAGATTAATGGGTCAGCTACAAGATTGATGGGTCAGCTACTTCATTGTCTCCAAACATGCAGGGTAATATCTTTGGGTAGCTCTACCTAGACCCACTGCCTTCTCTATGGCTTTGAGTTGTGTCTTCCCATTTGAGAAGTCAGTTTTAAGTTCCTGAAGGATAGAGAGGGTCTCCTTTAAGAGTGTGAGGTCCTCCTCTCTCTTTATCTTTAGGGTGTTTTAATCTCCAAGGCGAGAGATCTCATCAACCATGGTCTGTGCTTTCTCCCTCTAAGGAAAGGCACCATTGACAGAACAGTTTATTCCTGTAATCATTTGGAGATAGTGGAAAGGGTAGTTGCATTAGGGGAGGGTTGGGGAAGGTTGAAGGGCTATCTACTTCTTGGTTGTAATGATGTGATGTAAGATGATGTCTGTTATGTTAAGTTGAAAATTTTTATGTGGCTCATGATGAGAATGTTTTGGACAGAATAAACTTAAAAGATAGGCAAAGTATTTTTGTTTTATTTTATAAGTGTATTATTTTTGTTTATTGTGTCTTACGAATAATAAAATTGTGATTGCATTTGATTGATACATCCAACAATAAAAAGGTTAGAGTTGATATTTTGATCAATCATTGAAAGTACTCTGTTATTCAACATGACTATTGTATTTTAGGAAATGTAGTCAACAAACCTGAACATGGTTCTCTTGACTGGGTAAAAATATGTGAGAAATCATCCAAAGTTATCACTTTTATTGATTTGGCTGGTCACGAACGATATCTCAAGACAACAGTGTTTGGTATGACTGGACATGCCCCAGATTTTGGAATGTTGATGGTAAGTTAAACATCTAATTACTCTTTGTTCTTATTTGGTATTCTTATCATTATGGAAATAGATACTCCTATAAATCAAATTCCTTAATTACAAACTGCTTTTTTCTCCCTCACTTCGAAATTTATTTTTTAATATGTGCATATATACAGTAGTTGAGTAGATAATACAAAATAGGAACTATGATAAAATTAATTTTACCTTCATTCGTTCTTTAAATGCCATGGACTGCTGTGGTGCTATTTTTCTGTTCCTGGGAGGTGAAACTAAAAGCAAAGAATCAACAAGCATTTTTGTACTATGATTAAAGTTCATTCAGAATCCATCTAAATTCCTCGTTTTTACAGACTGCCAATTTTGCTACTTTAATACTAAATATGTGTAAATACTTCTGCATTTATTGCAGCATTCTGCCTCTCTATGCCATTTTTTCGGCGTAGTCGAAGGTGTAAGTTTTCAGTTCGCACCCCTTTGTTTTCAGCAGGGGGGGGGGTGCTCATGCCCATGTTTTCCGACTTCAGCTAATGAGCTTCAGGCACCAGTTTTTGTCACAGTGTTAGCGGGAACTTTAAATGCAGCCAGATACAAAAACTATCACCGTGTTACAAGTCATTGAAACAGATATGTGAAGCATTTCTTTTAAACATTGCATCTTTTACATCTTCGTGTTATTTTTGGTTGGTTACCGTTGTCACTTTATTACTCTTTCATAATGTTTCTCAACACTTCTCGCTCTCCATGCAATAGGGCGGCTAGCGTCTGATTTGGCTATTCAAACGAAGAGTCCGTGCTGTGGCCACGCAGTTCCTTATGCAAACTGGTGGTGCGCAGAACGAGCAAAAATCGGTGTGCCGGAGTAACTCACCCATATCTTTCCACTGTGGTCTTCAGCCGAAACCGGCGTTTGATGTGATTGACAAAATGTAATTTTTTTTTCCTCGCGAATCGGCCAACTAGGACCACGCGTTCATACATCCTGCATTTACCGTGGCTCAGTATCATATATCGCGGTAGCAGGTGCATGTAACTTCAATTGGGGGGATCAGTATTTTTTACTGAATCCAATTTTTATCCCCCAGGGTTGTTAGCTCTGGGGGTATGAAAGATGAAATGTTGATGATAATGAGGGGTGAAAGGACGACACACTCATACAAACACACACAAATACACCCATGCCCGAGGCGGGACTCGAACCCGCGATCTTCTGGTCCGAGACCACTCCGGCACTACTGCCTTAGCGATCTCGGCCATCTGATGGGCAAAATGTAATTTATTATTATGATTATCATTATTGAAAATTTCATGTCAATTCAATTGCTGACACGATGTTGGAGTGGACTGTATTTGGGTTGAATTCGCGCACGATTGGAACCCTATCACAGCTCATGTTGTTTGGTGGTGTCCAGGAAGGATAACAGGTACATGCTTCTCCGTCGCAAATATCTTTAGATAGTAGGAAAACGTGTATTATACTTTGAAAATTTAAATTGTGAACACTTTACAATGTACAAATGAGGCTCGATGCTGCTCTTCGCTGTTGGTTGTATGCCCGCACATGGATTAGGAAGTCACATCAGCGTAACACATCACATCAGCGTAACATCGTAGGCGGTATGGTGCGGTGAGAACGACACCGCTTGCGGTTGGCGACGTAAGTTAACCTGGGGTCGGGTTGTCATGCACCAGAAGTTGCGCCACTGACAACAAATCTATTGCCGTACTTGGAGGCACATATTTTCAAATGAGAATTCCGGTAGCTGTCAGTTCTATCACGAAACAAACACAGTTACATCAAGCCGTGATAGAAAATGGTAACACGCGTAGTAACTTAGCGACTTAAAAAAGACTGCAACTTGATTTTATTCACAGTCAATGAAAACCTCAGGTGTTAATTACATGCTCCAACTATAGTGTGTCCGAGGTTAAGAATCAAGTACAGGGCCTTATGGGCTTTTCCGGTTAACCGGTACCCCGTTTTTAACATTTCAAAACAGTTTTAAATCCTTATTAACATAATTTTTTATCACAAGAATTACTTTAGTACAATAATATCTCGGATACATTATATATTTACCACAAATTGTGGCGAATATCTTTTGAATTTTTTAATATGTGTAGTTCGCCTTCTGGGTCGGCCATAGCTGCGGTGCCACGTGGTTCGGTTACCTTTATTATACTGTGCTAAGAGTTCCACTATTTACGTGTGTTTGTTCGCCTCTGTTATGTTTTTGAGATTTATGGTTTGGATCACGACAAAGTTAAATGTAATTTCGTTTACTTTTCTTCATTTTGATTTAGGTTTTTAATTTAGTAAATTACAATTTTTTTAAATTTAATTTTTCCTTTGCAAACTTAATTTAGAATGTGTGAGCCACCAACCTTAAAGCGACAGAGTGGTAATGTGTTTCATATTGGGGAAAACAATTGGTTATTAATGTTTATAACTATTGAACTATAATTATGTTTTCGAACGGGATTCCAACAAAATACCGGGAGATGCCTGTCCGCTCCCCTAGCCCGAGGCAGCTCGGCTTCCAGTGAATGATACTTTTGTTCCCGTGGGCTCGACATATTTTGTCCTCAAAGATTTTAAATATTTTGTTCAGTAATCAAAACTTAATATTTCTCTACTGTTAAAAAGAAAACAAGAGCCTTCACCACTTTACAACTGCATGTAGTTGGCTTGATTTTGAATATTGTATTGAAATACTGGTGCACTTTAAAATTAATATTTCTTCCTGATTTCTTATGACATTTCGAAGCACAAAGGACATGAGAAGCTTAACAGAAACGTTTCCTATATATTGTCGCATTGGAATTGTTTTAGTTATGAAGAAAGGATAAAAATACGCTTTCATCAAATTGAAAATGTTCGAGATAACATTAAAGCTAAAATAATGCTCCGCTGTATTGCGGGATACGCTCTCACATGCTAAACATGCTCCGTTGTATTACGGGATACACTCTCACCATCGAACGCGTAATTTTCTATTCATACAGTACAGCAAAAGAGCGCCATGTTTGGCACCACTGTTGTCATAAGGCAACGCCATCTGTGTACGTTTCTTGGAACTTCTTGAATTAAGAACTGGTATGGTTGATCTTTCAAGTTAGTGCGTGGTCGAGCTTGCTTTGTGCAGCGTCATAGGCTTAGCTCCCTGTGCTGAGAGAGCCTGTAAGGTAGAGGGTGTGGGAACTAAAAAAAGGCACCCGAACAAAAGGTGCCATACCACACCAGGACTCTTCTAGAGGGGATGTGGACAGCTACAAGGTGTCGTGCGTAAATGAAGCGGCAGTTAGGCCACGTCAGAACAGTGTGGAAGGGAGATGACGTACGAGGTCACGTGATCTGGCCTGTTATAAGCCGGCGTCACGGAGCCTCGCGTCGTAACGAATTTTGGTTTCGCAGCCAGATCGCAAAAACTTCGTTCGCCCAGGCTGGCGCGGTGTGCTTATGCTCGTAGTAGTTTCGATGTATTCGGGCACGAGATGCGGTTCTCGACCAATGCAGGGCAGACTGCGCATCTTCCGAGGTACGTCTGATGCATAGTGCGAGACAGCCTAGTTGGCTAGGCGCATGTAGAATGGGGGACTGATGTTAGATAACTTCGATGAACGCCTTAGAGTGAGGATTTGTAAATATTGGAATTATTGTGTAAATAAATTGTAAATAGTCCACTCGTGTCTGTTTCCTTGTGCAAATCCTGACACCCGAATTCACATTTGTTACGGACGTTTATGAATACCTTTACTTTGTATATTCAAGATGAGTAATAAAATAACATTTATACGAAGAAATGAATAGGTTATGAGCCCAGGCCACGTGTGAATCGTATTCTCTAGTGAATACGAAATTCAACGTCCGAAGAAAACGTGCCGTTTTTTAGGCTGAACTGGAACTTAGTGTGTAAACAACACACATGGCTACCGGGAGTGACTACAAAATAACAAGTGGATAAGCTTGATGCTCCTGAAGACTGAGCAAAGTGGAATTGCCAAATTTCGATGGTGTTGCGTGTGTATGAACATGAAAACAATGTTAACGGCTTGCGAGCGTGCCCGGTTTTTGGAAGTTATACAACTGCGACATAAAAAGCAATTCTTCAGCAATGAAAAAAGAACGACGCAAATGCGGTAATTGTGTTAACAACTGTGCTAGGATAAACTATTGCCGAGCTTGTGTTGACTTGCACCAGTGCTGAAGAGATTTGTACAAAATTGAGTGCGCTGTATGAACGCAGCAGTACGCAACGACTGAATACGCTGATTAATTTTTCCGCGTGACGCATGACAACAAAGAAGACATCAGTACGCATGTCGCTAAACTGCAGACGTTCGTGGATTTGAATGATGAACTTACGAAGAATGAAGAAATTTGGGAGAATTTTGAATGGCCGCTTATCTACGCTGGGAAAAGAATATGCCAATTTTAAAGATTTGTGGGACACGATTTCGTCGGGAAATCAATCTGTGAATTTGTAGGTTAAAAAATTGTGCGCGATTGAATTGCCTGATCAAGGGAATGTTTAATCGACTACGTTTGTTGCACGCGATGGTCCTAACAGGAAGCATAAAATTGTCAAAAAAATGACACCGAGGAAAAATCAAAGAATCTTTAACGTGCATAACAGCATCCATGCCACATATGTAAGAAATTTGGCCATTGGGCAGCAGAGTTTCTGGAGAAGAAGACAAATGGCGCTGCAGGAAGCAAGTCAGTCTTATGCAAGTGTGGCGTTTATGATGCTTGTCATGGGTGCCTCAGTCGATAATTTTATTGAAACCGATAAATGATACTGCGATAGTGGCGCCACAAATCACGTCATCTCGAATAAACAGTATTTTACATCGTATGACAAGTTTGCCGTACTTGAAAACATTTCGTTAGGGAAACGAGGTGTAAATATGCTGATAAATAGGCTGATAGACACGTGTGGCGTGGCATGTGCCGGCTCATGGGCAGTGTCAACATTCAAGAACGTCTAATTAATTCTTGGTCGGATGCGAACTGAAAAACCTTTTCCATGTTCCAGAAGCAAGTGGCAATTTATTTTCCGTGAAAGCATTTGCAAGAAATGGTTTTTCTACGAGACTTTATGATCGAAGCGTCAGCATAGAAGATCGTGTCACTGGAAAAAATCATGAGATGGGTTAGCCATTGTGAAGCCGACGCAACGCGTTCAAGTGTATATAGGGAAATTGCTGAAATTGCAAGTTTACCATGGAAGGTTTGGCAAACAACATAAATCTGTGAAGTGTGTTCTGAAGCAGATGACCAACGTGAACGAGGGCAAGGAAGAATTCTGCGATTGATGTGCTCTGGGAAAAATGCATAGGTTGCCATTCAAGAAACAGATCAATCGACTGCTGGTAAGGTCTACAGTGTCGCCGACTACACCGGTGACAAGACGTTTAACGACAGGTGTCATTGCAACCTTCAATGATGGAGAAGGATCGTGGACCAGTCAGTGGCAACGTAAACAGAAGATGGAATAAGTGAAGGACTAAAGGATTTAATGTGGCTGAAAAGATTACTGTATAAATTGCTGGAAATTGAAAAAAATCATTTGTTCTACATCGGTTATTTTGGTGCAATAAAACTTTATAAAATTCAGAATAACGTCGCAGATCAAAGAACATCGAAGTTCGCCACTTCTATATAATAGGGAGATTATTGGATAGTTACCTAAAATTGGAGCACATCGACGGAATAAATCAGGTTGCTGATCTACTGACTAAACGTCTGGAAAGGGTTAGATTTGAAATTCTACGTGAGGATCGGCATTCAGAAGAATGCGTCCACAGAGTATTTAATATAGTTTTTGTGTAGTTTGTGTTCATTTGATTTTCTTTCTTTTGGAGGAAGTGTAAGTACGAAAAGAAAAATGCAGATAGTAACGCCATTTGTGTTCGTTTCTTAGAACTTTTTGAACTAAGAACTGGTTGGATGGATCTGTCGAGGCAGTGCGTGTTGTGTTACAGATATTTATTAATACCTTTGCATTGTATATTCACGTCGAGTAATAAAAAAACAATTATACAAAGAAATTAATAGAGACCGTGAAAATTCATCATGTTCAAGAAGTTTTGTTTACTGCATAGTTCAGTTTTACGAGCGACGTTTAACACATCCGACCGGTCCGGAGTCTACGAGAAAACTTCTGTTTTGAATGGATTGTTGAGGGCAGCAGAGAGTATATATCAGAGACGGCACTCAGTGTTAAACACAGAGCCCTTATTTTTTTGGAGGGGAGAAATTCGAATTTCCCACTCCAACAGAACCAACGAATCAGAAAGAAGCTGCCATTTTCGCCTCCCGCCAACCAATAAGCGTCGAAAAGCAGTCTACCAATTGAAATGGAGGACGGACGTGAACCGGGCCATTTGAAATTACATTATTTAGCAAATTTTCAATAAGGCTAATAATTAATAGGATTTTGAATTCGAAGTCAGTAAAGGAAATTTTGGTCACGGAAGTGCAAAATAAAACAAATATTTCATATACACTATTTCTAAATTATGTTAAGATACAGTACATAATAACCATATAAGCACACATACACAATATATACACACAGGCACATCATACACAATATAAACAATTATTATTACGTAATAATATATACAAATCAACTCTTTGTTGTGGACCGAACACATGAATATTGAATTCATGAATTTAGAAAATAGTGACCAATACTTTTTTAATATTGCCTTATTATCAAAACAACAGATCAGACATCAATACATGGTAGTGAAATACCAAGTAATCAAAACTTTAACTGAAGTGTTATGATACAAATAAAAATTATCAATAATTTTTTATAAATGAATATGAAACTTTCATTTGCACAATTTTATCCTCAAAAACAATTTAGTCAATCAAGTCCTCTACTACATATATTAAGCTACACAATATATGAAGTTGTGTGTATAAAATTAATGACATTAAATAAGTTTACTATTTAATATTAGTGATATTAAATATGTTTGCAAAAATAATTGATTACTGATATATAAAAAGGTAATAATGCACAATTTAAAATAGATATGAATCTTGAATAAATCTCTTACAGCTCTCAAATTAACAAATTTTCTTAAAATTCTTAATTAGAACTGTGTGTATACAAATATAGTATGAATATACTGAAAGAAATCCTGTTATTTGGAATAAGGGGATATACACTGGCCAATGTGAAATTCATGTTAATGCAGTGAAACATTCAATGTAATCAAAATAATCACTTATCATACCATATTATATCTCGTGCACATGAAAAGTGAAAACTTAAAAATCTCTTTGGATTAAAAATTAACAGCTTGACAAACAATGAAATTGTTATCTTCCAAATTGCCATTTTTTTCAGATTCTTATGCATTGCACATTTTAGATAATTTTCTTGTTCACAAACATTATGTAAAACACAAAAATCAAAATATGTATCATGCCAACACATAATATACTACCATTGGTACATATCATCTGCATGCAAGAGAAAATCACCATGCCTAATTTTGGATGTTATTTAATTATTTACATTACTAATTCATATTTGTTTCGATTAGCAACATCTTTGGAGTCCATAATTTTGGATGTACTAATTTATTGTGAAAATGTAGAGGAAAAAATTCACCTTTAAACTTAATTTTTCCCCTTTTCAAAAGTAATATTCGATATTAAAGCATGTTACAAGTTGCAAGTGTATATTAACAAAAGGCATTGAATAAAAAAAATTGAACTCACTTTATTTCAACTTGATTTATCTCAGAACCGTTTTTGGCAGCCAGATTCACTTGTATTCAAGTATTTCAGATGATATATTGATATTTACAAACACAGCAATTTGCTTAATATCATCAGATGTAAACCCAAAGATCATATACCCCGAATTACTTAATAATATTTGTAACATATTGAATAAGTCTTCAATTATCAAGAAAAGATTTTTATTATTGTCCGTTCAGTTATGAAAGAAATTTTTTGATACACAAAGATGCGAAACTAAATTGAGGGATATAATTGGTGATCAACACATACAAATTATTCTCATTTCTCAAACATTAGCCAACTTGTGCTTGTGCCATGATACTCCCTTTTATTCTTGTCATTCCACCAAATGGAGAATGTTCCCATATGACTATTTATACGAAGGTTGCCTTTTATGTTTCCGGATTTGGCAACCCTTGTGTGTTGCAATCTGGCAACTGACAGCTCTATCATAAAGTTGGATGTTTTGAGGATATACGTACTCAGAACGTTTTGACATACGAGCGCTATTTGTGTTGTTTACAGTAACTTAAAAGATTTATCTTGGCCCAAAAATGGAATTAAATCGTGAACATTTTCGTGCGATTATTTTTTACAACTTTCAACGTGGATTAACTCAGCAACAGTGCATGGATGAACTTAATTCAATTTTGGCGATGAAGCTCCATCGAGGACCAGTGTTTATCGATGGTATGGTGAATTCAATCGTGGTCGTAGATCACTCCAAGATAAATTTCGCGAAGGTCGTCCAAAATCAGTTGTTGTTCCGAAAACCATTGATGCTGTGCGTGACATTATACTGTCAAAACAAATTGTTCGCGTCGGATCCCACACAATTTGTCAATCGCTCAAAAAAAGGCTCGTGTCGATTGGTCGAAGGAAATGCTCATAAAAAGGCTCGTGTCGATTGGTCGAAAGAAATGCTCAAAAATTACGATCGCGGTGCTTCGAAACACGTCTATGATATCGTGGCGTATGAGCCCGAAAGTAAACAGCAGTCGACAGTATGGATGTTTCAAAATGAGCAAAATCCAACAAAAGTTGTTCGTGCACGAAGCACTTCCAAACAGATGGTCGCCTGTTTTTTCGAAAAAACTGGACATGTCGCAACCGTACCACTAGAACAACGCAGAACAGTCAATTCTGAGTGGTACACAACGATTTGTTTGCCATCTGTCGTCCAAGAAATCAGGAAAACCAACCGCCGAAGACGGATCACTCTTCATCACTCACACATCGGGTCAAACAACTGCTTTTGAGCACCCAAAACATCGATTTCATGAGTCATCCGTCGTATAGTCCTGACTTAGCACCGAATGACTTCTTTTTATTCCCGTACGTAAAAAACAAACTGAGAGGTCCACGTTTTTCGACACCTGAAGAAGCGGTTGCTGCATTCAGAATGCATGTTTTGGAGATACCTCAATCAGAGTGGCAAAAGTGCTTCGACAATTGGTTCAAACGCATGCAAAAGTGTATAGATCTTCATGGGGAATATTTTGAAAAGCAATAAAGTGATTTTCGATGATTAATATTTGGTTTTTGTTCTCTAATCCTGAAATATAAAAGGCAACCCTCGTATAGATAAAATGCAAGAAAAGTACTTTTTAAAACTTCCTTTTCACCAAATATTTAAATGCATAACTTCATGACAATTTAGTCTGTTTCAAGCTTAATAATGAATATATTAAAAGAAAACAGTACATATTCTTTGAAATTCAGAATTTATGGCCTGTCAATTTACATACACGACTTAATTCAATTTTATTAAAACTTTTATGTTTGCTGACGACCAGATTTTAGTTGCAGATAAAGAAGATAATCTGCAAAGGGCACTATATGAACTATATAAAATAACAAAGCAATATAATCTAAGTATATCTACAAATAAAACCAAATCCATGGCATTCCAAGGCTCACAATCTTTAAGATGTAAATTCATATTAGAAATCAAAACTATTGAAGAGGTTAATACCTTCAGATTTCTAGGATGTGACGTATCATATCTCGGCGAAGTTGATATTGTAAGGAAGATAGAAAGATTCAATATGATCTATGGCACCATCAAAAGAGCGCTCAAAGGAAAGGTCCGTAAAGACACAATGCTAAAGTTTTATAAAGTTATGGCTGTGCCTTGCGGACTTTACGGAAGCGAAAACTGGACTATGAACTCCAGAACACACAGTAGACTTCAAGCAGCCGAGATGAGATTTTTAAGATCAGTCCTGGGAGTACCAAGAATGGACAGATTTAAAAATGAGACCATCCGGAAAAATATAGGAATTTACAACTTAAATGAAAAAAATTAAGGAATACAGAGAACAATGGAAAAAACACCTGGAAATAATGGAAGACGACCTATTCCAAAGCAAGTGCTTCAGTACATCCCTAAAGGAAGAAGAAGCGTTGGTAGACCCAGGAGAAGATGGTTAGATCAAGGAGGCGCAACGGACCAACCGGTCTAATGCTTGAGGGAGAAGAAGAGACTTCATTCACACACAAACATATTCCCATCTTTTTTCACACGATTTGTATCAATTCTTATAACATTCGTTGTAGTGACAGTATTGGAAAAATGTAAATCACTTGTGAAAACTATCCCTATCTCCAACTACGTGCACTCAACTCACACTTTGACCCTCCCACAACAGCTCACACTCCAGCTCATGTGGTTGATGGAGCATTTCACAGTGATACTAACTAGTTTTAAAACCTGTCAAAAAATCATATACTTCCTGAACAGACAATTATGGATCTAAATGGATCACAAACAACACTGTATATTCTATGGGGTATCACTTGAAATACAAAATTATCACGCAACAATACTAAGAGATAACCAAAATTTGACAGTATTATACTTCATATCATTGCTAGAATGAATTCCACTTCCAGCATGTCCTGCACTCTCTTTTCCAGCAGGTGGGAAGCCGTCTGTAATACAAAAAGAGGCGTTATTGAATTTCAAAATACATAGTGCTGTCCTATCTTAATAAAACAAGGTTTCTGTACTCACCAGGTTATGCACACACACCCTGTTAATGTCCTGCATAGTCAAGAAGCTAGATTTTGGTCGTAATTGACATCAGCCTTTTTGTAAACCTGTAATAAAATTTGTAATATATAAATTGCTAAGTAAAACAAATATTCAATTTAATGTTATTGCAAACAAAAGTAATAACACTATATAAAAAATTAGGGGAATAATATTAGATTAATAGAGAATTAACTTTGGTTAATGAAAAGTTGAGCATGCTGTTTTTGAGTGTTAATGTTTGTGAAACAAAATGTATGGTTATGGGGCAAGATAAATTTAGGGAAGAAGTACAATAAAGACAATCAATTGTGCTTAACAGTGAAAATTTGAAATGGGTTAGGATATACAAATGTCTTGCAGTTATTATAGATAACCTAGTATGTTTTAAATATCTTTTTCAATACATTAAGAACAATATAGTCAATAAACTTAATTTCTTATTTAAATCGCGGAATGTTATTTAATGATCAGTTAAACTGTTAAGGAATAGCCCTTGTTATTAATTGTTAAAATAATGCAGTTTGGCTATGTTAGCAAAATTTGATGTTATTTAAATTGTCCACGGGTTATTTGTAAATAAATAAATAAAAATATTTATTATCCTAATAATTTGAAACCATCCGAAACGAATCGTGTCATGTATTTAATTTCACTTACCGTTCAGAATCACTTGGAAAAGAACACAGCCTTCTTTTCAATTTGTTTTTATTATGTCAATTGGGAACCCAACAACGCCTATATTTTGACATTTTTCTTCAAAATTAACACAGAGAACCCTATTTCCTAAAAAATGTGGGTTGCGTTGACACCCTCATATAATAAGGATGTCCTAAGATTTTTAACGCGGCCTGCTGGAGCTTCGATTTGAAAGGCCTGGTACGCTTCGTTTAATAATAGGCGTCTCGGGCAAAATGAAAGAATCAGTGTTGAGTGCTTTCGACCATTTTCAAAATGGAGGGCGCGCTATGAGTCGCAGAACTTTGTTCTGTACGAGCACAAGTGTGTCTGTGCTTTTCATCGCTGTGCTCCACCACGTCTCCGCGGCGAAAGCTGCCACAGGCCGCCTGCACATTTTGTACAGAGCCAGACGACCAAGGGAAGTGAAGGTTTCTTCAGCAGAGGATCCCGTCCCTCAGAAGGGGAGCAGCTGCTCTTCTAAGTTTAAATTTCGATCGTATTTTTCTGACAAGGAAATGCTAGCGCATTATCCGATTGAAAGGCCAGGTAGATAGCCGAGGTCGCGTATTTCAGCTTTTCCGTGCTTAATGAGAAGTGTTTTGGTGGAGTATTCACCATATGTGTTGGTGGAATACGCACCGTATCAAGCAGTGCTGCGATCATGCAACATCTAGCGGCACGTCTTGAAATGTCATGAGATATCCCATTGTGAAGACGAGCCTTGACGCCCGACGTTATGAAAACCGAACTATGTATTGTAACCGAACTATGTAATATGAAAAATATTGAAGTACAGTTCAACCCCGGTATTCCGAACTGATTGGGGGGTGTTCGGATTCGGAAATGTTCGGTTTATCCGAAAAATGTACCTTACAAATATGTCTATAGGATTACCAGACGTGTAACGTAGCGTGCGATATGGGAAAAAGGCATCATGGCGTAGCGATTTCATAAAGCAGATTAAGTGCCTTACGGCGAAAGATTACCGGTTTTGCAAGTTCTTTTGAGTGATAACTACTGCTACATAAACATGTGATATACACCGTTGTTACCAGTTCCGTAAATCTTCGTTTCGACGTGTTTTAATATAGTTTTTGGTGCTACAGTAATTATAAATTCATTTCTTTAAACTACAAATATGCATTGTATTAATTTTGTTTATTTTTTTCTTCTAGCTTGATTTTTTTTCGAATTATCGGAAATTTCGAATTAGCGAGATTCTTCTGTAGTTGTTAAGATACTACGTTTATTAACAACTTATAACAATTTATTATATGTTTATTAACTGCTGTAATTATTATTTTTTAATTCCAAGGCGTTGTGCGCTTTGCGCTCCTCCATTACCTGGGTAAGTCACGTATATGTGTCGTCTCGTCGCAGTCAGTTGTCAAGATGACCGCCGAGTAACATCTGCACGTACGCGCCTCATCCTACGCGCTCTTGCGTCACTACCCAGCGGCGAGAATTGAGAAGGAATTAGGATAGGGATAGGATTTAGGACACTTCACAGGGATTGGACTAACCCTTGTGAAGCAGCCGAACTCGTTGATATTCAATATTCAAATATGTTCTCAACTAAATATGGTTACAATAGTAGTCATAGAATTGATTTGTGTTTGTTAACCACAGGTAAATTAAATGTGAAGCTTGAAATGAGATTTATCTTGAAAACAAATATGAAGTTGCTGATCTTATTACGATCAATGGATGTAATGGTTAGTTTTATCTTGGTTCTATTCTATCATCAGAAAAGTATTTTTCCTCAAAAATTAAAAGACCAATAGAATATTCCTACCTGAAATATGAAGACAATGAAGATCTCACGGTTTTGTTTAGTTTTAAAAGTTTGAAATATAAATGTGAATATCTTAAAATTTCAAATGAAGTTCTGGTGAAGTTTGGGAAGTTGCAGAAGCGCGCACGAGTGCAAATTGCGACAGAAGCGGAATAAGATGGTGGAAACTCGAATTAGACATCTCCGCCTCAGCAACTAGCAGAATCAGCAACACGGAACGAAATGAAGGTGCTTATAGGAATAAGGTGAAAGTACTCCACGATAAGGTAAAAGTGCCGACATCGCTAGCCGAATTCGCTTACAATACTCCGTGAAATCGTGTAGGTTTAGCGAATTCGAGATTTCGCCGGTCCTTGGGTGACCGTCTAGGTACCCCGGGGTCTAATGGCGCCGAGACCCTGGCCGAAGGGATAAAAGGCACTGACTGCGACGTGACGAGACTTGACAAAGTTAATAATGGAGGATTACTTCATGGCAAGCACTCAACACCCAATAAGAATTCATCGACGAGTTGCGTCAGCAAAGACACAACAAATAAAAAACTTTTAATTGCTTCGCCCCAGCGGAGGCGCGTGCAAGGGGAACGGAGCCGACATTTTCTTGATGTAAAAATGTAGTCGGTCGAGGAAAGATCAGAATAGAATGACACCGCAGAAGTTGTTTTCGTGAACGTTGGCGCTAACTCAGCGAAAAGGCAACGACTTATTGACGCCTTAAACTAGTGCCGTTAACCTTGACCGTGGCTTAACAAAATAATAACACTATTAATGTTTAAAAATTAAAATAAAAATACGCGCGTATTATTGTATCTGTGTACAGCGCATGGATGCTCAGAGCCGCAGAACTTGGGACTTCAACCGTGTCTTACTAAGGGCTTTCTTAAAAATTGGAAGGGTTTTTCGTTGTCCCCAACCATTGGTTGCAACAAGACCTCGCACGGGATGGTTGTCGATTGAATTTTCGCGAGGGACGAAAGATGGGCCGCCTGAATGACGAGGTTATTCTAAGAGCGACAAAAAAAAAAAAAAAACGTGGTCTACAGGGCGACTGCGGCGGTGGAGTTGGACACTGGGATGACTGCGGCGATGAAGGTGGACTGCAGCGATGGAGCTTTCTCACTACCCTTATAATCTTCTCATGTATCAATGTTTCTTTCTTTTTGGTCCTCCTTCCATCCTGAGACATTTTCTTACATTTTAAAAAAAGTTGTTGCGTCAATATAGACGTCAATATAGACTCAAGGACCGTTGAGCGCATTGGAGTAATCCTCAGTTATTAGGCACCCTCTAGAGGCCGCTGTTTCAAGTCAGTGAATCGCCGTCAGGTAGCGTCTTCGTGCTCGCGTTTTCGCACGCGCCCTGCGTCACTAGCCATCGGCCATAATTGGGAAGGAATAAGGACAGGTGTGAGGTTGAGGACGCTTCGCAGGGGTTGGACTGGCCCCTGGAAACTAGGCAAACTCATTTTGTCGTAACAAATTTCACATGAGGTCGAACCGAGATTCCGCGAGGTCTCGTCGAACCTGCATCGTGTTACAAACTTTCGGTATTCATTTGATACAATGCCATTCGATTAGAGATTCTCTTTACTGGCCCGTTCAAATATATGAATTGCCCGACAAATTTGCGGGGGAAGCCGAGAATGCGAACGTATTGTAACAATGGCGTATTGTTACGCGCTATATTTTTACCGTCTTAGCAGTTTGTTTACGTCAACATTTACGAGTTTCGAGACATGGAATGGCAATGTAAAAACCTAAATTCTAAGAGACTAGTCTTAATCTGCGAATATAAGACGACCCCGCATTTTTGGGCTGAGATATTTCGAAAAAAAAACTCGTCTAATATTAGAGTTCCGAATAAACTCGTCTAATAATAATCTGAATTGGAAGTCTAGCTTTACGATTCTAAATATGTTTTCCAAGTCTTGTTATGACACATACATCCTTAAGTCAAATTCTTACTTAGAAACATTACAAACAGTGTACTTTGCAAATGTTCTTTCACTTGTACAATATGGAATCCTGTTCTACAAAAATTCCCCAAAAAATATTCACACTTTGATCTATAAAGTAAATATTGAGAACAATGACAAACACTCACAAAATGAGTCCTCCAAAACAATGTTCAAAAAATTATAAATCGTACCACTTCTATTCATATCTACCATGCCATCTACGTATTTGAAATATTAACGTTCATAAAGAAGACACTTGTGAGAATCAAGGATACTGTTATCCTAAATGCAAAAGTTCATAGTTATGATACAAGATATAAAAGAAATCTGCATGTCCCTCAGAGTGAAAGTTCTCTCTGTTTGAAAAAAGTACCTTATAAACAGGGCTTGGATTCTGATAATCTAAAAATTATTTTAAAAAGACCTATAAATGGCTTAATAATAAGATGAAAATGACTTTAAAATCAGGGGGAAATGACCTAAAACAAAAACTCAAAAATGTTCATGAAAATGTTTTTTCAATGGATTTTACAATATTAAATATAATATATTTATTTAAAATTATATTGAATATAAAGTTTTGTATGTAGGTGGCAATGTATTCCTTAGCTCCAATCTTCAAATTGTTAGTTTTGAAAGGTTGAACAAGTTATCAAAGATCCGTGTAATTTTGAGATTTCGAAAAACAGAATCAACTACAGTAGTGAAATTCCTCATGAAGTTATAATACAATAGAAACGTTTTTGGCATGTCATTGTAAATGCATGAAATATTCACTAAAATAAAAGGACAAAAAGGAAACAAAATTATAAAAATTACCCCAAAAATTGAAAAATTAAAAAAAATTACCTAATAACTATACATTTCTATATTCTATATGTCGTGATAAACACACTTTTCAAAGTTAGCGACGTCTAGAATGCACCAATGACAAGATGACCTGTCATCAAAATCCTAGCCCTGCTTATAAAACTTCACCTATTATTCCTTCACTTTTATAGAAGGCGTTACACTATATAACAATCTCTCTAATGAATTTAAAAGTCTAAATTCAAAACACACATTCAAATATAAACTGAAATCTTTCCTGTTTAACCATACATTCTTTAGTACTAAAGAATGTATACATCATAAACATGCATCTTCATCAATATTACCTTTGTGTATTTTAATACCTAACTAATACCTTAAATTCTGTTTCCTAAAAAGTGATTGATGGTCAGAAAGGATGAATCCAGCTCAGGCTTAAAGCTCATATGAAAGCAAACAATTTTTCCCCTCTTCTGTTTTTATTATTATTTTCAATTTGAATCTCCTTGCACTGCCACTTATAAAATGAACATGCATTTTATTGTATTATATTATGTACATGTCTGCACTTGTACATTGCTTGTGCTGTATTTATAAGACTCTGCGTAAGGAATCTGTCTTTTGGTGTCTTAGAACTTGATTCTGCTCTTATGAATATTTTTCTCTCTGTGGACTAGTTGTGCTCTATCCTGGAGAGATCAATATGTGGAATTATGGGGATCAGCCTTTCAGCTGCTTCCCTTGGTTAATACAAGGTTGTTAGCCTTGAATATCAGTTAGGGGGATAGGATGATGTAATTGTTATTTTTAGTGGTAGTGGTAGGATTAGGATTAAGATTAAAGTGATGGGGTGATGAGGGGCAAAAGAACTACGATGATTGTAGGTGGTGTGAGGTGGGAATTGTTCGTGAGCTTTTAAAACAATCCCAGCATTCGCCTTTTGCCTGAGGGGAAACCACAAAAGCCCTGGTCTGGATGTCCGGCCCGGGGATCGAACCTCCTGATTCCGAATCCAGCATGCTACGCACTGAACCACTTTGCTGTATTATTATTATTATTATTATTATTATTATTATTATTATTATTATTAGTATTATTGTTATTAGTATTATGTATTCCCCTCAGATTATAAAAAGGGATGTTCCAATAATTCCTCTCGTTTTATTTTTTTATTTTTTTTAATTTATTTATTCTTTTTTTCCCTCCATCTTCGTCTTCTTTCCTTTTTTTATTCTTTTTCTCTATTTGCTTTATTTGAGGTCTTTTGTGTTTGTAATAGGTGATTAGCGGGAGCCAGAAATATTGTTTCACAGTACATTATTTATATAAATAATTCTCTTCATTTCAGCATTGTTTTTGGAAAACTGAAAACGAGTGTGTGTGCGCCCACTAAAACCCTACGTCCCTCGCCCCACCTACGGAACCGCCGTCAGGCATTACTTCGTTAGGTGGGGTGGCGGGGCTATTCTAGCCCTCCTCCTTTACGCCTTTATTGGCTTCCACTCCTCGCACGCTCTTCAATTCTGAGGCGTCGCATGACCCGGGCAGCGTACGTCGCAATTGCGGCCACGCTGTTTTCCGTGGTCATCATCAGTGGTATGGTGTTCTCCGGTGTCAGGCGCTGTTGCAAGATTTCCTGCAGAGGGTCTCGTTCTCCTGAGAATCGCAGGCAGTTATACATCACGTGCTCCACATCCTCCTCCTGTCCTGGGCAAGCTGGACACGTCGGGTCGTCATCGAGCTTAAATCGGTGCAGGTACGCTCTAAAGCATCCATGCCCCGTCAGCAACTGAGTCACGAAGTCCACTTCTCCGTGAACCCTCGACGCCCACTCGCTGATCCGTGGGATTAGACGGTGGGTCCACCTGCCGTTCAGCGTTGCGTCCCAGCGGCTTTGACACTGTCTCATCGTTTCCATCTTCTCTTCTTCCAGCGCAGCAAGGGCTTCTGTTCGTGAGCCGTGTCTTCCCTGGTAGTAGATCCGTCGACGCTCGTCCGCCAGAATCTCTATAGGCGTCATTCCTGCTACTACGCATATGGCGTCATATGACACCGTGCGGTACGCACAGGCCACTCTCAGAGCTCTCCGACGGTAGACGGATATGGTCCTCCTGGCGTATGCTGCTGTTGCCAGGGTGCAGGCCCAAATGGGCGCTGCATACAGCAGGGTCGAGCTAACCACGGTCGCGAGGAGCTTCCGCCTGCTTTGCCTGGGGCCACCGGTGTTCGGCATAATGCGCGACAGGGCAGAGATCACACCATCCGCTTTCTGGCTAACGAGTCGATGTTCGTGGAAATGGAGACGCGCGTCGATGCATACGCCGAGGTACCGCAGGTGTGGCCCGGACTGGATCTCATATCTCCCCACTCTGAGGGTGATGGTCTCCCGTGTCTTCCTGCTGGTAATCAGCACTGCCTCAGTTTTGTGATCGGCCAGGACCAGCCCGACCAAAGACAGCCACCGGCGCATTATCGCGATGGAGCTGTTGGCCACAAGGGTAACGTTCTCCAGGTGCTTGTCCACGACGACGAGCGCCACGTCAGCGAAGCCAATGGTCTCCGCGCCATGTGGTAACTCCAATCTCAGTACTGCATGGTACATGATGTTCCAAAGTAAGGGACCCAGAACCGACCCCTGTGGAACACCACCCGTCACGTCATAACTCCTCGGACCGTCATCTGTGTAGTACAAGAGGACTCGATCTTTGAAGTAATAGCTGATCATTGTCCTGATGTACACTGGGACTTCCAGGAGATGAAGGGCATTTAGAATGCAGCTCCATCTCGCTGAGTTGAAGGCGTTTTTAATATCCAAGGTCACGACGGCGCAGTACTTCTTAGTGCCCCTACTCCAGCGTGCTCCTGATATGGCCTCTCTAGCAATGCTCACCATATGGCCTCTCTAACAATGCTCACCACTTTACCAATTGCCTCCACAGTTGAGCGCGCCTTTCGGAAACCGAACTGATTATCGGAAAGGCCGCTGTTGCTTTCGACGAAGGTCTCAAGTCTGCTGCAAACAATTCGCTCCAGGATTTTACCTGCCGTGTCCAACAGTCTAATCGGGCGGTAAGATGACGAGTCGCATGGTGGTTTCTTGCCCTTAGGCAAGAGCACTAGCCGTTGTCGTTTCCAGCAGCGCGGGAAGGAACCTTCCCTCAGACATCTGTCTAGAACGCCCAAGAAGAGGTCTGGGCGAGCTTCGATGGCAACCTTCAGAGCCGCATTTGGTATTCCGTCCGGACCCGGAGCTTTAGTGTCCTGAATCCGGCGGCAAGCATTCCGAAGTTCATCTGGACTGACTGGGGGCACGTCCGTGGGTCGATGTATCGGGGCTGCGTGGTTCGTCTCCGTCTGGATCGGGAAGAAGGTGGCCACGATGTTCTGCAGTAGGTTTGGACAGGTCGGGGACATGTTGACCGCGCCATTCAGCTTGGTCATAACGATTTTGTACGGCCTGCCCCATGGGTCCTCATCAACCTCTCGACACAGCTCACGCCAGCAGAGACGTTTGCTCGCTTTGATGGCCTTTTTCAAGGCGTTGCGGTCATTCCGGAGTTGTTCCCGCAACCTCTCAGAGTCGGGCCGGCTCCTTGCTCTTTGGCACAGACGTCTGCTCTTGATGCATTTCCTGCGCAGTTGAGCAATTTCTTCGTTCCACCAGTAAACCGGTGGTCGGCGGTCGCTTGGTGAGCACCTCGGCATAGAGGCATCGCATGCATTGACAACACGCGCCATGAGTTCCTCTGCCTGCTCTTCCGGTGGTCCTTCAGATATGGTCACATCTTCCATCATGGCGACGAGGGCCTCCGTGTCCAGTTTTTTCGTGCTCCACTTGCGACTGGGCTGGTGCAGTGTCCGACGTTTCTCGGGTTTACCCATCTCAATGAGAATAGCATGATGGTCACTATGCGTGTATTGGTCGCTCACAACCCAGGTTAGACCCGAGCGGGCAATGCACTCGCTCACGAATGTCAAATCGACTATGGAGCTATCGCCATTTCGGGAGAAGGTTGGAGAGTTCCCAGTATTTGCTAGGACAACGTCCAGTGAGGCTAGATGGTCTAGAATGGCCTCTCCTCTTCTGTTCGTTACCCTGCTGCCCCACGCTGTAGCCCATGCGTTGAAATCGCCAGCGATGATAAGGGGTCTCCATCCTCGTGCATCGGCCACCAGACTGTTCAGCAGCGTTTCGAATTCGGGTATTGAGAGACTGGGGGGGGGCATATACACTGTAAATGTATATGCCATCTGCCTTAACCCAGGTAAAGCCGGTCGATGGTACAGTCATGACCTCCCGGACCTGACGCAAACCGTAAGTCTATATCGCGGCTCGACATGACCTGTCTGAAAACCAAGTAGGGCCCTCCATGTTCGTGTACTGCTCGCAAAGAATCTCCACGTCGATCTTAAGGTCTCTCACCGTTTGTTGCAGCAGGTCCTGTGCTGCCTCACAGTGGTTGAGGTTCAATTGGAGTAACCTCATTTTTTCTGCCCGTTCGTCGTCTGGAGTGCCCTCTGATAAACCGGGCACTTTAGGCCGCCAGAAGTGTGGCTGGATTCAAACTTCGCAGAGCATAACATGCAGTGCAGGTCCTTTTCGCAAGTCTTCGCCACATGACCCTCTTCGCCACACTTGCGGCAAAGCTTGGTTCGGTCAGGTCCCTTGAAGGAACTGGCACGGTGACCGACGTCCCAGCATCGGTAGCATCTTAACGGCGTATCCTTAATTCGAATATGGCTTATCACCCAGCCAATTCGAATTTTCCCGATCGTTGCAGCCCTCCTCGCCAGAACCGTTGGTAGGCAGACCACCGCCACCTGCGTACCTCTGAATCTAGGCCGTAGTGCTTTCACCGCTGTCTGATCAAGTTTTGTCTCCAGCTGCTTTTCCAGCGCGGCGCAGATCACCTCCCTGGTTGCGAGGTCATGCAGCTCCACAGTGGTTTCCTCCCTCAGTGTCGTAACTGTTGCGGCATCTCCCAGTTTGTCTGATATGGAGTCCCTCAATTCATCCACCTTCCCGCCAGCCGACCTCTCCAGCTCCAGTTCTCCTGATCCGCTTGACACAGGTATCGACATTTTGTAAGGAAGGGTCGCTCTTCATTCGGCGAAGAATATCCGCGTATGACGATTTCTGCCCGTCCATCTTGACGAGGAGAGCATCTGTGCGGGTAGGTCTAGGACGCGGACGCTTGAGTTTAGCACCCTGCGACGCCTCATTGGCCGGTTTTTTCCTCTTTTTCTTCCCCTTTGGAGCAACTTCCCACGGGTTTTCCGGTAGTCGCTCTCTTCCGGGTTTCTCGCTGGTCACCTCAGGAGTTTCCGGTGTTCTGCCAGGATCCCTTTGACGCGACAACGCGCCCTCTTCCCTTCTATAGGAGGAAGGGGAAGGCGACTCATGCATCTTCCGCTTACCCGACTTATCCACCTGTCGGGCATCCAGTCCAGGCGAGGTCTGCGTCTCCCCTGTATCCGTGGGAGATCAACGGTAGTGGCTGATCCCAAATCTTCATCCAGGTCAGCTTCTCAACGAGGCACTTGATGGACGTTGCGTAAGCCTTAATCTCCTTGTGCACATTGTGCTTTGGCTTCGCGTACTCGTATGTGCATTCGCTTTCTGCACCAACATGCCCCAAAGCTCCTGGCGTTTCCTCTCCTCGCTATCTCGTTTGAGTGTCTGCTGGTGTTTTGTACTCGTAGCATTTAATGCAACAGTGGCCGAGTCCGCCACCACTGAGGCATTTCCTCCCGTCTTCGCGCACAGCAATGTTTGGCCTCCCCCCGAATCCGTGAGGCCGTCCTCCACAGAGGGTGAATTGTCCAACTCGATGATTGGGGTACCACCGTGCGTATTATTTCCGTTTTGTTTTGACATTGCATATGCCGTAGATTTTTAAGCGAGGTGTCCTTCCTCGTGTTTTTATTTCGGGCTTGTCCTTGCCCTAGCCTTTAGGAACCCAATCCCTGACTGCAAGGCAGCAGTACCTGTTTGGCCCGCGGGAGGTATTTTATTTCCCTCCTACCCGCTATATCTAGCGAGTTTTCCCTTATCCGCCACCTGGGGACGCGCCACGTATGGGTTACAGGTTCCCGTGTGTGTGTGTGTGTATTCTAATGCCCACTTATTTGGAAAATGGTTTTGGTTAATTTGGAGTGTTTAATGATGTTTAACAGGTGGGAGCGAATGCTGGCATTGTTGGAATGACTAAAGAGCATTTGGGATTGGCCTTGGCTCTGAATGTTCCAGTATTTGTTGTGGTCACCAAAATTGACATGTGTCCTCCAAACGTACTTCAGGATACTTTACGACTCCTTGTACGTATTTTAAAGTCTCCTGGTTGTCGTAAAGTGCCAGTCATGGTAAAAAGTCCTGATGATGTTGTTATAAGTGCAACTAATTTTGTGTCTGAGAGGTGAGTTAATCAATTATCTCGAATTGTATTAATGGTCGTCTGGTCTAATTCTAATTCTTTGTTTATCATCCCAAAAAAATTTAAATCGGTTACTATAAGATAGAATATGGATGTTTTTTATTTAGATTTAGTTTCATTACTAATTCTGCAATTAAGTTTGAGAACTGGGTGACAGAACCTTACTTTCAAATTGTGGGTATTGAGATTACTGTAGTGGTACATTACTAACAGTTTGGCCATCTCTTTTGAAATACTTTTGAAATTAAGAATAACTGGGAACAATACCAAAAACTGTTATTTTACATGTCAATGAATTTAATATATTTCTTTTCTTATCTCAGAAATCAAAGGTGGGGTTATTAATTGTATTGTAAATAATTTTTAAATAAAATAGTTCTTAATAATTTTTGTAGATTGTGTCCAATATTCCAAGTTTCTAATGTAAATGGCGAAAATTTGGACCTGCTAAAAATGTTTCTGAATCTCTTAACTACAAGAATTGCAACTCATGATGATGAACCAGCTGAATTTCAAATTGATGATACGTACTCTGTGCCTGTAAGTATATTGTACTTTTGTATTTGAGAATATTGTTTTGCATCTCATTTTTTACAGCCTGGAATAAAGAAAGTTCACAATGAATATCGCTTAGATCCTTGCCACACTGAAATTATCATAATTTATTTTATTACAGGGAGTTGGTACTGTTGTATCAGGAACAACATTGAAGGGAGTAATACGACTAAATGATACGCTACTACTGGGCCCTGACCCTCTGGGTCATTTTATCCCCATTGCAGTGAAGAGTATTCACAGGAAGCGAATGGTTGTTCGAGAAGTTCGAGGAGGTCAGACTGCCTCCTTTGCTCTTAAGAAGGTACAGGCAAAACACGAGTCTATTTGCCCAGTGATATTTACTTTATAACACTTACTTTTCTAATCATGTTTGAAGTAGATGTTACGAATATACTTGTAGAGAATGAATTTATTATTGCATCAAAATTTGTCATACACTTTTAAGAATTACAATTTTTAAGAATTTATAGTATTCTATCAAATACATTGTGTTGATGCTAAAGTTTCATGCTCTCTCATAATACTGATCGCATTTGTTTATGTACTCACCCTATGCAAATAGTATGTAGTCAACTGTAGGTTTGTCAATTAAAATTTAGAATTAGGTATTAGTGTTTTTCCACAGCTTAAGGAAAATCATCTTCCTCTCATTTTATATCTACTTCGGAGATGAATTTCTGCAGTTCATGGGCACAATATTGTATGCAAGCATTGTATTCCTAACGAAAATTTTAAAGTACCAAATACCTGAGAATTTCTGAACAATCGTAATAACCCTGATTGATTGCCAGTAGTTGAGCGAGGTTTGTCAGAAAATCTAGTGATAGATTAACTTGGACTCAAATCATTTTGCTACATGATTTCATTATTGTGCTTTGCAACTGTCCATTTTCAGCAATTGCTTGTGGGGCATAAATAAATTTACATCGCATTAGCAGCATAGGTGCTACAGACAAATTCATTTGACTGTTATAGTTATCTAATATAGGTAAATATGGAAGGTAGTTTGTAACAATGTATGGTGTTTCATTTCGTTCCCACTCATCCATTGATAATTATTGTGGTAGAGTCACGATTTTCCATTACATTGGACCTGCTTCTTTTCTGACCCTTTTCTTTCTTTCTTTCTTTCTTTCTTTCTTTCTTTCTTTCTTTCTTTCTTTCTCTCTCTCTCTCTCTCTCTCTCTCTCTCTCTCTCTCTCTCTCTCTCTCTCTCTCTCTCTCTCTCTCTCTCTGTCTCTCTCTCTGTCTCTCTCTCTCTGTCTCTCTCTCTCTCTGTCTCTCTCTCTCTGTCTCTCTCTCTCTGTCTCTCTCTCTCTGTCTCTCTCTCTCTGTCTCTGTCTCTCTCTTTCTCTCTCTCTCTCTCTCTCTTTTATGAGTAATGTTTACATAGTTTTGAGTTACAAAAAATCATGACAGATTTTAACTATTAGAATCACTGCAGGGTTTAGGCTTCATTTGAGCAGCAGAAACATTAAAGGACTGCATCACACATTTTTGCTAAGTAAACCTAAGCGCTTTTATTCAAATGTTAAAGATGTGTATCTGATGGAGCCTCATGAATAGAGATGTATCAATTTGCCTTAAAAGTTTGAAGTTAAACAACAATCTTCTACATGGTGCATGCTGTTGTCCGCCACGTTCTCACAAAAGTGTACCAATTTCTTCTTCACATTCAGTACAAAAAGGAAGAACATGTCAATCCTGTGTTTCGTATATTTAGCGGTAAAGTTGACCCATTGAGTGCGAGCAGAGCTTGAGTTGGTATTAGGGAACAAATGAACATTGCTTTCTGCTCACAGCCAGATCTGAACCCTTGTATTTACAATATTCTAATATGAATAACTCATACCAAAAATATATGTGATGTAGAAGCACTACTAATTTTTATTGTGAAACTTATTGACTATATTATAGTAGAGTGCCCTTCACAAATAAAATTAATAGTGCCGCAACAGCACATACTTCATTGCATTATGTGTAACTTTTGCAATTTTTTAAAATTCCGGGAATTCAACAGGAATCGGACATGCATCGTTTTTGTGTTCTTCCCACTGAGAAAAAAATAAAAGAAAACTTTTGGAGGTGTTTTTGAGAAAATATTGTTTTTAAAATTGCCTTTATTTCATGCAAAATTATATGAAAAATACTTATTTTCAAAAAAACTTACCTGATCCTATTTAAAAATTAAATTTTGAATAACAGATTCATTAAGAACCACTATCTTCATAGTCACAGGAAAATGCCAAAAAATCTTCAAACTTTTGCACTTTTCAAAATGCAGTTTGGAGTTCAATGTGTGCTTTATGTAAAGAACCCCCAAACATTAAAATATTCATTTCAAATTTAAGGGGCTGTGACATCCACCAGATTTACTGGGAAATGTCAATTTTGGTGAAAATCTTACTTAAGGTTTAGCTACTAGTGTTGTTCACAGATGATCAGAGGGTCAGTAGTTGAACAGTTGTTTTGTCATATCCAAATGATTTTTATGAAGTACCAACAACATGAGGATTCTGTCTAGACAAATTTCTATATGCCTCATTCAATAGCGTACACTTTCCATTAAAAGACATCCTAAAATGCTTAGGAATCAGTTAGCATCTCCTGGGTTCCCTATACTTCCAAAAGGACTTACAGGTTCCTTTTCTGCACTCCCTAACATCAATGCTAAATAGCTCTTATCTTAATTTATCCATGGCCATAATCATGTTAAGTGATTTTTCTCAACTTACTTCAATGCGTGCTGACCTTAGTTAGAGTAACTACGAGGTGAACCCTTAGTTACTTGTTTGGAGCATTCTTTTGTTTTTTGTAGAGGTATAGTATTTCTATTTAGTGTAGGCTGAATTCGAATTTCAATCCGAAATATTGGAATTTCACAAACCAAATTCAATAACAGATACCGCAATAGAAGCTAAGGAAGATTTGCTTCCAAAAAAATCAAAGAAACTTTATGAAGTTTTTTATGTTCGGTTTAAAGATTGGTGCCAAAGTAAGGACGTGAATATGTTCAACAAGCAAAATGGAAGTTCTTCTCAGACTGTGGGAGTAATAAATATGTATTCATTTCTATTTTTTGTTAACATTTCAAGTTCATAATGTTTATCTTGTTTTCTTGTGCTTGTAATGAAAACACCCTAGGGGCAGAAGTAATGGTTGTAAACATTACTTCTGCCCCGCAGGAGCAAATGACGTACTGCTATCCCACTTTGGGTAGTCTAGAAATTAAGTTCTACTCCCGGCTGTAGAAAAAAAATTAATTTATTCATTTTATCAGTATTTTTTAAAATCTTGTGTTAGAGATGAAATTTTTCTCCCATGTGATTCCCTCACCTTGTTGAGGTTTTATCCATTATTGAAATAAAATAGAAATGACTTTTGGTACTTAGCTTGAAAATTTGTTCACCAGACTTCAAATTTCAAATAATTGTCTTCTTCTTCTTCTTACCTTTATATTAGGCTAGAGCCTGTTTCTTTACAAAGGATACTTAATTAAAATTTTAAAAAACCTGATACATTACATTTATATAGTCACATTTATAAATTGGCACTATATTCATGCTGTCTTGTTTCACAAATTGTCTTTCCACCTAGTTCTTGGACGTCCTTCTCTTCTCCTTCCTTCCGGTCTTCTATCTCTAGTCACTTTCACCAGTCTGTTTTCTTCCATTCTGTCTATATGGTCGTTTCAATTCTTTCTTGTTTCTCGAACCCAGTCTGAGATTATATTTATTTGACAAGTTTGTCTTATATTAATATTAGGTTCTTTATCCCTTAGCGTTTTATTTGTAATTTTTCTCAGCACCCGCATTTCCGACACTTCCATCATTTGGCATATTTTTTTTTTGTGTCTGCTCTCAATTCAGCTGCATATGACAATACTGGTCTAATTACTGCCTTATATATTCTAATTTTAGTGTCTTTTCTTAAATATTGATTTTGCCATATTGAGTGGTTGAGACAGCCTGTTATTCTATTTGCTTTTATGCTTTGTTCCTTAGCCTCTTTTATAGATCTGCCATCACTAGTTATTGTTATGCCTAGATATTGTATTTCCATCACTTGCTCTATTAAGTATTCGTTTATAGTTAGTTTGCATCTCAATGGCTCTTTCGAGATTGTTATGCATTTAGTTTTTTGTGTGGATATCCTCATGTTGAATGACTGGCATGTCTTGTAGAATTGAAACGGGAGGCGTTGTAAATCATCTTTGCTTTCGGCAATTAAGACTGTATCGTCTGCATAACAGATTGAGTTTATGTTATAAGAGCCGAAGTAATATCCTTTTTTGTTCGAAAGATTGTTTAGGATGTGTTTCATTACCAGGTTGAAGAGTATTTGACTGAGGGAGTCTCCTTGTCTTATTCCTTGACCTGTTGTTATGGCTTGGGATATTTGTTCGTTATGTTTTACTTTCATTCTGGTGTTTATTTATATATATATATATATATATATATATATATATATATATATATATATATATATATATATATATATATATATATATAGTAGTTATAGTAGGGTTATATATAGGGTTATATATAGGGTTATATATAGGGTTATATAGGGTTATAGTAGTAGAAAGTCAAATAAGAAGATCACCATATTTTTTTACAAATACCATCTGTGTGAAAAAGCATAGTGGACTCCGTGACTGATGTTCTCTTATTGTTCCTCTTAGATTGTTTACTATAATGTAATATAACAAAAACTTTAGCCACAGCAACGCGTGGCCGGGTCAGCTAGTATATATATATATATATATATATATATATATATATATATATATATATATATATATATATATATATATATATATATATAATTTTTGCTATGAGTTTAATAAGGTTGCAGGGGATATTTTCTTTCTTTAATAATCTTGCTATATCTACAAGGCATACGCTGTCAAATGCTTTCTGTATGTCTATGAAACACAAATATGCAGGTTTGTTGAATTCCAGAGATTTCTCAACAATTTGTCGTATAATGAAGATTGCATCATTTCATGATCTTCCTCTTCTGAATCCTTGCTGTTCTTCTTTCCATTCTATTAAGTTTTCTATTACTTGTGTGATAGTTTTTGTTGTTAGTTTAAGCGTTGTGTTCAGAAGGTTAATTCCTCTATAATTGTTTGGGTCTAGCTTGTCCCCTTTTTTAAAAAAGGGGATTAGAATACTCGTTTTCCATTCCTCTGGTATTTTACTCTGCCTATATATGTTTTGTATCAGTTTTACTAATTCTTTCTGTAATGATTGCCCCCTTATTTTAATAGTTCGTCATATATGCTATCCTCTGCGGGTGATTTCCTATTTTTTAATTTGGGTTTATCGTTTGTATAATCTGTTCTTCTGAGATCTCATAGTCTTGTGTTAGTGTGTCGGCTATATCCAATACTGGAGACTCGTTATATTGAAATAGCTTACTAAAATATTCCACCCATTCCGAGTTACTGATTTTTGTTGTGCTTATCAACTCATTTGTTTTGGAGTGTGTATTTCTTATGAAATGCCATATCTGTTTTTGCAGGCCGTAAAAGTCGTGTTCCATTCTTACAGTAAATGGTTCCCAATAATTTTGTTTTATTTTCCTGATCTTTATATTTACTTGATTTCTTATAAGTTTGTATTCTTCATAGTCTTGTGATCATTTAGACTGTATTTGAGAAATGCTTGGAGTTTCTCCCTAGTTATTTCTTTAACTTCTTCTGTATACCATGGTATATTCCGCCTTTGTTTCTGTTGACTTGTTCTGTTAATTTTTCCTTGTGCTTCTTCCACTGACTTGAGTATATTAGTTCTTATTTTTTCCCAGGCTGTCTCAATATCATCTTCTTCTCTAATTCCGTTGTAATTGATTCTTTCGTCTAAGCGATCTCTCTAAAGTTTTTGTGTGACCCATCTTGAAGGGATTGGATATTAATTTTTGATATTGTATCCCTGGGTATTGTTTTTCCCGTTTAAGTGTTGTTCTTAATTTGGCTAGCACCAGATACCCTTCCAATATCTGCGCTTGTTGATCTTCTTATGTCTAAGATGTTTGATGGGTGGCACATTCTATTCGTTACTACATAATCTATTATGGTTCGGTAGCCCATATTATTTTCCCATGTGTATTTATGTTGATACTTGTGATCGAAGAAGGTATTATTTATTCTCAATTCATTATCCAAGTAGAACTCGATGAGCAGTTCTCCATTTTCATTTAGATGCGTTAAAGTCGCCTGCTATTATAGTTGTCTCCTCTGGATTTGTGTTCTTGTAACTTCTCGTAGAATGTTTGTCTTTCGTGTGTAGGCTTGTTATTTTCAGGGGCATAGACTGAGATTATGTTTATTGGTTTTGTTTTAGATCTTAATTTCATTGTAACAATTCTTTCTGATATGTATTTGTAGTTTCCTTGTTCGTGCCATGTTCGTCTTATTAATCAAATAATTGTGAGGAATTGAAATTATACGAAGGTTGCCTTTTATGTTTCGGGATTTGGCAACCCTGGTGGTTGCAATCTGGCAACTTACAGCTCTATCGTAAAGTTAGATGTTTTGAGGTTATACGTATTCAGAACGTGTTGACATACGAGCGCTATTTGTGTTGTTTACAGTAACTTAAAAGATTCATCTTGGCCCAAAAATTGAATTAAATCGTGAACATTTTCATGCGATTATTTTTTACAACTTTTGACGTGGATTAACTCAGCAACAGTGCATGGATGAACTTAATTCAATTTTTTGCGATGAAGCTCCATCAAGGACCAGTGTTTATCGATGGTATGGTGAATTCAATCGTGGTCGTAGTTCACTCCAAGACGAATTTCGCGAAGGTCGTCCAAAATCAGTTGTTGTTCCCGAAACCATTGATGCTGTGCGTGAACTGATATTGCAAGATCGTCATGTGACATCGTGAGATTGAGACAACCTTAGGCATTAGTGGGACCAGCATACATTCAATATTGCATGTACATTTGACTGACAAAAAAATTTGTTCGCGTTGGTTCCCACACAATTTGTCAATCGCTCAAAAAAAGGCTCGTGTCGATTGGTCGAAAGAATGCTCAAAAAACGGCTCGTGTCGATTGGTCGAAGGAAATGCTCATAAAAAGGCTCGTGTCGATTGGTCGAAAGAAATGCTCAAAAATTACGATCGCGGTGCTTCGAAACACGTCTATGATATCGTGGCGTATGAGCCCGAAAGTAAACAGCAGTCGACAGTATGGATGTTTCAAAATGAGCAAAATCCAACAAAAGTTGTTCGTGCACGAAGCACTTCCAAACAGATGGTCGCCTGTTTTTTCGAAAAATCTGGACATGTCGCAACCGTACCACTAGAACAACGCAGAACAGTGGTACTGAGTGGTACACAAGTAACAGTAACAGTACTGAACAGTAACAGTACTGAACGGTAACAGAACTGAGTGGTACACAACGATTTGTTTGCCATCTGTCGTCCAAGAAATCAGGAAAACCAACCGCCGAAGACGGATCACTCTTCATCACGACAATGCGAGCTCTCACACATCGGCTCAAACAACTGCTTTTGAGCAGCCAAAACATCGATTTGATGAGTTATCCGCCGTATAGTCCTGACTTGGTATCGAATGACTTCTTTTTTTTTCCCGTACCCGGTTGCTGCATTCAGAATGCATGTTTTGGAGATACCTCAGAGTGGCAAAAGTGCTTCGACAATTGGATCAAACGCATGCAAAAGTGTATAGATCTTCATGGAGAATATTTTGAAAAACAATAAAGTGATTTACGGTGATTAATATTTGTTTTTGTTCTCTAATCCTGAAATATAAAAGGCAACCCTCGTATACAGGAAGAAGCATTCCAAAAATAAACACAATTATGCCCCAATTGAAGTTAGGACAAGAAATATGAGATTGTATGCTGTCATCACATCAACTTAGGGAAGTTACACAAGTTATAGGACGTTACTCCTATTTTATGATCTCTGACTTCAAAAATATTGAAGATTCTGTGGTAGTTGACAGTCCGAGCACAAGCATAAAATCTGCACAAGTTAAATAATTATATCTGCCTTATTTTTAAGACCTTCTGTAATATAATGAGCTTAGTATTAAATATTCTGTATTTTGCAGATTAAAAGATCACAGATTAGAAAAGGAATGGTGATGATATCTCCTTCTTTAAACCCTACAGCTTGTTGGGAATTTGAAGGTGAAATTTTAGTTCTTCATCATCCAACAACTATTAGCTCTCGCTACCAAGCAATGGGTATGTATGATATATTAAATATTTCATTAATTGCTAAATTCTTTTTGCAGTTACTTTTCAGAATTGCTTTTGGTTTAATTACAGTGCATTGTGGAAGTATTCGACAGACTGCATCAATTCTGTCTATGTCCCAAGAGTGTCTGCGAACTGGAGACAAAGCACTTGTACATTTCCGTTTTATAAAACATCCAGAATACATTAAACCTGGGCAGCGAATGGTTAGTAATTTTATATTCATTCATCTTTAACGAAAATAATTTTGAATGATAAATTGTTGTCTGTTACTATGGGAGTTAAAATTACTAACAGAAAAACAGGAGCACCACAAATGATTTTGTGTATATTTTTATTTGTTGTACAAAACATTTCTTCGAATATTTTCTTCCGTTGGGCTTGAAATTAGTGTTTAAAAAACTTGTTTGCTTTAAATGACTTTTTGGTTAATGGGCAGGTATTTCGTGAAGGGCGTACTAAAGCTGTTGGTAATGTTGTGCGGTTAATTCCGCAAGCACATCCAGGGGCCCAGGTCTCTCGTAGCAAGCCAAATAAGATGCAAGCAAAGCAGCAGAGCTCTTCTGTATCACACACATCTATTCCTGCACATACATGTGCTCCTTCTGCAGCAACTCAGCAGGTGAGATGTTACAGGTTTAAAGCTACTCTTTGGCATTGTATTACGATTTTCGTGTTCACTGTAAGCATCTTCGGTGACTACTAATATTACTATATGAAGGGGCAGTTGTACTATGCCGGAATAACTCTAAGAATAGTTATAAGTGTATTTGCTTGTTCTGAAGATCTAACTCTAAGTTGTACAATGAATTCCAAGGGTAACAATGATTTTTCATGTGAGGAAGTCTTCGAAATAGATAGTTGGTGTCTTCTTTGAAAGTGTTTTGTCAAAATATTTGTTCTTTGCTTCACTCTTCAAAAATTTTTAACAGATATGTAAATAGAAGCCTGTTTTGACAAATCGTAAATAGAAGCCTCGAAACTGATCATTTTTACTTTCCCATATACATATGTATATACAGAGTAATATATATAGTATAGGGGAAGTTCTGTAATGTGCAAAAAGACAGCGGATTTTCGACAGAAAAAAATTAATTGTCGGGCCATGATAACGAAAAAGTGGATAAATCCAGTTGGTCAATTAAGAAAAAAAAGTCTTGATACCGAAAAATCAATTGACGGCAAAACGTTCGTCCGTGAACACTACTAGCGCCTAATCCATGCGTAGAATTTTTTCCAAATTGAAGAAACCCCTGTCCATCTCGCACGAGTTAAAGCATTGAGATTTTGAAAGACGTTCTTTAAAATTTTTTCATACTTAACACGAAGCCCTCCAGACATTTTAAAAATTTTCTTAAAAAAATGCTCCAATTTTTTTCTTTAAATGTGTTTTAAGAATATAGTAACATATACTTCCGATTTTCACAGTTGTCTCTTAATTACCGAAAATTTCAAAAGCATGAATTTTTGTTGTCTTCCCACAACCACAAAATTGAAGATAGGTTTTTCCTTTAAATTAAATTTGTTGTCCCTAATTAGTTCCTTGATTAAAGTCTTGTACATTTTTTGAAACTTCATGTAATTTTTGCGCAATATTACATAGAATATTGCAATTTTAAAAAATTACAAAAACAAGATTTTTTTTTTCAAAATTTCAGAAATGAAGTTTTTTTGATGTGTCTCTCACATTGTTAATATTTATATTAGTGGTGATTTGTTTACATTATTATATTTGAGTGCATGTGCTTTAAATAATGTCATATAACGTTTTGGCAGAAAACTCATCCATTTTCTGTGAAAACTAGCTCAAAATTTCGCATTTTCAAAAACGTTCAAACGCGATTTTTTTAAAAACTGCTCCAAATATTTTCTTCAAACTGTTCGAATGGGTAGTGCTTTAGTTTAAGGTATTTTTTTTGTTTTTTCTAAAATTGTTGCCAGAAGATCTCTTACGCTATTAAAATGCACATAATATACACACCTATTTGTAAACACTATTGTATTTATTGAGTTAATGTACATTAAATAAAGTTTTTTGAAAACTCAAAACATTCCTGTGAAAAAGTTTCAAATTTTGAATTTACTGTAGTGCTTAAACACCATTTTCTTAAAAACTGCTCTAAATTTTTCAAAGGAATCACCATTTAGGACGAGGTTTTACTGTTCTTTAATATTCTTAAAATAATATTTCTGTTCTACTATTAGGAAAGCGAAAAATTAAGAAAATGTCAAAAAAGAATGTACTTTTGGTGGCGATAGATGGTAGCTGGCAAGAGTTGGGCAAGTCAAGACCATGTCGAGCATGTGGCAAGTCTAAATAGCTAGCTGAGATCAAAGGAAATAGACAACTAATATGGGTTCTTAGTTGCCACTTTTTGTCCTCTGATAATTGCTTCAATTCATGATTCCATGTAGGTGAGCATCAAGTTTCTGCTTGTTCTAGACTTCTTAATCTACACATTGGAAGCCAGTCTCATAAAAGCATTCACAGTAATCAAGAGTTTAAATCAACAAATCGGAAGGCTGGTAGAGATTATTCACTACTCACTTTCATACAAAAATAGGCAACTCTTTGAAATTTTCCAATTGTGCAACCATAACCATGGACGGATATGGTCATATCCATACCGTGCCTAAGGCAGCAACATTTTTGGAGCGGTACGAATTGTGGACTGAAAATAATGTTTATAGAGCCTCTTTTTCATTGCGGGAGATTTTTCTTTATTAATTTAAACAAAATGATTAAATACACATAAATTAATATATTAACAAGCTGGTAATATCTTGTGCTTTATGACTGGAGCAAAGTGAAAATGACTTAATATACTCATAAGCACTATAAATTAAGTCAAAAGTTATACAATTAAGATTTAATTCCAAAGGAGTCTACATGTTACCATTTTACCACAAAGGAGTCTACATGTTACCTCAATTCCAGTTATCTTGATTGGAATTCTTAAGCATAGTTCACACCTAACAACAGTCGCGAAACATGTGTATCACGAGAAGTCCTAGGGATGTCCCGCGTTTTCAATGTTTAGAACTGTCGCGGATACAAAAGTTGCATATCACAGGTCTCCCAATCAAAATGGGATAAACAAATGTTTCGCAACATGACGTAGTGGACGTGTCGCAAGTCGTCTCGGAACACGCCAATTCCAGTCTGCAGATCTGCTGCAAAGAGGTGCCAGGTGGTGTTGTGTTCTTAGTTGTATTATTTTGAAATGGAAACTATTCAAAAAATTGAAGATTTACACACCCTCCCTTGTCTTTGCGATGTTAAGTCTACCCAATATATAAACAGACAAAAGGGGGGAAGTAATGGAGTTTCTGACTAAAAAATACACTATGTTCAATTATGAGATGAAGAAAAGCTTCCACAACATTAAATCACAATTTATGCAAGAGCACATAAACATGCGGAATCCAAAAATAAGTCACTCTTCCCCCAAAAAGTCAAACTGTTTTGGTCACCAACCTTTAATGTTTTTAGTGCAATGCATAGAATTGAGAGGATGTACTCATAGAATCATTGACGGCAATGAAGGCAAGGAAAGTCGGTCAGTTGTTGAAGTAGGTCTCTCTTTTATTTTCTTCAAACAATTAGATTTATTACTTATTACACATTAACATTTATTTTAATAGGTTTGTTTTCTCAACTAATAGCTCCTTCAGAAATAAGTACATAGTATATAAATAAAAATTTGATTATATTTTACTTTTAAAAATCCTTTTAACAAAGTAATGAGGGTTTCACACCCTTCAAGAACGATGCATGAAATAGATTGTTTTGAAATTCTAAAGGTATGAAGTGGGAAGAAAGGTTGAAGTTGGTAATAAGACGAGTCAATAAAGAGTCTCTTTTTGGAAAAAATTCAATCTGTGCCACAAATAAATGGTCATATGAATGGGTGAAAACCAGAACGTGACATTTATACATTCTGAAAAAACTCTTTATTTATGTCAATATCACTATAAAGTCATGGTGCTTTGTTTAATCATTAAAACCATGGAGTTTTAATTGCTTATTAAACTACAAAAATACATTACTACTGAAATATAGCCTAAAATAAACACATTTTAATATAATAATTTATAAAATGTCACTTAAGCCATTCTTGTTTTCACCCATTCATTTGTAGGGGTTGTCGTTTACACAGGTTTCAGTGTACAATAAAGATTTCCTGTATCCACAGGGAAAAAAATTGGTCTCAATTTTGTGTTTGTACAACTGGCCCTAGAAGAGAATGAACGCTATTAACAACAAATTTTCCGGGGGAGTTGGCTCAAAGCATCAACTGATGTCACTGCAATCCCTCTGTCCGGGAGGCTCTAGGTTCGAATCCCGACGGTAGCAGGACTTTCGACACTTTCTTGTCAACTAGATCGAATTCAGTCGCTGTCTGGAGGAGAATTTCTAGCGGTCGGCTGCTCTGATCGGTAGTTTTCTGTGGTTTCTTCGATCAACAGGTGAATGCCGGAGTAGTACCCTAATAAATGGGCCACAGACCGCGCGCGATATTTCCTCCCTCTTCCTTGTCCAATCCTCACCATATACACACACTTAGCTAAAATGCACTCCACTATCACAAATGCCGGGAGACCAGTCGGGAGCTTAGATCTTGTCCCGGCTGGGACGGTGGTCCGCTGGTGGGAGATACCTGCTTGAGGGAACTCCGCTTGCCGACGGTAAATCGACGCCGGGTCTCGCCATCCAGCGGGAGTAAATCACTGCCACTTTCCGAGGGGAAAACATCCACCACATTTACGGGACTAATGACCTCTGTAGTTGAGGTGCCCGGAATCAGTAACAACCAACCAACAACAATATTTAAAAAAGAAAGGAACACAGAACAAACAGTCCGTGTGCGTGCGTGTAATTGTAATTGTATTCATTTTATTTCAGCTATGCTTTGCTTTGTTGTTATAGTATTCAGCTGGAAATAATGCAGAGCCAGGTTTTCCATTTGAATCTATCCGTGAGAATTCTGCACCACGCTCCGGCCGCAAGAGCAGAGGAAGGAGAGGAGGACGGGGTCGAACAACAACAGCAACTGGTACTCCTCAGAAGATCATAATTGATTCAAGCAGTGTGGTTACTTCGCACAATAAAAAACTGTAGAGTACATAAATAATTTTTTAACATTGAAATTGGTATGCTATCTGGCAGAACAATAAAAACATAGAAATAGATGTTGTGATATTTTTTTGAGAAAAAGTTTGTGAAAAAGAATGTGTGTAATGATCTCTGGAAGGTATAATACCTGAATTGTCTTAATAAAACTTGTTGCAGATCTGGTTATCACTATTGAGAATCTAAAGTCTTTCATTACAGAACTGCTTTAGGTGGCAGAGGTCATCTCCATGTGAGGAAACTCTGAGGGATTTGACCTTTTGTAAGTGTATACGAAATGTTTGAACAGAACACAAACTGCATGTATTAACTGCTGCATTTCCGCTGAAGGTTTAATTGTTTTGAGTTTGCGAAATTTGAAAACCTTGCAATTCATTGCATTGCATTGCATTGCATTGTTGCCCTTTAAGTATTTTGTGAAATTTTTCAGTCTGTCTAAATTCGTTGGAATGAAAACATGTCAGTAATGATATAAATTTCATGCCTTTTGAACTTGAATTTTGGTTTTCAGAAGCATTGTAATCAATGTATATAATGTTTCATATACATTAAACATGCATGTTCTTTCTATTCATTTTCCAATTACTTCTAATGGAATGATGTTTTAGATTCCGCTGACATTAATCTAGTCTAGTAAGCAATGCGTACCAAGTATCCATTTGATCAGAACATTTCTTGTTTGCACAGGGCCGCCACTTTCTGAAAAGAAGAAAAGAATACTTCATTGGACTGGAAAAATTGGGGAATTTTGTTAGAGATCAGTTTTTCATTTTACAAACTCCATGTTATTAGAAATACTTTTTGATTTAATGTCATTCAATAATCGAGATATTGCAGTATAATATCGATGCATGCATGAAATCATCGAAGACCGTACGTCGAGCATTGTATCTGGCGTCTGGTTGTAAGACGACGCATCGATATGTTATTCGCTTTCTTATGTTTAATTTTGTGAAACACGAACTTCTCTACTAAAATCGAGTACCATTATACGTCAACGTTGCCAACATCGGTCGGTCGTTCCCCGAGCGTTGTATCACAATCGGTGGCTTTGAGTGAGTTAAATTTAAGGGTGTTGCAAAAGCAATGGTTGTAAGGGGCGGCGGAGTTGTCTCACTCTCCAATATTTCCCGATTAATTAATGGGCACAATTATTAAAATTGTTTAAGAACATTTCACCTTAAATTCGAATATATTAACGTGTTTCAACGCGCCATGAGCGCGAGGCGCGCTGACGCTCCGTAATCGGGCTGAAGTCAGCGTTACATCCGTTGCGGGCGACAGCTTGGTCCACATGGCACGTCTGACAAATCATATTCCTCTCAATGTACGCAACGACTGATAAGTAGATTTTGGGCGACTACTTTTGCACGGTTATGGTGCACGATGCGACCTGACCAGAGAATTTGTGAAGAAAATTAATATTTATAATATATTAATAACCAATCTTGAAAAATATGCTTTAATTTATCGGTTATTGCTTTATATTACTTTTGAATTTGACCCTCCTAATTGTACAGTCTCCATGTTACAATAGTTGAATTAGGCAACATTCATAACAAGACATTTTTTATTAACTTTATCTATCCAGAAACGAGGAGAATGTTTACTGGGATAGAAAATTAAATCGTCGATTTTTCAAATTAACGAATTTCTCCATCATTGAAGTGGCTGGTATTAGTTTCACGGATAAGTTGCTTATCTACTAGTATTTGACAGGATTGCGAGGGGGTACTATCGCTCGCTTATCTGCAGTCCTGTAGACTTCGTGATTTTGTCTTTGTTTATAAATGTATACGCGCACATTTTATTAATTTGCACGTTGCGGGATACTAGTTCGATAAATTTTTGACAATACTGAGTACTGTATTTATCACTTTTGGTGAATTTATTTTCATTTAATATGTTTTAATTTTAAAATGTGTATTTGATAAGTGCTGTTACGTTCGTAGAAAAGCCTGTTGATAGTCTTCTGGTATTGCGTCCAGTTCTTATCCACGCATCCTGAAGTAGGGATTATTGACAATATTACGTCAAAGGTATAAATTTTTGTAGACTAAAAAATGAAATTAGATATTTTAATAAATTGAGTTGAATGAGGAAGGAAGTTAATAAATATTATGTGGTTAAGGGGGAAGTAAATTATCTTTCAGACATCTTAAAAGTATTCGTCGAGGAAATTGGTATGTCTGACCTAAATGAAAAGTGTGGGATTGTTGTAAATCGTCCAAGGAGTTGAAGAATTTCTGGCTGTATTACAGAGTAAATAGTATAGCACTTAACCTAACACGGTCGACACCATCAAGAACATGCACACGTCGCGTAGTACGTAGGTAACTAATCAGAGGAGTTAACGCTCAAAGTTTCACGAAACTTTTCATTCATATGAAAAGAATAAATTGATTGTGAGAAGTAGTAGTGCGTACTTGTACCCGTGAGCAATTGCTCTAGAGTACTTACTTTTATTCATATCACCCAATGAATTCAGTGGAAAATATTTAAAAATTCCTTTATGGTTCATGCCCATCGAAGAAAAACTAGATATTAAGAGACCTTGAAAGCCAACTCCGTTGTCTTCAAAGTTTATTGAAAATGTAAAATCATTTTAAAAACAAAAATTACAGACGAGGTTGAAGTTTGTAAGCCAAGACGCAATCCGCTGTTTATAACCAATTAAGTCTGTTGTTTGTGTGCCGTGTGTCGTTCAACACTATTCGTAATTCTATCTTGGAAAAGTAATACTTTACCGTACCTTTTCCTTTTAATACGTAGGAGCGCAATGCAGTCTTCCATTTCTAATCTATTGTTGCTTGAGACGCGGTAGTTTCGTTTCTACATATATTTAAACAGATGTTCCACATTTTAAGATGAATATTTTGGAAATTGCAATGCTACAAGTTTTGACTTGATTCCCATGAAAACCAATAACGTTTGGGAAAGAATATCAATATTTTCAACATTGGCGTCGTCAGTGTATTTTCAGAACATTGACAAAGTATTTATTATTTATATCAGTATATTGACAAAGTAAACAGTTATGCTGGTGAATGCAAAAGAAAGGTCTGAGGCGCACTCTTCCAAATCATGGAGGACAAAATTCTCAATGTTGAAACGATATTAACGAAATTGTTGACATCAAGGTTAGTATTCCACATTGCCATTTTTACTTTCTCACACTTACTAAGAAGAGGAGAAAGTATTTTAATCGAGCGCCGGAAAACGGCGAATTTTGGACACAAAACCTTATTGACGGGCCCTGGTAACGAAAAATTATTCCAGGTCCGCTACCTTCACCTCTGGGGAGATTTCTTCCATTTTGACCTTTGGCAGACGATATTTTTTCCAAGGTGCTTGGTGTTGGAATTTGTAGCACTGAAGCGATATATTCTTTTCCAGGACGTGGTATTTAAGTTAATTATATCCGAGGTTCAAGTTCTCTACAACCGCATCTTCTTACGCTTATTTATAATTTTAAGTGAAATGGGACCAGTGACCTAAGCTCACTATAGCCGGAGTTGACTAGCAGAATTTTTAAAATGGGACTTTCCTGAGCTCTACATAAGGCATTGTTTTCGATGATTATCGCTCACAATCGGTAGCATAAATTGACGCCCCATCCTCAAAAAAGTTTGTTCAACTAAAGAAATGGTGCCAAAAACTAATTGAAAGACACTTTGTTATTCATAAAATTCATAATCGAGCTCTTGGGACTTTTCTTTCACGAACTTACCTATAACGTCGCCCAGGTTCGCTTTTAACGAGTTCGTCACTTTACTCGCTATGGACAATATGCTAAGGTATTCCAGTATCTCCTGACACATCGAATTTCGCAGATAAATTTTTAAAAAAACTGTTTTGAAAAAGAAAGCTCTGCAGTCTCAGCCGTCAAGGGAATCGTTAGAAATACCAGGATTCCTGTGCAGACGTCTGGAAAGCTATCTGGAAGAGTGGAGTACTCAAGACAAAGTTAGCCAAATCTGATTGGCTTTTTGAAATTCGATCTCTCAGGCAACTACGCAAGGATAATTAATAGCTGTGTGAGCAGAGAATGAGGTACGTCATAGTATTTCTCGCTAATTTTTTCACATTGATTCACATTTTTTGTGTGTGAAAGCAACAAAATTTGTGGGTGAATGACCGCCAACGAATCGATTTGATTGAAGCCGATAAATCGATGGCTCAACTGTGAAATCACAATATCTAAACAGGCAAAGGAAACCTTAAATTTGTATCGTTTTTCGCCGTCACATGTTCATCGAAATAACGTTTCTTTTTTTAAATAATTTTTTTGACTTCTCTCGCGTCGTTAATATTTACATTAGTTGCGATTTGTTCACATTATTATGTATATTAGTAAATGTGCTTTAAATGATGTCTAATAAAACTTATTGAAATAATTTTCTGTGAAAACTAGCTCAAAATCCCACATTTTCAGGCACACTATAATGAAATTTTCTCAAAAACTGCTCGAAATAGTTTCCTCAAACTCTTCGTACGGGTAGTTCTTGTGGCATTATTTTAGATGACAGAATTAATTTTGCTGTATTTTTTGTTTCAAAAATTACACAAATGTATTTTTTAATATCTCTCACGCCGTTAATATGCACATTTCCAGCAATTTGTATAATTGTTTGCATTTGTAAGTGGAAGTGCTTCAAATGAAGTTTTTCGAGAACTTGAAAGATTTCTATGAAAAAGTGCTTCAAATTTCGCATATGCAGTAACGCTTACACGCCTTTTTCATAAAAACGGCTCCAAATTTTTCAAGTAGGTGCAATTTGAAAAAAAAAACATGGTTTTCTCAAAAACGGCTCCAAATTTTCTATTTAAAGTTTTGGCAGGGATAGTACTAATTGTACTGTATAAGATGACATAAACGCTGTACATTTTTTTTCAAAAATTACTTTTTTTTTTTACTTGCCTATGGGTAACTGAACGTGGTGAATTGTCGGATACGTTCGAACCAAATTTTCTTAAAGATTATGGAAAAATTTTCGCCGAAATTCTCCACAGGGGAAACGAGTTTAATTGTCTCCGATAATCCAAAAGCTTGATTTCGGCCAAAATATTTGGGGAACAAAAATCAAATAACGCTAAAAAAAATGTACGTGTTTTTAATCACAGAATAAAAAGTATCTATTGGCACAAAAACGAAAAGTAAACCATCGCATCAATTGAAAGGTTTTGTAAGTATTTTGTTTTGTATAACATTTTCTCGAATTATTGTAAATATTTCCCCAAATGTGAATATTCGAATTCGCTAGTGATTTGGCGATGAAATTAGTTACCATGATAAGAATGTTATTAAAAAATGAGTTTCGATCCAGTTGAAAATATGAATCCGAAAGCCATTTATCAGTGAAATATTGAAATAATATTACATATAAGTGTGTGTGTCAGTCATAAGACATATTGGTGTTGTCGTTCGAAGTCTCATCGTAGTATATTATTTATAGATTATATATGTAGTGGTCTTATTTCACGTACATCCGTTGGAATCATTTTATTACTGAAATCGTTCGTATTCAGTTTCTAGTTGGGAAAATTCTACTCATTACTGTGTATCACATGTCAATTTAAATTGCCTAAAATGAACCGAAACCGCTAAAAGGTAGAAAGTAGTAAGTAGTTTAAGTAAAATTCCACATGAATGAATAAGCTAAATTTTGTGTTCATTTTTGAATCGTTTATAGTTGAAATATCGTGATTGGCCAAGGTATTGCTTCCCAGTTTGAGAGTGCTTAAGACTAAATGTCCCGACACTAGTATAATTTGTAGGCACCACGTGGTAGCACCAAAATAAGTAAACTTTACTGATAACGTCTGAACCAATGGTCCGATTTTCGATCTGTAAACGGCATTTGACGCCTTTTAAAAATAGAATTTACGGTACGAAGCTCTTTCCCCGTAATCTAGCAAAAACTCGAATTTGAAATTAATTCTCAAGCTCCCGAGAAAAAATTTAAAAAATGTGGCCTTATAGCGCGATGGCGACATGCTTCCTGAATCCAACGCCGTGGCAATTATGCAAATCGGACGAATAGGAGCGAAAGTGAAATTTGGGAAAACACCTCTCCCCCCTCCCCCTTCCGCGCCGTTGCGTCACCCACCCCCGCTGTGGGCCCTCTGTCGGCACGGCCAGGCCCGGCGGAGGAGGCGGGTCTTGCGGGCAAGTCAGACAGTCAGCTTTTGCTTTCGTCACTTTGCATCTCAATCTATTTTTTCCACATATATCAAACTAGAGATGCTATACTACTATTACAGACCGAGGTAAACGGTCTGTAATAGTAGTACATAACTATCTTTTTCACATATTTCCGTCTTCCTTCGAATACCATCTTAAAATTGTTTGAGGCATTACTCAAAATATCGATTCCGTTTTGGAACTGTTTTTTAAAAAATGAACGAATTCTGTAAATATCACCATTATTCCATCTCCTCACATCTTATTTTAGATATATTTTACTTCTAAGGTCTTCCTGTATCATTCCACCTTGCTCTAAGATCTTCCGTTGTCAAATACCGGAAAGAATGACCAGAGTATACGCACGAGCTCTTTTATCCTACAACTCGATTTTTTATCTCAAAATGACGTTTATCTGCTTTAAAGAGCTCATCTGGTGAATCTCTAAATAATATACAATATATACAAATACATTTATTATTTACAAAAATATACCCCCACCTCCCGAAAAATAATCGGCTGGATCCGCTCCTGCTGTGACACCTCTCTTAACTCCGTAAGCGGAAAGCGACAACACAGACCCTCGTATGTCATCGGAAGCGAACGCAGAACCAGCACAGATCTGGCGTCTCCCACGGCAAAGCTTCAAGGAGAGAGGTGATGCCATATGGGGGGAGACCTGACGCGAGCTACAATTATTGGAAACATTGGACAGAGTTTTATCTCGTAAACTAAAAGTAAATTATAATTTTGAATTTATTGGTACTTTTTATGTATGTAGCCGCAATTATCTGCAGTGTAATTTTGTTTATTAGTATTCCTATTCACATTTTTTCAAAAGTACTGAAATCAAGGGAAGACCTGTGAGATCAGAGTCGCTAGGACAGACATGCAATACTGTCACAATCTGTTGTACAGACCAACAGGCAGATACAAGAGAGAGAACACAAAGCTTTTGTGACTGATCAACGAAATTCCAAAAGTTTGTACATCTCATGTTTGTAACATGAAAAAAGTAAATTACGAAAAATGAGTGGTTGTCTCTGCGACTTATTGCACCGAAGAATTCTGCAGTTTTCGAATTATGTTTTTGATGGATCACTCACAGTCTCTTCTTTTCCATTTTCCAAGTCGTGAGATTGGAAGGCAAACAATCTTTTCGTCTTTCGAGATGGCGGCAGAGAGTTTTGTTGGTGGTGTAAGCGATTCTGATGCAGAAGCGACGTTGAAATTCTGATTTTCGCAGTGATTATTGGAGGATCTAAAATATTATTGAAAGAAATGTTTACAAACACTATTTATTGGCCATTTTGTACTTGAACTACAGTGCAGTAAACTCCTCTATAAATCGAAGATTTTAGTACCTGAGATAGTAAAATCTAAAAGCCACTTTCACACTTTGCGGTCTCAACAAATTACTTTTGACGTTGAAAACCTGAAACGCCTCATCTTTCCCAAGGCGGCAATTTGACAATAATCTTTCTTGTATAGTGAGGGAAATTCAATTACATTGCACAAATAAATATATTTCCAAAACTTTAATAAACCACATATTTAAATATTACTGCCATCTGTCGTACATACGAGATTGAACTAAAGAATTCGCCGAAGACCTCAAGTGTAAGTATTCGGCACATTGACGTGTTTTGCAATTTACCGCCTACTCGAGCAGTCGAGGTAATAGTAAATCTGCTTTGACAACATTGTATGAGGTTCAATATCACTTCATCTAATATAGAAACCCCCAAATTCAGGAATCTAAAAACGCCTTTAGAAATAGAAAGCTCAATAGCATTATTACACAATATAGTGATCAGTGCTATCGTTCAGCAACAAAATAACATAGCACATAAGAAAACAAAAACATATACTAAATTGCCAGATCCCATAATAACCATAATAAAAACCAGAAACAGAACACGAAGACTCCGGAACAACAATAGAAATCCCCAATTAAAAAAAGAGCTTCACATCCTAAACAAGATAACCAAACACACAATCAAAGAACACTGACACTCGTCCTACAACTCTTTAATTAAATCCCTAAGCACCACCAACAACTCACTTAGGAGGTTTACTAAAAGTATTTTAAGAAAGCAAGACACCATTAGCACGCCATTTGGGAAAAAAGTTTCCCCTATTGACAAAGCCGAAGCATTAGCTGACTTCTTTGAAAGTACTTTCTCGCTTAATAACACATCAGCCCACCCAGAGCATATACAAATTGCAAACTCTGTCTCCGCTCCGAACTACGTCCCAAAAAAAAAACAACAAAATTCATATCACCAAACGAAATTAAGAATACATTAAAAAAAAATCTTCCCTCAAAAAAAGCCCCTGGACATGATAATATCAACAATAAAATTATAAAAAACCTACCCACTCCAACAATAGCCTAAATAATATTTATAACTCAATATTAAGAATTGGTTATTATCCAATACTTTGGAAAAACTCAAAAATTATTCCTGTCCCAAAGCCAAATAAAAATCACAGTACCCCAGAAAGTTACAGACCAATCGGTTTGTTGCAAACTCTGTCGAAAATTCTAGAGAAATTAAAACTGAAAAGTTAAAATAATTATTTAAACAAAACATACCCAAACATCAGTTTGGCTTTATTAATCATGTTTCCACTTCACACCAACTTCTTAGACTAACTGAACACATTCATTCAGCATACCAAGATAAAAAGCACACAATAGCAGCTTACCCGGACATATCACAAGCCTTTGACATAGTTTGGCACCAAGGCCTTATATTTAAATTCCAATCAATAGGAACATCACTCTACCTGGTCAACATTATAAAACATTTTTTAACAGATAGAACATTCACAGTGACAGTAGAAAAACACAATTCACACACACACACACCCGTAAAATACAAGCAGGTCTACCACAAGGCTCCCCACTTTCACCAACTCTATTTAATATCTACTCGTCAGATATTCCGACTACAAACCAGACACACATAGCACAATTTGCAGACAATACAGTAATTTACAAATCCAGCCAATCAATTACAATCGTTAGTGAAAAAATACAAAAACATCTAGACAGAATAGATTACTGGTCAACAATATGGAAAATTAAACTAAACCCAACAAAATTTACTGCTAAAATATTCTCCCTTAAGCACTTCTACACTCCCTCCCCCTTTACAATCAACAACAACACAAATCCATGGACTCCTCACTGTCAAACAGTCAAAGACCTTGGGCTAAACTTAGATACAAAACTAAACTGGAACTCCCATATTACAATCAAAATGCAAAATAGCGCAATTAAAACCTCTAATAAACTCTAAAAGCTACCCATCAATAGACAATGCTACAACATTATATAAATCAATAATCAGACCAATAATGTTATACGCATGCCCCGTATGGACTAACGCATCAGCCACAACCATAAATAAACTTCAAATAATACAAAATAGATCTCTGCGTTTAGCAACTCACGCACCATGGTTTATATCTAACAAACAATTACAAAAAGAATTGAATATAAAATCCATCATTAAACACATAGTCCAACTCTCCAATAACTTGTATTCAAATATCAACTCTATACCGCACGTCAGCTACTACAACCTTGCCTCAACAGTCTATACTCCAACACAAATAAAAAACCGTTACCCCTTCAACGCCTTCCTAAACATACTCTCCAACAATTGTGAATAGTAGACGCAGATTGTAGCTCCCTACCCCTTCCTGTAGTTAGAGTTAGTTTTTAGATTAGGTAATAAGAATATTTGTAAGTCGTACAATACATATGAAATAGTGATGAAACTGAACTATGTACTTCCGAATGAAAATAAAATGTGTTTAAAAAAATCTAACATAGAATGTTTCTTGTTCTGAGAAGACATGAACTCAATGAGTAACATGTTTGCTTCTTGTTTGTAACACAAGTGTATTCATTTTAATTTGGTTTGTGACTTTTGGTGGAACGGTATGGCTTCTGTTCGTAGTAAAGGCCAAACAATACACAGTGAAGCTAGGGAAATTATACGTTTGTTATTAAGAAATGAGACGAAGAAAAGAATTCGGTCGTTTCTCAACACACGCTGCATAACAGCAAGTTTCGGGTTGTAAACTATACTGGAGTATCTGTTCGAACTGTGACATCAATTAAAAAAGAAGGATTTGAAGCCGGCGGGGCAGCCTTGAGTACTCCCGGTAAGAAAAGGCCATATTGTGAAGATAGAAAAATTCCATGTTGATAACATTCACTTATTGCTTATTTGTTTTCCTTATTCTCGTATGATGTTTTAATTTTTGCCTATGGATACTTGGCGTAATATATTTGGGACAGCTAGTAGTTGCAGATTAGGCGAGGGGAGGGCAGCTTCCAAGAACACCGAGCGCATTCCTCAGCTTCGCAATCAAGTCAGCTCCCAACTATAAGAATGAGGTAGCTCGTGAATGAACAGACTCACTAGACACGTGGATGTGGAGTAGAAAGTGTAAAACGGAGAAGGGCACCAAGCGAGCTAATCAGTGAACTTGGTGTGAGCATTCTCCACTTTGTCTATTTGTGAACCACTGTCCCAGTGCCATATCGGACTTGGAAATCCCGGGCCCCCTCCCCCACGGCTACTTTACCTGAGTCCAGGCTCGTTCGTCTGACGGCCTTGCCCTAGTCCTTTGCGGCAGGTGGCGATGAAAGAAAGACCGCCCGATGCATTCGGAGCAACAACCTGCCCAATAGTTTTCACAATGGAACGACTTAATCAGACCGAAGAAAATTCAAGATTTTCTCCGTGAAATATAAAGAAGTTTCACAAAATCTTGGACACTCAGACATCGAAGTGAAGATTCGATGGATTATATAGTGCGATATAAGCAATACTATAGTATACATACTTTGGTTTTTACTTAAAACGCTTGCCTATTATTATTATTATTATTATTATTATTATTATTATTATTATTATTATTATTATTATACATTATTCACAGTATCTACTGGTCGGTATGTCAACCACACACAGGAATGATGACCAGGTGTGTGGTTGCTTTACTGAAGGTTCAGATGGCTTCTGAACAATACGGCATGTATTCAAAATTACACACTTTTGCATATTATATACATTCCTGGCATCCAAGTGAAGACACTCCAGTGCCCGAAGTGTCATTTTTGGGATCACTCCTGTAGCTGATATTATTATAGGCACAGTTGTTACTTTACTGAAGTTCCACTGAGATGCGACTTCATGGGCGAGATCGGTATACTTCTGGATCTTCTCTTGATATTTTCCCGATATGTTGTGGGTATTGGGCATTGATATATCGATAAGGAAAACCTGCTGATGGTTTCTATCAATGTACGTTATATCGGGTCTATTGCCGCCGACATGTCTGTCAGTGATAATGGAGCGATCCCAGTAGAGTGTGTGCTCACTACTTTCAAGCACATTCTGAGGCACATATTTATAATACGGCACGGAAGTGGCGAGTTAGCCCGTTCTCAATACCAATAATTGGTGGACCAGCTTCGCCACTTCATCATGCCTCTTTTTGTATTCCAACTGTGCGTGGCTGCTACATCCACTTGTCACGTGTTTGATAGTTTCGCTTGCAGCCTCGCATCTTCTACACAAGTCGGAATGAATGGTTGAATCTCTCAGAATGTGTTTTCTGTAGTTCAATGTTGGTACCACTTGGTCCTGGATAGCTATCATGAAGGCTTCTGTCTCCGGAAAGAGATCCCCGTGCTGGAGCCATGCGTGCGACGCAGAGATGTCGACTTCTGGTTTACTCAGCTCGTGAGGGTACCTTCCATGCAGTGCCTTCGCTTTCCATAAGGATATCTTCTCTTCCGTTTCAATGATTGGTTGAACAGGCGGATCAAGCTTTTTCAAGTTCAGAGGACTATAGTTATTATCAACTGCGCTCACTGCTTGCTGAACTCTCCCACAATGTTCCAAGAAGTATCTTCTGAGTGAAGCAATTTGAGAGCTGTGTAGATTTATGAGATCTACAACACCTCGCCCTCCTTGCGACCTTAGAAGGGTAAAACGCTCAGTACTTGAATGGGGATGATGTTTTCGGTGTTGAGTCATAGCGGTTCGAATTGTCCTCTGGAGGTTGTCGAGGTAGGTATTGCTCCATTTAATAACGCCAAAGGAGTATGTGAGCACTAGAATAACAAATGAATTGATGGCCTGCACAAGGTTTCTAGCAGAGAGTTGAGTTTTTAAGAGTCCATGCAATCGTTTACACACTTCAGTTGTTAGTATGTTCTTAGTAACAGTGTGTTTGATTCGGAGTGACTGTTGGAAACCCAAGTATTTGTAAGTTTCATGGGGTTCCATGAAGGTAATCTTTGGTTCATTATCAGTTTCCAAATTTATAACTTGCATATGACCCCGAATGATATTCACTCTCCTGCACTTATCCAAACCGAATTTCATCTTGATGTCGTCAGTGAACTTCTCCGTCACGTTTATTAGTTGCCGCATATGACTCTCAGTGTCTGCATAGAGCTTCACGTCATCCATGTAAAGAAGATGTGAGACCCGGAGAAGAGTTGAGTTCCCCTTTTTAAGAGCGATTCCACAATTAGATGAATTAAGTAGAGTAGACAGGGGATTCAAGGCTAAGCAGAACAATAAAGGGCTTAAAGAGTCACCCTAGAAAATCCCTCGGCGGATATGTATAATATCTGTGTGGACGTATTGTTTTCCATTAGTGAGATACAGTTTTGTGTTCCATCGACTCATCGCTGTTTTCAGGAAGTTTTGGATAAACGGGTGGACCTTGTATACATCCAAACATTGAAGGAGCCAAGAATGGGGCACGGTATCGAATGCTTTAGCGTAATCTATGTAGCATGCGTACAAGTTTCTTTGTTTTGCAAGCACTTGCCCCGTAATTACAGTCTATAATGAGTTGCTCCTTGCATCCCTGAGATCCAGGACTACATCCTTTATGTTCATTTGCTAAGATGTTCTGTTCCTCAATGTGTGTCATCATCATTTGTGAAACACAAGATGTTATGAGTTTGTAGAAAGTTTGAAGGCAGGTTATAGGCCTGTCACCCTCCTTTGGTAACATGAATGTTCTACCTTCAGTGAGGAAGTAAGGTAGATTTTCTGGATTGTGAAGAAAATATTGAATTATATTAGCTATATGATGGTGAGTGCTTGTAAATTTTTTCAGCCAATAATTGTGCAGGACATCACTGCCTGGTGCCTTCCAGTTATGTGCTTTGTTCAAAGCTGCTTGGACAATTTCTACGGTGATGATTGGTTCACCCATTAGAGGAATATCTCGGTGTCTGTCATTCCATTTCAATCCACGTCCTATCTGGGTTGTGGGACACAGCAGATGACCAGATAGGCTTCCAAAAGTCCTCTATTTGTGCCTTTGAGGGAAGCTTTGACTCTTTCATATCATTTACAAGCCCTTTAGCCTTTGACATTCCTGTAGAATGCTTTCTGGTTTCTGTTAAAAAGAGAATTCTGTTGCTTCCTCGTAGTGCAATTCCTGTAGCGTTATGTAGTATGTATGTGTAGCATATTGTAGTTATTATTATTATTATTATTATTATTATTATTATTATTATTATTATTATTGCGGGAGGAAAAATGCATTCCGCACCGTCAGGGATTCAGGTGGTATAATACCTGGTGTGTGGACTCCCACTCTCGGTGGTATACCCACTAAAAAAACCTCTCTATACTTATACCCATGCACCTCCTCACAGGCGAGACATTACTTGTACTTCATGGAGAGGCAGGCAGGTAGTTGAGCTTTTACTTCAAGTTAAGAGCGAATCCGTTCTTCTTTCCTTTTCATGACCAATGTCAGATATTCTTGTACTGTACTCCACTCCTTCTCTGATTTTAACATACACTGCACCAAGTTTAATGGAGAGATGTCCACTTTCAGGTGTAGCGTCGTGCACAAACAAGTGACCAAGGGGTCCACCAGAGTGACCATGTGTTCACCGGGTGGCAGGCCGCTTGGGTTGGGGGTGGGACGTCAGGACGTGACTGATGGAGAGGTCCAGAGGGAATGGGGGAGGACGCGGCCAGCCAAGCTGGGCGGCAGCATCGCTCTAAGAGCTGTCTTGTTCTTGAGAAGCCGAGCTGCCTGGATCAGAGGCAGCGCGCCAGTTGGGGCCGGACAGCGGGCGCGTAGGCAAGGGCCGGCAGCGAACGTTGTCGTGAAGTAGAGACTCATGTGACGAATCGTATAGGAATTCTGCGGTGCTTCACATGATCGGATTTATTCGATACTTAAGTAGAGGGTGTGGTAGCCGTAGAATGAAAATTGCTCCTAGTAGTGGGGACGATTTATTTCGTTTATGAACAATTGTAATTAAAGTTTATTCTGGTGGTGGATCAGTAAAGAAACTAGCAATAAGTTCAACCCACTCTCGTCTGTGTGTTATTGCACCCTGTATGACGCCACACAGGTCTTCATTCTGCTTTCTTCTCCAAGTGTTCCATGCTGCGCATACAAATACTGTATGCAGTGCGTCATCATCTTCATACCCACAAAATAAACATTGAGGGTCTGTTGGTCTTTTAAATCTAAACAAGTAAGACTTAAAACAGCCGTGACCAGAGAGAACCTGTATGAGGTAATAATTTACATCGCCGTGACTTCTATTGAACCACGGTTCTATATTTGGTATCAACTGGTGAGTCCATCTTCCTTTAGTGTCACCATCCCACCTCATCTGCCATTCTGACAAGAGATCAGAACAAGAGAACAGACAAGAGACAAGAGATCGTGCCCTCTTCTTGATGTCATCTTTTAATCTGCACGGAGGTCCTTCGCGTACCAAGACGGAGGGACCTCGTCGTACACACTTTTCCTTTCTCTTGCCAGCAGATCAATAGGGGGTACTCTAGCCAGGATTCCCACAGCACTGTCCGAGCAGCACCGTGCGGTATGCTGACACTATTCTCTGCCCCAATCTCCGTTGCACTTGTGCGTAGGAGATTCTTCCGTCCCACGCTTGCTTTCTCTACTCTGTCAGCCCACACCGGAGCCGCATAAAGCATTTGTGAGTGAGCTACACTGGCAATCATACGTCTCTTGGCTTCTTTTGGTCGTCCTATATTTGGCATAATTCTGGAGAGTCGCTGCTGCTTTATTTGCCATTTTACTGATACGGGGCCCGAAACTCGGCCTATGGTCTATTTCGACACCCAAGTATGTACGTTGGCGTTTCCAGGGGATGTTTACTCCTTCCAAGGTGATGTGGGAGAGTTGGATAGCTCTTCTGTCCGTTACTAGTACTGCCTCCGTCTTTTCAGCTGTCATTTGCAGGCCTCTTTGCGTCATCCATCTTTTAACCCCGAAGAGGGACTCATTTAGGTGCACCCCTAGCAATTCTGCGTTTTCACTGTTGCGTCAGCGTGTCGTCTGTATATCCAATCAGCTGGGTATGTTGTGGTAGGTAGATTTTTAGTAGATCGTCATACATGACGTTCCATAAGAATGGGCCTATCTTGGAACCTTGTGGTACTCCACATGTCATTTCTCCCTCCAGCCTAAAGGTATTCTCGTACGTAATCTTCCTTTCGGATAAGTAATTCTCTATTATTCGAAAAAGTTATTCTGGGGCCTGCTTCGCGACTAGGGCCTTAATAACATCGCTCCATCTAGCGGAGTTGAACGCATTCCTAATATCTATAGCCACCAGTGCGCATAACCCCTTTTTCCTGTTCGTTCCTCTTTTAGCAGCTTCGGATATACGTACCACTTCCAGAATAGCATCTGTGGTCGAGAGGCCTTTTCTGAAGCCAAATTGTCTGCCAGAGAAGTTCATTCCTGCTGTTAAATGTTTCTTTAATCTTTGAAAAATCAAGCCTTCTAGTCGTTAGCCCATAGTGTCTAATAGGCATAAAGGCCTGAAAGATGATGTCTTGTCTGTGGGCTTGTTTCCTTTTCTTAGTAGGATTAATTTCTGTTTCTTCCGGTTTTGGTGGAACATACCATGTCTGAGACAGCAATTGAATGCTGACATTAAGCATTCTGGGTATTCTTTGGCAACAATCCTAATAATTTCGTTTGGGATTCCATCGGGGCCAGTAGCTTTTTTGGATTTCAGTTTTCTCGCCTCTATCTGCAGCTCGCCGTCCGTAAAGATATTGTTCTCATCAAATTCATAATTACACTGTTTATTCCTTCTCCATAGGACACCCTTAGTGAAATGATCTCTTATGATTTTCTTCACCCATTCAGGGTCTTCTAATCCGGGAATCTTCTTGTTTATACCAAATTTTTTTGTTACAATTTTGTATGCCGTACCCCATGAATCATCTTCCACCTCTTCAAGTAGGTCTTTCCAGCACTTTAATTTCCTATTCTTTATTTTTTCAGCTCTTTTTGCCATACTTTGTGCTCTCTTCTTAGTATTTCGTCAGTTTTTGTTCTTGCAGCGAGTCTCCTGGCTTTAATGCACTTCTTCCGTAGCTCTGCAATCTCTGCGGACCACCAATACACCTGTTTCCTTCTCCCCGGACCTCTACGTCTAGGCATAGAAGCTAAACACTCAGCCTTCACTATATCCCTCACTTCTTTTACTGTTGCCTCTGATGTGTACGGCTTCTCCACCTATCTTACATTATTCACTAGCCTTGATTCTCCTAGGGGCTTTTTGGGGTCCGTTTCTAACAGCTTGTTTGTGTTCCAGGGTAGTCGTCCCCTGCGCTATTGGTGCTCCCATTTATTACCACCCATGCCTTTGGAAAATGAGAACTGTATGTAGCTGTGATCACTAAGTGTCTCAGAATTCAGTACTTTACAGTCCTTTCCTCTCTTAGCAATCCCATTTGAGCTTATCGTTAGATCCAGTATGGATGCCGCTTCTCCTCTCTGGAATGTGTTCTTGTGTTTCGTATGACAAGATCACATCTTGCTATAAACTTGCAAACAATGTCCCCTCTTTTGTCAGATCTCCATTCCCCCATTCTGGAGATTTACTATTAAAGTCGCCCGCTACTATCACCTCTCTCTTGGCAGATTTTATGCTCCTCTCTAGTTCTTCTATTTCCTTTTTAAATTTATCAACTGGGTCATTTGGGGATAAATAGCAGTTGTAGACACGTAGGTCATGGAATTTTACCTGTGGCGTCATATCAGTCGCCTTGTACAAACGTACCAAATATCAGCCACGTACATTTCATGCTCATGGACATCGCTGGCGGAAGAGACGCTGGGCTGAACAATGGCAAACCTAGGGAGCGGAAGGGAAGGGGTGCCGTGTCGTGACTGGCCACTTGTGAACCCCGTAGACCACTTGCAGCAAACTTGGGAACCCCGTGGGCAGGCTAGCAGCGGAAACGCGTCGGCGGAAACAGCGAGATGACGCAGTTCCGTCAGCCGGCCCAGAAGGTAATATAAACGGACCCCGGACCTAAACTCTTGCTTCTGATTCTTGGCGCGTCGATAGGAAGTCGTGTGGGTTGTGCGCGGCGTTGCATTTTAATGCATAGGCTACTGAGGCAGGGAACTGAAGGCGGCGTGCTACGTCGAGACGGGAGGTGCGGCATACTCGCTTGTATGCTCACGTAGGCTACTGGTGCATCACACCGAATATGATATCTAATTATCAGGCCAGCGGTGGTGGTAACCAGGGAACATTCCTTCTAGTACGGTTCACTATTGTTTATTGTAATTATTGTACATAGTAGTCAGGTGTTGGAGCATTTTTTCAAATAAATACTTAATAATTTACAAACCGTTCACGTCTGTGATTTATTGCCCCGGCAAAGACGGCACATACCCACATGAACCCATGCTTTGATGCTTTAAATTTGGATACGGCAGTTTTTTTACTATGTATTACTACCGCCGCACTTCTATAGTCATCATGAAGCCACGTGTTTTTGTCGGTTGTTCGCTAACAATGAACAAGTCCACGTTTCTTTCGGTTGCAACTTGTACAAGTTAAATCTTATGCAATTTTGCTCCTTCCTAGGTTAACTTGTAGGAACCTTATTTTGTCGCTTACTTTGCTTGTTGATTTCGGCGATGTATGAGGAGCGTTTTCTGCTTCCTAGCATGTGGCCATCACTTACATTTTTATCCTTGCAGATGACACATTTGGGTGTCTTGCTGCAGTCTTTTATCTGATACCCTGTTTCTCCGCACGTGTAGCATGTATTTCTCCGGCCAGGTCCCGGGCAGTTGGTGGATATGTGTTCAAAATCTAGGCATTTGAAGCATCTTGTTACTTGTTGCTTCTCGTGCATTTGGCAGTTGACCCATTCTATCTTTATTTTACTGTTGTCATTCTTCAGTAGTTGTGAGGCTAGATCTGTTGGTAGCAAGACTGTCGCTGTCTGTATGCTTGCAAACCCCTTAGTCTGCACGAGTTGCTTATTTGTTCGGTCGGTGTGTCTAGGACCCTCCCGATTGCAGCTGCTACGTCATTTGCTGAAACAGTCTCGTCAATATCTTTAATTTCTACTAGGTTTTTTGGTGTGAGTGTTCTAACATTAGCACTCTCCCCGACTGCCTTTACAAGTGCATTGTTAAATGATTATGTGTTCCCTTCTTTGCCAAGGACAATTTGTAGATCCTGTTTCTGAGTTCTTATTTTCTTAACGATTGTGTTCTGGTCTTTTGAATCGACTGCTCTTTTCATCTCTGTGAGGATATCACCAAATGTCTGCCCCTCTATGGCAGTGAGTTTGATGGCCTGGTTCAGGGTTTTATTTCTTGGCCTGTTTTGATCGGCTTTCACTTTCTCTTTTCTTTTTCTTCTCTTGCCTCTTTCTTCTTTTGCTCCGGTAGTTTCAGCCATCCTTCTCCATCGTCTCCCTCCACCCCCACTTCCTGGTGTTCTGTGGTGTCATAGGTGACATCTGTTGACTCTTTTTCTTTCTTCCCTCTTCTAACGTCGTCAGGTGGGCTGGGTGCGTCTCTCTTTTTTCTTTGAACCCGTGGTGGGTACCGTCTTTTTTCTATGCTATTGACCTCTTCCCTTTTTATAAGGGATTGCATAGTCTTTTGGAACTCTGTCTGCTCTTCTAGGGCATCTTGCCATCTGTATCTTAACGCTTCGATGTTAGCCCGGGCTTTAGACATATTAGCATATACCCCTCCATCGTCTTGAGGTTTTCGTTTAGGCGATCAATGATAGTTATCTGCTGTTCTTCCAGTTGTTATATGGTCTTCCATTTATTCATCAAAACACTCGTTGAATTCATTTCTTCTGCGGGTCCTTTTCCTGTCTCAGGTCCTAGTCTCTCCATCGCCGCGCCATCTCGTTCCGCAGTCGTGCTTGGATTTCGCTCCCGCTGGTCGGTGGGTATCCCTGGAGTGGTTGGGGTACTTGGAAGCGATCTCTACAGTTTCGACGTCCCAGAAAAGAGGTTAATACCTGCACGCTTTAGGCTTTCGCTTGTCATAGTGTAGTATTTGAGAAACGCCAAGCGGTCCACATCTCTGAGTTTGCAGTCGCTGGTTGACGACCGCCGGGGGCCTGCTTGCCCACCCCCGACTGCCGGTACTAGGGCTCCGATCCCCTGCACCGTAACGGTTGATCCTGAGGGACCTTCCATCGTGGGTTTCTTTTCGGGGTCACCTTCCCCTAGCGTTTTAACGCTGCCGCCAGTGTCTAGATTTGGTCCACGGACGTTTTATTTCCCACCTACCCTCCGGCGTGAACATTTGACTGTCAAAAAAATTTGTTCGCGTTGGATCCCACACATTTTGACAATCGCTCAAAAAAAGGCTCATGTCGATTGGTCGAAAGTAATGCTCAAAAAATACGATCGCGGTGCTGCGAAACACGTCTATGATATCGTGACAGGTGATGAATCGTGGCGTATGAGCCCGAAAGTGAACAGCAGTCGACTGTATGGATGTTACAAGATAAGCAAAATCCAACAAAAGTTGTTCGTGCACGAAGCACTTCCAAACAGATGGTCGCCTGTTTTTTCGGAAAATTTGGACATGTCGCAACCGTATGGGAATGCATGGGAACTCCGCAATCGTATAAAATCACCGGAAAACGGTAAATCACGCGGGCCAGACGGTATCTCGACAGATTTTATTAAACTCGGTGGTGAGGCGATATTGCCCTATTTGTTAAGATTATTCAATATTTCCATTAATAATGCAAGTTTACCAGACGATTGGAAGGCAGCTATAGTGGTTCCAATTTTCAAAAATGGTGATAAAACAAAAGTATGTAATTATAGACCTGTATCCCTCACTTCAGTAGTATGCAAAATAATGGAGCATTTAATAGCCGGGTACATTCGTCGCGAATGGGAGAAAGCGAACTGGATTTTCCACGGACAGCATGGGTTTAGAAGTGAACATTCGTGCGAAAGTCAAATTGTTTCTCTTTTTCAAGATCTAGCTGACGTAGTTGACGCGGGTGGGAGGGTGGATGCAGTAGTAATCGACTTCGCGAAAGCAGTCGACGTGGTACCGCATAATTTACTTATTAGGAAAGTATTAACCTCAGGAGTTGACGCTAGAGTTGTGAGGTGGATAAGCGAATTTCTTAGGGACAGGAAACAAAAAGTTCGAATTGGCAATCAGTTTTCGACTACAGGAAATGTTACTTCAGGGGTTCCACAGGGAAGTGTGTTAGGGCCATTACTCTTCTTAGCGTACGTGAACGATCTCCATGTGAACATAAAATCAAAGGTGCGTTTATTTGCAGACGATTGTGTTATATACCGAAAAATCAAAGATAGCGCTGACGAACAAATATTACAGCAGGATTTAGAGCATTTACGTGATTGGGCTGAAAAAAATGACATGGGAATTAATGGATCTAAAAGCAAAACAATAACGTTCGGGCGGGGACGAAATTATGAGGAACCAGACTATCGTTTAGGTGAGTTTTTCATCCCAAGAGTCTCATCTTGCAAGTATTTAGGCATTCATCTAGATAGTAAATTAGGGTGGGAGGTGCATATAAATCAGACAGTAAGAAAAGCGTGGAAGTCTTTGCATTTTGTAATGCGAATACTAAAGAAAAGTTCTGCAAACGCCAAAGAATTAGCATATCTTACGTTGGTTCACCCTCTCATGGAACACGGAGTTGCGTGTTGGGATCCATACAGAAAGGCGCACCGGAAAAATCTAGATAGAATACAGAGAAAAGCGAATAAGTTTACCTATAGAAGTAACGTAACAAAAAAGTCATGGGAACCTCTAGAAACGAGAAGAACAAAGGCGAGGCTTTGCGCTCTTTATAAATCGTACGTAGGTCAACCAGCTTGGAAGGAAATTCAGATTAGACTAGAAAAACCAAATTATTTCGGCCGAAGCGATCTCACCCACAAAATTCGAGCAAGGAAACAAAATTCAGATCTTGGGAAGTTTTCCTTTTGTAACAGAACAATTAGAGATTGGAACAGTTTACCTGCAGCAGTTTTCAAAGCTTATCCTCTCAGTGTCCGAAGTTTTAGAAATAAGTTAGAACAAAATAACAGTAACTGATATTAAATGAGTAAGTGTTGTGTAGTGCGGTGTAGTGCTGTGAAGAGATGGTCAGTGTAATTCAAAGCAAAAAAGTGTAGTGTAGTGTAGTGAAGTGAAGTGCGGTGAACGCGATCAATGCTCTTTTCAATGCTGCTTTTCGTCTTGTACTGTATTGTACGGTATTATTATTATAATATTATTATTATTATTATTATTATTATTATTATTATTAATGTAAGTGTTGTAATTTTTGCAATTATTGTCACTTAACTGCCACCGGGTCATACCCATTTGCAGTTCTAATAAATCTATCTATCTAAATCCAAGTTTCTTGTATTGTATTCAATTTATTCAAATCAACTTACATGTGTATCACCAGAACAACGCAGAACAGTCAATTCTGAGTGGTACACAACGATTTCTTTGCCAGCTGTCTTCCAAGAAATCAGGGAAACCAACTGCCGAAGACCGATCACTCTTCACCACGACAATGCGAGCTCGCACACATCGGCTCAAACAACTGCTTTTGAGCACCCAAAACATCGATTTGAGTCATCGTATAGTCCTGACTTGGCACCGAATGACTTCTTTTTATTCCCGTACGTAAAAAACAATCTGAGAGGTCAACGTTTTTCGACACCTGAAGAAGCGGTTGCTGCATTCTGAATGCATGATTTGGAGATACCTCAATCAGATGGCAAAAGTGCTTCGACAATTGGTTCAAACGCATGCAAAAGTGTATAGATCTGCATGGGGAATATTTTGAAAAGCAATAAAGTGATTTTCGATGATTAATATTTGTTTTTGTTCCCTAATCCTGAAATATAAAAGGCATCCCTCGTAGAAGTAAAATATATCTAAAATAAGATGTGAGATGGAATAATCGTGATATTTACAGAATTAGTTCATTTTTTTTAAAAACCAGTTCCAAATCGCAATCGCTATTTTGATTGATGCCTCAAACAATTTTAAGATGGAAGGAAGGATAAGGATAATGGATAAGAAGGAGGGAGGCAAGGTATTTTCCCAAATTTCACTTTGCGACGCCCCTATTCGTCCGATTTGCATAATTGTCACGGCGTTGGATTGAGGATGCATGTCACCATCGCGCGATAATACCACATTTTTTTATTTTTTCTCGTAAGTTTTAGAATTGATTTCAAATTCGAGTTTTTGCTAGATTTTTGGAAAAAAGGCATCGAAAATAGGACCATTGGTTAAGACTTTATCAGTAAAGTAAAATCCCCTGTGATAGTGCTGCGATCTATTGAATTTTCCTACAAGTATTTTTCGGTGCATTTAGCCTTTAAGTAAAGGCGAATATAAATGTTTGTTCTTAAAACCGGTTCCAAACTTTATTTTTCTTTCCCCTCGGTTAGAGCAAAGCAAAAAACTCTTTTTGGGGTCCCCTGATAGCGTAAGTGTTTTTTTTATTCATATATATATATATATATATATATATATATATATATATATATATATATATATATATATATATATATATTGCAATGAGTCTTAAAGACCCATCGCACACGCTCCCTTGTGTCAAGCTCTATCAACATATATTGAGGCGAAGAGCGCCGTTGACCCAATTCGACACGCGCAGCTGCGTGTGCGCCGCTAAACCAGTATTCCCCAGCTAGCGTCCTCCCCCGAAATGCACCCTTCCAGCTCTGTGGATGACGGTAGGTGACTGAATACCGGAACTGTCACATTAAGAGGCAAGAGTAGCCCACCAGAAATTCCTACGTGACAATAAATCACGAAGCTCCGTAGAAGACTAGCCTATGGAAAGCTTCGCGCTAAGCACGTGATAGGACGGGCATTTTGCGAGAGGGGTGGGAACGGGAATCGGGTGAGCGAAGGGCGCTAGAAAAGATTTAGAATTGGAGAAAGACTGTTGGAGTGAGCGGTCGACTCTCAAAGAGGGTTCTTCGTGTTCAACGGCGACTACAGCCACACGAAAACGATCGCTAGTCTCCAGGTCCTACCAGCCATTATTCCAGCATCGAAATTTATTCCGGATGCCGGGCTAGGACAGTAGGAGTAGCACCCATAAATTACACGAGAGGGTGTGCAGCACAATTATTCGGCTGCCAATGATAATACGCGGTCCAGGCGACGTATGACGACCTCAGACTCGCACATCAAAAAACTGACGCTTCAATTCCGCGGACGACCGTGGACGATCTCCAGCTCAGCCAGGCGTCGTGTTCCTGCCGACTACAGGAGACTTCCATGGTACTTCAACGGGTCATCTGCTGCCGCCGGCCGATATTTGGACGTGTAACCCTTTCGGAGTAAGGTAGCAGAATTTCAGTCGCAACATGTCTGTAAGTGTACACGCCCATTTAGTCAATAACCAGAGTAAAGCACTAGAAGGAACAGTAATGTAAAAGAGACAATTTTCTATAGCAATAAACGCGTCCCCGTCATTTTGGTCGGGTTATCACACAAAAAATGTATTATTTATAAACAGTAAGCAAATGCAATCCTTTGACCCAGGGTGCCCGCCCCTGATAATGTCTCAACGCCGGTTCCAGATCACAGGTAAGGCGTACGCTTGGCGCCCTCCTTAACAAATTCAGCGCATGCATCCTGGTGTCTGGAAACGACCATCGCACCTTAAGTGTGATGGCAACCACCCTCTATGATAGTGTGACTCACAGCGGCGCATTACACGAATAATTGCGCTATATATATATATATATATATATATATATATATATATATATATATATATATATATATATATATATATATATTGTGGCGTCACCAATCACATTGGAATAATTCTATTGTGGGTATTGAGTTGAGTTGATCTGGCGGGCTCAGACAGTTCGAGTGACCCACCGGCGCAGGGCGACAGTAAGACTGATTTCGCGGAAATATTGAGACAATTTATGCAAAGGCAGGATGAAGATAGGAAAATTAATGAGGAGCGATGGGAGGAAAATAGGAAAATTCTTAAGGAGCAACAGGATGAAAATAGGAAAATTCTTAAGGAGCAACAGGATGAAAATAGGAAAATTCTTAAGGAGCAACGGGATGAAGATAGGAAAATTGATGAGGAGCGATGGGAGGAAAATAGGAAAATTCAAGATGAGCTTAATGAAACCGTTGTCAGCCGAATTACAGAAAATGCTAGGGAAATGGAGGAGAAATTTAGCAAACGCTTTTCGGAACACGAAGCTAAATGCGACGAAAGGTTTGACCAGTTGCAGAAATGTTTTGATTCACAGGAGGAAAAAGTAGGGCATCTTGAAAATCAACTTGGTCAAGAGATAAAAACACTTAAATGCGAGGTAGGGGAGAGATGCGTGAACATCGAAAGCCAGGTAGTAAAAGTGACCGAAGAGCTTGGCCACTCGAGGGCCGAAACGAAGATAAATTTCGACACATTGGAAACCGAGATGCACCATAGGCTACGGGGATTCGAAAATAAAATCGAAGGTCTAGATGGTTCCCTAGAAAAGAACGTAACCGACGTTAAAAAAGAGCTTAATGAAAATATTAATAGAATTGATAAGAAATTATGCTCGGAAGTCAGTCAGATTCAGGAAAAGGTAAATTTTATAGGAAATGCGCAAGAAGAATATGCGAGGGGAAATCAGTCCAAATTTAGGGAAGAGATAGACCGAAATGTCAAAATTTTAGTTCGAGAAGCTTTAGAAAGGGACCGAGAAAACAATGTAGGAAACTCTCCCACGGCTGAGGCAGACTTGCGATTTTCGTGGGCGCTCCCACAAAACCTTTATTTTTCGGGATCTCCGGACGAGAACCCCAAAGTTTTCCTAGATAGAGCCGAAAATTATATGGCCCTGACCAAATCGGTTCCCTCCTCGCTCAAACCCAGATTTATGCAGGAGTTACTACGTGGTAACGCCGCCCACTGGTTGACGGCGCTCACTCCGTTCCCAAGTAGTTACGAGGAATTCCGACATCGATTCCTGGACAGGTTTTGGGGGGAACAAACTCGTTACGAATTCGAGAGAAAAATTCTGGAGAGTAGATGGGACAAGCGTGGCAAGTTATCGTATTTGAACTACGCAATGGGCAAAATTTCGGCCATCAAATTGTGTGACCCGCAAGCGGGTGACAAGAAACTCATTTGGCTACTCACCGCTCATTTTCCATTTTATGTGCAAAACTTAATTAACAGTGTGGGGTGCGAGAATCTTGACAGATTCCAAGAATTATTAGCCCAATTCGACCGCACCAGAACCAACTTCCCTGATGATGAGGGTGAGAGAAATCCCAGACCTTATCAGAATGGGGGCCAGCGTTACCAACAGCCCTGGCAACGCGACGGTAGAAGGCCCGGCACTGAGAATAGTGAGAGGCGACCGCCTTCAGCACCGCCCGGGGGTAGACCAGAAAACCCGACTGAAAGAAACGGCCCCAGTAATAGTGGTAATAACAACGCGAGAATGAATCCGACAAACTAGAACCGTTTGGGTCCTCTGGGTATCTGGGTCCCAAACGAATTGTGGCAGAGATACCATTTGATGAAACAATATCAGTAGATTACGCCTTCCACGATTTTGACAATGAGAAGGCTAATCAAATCAAAGAGCGTGTCCGGAAATGCCCTGTTCTAGAGTTTAAGTTGAATAAGATTCCTGTCCGTGCATTGGTCGACACAGGTAGCGAAATCAGTGCCATTTCATTAAAATTATTATCCCGCCTTGTAAGCGAACATGTGCCCGTGCCGACGCTGCCAACAGGTAAATGCTATGTTATAGGAGTAGGGAACAAACGAAGCAAGCCAATTACAAAACAGGCCCTCATCTCGTTTCAGGTGCAAGAGCATTTATTTGACGTCCCATGCTTAGTAGTAGAGGATTTAAAGCACGATTTAATTTTGGGGGTTGATTTTTTAAAAGAAAATGATGGTGTGATTGATTTTTCTAGAGATATTATGAGTTTTGGCGGGGGTAAGGAAATTGCAATTATGGATGACGTTGACGGCGAATTAGAACCAAGCATACTGTGTGCGTCCTGGAATTTGGGGGATGACGTGAGTGGGGTCATAAGCCGATATGGGCAGAATAATGACTTGATTAATGACCACGAGCGCTCCCAGCTACAGCAGTTGCTTCTTAAATTTTCGAATGTGTTCGCGCGTCCAATTCATCCTGTTAAAGACTTTTGTTTTCGGATTAACGTCACTGACGATACCCCTTTTAAGGTTCGTAATTATCCAGTACCGCAATCACTAAGGGAACAAGTTGATGAAACTATTAGGGAAATGATTAATGAGGGAATAATAGAGAGAAGCGTCACGGCGTACTTAAATCCTATAGTAATAGTAAAGAAGAAAGACGGGGGAGTCAGAATTTGCTTAGATGCGAGGCGCATCAACGAAGTCACTGTACCTGAGAACGAAGCGCCACAGAACATAGATGAGATTCTTTGGAAATTTAACAAAACAAAAATATTTTCGGCCTTAGATTTTTCTAGCTCATATTGGCAAATAGCCATCCATCCTGATGATAGAAAATTCACCGGGTTCCTGTACAACGGTTTAACCTATGTGTGGAAACGTATGCCATTCGGACTGAAGAATAGCGGGGCCGCGTTCATTAGATGCCTTGATGAGAAGCTCGGCGACGGGATAAAACAATTCGTGACCCCTTACATAGATGATATTGTCATATCTTCTCAAAATTTTGCAGAGCACATAATCCATTTAGAAAGGCTCCTAAAATGATTACAGGATAACGGCATGAAATTAAATATTAGTAAATCACAACTGTGCTCTTCCCAAATTTCCTTTTTAGGGTACATTGTGAGCACTGAAGGGGTACAAATTGACCCGGGGAAGGTCGACGCGATCGATAGAGTATTGCGGCCACAAAACCAGAAACAATTAAAAGGTTTCCTGGGCATGTGCGTGTACCAGTCACGGTTTATCCCAGGCTATGGCACTTTGACCGCACCCTTGAGCAATTTACTTAGAAAAGGCGAGAAGTGGCACTGGACCGAAGAGCACGACAGGATTTTCTTTAGAATTAAAACAGCATTCAAAAATGCCGTGATGATGAATCACCCTGACTTCACAAAACCATTCTATTTACAAACAGACAGCTCAAACGTGGGTATCGGCTGCATGCTTACGCAACTAGACGAGGGCAGCACGGGACGGAAAATCATTGCTGTCGCGAGTAGAGTCTTGCGCCCTAATGAACAGGCATTTTCCGTGACGGAGAAAGAGGCACTTTCTGTTGTCTGGGCATTACAAAGAATGTTAGGCTATCTGGCCGGGAGAAAATTCTTTATTGTTACCGACCATAAGGCGCTAATCTTTTTGAAACGTTGTCATTGTTCTAACGCTAGACTATTAAGATGGGTGTTGTGGTTGCAACAGTTTAATTTCGAAATCCAATATTGCGAGGGGAGGAACAATTTAATCGCAGATTTTCTAAGTAGGCTCCCGTACTTGTCCAATCATAAAATCAGAGATGAGAACGTTTATTATGTTAATGCGATCAACCTCGGGATTACCCCTATTCCCGAAATGCAACCAAGGGCACTCCAAAAATTGCAAGAAGAGGACCCTATAATTGGGCGGGCAAAGAAATTTGTCCTAAACCAACTTGATCAGAATGACCCTTTATGCTCCAAACTAGAACGAGATCCAGGATTAGTTAGGCTATCTAGTAATCTCGTGATGTACAGGAACAAACAGCACCCGACCGAATATCGAGTCTGGATACCAGCCCAAATTACCACAAAATTAATCAATCACGTACACCAGAGGCATGCTCACTTTGGAGGTAATAAAATCTTGAAAATTCTGATAACCTTTTCTTATTGGAAGGACATGGCAAGACAGACTAGGACGACAGTTTCCAAATGCGAAATCTGTCAGAAAACAAAATTTCCGAACAGACATTATGATGGACCCATGGGACACATTATTCCGACCGCACCTAATGAAATTGCCTGCCTTGACTTATACGGACCGCTACCAACAGCACGATACGGCTACAAACATGTAATGGTCGTCGTTGACGCATTTTCAAAATTTACTCAACTGTACCCCATTACGAGACCTAACGCACAAAACTGCCTCAGACGCCTGACACAAGAATTTTTCCAGACTGCAGGAACCTATAAGAAAATACTAAATGACCTTGCATCACAATTCACCAGCACTCAATGGACACAGACTCTAGAAGCCGAAGGCGTTTCAGTAATTTTCTCGTCGATTCGACATCCTCAATCTAACCCCAGTGAGAGAATCGTGAGGGAGATATCCAGCCTCTTTAGGGTGTACGTTTCACAGAATCACAAGGAATGGCCCCTTCTGATAAAAAACATTAACGAGTGGCTTAATAATGTAGTTCACGACTCGACCGGCATGTCCCCCTTTGAAGCTCATTTTGGGAAAAAACCCAAACATGCTTTCCCACTTCTCGCCAGGTTAACTGGACAGCCCGTCCCTGGTTACGAAGAAAGATGTAGAATCATAATAGAAAACCTCAATAAGAATGCCCGAAGGAGGGAGAAATTAATTAAGCGACCGCACCAATTTCAAATAGGGGACAAAGTAATTGTCAGGACGCCGCGACTCAGTGACCAGCCTGCGGGACTCTACTACAAGTTTTTCCCACTCTTCACCGGCCCTTATGAAGTCGAGTCAATCCCTCACCCTAATGTATGCTGCCTTAGAGACACGAACGGAGATTCTATGGGTAAATACAAATTCTACAACTTACGGCCTTTCAAAGAATAATTAAAATAACAAGTTTCAACAAACTCTGCCCACAATTCGCCAGGACCTGCGACTCATACGGCACTAGTCGGCACAATTAGAAGTAACCACCATAACATTAAGGATATTAGTTGTAGCGAATTAATAACGTAAGCAGAGAGGTACAGTATCTGGAGCCTCCAGTTGGAAATTAAATTAGTTATTTCTTGTATCTTAGGTGACACCACTGTTAGTTTATGACGAGTGAAAATTCTCGCCCTTTATTAGAATAATAACAAAGAACCTCGAATTATCACTCTAGTGGGAGGGGGATGCTAATGTGGCGTCACCAATCACATTGGAATAATTCTATTGTGGCGTCGCCAATAATATAATAATTTCATCTAGAGATAGCTTCCATCGCGGCAAAGTAGGTCAAGGGACGAGCCCTTTGTCGCGAAGACCCCTCTAACGGCCGCCAGGCCACGCCCCTCACGTGGCAGAGCCTGCCACGACCGCACTTAGGCCCCATCAGAGGCGGACACGTTTATTACCCCTCGTAAAAGCCGGCCGAGCCGTCGGCCAACCCCCCGACGAACAATGCACGCCCCCGCACCCCCTTTTTTGCCGCGCGCCCGGGGAAGGAACACGAAGTCCCAAAGGGTTGACACGGGTGTCTACTAGGAAAAGGACACGTTTATGACACCTCGTGAACGTTACCATTCTAGCCATCGGCCAACCCCCCATCGAACAATACCCACCCCCGCACCCGTTTTGCCACGCACCCGGGTAAGGCGCCCAGATCCCCAATGGGGCTATTTAGAAATTAACCATCGCAGGCTGCCGATTAGCCTCCGCCGACCATTTATGGCCCATGAGAATGCGCTACCGCGTGAACACGTGTCCAGACAGCTGCAAGAAGCTTCTGGGATCACTTACAAAGGAAGAGAGAGAGGAGGGGGGCCGGAGATAGAAAGAGAGAGATCTCTGAAAAATTCCACGAAAACTGCAACTTGATTGGTAAACTACAATGCTGAAACGCAGTTACCCTCAGCCAATGGGAAGTTTCACTATGAGGGAAGGGGTAAATTTACAGATTTAGAAACATTTTGGGAGGGGGGAAGGGAGCTTTCTTGAACACGAGATGCACAGAGGAAACGGACTTACGATCAGAACGCGACCAGGGGAAGGACATTCCCAGAGAGAAGTTTATTCTTATTTGGACGCGACTAGTGGAAAGATGTTCGCAGAGTGGAACTTACTATCAGAACGCGACTAAGGGAAAGACAGTATCAGAGAGAAGTTTATTCTAATTAGGCCGGCACTAGTGCAAAGACATTCTTAAAACGGCACCGTGGATTTGCCGCGGAGGAAACTCGGGCGGGAGATAGCAGGATCCCGCGCTACTTCCGCGTAGGCCCGTCTGCCTCCGCCGCCTTTCGCCACGTCGGGCCCATTCATCGCCCGCACTGCACTACGGCCAGCGCCCGTGGCCCCTCGACCGACTGAGTCCGCACGATCTGGCGACTCCGTCGCCGCGCCCCGCCGCCAGCTGAGGAGGGACGCACCGCGGGAGGTCGGCGACCTGGGACCGCCCGCCGCCTCCGCATCCGAGGGTAGCCGCACGGCCAGCCCGTGGAGCCAACACAGCCAGCGGTGAAAGTTATGACGCGAGGCTGCCTCGCAGGACATTTTTGGGCGAGAGATTAATAGTGGCCGCGCTCAGGCCCTGCAGATTGTAGATGGTGGATAGAATGTTGCATGCGTTATTAGAAATTAAGCCTTTTATGTTAGCCTTAAGGGAATTAGTTTATTAGTGATCAGAGTAATGAGCTCGCAGAATAGATCTAAGAGGAAACCTGTGTCGCCCTTAGCGACCTGTAACTTCCCTGGCAGCTCATCGTGCCAGGAATAAACCTCAATTTGTTACAAAATGATTCAGTGTGTTAATTCATGACCTCTCAACACTTCCATCCAACCACGTTACAGGAACTGAACCTGGCGCCCTCCCCCGTTTACATTACAATATATATATATATATATATATATATATATATATATATATATATATATATATATAAATTAATCGCAAAATGTGTTGGTAAGCGCATAACTCAACAACGCCTGGACCAATTTGGCCAATTCTGTTTTTTAAATGTTCGTTGAAGTTCAAGGATGGTTTTTACGTCGAGAAAAATTCGAATAATTGCCGGGAAAAAACCTAACAACATCTTTTTGAGCCAAACACACTGGATCATCGAAAATTCCGCTCCCCCACAGCATTACTCATCGCAGAGTGGTTATTAATGTTCGTAATGGATATGAAAAATGTTTTCTGTGGGCCAAACTTGTGGACTCTTGCACAAACGACTCGATCGACAGAAAATCGTTGGAGGATATTAAGTACGTACCTCCACATATCGGAGTATTTTCGACGATTTAGAAAACTATCTCGATTTACATGATATTTCCTTGTTACTATGTGTTCACGATATCAAACGTTTAGACCGTCAAAATTATTATTCTTTTCACATTTTCAAACTTGTTTGGTGCGTGAGATGTAAGTCCTCTACATTTTACGAAAACTTAGAAAGAGAATAATTTCGATATGTTGTTATATAGTTCAAAGGACGTAAGTCATTATGTTTGGATTAAGATTTTGGGAAAGTTGGTAGGTAGACAACATAATAATCACAATATTAAAGTTTTCGTTTGCGAACGCTGTTTGAACTTGTTTCATACACAAGAGGAATTTGATGCTCACATGTCAGATTGTAGTACTGTTGCGCTACCACACCTCACATTGACGGATTCGCCAAGGAACGGTTCACTTCAAAAAACAAGAAAACCGTCAGAGACGCCCGATTGTAGTGTATGTTGATTTTGAAACCCCCACCGTGAGACATCACCGAGTGAATCCTATCTTCAGGCGTACCAAATTCATATGCCCTTGTCGAAGTCTCTACAAATTGTCAATCACTTTCATTAGAAAGTTTAAGTCACTCGGGCAGCGTTTCCAGACTTTGATGTATCACGCTGGAAATGCGTCTACCCATAAGACTATGTTAATTGCATGTCGAAGCTGGAAGAAACGACTTTACCCCCACGCGAGGCCTTTTTCAGTCAGCTCACGAACACATCCATCTCGGACGCCGAGTACGCTCACGCGCTAGACCTGTGGGTTCCTTCCTCCATTCAAAATGTAGGTGAGTACTACAATTTGTATTTGAAAATCGACGTATTGTTGTTCACCGACGTTTTTGAAACTTTGGGTTTGGAGGTGTGCGGTCTCGATCCTGCGTTTTATTACACCGCTCTCGGGGGACGCCATGTTAAAAACAACTGGCGTCGTACTAGAGCTTCCTACAATTGTTGATATTGTTCTCTTCTTCGAGCAAGGGGAGGTCTCGTACAGGTGGTCGGGCGCCACGCTGAGGCTAATCATTCACACGTGGAAGATTACTTCATTCCATCAGATAAAGAATATTATATCTCCTTTTGGAACGTCAACAAATTGTTTAGTAATAGTATGTGTCAGCCTTTGTCTACAGAATGGTTCAGATGTGTTGTTGATACTGGCATTTGATTAAAAAAAGGTGGCTGCAGAGGTCGATCGTGGGGACCGGTGGATGGGAGAGTTAAGCAACCAAAATGTGGAAAAACCTCGAGAACGTTGCGGTTGACCTTGCCGTCGCCGCCTCTGAGGAAAATTTCCGATATGACGACTGAGCGAACCAATACCGCGGGGCGTCTTCACGACGAGCAGAGTGCAAAAGACTACAGTGAGAGCGAAAAGACTATTCTCGACATTGCCGTTTTCATGCATGCGGAAGAACTAGCAATCATGGAAATTCTGAGTCGACTAAAGATCCGACCCAGAATGAGGCTCTGCAGCAACGCATTCTTTTCATCAGATAAGTTATGTAGTCTATCCCCTCCCCAGACAAAAATACTCCTCCAATATATGAACCGGAAGCCTATTCTTTGTAAAAGCACAACGCACTCACGCCAACTCTTCATTCAGCCAACACCTGACATCATGACAAGAAACGTGAAGCGAAAATCAAAGCTACGAAAGCATACGAAGACGTCGACGACGGCAGCAGCGATTGGAAGGGGGAGGCCGTAAAGATGTGGGAAAACATCGCGAAGACTGCAACTGACCTTACCGTCCTCGCTGCATCTGAGGAAAAAATAAGAAAGATAAAATCAACATGTTGTGGGATATTACCCGCTAAATTGTGGGAAATTGCCGACATCGCGCGGAGTCTTTCACACACACCTCCAAAGACGATGAAGAGAAAGATAGACGTTGATTTCATGAAATTAAAAATATTTGAAATTCTGGAAGATCACATTTGTCTTCTTAAAGATCCAGCACAGAAGAGATGCTTGAAACACCGCTTTGTGCACATCCGGCAAATTATCCACGCTTGTTCAAGCGTCACTTCCTCCAAAGACGAAGCGGAAACGCACACCACATCTTACAGTGATAAGAAGAAGAAACGGTCGTGCCGCAAATAAAAGCAAGAGAGTTTAACACCAGCACACATTTTACTTACGATCGCTGCTCAAGCAACTGTTAACGTTATCATGGAAACGCTGCCATTCGTCGTCGTGGTGTTCTACAAAGTCGAGATATTTTCGGAGAGACGCCGCTCCATCTCGCCGCGCGAGGAGGTCATCGCATGTCTGTGTTAATTCTCCTCGCTATTTGTGCGGACATTACCATTAAAAATAAATTATGACAGACGATGGAAGACGTTGCGAGTGATAATCGCATTAGAACACTATTTGCCGACTTCAACAATCGTTAGAGCATTAACACGACACCGACAAGGTCGGAGACGACGTGAAGAAAATGAAGGAGGACCCCGTTAATATTTTGAACTGTACTAATGAAGACGGACACACTCCACCTCACATTGCTTCTCAAAAGGATAATCTGGAGATGGAGACTTCTCGATGGTGGTGTAGATATTACTATAAAATACAGGTTCGGTGTGAGAGCGGACAATGATCAAGTCAATATGCTACTAGCTGTCGCGACACAACCAACAATAACTCCATTTATTGTAATGTGAAAGTTTAAGTGATTGTAATTAGAAAATAGTAAATAAATGTATGTATTCCATGAAATATTTTTTTCATCCTTACGACACCGCCAGGCAGGGCCTCTGTCCCACTCCTCCTCTTCCCCTAATCGCCCAGTAAATTTTACAAAAGTTGGCAGAATAGGTAAGGCAGGGTGGGGACCAGTATTTTTCAGAGGTTTGTAGGGTAGAGTGTTCGAGCAGCTGGCGTGACGTCACTAGGTCGCCGCAGCGACCGGATGCTCGCTACAGCTGCAGCGCTGGGCTGTCCAAGGTCACCCGCGTCGGTCTTCTTCCCAACGCGACCTCGTGACGTCACACCACGCGGCGAAAAACAGCCACCGGATGCTCCCTTCCGCCCGCTGCCAACACACTAAATCGGATGTTTACACCGGATGTTATGATGCAGGGGGTGACATCGCTGGCCAACGACGGCCTCCAGTGATCACATCCTGTTTACACCGGATGTTATGGTACCAGACCGGCCGTTTTAGTCTGAAAGTGGTACCTACTCTGACGGTAGTAGTAAAGAGTGGGGAGCACGAAGTATGGCAGTGTAGTAGGTTGCGTGAAACGCATTTGATGTGTGGAAAGTGCGGGTAGACGAGACCAGCTGAATGAAGGAACGCAATGGGAAACCGACGGCAATACTATCACCAAAAGGGAAGTGAACATTCGGCAGATATTACCCGCGCGTACGGCACATCTTGTATAGGAAGCCCAGGTATTGTATTAGATTTTTGTTAAACTCCAAACAACGGAGATGGCCCTTTCAACTACGACGTGCACGATGTGAATGTGGATAGTGTATATTGTGTGTCTGTAAGTGTGAATGTTGAATTAGATAGTTTGTTATTGTAAAAAAGGGATTTTGTTTTTGTATGTACCGATTTTATCGGCAGCGTCACGGAGGAAAGCGGCGACGGTGCGGATTGACGCCGCCGAATAAATAAGCGGTATCCCGGAATACGGTGCTGAATATTAATTGAACAAGGTTTATTTATCCTTTGGGATGTAAACAAAGATAATTTCCCCACCATTACGAATAGGTAATGAGGAATATCATTATCCCTATTCTGTATAGGGGGAAACTTCAGTCCCACGACCCACTATAAATTTTTCAGTGGCAACGCGGCTCGAGCCGGAAGTGTTATTTGTTAAAAATTTGTAATAATCAGAGCTTGGATTGGAAGGTAATACGTAAACCAGGTAAAGAAATAATTGTAATAAGGCGCGGCTGTACGGCCACAAATGGTAGGTTCAAAAACAGTGTCAATTTGTAAGTGTAAATGATTTCATTTATTGTGTGTATGAAAAATGGACATTCACAAAGCCACTTTTTCTCACTCGTTATTAACTAATCCTTTCCACATACACTCCCAAATACATGACCTCGCACACTTTCAGCACTAGCCCGTCGCACACTGTCGTTCTCCAAACTTCTTTTAGCGGCAGGTTATCTTGAAGGACTCGTAATTAATGTAGAAGAGATTTAGGGTTCGGTAATATTGAAGGGGTCGATCCAGATAGCCGAGATCGCTAAGGCAGTAGTGTCGTGGAGATCTCGAATCGGAGGATCGCGGGTTCGAATCCCGCCTCAGGCATGGATGTATTTTGCCATGCTGTCTCTTCACAGTAGTCCCTTCACCCTTCATCATCCTATCACTTCATTAAAGAAGGGTTAATAATTCCCTGCACAAGCAGGAGGCCCTTGCCTTTAATGGAATGTGCAGTTGGCTAATAAAAAAATATTGAAAGGAAAGCTACATCGCTCAAGCGTGCTCTCGTAGTATCACAGACAATTTTTGTAAGTTTTTTAATTGTTACGTTAACATCTCCTTCGGCAAAGTGCAGTTCTCATACTTGTAATATAGAAAGTGATGAGGTAAAGTTTTCTACATATTAATTCTTGAATCAGAATTAGCATTTTTAGTTGCTTAATACTATGTATTAATTCTCTTGTGTTTGCGCAATTTTCTTATAGTTTAACATGTGCTCTGAAGAATAAAGTTACTGTTCTCTTTGAATATATTTCCTCAAGAACACTTGTTATATTGGTCTTCGACAACTATGTACGACAATATTCTTCAGAATTCTATAGCTATGAGAGTTTAAACATTTTAATTCTTTAGTGATACGCGCAAAATAGAGTATATATTATCCCCTTTCGAGAAAAATATTAAACGTGCAAAGTATACATATTAAGTATATGTAATTTTTGAAATTTTTATTTATCGTTGGTTATATTTGCAGTACTTTTTAAAATTCACAAGCATCGACATTCACATTTTGCAACATTAAACTCGTAGCACTTATAACTAACTGTACAAAACTTCACTTTAAGTAAGTACGAAGAATAGTATTTTATTAAACCCGCAACTTTATCTTAACATATGTAATATTTGAAGAGAATAATGCTGTGATCTTACCTTTGTAATATCTTGCGAAGGTGTTAAGTCACGGAGAATGGTTGTGCTGAGCCATTTTCTTCGGACTTCAGGATACTTAACTTTATTTCGTATCAAAATTTGTACCTTCGGAACAGTTCTATAATTTTCTTTAAGAGTTGGACACAAATAGAAATTATCTATCATCGCGAAATCTCGTACGGTTTTGCATAGCCAAAAAACGTTGAAACAGTATGAAGACCGTCACAGATGATGAAAACCAATGTCCCATAGAGGTATGAGAATTATTGTTTCTATACGTACTTCTAATGATGCACTATATTCGGTAGTGACATAGCGCCAAGGTCTTAGTGGAGGTGTTCCAATGGATTGGTAAGTTTTGACAATCAACCACCCGTACGTCACAAATGATTATCATCATAATGTATAAATCGATCGTCACAACTATGGTATAGGTTTATGGTTGAGACATAGGTTTATGGTTGGCAAAATAGGCTTATGGTTGAGAGAGAGAGATGATCATTTTTTCAGTGTACGAATAGTAAACTGCGTAAAAAAACGCGAGAAAGTAACTAGTGGAGCTACAACAGCACATACTTTCTCGCGTTTTTGGAAACATACGTAATATTGAAATATTGGTTTTTTGCCCTACTAACACTTAAACTACTCTTGTAAACGTCCAATTCAACAAAGAAGCAAGAACGCACTGTCACCAGCGCGTTCGTAAAAACTATATGCATTCGCTTGGCGAATAATATCAATTCTTCGCAAAGACGCTTATTTCTTTCTGTATTCTGATTTTTAAACTTGTTTATCGGTTAGTCATAGTACATCATACACAATTGATAAATAACTCCAAATCTAAAAAACTAATTAAATTAATAATATTCTGCAGTCAAGAGCAGATTTTTTATTAAGTGAATTTATTGCCACCATTTTTATGTGTTGACGCTGCCTCAAACAAAGCGCAGGGAAATAAAACTTTAAGGTAGTATGTTCGTTTCATCGACCACAGTGAAGTATCCCCAAAAATTCTTTAAACGGTAGTAAACTTTCGGTCAAGACGGTATGAAACAATTTGGCCCTTACCAGCCTCATTTTTTAATAAAAGTTTAAATTAGTTCAGGCTCTTATCGAAAAACTTTCACGGGCATAATTTTCTTTAAGTTAGTGAAAAAGTTATAATGTGTTTTCCTTTGTGTTATAATCTTTTTCTTTTATTCAATATGCAGTGTTTTTTAGGGATCAGATGATATTAAATGGTGTATAACATTCTGAGGAGTAATTTAAAAAAAAACTGTTGGAATTGTCTGAAACGAATGAAGCCCGTAACTTGAAAAAAGAAATGGAAAAGCCCTGATTTGGATTATGTGCAAACTGCACAGAATATTACATGGAGATTCAAAAGAGTTGAAGGCTGTTTGGAAATACTATGGTGGTTTAAAAATGGTGCAATAGAATTATACAATCTAGAAAGGAGAAGTGAAATTTAACAAAAAGCAAGTGAAGAAATCTAAATGATATTTTAGCAAGCAAATGATATTTTTGCTAGGACCCACGACTCATTGATGGCCAACAAAAATACAAACTTAGTATTTACTATGTATACCTAGATATTGCCATTAACCAATTGGAGCGACGATTGGTCGGATTAAAAAAACAGTGGCAATTTTAAAAGTTATTCAGCCACAAGTTTTGATAGCTCTTTCGAATGACAAAATTTACGAAGAAGCACAAACACGACAATCAAATCATCCTGCAGATGTTACTGAAAACTTGTTGTCTCAATTATTGTTTTTGCCCATTTGTTTAAAGAGTCAAATTACAAAACTACGATTTGTTAAAGATCTTGCAAACGTATTAATAACTGAACGTTGCTTATCATTAACAGGTTTTCCTATGTGTGTACAATATGGACATTATTTTGACATTTCAAGTCACACGTCAGAAAGAACGTTTTCAAAATTAAAGCTGATTAAAAATTAAATACGATGTGCAAAAGCACAAGATTGTCTGTCTAATTTCCGTATTTTATCATTTGAGCACGAAAAAACAATCTGGCCGAAAAATAGTATTTTTACTGTTATTGATAAATTTGTAAATGCGATGAAAATACCAACATTTAAATTTTAATCATATCGTGATATTGCATATGTGATCATTTATTTCCTCTGATATTTTATTGTAATATAAATGTTTTCACTCCTAAAATTCAGTTTATAATCACAAAATTAAATTAATGACTTTTTTAATAGGGGCCCCCGTATTATGTCGGCCCAGGGGTCTCCTCTGTTGAACTTACGTCACTGGCTCTTCATGCGCTTGTATTCCAATTCCAGTGACAAAGGGTGAGTTGGAGCGAGCAGGCATCGATGAGACTCATCGCAGTACAAAGTAACCTTATATCATATAACTTATAAACGACACAAAATCGCACACATGACGCATAACCAAACACGTAATGGCGGTCGGCACTCTTCAATTTTCATTTGCTTCGCGCTAGTAGATTTCATTTTTTTCTTAATAAGCATCACAATTCGAAGCCTCTCATTGGATAACAGAACACCCTCTCCCCTGTTAGTCGGGATCCGTCAAGTAGGCAACAGTATTATTAGCAGTATAGACATGTAGTCGACAAACGTCTCGCCCATAACTTGGAGACGCACCTTGTGTCTATACTTGGGTTTTTATTTCTTGAGGCGCGAGCCCTTGTCTTCACGATGGAATATCTCACGGTTTTTCGCGCCTTTCTCGGTCGTGCCGCTAGATGTTGCTTGGAGGCATGATCGTCAGCACAGCTCGATACTGCCATGCAATATCTAGCGGCACGATCCAGAAAGACGTGAAATATCGTGAGATATTCCATCCTGAAGACAAGGTCTCGCGCGCCAAGGAATAAATACCCAAGTATATACTATAGATTTGCGTAAGATCTATGACACTGTTCCATTATCTAGATGATGGGGCTAATGAAGAATCAATCTGTAAAAACGCAATTGATTAGAGCCATTAAAAATGTGTGCTATCATAATACGAGCCAAATATAAGTAAAGAGAAACGTTTCAACAAACTTTTTCCAGTAAATAAAGGTTGGGGTGCTGGGTAGCCCCGACTTTGTTTAAAACATATTTGAAAAAAGCCCTTGGAAGATGGAGGAAGAAATGTAGTAATATGGGTATTAAAATTGGTGACTGTGTTACTCTCTCTACATTTCGCAGATTATCAGATGGTGTTAGCAGAAGATGAAGTCGATGCTCTACATATGCTGCAGAAATAATATGAAGGGTACTCGGAATGGGGTTTAGAAATAAACATTAAAAACTGAGTATATAGTTGTAGGAGAAAATGTAATGATGATTCGGAATTAAAACTCTGTCAAAATTCACATACCTCGGTACAGAAATAAATGCAAATGAAGGCAGTACGTAAGATACTACCTATTGAAAACAGAATTGCAAAAAGCAGAGTGGCTATAAGACAATTACATCCTCTGATATGGAAAGATAAATTAAGTAAGAGTGTAAAGAGAAAATTGTACATGACTGTTGTAGAGAATATTACCATTAATGAATCTGAGGTATGGGAAGTACAAGAAAGAAAAAGAATTAACAGCAATGTAAATGCACTTTTGGTGCCGAAGTTGTGGACTTTCTGCAATGGATAAAGTGAAGAATGAAAAAATTAAAACGTAAAGCGGAAGTAAGTTTTAATTGATACCATATGAAAGACTAAAATGGTATGACACATGCAAAGAATGAACGAACAACGTTGGCCGAAAATATTGTGGAAATAGCAACCAAGCACCCAACGAAGAAGAAGACCTAGACTTGCATGGGGAGAAGGAGTAGAAGAGACAATGGTGAAAAGAGAATTGAGTAATGAATACTACACCAATATAGATATGGAGGCCGGGATGCGAGAGACATCCTAGGATGCAATAAAACTCGCCATACTACTCACAACATTTTAAGAACAGTCTGAATATTATTGGTAACATAGGGTAGAGCAAACAGTAACAGGTACTTTAAGGGCCACCAATATGTTTTAACCAATGTATCGTCTCCTATATTATTTCAGTAGTATACATACCTTTTGCGGCTCTCACACGGAACCATTATTTATAAATTACGTGTTTAAAGAAATAGAATTTCACGTGACGAATTGCACTTTGAATTTAGAAATATGAAGGATTTGTTTAAAAAACGCATCTAAATACTCACATTAAATGCAACCCACAGCACTCAATCGCTATACAATTAAATGGCTCTTAAACGAAACGTTTTAGGGCTTTAAAACTGCAATTTTGATGCAAAAGGCCTAAAAAACCGTTTCTCACACCGAAATCTACAGGATGAAGTAGTCTTGGACATTCCATTAAATGTTTGGTGGATCGGCACTTATCGACCCTATCAATGCCACCTAGATATCAACCCTTGTTGTCGGTGGTGATCTTTGTAACTTCACACTTAGAAAGCTTAGATTCATCTATCTTATTCTATTTAGCTTTGTGTACACCGTGGTTTGCGTAAACTGACGAGGTTCATTTGCATAATTATTAATTCAAGATTCGCTCTCGCAGCAACAACTAGAAGTGCAATTAATAGTTGCTTGATATCGATGAAGATTATTTCTTATGAGTATAGTTACACCGTGGTATTAAAATATAGTGAAAACATTAAATGAACGTTTTGCCGATGTCTACAAGTGCTGTGTACCTAATTGTGGAGGGATGTGGGTGCACAGTGAAGAGTGAACACGTTAGATTTACGGTTCATGTTAGGTTTGGTTTATGTTTTACCTGTATTCTCGTTATCAGCAGTAATTCGGTGAAACTTACAAGTCAGTTACGTAGTTTTCTCATGAGTAAAAAGCTTCTTTTTTTGTGATTATCACGAAAAGCCAACTCTGAGTGAATATTGAATAATTACTTCAAATATTTTTAAGGGAGTGTTGTGAATTATTCCACAAAATCTCGATAATACTGAATATATCTTTACTTCCTCATCAATTGCATTGTTTTTATTTTTATTGTTTTGTATGATATTGTGTTAGTACAATGGAAGTTACATTTATACATTTTCAAACAAATAAATACATTTCGTTAACAACATTCCCTCCCAACAATGGAAATAGAAGAATAGGGAAGAGTGTGGGGTTTAACTTGCGAGAGTTTGCGGGCAAGAGTTTGCTGGTACGAGGTAGAACGGAAAGACTTGCGCCATGGCACAACGCAAAGAACATACTCTTTAAATTATGTAATGTAAAATAATGTTTTCATTGTCCACATTTGATGCGATGTAATTATACATCCGCCTTAGACATTTGGTGAAATCAATACTCTCAGGGCTTCAGGGAACAAGGCCAGAAGCTCTAAAACGATATTACAAAGTTTTTGGCTTTATTGTGCGTACTACCAACTCAACACCGGAGTGAAGTCTTTTCTAGTGAGAGTCTCGGATGTTCTCGACGCCATGTTAGCATTCTTTCTTCCACACACTCTTGATTCGTAGAAATACAGCGACATCTGCTAGTTGGAGAATTCTTGTGGCGTTCGGATGCAGTGCTGTTAAAGTTATTTGTAATTCAGAACAGAGCTCACTCGTCTGAAAAGTAGAGTGGCTTTTGTGACCATCCACGAAAAGAAGAGAGATTCCCTAGTAAAGAACAGACCAAAGTTTGCAAACTGAGTTCACTTGAACGAAGGGAAGAAGTTTCAATTGCATCAGTAACATTTAAAACAGATTTAATTGTTCACTGTGAGCATTTCTTTGTCTTCAGTGGTCTTCACACCTCAAAATCAGTGTACTATAATAATCTAAGGATTTTAATTAATTTTATGTCGGTTTTTGGTTTGGTTTTAGGGCACTTTAAAAAAATTTAAGATCATTTTACTGATCATTTTTTGACCATGTTTTATGTCACCAAAGTCCGTCCCCTAGTGATAACATTTAACCCCAGAACGTTTATTGAGACAGTAATGGGCATGATCAAATTTCGAAGATGGACACAGTGCCCATCACAATTTAAAATTGTTCTTAATGAACATTTTCGCTTCACAAGGCAAACAAAGTACGAAAATTTACTATTAACATTACAGTAATGCATAAAAAATAAGTTTCTCAAATTACATTAGGGCACTCCATGCCCAACATTGTCCGGCTCGACATAAATATTTACAGTTATGGGCACTACCTTTTTTGTTTATGGTCTGCTCTGAGAAGGTGAAAACACATATGACAACTTTGATTGCCTGGTTACACTACGCATAGAGCAGATTGCAAATAAAAGCAGACGAGTTGACTTAAATTCTTAATAACTGGACACACCTCCGCTAACGAATCCACAACGTTTCGATGCACAGACGTCACTTGGAACACATCACCAACTATAGTGCGATTTTTCTAACCGCGCCTCTGGCAGGTATTAGCTGCTGAAGGTTTCATCCAATTGGGATTGAACGTCACCATTGATAGTCAATGTAGTGAATTTAAGCTCCCGATTGGATGAAACCGTCAACAGCTGATACCTGCCAGAGGCACGGTTAGAAAAATTACACTTCACTCTGATTTTTGCAACTCTGCCCCTGGCATATATATGAGCTGTTGACAGTTTCATTCAATCGGGAGCTTGAACGTCGCCATTGTAACGTCACTATGGTAACGTTCAAGCTTCCGATTGGATGAACCTGTTAACAGCTAATACCTGCCAGGGACATAGTTGTATAAATCGCAGAATTGAGGTGCGAGTGTTGTGCGAACAATGAAAAAACAAATACAGTGAACAGTGAAGACAGTATACCGTGGCGACTGAGTAAGAAAATCAATAATAATTGGAAACATGGTGGGGGCATCTGATATTCAAGCAGGACAACGCAGGGCACGGCTATACATTAGAAGACATCATGAAACAACCACGGCGGAAAAGTAAAAGATTACGTGCAGAGAAAGGGGATTAATTAACTCAGAGTGTGAGGATATCAGCACACCAGGGGGACTAAACGCATTCAAACTCAGCATACCACATGAACTGAAACTCAACAATTCAGAAGCCTGGCCAAGCCTGGTGTACTGGCGAAGAAATATATTTTTCGTAGGATCTGACGAGAAGGCCCAAGACTTATAAAGAACAAAATCGTGGAACATCTTCCTAAGGAATGTAGAAGGCAAGGAAGGCATACAAAGAAACTCACCTGTCAACATACCAGCTCACGACATATTAATACTAACTGAAACATTTGCTACCAGAGGAATAGGTTTACAAGGATACTATGGTACACATAGCCTAATAACGCAAGGAGAAGCAGGAAGTTCCAGCGGTGGAATACCCTGTTACTTCAAGCCTACATTAGCGCCAATAAGAATACTACAAAAGGCTACAACACCATAACAGTTCAAACTAAAATATTTACATTGATAGCAAGCTACTATCAACCGGCATTTCAAACAGAAAACATTACAGAAGAACTAAATGAAGCTCTAGCGAATGCAGGAGACAGCCCAGTTTCATTCGCAGGAGATTATAATTGCCACATTGATATAAGATCACACAAAACGGAGCTTCTATTTGAATACCTACAAGAAAAATATTTTGAACTGATCCTAATCACCTAAAACAAATCCTAAACACTCAACGTACATATGCCACAACGGAAAATCACAATATATTTGTATCTAGTATTCTTGAACTCAAGAATTAAAGCAATGACTAAATCTATGCAATCAACCATCATACAACACCCATATAGAAAACACATGCCAGTACTCACAACTTTAGAAACAAAATATACCAGAAAGCCAAACAAAAAAACACAGGGGAAAAAATAAAGACAACTGGATCTGACAAAAATAGTGAATTCAAAAACGGAAATAAGGAAGATAAAATAAATAATTAACGAAGGGAAAATTGAAGAAGCAACTACAGCAGGATAGAGCCAACAATGAAATCAGCCCAAGTACAATACACACAAAAGAAAAGAAGATCCAAATAGAAAGAAAAATTCCATTGTTCTACGCCGAATGCTACAAGGAGAAGCAGAAGGTCATACATCTACACATACTACAAAGTATGGAAACTGCTCCAGACACTAGAACCTACGCCGAAGCAAGTCAAAAATACAAAACGCTTCTAAAATGAAAACAAGAAAAACGTAGAGAATAAGAAGCTCAGGAAATCATACATTTAGCGGAAATCAATCCATTCGCAGCTCTCCAACTACGGAAAACGTATTTCACTCAGGCAATTCAAATAAAGGAATGGGAAGAACATTTCAATGCCATTCTCTACACGGAAATACAGAGCAAACATATAACGCAAATGCAGAAAAAACAGAAAACTTCTACCCAATAACAGAGGACGATGTAGCAGAGAAAATTATAGGATTAAAAACCTGGAAAGCGGCTAGACCAGACGAAAAGTACAATGAACACCTCAAAGAAGCCGTATCCGTTCTAGCAGACACATGGAATGATCTATTCAATAAATGCCTGGAACCCCATCAAATCCCCAGTAGCTGGAGAACCTTCATCAAACTAATTTACAACGGGAAAGGAAATTCACAATCCCCTGACTCGTACAGAGGAATAGCCCTGCGTGCCACCATTGATAAAATTTTCACGCAAATAATCACAAAAAGAATGACTAAAGAAGTAGATCACTTAATACCAGAAGAACAATTTGGATTCCGGAAAAGAAGATCAACACTGCAAGCCATCTTCATCCTGCAAGCAGACATACAAGATGCCCTCAAGCTACCCAAAAGAAAACTCTACACGGCTCTCATCGATTACAGCAAAGCATTTGAATCCATAGTTAGCAAAAACATAAAAGGGAAACTGGAGGAAATGCTTGGACAAGAAAACTACCTCGCTACCACCACAATGAACCTGCTAAAACACAACACCATCACCATAGATAACATCGAAAGATCCAAACAAACGGGGTACTATAAGACCTCTTGATCCCTCTTTTGTATAACATCGCAACAAGCGATAACCAGAAAGCACCAAATCATATCTCTATGCAGACATGGCCTTATCTTCCAGAAACCAGGAAGATTTTCAAAATAGCCTAAACAAACTCGCTACGTGGGCCGAGAAAATGGACTCAACACCAGCAAAAGCGCACTAATGATCTTCAGAAGAGGGGGAAAGATAGCCCCCTTCCACTCCCTCCCCCTCCTCTCCTCGCCACCACGCTTTCCTAAGGGTGTACGGTGTACCCTACTTTAACCCAGGATTCAATTACATGTAAGTAAAATCTGAATTAAGATCGTGACACATTTCGTTCTTGCGCCTATTCAATGTCAGCCAAACATCCCCTTTGGCGCAACGCACAAAAAAAAAACACACTTATTCTCACCATCGTATCACAGACACTCAAAAACACAAATCGCAAAGAATCTGAAGAACGCAAGAAACTAAACTGTACGATAGCAACGTAGCTAAACACTTCGACAGCTACCAAACACAAAATCACGTAGACACACGATTTACGTCCCATCACACACCATTTCGTAATGAAGTTTCGACAAGACATTAGGGTGAAATTTCCCCCACCCCTAACTTTTGACGTCACATTCGTGACCTATTACGAACCATTAAAATTATCAGAAGTGTATTTTTTTACAATTGATATAAATCGACCACGCTTTGCTTTTTATATGCATGTACTAAGTTACGCATATTGCTCACCACCCCTCCTTACCGAAAGGTTCCCCTTAAAACACCCTTCGACCCCTCCACCGTGTATTTCTCTCTCGCCGGAGCGCACAGTGTGTAATTTGGGGAATCTATCCGCTAGAAATTCAAAATTTCAACTTAACCAAAACGGGTAACGTGTTTTGTATTTCGATTCTAGGAAGTCCAGAGCACTTTGGAAAGGTAGTAGATTTCATACGTGTTGACAGGCACAGTAGATGAGAGTGTCTAAACATGCTACAACGGTTCGTCGATGCTCTGATTCATACGTTTCAGTACAGCGAGTTCGCTTGATTGGTGTGCGTCTATACTTTCATTGAAGGTTTCGTTCATTAGCTAAGTGTAATCTGTGTTCCTTTTCCTAAATATTGCGACTATTATTATTAGTTAATGAGCATCTGACGACTTTAAGAAGACTCTTGAATCTAAAACGTTAGTAAATTTTATTCAGCGGAAAATTCATTTTGAAAGTTTATCGAAGGTTTTAGTTTAGAATACCCCCAAATTCGTTTTTGCGGTTATACTAGTATTAAAGATTGTTATTTTAGAAAATGATATATAAAAAACATTTCGCGAAAATTTGCGAATTCATTTACTTTTTTTTCTTTTTTCTTTCTTTTTTTTCTTTTCGGAATATCGTGTTTAATTTCACGCAAGGCGCTTTTCAATATATCGGTCAAAAGTGCTAAAGAATCGAAGTTGGATGATTTAACTTCGTATGTTTATCAAGAATTGGGACATACAACAATGACTAAAAGTATGTTGGAGAATGTAAAAAAGAATATTAGCAAGTTTTGTCACCCTATTAGTGGGAAATGGGAAAAAATAGGAAGACATAAGGAGCGTTTTATTCATTACAATTCTACGATGCTAAATGGGGAAATTATTTTTGAATTTAATAGTGCTCCTCATTCAGAAGTAACTCAAATGAACGGATCTGACAGGGTCTTCATCTCAGACATGTTATTTGTGTGGGGTGAAACCGAGTGATATGAACAATTTAAACGTCGTATCAAGGAAAGACGTTAAAAGAGAGTTCCTTTCCTTTGGTATATCACCCCTTCACTCGTGGATTGCTTCCTGCTTATTTCTTATCGCCTCGAAATTAAAACCTGGCAAGCAAGGAGTTCTGAAAATGAAGAAAAAGTTTTGAAGAAATTTGTCGAGAATAGATTTAGAAATGAGTAGGTATTATCGACCTTTAATCTATATTAAGCAGCAAAGTGATAGTACGAATGACGGTAACTCTGCACGCAAATATTTTAGAAACCGCGAAAAAGTAGCAGAAATAACATGTATGAATCTAGACTTGATCAGATGTTTGTAAATTATCATTCAATGCGTAAATTGTGGGAAAAAATTACTGAAGATAAATTGGAAGAATCTACCAAAGAGATAGAACTCTACAGAGAGTTCTTTACACGGAAGACATCCAGAATACCCACAAATACAGACCTAAACAGACTCCTGATTACTTCAGATCGATATGTAGCAAATTTACGAACATCTTCAAAATTTAAAAAAGGAAAGTAAAAAAAAGTAAATTATGAAATTATTAATGTTGATTTAGTGACAATGGATGTAGATTATTCTGAAGACTTATCAGGAAGTAGCAATACCTTAAGTGATTCTGACTGATTTTTTTTTATTCTTTTAAAAAATATTAAGTTCGTTTTAAAAAAAAAATATTTCTTAATATGTATCTTCTTTGTTAACTTATCTAACAGTGAAGTATATAAATATAGTATATTTGCTATTTCATTAAAGAATTGCCGTTTAAATTTATATTTAAATTTGAACAATTTTTATGTTGCAATAAATAATGCAATTTGTTGATTGTACTCATTTTGTAATATTTAAGTAATATACAACATGGTTTTATTCAGTTTCACTCATTATCTTACCAATTAGAATTTCTGTACCATAGATCTTCAAAATTACACACTGTGGAGCGGCGCAAACTGCCCGTTTAAACGACTTCCTTAAGTTGTACCGTATACTAGACTTCAACCAAAATCTCGCTATAAGAGATGCGGGCACATGAATCGAATGAATTGTTTTGGAGTCTAGCATTTTTAAAAGTATACTCATGATTCTGAAGATTGCAAGCATTGTTGGTAATTGTGTCTCTTACAAAATTTTATTAATTCATATCATCTCTTTCTTTCAAATTTAATAAATTCATTTTCTGATTTTAATTCTATCTGTTTATTTTCATCTTTTAAAATAAAATAATAGCATTCTTTGTCAATCTAGGCAAGTGGTACAATATGTTAAGAGAATCAATTACCCAAGTCCTTTTCTATAGGAAGGTATTCATTTCTAGTTTTCAAATGTTGCAGGATTTATTTTTGCTCTCTTCCTACTTGCATCAAATCTGTAATTTAAGATCAGTTACTTGAAAAATCAATCAGTATTTTCATATATTTGATAATGGCAATATTTCTTATTGAATGTCAATAAAGTATATATTTTAAAATTTGAACAGAGGCTGTGACATCCAATTGTGGCAATCTTGCAAAATTAGGTTTTGTTTTGATTTCATTTCTATTTTATTTATTGGTAAATAATATATTACTGGTTAAAAACATGCTTACGTAATTTTTAGTCATTATCTTTATTATCGTAATATTTCATGTTCTGCGTAACTGAAACTTGTGCTACCTAGTATGTCAAAAATTATTCAATTGCATTTGGTCATATGTCTTCCCCATAATTTTTAAATGATTAATAATTTAAATATTCCAGGTGTATAACTTGACACCTAAAATAATTCATTAACTTATTTTCAATTTCAGTACAAGAATTAATTTTAGGAATTGTTGAAAGACAGTGTATCATTGAGCTAATGACTGCAGCAAATGTGTTGAATAAAACACTGTTAAAAACATAACTTTTCAAACCTTGCATTTGCTAGACAAAATTAGTCAATTGCGCAAACATAGTGATAATGATAATGTACAGACTAAGATGTATTCATCTGTTTCTCGAAGTTCAGAATTTTGGTACATTCTGTTCGGAACTTTATACATACAATACATATTTTGTGTATTCTAGAAATTTGGAGCATTTAGTTCTGTTTATTGCACACTTTTCAATTTTTTGGCATAAATAACATTTATTATTGAGTAAAATTTATTATTAAATGCATAGCGTAAAGTTTAATAGTTCAGGCTGGGATAGAGAACTCATATCTTTGGCTATGACCAGCAATGTAAAATTTCCATGGAATACGTGTTTGTTTTTTTTTTTGTTTGTTTTTAAATGAGTTAATTACAAAATGAGAAGTTGATTCAGAATACATTCACTGTAATCTCATCTTTAAGAAACTGTATTTAGAATCAACTTGTTAAAATACAAATGTGGCCCAACACATGATGTCAAAAGATCTTTTTCAAAATATGAGGCAACACTGTTTGATAGCGCTTCTTCAGAACAAAATGTTTGGGCAAGAAACAAGTTTAGATTACATTGTCACTATTGAAATTCTATTTTCTATCCCTTTGCTCCTCAATGTAATGTGAAAGCTCACCTGTTACTGTATACATCAAAAAATATATATATATATATATATATATATATATATATATATATATATATATATATATATATATATATATATATATATATATATATATATTTTTTATTCGGTGTGAGATTACGTCCATTACCTCTCTCAGCAGTTTTGCGAGAAGTGCTCCTTCTAATTCTAATCGAGGTAAAGATATGGTTCTGTTGGGAGCGACTGCCGATTTTGAACTAATCAATCTGGAGGTAATAACTCCATCATGATTTTTGCTAACTGCGTAAATGCAAGCTCCAAATGCTTTCTCAGAAGCATCACAGAATCCGTAGACATCGAACCTGAATTCTTGGTTATGTGGATGCACATTTCGAGTAATTGTCAGCTTGTTTAACAGTGCCAATAAAGCGAAATACTCGTCCCAAATGTCGAGCTGCTCCTGGTTGAGTGGTTCGTCCCAGTCGAGTCCATCTACCCATAATCGGTGCATTATAATCTTCCCTGTGATGAGAACTGGACTTATAACACCAAGCGGGTCGAACACTTGAGAAATCTTGGATAAAACATCTCGTTTTGTGATTGCTGGTTTCTGTGAGAAGGTGACTTGAACCTGCAAAGTGTCTCGCTGAGAATCCCAGACAAGTCCCAATGTCTTACAGGCTTCTGCTTTGTCCACTATCATCAAGTCGTGGGAGTTTTGTTGAATTTTTAAGTTTTGTAGAATCCGTTTGTCATTGGACCTCCATTTCCGTAGTACCATGTTTCCTCTCTCGAGTAACTGCAACAGCTCATCTTGCATCTGCATCACAGTGTTTATGGTCTCGCCACCCGTGATACAATCATCCATGTAAAAGTCCTGACGTATCGCCTTTGCTGCTAAAGGATACTGCTGATCGTATACAGTAGCAAGTTCTCGCAGACACCTCATCGCATGAAACGGAGCAGAAACCGTGCCATAAGTAACCGTATTTAATTGATATTTTTTTCATGGGCATATGAGCGTCTCTTCTCCTCAAAATCTGTTGCAGTGATCTGTCTTCAGGATGTACTGTAATCTGCCTGAACATCTCGATGTCTGCTATATATATATATATATATATATATATATATATATATATATATATATATATATATATATATATATATATATATATATATATAAAACGTTTCTAATAATAAATAATATATAATATAAAGTTTAATATATATAATAAGTTATAATATATATAATAAAAAGTTTTGGAAGGCTGTAAAGCTACTAGTGTGATGGACGTGCAAATTTTATGGACGTTACATTGTTTCATTTGAGTTTTTATGGTAGGCATGTGCAGACTAAACTTTACTTCAGAAAACCATATTTAGAATTGCATAGTTGGAATTTAAAATTGGGAACTTGAAAATAATATTAGTAACTAATGTTTTTTTCTAACTAGAAATTTACATTAGTAAATAATTTTTCCAAATACAATAAATAATTTTTAAATAAATCCATTAAGTGTTTTTCTCATATCGATTTCCCAAATATAAGTATTTCAAATGCTATCACATTTGTTCATTTTCCAGTTTGTGGTTTTCATGCCTGCGAAACTTATCAGATTAATGTGATTGAGTTGTATTGTATTAATTTATTCAGACCCTTCCAGTTACCTTCCCCCCCCCCCCCCCCCCGAAAAAGTGCTTTGAAAATCTCATTTTTGTACAAAATTCTACACTCTAGTATCGGTTGCGAGCAAAAAGTGCATGAGTGGTGAACAGAAAAAAATGTGTTGTTCAGTGCAAAACAACCTGGAAAAACAGGGGGAGAAAACTTGAATTTCAACAAGCCAGTTCGCTGGTCACTCTGGGCCTGTTTTTGTATAGAGAATTTATATGTCAATGAAACAATCTGGCTGACTGACTGATGGCATGGTTCTCTTGTTATTTTTTTCTGTTCAGTGGAGATGGTCAACTTCCAAGTCTGGATAGTGAAATGTCATATTAAGAATTGTATATCAGAATTGAATATCTGAACCTGTGCAAAAAGGTTGGACTGAGAGAGATCATCTCTTTGAGATTTTTCATAATAAGAACATTTTGACAATAGACAAAAGAATTTTGTCATAATTTTAAGTTACTTTCATTTGTTATCAATATTGTGCCGTTTGTGGTCAGTATTACCAATTTTAATAAACAGCATGTTTCCTTGGTTTAATTTCAGACAATTTTTATTGTTATTTAATTATAAATATAATTTCACTGATTTTTTGTTCAAAGTTCTAATACATTTTCTATAAAGTGGGCCTGACTCATTCTGTAAGAAAATTGAACACTATTTACACTAAAGAACTTTGTAGCCTACTTCCTTTTGTTCCCTCTTGTTCCTACTTTTTTGTTCCCTCGTATATTGCTTTTATTGGGTCTAATTATGTGTTGGAACAGAAATCAATAGTGGTTGCGAATTAAGTAAAATGATTAAAATTGGGAGAAAATTGTTAACAGTGTAAACTTATAGCAATGTAAGGAAAGTCATCTATATCAATCCTTGTTATTACAATATTATAAATGTTCACCTGCTAAGATTCAAACATTCTCTCAAATGCCATGCAATTGAACAGTTGTAGAACTGAATAGAATTTTGATATTTCAACTTTCACAGTAATTATAACGATTTAGCGCTCTTTGTCCTATGATACAAATATTTACTCTATATGGTAACTGAACAGAGAGTCCATTTTTCAAGTTTTTAGTAAAAATACAGTATTTGTTTAGAAATTTTAAAATATCCACATTGAGAATTTTAATGCATTAATCTTCAAATCTGTGCAAGTTCCAATTGGTTAGACACTTCACAATTTTCTTTTTTAGAGATGAATTTCACTATGAATCAATATATTATGCACACAGAATGAATCGTTTAAAATTATTGAAAACTGTGAGATAAAGCATCATGACTCTGTAGACCAAGGATTTGGGATGCTAGACTTGAACAGATATAACATATCGAAAGTAAACCATTTGCTTCTTACTGTCCTGTATACGTACATATATACTGAGTAATATAGGTAGTACAGGGAATATTATGTAATGCTGCGGAAAATCAATTATGAGATTTCAGTGGAAATATATGTTTGGGGTCCCCTGATACCAAAACAGTGTTTTTTTTTTAATGAAGCAAGTTAAGCTGAAAATTTTAAAATTAATATGGAGCGAGCAAATGCAAATAATGCATCTGCAATCAAATTTAAATTAAATTTCATACCTTTAATTGTGAAATATTAATTTATTATTTTTAATCACAAAAATTCATGAATGGTTATCCGATTAGGCAACTTCAGGCAAGGCAATTGTCATCAACAGATGGTGCGAAAAACTACGCAATATTTCTATAATTGGCAAACCTGAAATGATAAAGGAGGATATAAACCATATGGTAATAATTATGAATGTCAGTACTACCACTTTGGAGATTTATTGGAAATATTTGATAACCTATGCATGAACATTAAATTCAGACCAAAAAAGTAAGACATACACAAATCATAAATGATTCTTTTATACAGCTCAACACTGGAAAAAATGTGAAGTAATGACAAATATCACACAATCATCCAAAACGGTCAAGTGACAAGTTTACTCTCTTCTTCCTTCACAACAATGAAAATCCAAAAGGAATGTTTCTTCAGGTCCTTCCTTCACATTTGAAGCTCCTTTTTATCACAGGTCTTGCAATAAGCAGTTTACATTCACATTTTGCATGTTCAGGGGACAAGCATTTGGTTAAAGTTTTCCTAGAGTAAAGCAAGTATGTATTTAAAAATGAGAACCATCATTTAACAGACACAAACCTGATTTATGAATTATGCAAAAAGTGCACCTAAGCTTACTGTACAATTACCTTATACTACGAACAGTATTATACTTCTACGTGACAATGGATTGGTGTTGCATTCTTCAAAATGCTCACTGAATAAAGTTTCAAGTGAATGTGACTACCTCTAAAACCCGTATTTTAAACCAGTTGGCAATTGGAGCTCCAGAAGGCTGTAGTCTATATCTTATATTGTATATAGTAAAACAACCTGTCTATTTTCTGGTCGCCCGAAGTCAATGGTTTTATTTACAGGTTGATAAGATAAACTGATGCAAGTCTTCAGAATTTGGAGGAAACTTTAATTCATATAACTCTTGCACACTGGTCAAGAAATTGCTTGTGTGCAACAGGCTGGAAACTATCTTATTACAAGATGCAATAGGTTTGATTTTCAGTTCACAGTAAAAAGTAGTGACCAAGCATAAAAAGTTTATACCATGTTAGAAAGTAATATACACATAAAGCTGTCACAATTTGGAATGTAATTTTAAAAATTAATAATTTGAACTTGTTCTGCAATATGGAATTGAAATAATATTTTTTTAATTTTTTTTATATATAATTTTTTTTTACACAATGAAACATACCTGGTAACTTCACAAAAATCACTACAATAATCACAAGGAAAGGTATGTCACTATTAATTTAGTTACGTATTTTTAACCTCTCTTATTATTCAAAGCCAACTGTGGAAAAAAAGACTACATAGGCAATACATGTATTTATTTACAACACCACCATTGGCGAATGTCTGTCATTTGACAACTACATTAGTGCCCCCAAACAATGCATAATATGCTTTCAACTTCAACATTAGCTTACCAAAACAAGAAGTCAATAAATTATTCGTAACTTGGTATATTATTTACAATAATTTCATCACATTAAATGATACACAAACAAATTCCAAAGTGCAAAATATTCATATGCGAAACAAAGTACATTTACTTTGTAATAAACCAAGGTAATTTGGTGGCAAATAAGAAGTATTTGTATTATCCACTATCAAAAAATAATTGTAGAGGTTACCAAGCTATGGGTTTTAAGCAGAACTAAGAATTTTGTTACAATAAATAGTAAGTGAAGAAAACACTTGATTATTTATTTAGAAAACTGGCTAAGTCCATAGAACTGCAATAATAAAAACTATCTAAAGAGACATCACAACTACATTATATTACTTAACTTGCCCTGCCCCAAATTAATAGAATCAGAATTCATACTGTTCTAAAGCAAAATAAATAAAACATTCTCTTCTCTATATTAGACTTAGCCTTTCTTCAAATAAATAATTCAATTATGGAACTTCCAGTACCTAAAACTTGACATAAATGATAAAACACTGTACAACTTCATTGTACACACTACACAGTTCTCAAATATACCTGATATGGGAAAATACTAAGGATATATTTATACAATTCCTCCAACTGAATAAAATGGAAAAGCTCCAAACTGGGAATTTATGGGTGTTTTTGGAGAAGCACACATATACAGAAAGTCGTCCGATTGTAGCTGAGTGCGGTTCAATGTAGGTTCTGAAGCCGATCGGTGGATTTTAGGTAGTAGGCGTACAGCACTCTCAAGGGATGCAAGAATCTGTCTAAAAAGAGGCCGTTCTTCTCTATTCAGTTTTATACAGTCCTCAGAGAGTCGTCTCAGAGCTTTTGGAGTATCTGACCGAAGGTTATTGAGGTCTGGTCTTAAATATCCTCTTCCCACCATAAAGAGTATCTGATCCTTGTTATTGATACTGGCATATGGGAGTTGTCCTGCTAAAAGTTCATACAACACTACACCAAATGCATACACATCTGACTGGAAACTATATGGGCTCTCCTCCTGCATGCGTATCACTTCAGGAGCCATCCATAAGATAGAACCAGTGGGTTGTTGAAATTGCTGGGATCCCGACCAGCGTGTCTTTACAGTAGCTAGGCCAAAGTCCCCTATTTTCACAGTGAGATCATCATGAAGAAAAATATTATTACTCTTCAAATCTCTATGTATTATGTTTTTTGCATGTAAATAATCCATACCTTGTGCTGTTTGTCTCCCTATTTCAATAAGTGTGAGTAACTCAAATTTAGTCTCTAAAACATGCAAATGCTTGTATAAACTAGATCCTTCACACCACTGAGTAACTATTGCTAACTGTGGTTTGCTAACACAACCCATAAATAGAAGGATATTAACATGGCGTGTTTTCCTCAATACAGCAACTTCATTTTTAAAAGCCTGCAACTGAGCAGGAGTAGGATCCTTCACATTCAGTGTTTTCACAGCTACAGGTCCATGCCAGTGACCTTTGTATACAGTTCCAAATGAACCTGAGCCAATACGTGGGCCAATCAGTATTTCATCAGCTGGTATTTCCCAGTCCTCAATGGATTCTCGAGGAGTTCGCACCTTATTGCTGCTTTCGTCAGCACTACGAGCTCTTGGGCGCCATGGTCTTAAAGTGTTGGTGGGCGATGCCTGGGCACTCTGACTATGGGATGGTTTAGTTGGACTGCTGCTGGGGCTGCAAGTTGACAAGTTACCACCACTTACTCCTGGAGGCACAGGACTCGAGCGATTTAAACGACTGGAAAATTCTTCAACTGTTGAGTCTCCACCATCTCTGACTAGATTATAACAGACATTAGGTGCAGAGCTAGACCTTTCTCTAGTTCCAAGCGTTGGGTGATGTCTACGAGGTATGGGCTGTGGCTGTGATGGTGAACAAGAATTGCCTGGTCCAAAAGATGGAGTTTGCAAGATACCGGCAGAAGATACTGGATTCTGTGCAAGTAAAAATTGGTAATAATTATCTTGCATTCGAACTTGCTGACATAAAGCAGGAACACCTGTTGCACATCGTTGGTGAAAACGATAACCACAGGTTCTACAATAAAATCCTTGAAATAATAATCTACTGCAACACTCACAAAATGCCAATGAAAAGAAAGTCTTGCGAACAAAATTATGAGAAATACTTGTAGTTATTGAAAACTTGTCTAATATTTCTACAGTAATTTCTTCCCCTTCAAGGGATGATATATCTGCTTCCCAAGGAATCAGAACTTTACTATGCCCTTTATACACAATACACATTTCCGGGGTCAATTTTCTCAATTTCAATGCCTTGGCTAGAGCTTCTTTCAGCGTCTGACCTGGTCGCACTTGAACACTAGTCCTTTGTTGGTTTGGGAGATGAGCCCTAACTACGGACTTCAAAGGAGATCTTGGCACAATTCGTGGAGAACTGTCCCCACCGCTACCTTGATCGAGCAGGTGACGGTCACACGTTTCTTCTGGACTATCACGTCCACTGTTTATCAGTTCAATTAACTCTTGTTCTTTGACTTTAAATTCGTGCAGTTTACTGGTAAGTTCTTGGTATTCTGTTAAATACATAGATGGTGGGTGTTGAAAACCTGCAAACTTGGCATTCAAAGCGTCGATGTTTGTTCTCGTCAAACGAATCATACTTTGAATATTATGTAGTTCATCGTGAAGAGGATCGATGTCTTCAGTTTCGGCTGTCTTTGCGGGACTATCAAGAGAAAGAATAGGAACTGTTCCATTAAATCTAGCCTCCTTTAAAACTGCCATCTTCTCTCCGTCTTCTGACACTGTGACGACTATAACGCTGCCCCTTTGATCCTTCGAGTTCGAAACATTCCTTCCCTGACGTCATTGGAAGAGAAAATGCCATTGCCCCAAAGATTCTCTTCTCGGAAGGAATTTGGGTGTTGAAAAAATGTACATTGTGCAAAAATTACCAAACAATACAAGTCCAATTTTATGAAGCACTTTCTAGACAGCATCGAGCATTAAGATTCTACCTTGAAATGACGATTAAGACGTTTTGGTTTATTTCATGAATGTAAATATTTAAGTTACAAGATCCTTCTCCTTAACCTAAAGTTCGATTATTTCTTTTAATTTTTTTTATTGTTAATGTTGCTGACGATTTAACTCGGCTAGTATCAGCTTCGCTCATTGAGTCACGTTGCGTTCCAATAGACAAATATGCGATTTCCCAAAACAGACAAAATGAAATTAAAGAGAATTGTCATGATAAGACAAAGAGCCAAAAAGTTGTAATGATTTTTATTTCTTAGTCAATACTTTCATAAACTTAATCCACGTCACACACAGTTTTTAACTGTTTTTGACGTAAATAACTTTTTAAAAAAGTGCCCCTGACCCCCGAAGCCGCTCACATATATTAACAAAATGGAAACTACAAGCAATTTTAATAATTTTGCTTTAGTAAGGAACTCATTCAGTCTTTCAATTGAATACTTTAAAAGTGCCTATCAATAAAAATAATTAATAATAATAAAATTTTTAATTCATCATATTTCTTTCATAAGAATACAAAATGCCGTTCGGATACTATACCCAGGATTGCCATCTGTCCTTTTGGAGGACTTGGCTCCTTTTTACCAAATACTATAGAGACAATACAGGACACTTCGCGATATATCGAGAAACACTGATGCCACCGATCCATCTAGTGGCAGAGCCTGGTGAAAACTCATACAGCCTAAGCTCAGTGATCTGTTGGTGTTTGTATTCTGCTCGATTTTTTAAAATTTGATTGTCTTTCTGGCCAATTTCTGGAAAACTTATTTTACAATACTGTTCTTGGCATTATGCCAGGAAAAATTTGTGCAGTTTTTCGCTGTTTTAAATATGAAATTCAAAAGAACTCGTGTTCGTTCTTCACGTAAAAGTAGTTTATTGAATGAAGATGAAAAGCATAAATTAAAAAACTCGCGTATTCTGACTAAGCAGTATGTGAATGCCACTCTTTTCTACCAAAATGAATTAGCTATTAGTTTGTTTTCTAAGATTAAGTGTGTTTTCGATAGAGACTTTTTAAATTGTTTACGTCACTAGAGGTAAAAAGAACAATTAATACAAATCATTAATATTCAATTGGAAAATATTGTATGTGAGGAGTATACTAATTTGCATGTAAGCGGAGGTATAATGTATCGATAAAGTGCTTTTCAAAGAAAGCAAATGGAAAATTACCAAATGTATCACTGGAAGTGTTAAGGCAAGAAAAATCTTGCATTTGTAACCATTTTATTCTTGGAATATATAAAACATCTCTTTTGTACTTTATTATTTTCCGGAATTTAAACCATTCAATATAATTAAGTCTCAGAAGAAGTAGGTAAAAATGAGTCTTATTTTGTGGAATCAATTTAAAAAAATAAAATAAAATAAAATAAAATAAAATAAAGTATTTCTTCAGTAAGAATCATATTGATGTCTTTATTTGGCGCTGAAGTACCAGGTTCTGACACTATGAGCGCTAGTAGGTACGTGCTTCTATCGGTTGCGTGGAAGAACTCTGTATTGTCTCTATACTATAGCATTTGTTTTAACTTTACCGTATACGTACGTATATACGGAGTAATATGCGCAGTATAGGAAAAGTTATGTAATCCTGCGGAGAATCGATTTCGAGGTTTCAATGCAAATACACGTTTTGGAGTCCCCTGATACCGAATAAGTGTTTGCTTTTTTCAAATCGTCCGTCCGTCTGGTGTCTGTGAACATTACTAGCGCCTAAACCATGCATAGGATTTTGGATGATGTCCATCTGGCTCGAGCCAAAACTTTGAGATTTTGAAAACCATTCTTCAAAATTTTGGGTACTTTACATGAGCCGTTCGAACATTTTCAAAATTTTGTCAAAAAACGGTTCAATTTTTTACTTTAAATTTCTTGTAAGATTAAAAGCGGCGAAGGTCCGATTTTCACGGTTAACTCTGAAGTTTCGAATATTTCAAAAAAATGAATTTTTTCGGGATCTTCTTAAGGTACAAAATTGAAGATAGAGATTTTTCCTTCAAATGAAATTTGTTCTCCATAGTGAGTTCTTTCATTAAGTTCATGTACATTTTTTTGAAAATTTTAGTACTTTTCGCGCATGCAATATGTGCATTTAAAAAAAATCACAAAAACAAGATTTTTTCAAAAACTGCTCCAAACTTTTTCTTTAAACTTCTGGTAAGGATAGTGCTAAATGCACTCTATAAGATGACATAATCACCATATTAAGAAAATGTCACAAAAATGTACTTTGGGCTGCGATAGATGGTAGCTATCAAGCATATGTGGCAAATTCGTATAGCAAGCCGAGATCAAAGGAAATAGAAAACTAATACAGGATAGTCTGAGCCATTCAGTAGCACAACTAGTTTAACATTGTCCTCCTGTCCTCTCTCCTTTTTTTTTAAATTTACAAAGAATGTCTTCCTTGTCCTGTTGAATTGAAAATAGTACTGGTATAGTTTTAAAGTAATTTAATTCATTAATAGGACTTCATGTCTGGAATATCTACATTTTTACTCAAATAAATGGTCTGCATAATATATCACTAGGTTTATTGTGATATAAAACTTATTTATGTTAATTGTTTGGTGGATAATGAAGGTGTGTGCGGAGGTAAAAATATCCAATTGGAAGCTTTCATTTTTAATAATGCAAAGTTTAATATGCTTTTAAAAGACCATTAATGGTTTGGAATTGTTGAGTATATTGTGTAGGGCCTATACATCATGGAGAATAAAAATGTAAAATGTGCTCCTTTTCATTAAAATGTCCACATTTTTTTGTAAAATGTCCTCCATTGGGGAATAATTGTTTTGTAACTCTGACAATACATATATCCTATCTCCCCCCCTCAAAAAAATTTTTTTGTCTGTGCCATTGGTTTTTTTGAAATTACTTACAGTCCCAAGCAGGAAGATGGAAGGTGCTAACATTCTAAGAAATTGTTAATAAATTATTACAAGAAATGGTAGAAAGTTATGTATATTCATAAAATTTAAAGACCTTCCTCCCATACTTTTCTTCCCCTTCAACCCAGTCTTAGGTTTTTTTAAAGAATTCATGCTACCATGAATTTATTTGAACTCATTAATACATGTGGGTTTCAGTATAACCCTTCACTCTTTTCAATTTTTACTATTATTTTTTAAACATTTGTGGACCTTTTAATTACCAGTTAAGCAGAAGGAATTTGATTAAGGGTGGGTGGGTTGTGTTTTTGTTTGTTTGTAAATTTTAGAACAACTCTTCCTTCAACAGAAGAAAATTAATGATCCCTACTAATCATTTATTGAAAATTTATTTAAATTATTATAAGATAATATGTCTCATGAAGGAAAGGGTTGAAAAAATTTCTGCTATAATTTTCAATATCATCCTTGCATCTCTTAATGTGTTCTAGATAATAGGAACCTTAACATTATTGCCCTTATTTAAATACAATGAGTCTACCTAACAATATACCCTTTTGGTAGTAAAAGTCTTTCTAACTGGCAACTTCATGAGATGAGAAAAGAAATATATCTCTAATTCTCTAATGATGAATCTTGTGCCATGCAAACGAAAGGCCTTCACATAGGACCCCAACCAATGTCATGTCAAGGTAAGAGGCTTTTTAATGAACCCTGAAATTGTTGTATTACTTGATATTGCCAAACTCTCTTTTGATGAACACAGTGGTCACCAAACCGTAATAGATAATCATATACTTAGTTTCAACATTTAAACATATGACAGTCTTTTATATATTTAATTATTAATATTTGCATGTTAAATGATTTTATCAATTAATAGTAATAATGCTAAGTTTTGTAGAATTAAATTTTGTAATCTGCAATTATTTCATAATCAGCTCATAATTACAATGCATAATTTAAAATTATATTAATTATTTGAATTCTTCTCAAAGATTAGGTTACGTTTTTTAGTTCATTCCTTGTGGGCCCATGAAGGCCTACAACACTGGAGGCACAATAATACATATAACGTACCAGTAGTAGCTGTTAAGTGAAGCCATGACATTCCCATAGTTAATAAGTCTAATGAGCGCATATCTAGCATTTACACCTGTGTTACACAAAAGACTGAGTTAATGTTAGAAGAAAGACAAGAGGGGAGAAGTGGGGAAAAATATGTGAAAACTGTAGAGACAGTAATCTGCAGCCTACAAGATATATGCAAGCATTCTCAAAAATTGACTGACTTAACATTTTTTATACTACACTGTAAGTCTTAAATAAAATATTGTGTATTTATTTGGCTAACATAATCAGTCATAGAGTTAAGAAAAAACTAGAATAAATAATAAACTTAGCCCATAACTTATCCATGTATTAATCATTTTCTAAAGGAAAGGAAATAGGTTTAAAAGAATTAACACATTTTTGTATAAAAAATTATTAAGTGAACTATTCTTTAAATAAAACTTTGGTATTACAATTCTTTGATCCTTATAAAACATTTTGAAAGATATTTTTACAATAGCTGTTCAGAATACAGTCAACATGACACACAACTCGTAGGTTAGAATATAAAATACTTTTTTAACAAGATCAATTAAGTACAATAAATTCATAGCGATTGATTGCAGTGACATTTCAAAGATTTATCTGAAAGCATATATTACAATTTATGGCAATCTGTAACTACCTATTTTGTACTCTTATATACAATGAATTTCAAATACTACAAGATTCTTCATTGCCTTTAAGTACCACAAAACCACAGATCACAAGTAAAAATTATACTTCACCTGATGGTCCAAAGATAAAAGAACACAGTATTTATGGTCATAATATTCATAAAATTAGTAGCATTTCTTTAGTGGAAGACCAAATATTTTCATGATTGCTCAATTGTTCAGTAAGTCACATCATAAGTAATTCATCAAAATTAAAATTACTCTACACTGTGTAACAAATGTGTGATTTTATGAAATCCTATATTACACATACAACTTTATGTATTTGCATATTATAAATAAATTCATCCTAATCACAAAACACAACAATCTATAGACCTGAGACGAATTAATCTAATTTGTCAGCTCACAATATGTTTTCATCTGTCAGTTAATTATTTCAAACAATGTATTTTATGTAATTTAAAAATGTATTTTATTTTACTGGATAATGCTCGTGCATACCTACTATATAAATATTTTTGAGAGAAAACAAAATAAAAAAGTAAGACTACCAGGAAATATTACATGAATATCAATGGTTCCAAGTAATTAACACAAAAAATACAAATTACTGAAGTTTTAACAACTTATTGCAGTATATACAAGAAGAGTGTCCTAAAGCTTTGCATACCATGAACAATAAATTAAATGAGAGTCCAAATCAAACAGATACAGTAATATTAAAAAGTATACCACAGCTGCAACAAAAATATAATTAAAAAATATAATTTCACCTTTGCTATGTGTTGCAAGTGATATATTATTCAATAATTGTTGTCAGTTTATAAACTAAAGATAATTTTTTAATATTCTTACACTCGTATGTTTATTGCGAAATAGACATATGTAGGCAGAAACAAGAGATGTATTCTGCATTAGGTCACTACTTAGTAAGAAGGCATGAAATCAACATAGTTGTACCTAATACATTTGCACAAAATTTAGCTATTTTGCAATACACAATTTCTGATCATTAGAACTGTATTATTTAGAAAATATTTAATTTAAAATACACAGTTATATCTAAGTGTTGCTTGTTAAATTAAAACAGAAATAAATGTACTAAGTATCACAATATTGGTGTTTATTAACTATTATATAAAGTGAACTTACAACTATTAGTACTACGAGTTGTACGTTTGTGTGTACATCAGTGGAAGGGTTTTTTTTCAAAATTCCTCAAAAAGCAAAACAATTTTTATAAAAGAAATTTCAATTTATCACAATTCCAGTGCAATGTTTGACAAATAATTAGTAATAATCACTTGAGTTCAAACAACCACATTCTCTAAGAAATAATGACAATTCACACATATCCATCATCATACGAAAGAGGTACTTCAGTCTAGTTACTGGAACCTAGTAACTGTGAAACTAAAAATATTTCACAACATGAAACTCACTTAATACATTGCTCAATTCATACTAAACACAATCTGTATATCTTAAATATAATATTATTTATGAATCCTTGCATATGATATTTGAATATGGCAGTGACACTTTGCTTCGAGGTTAAACACTTACAGAAACTCCCTTTAAGTTAAATACTCTTATGAAATAATGCTTTCCATAAAAATCAATCTTACATTCAATTTCATGCCCATGAAAAACTAATTCTCATGAACACTTGATAAAGTTTACAATTTTCTCAATTATTAATATCAATTAATAACAGATTCATTAAATATGTTCATTGATTTGTGAAGCATGCTGGTCTAATTTAGCAAAAATTATGAAATGTTCTAGTTTACTGTGTATGATGTGATGGCTACTGTTTATTTTAAAAAGTAATTTAATGAAGGAAAATCGTTTTCAAATTTCATTCTTCATTCAGGTTTTCAGTTTTGTTGTGGCATTCCTTTTTCACCACAGTCTTTCTGATAAAGTTCAATAAAAGCTATACAAATTATTTGATAATCTCATCAAAAGAATTCAATAGGCTCACATACTACCATGATCTTGTTACGCACTCGTTTTTTGTGTCCAATCCTTGGAAATAACATTTACATAATGTTTCCACTTTAAGAACATTTCTTTTAACAATCCGTTTTTCTCGCTATTTCTTTCTCACTTGGTTTGGTTTGGTCTCACAAGGTTGTCAATTAAGCCCACATGTTCAATATTACATAGCCTCACAACTGTCAAAAACCAGCTTTTAGTATGTTTACAAAGAAATATTTGGAGGCAATAATTAATATAAAAAATAATTTGCAGCAAAAGAGGTTATGAAACAACTTATCTTACACTTTCAACATATTCAGTGAACTTCATATTACAGTTTCTGAAGTAACACCACCATCCACAGCATAAGCTGGAGGCCCATTATTCAAGAATGTTGGGTTTTGCCTGTTAGGTTTCAATAAATTCTGATTAGTGTTTTGCAATGAATTTATAACAGGCACTTGTCCAGTTGCTTGTAAACCAATGTAATAGGGCAGTGCACCTCCAGGCATATAACAACTTATAGGCCTACTTCCATGGTAATTAGAATAACTTGATCTAGCAGATGACGGTCGATTATTATAAGAGTCTTCATCTTCTTGCAATGACTGGGAGGAATTTTGTTGATATAATGGATTTGTGTGACCCGTGGGAACTTTCCAAGGAGATGAAGTAGCATTTGGTACAAGTAAATCCATTTGAGACGATGAATGTTCTATCATTGTAAGTCTGTGACATTCATTGGATTCTGATGACTCTAACATTTGTCGTTGTTGAAGAGTATGTTGCTGCTCAATGAGTCGAGACACAGGACTCACGTGTGGCACTTTGTTTCTTCTTCCTGAAGCTCTTAGAGAAGATCTGGTAGTGTTGTACCTAACACTATTGCGTTTCTCAGGATAGGAAAGAGGTAGAGAACTACGAGCAGTTGATCCTCGAGAAATAACACTCCGGCGTTTCACTCTCCTAGGTGTCATTGGACGAGGTGAAAGATGTGGGGCTGATAATTGAGACGTACCATTTCCTCCATTTTCTACACTGTACTCTACTGAATCATTGCCCATACAGTTATTACTATGGGAACTGAATTCAACAGAGTACAAGGATTTCCTCTTGCAACTTCTTTTTTTTTTGGCAATTTGTTTAACTTGTGCTGCAAGAGAAGATACATTGAACATTAGAAATACATCACATGTTAATTACTCTAAAACTATGTTAAGTTATCAGTGTTCCAAAAAGCAAACAAAAAATAAATATTTTTAATAAACTAAAACTTTTCTTTTGAAACTCAACATGTGTCATACATAACATGTTAACAAGAAATATTTCTGGTAATCGGATAATACTGTACCTGGGCACTAATATTTATATGGCAAAATTATGATATTATATTTCCTGAGATAATAATTTATTTCATTGACGTTCTTAATAAGTGAATTATTTGAAATGCATACGTGAATAAAGGAAGAAATTATTGTACACTGCCTTCTGCATAATACTACATCTAATAATAAAAACAAAAAACATGAATGCATTAATTCCCTTGACATGCAGACATTACAATGGTTTCTGATAACCTGAAATATTAACCAAATTTATCAGCACCATGATTTTGAGAAATAGGAAGAATGCACACAAATGAGAACAAAAAACTATAATGACCATAACTATACTAGAGAAAATTAAGACAACATTAATTAAAAAGTAAATAGAAAATTAAATTGTATTCATGCATATACAGCTTCTGTCTGTATTGTCCTTTGAGATTAAAGTTTATGTGTATTAGTTTGAACCAGTAGATCTGTTATATCACGGGTTACACATAATATTTATCTCCAGGAATTAGAATTACACATAACGATTACACTAAACACTTGCAAATATACACACAAAGACTGTTTACTCTCTGCCTGCTGATAGTGGGGAATGCCATTAAAAAGATAAAAAACAACAATAAGTGGTGCACATTTGGATAGTGTGTCTACAATGACATGCAAAATTTTATTTGCAACAAAACAAATGCAACAGTAATTGATCATCAAGACTGCATATGCATAAAATTGAAACCAAAACATTGCCACCACATTATTAATTTTTTATGGTATTATAACTTACCATACCATCTGAGGGTCAAATCCACCAATAAAATCAACTGAAATAAATGCAATATCAACACCATAAATTATGGTGCAAATTATTTTTTCATAATTATACCATACCCATTCTCATAAAATGTTAATGTTCATGACATAAAAAAACTAAATTAAAAGAATTAACAGTACAATATTAATACCACTTATATTTTCAATATCTTGCAATTTATTCTTCAAAATAATAGTGGAAGAATAAAATATATTATTCTTAGCATCTTTCCCTTGTTATTCTCCCTTTTAACATCAAAGCAAAGAAAAAAAACAACAAAAATGTTCAAAGATACAACCAAACAAATCTCACGAAATAACCATTTATAAGAACAAATAGCTACGTTAATATCATGTATAAAAAATTATTAATAAACAGTAAAAGTGCAATGTATTTTCTTTAAAAAAATATTCTTCAATACTCAAATATATAGTATTTGCATGTTATAGGTATTGGATCAAATTGCAATAAGAAAAACATTGAATCCCACAACTACATCTTTTCTAATCTACTTCTTCTTACATTTTACCTCATTCAAAACTCTGTTTTTAACCAACTTGTTGGCATTACAAAATCTTGTTTTGCAGAAAAATCAGCGGATTTGGCTTTGTTTTAAATAATTTACTTCAACCTCTCATTAATTATCTGTTAATTTCCAAAATTCACTTTGTTAACGTTTGATTTTGTTCACGTTAATTACTTCTCAATTATTGACAGGTACCAGTAGCGTAATGAAAAGAGTGCATGCCCGCCCGCAAAACTTTTCTTCAGTCCCCCTCCATAAAATTAATCTTTAATCCCTTAAAAATATCCACACACACAACACTAGCAATGCATAATCTAATTTAAGTCTCATTAACTGAAGCATTAAACAAAGTTGTACAAGTCAAGATGATGCCATCAACCCCCCAATTCTAACTACTATTTATTAAAAAGCATTGTCGCAATGCTCTTGTCTGAGTATCATCACATAAGATGGCAATAAACAACAATCAAAAGACTGTTTGTGTGTTGTGTTTATTATTAACAATGATAAAGTGCTTGTAACAAATAATGGAAAAATCTGTCTTTATTATTAAATGTAATGAAATGAAGACTGTAATAAAACCTAAATGAATGGTTTACTTTAGTGGTTTAGAAACAGGGTTCCATAATCTACCAAAGTGGAAAAAGTTGTTCTTCTGGAAAATGTTTTTAACCTTATATTGTATCAACTATCACAAAGTATTGGAGTGTATAAAGTAATTAATATTTCTTACAATCAGCAGACCTTCAGCCTAAAAAAAGACCCCCCCTCTTACCTGGGCCCGCCCACATTGCGAGCCTTGAGGGACCGAACTTTACGCCACTGTCGGATACCATTGCATCATAAAGAATCAGAACATAAGATACACTTCAAATGAAGATATCACCATTTTTGCAAGCTCTCTGTTATTCATAATTTATGAAAGCAAATATCAGAATATGAAAAAGAATTTTACATTGAAACATCATAAAAAAACAACACTGAAGATATTAGAAATATGTTCAAATTTCCTTAACAATGAGATATGAATGAAATATTTACTTACAACTGTCATCTTCCTCCAAGAACACATGACTCAATGATATGCCACCAGCACTTCCAAATATCTAAAAATAGTAAATTTGAAAGTCAGATTGTATATTTACAACAACAATGCATACAAATGCATTACATACATTTATACAAGAATATGAATCATAATGTATTATTTATGCAAGATTGTCAACATTAGTTAGAGATGAGATAATTTACAAGACTGGAATTATTCTTAACCACTTGCTATCATATTTAATGATAATATTAAAGAGATTGGGTAACTCTCCACTCATGATATTTCTGTTCTAACATTTTGTAAAATAGTTTTACAATAGAAGGTTGTATCTCCAAGAAAGATGGAGATTTTTGTGAATCTGTTCACCACGAAGTAGTCACTATGTCAATTTCAATGGACATGGACTAGGCTAAAATGATATTACTCTAAGAAGGAAAAATTAAGTAAACATATTGTAATTTTTCAACTCCTCTAATCTTTATCATGATTTTTAAATTTATTTACTGTCACTTGTTAACTGTTTGGTCATGTAGTGATCACTAGGGCTTGGATTCTGATGACGTAATTTTTTCATTGATGCATTCTAGATGTAGCTAACTTGGAAATGAATGTTTATTACCACACACAGGTGATTGATCCAATAACTCTACATTTCTTTTTTTGTCATTTTCAATTTCAGGTCATATTTTTGGACCTTTGCATCATTTGTGACATTTTTACGCATTTTGTTTTCTGTTTGTGTTTTTTTGTTAGTAAATGTTTCATGAATTTGACTATTGCAGTGGCCTCTGTTTTTTGAACTCTCAAAATTACGCCTATCGGTATTCGATAACGTCCTTCACCTTTCAAAACTAACGGTTGGCAGATCGAAGCTCAAGATTTCATTTCCTTAAGACTTAAAATTAAATAATAATTTTATTTAAAATTGTAAAATTTATTGAATGAATAAGCATTTTTACAAATTTTTTTATTTATTTATTTACATTATCATTTACATTACAGTATTATTGAAAATCATTTAGTAACAGGTTTTTATAAGTTTTTTTAAATTGATAAGGTGAACAAAATAAGTTAATGCGGTTACAGTTGGCACTTCTACACATTTTCCATAATGGCGCATAATAGTACAAGGTTGATCTCGCAAAAGGAATATTAAATAACATGCTGTTTGTAGAACGCAGATCACGCACTGGATTAGCCCAAGGAATTTTACAATGTAATTCTGAAGAGTCTATATCATGATTTATCAAATTATACAGAAAAAGTACATCAAAATAATCCCTATGGGAGCGTAATGAGCTAATATTCAATCTAGTTGCGACTTGGAAATAATTGTGACTAAATCTAGGAGATGGAATATCAAGCTTGAAGGCAGCAAAAATAAAAAAATTGTGCTGAACAGTTTCAAGTCTAGAGATATGGTTCTGGTAAAAGGGAGACCATATTTGTGAGCCATATAATAATATCGGTCTGACTAGAGTTAAATATAAAGTTTTGATGGTTTGCACATTAGTAAATTCAGATGCAATACGTCTCACAAATCCTAACATCTGATTTGATTTATTAATAATATCGTCAATATGCAGATGAAAACTCATTTTTTGATCAAAAATAACACCCAAATCTCTAAAGTATGAGACTGATTCCAACATTGCATCTCCTAGTTCATAATTGAATTTTGAGTATTTATTTACAAAAAGTAATTTCACCCTTATTTTTAAGTAATTTTTAAGGTCATTTGCCTTTTATTTTGAAGCCATTTTACAGGTCATTTTGAAGAAATTTTAGATCATCAGAATCTGAGCCCTAACGATTAATGTGAATTTTAACGTTGGGGTAACTGTAAATAAATAAATAAATAAATAAATAAATAATGTCTTTATTGATGGCGAGGCTCAAACCATTTAGCTTGCTCTTCCGCCTGACCATAAGGGGAACATATAAGAATAACATAAACACACATCCATGCCTGGTGGCGGTATTCGAACCCGTGACCCTTGGAGCCAAGGTAGTCACGGTCCTTTAGCCTTAGAGACTTCAGCTATCCAGGCCAGCTTTTACCATGATTTATTACACTTCAAACACTAACATTAATTTATCTTCACCCATCCTTCCTCATATTTCTTTTTGCCAATTGCGAGAACTCACAAAAGCAATTGTGTTCTTTTTAATGGCCCCTAAATAGAGAATTTTAAAGTCGTATAATACTTACAGCGAGAACACACTGAAATCCTGCATGCAATACTTCCACATACTGATATTCCAACATACAACCAACCACATGCTCCGGCCTTAGAGGTCTAAAAGGATCAGGATCATCTGCTGTTAAGTTAGTGGGATAAATGGCTTTGCAACCAATGCCATTTATCTCCCACCAACTTACACTTCCAGTCCCCATATTCAAAATGTCACTGTTCTACAATAAAAAAAAGTAATAATGAAATTTCATATTATGATTATATAACATAAATATTCCAATATAAAAGCATGTCTTACTTTATCTAAAACTCCAACATCTAAATAAAAACACATTACAAATGTATTCCATCCCAGCCATATCGCGCACCAAACTGAGTACTGTAAAAGAAAGAAAAGGACTTAACATGATTAATCAACACCTTTTTCTGTATTATACTTACTTTTTCATTCACCTACCAAAGCAGTGATGTGATACAACCTATCCTTATACAGTATTTGATGTTACTGGTGCGGATGGATTTAAGGCGGGGACAAATGCAATATTTCTTGTAATTTCACTCAATTTATTCAAAAAAATTACCACATACCACATCTTTCTAAATAGTATTCTAATTAAGAATACCCACGTTTTATTCCAAATTAATACTTTTTTAATTGTTTTATGACATCTGAAATTAGCCCTCCCCTGAAAAAACTTCCTGCATCTGCCCTTGCACTCTGCCAAGAAATGAATACAAAGGTAGTCTTGGTTACCTTAGTATTCATTTGGGTAAAAATAATTGAAAAATTAATTTTGCATCTTTTCATTTACTGTCAATATCTAAAAGCTGCAAAATGTGGCTGGTAAGGTTTTTGCTATCATGATAAAATAGTCAGAGGTATGGAGCAAAAAAAAGCTAGAATAACAAACAGAAAGACTCAGGAGGCAGTAATGGGAAATCCACAAAAAACAAAAGCCTATGTAGCCCTTGGATTCTGAATAATAATCTTTACTGACTGGTACTGACTAAATGAGCTCCAACACTTATGACTAAAATTCAGACAAAAAATTGTGAAGAAATAAGGAAATAAGACTAGGTTTATATATATATATATATATATATATATATATATATATATATATATATATATATATATATATATATATATATATATATATATATACATACATACAGAGAGAGAGGGAGAGAGAGAGGGAGTGAGGGAGAGAGAGGGGGGAGAGAGAGGGAGAGAGAGAGGGAGAGAGAGAAAGAGGGAGGGAGAGAGAGAGGGAGGGAGAGAGAGGGAGAGAGAGAGGGAGGGAGAGAGAGGGAGAGAGAGAGGGAGAGAGAGGGAGAGAGAGAGGGAGAGAGAGGGAGAGAGAGAAAGAGGGAGGGAGAGAAAGAGGGAGGGAGAGAGAGAGGGAGAGAGAGGGAGGGAGAGAGACAGAGGGGGAGAGAGAGGGGGAGTGAGGGAGAGAGAGGGAGGGAGAGAGAGGGAGAGAGGGAGAGAGAGAGGGAGGGAGGGAGAGAGAGAGGGAGGGAGGGAGAGAGAGGGGGGGAGAGGGGGAGGGAGAGAGAGGGAGGGAGAGGGAGGGAGAGGGAGGGAGAGAGAGGGAGAGAGAGGGGGAGAGAGAGGGAGAGGGAGAGAGAGGGAGAGAGAGGGAGTGAGGGAGAGAGAGGGAGAGAGAGGGAGAGAGAGAGGGAGGGAGAGAAAGAGGGAGGGAGAGAGAGAGGGAGAGAGAGGGAGGGAGAGAGACAGAGGGGGAGAGAGAGGGGGAGTGAGGGAGAGAGAGGGAGGGAGAGAGAGGGAGAGAGAGAGGGAGGGAGGGAGAGAGAGGGAGGGAGGGAGAGAGAGGGGGGGGAGAGAGGGGGAGGGAGAGAGAGGGAGGGAGAGAGAGGGAGAGAGAGGGGGAGAGAGAGGGAGAGGGAGAGAGAGGGAGTGAGGGAGAGAGAGGGAGAGAGAGAGGGAGGGAGAGAAGGAGAGAGAGGGGGAGAGAGAGGGGGGGAGAGAGGGAGAGAGAGAGGGGGAGAGAGAGGGAGAGAGATGGAGTGAGGGAGAGAGAGGGAGGGAGAGAGAGGGAGAGAGGGAGAGAGAGAGGGAGAGAGAGAGGGAGGGAGAGAGAGGGAGAGAGAGAGGGAGAGAGAGAGGGAGAGAGAGAGGGAGGGAGAGAGAGGGAGAGAGAGGGAGGGAGAGAGAGGGAGAGAGAGGGAGAGAGAGGGAGAGAGAGGGAGAGAGAGATATCTGAAATCATGATTAAAATATTTACAATACTTAATTTGACTTAACATCATTTACGAGATTTATGAGGTGACACTAAGCCATAAGGTAATAAGCTACATAACTTAAAATAAAATATTTTTGTTTTCTTATTTTATGTATGTACTTTCAATAAATTTCAAAATAATAATAATAAATAATAATTATTAATAATAACAGATTTTTGTGATGAACTATTTCATTATTGTAATTAATGTTTCAATGTTAATGGTTTATTATTATTATTATTATTATTATTATTATTATTATTGTTATTCTTCTTCTTATTATTATTATTATGTTACAAATTGTTAAAGAAGGCACAGAAAGATTGTATTGAGAAATAACTGTACATAAAAATGTACCTTCTTTAGGACATATTGACTAAAAATGGTTCATAATGAGGTAAATATAGATGAATATTAACAGAACAGAGACAGAGTAATAATACCAACCAGAGAAAGAAGAGAAGCTTTTCACTTACGGTTATAATATACTTTGGTCTGTACTGGAATGTTCCGAAGAATCCAAAAATGACAAATATAATATGGAAAAAATTGGCTAATATTGGAGCCCACATGAATCCCAGGAAGTCAAATATCTGCCGCTCTATTGTTGAAATCTATAAAGAAAAATAAAATGAAATTGTTAGTTCTTTCTGTTACTTTTTACACTAATGTTGCATATGAAGATATCCAAATACAAAACCCTTCATGGATTCAAATAGAAGTGTTACATATTAAACACACACACACACACCTCAGTTAAGAAAATGCCTCGCTATTTCCTCCTACGTTCATTGGAAAGGACAAAAATGAATGCATTAGAATAAGAAGCTTCAGTAAAACTATCTTTTACAGGACAGAAACCAAGTCAATTCTGGTTTTCAACATGCCCAACATCTTGTTAAAAAAAATCACAGAAGATTTAATCATAAAACTGATGATGATGGCTAAGCCATCAAAAGCTGGTATTTTAATAAATAATATTGCTTGCAAAGAAAACACCTATAATTATTTCAGTGGTAAAACTACTTCTTACCAGTTCCCAGATCTCAATTTTTGGATAAAATCAAACGAGCTAATAAATATTTTTCACTACTTAGAAATTGACCAGTTGTGGTGACATGGGGATTAAGAGCAGCAAAGCCAAAGGTTGTGGGGCTCAAATCTCACTTTAGGCATTGGAGTTTTTGTATGGTTGTTTGCTCACTCCACAATATCTCGTCTGAACCATTAGCCTATCCATATCATTCAGCCCTTCTGACTACCCCAACATCCTTCACCCAATGGAAGGAGAAGGCAAACCGCACTGCAATCAATTACCCTGGAAAGGGATGGCACTATGGTGTCAGCCCATTGATGTATCAAGGATAGACAGGTGGACCATAGACTACTGAGAAGGGTGACTTTTAGATTCTTAATAAAACAAAAGCTATGTGGGACATTATTAAAAAGACTACTGCACTAAGTAATAATAACAGAAAAAATATAGAGCTCCACTACAAAAACGAATCTGTACAAGACCCACAAGAAATATAATAAATATATATATATATATATATATATATATATATATATATATATATATATATATATATATATATATATATTGATATATTCAATGAACACTTTTCACAAATTAGTAATAAGTTAATCTCTCAACACTCTCCAAACAATAAAACACACCAAACAAACACTATTACACAAATTGTAAATTCCATATTCTTATATGAAACCACCCCCTCTGAAATTTTTAAAATCATTGGACGAATGGAGAATAAATTCTCAGCAGGCATGGACAACATTCCAGATTTTCTTATTAAACACAGTGCTCCATGTGTAGTGCAACCACTCTCTCACATCTGCAATTACTCTCTAAAATCAGGCATATTCCCAGATATATTCAAAACAGCAAAAATTAAACCATTGTTTAAAAAGGGCAATAGTTATGATCCAATGAACTACAGACCTATCTCCCTGTTATCAGGACTTTCAAAATATCTGGAAAGGTTTTTCAATGATAGACTCAAAACAGTTTCTCAATGCAAATAATGTCCTTACAAATGCACAAGATGACTTCAGGAGTAATAGATCAACAGACACAGACATCATCTCCTTTTTAAATGACATACTTGTTGCACTAAATCAGAAGGAAATTCCCATTGGCCTTTTCTTAGATTTGTCAAAAGCCTTTGACATCATTGACCATCATACACTTTTAAGAAAACTAGAAATGCTAGGGATTCGAGGCATTGCAGGCCAATGGATCAAATCATATTTATCAAACCGTAGCCAAATAGTTGCCCTCCAACACACTAAGAAAACAAAATCTCCTCATACTACTCCTGTCCTCAAATAATAAATTGTGGAGTCCCGCAAGGATGCACCCTTGTGCCAATACTATTCCTTATATATATATAAATGACATGCCTTTGGCTTTAAGGAACAACAAAATAATTTTGTTTGCAGATGACACAAACATCATCATCAAAGCAAAAACACAACAATCATTAGAAAAAGAAACTCACAAAACTTTGCAAGCACTAGTAAAATGGTTTCAAGACAACAAACTCATCATAAACACCAGCAAGACAGTCTCTCTAAATTTCATAAATCCTCGATCTAAAGAAAAACTCTCACAGCATTTGCTCATAAACAATAACCCTATAACGATATCTCATGAAACTACCTTCCTCGGACTCACAATTCAAGAAAACCTAATATGGAACACACACATCTCAAATCTCAACAAGAAACTCAGCAAATCTTGCTATGCCCTATACACCCTCAGGTCAAGCTCCAACATTGAGACACTTCGAACAATGTATTTTGCAAATGTGCACTCACACCTAAAATATGGAATAATATTCTGGGGAAATGCCCCTGAAAGCACTCACACATTTATTATCCAAAGAAGAATATTGCGAACAATGACCAGCACTCATAAGCTGGAGTCTTGCAAACCCTTGTTTAATAAACTAAGGATTCTTCCTCTACCATGCATGTACATATTTGAAATAGTGGTCTTCACAAAGAAAATTCTCATGGAAAACAAAGACACTTTCACTTTAAATTCTGATGTACACAACTACAACACCCGTCAAAAGGATAACCTACGCGTTCCCCACTCTGAAACTACACTTTATCAAAAAATTACCCTAATAGAGGGCATTACACTTTACAACAAACTAGGCAATGATATTTCCCTTACAAATATAAATAAGTAAGAAATTTTTATCCCATTAGACTTTCTGTTTCATGTAAACTGTTTCAAGAAGAAGCAAAGAAAAAAGAACAGCATATCGCATCCTGTGAAATAGAAGGAGAATAGAAGAAGAAGAAAAATGGTCAAAACTTGCCTTCTCACCATTTCAAGTTATAAATATAGAATGTACTACTATTGTTAAATTTGATGTAGTTGCAAATATAATTGATATGTATTATTAATGTGTTTATCATTATTAATATAATTAATATTATTATAAGTAGTAGCATTAAAATAACATATTGAAATGTTAATTATTAGCAGATAATTTATCTACTGTATAATATCTTAATCTAACTGTAACAAGTATTGTATTTCTAGACCAATGACCCCATCTTGATCAAGTTTTGTTCAGTTTCCCTGGTCCTCTGAGCAAATGCTGAGACAGCCCCTTGTTTGCTCCTGAACAGTAATGTAACTTTGCTCTCTCCACCCAAGGCATCATATTGACTCGTCATACACGATTGTAATTGTATATGTGACTCAATAAATATTATTATTATTATTATTATTATTATTATTATTATTATTATTATTATTATTATTCTACATTTACAAAAAAAAAGTTGTATGACAATTAGAAGGAACAGAAGGGAAATGCTTTCTGTTCATTCTACAAAATTTTTCAGGAGAATAAAAACAAAGTTTTGCTTGTGATGTGATGTGGCATTGGCTGTGTCCCACACCACATTCATTGAATCTAAGTTGTTTTTCCATCTGCTTTTTGTGACAGAGAGCATTGTTGTGTAGCAGTTCTGTGCTTCTGAGCATTGTCCCTCATGCTGTATCTTCCTTTCTTTCTTCCAGCTGACCAGAATAATTTCTTTCTGGTGTTTCAAGTGGTTGAAAGAAATGACACCAAGCTATATAAAAGATTTTCACACAAACAATTTCAAATTTTCTTAGATTGGAAGAGTTCATCCTGCTGACCCATAAATTATTTTTAATAACAAAAATGAACTCTTTACGAAAAAGAATAAACACTCATTCTAAATAAAAAACATTTTTATAATGTACCAAACTTACAGAACACTGTAATATTATAGAACGTATAGAACACTGTATGTCATTTTCAATCATATCATAAACAGATATTGAACCCGGAATAGTTTATTTTTTATGTAATTACACTAACTATAATTTATTTAAGTAACTTTTCTAAGAAATGTGTGTGTGTGTATATGTATGTGTGCATGCAAAAGGAGTGCTACTACCAGTTCACCTATCGTGTCTCTGTGTAAGCCGCCTTTTGCATCTACGCTCATATATTAATATGACATTGCATTGCATCAGTTGCACTTGCTCAATCATGGTAGATTAGTAAATGACATTCTTAATACCATTGGGCTCAATTCCTACTCAACTTCGGAAACATTGTACTCTCATTAAAGATAATTTATTGTTAATTATCTACAATGTAGAAACTTTTTAAACTCAATGATGGCAATCTGAGCCAAACATCAAAGGAAGCAAATGACATACAACTGAAAACAGAATGAAATAAAACAATTCCAAGAATAAGGTAACAGGGGTAACATTGCCACCTCTCTGTTTCTTTTAAATTTCTACTTTATTGCATCAATCTTCACAATAATTGTTTTGACAATTTAATCCTTCACCAAAGCATACTGTTTTTTTCAAAATATTGCAGTTACAGCTTCCATAATTTGAAAGATTACATTATTTTTTTTAACAAAGAAAGTGGCAATGTTACCCCACAGGGGTCAAACATTGCCACTATTTTTTTTTTCTTTCAAGTGTCTTGCAATATTTAAATGTGCGAGTCGGATAGAAAACAGAAATACACAAATGTGCATCAGAACAAATTTTACGATTATTAGTCTTTGGGTTTTGACCATTTAAATACACTAAACAGGGATAAATACTGCTTTGAGAACTTAGTCTAAAATATGTTTTATTAACTGTTTAACTTTGTGATATGTGATGGGGAAAAGTGATTTCTCCTTTCTATATTTGGTCGGGGAAGCTCAGCAACAATACCGAATTTTGGCATAACACACTTATTCGAATGTCGTAAAGTGGACCTGCTAATTTCAGTCTGTAGCTTTTTCCTACTTTATTTTCAATTATTTACATTTTCCATTACTTGATGGATTTTAACTTCATCATAGGGTTTATAAACCTTAAATATTGGATTTTTTATTTGTCTATGTGGCATTCTCTCCAAGAACAAGACAAAGTAAAAGAATGATGAGCTTCTCAAAGTTACAGTGCAAGTATGGTGACAACAAAAAAGTATTTTTGCATCAAATGTAATTAATCAATGTTTACAATAGCTTAATCTCATATGCTTTAGAAGTGATATATTAACTCACAAATGTCAATTGTTCCAATGTAAGAATTTCTTCTCAAAGGATAGAAATGTAGGGGTAAGATGGCCAGTATGGCAATGTTAACTTGAAAGTAGTATACACAGTTTATACATTTTGTCTTGTTTGTAATCAATAATTATTAAGACACAACACAGCATGTCTAGTATATCACATATTTACTTATCTACGTCGCTTATTTCAACTCAATTAACCCAAAATTAACAAAGTTTTGAATATGAGATTTCGATGCATCAAAATACACCATCATATTTACAAACATTTCAAGTTACAACTGTAATCCAATGCAACAAGATCCTAAAAGAGGTGGCTAACTATGGGAACACAGTCAGCAAATAAATTTACGATACAGACTGTGCTACTTAAATTTTTTGAAGTTATGGCAATGTTGACCACTGTTACCTTACACCTACAAAATTTTTAAAAAAATACAAACAACTTAATTACAACTAAATATTTTGTAAATGAATCCTAAAATTGATAATTATTAAATAAAAAGAATACTGTTTAAAAAAATTAAAGCAAAACACTCAAAATTGTATAGTAATATTATTCTAAAATTTATATCATTAAATAAAAAAGAATACCATTAAAAAAACTTAGAAAGACAACTGATCTCAAAATTAAATTGTAACATTACAAATAAATTTCTGATTTGAAAAGGAAGAATTTTATCTCCAAACATGTATCTCGTCAAAAACTGTTAGTGTGAAGACTTGCAAACAAACCACTGTTTACTTTCATATTAATTTTTTAATACATATTTTGCATGTTTAATGACACAAAAATTTACATTATAATTTATTATACATTGAAGTAAGTATATGAATCATTCTTTTAGCATAACTGAGATTTCAAAAACTTGATATTGGGACAAATAAATATTAGTATTGCTTTCTTTATTCAACTTTGACATATCTGCCATATTTCCCATTCATTTCCTTTTAAAAATAACAGGCGATCACACATTAAAAGGAACCCAATATAATAACACTCTTAACAACTCCAGTACCGCGGGTCACACAAAAACAAGCACTCACTAATTGCAATGTACATATCGTGAGTAAAAACGTTCGTCGCGTACAAATTCCCATGACATTTGCACTGCAATATTCTTCACGTTACTCATTCATTAACTTAGTATAATCACAAACGCTTTCCATTCAAGCATTCTTAATAATACCGCGCAATCAGTTTCTCGAGGATTTGCCACTATGAATCGCAAAACAAGCACTGGTGTAGCGCCTGCTACACTCGTCCCGAGTCGACAGGTCGTCGAAGTTGCACGCACGCATCCACTCCACTCAGAGAGTATATAGCAGAACAGAGGCGGCACTCAATGTTAATTGGAAGCTCCTTATTTTTATGGAGGGGGAGGTCAACCCCCCCCCCCACTCCGACAGAAGCATCCATTCCTGCCCCCTCACCAGGTAATGAGCGTCGAAAGGCGACCTACCAACTGAAAGCGAGGGCAAATGTGAACCGGGACATTTGATATTACATTATCTACCAACTTTTCAATAAGGCGGACAGTTATAGAATATTATCTATTTCACGTGAAATTAATGAGGAAGGTTATGTAGAAGTCAGTAACTCTAAAATGGTTTATAATTGTGAGGCAGTTAAATAAATTGTAATGAAGGAATTTAAAATAAAAAAAGGTATTTTATATAAACAATATTTATTTGTAAAATATACTTCATATACAAAAAATTAAAAACATGCACAAAGAAAAATACTGTTATGTGAAAAAAAGGATATATCCTTGCCAACTATCATGTGCAACACCAATATTACACATGATTTTACTGCAGATAAACAATATAAAATATAACCAAATGGAACATACAAAAAGCTGCATAAAATTATATAATTCACAAAAGAAATCTCAAAATTGACATTTAGCAGTTGTGAACAAATATGTTTAGAAAACAAGTGTATATTTCCTGGTAACAATTCAAAACTATTATACAAAGAGTATATAGTCCACAAGACAAACAGTTAAGAAAAATAGTTTGTATTGCCCATAACATAAAACAGTTATCCCGCAAAATGACATTCTTTTACTTTTTATACGAAACAAACACCTTCAATTTGGTACATATGTGTAAGTGAAACTATATTTTTATTTACATTGCCAAGGCAGATTTCTTCTATTCTTTTGATTAGTGAAATATTGGAGTCCTACAGTTTGGATGTACAGCGAAAAATCCATCTTATAATGTATTAAAAGAAGAGATGTATGTAGGAAAATATATAGAGTAGATTTAACAGAATCTACTTGAAATTGATTTATCACAAAATACTTTTTAGACTTGTAAATTTAAATACTGATAATATATTAATTCTCCAAAAACACAGCAAGTTGCTCAATGGATGTCACACACAATATTACATTATACACACAGAATTACATAATGTTTCCTATTAGATACAGAATAGATACAGAATTGTTTTCAATTATTAAGAAAAGATTTTCATTATTGTCTATTCAGTCATGATAGAATTTTTTTAAAACACATTGATGCTAAACTAAATTGAGGGACATTAATGGTGATTAACACATACAAATTATTCTCACTTCTTAAACATTGGCTAACTAATGTTTGGGCCATGATACTCCCTATTATTCTTGTCATTCTGCCAAATGAAGAATGTTTACATGTAAATTTATTTATGTAGATAAAATGCAAGAAAAGCGCACTTTATAACTTCCTTTTGAAAACATTTATACACATAACCTTGTGACAATTTAGTCTGTTGCAGGTTTAATTACGACTATATTGAAAGAAAACAACAGAGGCTCTCTGAAATTCAAAATTTATGGCATGCCCATTTACATCCATGAGTTCATTCACATGCCTACGTATTCCCATCTTTTACACACGATTTGTATCAATTCTTATAACATTCTTTGTAATGATAAGACTTGGAACAATGAAAATCACTCCTGAACACTATCCCTCCCTCCAACCACTCTTGACACTCCCACAACACCTCACACTCCAGCCCATGTGTCTGATGGAAGAATACATTTCACAGTAACACTAATTTTAAAACCTGTCAAAAATCATCTACTTTCTGAACAGATAATTATGGATTTGAATGGACCATGTGCAACACTACATACAATAGCATATTACTTGAAATCTAAAATTATCACATAGCAATGCTAACAGATTACCACAATTGACAGTATTATACTTCATATCATTTATTGGAATATATGCCAGCCCCAGGATGTCCTGCACTCTTTGCCAGCACGTATAGGACCTGCCTGCAATACAAAAAGGGATGTTATTGAAATTCAAGATGCTCAGTGCTGTCTCACCTTCATAAAACAAGGTTTCTGCACTCACCATGCAAGGAAGCCGGAATGAATAGTGAATAATAGCTGCAACGTGTGGAGAGGTCCTGTAAACCAAATCGAGACAAATGATTGAGCTGAAACATTTTTAAAGCTTTCTTATTACAACATATCATAAATACACAAAGCATGTCACTAACACTTGTTTGTTGACAAGCTTTCTCTAAATGCTCTGGGCACTCCATTAGGCACCTCAGGGCATTGTCAGGAAATTTTACTGAGGACTGCACTCCACACAACTGTTTTTTGCAGTCAACATTTCTGTCAAGATGTGCTTAGGCACACATACCTCCTTCTGTTCATACCTTCTCTGTGGACAAGAAGCTAGTGTTAGGTCATAATTCTCATCAGCCATTTCATAAACTTATAATAAAATTTGTAATATATAAATTGCTAAGAAATAAAAATATTCAATTTAATGTTATTGCAAACAAAAATTATAGGATTATATATAAAATGAGGGGTATAATATTACAGTAATTAAAGCAATATTGTAAATAATTATCCTAATAATATATCATTCTTAACAATCTTGCAAAATATTAATATCACTTACTTTGTATGTCTTGTATTTTCCGTGTCTCCCATTCCGTTAATAAGGCAATTGTGAAGCGAACAACACCGAAAATTTGACATTTTCTTTCAAAATCTGGTCAAAAATTTGGGGCACAAGCTGCCGGACGTGGAATCGAGAGACGGTTGTACATGTTGAACATACAACGAAATCAAAATTCGGAACCGTTTGGGGTCGTTTCGAGTATTCGCTCAAGACCAGAAACAATGCTTTGGTAAGTTTCGCTCAAGACTGCTCAAGAGATATATACTCTCTGGCTCACGACTATCGTCAGATGGCAGTACATTTGGAAGGCTTATTTTGTTTTAATAGTTTGCAAAAGTCGCTAAAGAGCGCTTCACCATGATGGGCAGTAATGGCGGGCCTACCCATAATTCTCTCTGCTCACCCACCAGATAACAATTCGGGTACTTTCAAGCAAAGGATTCAGCGATATATTTGTAGATTTCAGTGGAAAAAATGCTATTAATTCAACAGGTGATCATTGTGACCTATTATGAATTATCATTTGTAGATTTAAGGGAAAAGGCTCGATCAACAAACCATCTTCAGTAGACCCGTACAGTTTTTGCAGACAATTTTTTTATCCGATTAATCACATTTTTCATATCTAATGTAAGATTTGCCTTTATGATAAATAAGTACTCTCCGTTTACATCAATAAAGTGCTTTCAATATTCGTTCGATTCATAAATCTAGAAGATTTATATTTAGATTATTCATATTTATTACTATACGTCATATCATTATATTATAGATAGATTATTCAATCGTGAGAAATGCCTTGAATAAATAATATAAACACACAAAATAATTATACAGCAACAACATAGCAAATAACACATAAAATAACTTTAGAAACAATTTGGCAAATAATGCCAGGTCTCAGAATGTACCGATAAGCATCAGGGCCGGATTTAACTTGGTGGGTGCCCATGTGCTGATTTTTGGTGGAGGCCCCCCCCCCCCCCCCCCCCCCCCCATATATATATTATATGCAGTTGGCGGCTGACAAAATAAAATCTATGTGTCAAATATGTTTAATTAAAAAAATTTTTTTGCAAATAATTTTTGCGTACAATATTTTATTTATAAACCGAATATTTACAACACATTACAACTTAATTATAATAACTAAACTACAGGAACTTTTCTTGCTTTTCTGTAAGCAAACTCTTCAATTACATCGTCGAAAGATAATTCTTTTGGAATATCAAAATTGATGTTCAAAATAGAAAGATAATTAAGTCGTTCTTCTGTCATACTAGTTCTCAATCTATTTTTTAGAAGTTTTAATTTTGAAAATGATCTTTCCGTTGTACAATTTGTTATCATTAACACAAGATAAATTCTTAAAATAATTTCTACATTCGGAAACGCGTCTTGTATTCCCTTCTCAATTATTAAGTTATACATAAAATGTTCCCGACTTAAGGCGCTTTTAGATTCCTCATCTTGTATGAATTGGTTAATGAATTCTTTGAATTGGATCAACTCAATTCCAAGATTTTCATCGACGTCGTCTACATAAATTTTACTAAGGTTTGTTGCGTGCTTGATTATTTCATCTGAACTAAGGTTGCCTAATTTTGATAAAAAACCAAACCGAGAAGAAATTATTCCATACGCAGAGACACGTTGATCTAAAGAAACTAAAAACTGGTCAATTACTGGAAGGTAACTTTTCACTCGAAATTCTTCAGCAGCTGTTAACTGAATGTTTGCAGAATTTCCATCATCTAATGGAACCAAACGAACATTCCGTTGTCCTTTTCTACGTATTACATACTCTGTTGTCCCAGATTAGTAAATGAAGTCAGATAAAATACGATCTCAGTAAAAGTAAAGTTTCAATAAATTTATTGCATTTATAAACTTTCAAATTCAAATATATCTAATCAAAATAAAAGTTACGTTATTCATAGTATAAAATCAGATCGGCTTAGCCAAAAGAGCAAGTCGAAACCGGTGATCATGTTTGAAACACGATATTCGGTTAGATTATGTGCGTTTAATACTGAATAAATCATAAATAACTTTGAATACATACTAAATAAGTAGATATTCTTGAGACTAAAAATGCATCATGAAATCTAAATTTAAAAAAATACAAATTACTACATAACAATGAAATTAAAAAGTTTTTGCAGAAAAATAGACCAAAATAAAAAAAAATTAATTTTTTATTTGGTGGAGGCCCCTTTTTGGTGGAGTGCCCTGTGCTGCAGCACTGTCAGCACATGCATAAATCCGGCCCTGATAAGCATTTCTGTGATTTTTATTAATGAAACATCATTCACAATGGCGGATAAACTACCTGATCAATGTTAATTTTTAAAAAAATACAAAAATAAGATTTTCTCAAAAACTGCTCCAATTTTTTTCTTTAAACTTTTAGTAGGGGTAGTGCTAAATGTACTCTATGAGATGGCTTAAACTCCATATTGATCAATTTTTTTGTTTTTTCAAAAAAAATTACAGAAATGTAGTTTTTTGACATGTCTTTCACGTCATTAATATTTACATTAGCGGCGATTTGTTCACATTATTGTATTTGAGTACACGTGCTTTAAATAATGTCATATAAAGTTTATCGAAAACTCAACCATTTTGTGAAATAATTTTAATACACCATGTGAAAACTAGCTCAAAGTTCCGCATTTTATATTCACATTTTCAGCAATTTGTAAACATTTATTGTATTTGTGAGTTAAAGTACTTAAAATGACTTTAAATTAAGTTTTTCAAAAACTTAAAATTTAAACAAATTTACAGCAGCGCTTAAACGCCAGTTCTTCAAAAACGACTCCAAATTTTTCAAAGCAAATTGCCACTTAGGACGAGGTTTTACTGTTCTTCAATAATCCTAAAATAATATTTCCAATCTACAATTAGGAATCTGAAAAATTATGAAAATGTGCTTTGGGCGATGATAGATGGCAGCAGCCAAGAATATGTGGCAAGTTCGAACAGCTAACCGAGGCCAAAGGAAACCGAAAACTAATACGGGATATATAAATAGTGTGTGCTATTCTGTAACACCACTAGTTTTCTCTTCACTTTAGACCAATGCCGTTTAGTGTAGAAATAACTATTATGTTATGATAAAAGCAAATTACCCATTTTATATACGTCACGTTTTTGCATTTTCGTTCATTTCGACTAATAAGACATTTTTTACCCTTTTGGTAATCACTAATGCAATATTTACGAGAAGCACCAAAATGTTCTCCACAGAATTCCTGAGTAGCCTATTCGATTTCTTTACTCAGAAATTGTAATTATTAATTTCTTTGTACAAATGTTATTTTGTTACTCATCTTCAATATACAAAGTAAAAGTATTCATAAACGTCCGTAACAAAGCAAGCCCGAACACACACGCACACACACACACACACACGTCCGTAACACACCCAGCCCAGTCCAGTTCTCAGGTCATAATGTTCAAAGAAACGTAGACAGATGGCGTCACTAATAGCACATTTTTATATTAACACTTCCTCTTAAAAAACTCAAATGAACACAAACTACACTATATATATATATATATATATATATATATATATATATATATATATATATATATATATATATTCTGTGTCTGTAAACACAATCATCTGTATGCCGATCTTCTCACGTAGCATCTCAAATCTAACCATCTTCAGAGGTTTAGTCAGTAGATCAGCAAGCCGATTGGTTCCGTCGATATGCTCCAGTTCCTGATTTCCATACAAGAATCTCTTTCTTACATTGAAATGGCGAACTTCAATGTGCTTTGATCTGCGATGATATTCTGAATTTTTACTAGTTTTTACGGCACCAAAATTATAGATATAGAGGGGAGGAGATTTTTCAACAGTTTCCAGTAATTCAGACAGTAATCTTTTCAACCAGATTAAATCCTTTGCTCCTTCACTTGCTGCTATTATTTCAGATTATGATGTCGACGTTGTCAGTGACTTCTGCTACTGACAGGTCCACGATACTGTTCCATCACTGATGGTTGCAATGACACTAACGTTGAACGTCTTGTTTTCGAGAAGATTTTTCCACTGTGCAATACTTTCTGGCAGAAGACCCAGCGATTCTTCAAGATTTGTACACCTTTGGGACGTTCGAGCAGCGCCTAGGTATACTTTTTCTCTAAAGAATCAAATTATTCTTTAAGTGCCTTCAACCACTTCTCTCCCAGGAGACTGCAGCACTTCAGTGTAGGATTATGGTTTGTTTTCTTGTGGATTAACTTGTTTTCAGAGAACGACGATCCGGCCATGTAGACAAAATCCCCGTTGGTCATATACAATGGTTTCTTCGGTTCACGTTCACATTTTCTTGTTGGCTCTTCTTCAGCATTTTCTTCAACTGGAACATCACTTCCTTCGGAGCTGGACTCTGACGCAATTTCTTCAGCTCCACTCCATTCTTTATCCTTTTCAACGACGTTGATTTCTTCTGGCTTTCGTACATCGTATCATGCGAGTTTTTCATATGAATCTTCAAGCTGGTCAGTATTGCCGCGCACATTGCAGACAACGTCAGGCTTTACTCTCACGTCGTGGCTCAGATCTATCTTCTTTTGAGTCAGAATCCAGACCCTGAATCCATCCCTGTCGTTCATGAATCCAACCTGATGTCCATGAACAGCTTTATCACCGAACTCAGCGCGGTAGTTGTAGTTGATGTGCACGTAGCATCCGAAAATATACAAATGATTGACACTTCCTACTGGTCGTCCATGCCACAATTCATAAGGAGACAGTTTCAATGGAAGATTTTCCGGTGCGATTCAAAAGGTATGTGGCAGAATGCATGCTTCTGTTCACAGTTGTATTGGAAACTTGCTTGGATTCAACATGGAATGCGCGCACTCGACAATGGTTCGATATTCGCGCTCGGCAACACCATTTTGCTGTGTTGTATACGGCGCAAAGTTCTAGTTTAGACGTATAAAAAACAGTACGTGTTCTTCGGACGTTCAACTTATGATGCACCCACTAGAGAATACGATTCACACGTGGCCTGGGCCCATGACCTATGTTTTTAAATGATATTTTATTGCCCATCTGCAATAGAAAAAGTAAAAGTATTCATAAACGTCCGAAACAAAGTAAGCCGAACACGCACTGACTCGACAGACCAATCCAACCAGTTCTTAGTTCCAAAAGGTCTAAGAAAGTACACTGATAGCGTCACTGTCTGCATTTTTCTTTTCATATTGACAGAAGGTGATTCCTCCATCATTCATTTAAGTGTCCCTGGTTTTATCCGTGGAAACATTTTAAAAGAAAAAAATTGGGGCGGTTTTTGAGAAAAGAGTGTTTGTAGTTCTTTTTATAATTTGCAATAACTTTAACCAGTAATACTACTCGTGCTTTTAAAAAAATAGTACATGGCTTGTTTTTAAAGTGCTGATTTTTTTAATAGATTTTGTTAAAACAACAATTTCTATCTTTAAGTTTGTAATGTTGAAATGTTAATTGTTTTGCAATTTTTGAAAATATATGCCGAAAATGGGTCCAACGCCATAATTTTTACCGTCGTTTGATACATACGAGAACTGAGATGATACATACGAACTGAGCGAATCATCAACGCGAGGCGTCTTCACAACGAGCAGAGTGCAAAAGAGTACAGTGAGAGCGAAAAGACTATTCTCGACATTGCCGTTTTCATGCATGCGGAAGTACTAGCTATCATGGAAATTCTGAGTCGTCTGTTTAACGATCCGATTGACAGGGAGGCTCTACAGCAACGCATTCTCCGCATCAGAAAAGTTATCCAGTACAGAATTGTTAATTCTATTGAAATTGTGAGATATCAATATGTTCAATAAATACTAGATTTTATTGCCATAATTTCACTTTTTTCTTCCGTAAAATTCTTATAATTATTATTGTTAATTTTTTGTTAAATTATATCTGAAAGTACGGGGAGTGAAATTTTGAAGTTCCCGCGTAGCTGGTTTATTTCAAATATACCGGTTGCTTCTTCACTACTGGCTGTCCGTTTGTCTAATAGAAATTGTACAGAACAATGTGGAGGCAACGGAAGTCAAGCAAATAAGGCTTTCCTTTTTAACATTGACTGCAGTTTCTGATACATACTCTTTGGGTTGTACAAACATGGCTGCCGTGCAAACTCATTGAATGAGGCATTGGCTTCATTGGAAACCTCTGAGGCCGACTCTATGAAGGGGGCGTCACTTAATAGGGATTTTTAATGGGCATTTCACTTAATTTTAATTTTAATTAATTTTCAATTAATAGGCATTTCTTCAATCCATCGTTCAAGAAAAGTTGCGCGAGTATTATAATAATAATAATAATAATAATAATAATAATAATAATAATAATAATAATAATAATAATGATGATGATGTTCGACTTATCACATTTGGCGTTAACTATTTTATGTTTTTGTTACGAGTTGCATGACGAATGTGTCGCCATCTATAACCGAGAGTTCTTTGGCTCAACTAGAACGTTCTGCGCCGTTGCTGTTTTATTCAGTCTAGCTCGATCAGTCGATCGGTACACATCGTGTCGGGATATTTGAGTTTGTAATTTATCGAATTTCATTGTTCATTGTTCAACTTGAAATTGCTCAATTTCATTGTTCAACTTGAAATCGTGTTTCATCATTGGAGTGATCCAAAATTAAGCGCTGAACCTCTAACAAACAACAACAACAACAATAATAACAATAATAATAATTATTCAGTCACATATACAATTACAATCGTGTATGACGAGTTAATATGATGCCTTGGGTGGAGAGAGCGAAGTTATATTACTGTTCAGGAGCAGGGGCGGATTAATGTTTTTGCCGCCAGTAGGCACATCAAATTTGCCGCCCCCTGTTTAAAATTAATGTTGCATTTCAAATTGTAACGTTTCAGTAACAATTCCTCATTAATTTGAACGTTTTAACTTTAAAAGTAAATTACATTTTGGACATTGTTTTCATAAATGAAATACATTTTTGGGATTAGCTAATTTTGGATATAAACTGTATCTTTTTAGCGAGTAACGTTCAACATAATTAACGTTACAACACTGAAACGTTAACATTAAAAGGAAACTAAAACATGACAACTAGAATTGCAACATGTTTTCTTTCGTCAACGGGCCTTACTTTCATATTCATATACTTCTGAAATCATAAGGTATACTCTAATGAAGTAGACAAATATATAGCTTGTATTAAATATTAATATGATAGATTTTTATTTACAACAACTGAACGATTGGAATATTACGACTTTGTAACAATTTTTATAATTTTCGATTTACCGTTATAAACAAGGAATATAACATTTAACTTTTTGGATGCGGTTTTTTATACAGTTGAAATAACGTTTTATTAATTATAGCTAATTTGTCTATGGATGTAAAATTTTGCGACGTGCCTTTTGGTGAGCAAATTCATCAATAATTATAGTATAATCTAAAACGCTGAGATAATTTTCTTCGATACACAATAACGCTAAGGGGTTCAGTCGATACTCCGTCATTGTAAAACGAAAATAATTTTTAATCCTTTTTAAACAAGAGAATTAACGTTCTGCTGTGCAATTGGCCACCGGAATACATAAAAAAATTTGAAGTGCAATGTCAACGTTAGGATAAATACATTCTAATTCTTCTTTCCGTAACCACTTTAATAAAGCTGCAGGATTCGTTGGCTTAACATCTTCGTCAAGGATTTTTAAATACGAACTTGTATTAGCTCAGAAACAAGCGATTTTTCAAGATCTTGGGGAAATTGTGAACATAAAAATATCGCTGCTTTTCCAAATCTATCAGAGATAATTTTTCTATTTCAATGACAGCCTTAAATTTGTCATATACATCTTTATACGCTTCAAGTCTCTTATTCAATTCTGCAAGTAATTTATCAACAATAAACAAATAAGTGTCGATTTTAAACTTGTCTCGTGCGGTTTCAATTGCTTGAGGAACCATTTCATATTCAGCTGTTTGGAACTTTGCAGTCACATTATTAGATTCAGTGATAACCCTGAATAAATAAAAGAGTCAAAATATTATATGTATTATTACATATTATATAAAATAAAGTTTAGTAACATATAGTAACATATTTTATGCTAATTTATTTAAATTCTATATTAAGATATAGTTCATTTTAACGAATACAATAACAACACGTCAAGAATATTTAATTTCTAATCATTGTACTAAACATTTTTTGCATTTTGAGAATATTTTAGCAACACAACTTTGCATTAAAACTATATTAATGTTAACGTTTATTTATCACAAGTTATTAGTACATGGAAAAAATATACAAGCTGAAAACTAAATATGTTATCTAATCTTTTTGTTTATACTAACTCAGTAATAGAATTGTTGAATGAACTGCAGCAGTGATCAGTTTCACATATAGGTTTAAAGAATTCATTTATTTTTTTGTCTTATCAATTTCATTTTGACATTTCTCTTCCTTTTCTTTTCGGATTTTTGCATATTGACTTCCGCTGAGCCTTTTTCGATAATCATTCATTTTAAAACTTCAAAATATCATTTTTACTCAGAAGGCTCTTACAATAAACGATATACAACAATAGTAACAAAAGAAAAGGGTTATTTGAAGATCCGTCTTCTAAAACTAACTCAATAAGTAATAGATGTAGCTACTTTATATATAGCGCAATATGAATGCATGGCGAAATCCGTCAGTGATTTCTGATTGGCTAATTCAAACTCCTTACTCTAAGAATGTAATTCTTTGTGCTCAATCAACCAATCAGAAGTCGTTGGCGAATTCTTTTCATGTATTCCGCAACATTGAAAATGTCCCCATTTGAAATTCAAACTTAATTTATAAATCAAAGGTTGAGTGGAGGCATTTTTAGTCTCGTTTAAATAATTTTTAAAATAAAAATATAATTTATGCTGTTATAGTTTTTAGAGAACCTAAATTTGTTTTAGAAAATATCAAGAAAATTTTGTGCCTTTGAAAATTTGCCGCCATAGGCACGTGCCTACTGTGCCTATGCGTAAATCCACCTCTGTTCAGGAGCAAACAAGGGGCCATCACAGCATTTGCTCAAAGCACCAGGGAAACTGAACAAAACCTGATCGAGATGGGGTCATTGGCCTAGAAATACAATACTTGTTACAGTTAGATTAAGATATTATACAGTAGATAAATTATCTGCTAATAAATAACATTTCAAAATGTTACTTTAATGCTACTACTTATAATAATTATATTAATAATAATTACATTAATAATAATTACATTAATAATAATTACATTAATAATACATATCAATTATGTTTGCAACTACATCAAATTTAACAATAGTAATACATTCTATATTTACAACTTGAAATGGTGAGGAGGCAAGTTTTGACCAGCTTTTTCTTCTTCTATTCTTCTATTTCACAGGATGTGATATGCAGTTCTTTTTTCTTTGCTTCAGCTTGAAACAGTTCACATGAAACAAATTCTAATGGGATAAGAAATTCTTATTTATTTATATTTTTTAAGGGAAATGTAATTTGAAAATTCCTTTACACTGTAGAACATGTTGTTAAGCATGTAATATGTAGTAATATGACTCATAGGAGAAAGAACGTGTTCTGATTTTTTTATATTTTTGGATTAAAATAAAATGATAGGCAGTAATACTGTTTTAAAACACGTAGCAAATATGATTTTATTTTGCTCGTAGGATTGGGGCACCTGATATATTGGGCCTCGTGATGCTATCTTTCCAACTCGCAAAACACAATGGCACTTGTAACATAACTATTTGTTTTACCTGGGTGAATGTGCGGTAATGTTTTTATTTGTTTCTTTTCAAAACTGTTGGTATTGTTCATATATAATGCTCTGTAACAATGTAATATTCCTTAGCATTCACATTAATTTGGCGTGTCCATAGGCCAGTAAAGTTGCATTTGTGCTGGTGTACTGTGTTTAATCACAACTCACTCATTTACAAAATCACCCCGCACATCCCCCGCTTTCTCCTCCCTCTTATCACCAACTACCTGACTAACCGCACATTCTATGTTAATCACCTCAACTCTTCCTCCTCCCTCAGACCCATCCTCGCCGGCGTCCCGCAAGGAGCCGTCCTCTCCCCTATCCTCTTCTCCCTCTATACGAATGACTTGCCGACCTCACCACAGACTAACGATTACATCTACGCCGACAACACAGCTCTGGCAGTGACAAAACGTAGACTACCTCACTCGGCCCAAATACTCCAAAACGACTTAGACGACATTACTACCTGGGCTAAAGACAATAACCTGAAACTCAACCCCCGCAAAAGTGCAGCAGTATTCTTTAACAGAGGTTACCCTGGCAAAACACATCCAATACCACCCCCGCTCACCATAGACAATACTACAATCGACTGGACGAACGAGACAAAGTACCTAGGAATCACTCTTGACCGCAAACTTTCATGGAACAGACACGTTGACGCAATCACACAAAAAGCAAATAGACGACTAAATTCCCTAACACCCGTTCTGACGCACCCACTCACCCCCGATAAAACAAAACTTTATATATACAAGACATACATCAAACCAATACTGACTTACAACTGTGCGACCTGGGCAACGACATCTAAGACAAACTACACAAAACTAGTCAAAACAGAAAACAGATTTTTACGACTCCCATTTCGACCCCCTCCACTTACGAACTACAACAGACTCCGACAAACACTGAAACTAACGCCGTTGACAAAGACATTTTTGACACCGCACGGAAAGACGTCGACAACGCCCTCAAGAAAACTCATTACACCGCTTTTTTCCAAACCCGGCCCCATCAACACGTCCTTCACAATCCACCCCTCCATAAGCAACGATTCCTCCACCCCTTTGATATTCTCAAACTTCCCCCGCCTAGCACCACATAATTCCACTCACCCACCGACATCGGCCAAAAATTTTCCTACCCCAATAACAACCCCGCTATATTCTCATCTATAAATTCCACCTCTTCTCTCCCCCCCCCCCTCCCCGTCCCTTCTCACCGAACCCCGTCATGTACGGAGTAGCGAGAGATTCCTTTCCACCTCCCTCCACCCCCTTTTCCTTTTTATTACACGCTAGTGCCATTAACCCAAACTGGGAAGAGCAAAGAGCAGGCCCAGAACGACGCCCACCAACCAAGACAAGACTGTGTTTTATTGCCTTGTGTAATACAAAATTGTTAATTCTATTGAAATTGTGAAATAATATGCTCAATAAATTCTAATTTTTACTGCCCTAATTTGACTCTTTTTCATCCATAAAATCCTTATAATTATTTTAGTGAATTTTATAATAAATGTAATAAAGTCGTGAAAATTATGGGAGTGAAGTTCCCGCGTTGCTGGTTTATTTCAAATTTACCGATTACTTCTTCGCTATTCCGTTTACCCAATAGAAATTATACAGAACAATGTGGCGGCACCGGAAGAAGGGCAAATAAGGCTTTCCCTTTTAATTCTATTGAATGCTGTCTCTTATATATACTCTTTGGGCAAAGGCGCTTTTGTTGGTTATAGGCGTTTGTGAGGTTACTGTCAATTCCCCATAGTCAATTGATATTTACTTGTGCGCGAGCATCAGTTACCATAGTGTTAATATTTTTTGAAAATACAGCTTTTAATCCAAGATATAAAATCAATGAAATGACCGGGTATTGCGCAAGTAGACTAGTGACTGGAGTTCTGGGATGGAATGGACATTGTTTACGTGCACCAAGTACAGTACCTCTAATCCTTCAAATAAGGGTAAAAAACCAGTAAATACGTTATTCTTCCCCTTTTTTCAGGCACGTTAAATGTTAATTTTTGTTTTCTTAGAATACTTTTATTCTTCAACGACGTACGCCACCTGGATTGACGAAAAAGAACAAGCGACCGAAATTGAGATCGCGTCATTATGTTTACGATTTAGTTGAAGATACAAATTTGAGAAAGCAGGAGAACTTAAATGTTATATTAACATCTTACGTCCAAGGTAATGTAGCATAATAATTAATGGGATTGGGTGTTTTCACCGTAGTTACCAGGAAATCATTGACCCCCTTAAAAATTTTGAAAAGGTCCCCGTAACCTTGTCATGAAACGTTTAATTTCAATAAATACGTTCAATCCCCGGTATATGTACACACACACACACACACACACACACACACACACACACAGTGTTTCAGGCTTTGCATACCTTTGGTGTTGAGATAACATAATTATAACCCACATATGGGTAGAGCCAGAGCAATTATGAAGTTTGTCCAAATCCAGACATTTCCTAGTTTAATATCTTGCCACTTTCAATAAATATGTTTTAGTTCTGTAAACTTATTTGAAGGCTGTGGAATATTTTATCGTTTATGTTGGATGTGTGAGGTGTCTTCAGTTACAGAATCACAGGTTAATTTGCAATTTTCTTCATTATATAAGATTTAAAAAAAAAAAAAAACGTTTTGGAGCTTTGAGCCTCTCAGTAGCTTGTCGATATATCAACCAATTGGACATGATCTCTGGTTTGATTTTCTTCTGGAGAAGTGAGATTTAGAACAATTTGAATTGAACAATGGAGAATAGTGGCTCAGCTTGCAACACTAAAACCAGCTTAGCCTTTGTTTGCCAGGAAGAGGGAGAAAATCTTAGGGTACTCCTTAGTTGTATATTGAATTTTTTCTGGACAGAATTTTAAATTTAATAAGTTTTTAATTATTCTTGAAAGTTGGTTTATTTATATTTTCTTTTGTTAGAAATGTTCTGGATTTATTTTCTTTTGAAAGAAGTACTCCCAAGTAGCTGGCCTGAATGGTGGAGATAGCTAGGGCAAGTCTGGGACAGAAGGGCTGGTGGTTTGAATCCAGTGCGGGTGTAGACCTGTACTCTTTCCCACCTATCATGCAACAAATTTCCATCATAATCTTTTCTTGGCCTGCTTAGTTGATGTAGGAGTATAGGTTGTGTGTCATGTACATGCTTCACCTGGCGGTGTCATACTTTACTGCATGACACTCCACTGGTAATAGTGTGCGGCTAGTGACACCAGGTTACATGCTGTATGACCTTAAGGGTCCAAGTGGAATGCCACCTCAATGCAGCCATGGATCTCTCTTGTCTCTAATAACAAATTAAGCATGTTAAAGTTCTGGATATATAATATAGGAGATAGAGTGAAACAGCTTGATGCACTGTGGTTTCTGCACATGATATCACTGTTGAGTTTTCATTTTTATGTTCTGTTCGAATTCTCTTCATTCTTACAAGCTTATGTCTCACACTTGACACAAGACATAAAAAAAAATACATAAACACAATCATTTATCCCTATTGTTTCTTTGTGAAGCATAAATAAATAATTTGAAATAAACAAAACATCAGTGTTTTAAAATAAACACTATTTTTTCCAATATTAATGTGTAACATACTCGTTAAGGTAGGCACTACTCACATGACTCGTTTTATACATTATTAGTGTAATGAGGATTGTTTTGTACAAAGATGTTAAATAAAAATACTCTTTCAGGTTTTGGTGTCAAAGGGGATAGGGTATCTGTTAAACCCAAACTGGCTTATGAGAAATTGTTGCTGCCAGGATTGGCTGTTTATGCCACTCGTGAAAATGTAAAAATGTATGAAGAATCTGTAGACAAAGAGGAAAAGACTCCAGCATTCAGCTCTGCTTCAGTGGAGAGGGTTTGTTTGTTACTATACTTTATTATATAAGGAATAAGTATGTTTAGCTGTTTTAATGTTCACTTTTACTTTGAAGACTGTAGGTATTTTGTCAAGACAAATTTTGGCTGTAGTTATGAATTTGGAAACAGAATGGACCTTGCAACCATGGCATCTACGAATATCGTTTAGGAAAGCTGGATTTATAGTTCCTGAATATGCAATAGAATTGCCGGAGGAGCCAATTAAAGGACCAAACTTGGATTTGGAAGGAAAAGAATTTAAGATAACAGTCACTGTAAGTGCATTAATCTGTTGCATCTTCCATTTTGTGTTTGAAAGAGCTTAATAAATGTCATTCCTTTCAGATAAACAAATCTGAAACAGTTCCTGTGAGATGCCGCATCCATCATTGGAGCACCAATCCAGGGGATAGATTGCCATACGTGCAAGATCACTGGCAACAAACTGCAGAACCTTTGTTTCCAGACAATCAAAAATCTTTCCAATCAGATCAGTAATCAAATATATTTTGAATAGATTTTAAATCTTGGAGAAATGTTATTTAGTGACCAGTTTCAAGTAGTCATCAGTACTGAGAACATAGCATTATATATGTAGGGAATATTGATTGTTTGGTGCCAAGTGTATATCTGTTGCTTAACGTAAAAAAATGAAATACCAAGAATGTAAAATGCTCGAAATATATAATATTTATGTATATTGTTATTCACCTCTTCTTTTTAAACTTGAATATTGCCTGTCTAGTTTGAAAAAAATTAAAAACCTGTAATGACTAATAAATTTGCAGAATGCAAATCAGTTTCATTATATTTGAAGTAAAATATCATTAGTAGATCTACTAATCCATAAACACCTTGGAACTTCTATAATTAATATTAATACACTGACATGGTTAATTTATTTATCCACATAATTATGTGAAGTCAAATGTTACTAAATAGAGATCATTTTCATAATAATTATTGTTACAACACTTTACTCTTCTATTAATTATTGTTAACTTGCACCTGTCATCTTTCCTTGGATGAAAAGGTGGCAATTTAGCCTTGTCCATATAAATTATTTATCATATAGCATAATATTTACCTATTTAATTAAAAAGTTGGTTTGAATAAATGCTTTCTAGGCAAAAATTTGCATTGCAGAAACATAGAAACACTCCGGAAACATGTAATTTTTTTATTATTTACAAAAGAAATCAATGTGTTTGTTCCAGTGTTGCCAGAATAACCAGGATTTTAATGAATATACCATACCAGGATGAAGACATCCTGATATGTTTAAATACCAGAATTTTATGTCTACGATAATTGATGATCAATTCATGATTCGTTTTATATTATGTATCTCAAGCAAAGCAATTTTGACCCAAAAAATAAAATATTTTCAGCTGTATGTAATAAATACCATTTGTTACCATTAGAAACAATTCAGTAGGCTTTGACTTCACTTTGGTTGACAAGAGCCAGTTTCCCAAATCAATATAGTAATATTTCGGTTTCCTGTATAGGGACGACTTCACAAATTCACATCAAAATTATAAATTTCTGTACGAGCATAAACTTGGCATTTTCATGATTTCATTGAAAAAATTACATATTGTAGACTTTGCAGTCAATCAATTGTTTGTTGGTGGTAGCAGATATCTTGTGGTAATCCATAATGAGAGATAGGAAATAATCATTGGCAATAAAGTATAATAATTGTATTAATTATTACATTCCCGCAGTTAACTTCAGGAAAACACTTTCCCCATCCTCAGTGGGTCTCTAGCAAGGAGGAGAAACTTGAAAAAATTAACATACGCAAAAGGAAATACAGTGAAATTATATGAAAATCAATCAAAATTTATCAAACTACTTGGCTTATGTATAACATAATTTTTTCACCTTCAATAACAGTTTCTGTTCCCACACAGAAGGATTAGTTATGGGCTCCAACGTTTCCCTCTTTTTGCTGAACTGTTTGATCATTTTGAGGAAAACACATTTAGTAGCTTGAACCTTCTCATTTTTATCTCCTCATATTCTTTATTTTTACAGGTATGTTGATGACATATGTCTTTAGTCAGAAACTTCTAGGTAATTGAGCCAGCTCTTGGAAGTTCTTAATTCATTTCACCCCAAATTCAAATTTGCTATGGAAATTTAACATAACCATACCTTAAATTTCCTTGATTTAACCATTACTATTATAAACTTGAAACACAATTTAAAATATTCAGAAAACCCACTCATACAGACTCAATCATCTCTTCCTATTCCAATCATAAACTCCATCATAACTTACCATAATAACATTCTCCATCATAAACTTGCTGTTTTCCACTCCTGGATCAACAGACTATTCCAGGTTCCTATGACAGATATAGATTTTAATAATGAAGTCAATACCATTCTACCATTGCATTAAATAACTGTTATGATCCTCTGTCTATCAATAAACTTATCTACCAAAAAGGTGTAAAAATAATTTTGAATTAAGTTTTTCCTCAACATTGCTCTGTAGAACCCAAGAAATTCATTTGCATCCCCTACATAGGTCCAGCATCTAAATGTGTAAGCCAATGCTTCACTAAACACAAGATTTCAGTAGCTTACAAAACTTCTCCAATCTTTATTCTCTAGTTCCAAATCACCTATCCCACCCATTGAAAGAAGTGGCATTTATCACCTTGTAATAACTGTGATTCAGTCCATGTAGGCCAAACAGGCCGAAAATTATCAGTTAGAACATATACAAACATATTAGATGTAGTACGAACATATTAGAATAGTACGAACATATTAGATGTTTGAAACAAAATTTAGATACTTCCACCTTTGCCAATCTTTTGATTCAATTTAACCATTCTTTTGATCATAATTATAATTTTATAATCCTTCACTTAGTCGACCAAGGCAGAAAAATGAATGTTTTGGAGAACTTGGAAATTCTAAAACTTTTCAAAAATACTAATTTTTCTATTTTGACTAAACATTCCTTAATTAAAGGCAGTCCCATTTTAAATCTTTTTATTGACTTGCCCCATATCATTCTTTTGACCTTAATTGTTCTTTTTTTTTTTTTTTTAATTTCTTCACCTAGACAACTTGTTTAAAATTGTCCTTTTTGTAATTTAAAATCGTGTATTAACAATTTATTACTGTAAATTTCTGCAGTGTATTAACACTCACGTATGAAAAGCTGTCAATTTCAAATCTGTTTATTGTTTATGACTACCCCTCCTACTCTTCTGGTTCTCCCCTCCCACATTTGGTAGGCATTCTCTCCTTTCCATTTCAAACAATGGCCGCCACCTAGCCGTACCCAGCATATTCTTCAGTTTTCATATTTTTTCCGACCATGTTGTGAACATTCGTAAGTAATCCACGTTGCTTGGGCAGTAAGTATTTTGAATTTTATTTATTTATTATTTATTTCATAGTATTTGTTAATTCTTTTCACATAAAGTCATTCTATTTCCTTTTGCTCCCGTTATGTTATTTTTTTCAATTTTCTCCTCCTTGCTAGAGACAGACAGACAGAGGATGGGAAAAGTGTTTTCTCAAAAATTAACTCTTGGGGAATGTAATAATTAATAAAATAATTATACTTTATTGTAGACGATTATTTCCTACCTCACATTATAACAAATTTTTATTCGCTTACAGATTTTGACTTGTTCAAGTGTGTGGTGAAATAGTTAAATGGTTAATTATTAGATTTTTTTTTAATTCTCAGGTTTATGATCCTTTACTAATGGAACTGAAACAATTATCACTTTTGAGGGTTGTATGTATCAAGGAGTTACAAATAACAGTCCTAACTCGGTAATCCTGGTTTATTGAATGTGAACATGGACGTTTCATACAATACATTTATCTCATTAAAGCTTCGACCTGAACTGAAGTTAAACTACATTCTGTGTGTTCTCAAAACCCCTCAGAATTGAAGATTTATTCTCAACACTCCTTCCCTTGAAAATGACGTGCATAAACCCCACATAACCTGGTGTGTTGCAAACTAATCGATTGTGTGGGACCCAATAGAATAGGCTGTTCTGCAGGAATCCTTTTGTCAGGATTTCGAACTGAATTATGTAGCATCCCGACTTCCACTTAAATGATCTCGTCCTAGTTCAGCTCTGAAAATCCTGGACCTTCTCTTCTTCTGGACTATGTAGGTCTGTAACTCATGTCAGTTCTTGGATATGAAGTGGAATTCTTTTGATAATTCAGCCAAACTTAATCACAGCGTGTTCTCTGGCTGACTTGTGAAGTAACCATCACCAATAATTCCTCGTTCCAGCCTCTTTTACCACATCTGGTGTCCACTTCTATTTCCCATAATTTCGATAAGGAACCGCTATACCTATCTCAATCTTTCGAGCTGAAGTACGCTTCACTGCTTTCCTCCCCACCGCTAGCGATGACTAGATGAAGTCTGTCCATTGCAGCATGCTATCATACATTGCCATTTATCTATTTCCGAGTTTTCTCCAATTATTACGTATCTTATTTTTCATTAGGCGAAGGATATTGGAAATAAAAAGTACTTTAAAATTTGTAAAATTCTCGCAATTTGTCCGTAAACGTATTATGTTTCAGATTTTCGATAACTCGAAAAAGTAGGCACTTTCGGAGATTATATATGTATATATATATATATATATATATATATATATATATATATATATATATATATATACTGACGGAAATCCCCGCCTAGCAATCCCAAGGTGCCTGTAGGGAATTCGCAGATATCATGCTCTTGCGAGCTTTGTGATAACTCAGATCTTTTTGGGTGATAAGATGAAATCCCAACTAGTAAAATCAATTGAACTGGGTTTAATATTCTGAAACCCCTTAGCTGATTATACTGAACACACACAAATTTAAAAAACAAAACAAAATGGTACTTCTCTTTTAAGGATGCGCATACTTTAATACCTGGGAATTCCCGCCGTTCAGCTTACTCATGAAATTTACTTTAATTTTTCTAGACACCGGGTTCAAATTTTCAACATTTAATCCAAAGCAAATTTAACATAAAAATGTGAACAATTACGTAACAGTCAAACAATTTATTGTTCCTGTGAACATAAATTAAACACAACTTTCATTACAGTTCTGCAGGCTAATTGCTTGAAATGGCAGGAATCTTTGGTTTTTACTAGATGTGTTCACTATGTTATTTCCCCTAGAAACGTTCCCTTTCAATTAGTTCTCCCTCGGTCGCGGGGCGTTTACCTACGTTTCAGTGCTTTTGCGCCGATCGCCTTTACCTTCCGCTGCTACTCGAAGCCCGACATTGGCTCACGATGGCGGCGTTCAAGGCCCCTCGCACGTGAAAGCTTCTCTCTGCTTCGGCGCGGACCGTTTCCACCTCGGTCAATGGGTCATATGAATAAAAATGAGCACTTGCTCCGGAGCAAAGTGAGTCTACTCCGCGGCACTGAGCAGAAGCTCCATTTCGTATGAATAAAAACTTCGTATGTCTCCGAACAACTTACTCATGTCTCGCGAGCATTTGCTCGTCGTGAAGGCTAAGAGTTTTAAAAATTGGGTTCTTGAACAACAAAGATGTTTCATACGTTACGCGCGTTGCGCACATTTGTGCGGAATAAAGAGCAATAGTTTGTTGTCTCATTCTTTAAATTAGAATATGAATAGCAATAACCAAAAACGCGCTAGTGGCCCAGCTAATTTTTACCGAAATGCTAAGTGAATATAAAATTATTTTTGAAAAGAGCCAGCTATGGGAAGTACGCTGTGGCCGAAACGAAACATTACAAAGTTTCAAAAAACAGTACCCCGAAAAATTTCAAGTAGAAAAGAGTGATGGCCAATTAACATAGAAGATATGCAATATGAAACCGCGCCTGAAAGCAAACGCCGATAAAAATCGTACCAACCATACATTGTACTTTTCGATTCGGCAAAGATTCTAATAGTCTACATCACGAGAATTTCGCCTAATCTTGCATTTTTTTTGTCCGCTGTATATGTATATCAACACGGTAAAAAAATCGGCCATTTTAACCTTACTTTTCAAACGTGAGTCTGCTACTAAGGTCCCTCCGAAATTTTGGAGCAAGTGCTCACTCTAGAGAGTAAACGCTTAACTTTATTCATACCAATTCTGAGCATTTGCTCGCCAGTTGAGAGTACGCTCAGAGCTGAAGCTAGTACTCAGAGACTGAGCAATTGCTTACCCACTTTATTTATACGAAACTGAGTAAGATCTCGGAAACTCGGAGCAAAGAGTACTTGCTTACTTTTATTCATACCACCCGTTGTCTTCCGTCATCTTCCCTCTTCCTTGCACGGGTCCTCACGTCCTCATCTGCTTCTTTCTTGCCCCGTCGTCTCGTTCACGTTCGCGTGCGAATATCCCTTGCACGTCGCAAATGATTAAAAAAAAATGCATATTTGCGTAATTCGGGCGCACGCGTAGCACTTGATAGCACAGCTCTACTCAACGCCTATTTGAAAGTGGCTGCTTCTTCACTGCACAAATTACTGTCCCTTATTTACTGCCCACTGTATCACGTTAAACGATTTAATCTGAATTAATTACTCCCGTCCTTATCTGACGGAAAACTCTCCTCCGGCAATTTTCTAATAAATTCGTTTGTGAATCACTATCTATACGTGTCTCTGATATCCAGAAACTCCACTTAATCTCTCGCAGGTCGATGTTGCTTGAACATCGACCGAAACAAGAAGAAGGAAAGTTCAGTGTCATATCCCCCTCACCAGTCTGACCACTTACACGTCATTTTGTTTGCATCGCGGGCATCGCGCACAACTATCGAAGGCTGCGGCTACACAACCACGCCCCCTTTTGAATGGTGCCGGGCTCGCTCGCCCAGTCTACTGCCGTCGTTCGCATGTTGTGCGAACACAAACGCGGGTGCTCACGTTCGTCACATATTTTAAATATTGTAATGGGACGGTCGCATGCGTGTTTCAATATTTTATTCAATGTAACGTTGCTGTGTAAGAGGACATGGAAATGTGAATCTTTCGCTACCTGCGTGGGTGTAGGAAGCGTCGGGGATGCGGAGGCATGTAGCTCCATTGTCTCGGCACAGGCGCGCCGCGCCGCGACGCTGCTGTCTCATAACCTGGCAATTCATCTGTACCTGTTCTTGGAACTCAAGTGACGTGTGTGTTTCAACGGAATTTGGCAAGGCTAAACGGTCATCAATGACACAGCGATTGGGCGGAAGAAGCAGCGTGACGCGCGCCACCAATCGCGGAAAACGAAGCGGGGAAGGGCCACATGACCCCGCAAACCTTGTGCATGAGTGCCTTTCAGAGGTAGGGACGAGGGCGAGTTTCTTTGGCTTTCGAGGGGAATCTTTGGCTTTCGAGGGACCAGTGAATGCGTTATCGCATCGCCGCATCCCGAATGCATCATCGCCAAATCGCGAGCCGCCTCTGGGGTCGCTAACTCAAGGAAGTACGCCACGGACAATGACTGTGGGTGCTCGCCCTCCGGCCCAAGGACTGACGACGGGCCGTGGTGTGAACATCGTGAACTGCCGTGAGCCACGCCGCCGATGCCCGGACCAGGCGTTGTGTAGCCACGCCGCCTGCCGCTCCGACCGCCTTGCTAATGGGCAAAGGGGTGAGGCGAGACACTGCCGTCGCTGGAACGCGCCGCCGCCTGACCGCACCGCGCTATGCACAAGGGTGAAGGGCCGCCGATTCCGTATCCGGAGTCGTGACCGCCGGGAAGGGTACCGCCCTGCTTCGAAGGATGATCTCTACCCGTACGGCCGAATTTAAGATAAGTTAGTTGTAAGCTAGTTTTAAGACGTACTTATAACTGGAGGCTTCTCCTCATGAAAAGGGGAATATTAAATCCACTTTTGGAAATGTAGCTATGTTTCAATGCAGTACTAGAACGAGAATAAGCCTTATGTTTCAATTCCTGTTTCATGCTTTCCTTTAAAGAGTCTACAGACTGAGCAGCCGGAGCAACGCTGGACCGCCGTAAACAGGTAATCAGGTGAGTCGGGGCAGCCACACGATTCGTGTGTTTCGTTGATATTAGCTTAGCCCGGTGTACGCTTAACTTCAAGGCGTTCAACGGTGTTGGGTCATTGACCGCCAAATTAGTTCAAATTTGGCACCACGGTTCAAACAGTTCATTTTCGCTATCCTTTGAAGGCATTTCAGAAGAGATCATACATTTCAAACTGCCCACACAGGAGATGATCTAATTTTGCTAAAAAATGCCGCGCGAATTCTTTTCCAGTTGACCAAATACTCATTTCTTTCGTACAAAGGTCTTTGACAATGATTATCAACTGCTTCCTGTTAGTTCGCAGCGTTACTAAAAGATCACACCAGCTCCTGGGCGGCCGCGATGAAAAGATTTACCCATTGTCAGATTTCTCGGTCTTCAACCTTTCGACGTCAGATGCACCGAGTCGCATTGTCATGAAAATCAGAGGAGCTACGAGCAGTTTCGTAGCCATGGTGTACAGAAGCTAAGTGAAATATGTTGAGTGCATTCAAAGTTCGATTAGGGGCGCTGCCAGGCAATTCCCAGCACCTTTCTGCAGTCTATGTGACATGAAATACCAAGACTCGACGCCAAGCGTAAAATTCGTTAAGAAAACGTTTATTTTCGCCCGGACAGAGGTAACTATGACAATTTCTTCAATACTCATTAATTCTTTCGGCAAAGTAACAATCTTTGTCAAATATGTATCGTTTCTTTTCAAGAACACACTCGCCTGATAACTTTCGATGGAAAAGCGATGTTTGTCGCAGTTTCTGCTAATGCTCTCCCAATTTATCTAAGAAATATTTCCCAGCCTCAACAATGGTGCCGTGACAAATCCGGGGACAATAAGTTGTGCTGGTATATCTGAAAAATCGTGTTTTTATAAGTATTGTTGTGATTCACATGTGAGGTTGCATATGTTTAGTTTGTGTGCGTAGTTTAACAGTGGTTCTTTCAAACGTCTTCATATTCTGTCTTCAAGAAGCCACAAACCCGTGTTTTGTATAGATAAATAGCATAAGCATTTTATAAATTGCTAGCCCAAAGTGCCTGTTTAGAGACGACAGCTTTTATCGAAATAGCAATGGTTAGATTAAGATTAACTGGAAACGTGAATCGAAGAGAATCTAAATTCTCTCTTAGGTCTTAGCGGACCAAAATTAGAATGTTTGTTGGACAGGGTTGGAGAATTGTGTAAGGATTACATTAAATTTACAGTTGATGAAGCTATCGAACAGGAGTGTTTAGATGACGTAACCTTCTCGTTTGAGAATTTAGAAAGCAGATATATGGATTTTAAAAGCCAAAGTCTTTCTGAATTAGCCAATTTATCAATATTAACTACATGTCATTAAGCCTAGTCCTGTGAGAATCGTACCACATGTGAAATTGCCAACATTCTTGGGCATGTACGATCAGTTTATGCAATTTCATGATATCTTCATAACGGCAGTGGTGAAAAATAATTCAATAAGCAATATTTTTTTTGTTATTTAAGGTCGCATAAACTTCTAGGTCATTGGCGACCACTATTGTGATTAATGGTATGGTAACTGAGGATGACATGATATGATGATGATTGTGGGTTGTAGCGATACAGATTTCCTCGTACAAATTAAATAAAATAAACCGGACCAAAGGAAACTTACTGGGAGAATAAACAGATGGCGACACGCGCGCAACCCCTTTTCTAGTGACAGCCACTTGCGCCCCCGGCTCATTACGAAAATCTTATGAGGGCTGGTGTCAAAAGATTAACTGGAAAGCGCTCGGACGCAGGCACAACTGGGAAATCTCTAGAACGCCTGCTCGTATTCGGGGAAACCCAGAACGATAATTCTTTCACCGGACAACGCCCCCTTTCGCAGGCATGGCCTATGTTCCAGAAGGAACAAGAAAAACACTGTACCATCACAGAGGCACAGTGTGGAAATTTCCTTTGCTTCCCCCGTCGCTATTGGTCGAAAATAGTGTACTACGCCATTACCTTTGGCCAATAGCGACGCGACCATTATAAGGAACTGGAGCACATGAGAAAAAGGGTGGGGGTAAAAGTTTACTTGCTACGTTTTCGATTTACAAAATTTCAGAAGGGGCTTAGCAGTTGGGAGAGAAACTTCTCCGGGGGGGGGGAACTATTCGTCGGGGAGAGGTGTGTTCGCCTCTGAAGGACTTATAAAATTTTCAGTGCGGGCTTGAGCATTGGGCCGACTGCAGTAGACAGAGAAACTTCTCTGGGGTGGGAATTAGTCGCGGAGAGAGGCGAATGTGTCTCTGAAGGATTTCTCAATTTTCTGAAGTCGTGCTTGAGAACAATTGTCATGAGAATCAGAGGGACGCATGGTTGATTACTCCGCTCCTGAGATCGGGAGAAAATCCCGGCGATCTACGAGTTCTACCAGACACCGCCAGACGCTGTTAGGCACCGCCAGACGCCAGCTGCTCCCATACTGACGTCACCAGACGGCCGATCAGCTGTCGACGAAGTGGGTCATAGGCCCCTGCCGACCTCCAGTGAGGGTCGCAACCGCCCCTTCGACCGTCGCCGCGCCCGTCCGGGCACACAAAGAACTTTCCCAGGCAGTATAACCCAGGGTATTCACCCCTGTGTAATTTTGTAACGCGGTGCCGCGCCAAGGCACATCGAATTGTCAAGTTTTTTTACCATTGTAATTTTAGTTATAACAATTTTGTACTCTTCCTAGTTATAAGCTTTACTGTTAATTCTGATCTTTAAATTTCCTTTTCTTTTCATTTAATCTCTTCTTTTATTTAATTTACAAATGTAACTTCCCTGGTGCATTCTTTTTCTTGCCCAGGAATAAAAGTAATTTTTCTACCAGTGATCAAAGTGTTTGTTTCATACTTCCATTGTATCTGATTAACAATTCCTTCCATCACCGACTGAGCTACAACCGGGCCGCTAACCGTGCATTCTCTAACGAGATGCCCGGTGGTGTTACAGGGTGAAGGGACGAATACAGTATAACCATGCCCGAGGCGGGACTCGAACCCGCAATCCATCGGTCCGAGATCGCTACGGCACTACTGACTTAGCGATCTCGGTCATCCAGACCGGCACTGAGCAATATTGAAAAATATGTGCATCTGCTTTCACATTTAGCGGGGGAACAGCATATACCTCTGATGTTTTAAATGTGTCAGGAGACAACTTTGACAGACAGCCTCAACATACGGCGTTTTTTTGTTCGGGAATACACTCATCTAGAGGTGAGTATTTTTTTGAGTTGAAAGGGAAAATATCAAGCTAATTAGATTTTTGCCGAATTCTTAAACCGTTTGTCAAAGAAAAAATACCCAAAGTATGCAATTAGCTCCAAATTTAATTAAATTTATTTTTGTATTGAAACATCTTTCTCTAAGAGTGCGCACGCTGGCCGGGGACTCCAATAACGACTTTGACGGATGTTCCAAAATTACAGTCAGCAAGAATTGTAGCGCCCAGCTGATCTGGCCGGTAGTTTTTCATGGTATCAGTTGGCAAATGCCAGAGCTCCTTGACAAGGGGGCTACGGCCCGCGCGGAATCTTTCCTTTCTAATCCTTGTCCACTCCTCCCCCCATACACTTCGGTAGTATAACGGTTAGTTTGTCAAGCTGCTGTACACAAGGTAACGAGTTCACACTCGATCGGTGGCTTTTTAAGGGCGAAAAAAATCCTTCGTACGTCTTTTCAAAAGAAAGTAAAGCCGGCTGCCGCGTGTCATACTGCGTGTAAAATATCCTCAAGCCTAAAGCCGTTCTGAGCAAAATTCAAATTGTCCGAGTGATACCTTCTTTCTTCGCTAGATAATGAAAGGATAGTAATGAAATTTGCGTGGTCAGATGCAATAAGGCATTAACTAATACACATACATACACTTCACATATTAAATTGTATCGATGGATGGCGGTATTCCCGCTGGAGGAGGTATCTGGGGAAGAAAACCTCGTAAGTCGATGCGTTTAAGTCGACGACCTCGTCTGTAGGTTAACGCCGGATTCCTGCTTCAGCAGTGAATGAACACCGCCATCTCCCGGAATTCAACATTCACGAACACTTACGGGACAACTATGACCGTAGTTTGACGCATCCTGAAACTAACGATTTAAACTAAGAGGGCGTGGTTTTCAATCTATAAGCAAACTGTTGGCGTACTTTGTCGCATTAGTGACATATACTATTGTAATATTGCAATTTCTTTCCATACTGAGACATACCCATCATTCTCAGTCGCAGATGCAAAAACTAATTCATTTAAAGGTAATACATCGAGTAAGGCAGCGGTCGCTACGGTTCCCGGAGTAACTTTCGCGTGATTTTGCCAAATACTGGCACAGAATAATTTACCACGACTGCGTTCGTAGACTTCCACGACCGGAGTCAATACATTCGTGTCTATCCGAGATGAGCCGCGTCTCGGTCAACTGTGCTGACTTACTGTGGCCTTCTTCAGTATGCTCAGTAGTATAGCTCTGAAGAAGGCCACAGTAAGATGGCCGAAACGTCAGCACAATTGACCAAGACGCGGCTCATCCCGGATAGCCAAGAATGTATTTACCACGACTGCTAGCCACTGCATCTGTTAGCGAAAGCAGATTTCGATGCATACGGTAATTGGATTTTATAAAATTAACGGACTCACAAACGTAATGAATTTGGTGAATAATTACTTAGTCCACTAAATTGAGGCCAAGCACGGCACTTAAATTCATGTAACCGATAACACTGCGATTCGAAAATTTTCTAAGTCCAAAGTTGCAAAATTAACCCAAGGGGCTGCGCGCAGAGGTACGAGCGCAGTGCGTGATCAGAAAAAACACGTCTGAGGCCTCCAATCTCCGCAAGTATTCTGTCCCTTCGCTCTGTTCTCTCTCCTCGTGTGTGTGCGTGCTCGCGCAAGTGTCCACGAGAGCTCCAGTTTCCCCCTCCCAGAATCCCAGAAGTTCCAGAAAGTTTTCCAAAATTTCCTAATTTAGTCGATGATAGGCTAAAGTAAAGTGCGCAGTGAAAATCTCTTTCCCAACCGCTGAAGGCGTTCGAAAAAGGAAATCCGAGTGGAAAATTTCCAGTATTTTCTGTCTCTCACTTCTCTTTCTTTCAGTGTGTTTACGAACAACACGTGTGGGTCTAACAGCATCGCAGAAGTAAGCTCGGGGGAACATAATTCCTGTTAATTGCAATTGGGTGGTGCCGAAGGGAGTGGCTTGTCACTTTCTGAAAGGGCGCTTTTCGAAAGATAAACAAACGGAGCAGTGGCTGATCCCGAGAAAGGTCTGGGTGGCCGGGTTTCTCCTACACAAAAAGTGCATCGCAGCTGCGCGTTGCGAATTGGAAGGAGGGGGGTCGCGTGCGCCTTGAAGAGTCTTGTCGCCGGTGAGGCACAAAAATATGCGCTCTTGGCGGCACTTATGTTCCCTGAATCAATGACAATGACAGAAGCTGTGATCTGCAGAGATTCAAAAAGCTCGCTCGAATGTGTCTCCTGCTTCTATTCTTCTGTCCGTGTGACAATAATTATCCAACTCCAAATCCATAACTTAGTGGTTCGCCGTTATAATTTGTTTTTTTGTTGGATCCCTGATCACGTTGGGATAATAGGAAACGAAATTGCTAACCAGGCACCAAAGCTCATCACAAAGAAAACTGAGGTAGACATCCTCACAGTTCCAACAAACCATACCAAGCTGTTTATCAAATGTTGTATTCTCAGTGCCTGGCAAACAGAATGGCAGAACTCAGATTTTAAACTCACGAGAATCAAGGATTCCACATTGTCTTGATCTTCTTCATCTCGTGGGTCAAGGTGCGAAGAGATAATTCTCACACGCCTTTGGATCTGTCACGGTCATTTCTCCCACGGACATCTCCGCTGTGACCCACCCCCTCTTGCGATAGTTGTGAGACTGATCTTACCGTGGAGCATGTACTTCTGCACTGTTCTAAGGTAAGGGATAGCCGCCGACGGCTTCACCGCTCTAGCACAGGTACTTGAAAATGACGAATCTTTTCTTTTTCAAGCTTTTTAGCTTCTTACGACAGTCTGACATTTACAGCATTATCTGAGAGAAGAGAAATAAGCCAATTATTTGGCTTATATTATCTGGCTATTTTCTGCCAACCCCTTTTTAAATAACCGAACACGTTTATGTTCAATTTTACTCATATTTTACCTTGCATTAGAAATTGTTTTAGTCTGGCACTGCTAAAGTGCGTTGACACTGGCGCCAATGACTCTAAAAATTGACACTGGGGCCAATGACTTCAGCTGTTGAAACGCCCTTAAACAGCTGATCACCATCGTCATCATCATCAATTCGTCTGGTACAGTGCTGTTATGCGCATGACAGAGAAAGATGGCCAAAATGACACCTGCAATGGATGCCGGCAAAAGACAGAAGAGAGGAAGACCCAAACTTGCATTGGAAACAAGGAGTGAGGCTATGGAGGAAAGAGGCTATGACGGCAAGAGAGATGCAAGATCTATGAACAAACACAGATATATGAAGACTGAGTGCGGAAAAACGGCTATAGCTGCGGAACAATTTTATATTACATAAATATATGAGAAAGTAATCTAGCTACAGAATGGTACAGACTCTCCCGTACTAATCAATTTCCTAATTTGTTTCGTCTGAGCTACCTTTTCGGTTTTGTCTTCAACTTCTTCTAGCTGCTACCTATCGGTGTCTAAAAGACATTTTTGCATTGGTTCAATGTTTCGATCCCTTAGTAACCGAATATAACTTGTGGTGCTAACAGCACTTACTTTGCGCATTATTTATAAGTTTTGAAATTTCCAAAAATTCCGAGAGTTCAACGAAGATGATACTTTTTTAAGTGTCCTTTGCTCTATTGGAAGAAAAACTGAAAGAAAAATTTGGAAGCGGTTTTGAGAACAAAAAATTTAAATTGTCTTTACTTCAAGCAAATCTACGCGAAAAACTACTAATGCAATTATATATATATATATATATATATATATATATATATATATATATATATATATACATACATACATACATATATAAACAAAAATTATAAATTGACTTTATTTTAAGCATAAATTACGGAAAAACTAGTCTTTTTTTTAATTAAAAATTATCTTACTTGAAAATCATTTTAGAACAGATTACAATAAGTATACAAGGTTTCTTACCAGTTGTTCCAGTCGTACAATTTGTCACTGTTCATATATCTGTTACCATGGCACAAGGATCCATTGAATATTTTCTGGTGAGAGACGTAGCTACTAATATATGTTATTGGAGTGGTCCAATATCTTATATTTTAATAGAAAGATCATTATTTTCTTTCATTGCTAGCAAAAAAGCTTTTTTTGCTGCTTACAAGCTTTTTTTATATTTTGAGGCAATAATCCAAATTGACTATGGTATGTTCTTCATGCGAGTTAATCCAATTCTCATCACTTTGTAAAATTTCCTATTACGTTCTTCGGAATATTTTCTTACATTATTGTGGCTTACTTTATGATAAACCAGCAAGAGCGAAAAATCAGGTGATGGTCGTAATTCACAAATTTTGATATTTTGAAGTACAGGCATCGACCATGTCAAATAGGGAAACCAATACCTTCACTAATCACACACTTTTAGCTCAAATGGATTCAAAATATTACACGCATTCATGGATTCAAACTTCTATCGTTGTTCACATACATTTCTCAACCACCTACCCTTTCGCGCTTTCTCTTTAGGCAATTTAAATGCTGACGTTGGTAAGACGTATTGCAACATTTCTTCCTGCAACCAAAAACACTACACGAATCTGTTTCAGTAACAAATATATATGTATTATAACATACAGAAATATGTACTAAAAAGTAAGAAATATGTATCATTTAATCAATTTTTAATGAAAATTCGTTTATCTTAGGATATATGGTTCAGTTTCATAATTTAAAGACCAAAATTATACTCTTTCTTATCCTATTATTTACGACTATTTCCGAAACAATAAGAAACAAATATTTGTTTCAAATTTTCAGCAATGAAACTTTTCCTAACGTCTTGTAAGAGGGCATTGTACTGTGAAGATCGTTGTACATCGCAGGAGTCACTAGTGCGTATTTATACTTGCACAGATCCTGTGGCGTGTGGTTACAAGCATTAATTCAGTGTGGCGGAATTGTCCCCTCATTACATTGTATTAATAGCACAAATTATTTGGAATCCGGGGTTTTCTCCAGAACTGAAGACCTATTTTTCTTCACTAGATCCCCTATTGATCTTCGAATGATAAATGAACAGTTCTTAAAGCGACTGCTGATTTAGCAATGTCAAGCCTGTAGGGACGTTTCAAGGAAGACATCTCCAAAGATTTAATTGTTCTTTGTTGAAAATAGGGCAATATAATTTTTCAGCTTTTCAGCATCAAACAATTGCTTTGATATGTCTATGGACGCTGCAGCATCAGAAATAAATTAATGTATACAAAATCCAGATTTTTAGCATTGTAGCTCATAGAATTACTCCAAGTGCCCCTTCTTGTTAATCCTTTTTTATATTAGAAATCCATGCGTCAACTTTATCAACCTAATCGGTCTAGATCGTAATAGATCTAATCGGTCCTGCAGCCCAAAGCATGCACACGACAGGTTAAAAGTAGTAATTTTGGATGCATCTCCTGCAGGACTTCTGCCGCCTTGCACATGTACGGCGTTGCCAGAGGCAGACATTACTGTTGAACTCCATCAATAAAATACAAATTTTGCTTATATTTTGCATCGTTGTAGTTTTCAGGAAGTATATTTTTAATTTTTATGTTCTTCGTATGTGTGTATCAAAGTTTGGGTGGGAGGCACAGATAGATAGTATGGAAAATGTGTAAACACTTTTTAAGCAACATATTTGACCTAAAAATATACGGCTATTTATTCAATGCTTATAAACAGGTGACACTTGGTTCAACTTCCCATAAACAATTTTACATATTCTGTTATATGGAGAAAGAGAGACGTATGATATTCATACACATATTGTGGCGTCACCGATTAATTAAATATAATTTTATTATGGCATCGCCAATAACCAATAATTCCTACAGCTGGAAATAGCTCGCGCCGCGGCACAGAAGTAGGTCGAGAGGCACGGCCCTCGCAGCGGAGGGTTCTTTCGTCACGCCGCCGGCCTCACCCGACCGCGCGCCGGCCTTTTTTCCAGAAGGCAGCTGGTTTATTGCACTCATAAATAGCCATTCTAGTTTTCGGAGCCGTTCGCCGGCCCTCTCCTGGGACAGAACGCGCCCCCGCGTCCTTTCTCCAGCCGCGCGACCGGGGGGCGCAAACCCCAAAGAAAGGATTGGCCGGGTGTCAATTAAAGACGTCGACGCATTTACGACACGTCGTGAGCGAAACCTTTCTTGGCCATCAAACTGATCCCTTCTCGGACAATGCTAACTCCTCACATTCGTTCTGGCGCGCGTCTGGGCACGCGTCCGGGCACCAGAAGTCTCGCGGGAGCTGTTTCTCTCTAAATACAGCAGGCAGTCGAGTAGCCCATGCCGGCCGTCGGGAATCCGTGAAATGCGCTTTTTTCGCGCGCACGTGTCCGGACAGCTGCGATCAGCTCCCGGTGTAACTGACAAAGGGAAGCGAGCGAGAGAGCGAAACCAGCGACAGACAGAGAACATTTACGGAAAATTACAGAAAAATCGACACGAGATTGGTTAATCAGATTTCTGCGACGCAGCCACCCTTGGCCAATGGGAAGCTTCGCCATGAGGGAAGGGAGAAATTTGGTGTCAGGAACATTTTGGGAAGGGGAAACGTAGCTCTTTTATAAACGCGATGCATGGTGGGAATAGAGACTTACTGACTTTTGTAAAATTTCTTCGGACTAACTTTGTAAAATTTCTTCGGAGACTTCACCTTGTAAGATTTCTTCGAGAGAGACTTGTAAATTTTTGTTACTACGGGAGAGTTCCAAGATACTTCTTGGTAGCTAAATGTGCCTAATTATTCAGTCATCCACGATCGGGACGCGAGTTTGGGAAAAGACTTTCCCAGAGCCGAATCAGTCAGGACGCGACTCGTAAATTGTTGCGGAGAAAACTCGGGCGGGAAACTACCGGATCCCGCGCCGTTTTCGCTTCGGCCCGCCAGCCTTGCCGCCTCTCGTCCCGTGCTAAGTGACAGCCCTTTTCGCAACGTCAACGCCCGTGGCCACTCGCCCCCTCTGAGCCTGCTCGAGCTGACAATCTGGAATCGCCGCTACCTGAGCGAGAGAAGACGCGCCGCAGAAGATCAGCAACCCGGAGCCGCCGCCGCCTCTGCTTTGAGGCTGCCGCCTCGGCCCGCCCATGAAGACCAGCAGCCATTGGTGATAACTATGAGACGTTGCCGTCTCACTGAACAATTATAACAGCGAAAAACTGCAAGTGGCCGCGCTCAGGCCCAGCAGAATTAACCACTTGTAATTAATTCATAGAGTAGTTTTAGTAAAAGAACTTGCGTCGCCCATTGCGACATTGTAATTTCCCTGGTAGCTTTTGGTGCCAGGAATAAACAGTTGTTTGTCACAAATGACTCAATTGCTCATTCTTGACCTCCCAACTCTTCCATTCAGTTACATTTCAGGAGCTGAACCTGGCGCCCTCCCCCGTGCACATTAGGTTTGTTTACATTTGGCTGGTCCCAACGTGGGGCTAGTTTAGTGCATCATTCGATAGTATTACATTTGGCTTTCCCAAGTGGGGCCCGATTTGTATTGTTAAATACCCCAGTAAGCGACCCCGAGATTAGGAAGTCAGATTGCTCATAAAATATTTTGTTATTAACTTTTTTTGGTTCAGCTCCTTCAAAATTCTATTGCGACAGCTCAAATCACAAGTTACCGCAATAAATGGATGGAAGAAAGTTGTAGGAGGGTCAATAATTTGTGTACTCTGATGTATTTGTTGTTTTGTGTTTTTGTGTTTATTGTTTTTGTACTGTGTTGCGTGTGTCGGTGTTTGCGTGTGCGGTCTAATAGTAAACTAAGTGAACAAGAGAACTCAGTAAAAATGCTCGACGAATCAGGTGTCGATCTAGCAGGCTCAGACAGTTCGAGTGACCCACCGGCGCAACGCGACAGTCAAACTATTTTAGTGGAAATTCTAAAATCGATGCAAATTCAGGCGGCGCAACAGGCGGCGCGAGAAGACGAAAATTGGAAAATTCAGAAGGAGCGATGGGAGGAAGATAGGAAAATTCAGGAGGCGCAATGGGATGAAGCTAGGGAAATTCAGGAGGCGCGACGGGAGGAAAAAAGGAAAGTTCTTAGGGAGCTACAAGAAGAGAGGGAAATTCGGGAGGCGCAAAGGGAAAAAGATAGGAAAACTCGGGAGGCGCAACGGGAAGAAGATAGGAAAATTTGGGAGGCGCGTTTTAGAGAATTAAAAGAGAGTACTCAGGAAACGAAAAAAGAGCTTAATGAAAACGTTAATCAGATTGATAAGAAATTAAGCTCGGAAGTCAGTCAAATACAGGAAGAAGTAAATTCTATGGGTAATGCGTCAGAGGAATACGCGATGGGAAACAAATCTGAGATTAGGGAAGAAATAGGCCGGAATGTCAAAATTTTAGTGCAAGAGCCTTTAAATTGGGACGGAGAAAACGGCGTAGGAAGCTCTCCCACGGCTGAGGCAGGCTTGCGATTTTCGTGGGCGCCCCCACAAAATCTTTGTTTTTCGGGATCTCCGGACGAGAACCCCAAAATTTTCTTAGATCTAGCCGAAAATTATATGGCTCTAACCAAATCGGTTCCCTCCTCGCTCAAACCCAGGTTCATGCCGGAGTTGCTACGTGGCAACGCCGCCCACTGGTTGACAGCAATCAATCCGTTCACGAGCAGTTATGAGGGGTCCCGACATCGAGTCCTGGACAAATTTTGGGGGGAACAAGCCCGCTACGAGTTTGAAAAGCAAATTTTGGAAGGTAGATGGGACAAGCGTGGCAAGTTAACAATGAGAGGCGACCGCCTTCAGAACCGCCCGCGGGGAAACCGGAAAATCCAACAGAGGGAAACGGCTCCAGTACTAGTGTCAATAACAATGTAAGATCAAATTCGTCAAACTAGAACCGTTTGGGTCATCTGGGTCCCAAACGAATTGTGGCAGAGATACCATTCGATGAAACGATATCTGTAGATTACGCCTTCCACGATTTTGGCAATGGGGAGGCTAATCAAGTCAAAGAGCGTGTCCGGAAATGCCCTGTTTTAGAATTTGAATTGAGTAGAATTCCTGTCCGTGCACTGGTCGACACAGGCAGTGAAATCAGTGCCATTTCGTTAAAATTATTTTCTCGCCTTGTAAGTGAACGTGAGCCCGTGCCGACACTGCCCACTGCTAAGTGTTATGTTATCGGGGTAGGAAATAAACGAAGTAAGCCTATTAATAAGCAGGCCCTTATCTCGTTTCAGGTACAAGAGCACTTATTTGACGTCCCTTGTCTAGTTATAGAGGATTTAAAACACGATATAATTTTGGGGGGTTAATTTCTTAAAAGAGAATGATGGGGTGATTGACTTTTCTAGAGATATTATGAGTTTTGGTGGGGGTAAGGAAATTGCAATTACGGATGATGTTGACGGCGAAATAGAACCAAGTACACTGTGTGCGTCCTGGAGTCGGGGGGATGACGTGAGTGGGGTCATAAGCCCAGTGAGAGCAAAGAAAATGACTTAATTATTGACCACGAGCGCTCCTAGCTAGAGCAGGTACTTTTTTAATTTTCGAATGTGTTCGCGCGTCCAACTCATTCTGTTATAGAATTTTTTTCGGATTAACGTCACTGACGATACCCCTTGCCGACCATGATTATCCTGTACAGTAATCACTTAGGGGACAAGTTAATGAAACTACTGGGGGAATAATTAATGAGGGAACAAGTTAATGAAACTACTGGGGGAATAATTAATGAGGGAACAAGTTAATGAAACTACTGGGGGAATACTTAATGAGGGAATAAGAGATAGAAGTGTTACGGTGTAATTAAATCCTATTGTTGTAGTTAAAAAGGAAAGACGGGAGTCATAATTTGCCTAGATGCGAGGCACATTAACGAAGCCACTGTACCTGAGAACGAGACGCCGCAAAACGTAGATGAGATGTTAGGAAACTTAATTAAAACAAAATATTTACGGCACTAGATTTTTTTTCACTTGCGCAGGCAGATAATCACCCATCCGGACGACAGAGAATTGATTGAATTTAGTTATGACGGGCTGAAGATTTTTTTGGGGATTATGACAGGTTATGGGGTTCGGGGATTATGACGGGATTATGACGGGAACGGGATTATGACGGGTTGAAGATTTTTTTAATTTATGATTTTTGTTTCAAAGAATAAGTAAAATATCAAGTTTCAGAGAACTCTGCCCACAATTCGCCAGAACCTGCGACCCATACGACACTAGTTGTCACGATTAGAAGTAAGCATCGTAAAAGTAAGGATTATAATTATAGAAAATTAGCAATGTAGACAGAGAGGCGCAGTATCTTAAGCCTTCAATTAAAAATTAAATTAAGCATTTCTTTATCTTAGGTGACACCACTGTTATTTTTTTTTGACGATTGAGAATTCTCGCCCTTTATTAGAAATTAACAAAGAAACTCGAATTATCAATCTAGTGGGAGGGGGATGCTAATGTGGCGTCACCGATTAATTAAATATAATTTTATTATGGCATCGCCAATAACCAATAATTCCTACAGCTGGAAATAGCTCGCGCCGCGGCACAGAAGTAGGTCGAGAGGCACGGCCCTCGCAGCGGAGGGTTCTTTCGTCACGCCGCCGGCCTCACCCGACCGCGCGCCGGCCTTTTTTCCAGAAGGCAGCTGGTTTATTGCACTCATAAATAGCCATTCTAGTTTTCGGAGCCGTTCGCCGGCCCTCTCCTGGGACAGAACGCGCCCCCGCGTCCTTTCTCCAGCCGCGCGACCGGGGGGCGCAAACCCCAAAGAAAGGATTGGCCGGGTGTCAATTAAAGACGTCGACGCATTTACGACACGTCGTGAGCGAAACCTTTCTTGGCCATCAAACTGATCCCTTCTCGGACAATGCTAACTCCTCACATTCGTTCTGGCGCGCGTCTGGGCACGCGTCCGGGCACCAGAAGTCTCGCGGGAGCTGTTTCTCTCTAAATACAGCAGGCAGTCGAGTAGCCCCTGCCGGCCGTCGGGAATCCGTGAAATGCGCTTTTTTCGCGCGCACGTGTCCGGACAGCTGCGATCAGCTCCCGGTGTAACTGACAAAGGGAAGCGAGCGAGAGAGCGAAACCAGCGACAGACAGAGAACATTTACGGAAAATTACAGAAAAATCGACACGAGATTGGTTAATCAGATTTCTGCGACGCAGCCACCCTTGGCCAATGGGAAGCTTCGCCATGAGGGAAGGGAGAAATTTGGTGTCAGGAACATTTTGGGAAGGGGAAACGTAGCTCTTTTATAAACGCGATGCACGGTGGGAATAGAGACTTACTGACTTTTGTAAAATTTCTTCGGACTAACTTTGTAAAATTTCTTCGGAGACTTCACCTTGTAAGATTTCTTCGAGAGAGACTTGTAAATTTTTGTTACTACGGGAGAGTTCCAAGATACTTCTTGGTAGCTAAATGTGCCTAATTATTCAGTCATCCACGATCGGGACGCGAGTTTGGGAAAAGACTTTCCCAGAGCCGAATCAGTCAGGACGCGACTCGTAAATTGTTGCGGAGAAAACTCGGGCGGGAAACTACCGGATCCCGCGCCGTTTTCGCTTCGGCCCGCCAGCCTTGCCGCCTCTCGTCCCGGGCTAAGTGACAGCCCTTTTCGCAACGTCAACGCCCGTGGCCACTCGCCCCCTCTGAGCCTGCTCGAGCTGACAATCTGGAATCGCCGCTACCTGAGCGAGAGAAGACGCGCCGCAGAAGATCAGCAACCCGGAGCCGCCGCCGCCTCTGCTTTGAGGCTGCCGCCTCGGCCCGCCCATGAAGACCAGCAGCCATTGGTGATAACTATGAGACGTTGCCGTCTCACTGAACAATTATAACAGCGAAAAACTGCAAGTGGCCGCGCTCAGGCCCAGCAGAATTAACCACTTGTAATTAATTTATAGAGTAGTATTAGTAAAAGAACTTGCGTCGCCCATTGCGACATTGTAATTTCCCTGGTAGCTTTTGGTGCCAGGAATAAACAGTTGTTTGTCACAAATGACTCAATTGCTCATTCTTGACCTCCCAACTCTTCCATTCAGTTACATTTCAGGAGCTGAACCTGGCGCCCTCCCCCGTGCACATTAGATTTGTTTACATTTGGCTGGTCCCAACGTGGGGCTAGTTTAGTGCATCATTCGATAGTATTACAATATGATACTCATTTAAATAATATGAAAACGCAGAAAAATCTATAAATTTATGCTATAATAATATAAAATTAAAGTGTTTCACAAATGGAAATAGTAAATTATTTATAATTTTTAATTTAATATGACATAAATATTTCGTAAAAAATGAGCATTCTACTTCAGTAATTTATTAAAAAGTTATTATTTTATAATTAAAAATTAAGTAAGCAGGGAGTGATTGTCAAATCTTCATAAAGAGTTAAAAAAAGGAATGTAATCCATGTCAGCAAAACGGCTTAAATAGGATACCTACGTACTAAGAGATAAATCTAACCCCCGTGTGAGTACGCATCACCACATCGCAAGACACGTGACAGTGTCTCTTCCTGGAATTTACTAATACTATACTAGCAAAATGTGGCGTCGTCGACTCTGTTAACTGATTTAAAAATAGTTTCATACGTTGAAAATTTCTTTCATACTTCATTTCTTTCATGTCTAGATTTGTTCAAATGTGTTCGTTCAGTACCCGACATTGGTCTTACCAACTAATCGTAGTAGCTGATGTACTCCAAACACCAAGGGCCTTGTGTATTATCTCCATAGGAGATATAAACTGTTCTTATTGTACGAGTAATTTCAAATTTCAAATTTATATATTTATAATTTTTATATTAGAACAAATTCTTGAGTGTTTTTATGCTAATAGTTAAATTTAGTACAGATTCATATTTACGTTTTTTTGCTAATATGCACAAATGCATAGCATATTTGGATTAGCACAAATGCTGAATGCAAAAATGCAGATCATACTTTTTTTTTTGAAATTTTCTTAATTTTTCTGTTTCCTAATAGCAGAACAGAAATATTATTTTAAGAATATTAAAGAACAGAATAACCTCGTCATAAATGGCGATTTTCTTTGAAAAATTTTGAGCCGCTTTTAAGAAAATGGCGCTGAAGCGCTACTGTAAATTCGAAATTCCAAACTTTTTCTCAGAAACGTTTTGATTTTAGAACAATTTCAATGGAAGCCATTTAAAGCAATTTCATTCACAAATACAAACAAACACAAATACTGTTTACAAATTGCTGGAAATGTGCATGTTACCGGTGTGAGAGATCTTTTAAAAAAATTACATTTTTGTATTTTTTGGAAAAGCAAAATAATAACCCAAAATGTACTTTACATGCAATAAACACTATCCGTTCGAAAAGTTTGAAACAAAATTGGAGCCGTTTTTTGAGAAAATGGCATTTGAGCATTTCTGAAAATGCGTAATTTTTAGCTAGATTTCACATAACACTGTTGAATTTTCGAGAAACTTTATATGACATTATTTAAAGCACATGTACTCATAAATGTAATAATTTTAACAAATCGCCGCTAACGTAAACATTAACGTCATAAGAGACGCATAAAAAATTAAAATTTTGTAATTTTTGAAAAATCAAAAGAATATATCAATATGCCATTATCTCATCTTATAGAGTGCAGTTTTGTACTATCACTACCAAAAGTTTAAAGAGAAAAAGTTGAGCCGTTTTTGAGAAAATCTTGTTTGGGGTAATTTTTTTAATAACACATATTGCTCGCAATATTGCGCGAAAACTCCTTAAATTTTCAAAATAAATGTACATTGTACTTACCGAAAAATTCACTATGGAGAACAAACTTCATTGGAAAGAAAAACTTTTAACTTCAATTTTGTAGTTTTAGGAAAAAGCCGAAAAAATTCAAATTCTTGAAATTTTCGAAAATTCAGAGTTAACCATCTCGTGTTTGTGAACCATTTGTCCTGAGTATAAGCTCTGCGATTCTGAAAATCATTCATTAGTTTTTGGGGGTACTTTAAATGAAGTCCATGGGGCCTTTTCAAAATTTTCACAAAAAAGGCTCCAAATTTTTTTATTAAATTTCTTGTAAGAATAGAGTAAAATATACTTAGAAAGGTGGCATTGGTCCGATTTTCACGGTTAACTCTAAATTTTTGAAAATTGCAAGAGGCAATATTTTTCGACCTCTTCCTACAACTATTAAATTGAAGATAGATAGTTTCCCTTCAAATAAAATTTGTTCTCCATATTTAGTTCTTCATTAAGGTCATGTACATATTTATGTAAAAATTAAGTAGTTTTAAATATTGCGAGCAATATATGCATTTTTTTTAAATATACAAAAACAAGATTTTCTCCAACTCCAAGTTTAACAGCTCCAAGTTTTTTCTCTAAACTGTTGGTGATTGTGCTATATGTATTCTATAAGATGACATAAACGCCATATTGCTCTATTCTTTTGTTTTTCAAAAATTACAAATATGTAATTTTTTTACTTGTCTCTGACATCTTTAATATTTATATTAGCGGCAATGTTCTCACATTATATATAATGTATTTAAGCAATGTATGTAAAGTATTTTGACCTAGTTTTGACAGAAAACGGTTTAGTTTCAAAAACTAATATATAACTATAATACTAAACACACACACACACACACACACACACACACACACACACACACACACACACACACACACACACACACACACACACACATATATATATATATATATATATATATATATATATATATATGTATGTATGTGTGTGTGTGTGTGTGTGTGTGTGTGTGTGTGTGTGTGTGTATAGTGGAAAACTAAACCGTTTTCTGTCAAAACAAGGTCAAAATACTTTACATGAAGCCCTTGTTGCATTTTCAAACTTTTCTCAAAAACGGCTTCAAATGTTTTCTTTAAACTTTTGGTAGGGGTAGTACTAAATGCACCCTATAATGCACATAAACGCAATATTGCTATATTTTATTGTTTTTTCTAAAAATACAAAAATTGAATTTTTTGCTCGTCTCTCACGTCGTTAATATTTACATTAGTGGTAATTTCTATACATTAATGTATTTATGAGTACATGTGCTTAAAGTAATGCCAGATAAAGTTTCCCGAAAACTCAACACTTTTCCGTGAAAATGAGGTCAAAATTCCTCGTTTTTAGAACCTCTTAAACGCCATTTTCTCAAAAACGACTTTACATTTTTTTCAAACTTTTCCAACAGATAGTGGTAATTGAACTGATTATGATGACACAGAATTAATTTTGCTGTATTCATTTGTTAAATAAAGAAATGTAATTTTTTTGAAAGACATCTTTTATATGCACATTTCCAGCGTTTTATAAACATTATTTTATTTATGGTTGGAAGTTCATGAAATGATGTCATAAGTTTTTTGAAACGTTTTTGTGAAAATAGGTTCAAATTTCGAATTTACAGTAGCGCTTAAATGCAATTTTCTTAAAAGCAGGCTCCAAAATTTTCAAAGAAAATTGTCATTTAGGACAATGTTTTACTGTTATTTAATATTCTTAAAATAATATTTCCGCTCTACTATTCAGAAGTCGAAAAATTAAGAAAATAAAAAAAAAAATATGGCGGCGATAGATGGCAAGAGTATGTGGCAAGTCCGAAGCCGAGACCAATGGAAATAGAATTAATACGGGAAAGTCTGTGCCATGCTCTAGCATCACTAGTTAAATTTTAGTGAATGCCTTTCGATGAATTGTTATGACAAAAATACATTCAATAAAAAACGAACAAACTGTATTCTTCCTTAAGTCACAAATAGTTGTTTTTTTTTAAATAATAAAATAGATAATACAAAGTAACTGCCATTAGATAGATAATAAAAAATTACTTGCTCTCGTAGCTCAATGGTGAAGTCGCTTGCCTTTCACAACTGAGGTTCCGGGTTCGGTCCCATAGAACCTCATGTGAAATTTGTTACGACAAAACGAGTTTGCATGCTTCACAGGGGGCTAGTCCAACCCCTGTGAAGTGTCCTCAACCCTACCCCAATTCTAGCCGCTGAGTAGTGACGCAGAGGCGCGTAGTAAGAGGCGCGTACACGGAGATGCTACTTGGTGGCCCTCTTGAAAACTGACTGCGACGAGACGTGACAGATATGACCTGACATATATGAATTAGTGGAGGATAACTCCCGCGCTGTATTATTGGAGGATTAATCCGGAAGCGCAAAGCGCTCAACGCCCCACGGGGCTTCGAGACTCGTTACGTCAATGAAAGACCCGTGCGAGCATTCCGCACTTTGTAACTCATTGTTTTAAAAGTGAACTAGTGGTGCAACAGAATGGCACAGACTTTCCTAAATTAGTTGTCAGTTTCATTTGGTTTGGGCTAGCAATTCTGACTTGTTACACGGTCTTGCCAGCTGCTATAGACGTCCAAAGATTTTTTTGGGGGGAGGTTTCTCAATTTTTCGCTTTCCTAATAGTAGAACCGAAATATTATTTTAAGAATACAAAAAAAAAAAAAAAAAAAAAAAAAAAAAAAAAAAAACTCTCGTCCTAAATGGTAATTTTCATCGAAACAATTTGGAGCCGTTTTTAAGAAAACGGCGTTTAAGCACTGCTTCAAATAAAAAAAAATTGAAAATTTTTGTTTTCAAAAACTTTATTAGAAGATATTTGAAGCACTTATAAATGCGGTAGTGTAAAAAAATCGTTGGAAATGTGTATATTAGCGGCGTGAGAGATCTTTCAAAAAAAAAAAAAGTTTTGTAATTTTTGAAAAAAACAAAACAATACTCCGAAATGAACTTTACGTCATATTAAGGAGTGCAATTAGCACTATCCGTTCGAAAAGTTTGAAGGAAAAATTTGGAGCCGTTTTCGAGAAAATGACGTTTGAGCGTTTCTGAAAATGTGGAAGTTTGAGCTACTTTTCTCAGAAAACGGTCGAGTTTTTGAGAAACTTTATAGGACATTATTTAAAGCGCATGTACTCATAAATATCATAATGGAACCAATTGCAGCTAGTTTAAATATTAACGACGTGGGAGACAAGTAAAAAAATACATTTTTGTAATTTTACAATAACAAAATAATTGAGCAATATGGCGTTTATGTCATCTTATAGAGTTCATTTTGCACGAAAAAAAGAGCCGTTTTTGTGAAAATTTTGAAAATGTCCGGAGATCTTCATGTAAAGAACTCCCAAATTTTGAAGAATGTTTTCCAAATCTCAAAGTTTCGACTCGAGCCAGATGGACAGGATTTTTTTCAATTTGGAAAAAATCCTACATACGGTTAAGTGCTAGTAGTGTTCACGGACACCTGACGGACAGACAGACGGTCGAACAGACGAACGTTTTGAAAAGAAAAAAGAAGAAAAAAAACAACAACGAAAACAAAACAACAACAACAACAAAATCCTTTTCTCAATTAGGAGACCTCAAATCGCGTATATCCATAAAAATTTCGAAATCAATTTTCCGCAAAATTACATAACTCTTGGTATTCTACGTATATACTTACGTATACGAGAAAGTAAAGAGTAACGTGATAAAGTGTTCGTAATCTCGTAATCTCGCTTGTAAAGAAACTTTCCTTTTAAAGCAAGGTTAAAAATTGGTCTTGAACAAGATGTCTGAAGGGGTAGACTTTATTATCCCGTGCTATTTACTTACTACAACTACAACCTAACAACCATTTGCAATTTTCTGCTTAATTGTTTAATATCGTTAGTTTTATGGAATGTTCACGACAGGTTTCGGGGCCATCTCGGTAGGCTTGAGACAAGTAGGGGAGAATTTTGTGTCCACAGTTGGCAACATCGAATTGCGCCTGAAAATTAGCCTTCTTGTGATGTAATGGTGACGCTAAGGTTGACGACTTTCCAGGGGCGTAGAATTCTGTAATTCGTTTGAAAATTGTGTAGAAAATAAATTCTGTGAATCATAGTTTTGTAGTACAGTGTAAGTATGAGTGCTATAGGAAGATATCTAAGGATCCAGCATGAATATTGTTCTAGAAATGTAGTGTTTTTTGAGTCCGTTACTCTTTTCTTTCCCAAAACGAAAGTATGTATTTCAACTGAATAGCCAACTTTTTGTACATGTAGTATTTGAGTGCAGTTACTATAGAAATTCCAAATTAAATTATTGAGTAAATGGGATATTTTCAATTAGGTTTGTAACATACCATGTTATTGTGTATTAGCCTCCTAGCATGTCATGTTTTAAATATTACAACATAACTTTTTTATTCAAGGATAAGCGATGTTCAATCTTAAATGGATTGTTTCACATTATCTTCTACCACATTATGAATTATTTGTCTTTATTTGAAGAACATGTAAGTGTATGTTTTAAATTTTTGTTTCAGTTAACATCATTGTTCAGCATGGCTGCAGGTAATGGATCAAATGGTATAATATACTTTTTTGGAATATTTTCATAATTAACATTGAGTTAGAAATAATACTTACTGGTAAATTTTTGTGTGATAGAGTCATCAAGATCAGAAACAAGACGACAAGCAATGTTGAATGAGAGGAATAAAAAGGTTGCACAAGAGACTCCAACATATACTTGCCACTGTCAGAGAACATTTCATAGTAATACTGTAAGTTGTTATAATTGTCTAGCAATTTAAATTTTTAGTAATTGTTCTTTTTGAAAAATGTCATGAATTTGTTCATTAAGGTTTCAAAAAGATGAATCCATTTTGGATTTGTGTGTATTCTCCAATTAAAGCTTAAGTGGAATTAAAGTTGGATCAGCTGGGAAAAGATTGTCAAACGGTGAACTCATAACAACTTAATTTTTTTAAATTGAAGCTCCAGATTGGTTAACCACATTCCAATTGATCAAATGTCAATCCACTTCAGTGTTAATTAGATAATTTCAGTAAGAAATAATAAACACATGATTTTGTAAATGTTTATCTACTTAGTTATATATCTTCCAAACCTTCATTTAAAGCAGGCCTGGGCAACAAGTTGATCGCAACAATTTTTTTTTGTGTCAATCTGTTTTATAATGAACTCTTACTAACGGTACACCTGATTATCAAATTTTGGCATGATTCAGACATCAGATTAATTAGAAAATTTATGGATTCTTTTTGTTTCAATTTTAATGCAAACTGGATAAATAAATAACATTCTGGTTTCAATAGGGTTCATTTGTTTTGTTTAAGAAGAAAAACAGACCCTCCCTCCCCTTCAATCAACTTTGCAGTTATTTACAAAACTAGAACTCATCTGAGATAAAGTTTACCAGGCCTGGTTTATAGTAAGGTTTCCAGAACTTATGCAAAGTGGTACAGGAAGTTTTCTTGTTTATTCAGTTTGATCCCCCCCCCCTCAAAAAATCCCTAGTAGAAATTGAAGAAAGAAAAAAACTAGCAAGAAATTATAGAGGGGAAGCAGCAGCAAAAATATTTTAATTTGAAGAAAAGTGATAGTCAGTTTGTAATGTCAGTCATTTGTGCTAAATGTATAATTAAAATTTTTGTAAAGAAACTAGTATTTATTGAGGGTAGCTCAAAGCTGAACTATTAATTTAAAAAGTATGTTTTCTAGTAAAGAGACTATATTTGTATTATATTTCATTGTTTCCAGTATTTTATGGAGATGCAAACAAAGTGCAACTCAAAGTGTGCAATGTTAGACTATTAGGGGTCATTTAAAAGCATTTCATTCAAAGAATTGAAGGGTTTAGGTCTAGGTAGTCGTAAGCCACATTTTCTTCAATTATTAGATAATCCTATTAACATACTTGCCATATCGAGTATTACATTTAGTGCAAGTTTTGAGGTGTTGGTGTAACAAATGAAGTTGTATTATAGTCTCTTCTTTATTTTGACTAAGAATGTTGGATTGAAACCTTTCTTATTTCCAAGAATCAACTGAAGTGACAAAGGACACTAGAGCCAAAGCCAAGCTCTTCAATTCATTCCTGAGGATAGAATGTTAATAATTCAGTTGAACACATTGCATTAACTAACTGATTCGCAAAAACTGGAAGATGTGGAGAAATTTAGGATTAATTGTGTGTTTGTGAATAATGTAACTTTTTTGTAGATAAATATAATGAGTTAAATCTGAGATAGATTTTTATCACCTGCTTGTTGCAGAGACTGCTTTAACTTGAAGTAGATGAGGGAAAACATTTATTTTGGACCGAAGTGTATTAAACAAAGTTTTAATTGCCTTAATAAGACCATGATTTATTTATATGAAGATTAAAATAAAATTTCCTGAAGTTTTTCGTTTTCAGAACACAGTACATTTTTTAAAATTAGTAACTTTTATAGATATCTAATTCAGTGATAAACAGGAAACACTGCATGTTTATATTCAAAGTTATTTGAAGTAATTTTATTTATTGCTTAGTGAATAATAATATATGTTTGTCAACGCTAGCAAATAGAATTTTAAGAACTCAAATTTAGTTGATTTGAATTTACATTAAATGATTTCCTACTAATATTTTAATGTTTGCCAAAATAAATATTTTAGGGTCTGAAGCGGCACCAAAAATTTTGTTCAGAATCTACTGGAGGATCAGGGAGTAGCCGTAGTACAAGATCTCGTGATCATTTGATAAAAATGGAATCTTTAGAGAATGTGGAGAACGTGGATGATCCTGACACTTGTGAGGAAACTTCACAGGAAAGTTTAAGTGATGAGCCTAATTCTAATAATGAAAATGAAGAGAATTCTAATAACAATGAACATTTGGAAGATCAAATACAAGATGTGATCATGGATAAAGTTAATGAATTAATTGATCAAACATCATTGGGTCCAGGGAAATGTCACTGTTGTGGTGAGGATTTGGATACTGCTCACTTGGTAAGGAATTTCAATATTTTACTTCCAAAGTTTGTGTTTGAAGAATTTGCAAAATATATGTTTTTTGTTAATATTTTGGTTTCTAGGGCGGGGATTATCAGTGTGTGGATTGTAATAAAAGCTTCAAACTCAAATCTAGCCTTGAACGTCATCGACGTGTAATTCATATGGAAGGAGAAACTTATGAATGTCCAGAATGTGAAGCACGTTGTCCAGACAAGGGAACTCTAGCCCGACACATGTATACTCATACTGGTTTAAAACCTTATTCTTGTTCAAGATGCAAGAAACAATTTAGTAGAAAGTATCACTTGGAACGTCATGTTTTACAAACTGGATGTGATGGTAATCCTAAACCAACTCATCCTTGCCAGGTAGGTTTGTTGTGTTATGCTCTAAATTAGATTTTGGTAATGTTCTTTTATTTTTCACACATTTTCCCTTTACCAGTGAAAAGCAATATTTTGCTGTAATTGAAGTAGAACTTAAGGAACTAGTGCAACTTAAGGAAGCTCTTTCAGCAGTTAGCACTGCTCAGGTGAGGGTGAAACCCATGATGGAACAGACTTGGGTGCTGGCAAAGAGGCCTTGCCTGTGAAATCGCCCATGCCAAAGGGCTGGGGATTTAAATAAATTACATAAATTAAGAAATATTGGATGATTATTAAAATAATTTTAATGCTTTGTTACCTTCATCGCATAATTTCTAGTACTTTCATTTTGCATGATTCTGTGTCTGAGTGGAATGATAGTCAAAAATAACCTAGACAGCACATCTGTTGGTAGACAACATACTGAAAGTTATTTATTTACCAACAGAAAAATTTCTTAAAGACATTAATCAAGTTATTTATTAGATAAGTACATTGGCAGAAGGAAACATACAGTTTAATTGGATTAAAAAAGAAATGTACATAATGTCAAAATACAGATGCTAATAATTGTATATGTCAGTTCTAATAATAGTAAGTAGAAACAAAAGAATTAAATATAACTACAAATCAGTATTTGATATGATAGTCGAAATCTGCTTGTTTGTATCAGTATGTCATGTAGTTAGTTATCCATGTAATTTTCATTGCCCTGTAGCACCATTAAGGATTTCCTATTATGATTACAAGTTTTGCTTCTATTACAGTATTAGCGTTCCAGGAAAATTCTCTGCAGATTTATTTTAATTTGAAATCATATTTTTATTATAAATGTTACTTCATGGCCTGCCAAATTTAATGTAATATGAAATGACTTGGGAAAACTTTGTGAAATATAGGGGAAACAGATTCATGAGACAAGGCACTAGGCATGTATAGTAAACATTTTAAATTATTAAAATTTCTTTCTTCTTCTTTCAGGTCTGTGGGCGTTTATTTAGTCGCAAAGATAATTTAAGAGAACACCTTAGAGCCCATGCTGGCCAAGTGAAACGTAAAAAAAGGTACCTTTGTGAAATTTGTCAAAAAGAGTTCCCAGGAGCTGCATTATTGCAAATGCATATGAGAATCCACACTGGTGAAGTGCCAGCTGGAAAACGATCATGTGAATATTGTCTTGACATATTTTAATTTTAAGTGCATGGCAGTATACTTTCCTTGTATGGAGCTAAGAGATTAGTAAAAGTTTTTTATAGAACATTCTTTCGACCTTTTTTTTAGAATTTTAGAATTCAAATCTTGTTATAGAAATGAGCTCTAGAATGTAGATGAATCTATGGGCTTGCAAAGAATTGCATTACATATGCTTGGATGAATGTTATTATGGACTAAGATGAGTCTAAAAAGTTTAGTTTTGCGTTTAAAATTGAAGTGCTATTTTGGGATATTCATTATTGACTAAACAAATAGCTTCTCACATTGATTTTTCTGTGTCTCTTGATATACGGTATATATATTAAATTATATGCCTACATTATTTTTATTTGTGTGAACTAATATTTTATGAACATGATTGGATTTCTTCTGAATTTCTTTGAAAAATTCATTTATTGTAAGCTCCACTTTTGCTCTGTTAGTATAGCAAATTCTGAATGTTTTGTTAGATATGGTGATATGTCTTTGATGTCATGTTTGTTATCTGTGATTCATTTGGTTCTTCATAATAATTCTATTTCTCTCACTGATTTTGCTAGTTAGTTTGATTTTAAATTTTACTTCAAGTAAAAGTTTCCATCCTCATCTGAATCTCACTATTCTTGTGTTATGTGAGCAGTTCTTTATGTAAAAATATGAAAGGATTTTTAGTTGAACCCTTCTTTTGTACTTTTCGAGAGATTGAGAATGGACGTGATTTTTTTTGGAACAATTAAAATATTGAATCAGAGATTTTTAAAAAACAACAAACAAATAATATAAATTTTTTTTTCTCTATAATTTGTTCTTTAATTAGCATCATACCCATTTGTTTAAAAATATTAGTAGTTTTCATGTAGTCTAGAAGGAAAAGGCAATATTAAAAAGTGTTCAAAACAAGCTTTTCTCAAAAATTGCACTATTCTTTTTAAGAAAACATCTTGAACAGATAGTACTAAACACTGTGTTGTTTGGTTGTTTTTTTAGAACATAAATTTAATATTTGGGATATCTCTTAACACATTGTTCATATTTACATTACTGGTTATTTGTACACATTATTACATTTTTAGAAGTGCTTCAAATGATGTCATATAAATTTTTTTGGAAACTCAAGATTTTTCTGAGTAAATGAGCTTAGATTTCCTAATTTTCAGAAATGCTTGAATGACATTATCTCAAAGATGACCCCAAATTTTGTATTAAAATTTTTTGAATGGATAATGCTAAATGCATTGAATAACATGACTAAAATGCCACTGCTAAATTCTTTTGTTTCTTCAAAAATTATAAAAAAGTAATTTAAAAATGTAAAAATAATTCAAATAACTAATTACAAAAAAGGGAAAAGCAGCTTCAAATTGAGCCTTCTCAGAAACCCTTCAAATGACAATGTCTCAAAAATTTTAGACTTTACACACTTTCCACACATTACATTTTTCAATGAAAATTTATATAGGTTTGGGGTTTACACTTCATTCTTTATTTATTCTTCATTTTATTCTTTCATTTCTACCATTTTGGAGCCAAAAAGTTGAGGAAATGTGAAAAAAATGCCCTTGAGGCTGTAATAAATAGAACTGAAAAGAGGGTGGGGCAAACTGAAAAGGTAGCCCAGAATAAAGGAAATAGAAAACTAACTAGTATGAGAAAGTCTGTGCCATTCTGTAGCACCAGTAGTTGTAAATATGATTGTGAACTTTTGAAAGAACTAATGGTGCTAAAACACCATGCACTTTCTCTCCATTTGTAATGGTTATGTAATACTATTTATGCCATAATTTCTCTCCAAATTATTTTTGTAAAACTCATTTGAAATTGTAGAATGTGTGGTGTGAAAAATAAGCGTAATGCAAGAAAGTAAAATATTTAAAAGTAAATAAATAATACGATGCTGATCACGTTGGAAGACAAATAAATAGAAAAATATTTAATAGTAATTATTAAACAATGTGTAATATTCTACAAATATATAAAAGTATTCGTTTTTATTTCCGTGAACTAAAGGCGTCTGTCATTATCATGTTTTCTGTGCGGCACGATGTTACGACTGGGTATCAACAACCAACAATGACCGCTCATCTATTCGTTTTCACATTTAACGCAATTAAAGGATGCAATTTAAAATGAAATGACATAAATAATAATAATAATAATAATAATAATAATAATAATAATAATAATAATAATAATAATAATAAAAGAAAACGTGAAATAATATACAAATTCTAACTTACGCAGCATCCAACTATGTAAATTGAGAGGTGGCAATTTAAGGCAGGAAATCTGTATTTCCTATTTATTTCAGATAGGTTTTAAATAATTTCTGGAAGATTAATTTGTAAACATATGACAAAAGTTCCAAAGTAAAAAAAAACAAACAAAGAAATATGAAATATAGAATACTATTCACATTCTAACTTAGCATCCTATGATTACGATCAAGAAGCACATTATTTTCAGAGCGGGCAGCGAATTTTGATGCCCAATTACTCCAAAAGTACTCAGTTTTGAAAAATTCAACATTACTTTATTTGAAAATCTGTTTTTGATGATCACATTACATTACCAAAAAAATTGTATCATCAAAATTGTAGGTTTTGGAAGCCGCTGAAAAAAATTATAATTTTTTCAACTTTAAAAAAATCAGTTTTCAACGAATATGAGACCTGTGCCATCATCTTAAACATCCTTCAATCTAACCAAAAAACAAAATTTAAACAACATTGATGGAGCCATTTGTTTTAAACATTTGAAAATGTCCCAGCGCTTCATGCAATTGATTTTTTGGTATCAAGATATCAATCAAGCTTTTGGCTACAATATGTGTTAGAGATGTGTTTTTTCTAAATTATGCAACTGGATTTATCCACTTTTTCGTTACCAGTGCTCTGTAATAAGAGTTTGTCTGCCAAAAATTCACTAGTTTTTCATGCAGCATTACATAACTTTCTCTTCTTAAGAAGTTTCTTCTTGAGCATGAGGAAGTAAAAAGTTGTGTGTTTAGACATTAAAATCTGAAAAGGTCTCACTTGTATAGGATGATACATTAAAAAGAGAAAAATAGTTAAATTTTGATGAGAATTGTACAGAAAAGAAGTTGAATTGCATATTTTTTTCCAAAGTGCAGAGAATGAGTTCAAATTTTGTCAAAAGTGGGTTAATAGGTTTCCGTGAATATGGTTTCAAAATACTGTTTCGTGCAAGTGCTAGCGATCAAGTAACTTGAAGTCAATTTGGCATGTAAACTAGGTCATGGTTAAAATGCTGTTAGAGAAAGTCTTATATACATATAAACAAATTTTTATATATTACGAGTAGGTAAAGAAGAGATAGTAACTGTTCTGATGTCATAGTTGTTAGCTTGTGGGTTTTGTTAAATGCAGTTTGATTGCCTCATATATTTTAGTAAAGATTAAGTTGGTTTGCATACTATAAAAAGTAAATGATGCTTACTGACAAGAAGAGTTCTGTCTTTTTGACTGAGGCACTAAAGTGATATGATCTGGCCTGGATAAGTTTTATTTACAAGTTGTGAATTTTTTAGGGGATAAGCCATATTTTTGTGACTTTTGTGAGAAGACTTTTCCATCCAGTGGAGCTATGAAGAAACATCGCCGAATGCACACTGGTGAAAGACCTTATGAATGCAAGGAGGTAAGTTATTAATATAATTAATATTTCTCAAATGTTTAGTGATATTGTTGATGCACTTGAAATTGTGTGTTTGGGTCATTTTGTATGCATCTTGACAATGTGTGTATGTGTTAATTGAACTTTCTTTCTATTGCTTTCGCATGGACAAATTTTGGGAATTAATGGTATGTTATTAAATATTATGTAGTTTATTTTTATATATATATCTTAGAATGTAATGTTTTGATGTAATTTTAATGCTGTGATATTTACACAGATTGATTAACAGTATTTATTAATAGTTTTCTGAAATGGAAAATGCTTTGAAAAAAGACCTACAACTTCCTATTAATGATAAGGTGATGATTGAGTGTCCTGCAATATTTTCTGTAGATTGTTTAAATGTATCATTGAGGTACAATATTCTGTGGCTATCTTTTTTTTTTTTTTAACTTTTTGTGCAGGAAATGTAGTAAGTACCTCTATTTTATACATGTGTGATGCAAATTTATTGAGTAATGTGAAGTTAAGAAATTCAAATGTAATCCTTGAAAGATGTTTCCTGTAAAGTTGTATGTGAAAGATGTAGCACTTTGACTGAGAAAACTTAACTTACTTGATCTTAACTGCATTATCCTGAGCAACAACTGTGCCTATTAAGTGCATCTACATTTAATGTTCCATAGTCTATGTCTATATCTGTCATGTCAGACATATGGCCCACGACCAGATCCAAAGATGTTTACTCACTCGCCCACAAATGACAATTAGAAGTCGCTATTGTAAACATTTCAATGAACAAGATGAAATTTCCAAGTTACAACAATTCATTTAATTTTGAAGTTGCACAGGTACCAAACCATTTGCAAATGGAATTGATAAATCTTCAATGCAATAGTGTTCTAAAAGACAAATTTAAGAGTCTCAATAGTACATCTTAATAATGTTACAGAGTACATTGAGAAGTTGTACAAGTATTCAATGAACAAGAAGTTATAAAAGTAATGAAAAGAATGCAGCAACAATTTGGTGTCTGGCATTTTGTATATAGGCAAACAGATCTTTTCCATTTTGAAAATTAATAAGTACGAACATTGCTCAAGACTTAGTGATAAATATTTCCAGTCTCTACTTAAAATAACTAGCAAGAATATGAAATATGTTTCTTGATGCATCATTACATAACTTTCTCTTTACTACACATGTAGTATGTGACTAGGGAATTGTCCTGTCACCATCTTGTCTTGATCAAAATAAAAACAATAGGGAGATAGATTTTTAACTTCCCTCCCAGTCGCAGTTTTACCGAAAATGAATAGTTTTCATAAGCGGACTTATAAATTCTTCAGATTTCTTTGACCAACTCTGAATGACATATTTAGTTTAATGTTGCCAATGTTAACTTTTGCTGCAGAAAATGCAGCTAAACAGTAAGCAAAATAAATGGAGAAAGAAGGCTGATAACTTATTCAGCAGTCGGTTTCCCCTGCAGATATTTGGAAGGATAATCAATAGCTTATTCAGCAGTCAGGATTCATGGGATTATGTTAGATGGTCAAGGAGGAAAAGGATTTGATTGCATGTAGTGGCCAGTTTCATACTCGACAGCTAGTAACCCTTTTGTGCCACAATGATGTAAATTGTTTCACAAAATTTTACACAAAGTTTATAATTATTCATTACTATACTCGTCATTCATATAATTTATTACATTTAAGTTGTCATCTTTGAGAGCCTCATAGTTATTGTGTTTCTTGAATTATCTTATTCTTTATCTTAATTTGTCATTATTAATATTATTATTAATATTTTAGATACTGCCATTCAACCTTGCCCTTTAACATGCATTCTGAAACATTCATTCAGAAATTTTAAAATCTATGTCATACCAACTAGTTGTGACTAGGTATGCAAGTTAGTATGAGGGGAAAATCTAAGTTGGTGATTTAGAGTTAAAGCAAATATTTAAAACTTTTAAAATGAATGAATGCAGCTGAAGCTCTAAAGGTTTGGTCTTGCACTGATGTAGTTCTTTATAGCAGAAACTTCACTGAACATGTTTCTGTCATATTTAGATTTATGGCAAGATGGGGATATATGCAAAATAAACTTTGTTTACATACTTCAGGGTGCACTCCCTCCATATCTCGTGTATATTCACACTATATGAAAGAATTACATTTAACCTCATTAGCTGTATAATTTTGCTATTAAATTTGTTATAAGATTTATTAATCTATTATTTTTACTTTGAATTGAGTTAGTGTAACTAATTGTACTTATTTCTTATAGTGCTTTGCTAAATTTGCTGCCAAAGAAACCCTCAATCGGCATGTAAGAACTCACACTGGCGTGAAGCCTCATATTTGCCAGTTTTGTGGAAAAAGCTTTATCCAAGCATCCCAATTGAGAGCCCATGTTTTTCATCATACAGGTGAGTGAAAACTTTTAGAAAATTTACTTCCAATTAAATGCCAATGTGATTTAATTTACAAAATAGTGCTTGGCCAAAGTCAATAAAAATATTTACAATAAAATTTCATGATCGTGGTATCATAAATTGTGTAAAGGCAGGGGGCATTGTTTTTAAATATCTGTTTTTGTCTTTCCTTCATTATCTCCCTCCTTTGAATCTTTTCTACGCATACTTATTTTCTAAAATCTATTTTCAGGAAATGGTGGAAAAGAAATTTCTCATAACTCGTGTACTATATTAAAAATAATAAGCAACAAAAAGTTGATGTTAGGCATTGAAAAATTGGATATCTGTCTGAACCACGGAACAAAAACTAGGCCAAAATTTAAAATTTATTAGAAAATGCCTGAGAAAAATATTCTCTTACAAACTCTCTCTTGAAATGCTTTACATGAATAAAATTGAATGAGCTTAATACACAATAACATCTTAATTACTTTTTTGTTTGAAACATTTGATAATGATTTTCAGTAATTACAGAATAATTTACTTTTTATTAATCCTGTATTCTAACATAAAGGTTGTATTTCAAGACATTATAATTATCAACATAGACCTTTACAGATAGTTTACATGATTTCGTGAACTTTTTAAATAGTTTTGCACACAATTGGGAAATTTGATTTAAAAATAATTACATAGTTTGTTTGTTTGTTTTTTCTGGAAAATTACTCTATTCATCTATTTTCTGAAAAATCCCATACTTTGATGTTTGATCGGTAGAAGGATGGGAAAAAATTACATTTACGTCAGAATGAGAAAGTGAGTGTTGTTTCATATAAGATACAATGTTAATCTATTACGTGCATTAAGCGACTCGTGTGCAGGCATTGATGCAGTGGGCATCATCAGCGTTAGGTGAGACGCATCAACTCAACGCAACGCTTGTGTAGCACAAACCATATATTCGTCTTCCAATGCACATTGATAATTTTTTCTACCTTTCTAAATACCCCTGTATTGTTATCAAATGAAAATTTGTGTAGACCCCTAGCTGCTCAATAATGATTTCCACTGTATTTAAATCTTCTAGTGTTCATGTAACATTACATGCTTTATAATATCGCTTAATTTCAATAGTCTTCCTTTTATGGCCATTTTTAACGTGGCAAGGAGGTGGGAAAGTGTAACGTGAAATGCTTTCCAGATGGTTGTGTCAGGCAAATTGTAGTAAATTGCTGGAAAATTGAAATTATACCATTGTAAATGCAGCGTATTTATAACATTATAAATATACAAAAACGTATGGGACCGACAAGAAACATTATGAATGCCACAAAAGTAAAAGTAGGGTTTTACTATAGATTACAGAATAATGCAAATTTATATATATATATATATATATATATATATATATATATATATATATATATATATATATATATATATATATATATTATATTTATTCTAACCGGTTCATCTACACACACACAACTTGTACCTTCTGCACACACAGCCGCATGCACTGTAAGTAGGTCGTTAAGATATTATGCTCGTGAAGCGAGCTTAGAATCTCAGGAAGCAGGATCTTTCGGGTACGGGAAAGGTCTGAACCCTCGACACAATAAAAGACACACAAATCACACATAAACGAGCATATAATTCACTCAAAATTCTGTGGCGTTAGTTGATAACAAAGAAAAACAAATCAAAACCAAAATCACACTTTTCAAAAATATTCAAATAAACACAAAAGAAATTTTTACAGCCTATTTAATGAAATGATCTCTTAATTTTCTTAAGAACTGATTTTCTGAAACAATTTCTCTAACCAGTACTGGGAATTCCCTTTGAAAATTCAATACGCTTAAATTTAAATTATACTAGTTACAATTGCACGTGAAATTAAACCTAATTTACAATCTCTTGCCTTTCTTTAAAAATATAACATACAATGAATAATATGTGGGCAAGTGCACTACTCTCAATTTTATCTGCTAATAACAGAATAATGACTGATCCAATATAATGGTTAAAGGCAAGTAATTACGCATCCAAATCTCCCACTGCAAAGCTGCAAATTATTAACACCCGTGTCCTCAATTTTCTAATACTTCTGGAATTAGTCTTTTCCCTGCCGACGTGAACTTGACCTAATTTCGTAGTTCTACAGGTTACCTCGAAACTGTCCACTTTTCAACCTTGAAGTCGCGTGCTGGGTTCCGCACCGCGTTGCTCGATTCCAACCTCGCGTCGCCTGCGCTGTCCTCTTGCGTCTTTTTTCAGTCGTCGTCTTCTCCCCGGCGTCTTCTACCCGGTAGATTGGCATCTTCTTCCGTTTCCACTAATCGTCCTCTTCCCCTTTCGGCTACTACCAGCGCCCTCAATTACGCCCACGTTGTAGAAAATAGTCCCTTGCACTACCCTGAATGTTGGTGCAAGTGCCTCGCCCGTTCCTAACTTTTACTCTGTTAATCAAGAACTTTCAGTGCTTTCCTAACAACGGGCAACTTTTCACTTCCCGTACTCGTTAATAAAAGAATACTTTACTATTTCTCACTACTGCGCGGACGACTAACTAGACGTCTTTGCAACGCCGGAAACTCCTATCTAAAAAGTCGTTGCGGCGGCGAATACTATCTAACCTGACGAGCGTTGACGAAAATCTGCTTACTTGCCGAGCGGTGATTACCAGGAGAGCTGCTTCTTCGGCGAACGCTGATAGGAAAAAGAGGGCTTCCGCCTGCGCGCTCGCCTATTTATTGGCGTTGCCTGGGGAAATTCTCCGTAGCGGGGGGGATGATTTCTCCTCCTTCAACCCTTCACCAGTAAGAACGCTGCTTGATAGTTCGTGGTGACTAGTACGAGCAACGGACACCATGCTGCGCGTTTTGCTACTCTAGTTTTTGGCTGTTCTTCTCGCTGCCTGTGAGCGTTCATGCCGATGAAACGGTGGTGTTATGGGGTTGTATAATCCCATATCGCCACAATATATATATATATATATATATATATATATATATATATATATATATATATATATATATATATATATATATTCTAACCGTCTTACCTATCGTACACACCTGTACCTTCTTCAGCACACACAGCATGCACTTGAAGCAAGTCGTTAAGATATTATGCTCGTGAAGCGAGCTTAGAATCTCAGGAAGCAGGATCTTTGGGGTACGAGAAAGGTCTGAACCCTTGACACAATAAAAGTCACACAAATCACACATAAACGAGCATATAATTCACTCAAAATTCTGTGGCATGAATTGATAACAACGAAAAACAAATCACACATAGAGTTACACTTCCAAAATTGATTAAATAAACACAAATAAGCAACTTTGACAGCCTATTCAACAAATGAATACTTAATTTTGTTCAGAACTAATTTTCTGAAGCAATTTCTTTGACCAGTACTGGGAATTCCCTTTGAAAATTCACTACGTCTAAATTTAAATTATTCTAATTACAATTGCACGTAAAACTAAACCTAATTTACAATCTCTTGCCTTTTCAAAATTTTACATACAATAATTAACATGTGGGCAAGTGCACTACTTCCAATTTGTCTTTTAATTATAACTAGTGGTAACAGAATAATGACTGTTACAATAGAATGGTTAAAGGCAAGTAATAACGCATTAAATCTCCCACTCCCAAGCTACAAATTATTAACACCCGTGTCCTCAAATTTTAACACTTCTGAAACTATTCTTTCCCTGCCGACGTGAACTTGACCTAATTTCGTAGTTCTACAGGTTACCTCGAAACTGCCCGTCTTTCAACCTTGAAACAGCGTGCTGCGTTCCGCACCGCGTTGCTCGATTCCGAAGTTCTGCGTTGCCTTCGATGTCCTCTTGCGTCCTTTCCTCGGTCGTCGTCTTCTCCCGGTCGACCCGCGTATTCTCCCGTCTCCACTAAACGGTTTCTTCTCCTCCCACGGCTGCTACCGCCTTCGATTACGCCCAATTTGGAGAAAATGTCCCTTGCACTTCCCTAACTGCCAGTGTAAGTACTTCGCTCGTTCCTAACTTTATTCTGTTAATCAAGAACTTTCAGAGCTTTCCTGAGAACGGGCACAATTTTACTTCCCGCATTAGTTAATAGAAGAATATTTCTCTAATTCCTGACTACTGCGCGGATGACTAGCTAGACGTTTCTCAACGCCGTACACTCCTATTCTAAACAGTCGTTGCGGCAATTTCTAACTAATCTAACGCTCTGATAAAATCTGCACACTTGCCAAGCGGTGCCTTACATGAAGAACTGCTGACCCGACGCGTGCTAGCAGAAGAGATGTTGACTCCAGGCGAGATGGCGACAAAAGAGAGCTCCCGCTTCCGCGTTTGCGTATTTATTGGCGTTCGCCTGGGGAAATTCGGCGTGGTGGGGATTATTTCTCCTACTTGTGCCTTCCACCAGCAAAACGTGGCTTGATAGTTCGCGGCGACTTGTACGAGCAACGGATACCAGGCTGCGCGTTTTGCTACTATTGTTTTCGGCCGCTCTTCTCGCTGCTTGTAAACGTTTATGCCGGCGAAACTGTGGTGTTATGGGGTTGTATAATCCCATTTCGCCACATTGCCCCCTCCTTCTCTTCTTAAGATTTTTTTCGGCGGCGAAATAAAATCTTAAGTTGCTTCTGCCGCTTTCCTTACTTCTGCTGCTTTCCCTACTTCTTCCGCTTTCGTTACTACTTCCGCTTTTCTTACTTCTTCCGCCATTTTCCTTGCTTCTTTTACCGCTTTCCTCTCTTCTACCGCTTTCCTTACTACTTCCGCTTTTATTACTTCTTCTGCCGTTTTCCTTGCTGCTTCTACTGTTTTCCTCGCTTCTACCGCTTTCCTTACTTCTTCTTTCCTTACTTCTTCCACAAGAATTGGGTTGATGTTCACCGTAATCGCTTTTCTAACAACTCCCTCTTGGATCACTTCGTCCATTAGTTGTCTTACTTCGTCATGGTAGGCTATGGGGATAGGATAATTCTTCGCTTTAAATGGTCGCGAGTCCGTTAGCTCGATCCGAAATTGATACCCCTTTATCGGTTCGTTGTGATTTTTGAAGACATCCTTGACGCTTATCAACATTTCGTACAATGCATTTTTCTGATCAACCCTCAACTTTTCTTGCTCCATTATTTTCTTCCTTATTTCTCCCTTTATTTCATTCTCCTCCATTTGTACGCTACACATTTCGATTTCTGCGAATTCTTCTGATTCGTCTCCCTCATCTACATGTGCATTTCGCGCCTCTTGACTTTCATCTTCCTCCCAAACATTTTCTCCGTTGATCAGAACTTGCTTTTCTCCTATGTCGATAATAGCGCCATGTTCCGCCAAAAAATCCACACCGATAATTAATGGGTAAATTAATTTCTTCACCACCAAACAAATTATATCAAACATTTTTCCTCTAATTGTTACTTCTACCATTACTTGTTTCCTCACTGGATGAGATTTCCGGCCCCATGCATCTACCATTCGAGTGTTATTGGTTGGTAATTCCAAGACGTTTATTTTCCTGCTTACTAGCTCTTCATACAACTCTTCCGATATCACAGATTTTATTGATCCGGTGTCTACCAATGCCTTACTATGCACACCAGCGCAACTAATTTCAATTACGGGGCATTTCTCCCCTTTTCTCGGTTTCCAGTTCTCCCATAAATTTTCTCCATTCTTCGTAATTCGGTTTGCAGTTATAGGGATCGCGTGTTTGTCGTAATTTTTGTTCGATTTGGGACCCCTTTTCAACTCGAACTTGGCGTGTTTCCCGGTCCCGTTCGATTTCTAGCGATTTCATTTCGCGGACTCCGTGACCTCGCCCGCTGCAAGCCGTTCACGTTCCTGCTCGTACCTGCTCGCTCGTCGTCGTGACCTTGACCGCGCATTTCTACACCAGCTGACTCGCCATTCCTTTGCGCTCCGTCCGGCCTATGCTGTCGAGATCCACCTTGACTTTTGCCCCCTCCTTTCTTCGACGATGAAACTACCGTATCTTGAATAACTTGCATAGCGTTGATATTTGATTTCGTCGTCTTCGGAGTTTGGTTCATGTTTTCAAACGTCAAATCATAATTGCCCAACAAAATTTGAAATTTTTCTACATCCTTTACATCAACGCTGCGTAACAAATTCTGGATGCTTAGCGGGAAATGTCTTGTGAGAATGCAAATTATTTCTTCGTCCGCTACGGGAGGAGAGCACATTTTCAATGCTGCTATTTTTCGTGCCGCGTAGTCTCGCATGGTTCCGCTGGAAGTACGGTAATACCCGCTCATTAACGAAATTTTGAAGTTCATCTGCTGTTCCTTTCCCCAGTAACGGTCTAGGAACCTAATTACGAATTCGTCAAATGAATTTGGCAATGGGCATAATGTTTCTAACCACGCTTTTGCATTGCCTTCTAGCGCTTGATGCAATAATAATGTCTTGTGTGCTTCGCGGACATTCGAAAGCACGAAAAAGCTCTGTAATGATTTAATGAAAGCATTCGGATTCTCGTTTGGATGGCCTGAGAATCTAAGCGATGCTGGTACATTAATATTGCCTCCTCGGCATGCTCCCCCTCCTTCTACTTTACTTTCTGCTATTTCTCGCAGTTCCTGAATCTTACGTTCTTGTTCTTCTAACTTCCGTGTTACTTGTTCTTCGACTTGACGCTTCGTATCCGCACTAATTTCGGTAACCTGGCCGCGAACTTCCTGCACTTCGTTTTGTATTTGTCCGAAACGTGCCCTATTCTCTTCATCTTTCTTTTCGATTTCCGTAGACATCGAATCAATTCTCGCTCCGACTTCTGCGTGCTTTTCCTCAATTAACTGAGTGCATGTTGCTACTTGCACGGCGATTTCTCCCCTAAGTTCGTCACATTTTACAACTACTTCAGACATTATGGACTGTTGAAAATGCTCGAATTTTTCGTTAAAAACCGTGGTCTGGACGTCAATTTTCTCGGCTAATTTTTGTACTTGCTCCTCTGATTTCCGCGATTGTTCTTTAATTTCTACTGCTAATTTTTGCACTTGCTCCTCAGTTTTTCGCGATTGCTCCTCTGATTTTCGCGACTGTTCTTTGATTTCTGCCGCTAATTTTTCCCCCTGCTCCTCTGTTTTTCGCGACTGTTCTTTACTTACAGCTTCTATTTTCTCGGATAATTTTTGCCCTTGATTTTCTACTTGTAGTGCGATGTGTCGCGCAAAATTCCCTAACAACGCCTGCATTAATGTATGCATCGTATGTTCTTCCGTGCGTTGCGGCGGTTGTTCTGGCGTAGTCTCTGCTGACTCGGTGCGATCCGCGGTCGGTTCACGTACTTCCTCTACCTCGTGCAACCCTAAATTTTCCATCCTACGAAGTACCTCGTCCCCCGCGTCGCCCTCACTGTCCTCGTCACTCCTGATCTGCTTCGGTTCCCTATATTCCTGACTACCTGCCATTCTAATGCTTTGCGTTTGCCTTTTACCTTTCTAACAAAATGCACTTCCCTTCCAAAATCACAATACAATACACTATACAACACTTCACTGTACACAGAAAACACTTGCTGAAAAGAAAACACAGTACACAGCTTAATATATGCCACAAAATGCTCGTTTATTGTGTCTAGGGTTCACCTTTGCTTGCTCGATTTCAATCGATCGCTGCCGCACGTAATGGGCGCCAAAATATCTAACCGTCTTACCTATCGGACACACCTGTACCTTCTTCAGCACACACAGCATGCACTTGAAGCAAGTCGTTAAGATATTATGCTCGTGAAGCGAGCTTAGAATCTCAGGAAGCAGGATCTTTGGGGTACGAGAAAGGTCTGAACCCTTGACACAATAAAAGTCACACAAATCACACATAAACGAGCATATAATTCACTCAAAATTCTGTGGCATGAATTGATAACAACGAAAAACAAATCACACATAGAATTACACTTCCAAAATTGATTAAATAAACACAAATAAGCAACTTTGACAGCCTATTCAACAAATGAATACTTAATTTTGTTCAGAACTAATTTTCTGAAGCAATTTCTTTGACCAGTACTGGGAATTCCCTTTGAAAATTCACTACGTCTAAATTTAAATTATTCTAATTACAATTGCACGTAAAACTAAACCTAATTTACAATCTCTTGCCTTTTCAAAATTTTACATACAATAATTAACATGTGGGCAAGTGCACTACTTCCAATTTGTCTTTTAATTATAACTAGTGGTAACAGAATAATGACTGTTACAATAGAATGGTTAAAGGCAAGTAATAACGCATTAAATCTCCCACTCCCAAGCTACAAATTATTAACACCCGTGTCCTCAAATTTTAACACTTCTGAAACTATTCTTTCCCTGCCGACGTGAACTTGACCTAATTTCGTAGTTCTACAGGTTACCTCGAAACTGCCCGTCTTTCAACCTTGAAACAGCGTGCTGCGTTCCGCACCGCGTTGCTCGATTCCGAAGTTCTGCGTTGCCTTCGATGTCCTCTTGCGTCCTTTCCTCGGTCGTCGTCTTCTCCCGGTCGACCCGCGTATTCTCCCGTCTCCACTAAACGGTTTCTTCTCCTCCCACAGCTGCTACCGCCTTCGATTACGCCCAATTTGGAGAAAATGTCCCTTGCACTTCCCTAACTGCCAGTGCAAGTACTTCGCTCGTTCCTAACTTTATTCTGTTAATCAAGAACTTTCAGAGCTTTCCTGAGAACGGGCACACTTTTACTTCCCGCATTAGTTAATAGAAGAATATTTCTCTAATTCCTGACTACTGCGCGGATGACTAGCTAGACGTTTCTCAACGCCGTACACTCCTATTCTAAACAGTCGTTGCGGCAATTTCTAACTAATCTAACGCTCTGATAAAATCTGCACACTTGCCAAGCGGTGCCTTACATGAAGAACTGCTGACCCGACGCGTGCTAGCAGAAGAGATGTTGACTCCAGGCGAGATGGCGACAAAAGAGAGCTCCCGCTTCCGCGTTTGCGTATTTATTGGCGTTCGCCTGAGGAAATTCGGCGTGGTGGGGATTATTTCTCCTACTTGTGCCTTCCACCAGCAAAACGTGGCTTGATAGTTCGCGGCGACTAGTACGAGCAACGGATACCAGGCTGCGCGTTTTGCTACTATTGTTTTCGGCCGCTCTTCTCGCTGCTTGTAAACGTTTATGCCGGCGAAACTGTGGTGTTATGGGGTTGTATAATCCCATTTCGCCACAATATATATATATATTATATATATATATATATATATATATATATATATATATATATATATATATATATATATATATATATATATATATATATATATCTTGAAATACACAAAGAAATTAATCATGTTAAGAAAGAGTTAAAAACGGTTTCTTTTAATGTTCAAGAGAAGGTTTTAGCAAGAACGAAATGTGATCTCTTTAATGTTTTTGATATAATCTGTCATTCTGAGGAGGATCTTGTGGAATTTTTTGAATTTTGAAAACAAAGGCACACAAAATAAAAAAAGTTCCCACACCCAAAAACTTGACCCATGTTTCTCTATGTATGTTGACATGCTGAATCCCTGGAAGTTGTTGGACTTGAATCCCTGGAAATTGTTGTCTGACTATGAATCGAAAGCCATGCAAAGTGCAAAATTTACAATTTTGAGATGTTTTTTTGTCTTTAAAATAAAAACTGGAGGATGGTTGTGCAGTTCTGAACATTATGTAATATACCATGTTGTATATTGTGACCAATCACACTTCCCATGTCACCCAAATGTATTGTAAGAAGAAATGGACTTGAGGAACATAAAAGGATGTGAATTTGAGAAAACTTTGCGAACTGAAACTTGATATTTATATGCTTGATCGAAGTGAGAGTCCAGGAATTTCTTAAATGTAAAGTCCATCCTTATTATTTCTCATTATTAAATTACTTGTTGGCAATTCAATTCGGCTTAGTCTTTGATTTGATTCTGTTAGGTCTTAATCTAAATATTTTAGGTTCCATTTTGAGGTTAAATAGGTGTAGTATATTATAAAATAGTGTGTCCATGAAATTGTGTTGAATTTGATTTGATTGGATTTTAACAGTGTGAAAAATTTTTAATATTATGGTATCCTCTTATGTCAGTTGTATTGAATTAGGAAATAATTGTATTTTAATTGATGGATTATTTTCAGGGGAGCATGGATTTACATGTGAGCACTGCAGTAAAGCTTTCAATCGCCGTGCACGTTTACTCATGCACGTAAAGTACGTGCATGAAGGGGCTAAGCCCTATGAATGTGAGCAGTGCAGCAAAACATTTGTGAGGAAAGAAGATTTGGCACGACATAACATATTGCATTCTGGAATAAAAGGTTTACAAATCTTTATTATATTGATTTAACTCTGATCATGATAAGAGTTTATGAACTCATGAGTGTAAAATTGAAGTCAGTTGGCATCATTGTACATGACCTAAACTATCAGGCTATCATTATTTAATGAAATCTTGTTTCATAAGCTTTCCAACCCTTCATGTGCTACTGTTAAATTAATATGTATGCATATTTTATCTGTATATCTTATTTTGTAAACTCCCTTATTACTCTAAAACTGAGTAATTTTTGCCTATCTATTGTTATCAGCTTTCTCAAACACTTCTAAAGTTACTATTTTTGTAATTTTAACATTCATTTGTTCATATTGTTTAATAAATAATATATATTACCTACAAATCTCACTTAAGTACAAGAGTTTAATTACTAGAAGTATTCTATTCCCAACTAATTGGGTTACATCAATTCATTATCTCATGATTTTCAACATTCAGAGATGTGGAGTAAAAATTGCTCACACTGCACAATATGTTTTATCATTATAAAAGTTTGAAAAGGATAATGATTATATAATTTCATTTGGTTATAGCCCATAAATGCCCCATTTGCCAGAAGGCATTTGCTATGAAGTCATCATTGAAGATACATCTTTTGACGCATACTAAGGTGTGTATAGTACAAAATATTTTGCGAAATATATTCTGCTGTCTTTAACAATTCTTTTTAGTGAATTATGTAAAAACACAATTTGTAACATAAACACACACACAACAACAACAACTACAAATAGTTTGACCTATCACTTGCATTAGAAAGAAAATGGTGATCTATTTTATACTGAAATTGAGTTGCTGTCCCAAGTGAATAATTATTGAGGTTTATTCAATTCATTTTATTTGCTGTGACGTATGTCACTCTCAGCCTTGGAGGGTTAATTAGTGTTATGGTTTGCATGTCTATCTGTTGATATTTTTAAAGCATAATCTACAAAAAAAAAAAAATAATTTAAATGTTTAAATTATATTAAAACAAGAACACAGCACATGGCATAAGAGAGAAGTATTATCTGTGCATTTTCTTGGGCTTCAGAAACCCTACCCATCACTTTTAATACATGTATTTGAATTGTGAATAAAAGCACCAATAAGCACAGCCACATTTAAAAAATAGAAATCTTTGTTCTTGAATAGCAGAAAACATGTAATTCCTGTGGCAAACTGGGAACTACAGATTTGATTTTAGAATGTTGCTGACAAAATAACAATCCTCTACCCTACTCCTTCTACAAATAGGAAAGAGCTAAATAATATGTGTGCAAAGTGAAGCTGTATTTATGTCCAGAAGAAAAGCAAGGGAACGCGAAGACATTTGCTCAATAGATCTGGGGGAACACGACAAATATTGGATTGGTATAGTGATTGTGAAGTTGTTGTACAATGATTGTTACAAGCATTGTCTTTTAGAATTGTACAATCAAATAGTAACAAATGCACTTATAACGTTATTAAAATAAATATCATTTCAATTTTTGATTGCCAGTGTAGTGTCTCAACATATAGGAACACACTTGTTCTGTAGGAAAGATTTTACCTGATATTTAAACTTCTGTATCAGTTTGACATATTTAACCAATTCATTTCTTCCCAAATTGTGTTTTGGTAACACTTTTACAAATTAAAAAAAAAGAAGAAATTATTTATTTATTGTAAGAAAATATTCTTGTAGAAACAATATTAGTAAATATTTCATTTATTTAAACAAAAAGAATTAACTCCTTGTTACAGCCTTATGTATTCTTATTTCATCTATTTAAAAAAATATAATTCGCCATCACCTTTTTTTTATCTTCAGAATTAATTGTCTGACTTTTTGTTGAAAAAACAGGAACCACCTCGCTCATGTGATGAATGTGGGCGTGCATTTATTCGTCAGGATTGCTTGCTACGTCATATGAGAACAAAGCATAGGGATATGCTTGAAGAAATTCTTGCAGAAGCTGAAAAGAAGAAGTTGCAACAACAACTGCTTGCTGCCGCTACAGATGCCAGTGATTCTGCTCCTATCTCGTCTGACCCAGGGACATTGAGTGATAGTGCACTTGCAGATTCTATACGTGAACTGCTTACTTTACTTGTTGATGAAGCTACCTTAAAAGTATTTGGATGGCCAGATGCTACTGTGGATCAACTATTAGAAGCAGTCATTCGGCGATGTGGTCACCAACCAGTACCTTCAGAGGATCTTGCATTTACAGATAGACTCCGTGAAAATGCAAAATTATTGTTCACTGTTGTTATTGATGATTCAGCTGTAAAAACACTTCTGAACAATCAAACTGTCGATGAAGTTATACTTCATGTTCTGAGATTGGCAAAATCATGAAAGAAGGATATGTATTTCATTGACACAGTTTAATATAATCTCTCTTACAGATATCAACAATGGTTTTGTCACTAACAAAGCAAGGGTATAGGAATGTAATATAATGAAGGAAGCATGACCTTCAAAACATATACTCAACTAATACGTTTTTTGAATATATTATATTGCTGTCAATTGCTTTTTAGCAGATAAATGTTTGGAGGTATTTTGTCAATTGAAGTGTTACTGAAAAAGTGACATAGAATTTACCTGCAATAACAGTACTACTGTATTCCACATTTGAAATGGTTTACAGGGGAACTCTGTGCCTTAGTGTTGTCTGTCTGAGCCCACTGTTTTTATGGAAACTATGTTTACCAAATGAAACAAAATCATTCGTTATGTTTAGGATAATCAGTCTCTTGTGTAATTTGAACCAGGGTCTTGCAAAAATTTCAGGTATAATTCATTTAGATTGTAAAGTAATTCTGTCCTTTGTTAGTGATAGTTTCACTTTTCTAATGCCTTTAACTACAGTTTCTTTTTGTTTATTGTTGTAGTGCTTCCGTTTACTTAACTCTTTGTTTTGCTGTAAGAAAGAATTTTGGTATCGTATTTTTTAAGGAGTGTGTGAAGAAAAATTGCACATATGTAGCCTTATCTTCTTTTTTTTTAAGTTTTGGAATTTTTTTCTGTTGTTTTCTTTCTATTTTGTCCATGAAATATTGTTTATGTTAAAACTATTCATTAATGTGCGTTATTTACTAAATCATTGGAGACTTATACAAATCAGTATAGTAGTTAAAAACCTTAATATTTTTTAACAGCTTTTTCTTTATTTGTGTTGTACATGTGCATCTTTTAGCACTAAGATTGGCTTTTTGTTAAGAGGAAACTAAATAACTAGGTTATCAAATGTAATTGTATTTACATTCTTGTGTATTATTAAGTAAGAGCATTTTTACACTACACAGAAGTGGAATCATCATAGCATATAATGAAAAAGTTTAGAAGCATAAATTATTACTCTTTTGCATTAATATCCCAATCATAAATTCTTATATTCTTTCTCCTCTATTTTTGTAACTTGATGGAACTAATAATAAATACTCATTGTCTGTGAGCCAGGACATGTGAGAAAGCCTTTCACTTGATAATAGCATAGTAGTTCCTATCTAGATGACATTGTGCATGTTACTGCATTTGGCTTCCAGTGGGTGTTGAGTTAACCAGTTCCTAAACTATTATTACGCTGTGTATTATTCATAACTCATGAGACTATTAAATAATATGAATATTGTACCTGACTGAACTTGGCCAATAAGGATTCTTTTAATCTGGTGTAGAAGAATCATACTTTCAGCAATATTGCTAAAACATGTAAATATTGTTTCAATATTTACTTTGCAATATGAACGTAGGAATTATAGTACCCTGTGTTGTGTCTGTATCTTATGTAGTAATTCTACAAACTATGACTGTTCATCAGTTAAGAATGTGAGGAAATGAAAATTTTAAGAAGCATTAAGTTGTATTCTCCTATGAATTATGTATAAGATTGGCACTTGTACAAAACAGCCAATTGCAGTGATCACTTGATTGCTTTGTTACTTGTGTGATCTCTGTAATTGATGTTTTCTAGAAAAATGCTGCCGTAATTGCAAAGTGACAATCATATACTAATTTTAATGACAAATTAACTGGTGATAATGTAAGAGATGTAATTGTGTCTATTCCTTTTTGATTCAAGATTAAAACTATTTACTTGTTTCTCTAATGAACTCAATTTCAAGAATAGGGCACACAATTTCTTGATTTTCATAGTCTTTCTCAAAGTATTTGCGTGGAAATTTTCACATACGCTGATTTGCCTGCACTTGACATTGATGTTTTTATTTACAGGATGTGGAAGGCCAAATTACTCCATTTTATATCATAATAGAATCCGTAATTTTTCCATAGAAATCTATAAAAATTATGACTTATTTTCATGGTCCTTCATTGGTTTCCATGTCACTAAAACAATGAAAACATCCTTGTCTTTTGAGGTATAATAATATTATTATACTATTATAGTAATATGCATTTACCTGTATCAGTCCCATACTTGTGAAAATTGATATGTGTAATAATTTGCCCTCTGTCAAGATACAGAGTGTTAAACCTTTCACTAAACTTTTAAAAATTTAGTTAATATCGAGTTCTGTTTCACAAATTAAACATTCTCAAATTCCTGATACTAAGATTCTATTTTGAGATGACATGGAAGAATGAAAAACTGACATATACAGATATATGAGTATTACAAATCATTATATTATCTTGCAGACTGAATACTTTAAAGGAGATGAATACTTATTCTTCTTTCTTAATGAATTAACCAGATTTCTGGTATTTGTAGGCTGAGGTTTAGATGTACTACCCATTGAAATTCTCTCTATATAATTATTCCCCTTACAAATATAGTTCATATTATGTATTTCTTGCCACACAATGAATTAACTGAATTTCTGATATTTGTAGGCTGAGGTTTAGATGTACCCATTAAAAATCTTTCTCACTTCCCCTTTCTCTCTGTCTCTTTCTTTCTTTTGTGTGTTTTTCTTAATGGTAGCAAATGGTTATTGCTATCTTGGAACAGTTGGGTTTTTCTTTTTTAATATATTTCGTGATTTGTGGTGTGATAGAAATGTTAATTTGTTTCTGTCAAATGTAATTTCCGAATGAAAAATGTATTAAAATCAGCAGATAATGAATGCCAATGTTTTGTTGAAGTGTATGCAAAATTTTACATGGTGAAAATTTTTTCAGTATTAATATCTTTAAATTTTAGAATTAGTTATCGAAAGCTTTGGAACGAATTACTTCTCAGTAATAGTAGTGAACACAATATTAGATCAGTTTTTGAAGCTGTTCTCTCAGACATTAAATTTTTGAATTAAAATATTTGTTTAAATTTCTTGAAACCTTAGATCCACATTGATTTTATAATAAAGAATAAGCTGTTGGTAATATACAGATTACAAACATTTTGTGATGAAACATGTATTTATTTTTTGTATTAATTTGTCCAAAGAAATACATATGAAATAACAGAATATTTACAATAAAAATTCATCATATGCAAAATGGTGGCAGTATATTGTACAGGGGGAGTCACGTAACTTTAGCACCTCCTAAGACTTTTGAAAGGTTAAAGATATTGTAATGCAGTTTTCACAGAAGTGCATTAGGGAATGGGGCGAATTGATAGACAGATTAATTTTTATTTTATCACTTATTTTGTGAGATATTTGGGCTAATCGTGTTTTTTCAATTGGAACTATACATATTTTTGTGGTCTGTCATGACGAGCGTAAAAAGGCAAATCCAATGATACACATATTGTCGTATGTTAGACAAGCATATTTTTTTCACTAATTTTGATTTTGGCGTGTTTAACGGATATTTTGAATGTAACAGTCCGCCACACAAGGTCACGCAGCGCTTCCCCTGCTAGCGCGTGCTGGGGGAAGGGGAGGGATTTTAGTATTTGAAGATACGAAACATATTCCAAATATTCACAAAACTTGCAGATTTTTTCCTGAACTCTCCTTTCTATTCTTTCGCATTTTCATATCTTTTGTATTAAGGATTGGAAAAACGGATTTGTCATATGTATTGAAATAAGATTTATTTCAACTTATTGAAAGGGGTGTCATGCCTCAGGATATTAATGGGATCTTGACACTAATCACATTGCAACAGTTAGCACGCGCTAGCAGGGGGAGCGTAGCGGACTGTTACATTGAAAATATCCGTTAAACACTAGTCTCGAAAAAGGCTTATCTAAAATATGACAATATATATCATTGGGTTCGTATTTTTACACTCGTTATGATACACTGGAAAATATGTATAGTACCATTTGAAGACCAAAATTACATCAAATATCTGTCAAATACAAGTGATAAAATAGAAATAAATACACGTATCAATTAGCCCCATTCCCTCGTGCACTTCCGTGAAAACTGCATTACATTATCTTTAACCTTTCAAAAGTTATAGAGGCGGTAAAGTTATGTTTCTGATCCTGTATAGTAAATTAATGTGGAAAACAAATCTCCTAATCATTCTGCCTTAATACTTTCTCAGATCACATTTGGCAGCTATTAGAGCAGTAATACTTTTTGGCATGCCATTAATGCGTGACTGAACTGTCTCTTGCAACTTTGGATGATTGTATCAGACTTGAATTATTCTCACAAGGAAGCGAGTTTTTGTTATTCCTACCTTAGCTATTTCCCAGACATTTTCTATCGGGTTCATGTCTGATGAATTTCCTGACCGTGGTAACATGGACATTTTTCTCCAACAAAAACGATCGAACTGTTCCAGCAGTGTGTCATGGAGCCCCATCTTGCATTTTAAAAAAAATTGAATCATTCCGTTCATGCAGCAGTCGGGTCTCGAGCAGGCCTACCTGTGTGTACTGGTCTTTTCTCAATATGCCCTTAAGCACGTACAGGTGACACATACCTTTGACAAAGATCACAGACCAAAAGATTACATTGACTGGACATTTCACAGTCTGAATGATACTTTTCACCAGGGTGACTAATCGCAAATGGTTGCTATAATTTAGAAAGTGCATTTGTCGCTAAAACAAACCTGAAATACAAATTAAGTTAATTAAAAAACTAATTAGACTTTCATTGAGAAAATAGTTGTAATTATTGCAAAATCTCTCCACTAATTTTCTGAAGTCCAAATCCTTATTTCCTCGCCCAAGCAAGACATTTTTTATAGCATTTGCTAATCAGGGCGGGTCTGCATGTTTTAAAATGCATTTGTAGTATGCCTTACTGTCCTTTCATATCACTAGCGGATCCAGGGGGTGTCATGTCCTTTCCAAGGCCCAGAGTTTTCGTTTAACTTCCTTTATTTCGCAAAATTGGTTTAAATATTTATGTTCGAATTATGTAATTACTTAAACTAATATTGTATGGTTTTGTATCTATAGTACATAAATAATATACAATACATTAACAAATATATTTATTATTTAACAAAAATCTTTAATACCTCCCCATCCTCCCAATAATTGGATCAGCAACTGTTTCAGATATAGAGATTCCACTACTTCCCAATTTAAATTAAATATGTTTAAACAGATTAGCAAACCGGTGTTCTTGTCAAATCTTCAAACAACTCTTGAGATAAATATTATTTTCCGTCCACTCGTGTCCGTCATCTGAGGACAATTTGTCACCGACTTTTCTTGGTTCGCCGAACGGATGCCTCAGATAATATCAACGCGTTTACCCTTCGAATATCTCAAGGTTTATATAATTTTGTGTCAAGTACTCTCACAACGGCGATCTTCCGACGAGACATCATCAAAGACTCCATACGTCCGTCCCTTCCTCCATCCATCCACCCACCCATCCTCCCACACATCCATCCATTCGTCCGTCCGTCCATCCATCCATCCGTCCGTCCGTCCATCGCTCAGGGAAGGGAAGCAATTCCAGTTTTCTCAGTATTTGAAGATACGAGACATATTCCAAATATTCACTTCAATTTCGAAGGTTTCACGAAAATTTGAAATGTATGATATTTCCTTCTTAAATGCCTTCAAAGAGTAGTGAAAGTGAGAAAATCGAAGCGTGGCGCCAAATTTCAATTAATTTGACCGCCCATGTACAAAAAACTAATTTGAAATCAAATTATCAAAATGTAAAGCAAAATATCGAAATGGAAGGGAAAAACGTTGGAAAACATATTTTCATTAAATTCTGCATATAAATGTATATAATTAATAACTTAGGGATGTCTTCGGGAAAAGTTTATGGTTAAAAAATTGACAATTTTTGATTCATAATTACCTTTAAATCACAAAGAATTTTCGGGACTATAGAAAAAGTTGTATAAAATGATATTGATTAAATTTTCTTATACGTATTTCAACTTAAGTTCTTATTTTACACAAAACTCTAAGACGATTTCCAAAATTTAATTTTGTTTTGAGTAGATTTGGTTTTGCTTTAATTTGGTTTTATAATTGATGAACTTATGTATCCGCAACATAATTTCTTTTTTTGTTTTAATGTCATAAGTGCTGTAGAATTAAATGTGAAAATAATTCGTGCGTGACGTGCATCGTGTTCACAAACGGATTTTGATGCTAGTAAACGTGAGCATTAAATCTGTAATAACATCTGTAATAATCATGCTCTGTAATAACTTTATAAGGTTCATAAAAAAACCAGTACATTAAATTGTAAAAGGAAAAATAATGGGGTTTAAATGAAATAAATATTAGTTAACTCAACTCAGTTTCATTTCGGAGATTGTGAATAAAATATACCTACATTCATTGCTATAATCACTAGCCATATTATTAGCCGCACCCCAATTCTTAACAAAATGTTAATTTTTGAAGTCATCCACTGAAATACATTACATCTGGCATTGTTGTAAATCAATAAATGAATACAAAGCTGCTTTTCCTAAGAATTAAAATATTATTGGTCGTAAAGAAACCATTGTTGAGACACTGAGTTGTCGTTTAGATACGCAAACTACTAAAGCTCAATGGAACAAATAACATGAGTGAGTGTTGTTTCGTAAAATACTTTTTCTCATTTATTATTAGTTTGTGTAATATAGAGCGATTTTTATAAGAATGGGACATTTTGACATCTCGTGCTGGCAACACAACTGAAGGTTCTGTGGTCGTTGTGTCCTTGAACCTAATAGACTCTCCTTCCTGCATTCGTTCGTCTACAGTTGGCTAACTTGTAAATGGATTCGACTCTTCTTTTTGTAATGTCCTCATCCTATGAAAATATAGTGCGCCACGGCAAATAATTGAAATTAGGATTGAAGAGCTATGTGCTCTTCTGTAAAAATCGTTTTTAAATAAACATTACTGTTGGAAATATACATTTATATTGTAAGGTTGAAGTTTGTGAACATGTCGACAGTGTCGCCATCTGCGTCTAGTATATTATTGGAAATGTACTATATATTGAGAGATTGAGGTTTGTGAACGCGCAGACACTGTCGTCATCTGTTTTTGGTATGTAAACGAATGATCATATTCATTCGTCCTTTTGTCTTACTGTGCAGCAATGTAGTGTTTGTAAAAGACCGTCAGAGACGTTCAATAAGAGTTTATGTATATGTATTTTGTTATAAATAAAAGTGAAATGCAGTGTAGTTCTCAAGAGTTAATTTAACATGGTAGCAGAGGTCCGTGGTTTCCGGATGCAGATGAATTGCTGAAGAGGTTATATTGGAGTTCAGCCCAGTGTCCGTCGATTCGAGGAAGTTTGCGACATGGACGACCTGAACATTCCAGCTTTTGATGGAGAGGACTACGCAAACTGGAAAACGAGGTTAACTATCTATTTGAAATTAAAAAAATGCCATGAGGTGACCACGAGGTCGAAGCGAGAAGAAGACAAGGACGTAGAATGGGAAGAACAGAACCTGAAGGCGATGCATTGCATTTTTAGTGCAATTACTAACAAGCAGCTAGAGTTCGTGAATGATAAAGTAAGTGCTTTCGAGGTTATGAAGAAGTTTGACGAGCTATACTCCAAAGAGTCAACAGCGTTGCAGATTGTCTGCAGGAACAAACTAGATGGACTCAGATTAAAGAATTACAGCGACATAAATGAATTCTTCACTGTGTTTGAGAAATACATAAACGAACTGAAGTCAGCCGGGGCCAAGGTAAGCGAAGAAGAGAAACTAAATTACATGCTCAAAACGCTGCCCGAGTCACTAAGTTATATCGGAGATCTAGTGGATGTTTTGAAGAAGGAAGACCGGACTGCGGAGTACGTGAAGGCAAAAATAAGGATGAAGAGCATCAAGGAGAACCAGGACAGTGAGGGCGTAAAATCAAATGCATTCATCTCGGAGAAGAGACCTAGTGCGAGCGGCCAAAAAGTGTGCTACGGATGTGGTAAACCAGGACACTTCAAGAGGGAATGTCGACAAACTGAGAATCATCGAGGTTCCCGGGGACGTGGCGGAAGAGCACGAGGTAACTATGGAGGTTATGTCAACCAAAGATATGAAAATGGACATCGCGGAGGCAGAGGAGGACCACGTGGGTCCAGAGGCGGTCGCTATGGTCACGACCGATCTTACCGACAGAACGAGCAAGGAGACCGACATTACCGACAGGACGACCATGGTGGTAGGAACCGTGGAGAACAACAGTTTTATCAGAATGTAAGTGGCGCAAGCAGTTTCGTGACAGAGGTCTTCGCCAAGGAAGTAAACAGTGTAACACAGGATTCAGGTCAGATTGAAATTAATTGGTTGTTAGATAGCGGTTGTACAGATCATATAATTAATAACGAGGAATACTTTTCTAAATGCGTAACGTTAAAAGAACCGATTAATGTAAAAATCGCGAACGGAAAGATTTTAACGGCAACTAAAGTTGGTAATGTAATTAGCGATTTTTTAGTGTTTGACAGATTAGAACGAGTTGAAATGAAAAATGTATTTTACATTAAAGATCTAGATAGGAATTTAATTAGTTTTTCAAGAGTCACAGAGAAACATGATATTATTGCAAAAGGCATCAGCGCAAATGTTTTTAGTAAAGATAGGGGTTTAATTGCAGTTGCATGGAAACAAGATAGGTTATATAAAGTGACAAGTGTGATCAACAAAGGGGAATTTAACGTAAACTTCTGCAATAAAGAAAATATGACAATAAAGGAAAAGTGGCATAGGATACTGGGGCACGTAAATTTCAATTATTTAGATAAAATTTGCAAACATCAATTAGTAGATGGAATCCCTCAAAACGTCGAGTCTGAACCTATGAAATGTAAAGTGTGCATAGAAAATAAAATGCATAATGTTCCTTTTAAAAACAACAGAAATAAGGCTAAAGAAATCCTAGAAATTGTTCACACAGATCTAAATGGGCCACATTCAACAGTAGGTATGCATGGTGAAAGATACTTTGTTTCTTTTATTGATGATTATAGTAAACTTGCACGCGTTTACACAATTAAAACTAAAGACCAATTATATGATTGTTTAGTTGGGTATGTAAATGAGGTTGAAAATCTTACTGGGAAAAGGATTAAGAAATTGCGGTGTGATAATGGAAAAGAATACATGAATAATAATATATATCAATACATCAAGGAAAAGAGGATTGTTTTAAATGCGTGCCCGCCATATGTGCATGAGTTGAATGGAACTGCTGAGAGGTTCAATAGGTCAATCATGGACATGTCAAGATGTTTATTAGCCGGAGCAAAAGTTAACAATAGGTTTTGGCCAGAAGTAGTTTGTGCTGCCGCGTATCTGAAAAATAGATGTCTTGCAAATACCGCAGAATTGAAAACTCCTTATGAAATATTTTTTGGAGAAAAGCCTAATGTCACACATTTAAAATTGTATGGAAGTAGAGTCTTTGTAAGGGTGCCAGAACAATTGAGAAAGTCAAAATGGGATAGAAAAGCAGATTTGGGAGTTCTGTTAGGTTACAGTGACGTTGGATATAGGGTACTCATAAATAATAAAATTGTTGTGGCCAGGCATGTAGAGGTTGTTGAAGAAAATATTAGATGTGTAGGTTTAAAGGATAATTGTTCCGTGAGTAAAAGATTAGATGAATCTGGGTGTGAAAATTGGGAAACTGGGTCTGAAGATAACAGCGAGGACGAAGAAAGGTTAGTCGAAATCGAATCTCCAAAAGCAGCGCTAAAGGAAAAAACAACAAGGTCGGGTAGAGTGGTTAAAACTCCACAACGCTATAGGGATGATAATACAAGTAACTTTATTTATATTAACGTATGTAGTGCAGATAGCCCGGTTAGTTTTGAGGAGGCGATTAATAGCAATGAATCGAAAAGCTGGAGTCAAGCTATGGATAGGGAAATTGAATGTTTGAAGAAAAATGACACATGGGAGTTAGTTAGTAAGCCAGAGGGCAAAGATCTTATAGATGTTAAATGGGTTTTTACTAAAAAGTTTGATAATAGGTACAAAGCAAGATTAGTTGTTAGGGGATTTCAACAAAAGGAATGTGTTGATGATATATATGCACCAGTAGCTAAAATGCAAACTTTGAAGATTTTACTGTCATACTGTTGTCATTTTGGTTTAATTATTGAACAAATGGATGTAGAAACAGCCTTTTTAAATGGCGAAATCATGTCAGAAGTTTATGTTAAACAACCTGAAGGCTACGAAGACGGCACAAATCGAGTGTGCAAATTGATGAAAGCACTGTACGGTTTACGAGAAAGTCCGAGAGCTTGGTATGAGTGTTTAGATACTTTCTTGAAAAGTTTAGGATTCCAAAGAAGTGAATATGATTATTGCCTTTATGTTTTGCGAAAAAGTAATGTCCTGATTTACTTGATAATTTTTGTTGACGACTTGCTCATTTGTTGTGTAAAGAAAAGTCGAATTAAAGAAATCAAAAATTTGTTGTCAAATAGATTTAGTATGAAAGATTTAGGTGAGGTTAAAAGTTATTTAGGAATTGATATAAATTACGAATACAAGAAAAACAAAATGAGCTTGAGTCAGGAAAATTATATTAATTCATTAGCCGAAAAATACAAGATTAAAGACTCAAAATTATATGCTACACCGATGGAAGTTAACTTGAAATTAGAACCAACTCAGGAATTGCGTAATGATATAAAGTATAGAAATTTGATTGGTGCGTTGTTATATATTAGTTCAGGAACAAGGCCAGATATCAGTTATTCTGTTAATTATTTGAGCAGGTTTCAGAATTGTTATGACGGCACACACTATAAGTATTGTCTGAGAATCTTAAAATATCTGTATTTGACAAGAAACCTGAAATTGAATTATTGTAAAAACGAAAATGCAAAAGTTCTTGATTGTTATGTAGATTCAGATTGGGCAGGTGACAATATAGATCGTAAATCTACGACAGGTTATGTGATTCGTATGTTTGACAATGTTGTATTTTGGAAGTCTCGCAAACAATCAAGTGTAACAAAAGCTTCGACGTATGCAGAGTATGTTGCGCTATCAGATGCTGTGAGTGAAGTGAAATTTCTAAAAGATGTAATGAAAATTTTTGATTTGAATTTTGATGAACCGATTGTAATGTACGAAGACAACTCAGGAGCATTGAGTATCGCTAAATATGGTAACTTTACAAAAAAACTCAAAACATATTGAAGTCCATTATCATTTTGTCAACGAGTTGTATATGAATGGTTTAATTGATATAGTCAAAGTAAATACTGATGATAACATGGCAGATATTTTCACGAAAGCTTTGTGTAAAGACAAGTTTGTGTATTTTAGGAATATGATGAATATTAACTGAATTTAAGATAGTATGTATATAAATGTAAGGAGGCGTGTTGGAAATATACATTTATATTGTAAGGTTGAAGTTTGTGAACATGTCGACAGTGTCGCCATCTGCGTCTAGTATATTATTGGAAATGTACTATATATTGAGAGATTGAGGTTTGTGAACGCGCAGACACTGTCGTCATCTGTTTTTGGTATGTAAACGAATGATCATATTCATTCGTCCTTTTGTCTTTCTGTGCAGCAATGTAGTGTTTGTAAAAGACCGTCAGAGACGTTCAATAAGAGTTTATGTATATGTATTTTGTTATAAATAAAAGTGAAATGCAGTGTAGTTCTCAAGAGTTAATTTAACAATTACATTGAATTTAGTTTTTTATGTGACAAATATTATGTTTGTTTCAAAAACCGAGTCTTTAATGTGAGGTGCGTACTGGTGACCATGCACGTTTCTTCGTTGTAAGGTGGCAAGCTGTGTTCGAGAGCGTTTCGTGGTCCCGTGCTTTGCTTTTTATATTTATTTTTTATATAATTGTGACACGCTTGTGAAAAGTAAGTGAAACTCTTAGACGTATGTATAGTGATGTCTCCGCGGGAGCCGTAAACATACGTTACAAAGGGATATGGCTGAACAGCTGCCGAGGCGGAAGGATACTTCTATGAAATAAACGTGATGTTCATTTGTTTCTCGAACTGTCACTTTGGTCCGTTGTTATAAAAATCGCTCTTTAGTTGTAGCCTTGTATATTTGTACGCACTGTTACGTGGTTAATAATTGTCTAATGTTAAAATTAAGTTTTGAAAAAAGATCACTTTCCGGCCCACGATTACAGATCTTTCTCTTCTTACAAAGTACTTCGTAAGGCGAGAAAAGTTGGCTCCATCGTTTTTGATTCAATTTTGTTGTTGGATAGTGTGAAGAACGTTTAAGAGAATTGTGTAAGGCTCATTTTCTTTAAAAGCTTGGATTTTCTAAAATTGCAAAAATTCAAAAACACGTCTTTCTACAACTGCAATTAGGAAGATAGAGATTTGTTACGTTAAAGAAATCTGTTGCTTAAACAAAGATTTTGAAATAAGTTCATGTACAATTTTTCAAAAAGTAGAGTACGTTTCGCGTAATTTACGGGCGAGAAAGTACGTGCTGTTTTAGCACCACTAGTTTTTGCGCAGTATCACATCACTTTCTCTCTACTGCGTAAGCGGTAGTGAGAAAGTAAAATTTAGAGTAATTTTTGAGAAATTTTGAAAATGTCCCTGGCGCTTCATGTAAAGTACTTTAAATCTTTTATTTTTTTTCAAAATCCCAGCGCTTTGAATCGAACCAGATCTACCGGGGAATATCCATTTTGGAAAAAAATCTACGTGTGGGTTAAGCGCTAGTGATGTTCACAGACGGACATTTTGTAAAAAATCTTTTTCAGTTTCAGTACCAAACTGTGATTTCCGTTGAAATATCGAAATCGATTTTCAGCAACATTACATAATTTTCTCTCCACTACGTGTCTCACTCCCTATACGTACGTATAATCCAGCGTGCCCTCACTGCTCCACAGTAGTGGAAGATCCGGAATACGTTTACTTTGTATATCCTTGGTTCGAAGAAGGCCGGCAATCGGGCAGCAACTGCATCCCGAGAACATCGTAAGGGGAATGCTGACTTCTAGGGAATTGTGGGAAGCATTAAAATAAGCCTTCCAAATAATAAAGAAACTAAGACATGAGAAGCGGGTGAGAATTGCGTCCTAGAATGAAGCTAAAAGGCTAGGGGCACATGCCGATTCACCCCCGCGAAGAAATGCCTAACGGCGGTTCCGTGGGGGTAAAGAAGCGTAGGAAGGTTGTTTTAGTGAGAAAGAATATCACTCTACCGTGTAGTACGGGTCACATTGTGTCTTTTGAAGTTTTCCACATACCCTCAAAATATGTAATATTCCTATGTAAAGTTAAAATTTTCAATAAAATTTCTATTAATAAGGTGTTCGGAAAATTATTTTAGTGCTCTGGAAAAGAATACTCGGAATTTCACTTTTGGAAAAAGAAAATAGGAAATATTACATTTGGAAAACTTCTGATTCGGAAAATTGATAGATAATCCTTTGTGGCATCCCTAAACACATTTCAAAAACAATTTTATTGGTGCCGATGTTCTTGCATCAAACTCTTTTCGCTAAGCCATTGAATTCTATTTTTTTCAATAAAGCCTAATTTATATATATATATATATATATATATATATATATATATATATATATATATATATTTTGTAACTTTTATAGCTCAGCCGGGTCGCTGGTTCATTCCTATAATGAATGGATGGAAGAGAAGGGAGGTTATTTATTAAATCATTTCATTAATTGGGCAAAAATTAATTTATCCCTGACAACTTTAGCTGCCAGGGAAGTTACACGTCGCAAGAGAGTGACCAAAAACTGCCTACCAACTTTGCGCAGTGAGCTCATAGTTCTTATAGCTAGGAAGAAATATCTTAACACTAACATATGGGGTTTTGTCTACAGTAGTTTAAAAAAACTGCCTGAGCGTGGCAACGCTGAATCTTTCGCTGGACGCCACAGCGAAGGAACCCCGTGACGTAATCAGGGACAGAGAGTTCGTCTTCGGTTAAATACCGGATTATCACCGCTGGTTGTCGGCGCCTCCGCAGACCGGCTGGATGGCTGTCCTCGTCTCGTAATTCACCTTCGCTCTGGCGAGGGCTGACGGCGTGATGCGGTGACGGCAGGGCGGTGGTCAGGTCACCGACTCCCCATCCGGTGCTATGATGGCGATGGCTCATGTCTCGGAGTCGTCAAAGGCGGGCGGGCTCAGAGTCAGCTCGAGGACACACGGGTGCCGGGCGGGCGTAATGCGGGCTTGAATGGGCCCGAGACGGCAATAATGTTCCTCACTCCGAGTCTTATCTAAGAGCCACGTCTTTTCTTCTACAATTTCTCTCTAGTAATCTTAAGAGCCACGTCTTTTCTCCTACGATTTCTCCCTAAGAATAGTTTTCTCTACTCAGCTCCCGGCCGAGTTCGTCTCCGTTTCCCCCTCCCGAAAACGTCTCAAGACACGTATCTTTGCCGCCCCTTCTCTCACGGAGAGATGTCTCATAGGTCGAAACTATATGCGTCGCAATTTTTTGTCACCCAATCGGGACGCGCTGTTCCTGGAATTTTCCAGGGCGATCTCTCTCTAATACTAGAAGCTTCTTTTGCAGCTGCCCGAATACGTATTCAGGCGGCTTTGTTTCCGAAAACATAATTCTTCGGCGCCGTGATCGGCAGCCGGCGACGGGCGAGCTATTTACAATACCTCTGGGACCTCCGGACATATATATATATATATATATATATATATATATATATATATATATATATATATATATATATATATATATATATATATAAGATCATACATCCAGATATCATAATATAAAGAAATTATATTGTAATGACAATATTTTAGGGCGCACGGACAAGGAGGGCGAGTAAAGAAAAATGTAAGAAAAGGGTGCGTGGTCGGTGGCGCAAGTTGGGGCTTGCAGGTTGATGACGTACGCTGCGAATATTCGTGATGTTCAAATATGAATAGTGAGTATATTGGAGCCACAGTCAGTAGTAGTAGTAGTAGTAGTAGTAGTAGTAGTAGTAGTAGTAGTAGTAGCAGTAGCAGTAGTAGTAGTGGTAGTGATATATATATATATATATATATATATATATATATATATATATATATATATATATATATATATCACTATATATATCACTATATATATATGTGTGTGTGTGTGTGTGTATTGGAAGCTTCGTAAGTCACAATTTGTGTATTGTTAAATATTACTTTCTTCGTTTCTTATATTGTGACCGTACTTATCATTTACCTTCTTTTGATGGGGGTTATAACCATACGATCGTACATTAGTTTTATATATTGATAAAATCATGAATAAATAATGGAGACCAGGAATCTTCTTGGGGGGTATAGCAACCTCATTGATCAAATGTATTGACTCCACAGTTTTAAAAAATCTTAAAAAGCAACAAAAATCGTATTTATTTTTATGAGTTTCTGACATAATCATATTGGTGATCACCTTGACTCATTTGTTTACGATTACTTTTATTATTATATTTTTCGTTTGCGATCGCACTTCTAATACTATTACTCTCACAATATCACTCATTCAAATTATTACGATTCCACATTAAACATGGTTAACAAAATAACTATTTTGCATAACTCTAATTACAAACATCTATATTTTAACGTGAGCCCCTAGTTTTTCTTTAACTTGCCCTCTTTCTTATCTATATTGTGAATTTTCATCTGAACATCTCGTATACATTATTCAGTCATCACTTAGTTTATACAAACGAACTATGAAGTCATTACCATCTCCTCCATCAATGGCAGAATAATTTCCCACTATAATTTTGCACAGATACTTATGAATGCCGGTTTTATGCCCATTCTGTTTCCTTGTATGGTTCGGCGCCGTCCGGGTTGAAAGCGTCCCACACGCCCAGCCAGCGGTGCTCACTCGCAATGCGTGAACAAAAACTCTATGTTGGTCCCCTAAATGCTTTCAGTGTTATTCGACAGCATTCATAACATATGTCACGCAGCATGATGAATTCACATTACTATGTCAAGGCATAACACCATGCAGAATCACTGTTCCAGTTACAATAAGTCGCGATCTAGTCCACCACGTGGCGGTCAGTCGCCATTGACACGAATTCTTCCAGTTTTATGCGGTTCTCCACCTTTTGATACCCCTTCCACGATTGATTTATCACCAAGTCATTATATTTATCACTACGCTTCTGATATTTACGTTGTCTTACTTGATTTCACTTTCATTGTGGTCTACTGGTACGCAATATATCCGCTTTCTAGCGGAGCCTTCACTCCCCCTCCAACGACCGTGTCGACCATGTGGCAAGTTCGAATAGATAACTGAGACCAACGAAAATGGAAAACTAATACGGAAAAGTATGGGTCATTCTGTAGCACCACTAGTTTCTTAATGAAATGTGTTTATCAAAAATAGATTTTCAAATTAATTCATGTTCAATTTTTTGCAAATATGAGTATTTTTTTAGTAAATTAGTGACAAAATTAAATGTCCACTGCAATTGTACTACGCTTCTTGAACGATTCCGGACAGTTGGATGGTTCGTAAGTCACAATTGAATATTATTTAATATTACTTTGTTCGTTTCTTACATTTGAACTTCTATTATGCATTTACGCATTAATAGTTTAGAAATTATTTAAACCCTATTTGAAATATATCAAAGAAAAATTGCTAGATTTCAGGGAATATCAATAAAGCTAGGAATGCAACTATGGAATTCCGCGTCGCGCTCGCGAATTTCTGTGAACTACGTCTCATCGTTGATTTAGCTATATAAAAAGGAGCTACAATTGTCAAAGTTGTGTGGATATTTGCTTGAAAATATTTTGTTTTCCCTCCAAATGCCCCACTCTTTGTCATGAGTAGACCCTCGGAACATCATGCACTACAAAAGTTAAAGTAATGCATGCAATCATTAAATTAAAATAGCCAATAGACGAGATTAAAACTCAGAATATGCGTTAAACAAAAATATAGTGAGCAATAGATAACATTTTTATATAAATTTTTGTTTTACACTGTAATACTAAACGCGTATAATAATAGTATATTATGCATTTAGTTTATAATGTCCTTTTTTGCACGAATACTTGCGAACGACGTCAGGAGTGAGGTCGGTAATATCGTCTTATGAGAGCAAAAAAGTAACATTATAAACGAGTTGCAAACACTAATTTTTGTATAACAGTATTATAAGGATTTAAGGAAGTGAAATTAATTTGGATGTTAAGTTGTAATTCGTAGTTGTAGTTCTCGAATTCATGTTATGACGTCATGAATGCTACATAAGAAACTAATTTGTTAACAAATGGCAATTAGTTTGAAAGTCATGATTCAAACATAATGGATTTGCCCAGAGAAATTGTGAAAGAAGCTGCAAAAGCAGAAAATGCTTTGATACAGAAAAAAGTATCGCAAACTTTATGAGAAAGAGTACTCATAGTTTAGGAAATGGATGGATGAAAAACATGCAAATTTATTACGCGAAGCTGTTGTTCTTTCGTATCTGTCGGAGCAGGTTGGTTAAGTTAGTATAATGCACATGCTTGAATAAAGACGTTTGTTAATTTAATGCATGCTTCTTGAAACATTAAGTCCACAGCATGTAAAGCGTCGACACTATGGTGCACTTATTCCAAATTAAAGGCAATCCTAAAGTTCAAAGACAATATTGATATTGGAACTTTTCATAAAGTAAGTTTACTTATGTAACAAGCAAATGTGGGATATCAACCTATAAAGGCAATGGTATTTTCCCAACAAGATGTTAACACATTTCTTACAAAAGCTGATGATGAAACTTTTCTTTTGATGAAGGAATAATGACAATGGCAATAATAGTTAACTTTTATTTATTAAGAAGTGCATTGTATTAATAACTGGTATGATTTTCAGGTTGTTGCTATTTTTGGCATATTTGGTGCTTGTAGACCTGTCGAATTTGTTCATCAACGATGTGAAAGAAGAAGGTTCTGTTTTGATTGCGAACATTTAAGCGACAAAAATGATAAGCCCCGAATATTTACTATTGTATCCAGTGAAGAATTTAATTATGTTGAAGTCTGTAAAAAATACATTTCCTTAATACCCTAACATGTTCAAACACAAACTTTTTTGTTTTACAATCATGGCAAATGCAGCTGCAATCCAATTGTTATCAATACATTTGCGAAGATACCAAAAAATATTGCAAATTTTTAAAAATTACTAATTGCAGAAAAGTACTCTGGTCATTCGTTTAGGAGAACATCCACGACGTTTCTCGCAGATAATGGTGGTGATATCACTACACTTAAACGTCATGGAGGATGGCGGTCTACAAGAGTAGCCGAGTCATACATCGAAGAATCGGTGAATAACAGGATTCAAATTACTAACAAGATAATGGTTAGTGCAGAAAGCAAAGAAAAAACAAGCACTTTAGATATAAATGCATGTTTTGGAGTGTCACTGACCAATTTATCAAATTGTACAATTAATGTACATGATCACAAAAATTAATTTGATGTTTTTGTTCTTATGTTGTTCTTGTTATATTACCAAATAAAAGCAAAATATAATTTTAAAGGAGTAATAAATTAATAAATTAGTTTTTAAAAGTACGTTTTTTCATGGCTCATATTTCGTGCAGAAATAGCAATGACGTAATGATTCGTGCAATAATATACCATATTATGAACGATTTTGTTAATGGAAAAGGGTTGTTTATAATGCTGGTATACAAAAAAATATATTTTCAAACATTATAATTAAGAAAAAAGTTATTAAGCAACGAAAATGCCTCGATTCAACCCACTTCGACGCAAAAACCTCCGCCAAAATACGCTCTTAGATATGCCACAAATGACAATATGCCGGTAATGAAAATTATTCCAGAAATATTCAATTATGCAAAATAAAAATGGACTACATTTGTTTTAGTTTTTTGCTAGGTAAAGTTATATACATTTCGTTTCGATATGCGCAATCAGTAATATGCAATTTTATGAAGTTCCGCGGTCTAGAAATGAGTAAATAGTACTACAATTACACAATATGTGAAAGTATGAGCCAGTCCTTCCGTTTGTGATGTATATAGTACATAGTCTGTTCAAAAAATACGCGGACTGTTTGAATTCCGTGTCTCCAGTTGGTTCCAGGGAATTTGCTTGATGCCGCTAGGTCTGCTCAAATCCGCTGATTATGGCGCCATTTTCCGATTGTTGATATTTTCTTTTGTTTATTAGCTACGTGGGTTTTAGTGAAACGCAATTTTTTCGTTTGGCGGATTTCAAAATGAATGACCTGAAAGAGCAACTAGTTGCTCTGAAATTTTGTGTTAAACTAGGAAAATCGGCGACAGAAACTTTTGCTATGCTTAAAACGGTTTACGGAGATGTTGCAATGAAACGTACGGCATGTTTAAAGTAGAATGAACATTTTAAAGATGGTCGACAGTCCATAGATGATGATGAACATCCTTTCACGTCAACTGAAGACCCACCTGTCGACAAAATCAACACTCTGGTGCGGGAAAACCGACGTTTGACTGAAACGGAGATTTCTGAAGGGTGGTGGATGTCAGATGGATCTTGTGACGAGGTTTTGGTTGAGAAATTGAAGATGCACCGCGTTGCTGCGTAATTTGTGTCATTCCAGATGACGGAGGAACAAAAGGCCGAGCGTGTCTAGCTTTGTCAGAAAGTGCTTGATCGTTCAGAAGATAAAAATTTATTGTCAAAGACCGTTGATGAACCATGGGTTTATGGTTATGACATTGAAACAAAGGTCCAATCGTCTCAGTGGACGGGTGAAATGTCCTCCAGACCCAAAAAAGCTCGGTCTAAGGTCAAGGTGTGCTGACAGTTTGTTTTTATTCTAAGGGTGTTGTTCAACACGAGTACCTCCGAGAAGGCTCTTCAGTGAACCAAATTTACTATATTGAAGTTCTGAAATGTCTGAGGTCCATCCGCCGGAAATGTGTAGGAGTGGCGAATGTTTTTTTTCATTCTTGACAACGCTCCAGCCCATTCAGCCTTCAGATCTCGTACGTTTTAGGCCAAACACATAATCATTGTTGTTCGCCACCCTCCCTACTCACATAACCTTGCTCCTTGTGACTTTTCTTGTTCCCTTAACTTAAAAGACCCTTGAAAGGAAGAAGATTTGAAACGATTCGCGAGATTATGACAAATGCGACGAAAGAGCTGAGGGACATTACAAAAAAAGCGTACCGGAACTGCCTCAACAAGTGGAAACACCGTTGGGATAAGTGTGTGCGTTGGGGAGGAGAGTAATTTGAAGGGGATTCAGACCTCTAACTTGTAAGTAAAGTACAATTTGTTTTAGGGCGTCAGTCTGCGCATTTTTGAACAACCCTCTTATTTTGCAGGTTTTTTATCAATTACTCCTCAGAGTGCCCGATGAGGTATGTGATATATTATTTCAAATCCTCTGATCCCTTAAAAATTACTGCCAATTGAATAAATGAAAGAGGTACATTAACCGTATAACTTCTTCAAAAACGTAAAAGAAAATTGTGCGTGCGAAGATTTTTCTATAAGAGCCTGTACTAATTTAAACTTCTTTTATTCAAAAATTAAGTCAGCAAGAGCCAAATTGTTTTTACCGTCTTGAAGAATAGAGATGTTACTATCGTGTAAAGCTTTTTTCAGGGGTACTTAACCATAGTCGATCTAATGAACATATTACCTAAGTTTTATTTTCTTGCGCTTCATTTCATGCGTTGTCAATATATAGTAGACTGTTCATAATTTAATAAGTTTATTAGTATTAGGGGTATTTATCAACCGAGTATGATGTATTACGACGAACCTATAAAAAATCTGTAATCTGAATACAAATGGAAATAAGCGTTCTTTATTCGCCAAGCGAATGCACACAGTTTTGCACACAAATGCTCACGAATGCGCACAAATGCTCATCACAAAAGCAAAGCAGTAGCGACGAAATTCAAACCACCTTAGATTAAGCCTCCGTATGTGTGTATTATATCTTGAAATATACATTCAGTGCCGGCACTAGGCATGGGAAGTCCAGGCGATCGCCCGAGGCCCCCAAGTCAAGAGAAACTACTAGAAGATGTAAGACTTCAACTGTTCCTGCCCAATACAAATGTGCTAAGGGTAGTGCTTGAACACCCATAGTGTCGACTGCTGTTTAATTTCGGGCTCATACGCGTAAATCCACGATTCCTGTCCACGATTCCATCACCTGTTACGATGTCATAGACGTGTTTCGAAGTACCGCGATCGTATTTTTTTAGCATTTCTTTCGACCAATCCACACGAGCCTTTTTTGAGCGATTGACAAATTGTGTGGGATCCAACGCAAACAAATTTTTTTGCCAGTCAAATGTTCATGCAATATTGAATGTATGCTGGTCCCACTAATGCGTAAGGTTGTCTCAATCTCACGATAGGTCACATGACGATCTTGCAATATCAGTTCACGCACAGAATCAATCGTTTTCGGAACAACAACTGATATTGGACGACCTTCGCGAAATTCGCCTTGGAGTGAACTACGACCACGATTGAATTCACCATACCATCGATAAACACTGGTCCTTGATGGAGCTTCATCGCCAAAAATTGAATTAAGTTCATCCATGCACTGTTGCTGAGTTAATCCACGTCGAAAGTTGTAAAAATATTCGCACGAAAATGTTCACGATTTAATTCCATTTTGGGGCCAAGATGAATCTTTTAAGTTACTGCAAACGACACAAGTAGCGCTCGTATGTCAAAACGTTCTGAGTACGTATATCCTCAAAACATCCAACTTTACGATAGAGCTGTCAGTTGCCAGATTGCAACACCAGGGTTGCAAAATCCCGAAACATAAAAGGCGACCTTCGTATATGGACTCCGGTTATAATGAACTCGTTTATAGTGAACCCACGGTCGTTGTGGATTTAAGTCACTGGTTCCGTTTCACTTACATGACAAGCATGAGAAGATTTGGTAATAGTGAACCTAAACCTCGGCAATAGTAATCGTAGGAAATACAACGTTCTGGAAATTAATTCCCTCCTGAAGAATATTATATCGCCTCAGTGTCACACAAATTTCAACACCTAGCAGCACAAGAAATATCGTCGGCCAAAGAACATAATCGAAGAAGTCCTCCCCTCAGGTAAGGTAGCAGAAGGCGGCGACGCGCGATTGTTCGCTGCAGTTTCAAGCTTGGTGTTATATTCCGCGGAAAGAAGCTCGTTGTTCTACATAGGCGACCGATACTGCGCGTCTTCTGCAGCCGTTCACCCGGGTGAAAAAGCGATCCGTTTCAGTAGCTGCTTGCGCTACCCCCTCTACCAATAAGAACTTACATTATTAGGCGAGTAAACAGGCCTTCGGTGATAGGGACGGTGTTTCAACAGTGGAAGAAGAATTGAAGAGTGTCAAGACATCATTACGATACTTAGAGACGGTGGACAATGCAGAATTAAGTGAGAATTAAGTGAGAGCACGAACTCTGAAGAAGGATATAGAGAAAATACCAGTCGCGACTCGTAGTTTTCTAACTTAGGAAGGCTGCAAATGCAATAAATTACATTGCATTGCATTTATATACATAATCTCTTCTGATCAAGAAGACTAGTTCAGTAGACTTCGGGCTTCCGATACAGGCTTAAGCGAATAGCGCTCCTACTGCAAATTGGGAAAACTAGTTAAAGCGCAATGCTCGCTGTATGGGGAAAAAACAAATTACATCGCCATGTATCATAACAAAAACAGCACCATATATTGCGAATCAAACAAATTCAGATACAACTTGCTTACCCTTTTTATGGAAATCCAAATCTGCAATAAAAAATGGGGTTTTCCATTTAACATTTCGAAGTTGCCCCTCACCCCACCTTGGATGTGGGTTGGGGGGTCATTTTTGGTGTCATTGAATTGATTTTTTTAAAATTAAGCACCTGTTATTTTGTGTTTCGATTCGATGTGTATTTCTCGAGATATTAGATCCTTTCCATGATTGTCTTAGGTTAACACGATAAATCGTATTTTTTCGATTTTAGCGCTATATATGGAGGCTAAAAATGGAGGTTTCATTTAATATTTCGAAGTTTTCCCCTGCCCCACACCCAGGGGGGGTCATGTTTGGTATCATTGAAAACGTTTTGAAAATTATTAAATACGTTGTTTTTTCGTTCGCAAATATTTTTTCTGAGATATTTGACCGTTGCGGGATCTTTAGTCTACCTGTATATAGAGCTTGATTTCTAGCGGAACGCGTTGGAACGGCGTTTCGGTACCTCAGGAATAATTATTAAATTATATTATAAATATATACCTATTTCTATTAAATTAATCGTAAATTTGGGGTGCGTTCCGGTATCTAAAATTTTATAAATGAAGCTATCCATATTCTAACGCGTCGGTACCTCGGTCGCGTCAGCGGCAGGCCGAATGCTCAAACCGAGCTTTGAAATCTCAGGGAGGTAGGATCTTTGGGTGGGTATGAGAAAAATTTACGCCAATACAGAGAATCAGGTATGACAGTGCGTATATTCTCTCCAGAATATGACTACAGATAACAGGCATTGAACAAATACAAAGAACAAATAGCTTATAACACACAAATATAATACAGAATCAAATTATCCTTTTAACTCTTTGAAACTTTGACATAATTAGTTAACTTTGGATTAAATATATCTTCCTAATCAATCTTCTTTCTCTTTACGACTTCTATATTCCGCCTTTAATGTACAACCGCACCCAGTTCAATTAACGGCTGCTCCAATTTCGAATACTACTTACTAAATCTTCTCCAACTTTGCCCAGTGCAACTAAGTGCTGACCAATGTCGAATACTACACAACTTCCTAAATCTGCTACAACTTACTTCTCGCTCCTGCTCTCTTACTGTTCTCATGTTGAGATGTCGTGTACACCCTATCGGCATCGCTCACAGCACTCGTCTGCTCGCCTCGGCGCACAGTGGTTGATTTCCTTCATCTAGCGGTTTTAAAATGTTATGAAGAGAACGGTAAAGCCGACGGTGTTGAAAATGGTCAGAATTATTCCTTGTGCTATATTACATTATTTTGGAATGTGGGAACGAAATATAATAATAAATTCATTGCCCTCGAGTCTTGATAATGATTGCCAGGTTATCAATGTTGGAACTACTTAAGAGATGCTGCATGCAATTGCTTACTCCTACTAAAGGTTCATGAGACACTAACTCAAAATGAAATATTCTGATTCTAATTCATACCTAACAGTACAAATAAAAAATATAAAGAGTAATAACAAAGAAAAGTTACAATAGTTGACATTAATCATTCTCTGAATTTGCTATTCTACTTTTACGCAGCACATCACCTCCAGGAACATACACTACTTCAAAACTTCCGTCGAAAGCTGTTCAATTTCCTTAGTTGATAATGGCCGGATTTCTGTTATTACTGAGTCAGAAGAAATCAATAGGAAATGAAGCAGATCTTCATTTGCCATATACTCTAGATGATTTTCGAGTATATCTTTCTCGACATGACTTGAAGTCTTTGTGTTGGGATTCCTGCGTGTCTTCGGACAGTTGTCCTCTTGAGACAATCATTTCATTAATGACATCAGCGCCATGGATTCATATTTTCTGCACTGTTACAGGCGTGAAGTACCCGTCCGTATAAACTGACATACGCTTTGGCAGTTTCAAATGCGTTTTTCTGAAAGATTCCGTTGGCACATCATATCCGCTCCCTAATGCTTGTAAAACAACATAGAAGCGGCGAATGAGACTTCCATCTATCCATGTGATGTTAGTATACTGCTCCAGATTTTGGAAAAATTGCCGACCAGTGTCCCCATCGTTCGATATGGACATTCTAAAACAAGAAGTGGTACATGGAGTCAATTTTCTTTCGAAATTTGAAATTTTTGGTTTTCCTGGAATCTTACAGTATCTTTTCTTCATATTCACGACCCCGCCATTTTATAAAATATAGTCTGTAAGAAGTGTGAAGAAGGGACACGAAGAAACGAATTTAAGCGTTAAAGGCGAACATAAAAAGCTTTCTTATGGCAAGGTTTTTTAATAATTTGTTTCAGATTGTTCATTTGCTTTGGAGATGCAACATAAATAAAGAATTTCTGAGACGAGGCTTTAACATAAGTGAATTACACACTTTTCCCTCATATGTTTCAATAATTTGTGATATACAGAGATATCTGCACTCCCAATATTCAATTTTGTTGCTTGAAACTTCTGCATTTGTTCTATGTGGTGTCACCTTCACAAATTCGAATTTAATGGATCTGTAAAATCTCGCTGTACTTTTCGCCTTCTTTTTCTCTTCGAACATGAAGATATTTCTTTTTCATGTCTACCTTTCATCATTTTTTGCGCTTCTTCCTTGACACACATTTCGTCGCGAAGTCATACTGGGTTCCTTGCCGCAAATCTGTCTATCATTCTGTTACAAGCCTTCCATTCGTCAGCAATTGGGCAGGTGAATCTCCGTGTATTGTCACTTAATACTGCCTCTGGAATACGTCCAAGAATATTACGGGAAACATACTTCATTAGCATTTTTCTATCCCATAAATCTGTTGCATGAGAGAGTTCACTCTCACGCAAGAGCTCGAATAGCTCCCGTCGAGTGACTATACAAGCATCTGAAGACAATCGATTTTTTGGAAAGGGGAAAATTCGGGCAAAAATGTAGAAAATACAATCGTGCAAAGAGCATTCTTGGCAATTGCTGGCAACTCAAGGTAACTCAGTTTAAATTTCCGATCACTAAGAAACCTGTATCAAATACATGGCGATACTTTCGCATATAAAAAACAACCAAAAAGGTAAAATTTTCTATTAAACGTTAGTGCATTCTAAAGAACATATCTTCCGGATTCTCGTCCAAATCGAACAATCAAGTTATCCTTAACAATTCAGTGGCAGTGGGTAATAACACCAAGCGCGTCAAAGGTGGACTTAAGCACGGCTGCGCGCGCGGCTCGGAAGCGCTCGCAGACCATACCCCCCATTCTTTTGACAAGTGAATGTTCCACTTATGGAGTCTGGTACAGTCCTGACAAGACTATTAGGATCCAGCCCACATAGGTTTTTATTAGTTTCGAGCATATGCATTTTTGATTTAAATACCGCTAGATTCTGGAAATCAGCCACTGTGCGGCGTCTCGTACAGAAAGGGGCTGTTAGAGCAAGCAACGTTAATTTATACATTTCATATATTTACTTAGAAAGATGCACGAATTCTTGAGGCTCCTGCACTCTGGCGGGCAATTTTATGTACTTCTCCCTTTATGTCGTCTAGCTGCCACGAGGGGGCAGGCCTGCATGGCCGAGTTCCCCGCGCAGCTTATGTTTGTGCTAATAGCTTCCTCCAGCCCTCAACAGAGGTCGCAGGCTTACACAAGTTTCCTGCCGCCACCGGCTGCCGCGCCGCGGGCCGCTAGCTTATGTTAAGATGACGTGGCTATTTTAGTTCACAACACTAGCGCGCCCTGTGACGACTCGAGCTTTCCTTTGTGTGCTGCTGTAGAATGTTCTGGAAGCGTCTGTGTGACGCAACAGAAGACCGTTGCTGACGCCGCGCCAACGGACTCGCCACTCGCTCCCGGCCTCCAAGTGGAACAGACGCGTTGTGCGTTGCTCTCCCTGCCGTGCATTTCGGCACGCCTGTTGTGCCTATGTTTACGGACGCCCTTTTTACAATGGTGCCTTCGGCGATTACGTGTGTGTGACTGTTCCTGCTGCGCGCCTGTAATTTTCTCTACTGGTAACATTATCACACGGCTCAGTGTGTTATGCACGTGTTGCGTCTGTTGCGAGCATGGTTGCAGACGCCGTGCACAATGGTGCCTTCGGCGATTACGTGTGTGTGACTGTTCCTGCTGCGCGCCTTTAATTTTCTCTACTGGTAACATTATCACACGGCTCAGTGTGTTATGCAAGTGTTGCGTCTATTGCGAGCATGGTTGCAGACGCCATGTTGAATGGTGCCTTCGGCGACTACGTGTGTGTGACTGTTCCTGCTGTGCGCTTTTAATTTCTACTGGTAACATTATCACATGACTCAGCGTGTTATGCATGTTCCGGCTGCACGCCTCCTGTGCCACGTCCCGGCAAGATTTTGATCAGCGGCACACAATACGTTCATGTGGGGGTGAACGTTGGTGCCGCATATCTTCAGTGCTGTGTCGTGAGAGCCCTGCCAACGGCGCTCTCCTAAAAATATGCTGTTATGCCTGTTAACGATGGGCATGGGGTAGCGCCCCGCCCGTCACTGCACACCGGTTTCTCCTTATCAACTTGTAACGAAGAATTTATGCCCCGTGCATATTGCACTATGTGTAATTTCATGCCATGTGCAAACTGGTTCCATATGTGTAATTTCATGCCATGTGCAAACTGGTTCCATTATGTGTAATTTCATGCCATGTGCAAACTGGTTCCATTATGTGTAATTTCATACCATGTGCAAACTGTTTTTATAGGTTAAGATGTACTTTAGTTTAGAATATATGTTTACATGCTATATTTTTACAGTCTTATGGTAACAAGTACCCTCTATAATTCCATCCTTGCAGTCCCAGACCTGCAGTGGCAATTATAACCTGTTGTTCTTTATTACAGGTGTCTGGGTGGTCCTTCGTGCTTATTTGAGCTATTCTAGGAATGTTTGGGAAGGGTCGAAACTTACTAATTCACACCCCAGTCCACTTGCTCGACCCAGCCCATCCAGGGGCCTGAGGTTCTTTTTTTTTCATTTTCCCCTCTCCAGTTACCCTGGAGAGGCGGGAATTTATTTATGTTGGAGATACATATTTTAGGGCGTCATAAACTAACTTAACTGACTTTAAACTAATTACATTTCCGCTTTGGAAATTGCTAAGTCTTGTTAACTCATTCTAATATTTAATTTAATTCTGTATATTGTTCTTGTTTCTACTGTTTCTTTTTTATTCATTTTCACATTTCCGCGTCCGTGGTGCCGCGACGTTTTCATGTTCAGGCGACGCTGGCCTGGCGGAGCACGTTTCCGCGCCGCCCGCGCGGTTTCCGGCATCTGTGAGCGGCGATCCCACACACTTGCTGCTCCCCCGCATCGCAGAGCTCAGAGAGCTTGTGCGTGGAAGGTAAAGGCGACGTGCTGTGGGCCTTTTCTTCTGTGAAAGGCCCTGTGCACGCCGCTGTTCGCCGCTTTGCCGACCTCCCGCAGGATGCGCGGAGCGGACGGCCTCAGCGCCCGTGCGAGCGCCGTCTCCGCCCTCTCTTGTTGCTCCGCCGGGAACTGGTTCCGAACGCCTAAGATTCTGAAGACATCAACAGTTTTGGAAGTTCGGTTGGTTCTGATAAGAGGCAAATACGGGCGCGCTGCGAGGCGCGCCGCTCTGTTCTCTGCTACCCGGATGGGGTGCAGAGTGGAGAGAGAAGAGGCCGCGAATACCTCACATGCGTACGCCCACAAGGGACGCAAGCAAGCCGTGTTTTAGTGGCGTTTTAGAGGGATTGCGAGGTCGGGAGAACGGAGAAGAGGTTTCAAAAGGAGGGTGCGAGTTTTAGTTTGGGCAGCGAGATACCGAGCGTGCGCATGCCAGCGAAGGCCGCTGTCAAGTAGCACACCCAAATATCTCGCTTCGCTCCGCCACGGTAGATGCGTGCCAGCCAAGCTCACCCTTTCATTGGGGTTAGCCCTCTTACGAGTGAAGTTGACGGCGACGCTTTTCTCGAGGTTGAGAGCGAGACGTTTCCGACTTAGCCATTCAGGAAAGGCGACGAGACAATCACTTAAATATTTAACTGACTGCCTTCCGTTCGCCGATTTCTCATAGTACACAAAATCATCCGCGAACATCAGAAGCGCGCAGCGTGGAATACCAGTGCTTGTTTCAGCAGGAAGCGGCGCGTCATTCACGTATAAGCCGAAGAGGGTAGGAGAAAAAACACTCCCCTGAGGCACGCCCGCTTCGGCTCGTCTGAGAGACGAGTATATGTTATTGACGCGCACTTTGAACTGTCTGTCAGAGAGAAAACTCGTGATCAGTCTGATGTAGCAATCGCTCACTCCCGCCCCCGCGAGACACTCGAGCAATCCCGCATGCCACACAGAGTCGAAAGTCGATCACATATCCAGAAAGACCGCTGTCAGGTTCTGCCGCCTCTCAAGGGCGAGTCCGATCTCCGTGCAAAGCTGCCGCGTAAGCTGCTGCGCGGAGCTGTGACCAGCTTGAAAGCCAAATTGTTCATCTCTGAGAAAGTTGAGACGACGTATTTCCTGTTGCAAACCGACAACTCTGCTCGGGGTTAATTTATTTTTGTCAGGTTTTGGTATTAGTGCGATGGTCGCAATCCTCCATGCCTTTCGAAAATAGCCGCACGCCAGGCACGAATTCAGAAGCTCGAGTAGAAACTCGACTCCGCGCCCGACCAAAGTACGCAGCTGCCCCGCCTTGTGACCGCCTGGGCCGCCTTCCTCGCATTTAGGTGCTTCAGCTCAGCTCGTAGCTCCTCTCCCGTCACTCGGCGCGCCGAGGAGAGAGCAACGGGCCAATGATGTTGCAGCTGGCCTCATGCGCCACTGATGCACCACCTACAGCGGTGGCGGCCAATGGCAGCGAAGCGGCGCTCGTGTCGAACGTCCGGAATTGCCACGGAAGCAATTCGCAAAGATTTCGCTTTTTGTCGCGTTGTATACGCGTAAACGGCCCGAGGTGGTGCAGCGCCGGACGCCTCCGTCCCGAAATTGCTCTGAATCAAGCTGTTTACTCTCGGTTTGCCGCCCAGCGCACGAGAAAGATCCCAAATGTGCCTCTCGTGTAGATCATGTGGAGGATGCAGCGTGATGCTGCTTACAATTGCGGCAGACGGGCTTTAAATTAAAATGTCCGCGTTTTGGGCAATACGCCGTTCCGCGTTTGTCACCTGCAGGGTGACCCTCACCCGTGCAGAGGCGACAGCGCACATCGTACTCGCAATTGCGAGCGATGTGGCCCCAATGACAGCATCGCATACAGAATCGAGGTCTTGCCCATTTTTCCCCTTGGACCGCGATTGTAAAAGTTTCGAGTTGCTTAAGAAGGTAACTTTTTTGCGACGCGGCGGTGTCACTGAGGGTGGCGGCGCACGTTCCTGTGGACAGATCCACACGACGCGTTTGCCTGTTGCACCATTGGCCTCACCGGAATCGTAGTTTCTGGAGACCACGATTTTCTTCAGCCGGCAGATTTGTCTGCCTGCTTTGAGATCGTAGCCAAACTTTTTCAGTTGGTTTTCTACGTTATCAGTGGTGTATCCTTGCGGTAGCCCTCTGACAAATACACTGAGGAGCTTTTCAGAGTTCTCGGACGCAGGCGGGTGCGAATAGCAAAATATCTTTTCGCTGCGAGCGTATCGCTCCGCCTCAGCGTATGCTACACGATCAAAGGTGTGTATTTCATACACTGGCCGTCCGTTTCGGGTGGTGACCTTCGCAATGGTCGCCTTGTACCCAGTTCTGGGCCCAAGTTCCCTGCCATACTTTAAGACCTTGTCTGAGAAGATGCTCAGACGTATTTTGTACGGTCTTTTTGGTGGCCGTGAAGCGGCCGGTGGACGTGAGGTGTCCACTTGGAGGGCATCCTCGGGCGGATTCTGCGCGGAGGTTCCCGCCCCAGTATTTGCGGTTGCGGGCCGACTGCCCTGGCTATCGGAGACGAGATGGCAGCCGCCAGATTGCTCGTCGCTTAAGGAAGGGTTTGGGGAGGATTGCCGACGCCCAGAATCTGTTCGCGCACTTACCGCACCGACGGAGCTTTCTTGTTCTTGTGGAGGAGCTGGTAGCGCAGCGGGCGTGTCGGAGGCCTGCTTTGGCCCACCCGTCGTCCTTCCCGCGCTACGCCTGCACGCTCGCTTGTACGGTCAGCTGCTCCACTTTTTAAAGAGATGGCGTAACGTCATGGCGAATCCCTCTGCCGTCGCGCCGCGGGTCGCAGATAACATCGCGCAGCTTCTGACGTGATTATTCGGCGCGATATTGCTATGAGTCGTAAAGACCCATAGCAATATCGCACAGCGACCCTTGCTTCACGCTCTATTAACATATTTCGAGGCGAAGAGCGCCGTTGACACAATTCGACACGCGCAGTTGCGTGTGCGCCGCTAACCCAGTATTCCCCAACGAGCGTCCGCCCCCGAAACGCACCCTTCCATCTTTGTGTGTAACAGTAGGTGACTGACTACCGGAACTGTCACATTAAGAGGCGAGAGTAGCCCACCAGAATTCCCTACGTGACAATAAATCACGAAGCTCCGTAGAAGACTAGCCTATGGAAAGCTTCGCGCTAAGCAGATGATAGGACGGGCATTTTGTGAGAGGGGTAGGGACGGGAATCGGGTGAGCGAACGGCGCTAGAAAAGATTGAGAAATGGAGAAAGACTGTTGGAGCGAGCGGTCGACTATTAAAGAGAGTTTCTCGTGTTCAACGGCGACTACAGTCACACGAAAATGATCGCTAGTCTCCAGGTCCTACCAGCCTTTCCATTGGGAATTTACTCCGGATGCCGGGCTAGGACATTAGGAGTATGACGTAGGAGTATCCAGGCGACGTATGACGACCTGAGACCCGCGCATCAAGAAACTGACACTTCAATTCCGCGGACGACCGTGGACGATCTCCAGCTCAGCCAGGCGTCGTGTTCCTGCCGACTACAGGAGACTTCCATGGTACTTCAACGAGTCAACTGCTGCCGCCGGCCGATTTGGACGTGTAATCCTTTCGTGAGTGAGGTAGCAGAATTTCAATCATCACCATTTTCTTAAGGTGTTCACACCCATTTGAGTCAATAACCAGAGTAAAGCACTAGAAGGAATAGTAATGGAAAAGAGGCAATTTTCTATAGCAATAAACGCGTCCCCGTCATTTTGGTCGAGTGATCACACAAAAAAGGTAAGGCATACGCTTGGCGCCCTCCTAAATTAATTCAGCGCATGCATCCTGGTGCCTGGAAAGGACCTTTGCACCTTAAGTATGATGACAACCCCTGTCTATAATAGTGTGATTTACCGCGGTGCATTACACGAATAATTGCGCCTGTGTGGTCCATTACTATATATATATATATATATTGTAAACAAAAAGAGGGCGCCAGGTTCAGTTCCTGCAACGTGGTTGGATGGAAGTGTTGGGAGGTCATGAATTAGTACACCGAATCATTGGTAACAAACTTGGGTTTATTCCTGGCACCATGAGCTGCCAGGGAAGTTACAGGTCGCTAGAGGGCGACACAGGTTACTTCTTAAATCTACTTTGCGAGCTCGTAACTTTAACCATTAATAAACAAATTTTCTTAAAGCTAACATAAATGACTTAATTCTAACAATCCATGCATCATTCTATCTACAATATACAAGGCCTGAGCGCGGCCACTTTTAATCTCTCGCCAAAATGTCCTGCGAGGGAGCCCCGCGTCATAACTATCACCGCTGGCTGGTGGTGGCTCCGGGGACCGGCCGGATGGCGGTCCTCAGAGGCGAAGACGGCGGGCAGTCTCAGGTCACCGACCTCCCACGGGGTGTTCCTCCTCAGCTGGCAGCGTGGCGCGGCGACGGAGTCGCCAGATCGTGCGGGCTCAGTCAGTCCAGGGCACAAGGGCGCACTCCGTAGTTCAGTGCGGGCATGAATGGGCCCGATATGGCGTTAGGCGGCGGAGGCAGATGGGCTTACGCGGAAATTACGCGGGATCTTGCCATCTCCCGCCCAAGTTTCCTCCGTGGCAAATCTACGGTGCCGTTTTAAGAATGTCTTCCTACGAAGAATTCTCTAAGAATAATACTGTCTTTCTAAGAATGTCTTTCTACTAGTAATGTTCTGATAATAATCTTCCTCCTCTCTGAGAATGTCTTTCCACTAGTATCGGTCTAATAATAATCTTCTTCCTCTCTGAGAATGTCTTCCCACTAGTAACGTCCTAATAATAATAATTTCCTCTGCCCATCTCGCGTTCAAGTAAGTTCTCTTTCCCCCTCCCAAAACGTTTCCAAATCTGTGGATCTGCCCCTTCCCTCATGATGAAACTTCCCATTGGCTGAGAGTAATTGCGTTTTAATATTATAGTTCTCCAATCGAGTTGCAGCTTTTATGGAATTTTCCAGGGAGATCTCTCTTTCTATCTCGGGCCTCCCTCCTCTCTCTCTCTCTCTCTCTCCCTTTGTGAGTGATTCCAGAAGCTTCTTTCGCAGCTGTCCGGACACGTGTTCAAGCAGTGGCGTATTCTTCTGGGCCATAAATTGTCGGCGGAGGCTGATCGGCAGCCTGCGACTGTTAAGTTCTAAATAACCCCTTTGGAGATTCGAGTTCCTTACGCGGGCGCGTGGCAAAAAGGGTGCGGGGGCATGTATTGTTCGTTGGGGGTGCCCGGTGGCTCGGATGGCGGCGTTTACGAGGGGTCATAAACGTGTCCGCTACTAATGGACACCCGTGTCCGCGGTCGGTCCAGGCTCTGTCAAGTGGGGGCGCGGCCTGGTGGTCGTTAGGGGGTCTTCGCGACAAAGGCTCCGTCCCGTGACCTACTTCACCGCGATGGAAGCTATTTCTATATAGAATTATTACAATATTATTGGTGACGCCACAATATATATATATATATATATATATATATATATATATATATATATATATATATATATATATATATATACAGGTGCGCCAGAGAAACTTACTTATTTGAAAAGTCAATAAAAACAAAAGTACTTCAATTATTGTTTTAAATTTTTTATTTGAGAATACTATATCCCAATTTTTTTTCATGCAGTCTTGAAAATGACATCGGACAAATGGCGACCCCCATTGCGCATACACTGATGAAGTCGATTTTCGAAATTCGTATCCACTCTTTGCAGCATATCAATCGGTATGTTGGCAATGGCGTCGCGAATGTTGTTCTTGAGGTGTGCTATGGTCCGTGGTCGATCGACATAAACCACAGATTTCAAATAACCCCATAAAAAGAAATCGCATGGAGTCAAATCTGGAGAGCGTGCCGGCCATTGGAGATCACCTCTGAGAGAGATGAGGCGGTCGGGGAAATGTTGTCGCAACAAATTCATTGACTCTCGTGCTGTGTGTGCTGTGGCTCCATCTTGCTGAAACCACACGTTCCTAACGTTCATTTCTTCGAGTCTTGGAAGAAAAAATTCCTCGATCATGTTCCTGTAACGAGCTCCATTCACGGTAACTGCGCGTTCGTTTTCTTCAAAAAAATAAGGACCAATTATTCCCATTACCGATATCGCACACCAGACAGTAACTCGCTCACAGTTAAGTGGCTTCTGGTGAAGCTCACGTGGATTTACACCACACCAATAACGCATGTTTTGCTTGTTGACGCAGCCGGAAATGTGGAAGTGAGCCTCGTCACTGAAAAAAACGACCGCGTCTTCAGGCAGGTTGTCAACCAGCATTTCACATGCATTTTGACGGGCAACAAAATCGCGTTCAGTTAATTCTTGCACAACAGCCAATTTATAGGGATGATAGTGAAGGTCTTCATGGAGAATTCGTCGAACAGTGGTTTCAGAAATTCCCATAGCAGCTGCGTGTTTGCGAGCCGAACGCCGGGGAGAACGCACAACTGACTGCCTCACTCTTTCGACATTTTCCGGAGTTCTGATGGTCCGTTGAAGTTCATTTCTGGGTTTAGCGACACTTCCACACTCCCGAAATGAGTTAACCCACGACAGAATCGAATTACGGCCAGGAACGAGTCTGTGAGGAGGAATTTCAAAGCGAGCGCGGAAGGCACGTTGCGTAGCCACAATTGAACGACCGTTAGAAAAGAAGCTCTCGACTGCGAAGGCCCGCTGCTCTCTAGACCAGAGCATGATGGCAACTGACTGGAGGGTAAAACAAACTTGGGAACTTCCCCCTCCAGATACGCTCCCTCTCGCCCCTCTACCCGCCCAACTCACCGCGCGGGAATTTTTTCAAATAAGTAAGTTTCTCTGGCGCACCTGTATATATATATATATATATATTGTGGCGTCACCGATTAATTAAATATAATTTTATTATGGCATCGCCAATAACCAATAATTCCTACAGCTGGAAACAGCTCGCGCCGCGGCACAGAAGTGGGTCAAGAGGCGCCGCCCTCGCAGCGAAGGTTTCTTTAGTTCCGCATCGGGCCCGCCCCGAACGCACTCAGCCCCCTTCTCAGAGGCAACCCCGTTTTATTGCCCCCTCATAAAAATACTTGCTGGCCCCTCGCCAAAACCGTATCGGACAAAGAGCACCCCCGCGTCCTTTCTTCAGCCGCGCGACCAGGGAATGCCAAGCCCCGATGGAGTTGGGCCGGGTGTCAATTAGGCGAGGAAGACATATTTACGACGCGTCGTAAGCGAAAACCTTTCTCGGCCTCAACCGATCCCCTTCCAAACAATGCCTGCCGAAAGTGACACGCGCCTGGGCTAGACACCAGAATTCCCGAAAGGGCTGCTTACAATTAAATACAGTAGGCTGTCGATTAGCCCATGCCGGACGAGATGATCCGTGAAATGCACTTTTACACGCGCACGTGTCCAGACAGCTGCGAGCAGCTTCTGGAACAACTGACAAAGGGAAGCGAGCGAGAGAGAGAAGCCAGTGACAGACAGAGAACATTTACGGAAAAATACAGAAAAATCGACACGAGATTGGTTAATCAAAATTCTGCGACGCAGCCACCCTCAGCCAATGGGAAGCTTCGCCATGGGGGAAGGGATAACCCAGAGCTAGAAACATTTTGGGGAAGGGGAAAGAGAGTTTCTCATAAAACGTGATGCACAGTAGAAATCGGGACTACTTCTAAGGGGGGGACTACTTCTCAGACGACTTCTCAGATTTTTTTGGCGACAGACTTGTCAGATTTTTTTCGGCCAAACTTCCAAGATACTTCTTGGTTGCAAATTCGCTCAATTACGCAGTTACTTACGAGCGGGACGCGAGTTTGGGAAAGACTTTCCCAGAATCGGAATAATTAGGACTGTGGACTTGTCGCGGAGAAAATTCGGGCGGGAGACTACTTGATCCCGCGCTGTTTCCGCATCGGCCCAGCAGCCTTTGCCGCCTCACGCGTCGGGCCCAGTGACTGCCCACCGCGTTACGTCAACGCCCGTGGCCATTCAACTCGCTGAGCCTGTTCGATCCGGCGACCTGCAGAGAGGGAGACGCGCCGCTGAAGGTCAGCGACCTGGGACAGCCGCCGCCTCCGCCCCGAGGCTGCCACCCCGGCCCGCACCCGGGACAGCCGCCGCCTCTGTTCCGAGGCTGCCGCCCCGGCCCGCCTGCGGAGACAGCACAACCACTGGTTAAAGAACTATGAGACGAACCCGTCTCGCCGAACGATCGTAACGACGAGAAATTATAAGTGGCCGCGCTCAGGCCCTGCAAACTTCAAGTGATGAATAGCACGCTTCATCAAAAAGTATGCATGATGTGTTAACTGTAAAAGAATTAGCAACTAGTAATTAGGACAATCGGTCCACAAAGTAGATTTAATAGAAGAATTGCGTCGCCCTTTGCGACATGTAAGTTCCCTGGCAGCTTTTGGTGCCAGGAATAAATTGTTATTTTTCACAAATGACTCTGTGCTGATTCATGACCTCCCAACTCTCCCATCCAGTCATATTTCAGGAGCTGAACCTGGCGCCCTCCCCGCTGGTATTACATCTGGCTGGTCCCTAGTCGGGCTAGTTTAGGCGATTTGATCGCTGATATTACAATATATATATATATATATATAGTAATGGACCACGTGTGCGTGGAATTTACGTGACGGAGGTTACTTCGGAGAAAGTTGCATGGGCGCAGCACTGCCGCTGACGCCATGATAGGACGGAGAAACCACGGGAGCCGCGACTACAAATCGCGATGTGAGACGCGGGGGAGGAATCACGTTACATGCGAGCTTTCCTGAGGGACCGCCGAAGGACGCTCGGCCACTTGTTTTGGAAGTGGCGGAGCGAGCTGACTTGTTTGGGATGGGCGGATAGAGCTGTTACTTCGATTCGGGGCCGGGGCTTTCCGGATCTGGTCGCCCCGAATTCCGCGCACCCCTCGCAACCAGCGCAGCCAGACTCGCGTGACGGAAGCCGAACTATGGGACGGGACGCCACATGTAAGAGCCTGACCGCAAGAGCAAAGTGAGTACGAGCCGGGGCGTGAAAGACACGACCACGAAGCGACCCGCCATCGCCCGGGCGCGGCCCTGTCGCCTGCGCACGCTGAGCGACGCCGAGGCCGTCCGGTCGACGAACGCCGCTGGCCTAATCCGGTGACTGGGGGCCACCGAGCGGTCGCCACAAAGAAACCTGGGGCAAGCACCGACCGTGGCTGCCCGCCGCCAGACCTGCCGGGCGCTGGGATGCCCGAACGCCGCCCCTGTAAGCTGGGTCACGACCACCCGGGAGGGCGAAAACCAAGGAGCTGATATGAACTCAGGCCATGCCGGCCTCTTTTAAGTTAAGATTAGTTTGTAAGTTAATTGTAAGTTTTGTTTCTGGCATTTGGCTTCACCCGCATTGAATCAAGTATTGATTAAAGGAATATTTAAGAAAATGCCTCAGTCTTTCTATCCAGTAGTTAGGCAATCACGCATGCCTCCCTCTAGGGAATCTGCCGACGAAGCAGCCGGGCAAAGCTGAATCGACGAAGGAAAGCAGGTAATCGGGTGAGTTGGTAGTTACAATATATATTATTAATAATAATAATAATAATAATAATAATAATAATAATAATAATAATAATAATAATAATAATAATAATAATAATAATAATAATAATAATAATAATAATAATAATAATAATAATAATAATAAGCTGGGAATAATATAATAATACTAAGGAAAGCTGGGAAAGATACATTTCTAACATAGAAAGAGATGTACATTGTCGCCAATATACTGCTTACAAAATTATGAAACACCTAAACAGAGAAGAAAAAGACGCAGCAAATTTAGATCTTCTAGATAGAGAAGAATGGATTAAGTTCTGTAAACATCTGTGGACAAAAGAAGAGGGAGAAGATGTAAATGATGAAGAGGAGGAAAATAACAGATGTATATCAGAAATTGATAAAATAGAATTCAATGAACTTCAAGAAGCCTTGCAAAGTTGTAAGAACAGAAAAGCTCCTGGCTCAGACAATTTAAATATAGAACTATTTAAATATCTACCAGAAGAAGCCAAAAATAGGCTTCAAGATTTTCTAAATCAATGCTGGCAACAAAAAAGAATACCAATGGAATGGAAGAAAGCAGTAGTAATACCCATTTTTAAAGGAGGACCAAGAACTGACTGCGAAAATTATAGAGGTATAAGTCTTCTGAATACGGCATATAAAATATATGGGAAGATAATAACAAATAGATTGAGAAACATTGTAGACAGTATATTACTTGAAGAACAAACAGGTTTCCGGAAAGGAAGATCCTGCTCGGATAATATCTTTATATTAAAACAAATAATAGAAAAAAGAAGAGAATACAATCTAAAGACCTACATAGTCTTTATTGATTACAGTAAAGCATTCGATAGTGTACACAGAGGAAAACTATGGAAAATTATGGAAAAAAGAGGAATACCATTGCACTTGATCGAAGTTATAAGAAATATATACCTAGGAACACAGATAAACATAAAACTAAAATCTGGAATTATTGCCCAAGGAAATATTAATAAAGGGGTCAGACAAGGGTGTTGTATTTCACCTATACTTTTTAATCTATATCTAGACAATGCTGTGAGAGAATGGAAACAACAGATCATGAAACTTAATATAGAAGACAATTTTAAAGGAACAAATTTTATTAAAACTTTTATGTTTGCTGACGACCAGATTTTAGTTGCAGATAAAGAAGATAATCTGCAAAGGGCACTATATGAATTATATAAAATAACAAAGCAATATAATCTAAGTATATCTACAAATAAAACCAAATCCATGGCATTCCAAGGCTCACAACCTTTAAGATGTAAATTCATATTAGAAAACAAAATTATTGAACAGGTTAATACCTTTAGATTTCTAGGATGTGACGTATCATATCTCGGCGAAGTTGATATTGTAAGGAAGATAGAAAGATTCAATATGATGTGTGGCACCATCAAAAGAGCGCTCAAAGGAAAGGTCCGTAAAGACACAATGCTAAAGTTTTATAAAGTTATGGCAGTGCCTTGCGGACTTTACGGAAGCGAAAACTGGACTATGAACTCCAGAACACACAGTAGACTTCAAGCAGCCGAGATGAGATTTTTAAGATCAGTCCTGGGAGTAACAAGAATGGACAGATTAAAAAACGAGACCATCCGGAAAAATATAGGAATTTACAACTTAAACGAAAAAATTAAGGAATACAGAGAACAATGGAAAAAACACCTCGAAAGAATGGAAGACGACCGTATTACAAAGCAAGTGCTTCAGTACATCCCTAAAGGAAGAAGAAGCGTTGGTAGACCCAGGAGAAGATGGTTAGATCAAGGAGGCGCAACGGACCAACCGGTCTAATGCTTGAGGGAGAAGAAGAAGAAGAAGAAGAAGAAGAAGAAGAAGAAGAAGAAGAAGAAGAATGCCGATCAGATGGCCGAGATCGCTAAGGCAGTAGTGCCGAAGTGGTTTCGGACCAGAAGATCGCGGGTTCGAGTCCCGCCTCGGGCATGGGTGTATTTGTGTATGTCTGTATGTGTTGTCCTTTCACCCCCATTATATCATCATTTCATTTTCCATACCCCCAGGGCTAACAACCGTGCGGGATAAAAATCGGATCCAGCTAAAAATGCTGGTCCCCCCAAAAGTTGTTGCAAGCACCTGCCACCGTGATAATAAATAAAAACTGAGCCACGGTAAATGCAGGATGCTTGCATGCGTGGTCCTAGTCGTCCGATTAACGAAAATAATAATAATAATAATAATAATAATAATAATAATAATAATAATATTTGAGTCACATATACAATTACAATCGTGTATGACGAGTCAATACGATGCCTTGGATGGAGAGAGCGAAGTTATATTACTGTTCAGGAGCAAACAAGGGGCCATCTCAGCATTTGCTCAAAGGACCGGGGAAACTGAACAAAACCTGATCGAGATGGGGTCATTGGCCTAGAAATACAATACTTGTTACAGTTAGATTAAGATATTATACAGTGGATAAATTATCTGCTAATAATTAACATTTCAATATGATATTTTAATGCTACTATTTATAATAATTATATTAATAATAATGACATTAATAATAATAATGACATTAATAATAATAATTACATTAATAATACATATCAATTATGTTTGCAACTACATCAAATTTAACAATAGTAGTACGTTCTATATTTATAACTTGAAATGGTGAGGAGGCAAGTTTTGACCAGTTTTTTTCTTCTTCTATTCTCCTTCTATTTCACAGGATGTGATATGCAGTTCTTTTTTCTTTGCTTCAGCTTGAAACAGTTCACATGAAACAGAAAGTCTAATGGGATAAAAAATTCTTATTTATTTATACTTTTTAAGGGAAATGTTGTAATTTGAAAATTCCTTTACACTGTAGAACATGTTGTTAAGCAGGAAAACTTTCAATTTACTTTTAAATGTATGAATTGTGTTTATGTCTTTGATATCACTGCCTAGTTTGTTGTAAAGTGTAATGCCCTCTATTAGGGTACTTTTTTGATAAAGTGTAGTTTCAGAGTGGGGAACGTGTAGGTTATCCTTTTGACGGGTGTTGTAGTTATGTACATCAGAATTTAAAGTAAAAGTGTCTTTGTTTTCCATGAGAATTTTCTTTGTGAAGACCACTATTTCAAATATGTACATGCATGGTAGAAGAAGAATCCTTAGTTTATTAAACAAGGGTTTGCAAGACTCCAGCTTATGTGTGCTGGTCATTGCTCGCAGTATTCTTTTTTGGATAATAAATGTGCGAGTTCTTTCAGGGGCATTTCCCCAGAATATTATTCCATATTTTAGGTGTGAGTGCACATTTGCAAAATACATTGTTCGAAGTGTCTCAATGTTGGAGCTTGACTTGAGGGTGTATAGGACATATATATATATATATATATATATATATATATATATATATATATATATATATATATATATTCTAACTAACCCACCTTTGCCCACAACTGCCACCTTCACAGTTGCACGCATGAGCCGTCAGCGGGTTAACAAGATTTTGCTCGTGAAGCGAGCTTAAAAATCTAGGGAGCAGGATCTTCAGGGTGCGAGAAAGGTTTGAACCCTTGACACAAATAAATCACACAAATTGCACATAAACGAGCGTATAATTTTCCCATAAACTTTTTTGGCATCAGTTTTTGACAAAAAAACAAGAATATGGAATCACACTTTTACAAAGAACAATCAAAACACAAATAGAAACCTTTACAGCACACTAAATGAATGAACACTTATAATTTACTCCAAAATTGATACTCTGAAACGATTACCCTAATCTACACTGGGAATTCCCTTGGAAAAATAATTATATCTAAATTTATGCTATTCTAGTTACATTGCACATGAAACCAAATTTCAATTTACAATCTCCTGCTTCAAAGAATATTACATGCGAAGAACAAAATGTGTGCAAGTGCACTACTCTCATTTACAATTTAACTGTGACTGAAAATAGCAGAATAATAAATGTCCCAAATAGAATGTTTTAGGCAGGCAATAGCGCATCAAAAGTCTCCTCCTACAATACTGCAATTTGTTGCCACCCGTGTCCTCAATTTCCTAACACTTTCCTATACTAGTCTTTTTTTGCCGACGCGAACTTGACCTACTTTCCGCGCCTTAAGCGTTACCTCGTGAACTTCCCGCTTTTGGCCTTGATGGTCGTGCGCTGGTCTCTGCACCGACGTCGCTCGGTCCCAGCTTCTGCGTCGTACGAGACGGGATTCGCCTCTGCCGTCTACGCTGTCTTCTTGCGTCCTCTTCCGTTCTTCCTAGTCGGCCTCTTCTTCTCCTGTCTTCTTGCGTCCTCTTCCGTTCTTCCTAGTCGGCCTCTTATTCTCCCTCGACTGCTACCGGCACCTCTGACTACGCCCACGTTGCGAAAATGTCCCTTGCACTTCCCCGAATACTCGTGCAAGTTCCTCGTTCGTTGCTACTTCTACTTCGTTAAACCAGAACTTTCAATGCTTTTCTCACAACGGGTAACTTTTACTTCCCGTGTTGTTAATTGAAGAAACACTTTACTCAAACTTCACTATCTCGCGGACGACTAACTAGAACGTCTGTTCGACGCCGAAAACTCCTACCTAGCAGTCGTTGTGGCGGCAAACTATCTAAGCTGACGTTAACGAGCGGTGATCAAAATGCTGCTTACTCGGCGAACGGCGACAATCAAAAGAGGGCTTCCGCTTGCGGGTTTGCGTATTTATCGTCCGACGCCTGGGGAAATTCTCAGTGGTGGGGCTGCTTCCCCTCTCTCAACCCTTCACAAGGAAAACGTTGCTCGCTAGTTCGCCTTTGTTTAGTACGGTCAACGGATACCAGGCTGCGCGTTTATGAACTTTTGCTTTACGCCTGCTCTCCTCGCTGCCTGTGGGTGTTCATACATACGAGACGGTGGTGTTATGGGGTCGCACAATCCCATAACCCCACAATATATATATATATATATATATATATATATATATATATATATATATATATATATATAACAATATAGCACGCGTGTTATGTGATTAACCTCACTATTTTCTTAAGTAATTCCGGGTTCATTAGTTCTCCATGTAACAATAATTGTTCTAGTGAAATATAAATGCTTGAAATAGTATACTTATCTAAAAAGGTAGGTGATAGGGGAAAATTGTGTGCTTTTTTTGAATCAGTACGTTTTACATATCTTAAAACGAGTTTTAGATCTCTAATAACATTATAAAAACATATATACAATTACTAAAAAAGAATGCAATATCATGATCAACACACAAAAATAAACAAACAATTTGTAAGGGACAAAATCATCAAATATTGAAGGCATCTTCAAATTTCTTGTAGGTCTTGTATTCAGAGTTGATTGAAGACTTGAATACTTTGGTATTGTGTTTTCCCATGACTCTTGGTTCTTTGAAGTTTTGCTGTTGTCAGAGTTGTTCACAAATATTGATATCCAATGGTTTGATATCCAATAATGGTGAAAGATAATTGGCGATATCACCTTTCACTCGAGCTTGGTTGTTTACCCTGGAAATTGTTTCACATTTACGTTGCATCTGTACTTTTTCCTTCCACCTCAACAATGAAATCCCTACATTTACGTCTATTCTGAACGACCCCCCGTGCCCATGTCGAGTCGTTATCGGCCATTTCAATTTTCCTCTGCACGTCTTTCACTACCTCAGGCACGTGATGTTTTGTAGTCATAGGAAAACATGTTCTGGTTCTTGCAAAAATCCTTTGTGAAGGATTAGAGCCTATTTTATTTTGCGTATTTCCCCAATGTAGCAAAATATATTAAAGTCTTCTCCACTCTCCTCCTCAGACTTTTTAATTAATCTCTTGGCAATCTTAACTGTAGCTTCTGCATTACCATTTCCTCTCTGGTGATATGATGATGTCTCAAACTTAAAATGGTAAGCTTTGTTGAAACTGTGCATTAGTTTAGTTTCAAAGTTTGTCCCATAACACAGCAAACTCGTTTTGGTATGCCATGGCGACTGAAATTAATTTTACAAATTTTAACTAAAGTATCTGCTGATAGATTATGTAGGTCATCTAGTTCCAAAAATCTGAATAGTGATCCACAGTAAGCAAATATCTTATTTTCCAACCCTTGTATTCGGCAAAGGAACCGACCATCTAAACAAGCTGAAATGGATTTCTGGTACCTCGTGAGATTGCAACGGAGGATGTTGTTTGGACTTTATAAATTTCATACAGACTTCACAACCTTGTATGTACTGGGTAATCTGGCTAAACATTCCAGGCCAAAAATTGTATCCCTTGCCAGTTTAAGAGTTGCTTCTATTCCAGAATGTGTGATGTGTAATTTCTCCAAAATCTTCTTTCATAATGAAAGGGGAAATAATAACCTGTCATTTCTGTAGATATATTTTTGTGCCATCAGTTCATTCTTGTATTTATAAAACAGTATACATGAATCTTCTTCTTCAGAATAATATCTCGACCAACTATTTCGGATATAATCTACTAGTTTCTGCATTGTTAAATCATTTTTCGAACATGATCTAATTTTCTCAACTCCCTTAGGTGATATCTGCAACAATTTCTCCAAATATTATCTTCTTTAATTCTCGAAAGATTGGTGAATTCCTTTTAAAATTTCAAAAATATTTTTATACTTCAGTTTTTCTTTTACAAAATAATTTCCAACAGATGCCCTTGATAAAGCATCCGCAACCACATCTTTTTCTTTTACAAATTGTGCTTCTAGATGGTATCTTTATAATATCATCATTAGTTGTAGTCTTTTAGGAGCTTTCGATAAGGGTTTCTTGAAAATTGAAATCAAGGACTTGTGATCTGTTTTAATTATAATTTGTTTATTACCAGCCAACAGTTCATCAAATGTTGTGCATCCAAAAACTAAAGCCAAAAGCTCCATTTCAGTCTGAACATATTTTTTCCGTTTTTGTGAGCGCCCTAGAAGCACATCTAACCACTTTATCCTTCTGATAAACAACCACCAAACCTGTAGAGCTAGCATTACATTCTAGAATTACTGGTTGGTTAACATCAAAATATTGCTGAGAGTTTATATTTGCTACCAGATTATTTTTCTTCTTGAAAGCCTTTTCTTTCTCGCTGGTCAAAGACCAGTCTACATCGTTCCTCGTAAGTCTTCTCAAGATGTTAGTTTCCTCGGTCAGATTCTCAATATATCAACTCAAGTATGTTCCCATACCTAAAAACCGAAGGAGCTGTCTTGTTCTTGGAGGAAGGCATTTTATAATCGAATTTGTTTTATCTGGGTCAGGTTGTACACCACTTGTCAAAATGTGACCAAAACATTTTACAATGTTTAGCATAGCTTGGATTTCTTTGTTGATCTTGCAAATTTGATGATTCCAATCGTATTAAGAGATTCTCCAAATTACGGTGATGATCTCTCAATGCCTCCTCTAAAGAGTTATCACATCCATAAATTAGAATTTTATCAACTAATATTTCAATGCCTCTTAAATCCTGAGTACTTTGTAGCATTTTCTATGCAAAAATGTCTGGGGATCTAAAAGGGAGCATCAGATTTCCCTGTATCTCCCAAACGGGTTTCAGAAGGGGTTTCAAACGGGTCGTGAGCTTGCTGCTCTCCTTGTTAATTTTATCTGACAGAATCCATTTTTTTTGCATCTAGGATTGAAAACACTTTAGCTTTTCCTATCGCTGGTATAATTTCATGAAGAGCTGTAAACGGAAAGAAAAGGCGCTTTATTGCTGAGTTCAAAGGTACCGGATCTAAACAAATCCTCAGTGCGTCATAATTTTTCTTAACAAGTAAAATATTGCTCACCCAATCAATATTGTTGTGTTCCTGAGTCACGATTCCTTCCTTCTCCTGACTAGGAAGTTCTTCCTTTAAATTATTCCTTAAACTAATGGGCATTCTTCTTGCTAGTTGAGCCACTGTTTCTATTTTCTCAGAAACTTCATCGGCAATAATCCAATACCATTGAAAACTGGTTCATGATTGTTTGCTAGAGAGGTTGCTTCTTTACAACCCTCTTCCACTTCTCTCAATTTCTTCTCTGTATTTATTTCAAAGCAATATTTCACCAAACCTAATACTATACATGTCTCCTCTGAAAGGCCGTGATACGCATTAACCACCAGAAACCTGAGAACGAATTGTTTCTCCTTTCTCCTACACAAAGTACTGCTTCCCCCAACCTTCCAATGCCCAACACGTTCTCCGCCAAAATTTCTCAACTATTCCACAGAAGCTTCAAGTTTTGGTGCAGCTTCCTCTGTTACCTTACAATAGTTTAGATAACCTATAACATTTGCCTGAGAGCAGGCACCTAAATCTCAATTAACTTTCTCCATTGATTTCCAGAAAACAGATCTATTACAGTCCTACTCTTCCTTCCATGGTCCTTGATTCCATTTTAAACACCTCCAATGAGTTCTCGAAATCTGATTCACAACTGCTAACATCTGAAGCTTCTTCCTTTTTCTTAATTTCTTTCATGGATTTGTGTCTTCACTGCAAGTTGTCAGTACCACTTTTCTTTTTCTTTTCATTTTTCAAACAAATTCTTGCAAAATGATTTCGACCTTGACAAATAACACAAGTCTTGCCTCATGCTGGACACAATTCCTTTTTAGAGTCGCGTTTACCTCCACAAATTCTACATAATTGAATACTTATTGATTTTTTATGAACTCATGAATTTTTATGAATTTTGAGATCTTGTTTTATCTTCATTGTACTCTTTAGACGTAGCTCTGAAAGTTCATTGACTTAACAAATCTGAACTAGCTCTTCAACACTCAAATATGTCAGAATTCTCATGAAGGTACTTTTCTATAAATTGATATCTTTAATACCGAAATCCAATCGATCTCTCAACATATCGTCATACGTGACATTTCCATTATATTTACAAAGGCCGACGGCTTTTCTTACTCTAAGATAATAAGACTCGAACGATTTGTCCTCTAATTGATTACAATTTTGAAATATGAAACGGTCACATACAAAAATTTTCTCCGATATCAAACGTTCATACGCGTTTCTATACGCGATTGGAGACTTTTCTCAGGAAAATCGAATCATTTTCAGATTCACAACACGGGTTTAGGAAATAAAAATCTACTGAAACTGCCATTTTTTCTTTTCTTAAAGATGTTGCTTCATCAAAAGATCAAAATGAAGCACCAATTGGAATATTTTTAGATCTTTCGAAAGCTTTTGACATTATTAATAATAACATCTTGCTATCAAACATCTTAATCTCAACACCTCAACATCTCAAACACTGCATTAATTATAACATCTTGCTATAAAAATTACCTTCTTATGGAATTCATGGTATCGCCCTAGATTGGATAACCTCGTACCTTAAACATCGATCTCAAAGAGTATAAATACCGTACTGGCACGAAAGGACATTATTAACTTATCTTTCCAATTCTTTACCAATTGAACATGGGGTCCCGCAAGGCTCGATCTTAGATCCTATCTTCTTTCTGTTAGGGCCGGTTTCACCAACCGGAATCAAGATTATGATCCCCAGTTGATCCGGATCAACTTCAGTTTGATCAAGTTGTACGTTTCTCCACGCACTTTACACGAATCAACGTGTCTGACTCGGATCAAATTTGACTCTCAATTGATCCGTCGCCGAGCGGTGGATCACGGCCAGATCAGGAGTTGTTTCTCGTCTTGGTCGTCTAGCTATTCCAGTTTTCCGTATTTTTAAGTAAATAGTGTAGTTGCACTTAGATTCAGTATGGAAGTATTCGCTAAGAAGTAGGATTGCGCGTAATATTTGTTGAGCAAATGTGAGAAGAGGAGACTTTAAATGTGAGGAGGCTTTAAATGTGAGAAGAGGAGGCCTTAGAAGAGAGGCTTATTCAGTGTCTTGTAATTACAAATAACTGTTACTTTTTTTCTGGTGAAATAGTGCAAGTAACATTTAAAATTGATAAGTTTTCCAGATATCATTTGTGTGCCAGATGAGGTTTGTGTATGCTTTAGTTTTCATTTTTAAACTTGTTTGCCTTATAAGTAATTTAGTACTCTTGATTTCATGTTCTTTACAGAAAATTCTGGGAACTTTTCACGAGTCTAATTCAGTATCTGACAAATAATTGACTTGCTTTTTTCTGATTTATAGACCACTGCAGATTTTCCACCACCATCATTACTGAACGGAGACTGGAGCAGGGGCTCTGCCACAGCCGGCTCTGCCACAGCCGGCCCTGCCACAGCCGGCCCTGCCACAGCCGGCAACACACCTGCTGGACGTTGGTGCTCCAGGAGGCGTCCCCGGATGCAAGACAATGAGGATGTCAGAACAAGAGCACTACAGGCAATAGAGCGGTTTTATGAAAATGAAAACCAGAGAAACCAAGAATTGCATAGTTACAAGCTCTTTGCAATGAAAGAAGAAAATAGGAGGCAGGAGGAGATGCATGCCCTGAAAATGTCATTAAAAAAAAGATAAACAAATTTTTAATGTATTCAAAATATTTATCTCCAAAACTGAAGGTGTTACATATGGAATGTCAGGAACAATGATTGAAGAAATTTAAAATTTTAGTACTTTTCATTGTCTTGCTGAAAGACTTGTAAAATAATTGCAAATAAGGTTGTTTCTATATGTCAACTGTTCGTTATATCTTCGCCTAGCAGGGACAGTTTTCTGCATTTCTCCCTCAGTCAATAACGTGTCCCATGGCAGATTAAGGTCAGAATCATCAGGTGGTAAGTCTCCTGCCTTTCTTAATATATTGTGCAGGACTGCAGTAGCTACAATTACTGGCAAACTATTCTGCAATGACAATCTGAGGCCTATTGCTAGTACAGGAAACCTCCTTTTCCAGACACCAAAAGTCCTTTCCACAACATTCCTCGTTCTTATGTGGGACTCGTTGTATAAATGTTCTGCTTCGGTTAGAGGTTCATCGAGAGGTGTCAACAAATATCTTGAGCATGCATATCCTGCATCCCCAAGAAGCACACTGTCCCTGTACACGCCACTGAGGAATTTTGTGTTTCTGTACGAATGGCCAAATATCGTACTATCATGGCAGCTTCCAGGCCACCTCGCAACTACATCTATAAATTCCATATTAGCATTGCATATTGCTTGCACATTTATTGAAAAATAATTTTTCCTGTTCCGAAATGTTTCAGCATTATTACCACCAGGTGAGTTAATCCGCACATGGGTGCAGTCAATTGCCCCTACAACATTGGGAAATGAAGCAATTGCATAAAAATCCAATTTATTTTTTGAAAGTTCTCGATCGCTCTCAGGAAATTGGACGAATAACTGAAAAAGTTCTGCTATTGCGCATGTCACTCTCTTTACAACTCTGAAAGCAGTGGATTTACTGAAACCACAGTAGTCACCAGCTGTTAACAAGTCAAAATTCATTGCATAAAACCTTAAGGCACAGAGTAGCTGAGCCATCGGAGCAATACTGTCATTCCTGAAAAGAAAAAAATGTTAATCATTAATTGTTAAATAAAATGCATGAACTTGTTACATTCACATTAACCTCAATCCTGTGAAAAGTACAGGGATCTGCAATCGTATTGTACTATAATTTTCAGTGAAACAATGGTATTTCATACTTACTTCTCATATGGAAATTCCAACTTTTCCTCAATCAACGAAAGGACATTGAAGTGCCATCCGTTTAGAGAGGCGAAATCTTTTGATGAAATCAGTGTCGTCCAGAGTTTCAAAATAATCGCTTCTTTCGCGAATTATTCGTGGTCTCCGTACGTCTCCCCACAATAAATCTTGAATGACTTCATCATCGAAAACAAACTCCATTCTTATGATGAAAATTAACCTAATAAGAATGAAAGTTCAAAGTATCACTTCACAAAAAGTATTCAATAAAACTATCACACGCTAATTGATATGTCACAAAAATCAAGAAAAATACGGAAAAATATCGTTCTCAATTGACCTAACAAACAGTAATTGTACTGTTAAACAATTAACAGTAACAAATGTTATTTATAATCTACAATAATTGGAAGCCAAAATATATTTAAATTTTACTCCCCAATACTGACTATTCTAACCTACAATTGTGTTAACCCTACTTTTATTTACAATACTCTCTTAAATAATACATTCTATCCAATAAAACATTACGCTCAATCCTACCTGTTAGCGAATACTTCTTAACTGAATCCAAGTCCAACTACAGGTAAACTACACGTATTGACTTAAAAAAAAGCACGGAAAGCAAGCGAGATGAGCGGTGGTTGCGACCAAGATGAGAAAAAAAACTGGAAGTAACTTCTGCTGATCCGGCCGTGATCCACCGCTCGGCGACGGATCAGTTGCGAGTCAAATTTGATCCGAGTCAGACACGTTGATTCGTGTCAAGTGCGTGGAGAAACGTACAACGGGATCAAACTGAAGTTGATCCGGATCAACTCGGGATCATCTTCTTGATTCTTGTTGGTGAAACCGGCCCGAGACTTGGAAGTTAATCCGGATTCCATGATTCACGAGCAGTCGTGAAAATGCGCGGTTGGCAACAATTTTGCAATGCATTGTGGGTATTCTCGCGGTCGGCTGTAGGAAACGAGTTGTTTTGATTTCATTTCGTCCCGTCTATGAGGTGTTCTGTTGCGTGTTGTAGTGTTCTTGTTCGGTGATGGATTCACCTAACGTTGGAAAGAATACATAGACGACGCCCAGTTTCTCTCCAGTTAAACGAGAATTACTCGAAAGCTTAATGAGTAAATACAAAGAAAGTTTTAATGCTCGTTCTGACATTTCAAAATAATCGCTTCTTTTGGGAATTACTCGTGGTGTCTCTACCCACAATAAATCTTCAATGACTTCATTCGAAAACAAACTCCATTTTTACGAGACAAATTAACCTAACATGAACAAAGATTCACAGTATTACTACACTAAAAAAGTATTCAATAAAACTATCCCACGCCAATTGCAATACAGATATCACAAAAATCAGATAGAAATGCGGAAAAATAGCGCCTCCAATAAACTAGAACTAACAAAATGCTATTTTACTAATTTTACTTATAATTACACTAATTTGAAGCCAAAATATTTTATTTTTACTTCCCAATAACGAGAATTCTAACCTACAATTGTGTTAACACTACTTTTATTTACAATACTATCTTAAAAACATTTTCTCAACAAACATTACGCGCAATCCTACTTCTTAGCGAATACTTCCATACTGAATCGAAGTCCAACTACAGGTATTTGCTTAAAAAATACGGAAAACTGGAATAGCTAGATGACCAAGCCGATAAATAACACCTGATCTGGTCGTGATCCACCGCTCGACGACGGATCAAGTCGGCCTTGACTCCGCGGATCTGGATCACGAAACTCGGATCAACTACGAATTTGATCCTGGTTGGTGAAACTTCAGATTCCGGGTCAATGAGCCCATCTTAATCAGGATTTTTGTCCAGTTTCCCTGATCCATCGAGCAAATGCTGAGATGACCCCTTGTTTTGCTTCTGGACGTAAATGTTGCTTCACTATGCGCACGTGTTGTTGCACTCTCATTTTGCTTGTAATGGTATAGAGTAGACGTAAGGGCGAATTACTGTTTTGTTAGCAATGCACAAAAATTATACTTGCAATTCGTTCACCGATGCAAATAATTTTTCTATAACTCGGAAACGAAAATGTATATTTTTTCAAATATTGCTAATCTTGCTATTTTTTAAAATTTATTTTTGTTAAACTTTTACACATCTTTCAACTATATATAGTGAAAGTGACGGGAAGGGATTCTGGAACTCCAGAAAACGTGCGCAGATGATCTCCCCCATACGTCACAAACAGTTTTTACTGTGTTTTTTTTCTCTCTCAATAAATCTAAATTATTATCTAAGTTCACCGATTAATTTCAAAACATTCCCGGTAAATGTCAAATTTGAATACATTTATCTCGTGTAACTGATAGTAACACGTTGACTTTAATGGGTTCAAGATTTGGCCGCGTGTCGATACCCGTGGCACTACAATGGGTAACAAGTTTTCTTTAAAAAATTGGACGTTTTCGTATGTCACCTGTTTCGACATCCAGTGGCTGTGTCCAAGGTATAATCTGAGTAATAAGCGTGTTGTTGCCTCCAGCCATGTTCCCTTGTGTCGTCTGGAGTCAGACAGTGTGCCAGACTGCGCTGCCTGGTTCATCTACTAAGCCGACGTTTGATGTTCTACTTGCTCCTGAAACCTCTTCAATGATTCTACAATTAGTTATAGGCAGGCATTATGCTTGGATGCATCTTCCTTATGCATCTGTTGTATCAACATTGTTTGCAAATAAAATTTTGAAAATTGCTGTCGGCATTTATCCTAACCCTGCTTGTGTACTTCACTTTCTCTCGTTCAAATATACATTTTATCCATCTTTAACTTCAATCGTTTTTTCAGTCACCTTCACTTAAAGCTTCAATCCTGACACAATGTTATAGTGGCTATTGAAATAATACACTTATCACAATTCAGTCTGCTTTATTCTGCATACTCTTATACTGACTTCACTCCTTGCCGCCTATCTGCAAGACCCTCTACTCTCCAATGCACACTAACATAACATGTACATTAAATAAATATCGCAAATTCTTAGACAAGGTTTTACAGTAGCTTACATGAGGGAATGTGTCATATCCAAACTTTTCCTCATTAGACTAGTGAAATGCAGAATTTGGATATTGTAATGGTTGGGAAGAAATGTAACAATTTAGATTCAAATTATTTATTATTTTACAAATGTCAGTAATATAATGAGAGTACTCATTAACAATGATGTAGCATGATTCAGAATCACTCGAGGCAGGTATTCATGGTGCACCCTTTCTCCCATTCTTGTCCCTGCTTCTAGGAAGTCTGATTGCAATACTTTTCCCCTCTACTACATGGAGCCAAGGAAATTATTAATTTTATACAAAACCACTTACTTAATTTTACACAAAAATTTACTTATAGCTTTCACGTCATTTCTCACATTTAAGAATTTGGGTCAAATTATGTTACCTCTCTTCCTTAGCAAAAATATTATAGTAATTTACATTATTTTTTTGAATTTATCTTCAGATTCATTAGGAACTCGGACAGCATTACATTTCAATTTTCTTAAACATGTGTCTACGTTTTGTGGAAATATCATTACAACTGTATCTACACTTCTACACAATAAAATGCATACAGAAGGGAATGAACTTGATAAACAGTGCTTTTTTTCATCTGCTTTTAAATTTATCTTTTGTAGTTTACACATTTCATCTTGTTGAAATATTGAAAGATGAAAATATTCATACTTTCAAAAAGTTGGGCAACTAGTAACATTAACTCAATGTCAATACTCTAAATTACCATACATGAAAAAAATTGTATCCATTTATACAACAACATAATACATGCATTTAAACAATTTTACAATATTCTTACAAAAAGATATGAAGAAACAGACGTGCAAAATAACCCAGACCTTTCCACATCCAATTGATGAATCCGCCACAAAATACATCCACAACACTCAGTAATTTCATGATGAGACGTCCTTTTAGTAACTTCACTTGACTCTCATGCAAAGAACATTAAAATACATCTTCAACATTATGGAATATTCGACTATTTAAAAAATTTCAAATAAACTGTACAGCTTAATATTCCAATTTCCAATATGATAATTAGAATGAGAATTAGTTTATTTGTCAGAACATTCCATGTCATTTTTCTCATAACAGAACGGGAATGATCTAAAACATCACTAGTATTTTCCAAACGTTGTTTACTTCTTAACAGTGTTTCTCGTTGTTGTTCCAATTCAGAAACAACTTCTGTACCTATTTCTTCAGTCTCAATGGCAACGCGATGGGAATTAGCAATACTTTGTTGCATTCGTCCTAAAGCTGCATGGCTGTCAAGAACTGTGCGCCTTGCTTCATCTTCCCATGCATAACTGGTAGAGGCCATCACAACCTTCAATAAATTATACAATTAACAATTTAATATTGAAAAGATAAATCTTCATCTTAACAAAAGAGAGAGAGAGTCATGATATCAAAACTCTTATGTCCATAACAAAAATTATTAAATTCAACATTTCGAAGTGTTTCATTTCACACCATTAAAATAATCTAGCAATAGCAACTAGAATTTGTCTTGATGGCAATGTAATCATTACATTGTGTTTTAATCTTCTATCAACATTATTTTCAAGAACTCTTCTTCATTTACTGGAAACAACATGTCAACAAATAAATAAAGTGAAAAGTAGGTAATTAACTAACTAAAGGAAAGAAACTCACTAATATTATCTTGATCAGTATCAAATTCATTTATCATACTTTCAATATCATTAGAATTAATTTCTAAGCCTGTCAAGTCAACAATTCTTTTCAACTCTTTGACTCCTATACCTTGCTGATAATCACCACACATCAATTTGAAGGCATATTTCATTTCTTCGATAGGGTGACACCTCATTATTTTATCAATTGCTATTAGTATAAAAAATAGAAATTGTAGCAATTTAAATGTTTAATTCCATTAATAGAAAACTATTAGCCCATACCAATGGTTTTAAAATCTTCAAAGCATATTAATTTCTTATCCTTTCTATCATATGTTTCCAGCATCTTTAACACTTCTGCTTTCTTTACCAAAAACCCCAAAGCTTTCAGTGCGAACTTTAATTCTTCATAATCCAAATACCCATTATTATCCTCGTCAAATAGAGAAAAAACGACTTTTATCATTGCTTTCTTTTCGTCAATCACGATCTTTCTCATTTGTTTATGATTCATTTTGAGCAAGAACGATTCCAAGAGCGACTGTATAATTTCAAAACTTGTATCTTAGAGGGCACACGTCATAGAATTGTGGCTAACCGATTGTTGTCTGATTGTCACAATAATATACTGTCAATTAATCAAATAATTTCGGTAAAGTGTATCACCATTCAATATAAAAGTTATATTCGCAATAGACTTTTTTATCCAAATAACAGGAAAAATACCATGATGTTAAAATCCGTAATAATGCACAGGCATTGCAGTACATTATTAACGTCCACTGCCTATTTCACATAACCATATACACAAACAAGAACTATACTGTGTTCTCTCTCTCTTACGTGACAGCCAACACCCACTTTTTCAATCACTTTCGTATTTTACGTTTTCGTATTTTATTAATTAGGTAGTACTAACTTACTTCTTTATAATTTCCGATGTACACTTGCAAGATCTTTGTTTCATTGACATGCAAACTTGATAAGGAATTGTCAGTAACAGGCTGCACTATCTACATTCTTTTCATTCTGTCCACAAACTGTCAGAAGCGCTCAAGGCAGCAGAGGGTTGCATGCAAGCAAGATTAATACGGTCGGCGTTTGCTACCAAAAGGCCGCCGTTGGTTGCCGCAGAGTCTCTCCGCCGCCACCGCTTCAGCCTCCCGTCCCATCCCCGACCACACGTCCAGCACACGTCAGTAGCAGCCCATAGCAGTCGACAAGTGTATTGGATGGTGGCCATGACTAGTCCTTTCAACTTGCTATTTAATTAAGAAACATGGCAAAGACGTATGACTATCTGTTTAAATTACTTTTGATTGGTGATTCTGGTGTAGGAAAGACTTGCGTTCTGTTTAGATTTTCAGAAGATGCATTCAATACAACGTTTATTTCGACTATAGGTAAGACCAGTGAAAGAATTCGCTGAAGGACTAATTAAGCTAGAAATAGAAACAAGTAAACTAAATCTAGAATAATCCTATTGTGTATTTATAATAGTGTTTATACCCACAGTTAAGCAATTATTTAATTGGTCCATTTATTGTTAATGGAATCTTGTTCTTTGGAATTGAGGTTTTGTATGCTTCCATGCGTCGGTGAAACGAAATTTATTGCTGTATTTTCTATGTATTGTTTCACTATAGCTTATATTGAACATTTTTTACAATAGTCATCATGAAGTGATTGGATGGAATGATGACAAATCATTCACAGATGAAACAGTCTTGAGTCTAATGGGGTGATGAATTTGTAATGACAGACGTGAATGGTAGGCGGAAAAGCAAAGAAACTTGGAGTGTTCACTTAAGTAGCTTTGTTCATGTTGACAGTTGATATAGTATTGGTGTGTGTTCGATCTTCGTCACGTTTATATTTGTAACGATTGATAATTGAAAAACCATGAATTTATTAACTGTTTTGTTCTAGGTATAGATTTTAAAATTAGAACAATAGAATTAGATGGCAAGAAGATTAAACTTCAGATATGGTAAGAATAAATAAATATATCATTTTTCGAATAACTCTTAAGGCAAATGTTTACAAGTAGTTGAACTTACCAAAAATTAAATTTTCATGTTAATGTTTATCAGGGACACAGCTGGGCAAGAAAGATTTCGAACCATTACAACTGCTTATTATCGGGGTGCAATGGGTATAATGCTAGTTTATGATATCACAAATGAAAAAAGTTTTGAAAATATAAAAAATTGGATCAGAAATATCGAAGAAAATGCTTCAGCTGATGTTGAGAAAATGCTGCTTGGTAATAAATGTGAATTGAATGAAAAAAGACAGGTAAAATATTTTTTCTTTTCTTTTGCATTAGTTCAAACTTGAAATCATTGACATATAAATAAAAAATCACATACATTTTATAGGTTACAAAAGAGAGAGGAGAACAACTAGCCATAGAATATGGTATTAAGTTCATGGAGACAAGTGCCAAGGCATCTATAAGAGTGGAGGAAGCCTTTTTTACTCTTGCCAGAGATATTAAAACAAAGATGGAGAAGAAGTTGGTGAGCAATTCCAATGTTTTGTTAAATGTTTTAAGTTCATTGACTCATTCTGGACATTTACATTGGTTATTGAACTTATATTTCTAATATTATCAAATAATGTTCATACTTAATTAAATGGCTTTTGCACGATTATTGCCATGTGGGGAACTGTCTGTAATATTAATAATTCAACTATTTATTTATATATTTCTCCTCTAATTCTTTTTGTATTTTTGTCCTGATGGTCTGGTGATGGCAGAAGGTAAATGTCATTTTACCCTTTTCAAATGTATTGAAGCTTTTTAATAATGGTGTAATGCATTTATTGTTGCCTGTGAGGAAATTGAATGCAGTTGTCAAAGCATGCTTTACTTAAAGCCTGGTATTTTGCTTTATGTGACCTTTGAACATTATGCATGGAGGGGTGCATTGCAGTATTTGGATTTCAAATTTTCTTGTGTATTATTTCCTGTACTAATGATGTTTTCTCTCATTTTTGATAGAGCATTTAATATTTTTAAGAAGTTTTTAAATTTTTTTTTCTTTCTTCATTACTTGTCCATATATAGTAGAGAAAAGCATTTTATCAAATAAGACAAATCAATAAGACTGCAGTGTACATATTTATATATCTGGTACTATGCATTTTATTAAAGAACTAAATGATCAAATGAATTTAGAACAATTTTGACATTCCAGTAGACATTTGCTTTTAATTTTATTTTCACACCATTTTATAGATTTTAATTTTTTAGTATAATTAACATCTTCAATATGCTGTGTATTTCTTTTAAAATTTATGTTGAATCCTTTAATAAAAAAAAAAATTCTAATTTTCCATTGGAAGAGACTGAAGCACCGTACAATTTTATACGTAGCGATAGGAAGGTAATCTCAATTTTAGTTGCGTAGGTTGACATTTTTATGAGGCATCGTGGGATTTGCAGAGAAAGATATGTTCTGGGCTCTCAGTTTATGTACATCAATATACAATGTAAACAAAATTCATCACATCTTCAAAACCTTTGCTGTGGATCAGAGCTTTCTCTACATGAAAAGGGTACCTCTTTTCAGGACCTGGCTGTAACAGTGACTTGCTAAGTGTGAGATTTCAGTTGCTACATGCAGTTTGAGAATAGGCTGAGTAACTCAGTAATGTACATTTTTGAGTCAACATCAAAACTGTGACATAGTTGTTGGTGTTCCTGAGTGTTTAATGAAACCAGACACCTCTCACCAATGTTTGAACAGTTTTTCTTATAAAAATGTCTGTCTGCATACGAAATGAGTAATATGTATACTACATAATTGATTGTAATGAAAATAATAATAATTATAAAAATAAAAATATGCACATTCAGAAAAAGTGAATGTCCGACATAACATGCCTCAACTTGTTTTGATATTAAATGTAAATAAAGTATTAAAGGACAAAGAAATATTTGTTTGGCCAGTGCTTCAAAATGAAAATTATTATAATTATTAATTTGTGCCATTTGTTTAAGGAAGTTAAAATTACAAAAATAACTTCAGCACATCCACATTTTTGCTCATCAAATAAAGTAATAAATGGATGTAGTCCCTTTCTATTGTATAATTGTTAATCTAATATCATGAACTTTCTTATTCCACGTCTGTCAGCTTGAGCACAAATTAAAATGACATTAATTATTATATTGCCCTGTGTTATAGAGCTCATTAGTGTTTGAAGGAAGGGGAAAAGGCTTTAAGAAGAAAAATGAAGTATTTCTTGCATAGAAATAAGTGTGACATACCATATTTTATTTATGATAATGAACTGAAAAAATTCATAATAAAGCAAAATGTCTATATTATTATGCTACAGAACTTCAGGTGCATTTTAGGATGCAATGAAGTATTCAGAATTGCAATATCATCAAGTAAATATTAAAGATTACATTTTCAATATGTAAAGTAATTGCTTTTCTCTCTGAATTGTATGTGATCTTTAAGCTGTTTAGTAAATTTATAAATTATGACTGCAGAAATACTTAAAACATTTACAAGAGAGTGTATAGTTTAATTGTAGGATTACCTAGCTGATGCAAAATCTGTTCTATTTCCCTAGCCCCTCTCTTCGAAATGTGTAACTTATGCAAGGGATTATGAACAGAATCTGCATAAAAAATTAAGGAAAGTTTGGTTTAAGAGCATAAATAAAAAAAAATTTCCCTCTGTATGAAATCTGCCCTTTTGTATCCATGAAACAACAAAAGAGTGGTTGAACACATTGGATGATATGTTGAGTAAGAAAATTTCTCATAAAGAGCACTAAAAAAAGAGCTAGAAAGGAAATTTTTAAGTAATCGGTCTAGTATTGGGAAAAGAAATTGGCCATAGTTGAAACCTCTTGAGGGGCCAAAAGAGTAATGAATACTCTGAGAAACCCAAAGGAGTTTAAATAAAAGCATAGACGTCCCAGGCTGGAGACAATAGAAACTTGACCATCCAGGAGATGCTGTTCCTAGGCGTAGTTGCTTGTTTCCTCTTGAGGAATGTTGCAGTACGACAGCTGAACTATTGATAACTAAGCCTGGGGAGCAGTGTGTCCCTGAAGCCAAGTTTCTATTGGAGGGATTTAAGTTGTCAATTCTTAGCAAGAACTTGGAAGAGATAGAAAGAAACAGTGGAAAATTAAAATGGCTAATGAATTCATGGACTGTGAGTGTATTCATAAATCTTATTAACAGAGCCCAGAAATGTGCCTCAAATGATAATAATTTTCAGTTTAAGTTAGACAAAAAAAAATTTGATCAATTTTAATTATTATGGATTTTTTACACTAATTCCTTTGGCCACTAATTGCTCCAATAATTGCCCAATTTTCAATTACATTTCGACCAACAAATAGGACAACTTTTACAGAAAACGTATATAATAAGGACTATATAAAAAACTTTGTGGAAACTGAATATAAAGAGAAACAATATAAAATATCATTTGATTTCATTACCCATTCATATAGTATATTCAAGAACAAAATTTGGGGTACAAAGAAGAAATCATAGTTTTTCTTATTTATTGTATTATTTCTAGGCTATTTTAGTAAAAAAAAAAAGCCTTTTTGTCTATTTTAGATAAAATAAATGCCTGAGTTTCTGGGCTCTTGGTTACTATATTAACTGACAAGCAGTGGGGTTTTCTTAAACCAAAAATAATTACGATTCATTATAGACAGTATGGTATTAAGTCAACAATTCTCCCTTAGTCTCTTTTCCCCTTTTTCTTTTATTTATTTTTCTTCTTCCCTTCTCTTTCTTCTCCTTTGTTGTGTTCTTTTTCTTCACATTATTTAAACTTTTTTTTTTTTGTTTGTGTATATGTGTGTTATAAACATCATCAAAATGCTGTGTTTGGAAGCTTGGCGAGTCTATGTTTTTAGAAATAAAAAAAATATCCAATGGTCACTTCTGTTACCTTTTTCCTTACATCTTTCAATTGGTAGCCTGTTACTACGGTGATGTTCAAGTTTCCAATTGGATGAAACTGTGAACAGCTGATACATGGTGGGGATAGAATAGGGAAAATTACAGTATAATGATGAGAGTTGGAAAAATCGCCGAATAGTAATGTCTGGTCAGCAGAAGGCTGAGTATAAGTTGCGTAAAACCTTTGTTGGTCTTAATCATGTGGACTACACAAAATGAAGCTGTGAAAATTTGTTTGCTTGGATGGTTGGAGGAATGTGCACAATGGTGCTGTTTGTGCGTCTGTTATTGACATTCTTGACCAATACATTTATAACTGACTATTGACATTGAAGGCAAAGTACGTGCCTGATTGTCTGTTACTACTGGCGGAAAAATCAATTAAGAATTGTCAACATAAAAGCTGTAATGTTCAGAGTTTGTAATCAATAATGCTGTCAATTCAAGAAAATTGGGAGGGGAGGTGACGGAGATAAGCTTCGAAGATGTAACTTATGGTTGCTTAGCACAATGTACTAGCACATGATTTGGAGGTAGTCAGCAATAAAGAGCATATGAAGCATGTTATTAATGTACTTAAACATGCACATTACATCAGTTAAGTATAGACAAACAGGTGGAACAGCTCTTCCTGTTCCAACAGATGTATGGTGGAATTTTCTAGCTGTCTGTATAAAATATTAGTTATACAACTGGCATATTGTTTGTTACTTCAGTCTTCATTGAAAATCAAATAGCAGAGTACAAAAGTGAACCATGACCATTCCAAAATAAATGCACAAAACTATCTCAGTCTCCTTAGTCAACACATTGTTTAAATATCACAATGTATTAAATGCCTGCCGACATATCTAAGGCCATGTGTCAAGATTGTATCCAACATTGTTTATTCACTGATGGTATGCAGTGCCAAAAAATTGGACATGCAACTTGGTACAAGTATGAGCTTTCTGTCTCATAACATTTATCCTGCTATTTGTGAGATCAACACTTGTTGCCACTAAGACGCATCTATTGTGATGAAATTCTGCATTTAACGCAGGCTCATGTCAATAAGCATTTTTTAACGATATATGAATGTAGTTTTATCTGAATATAAACTGAAGGATGTTTCAATACTTGACTTTGCTCTCATCAAATAGTTCATACAACATGATGTAGTTAATTCACTCTACTTGTACTTATGTAATACTCGTTCTTTGTCATACTTTACCTAAAGGAATGGAATACATCTCAGGAATGAAACATTGTTATGTGTAATATACATGGTTTTAATACCAAGTGTTAAATTAAATATAGTTTGATGAATATTTATTTCTTAAAATGGCCTTACTATTTTTATTATTATTATTATTATTACTATTATTATTATTATTATTACTATTACTATTTTACATAACTAGAGCCCGGAACTTTTGCATAACTGGACCCCTTTTTTGTAGTTGGTGGTTAAGAGTTAAAGAATATTGATTGTGAATGAAGGAGTTAAAGACTGTTGATTGGTTTATGTGTAAGATTAAAATATTTTTAATTAGGATGGTCCCAGAGAAATGATGAATTGTATAGAAATTAATCATCGTAAAGGTAGTACTGGTACCTCCATTCAGATTCATCAACAGTACTCTGTGATTAGTGTTGAGGGTTGATTTCATTGAATCCTATTTATCGTTATACATTTTAATATAAGTTGGATATTTTTTATGTAAAGCATTAGTTTCCTTGATAGCTTGATTAGAGCAACTGTACACAGCGCTGATTTAAAGTTCCTCAAGACCCATGGCACTACAATGTGGGGTCCCTCATAATTATATAGTTACCAAATTGAAATACTGGGTGAAAGACAGACAGAGTGTGACACAATATTGAAAACTAACTTCAAAATGTGATATTTTCTTGAACGATTAAAATCAGGAATTAGAGAGACAATATTAGAAACATTTTGTGAAAACTAGTAATTACTGTTTGCAGTACAAGGAGTTTAACCATATTACAATATAAGTAGTAGCTTTTAAAATAGATTCACATATAATGGTAAAAAGTAAGCTGCATATGTCCTAACAGGTAGCATGTACCTAAATATATGTTTCTGATAAATCATTTATACAATTTGGTACCTGCAAAATCACCTGTTATTTTTGAAATGGTTTTTAAAAATATATCAAGATTTATCGCCTTTAGCATACATTAGCAAACACAGATCAATTCTGTTGGAATAACAATCCTTTGAACAAAATTAATTAATCCTGAAAGGAACACCAGGTAATATTTTGTGATATTTGTGACAGTAACCTCATCCCAAGAAAGAATCTAATGTACTTCCTCTGGTAGTCTCTCCGCCCGCCCGCCTCCAAGCCCCTGAGCCATCTTTCTAATTTTCAAAACAAATTGCTCCGTCGTTTTTGACTATATTATGGATTGTGTAGTAAACGTAGGAAACCATTTGAAACAACTTTCTCCAAAACGACTTCTAATTATTTTTTTTAATTCTCGTATGTAACAAAGAACTGTAAGGATAGGGGCGATGGCCCTATTTTCGGCGCACTATGCATTTTCGAAAATTGCGAAAAGCGTGCAGATTTGTAAATTCGAATTTCATGCACATTGTTTTAGGCGTTGCCACTTCGGAAAATAGCAACATAGAGGTTTCAAAATTCTTCGAATTCATCCTGTTGTTGGTCATGATTCTATATTTGTAGATAATATTTTTATGAAAGGAAATAGATTGAAGGATGGTAATAAATTGCAAAAATTTAGAAGTATCAAACACACTTCTATACTTTGAGAAGGTTTAATTGCTGATTACGGTATTAAAAAATTGAAAGCTTACATCAGATGTAATGAAGATCGGCTTGTGAGAAATTATTCTGTTTTATGTTCTGTAAATACTGTAACTTTTTAATTTATTATTGTTCGTTCCAGTTCTAAAAGTAAGAAAGAACTACCCTTCCTGACAGTGGAAATAAATGCAAATAAGCACGAGAGGTGATTCGTTTGAATTAGACTTTTTTCTTTCCCGTATACGTATGTACCTACCGAGTGTCTGGTGAAGTGATGTAATGCTGCGGAAAATTGATTTCGAGATTTCAACGGAAATACACGTTTTGGTGTCGCCGTCTATCAGTCTGCGAACACTACTAGCGACTAAACTACACGTAAGATATTTTCAAATTGAAGAAACCCGTGTCGATCTTTCTTGAGTCGAATCTTTAGGCTGCAAGTGATTTCTTTATATTTCTTGTAAGAATAGAGTAAAATACCCTTATAAAGGTGGCATTGGTCAGATTGTCAGGTTTAACTCTAAATTTTTGAAAATTTCAAAATTTTTCAGGCGTTTTATAACTACCAAATTAAAGATGACTTTTCCTTCACATACAATTTGTTTTCCATTGCGAGTTCTTTCATTAAGGTGATGTACATTGTTTGAAACTTTTAGAAGTTTTCGTGCAATATTGCGAGCAATATCTGCAATTTTAAAAAATTACCAAAAACTTTCCTGCTAAACGGCTCCACGTTTTTTCTTTAAACCTTTAGTAGGGATAATGCTAAAACTACTCTATAAGATGACATAGACAACACATTTCATCTATTATTTTGTTTTTTGAAAAATTACAAACATATTTTTTTATTTGTTTCTTACGTTGTTAATATTTGTATTAGCGGCAATTTTGTCACATTATTTTATTTATGATTACTTGTGCTTTAAATAATGTCATATAAAGTTTCTCGAGAACTCAACAGTGAAAACTAGCCCAAAATTCCGCATTTTCAGAAATGCTCAAACGCCATTTTCTCAAAAAAGGCTCCAAATGTTTTTCAAATTTTTCAAACGGATATTGCTAATTGCACTCTTTAATGTGACGTAAAGTTAATTGTTTTTTTTGTTTTTTTGTTTTTTGAGAAGTTACACAGACGTAATTTCTTCGAAAGATTCTCTCGCCGTCATTATGCACATTTTCAGAAGTTTGTAAACTCTATTGTATTTGTGAGTTGATGTTTTTCTAATGACTTCTAATCAACTTTTTTCGAAAATTCAAAAATTGTCTGTGGAAAAGAACATCAAATTTTGAATTTACTGTAGCGCTTCAACATCGTTTTTTTTTAAACGGCTCCAAATTTTTCAAATAAAATTGCTATTTAGGACGAGGTTTCTTTAACATTCGTAAAATATTTCCGTTCTATTATTAGAAAACCGAAAAATTAAGAAAATTTCAACACAAAAAAATGTACATTGGGCGGCGATAGATGGCAGCTGGCAAGAGTATGTGGTAAGTCGGAGTAACTAGCAGGGACCAAAGGAAGTAGAAAACTAAGCTGACTCGGTGGCTCAGAGCGAACTCGCTCTCATTTCAGGTCCTGGTTCGATTCTCCGTCAATCTCATGTGGAATTTGTTTCGACAAAACGAGTTTGGCTGCTTCACAAGGGCTTGTCCAACCCCTGTGAAGTGTCCTAAATCCTATCGCTATCCTAATTCCTTCTCAATTCTGGCCGCTGGGTAATGACGCAGAAACGCGTAGTAGGAGGCGCATACGCGAAGATGCTACCTGGTGGCCCTCTTGACCAACAGACTGCGACGAGACGTGTCATTAAATAACAGATAATTTTAATGGAGGATTACTATAGCAGAAATTTCAATGTTTTAATATTACATAACCATTTTCAATCATGCAAGAAAGTATGTGCTGTTGTATCACCTGTACTTTATTTTTTTCCTTCTGAAAACGTATTTTTTTCAACTTTCAAATTAGTACCGAAAATCTAGTAAATGCTGTAGTTTGATTTAAATTGGGAACTTAATTTGTGGACTATTCCCTTAAGACCTTACTAGCATGTCTAATGGTTTCTATACTTTTTTAAAAATAATTTTGCAGTTGCACAAGTAGTTCAGATCACCATATTTTATTTATTAATTTAAATTTCTCTGTTTAGCAAAATCGCATGCAGCTGTGCAGCTAGTTTCATTCTAATTATTTCATAGTTGAGAATTTCTTTGTTTGTTATATTTGTGTGTCTATTGAAGATTTTTGTTCTCAAATACGAAAATTGTGTTTGTGTCAAGGATGGAAATGCATGTGCTTTATATTGAGAGTAGATTTGCGAAACTAACTAGAAATAATGTTCCAAATTTATGATTGTATGACAATCTATACAAGCATGGCTATGAGCCTATTCATATTTTTGGTATGTGTCAGCTCCATGAAAATGATCATTTAATGAAGGACTTTAAATAAGGGTATTATAACAATTTAATGTTGTTTCTTTGAGTTGAGTGTTAGATTAGAATAAATTTGTATTATAGATTATTAAGATAATTAATTGACTCATAAATCCATCTCAAAATTGAATAAATGACAAGCAAGCATGATGGTCTGTAGTGTGAAAACTATTGGAATAAAGATGATGGATATATAAAAATTTTTGTTAGAACAAAAATAAGATATTTCATGAATATAGGGAGAAGATTTTGATATTAGAAATGTCCAAATATGAGATGTTCTCAATATGAGTTTTGTGGCTTCGTAGGACTTAATAACACTTTTGTATTTTTCATTTCATTGTGTCAGTAATTTTAATTAAGTGACTTAATTATGAAGAAATTCAATTTTGAAAAATTATTATTTTATTAAGTATATGAATTAAAAAATTATTTCATGCTTGTAATGATGGTCATAATTTAGTTTCTTCTGAACTTAAATACATTTTGTTTTCTTTCTCATTTTAGGAAGCAAGCAATCCTCCCAAAGGAGGTCAGAGACTACAGCCATTTGATCCTCCTAGAAAACCTCCTAGTTGGCTATCTCGCTGCTCTTTGCTTTGACAATTGAGAACCCTTTTTATATGACATTCTACCACAAATTTGGAAGACATTGTGACATCTTTCTTCTGCGATTAGCAGCTGGTGGAAGCATACATTTTGTAAAGTGATGCCAACATGAACTATTAGACTGGAATTGAACTGTGTACTCATTTTATGCGAAGAGGAAATTCAATCTTATTTACTCATGAAACTCAACAGATGTAGTGCACAAAAGGGAATAGCTTGGAATGGTGCTTGGTTCAGATTGCCATCTTCTTCTCTTCTTTAGATGAGCTCATCAAGGGTGGATGCTTTCTAAAACTGGAACTGAAAGATTCTTCTTGTGGAATGAATGTTTTGTAATGTGGTTGCCACCCAGAATTGTCACAACTGCTACTTGTTAAATAATGTTGACTGAGATATACATCCATGACAGACTAATTCTAGGAAATTTACTGGGGATTTAGGATGTTTGTGTAATGACATGTTGTAGGGTCAAAATGGTGTTCACATATTTTCAAATAAGACATTGAGTATACACATTTATATTGTCATTTACCCTTAGTGGTTAACCTTGTACCTTGTTCTTCAGTATAAAAGAATGAACCTTCTCACAATTAATTGCATTTATATTTGTTCCTAAAGAGATATCACTATATATATATATATATATATATATATATATATATATATATATATATATATAATATTTTAAAATTTTGACATGTTCTTCAATATTTCAAATCAAACATTTGCTGTGTGCTTGGCTTATTCCTTATTTCTTGGGTGTTTGTAATGATGACTGAGAATTGTAGGTATTTCTGACCCCTTTTGATCTCTTCAGTCAGCAAAGTTGCACACGTTGTTTCAGTTGAGTTAAAAGTTCTGAATTGATTGGCCTAAGGACATGGGAATTCATGTTGCATGTATAAATGGTACACTGAGTCAAGAGCAAACGCACAGTGTGGCTTTTCTAGATATGGAAAAACACAGTAAGTTTCAGAATTTGGTATAATTATTAGATCTGTACTTATTAGAACTGCATTTCTTGACCTTGTGAATTTGGTTTTTTGCTCTTGTGATCGTTTCTTTCCTTGCCCAGTGTAGTCAATATAAAGTTATTCATTGCCTTGCCAAACAACCTTACAGTTCAGTAAATTGGTTTAAATCTAATGTTGCTTGTATTTCTTTGCTTTGAATTTGCATTGTTTACTGTTGTCAAGGTCAATATATTGGGGACCATTATGAAAAAACATTTCTGTGGATTTTGATTCAATCTTGAAATTTTGATACAAATTTTGTTGAATGGAATTCCATTCATCAATTGACTTGCACAGAATTTTTGAATCATTTTATATGAAAATCTCTGTCAAGTTATTCAGATATCTTGTATTTTTTAAATGTAACATATAAGCAAATGCTATATAAAGATCTGATTATTCACATAATTTGTCTGTAACAATATTACATCCATCGTTTGTTGCTGTGCAGTAATTGTGCATATTTTAAATTGCAACTGCACATCAATGAATATTTAAAAAGAATCCATTAATGAATTTTTATTGCAGTAATAAAACATCTGCTGAGGGAATGAAAATTTCATGGTATTTGTAATTATTGAGAGTAGGGCATGTGTAGGAATGTAAGGTGTACTGTGTAGGAATGTAAGGAAGTGATCTGCTTGCTTCTTATGTATTTCAGTATTCTTGAAAGATTGTTTTGTGAAATACTGCATCTTGCCTACAAGAGGAAGAGGTGTTTGGTTTGTTGAGTCTGCAATTTTCTTTCAGTGCCTGGTGCATAGATATGGTGATAATAAGATATTGCTTCAAGTTTTATATGCACGTTTTCTATTTATATTATGTTATTTTTGTACATTGGTGGAAATGTTTTCTTTCACAGAAAATATGTATAAACTCTGGGAAATGAAGTTCAAAATTTATACCTGAAGTTATCTGTGAAATATTTAAATGAGTATATTTGGTCCCAAGCTCATTTCCATTTTGTACTTCATTTTCATGGTGAGATTTTTTCAGCTAGAAGGTGTAGCATTTTCATTATTTTCAATTGTGTTTAACAGTGCAATAATTTTATGCTATGTCTTCTTTCTGAAATAAAGTATAATTTTCTCGTATCTTGAAAGTATGTGTTACAGAAATCTCATTTTGAAGATTGTTGTTGGTACAGTGTTTCAAATATTGTCCACAGTACTGAAAGTAAAGAAAATATACTTTGTATCTCCCTGAATTGCTTTGAATTTAAAAAAAACAACTAAAATTTTGTAAACACAATATTGCCTTGTACAATGCTCATGTAATTGTGTGCTCTTCATCTTTTTTTTAAAAAAAAATAAATTGGTTTAAATGTATCATTACATATTTAACATCTTGTACCATTCCTCAAGGTCTCAACAATATTGAGCCGAAATAGTACGAGTTTTGTTGATTTTTCTCTCTGCTTTCACGTTCTCATTACTATTCTTAATTATGAAGAAAGTAGTATGTTGGTGGTTTCAAATTAAGTTGGGAGGTGGGATCCAGAGAATACCTGAACAGAAATTCTATTTTTGCAGGTATACTTTATTAACACTTCATTAATACTATACTAAAGCTTGTCATTTTATGTAATAGATATTCTCATGAGAGTTACAAGAAGTGTGGTGATAATAATAAATTATTCCTGGACAATATTATTTATTTTAGTCAGTAAAAGGAGACTCAAGAACGAAAGAAATGCACATTTTGAATGTGCAGCAGTAACGACAAGGTTTCAGCTGATAATTTTACATTGAGAAATTACTGATGGAAATTAATTCTTATAAATTAATTTCCCCCCCCCTTTTTTTTAAATTTAATAACACTCAACACTGTAACACTTAAGCTTATTTATTAGGAATCTGCTTTGAATGCTATGGGACAAATAACATAGAGCAAATACATATAATAAAGGATAACATTTTTTTATTACAAAATCACAATTATATCAAATAACAATAACCAACTACCATCCGTTCATTCACCACATGTTCAGTACTGTGCATAAATTACCTAACTGGTTATTAAATTGGCAATAAATGATTGAATAACTTTTTTTTTACCAACAAATATCATTTCTTGGTCCTTGTACATTCATAATTTAATATTTTAAAATTGTTCCATTTCCCTTTCCTAGACTCCCTTACCTAGATGAAAATGCTCTGGGCTAGAAAATTGGATAGTTTTGCATATAACCTATCTGACATTCTGGTAATATTTTGGGAGATAGTTGGGAAATTGAGATCTTTATGAAGTTGGTTGTTTGAAACATATCATGGAGTGTTTACAGCTATTCTCAAAACTATTTTGGAAGGTTTGTAGGTATTTGATGGAGGAGAAAGAAGCACCTCCCCAGATGGGGCAAGCATAGATTAGAGAAGGAAGAAGTAGGTTTTTGTGAAGATATAGAGAGGTTTCTGTGTGAAGGGAAGACTTCCTATTGATCATAGGGTATAATTTATGGAGAGAAGTATAGGCTAGATTTGGGCAGGAGAGAATGTGAGGTTTTAAAGTCAGTTGGGTTGCTAATAGAACTCCAAGATATTTAATATTCTTGTGTTTAGAGTGTCCACGAGATGGGACTATAGGATATTTTTAGTGGGGGCATGTCAGGGACACGTTTTAGAGCAAACACTTCTGCTTCACGTTTTGAAGGGTTCCAGTTTAGTCTCCAGTTCTCTATTTGCAAAAGTTGTCTAGAGCTCTGAGTTATTTAAATGACATCTGAAAGATTGGGATTGGAAGTAAATAAGACTATCGTCGGCGTATAAATTTGTACCTAACAAGCACTGGAAATCTATTAATAAATAATCAAACCAATTCCAAATTTGTGAACAATTAAAAAACCTCTGTTTTGGAATGTGTAATAAAAAACTGTGTGTAGTAAATAATGTACTTGGAATATCTAAAGTTCATTTTGAAAATTTTTAAAATAGTAAGGACTCTCCGAATTAGTTAAAATACTTTTTTGGATATTTCACATACTTTAGTGCTACGAAAGGTTAATATGTTTTAGATGATTTTTAATGAAACGTTGCCAAATTTGAATTGGATATTGAATCTTATTGATAGCTACGAAAAATCTTGTATTGCAGCCTAAACAGAAGAAATCTGTTTAATCCTAGGACACTAAGCGTATTTACAGGTATCTTATTGCTAACTACAAGGCGAATCAACTTGCCCAACATAAAAGTAGTGTAATTTAAACATTTGTTTCATTTTCCTTGGTTTTCAAAGACTTACACAAAATAGTCACTGAACCAATAATTGATATTGTATCAAAATTACAATTCTATGGCTTAAAAATATCACCAAAAATTAAGGCTGGTATGATTTCAATCATGATTTTAATCAAATGATAATTTTAAAAAAAATCAATGATTTAAGTTTAATATTTATTATTTGTAATATGTGAAAATATTTGAAAAAAAGAAGTTATACTGATAAAGACTTAAATCAATTACACAGTTTATATAAAGAATATATTTTTTATAAACTTTTTCACATTAAACAATTTAGAGAAAAAATATAATGTAATGTACATTAAAGTGAGCATACGGATGAAATTAACAATAAACAATTTGTAGTAGTTATTTACTAATGGACTTAGGTGATATAGTTTTTATCCAGCATTTCATTGTCCGTAGATAAAAACTAATTTAGGCACAATACACACACCGAGCTAGTGTCAAGAAAAACGTGTTAAAAGCTACAAGCTTATTTGTAAATCCAAAATGGTGTTCTAAGGTCAGGATCTAAGATAAGTGAAGATTTTAATTTAAACAAATTGACATCAAATAACTGAACAGGTATCAACATTCCAACTGTTAGAAAACTGAACCGATTTTTCATTTTTGTTTCCTATTACTAATATGAATTTACGGAATAATGAGACATTTATACCATTTTTTCCCGTTTTTCATCTATGTATTCACGTTAAATATTCATTAAAAATTGTCATATGTACCCAAGAAATTATTTAATGGTCTACAGATCCCCATTTATTGGGCAGATTGTAGATTTTCTATTATAAAAATTATCTCATCTATAGAAGTGAGGTTCTATCTCACCAATTGCATGAAAGTGTGCATATTTGATTAATTTTATTGGTACATACAATTTTATTAACTTTTATAATATTTCATACATAATTTACCAACTAAATCTTGGCGATTTATGTTTTTCAACCATCATTCAAGCATTTGTTGATTTTTGGGGAGCTTATGAAAGGGCATCCTCCGAGAGGTTAAACACCCTGTTACATTTAACCATCTGCAAATAATATAATTAATTATTTGTAGTAAATCTTAAGAAAAGCAGATAATACTCATGGATATTCCGTACACGCTCCACAACCAGCTTATTCGCACAACTTTACTTTGAAAAGTGCTCCTAAAAGTAACAGCTGCGCTATCTGCACTATGTCCGTGACTGAGGAAATAAACTTAGTCCCCCGCCTTTTATTTATTACATTGAGTGAACCGGCCACGCCTCCCCTGGTGGCGGATGGGGGAATGCTCTTACCGGCCACGCCGGAGGGTAGGTGGGAAATAAAATACCACCCGTGGACCAAATCCAGACGCTGGCAGCAGCGTTAAAACGCTAGGGGAAGGTGACCCCGAAAAGAAACGCACGATGGAAGGTCCCTCAGGATCAACCGTTACGGTGCAGGGGATCGGAGCCCCAGTACCGGCAGCGGGCGTGGGCAAGCAGGCCCCTGGAGTTCGTCAACCAGCGACTGCAGTCTCAGAGTCGTCGACCGCTTGACATCTCTGAAATTCTACCCAGGTTTTAACCCCTTTTCTAGGAAGTCAAAACTGCGGAGATCACCTCCAAGTACCCCCACGACAACTGGTGTACCCACAGGAGACAAGGCAACCTTAGTCCAAGAAGGGCCCACGTTGGCAGGGGATAGTAATGCGAGGGGCTCATATCAGATAACTGGGTGATGACTCAAAAATTGATGGAAGACAATTCGATGATCATTACCGGTCTACAGAGTCAATTAATTATCAGCAGCAGCAACGTTTTTAAAAAGAACCCAGTTATAGTGAAGGACACCTTGGCTATAGTTCTAGAAGAGGTGGATGCCCCAAAGAATAGGTGGGAAAACATTAAAGAAGACCAAAAGGGGATGTATGAGAAAATAATCCTCCTAGAGAATGACAAAAATGCCGAGAATACCAAACTCGGCAAACAGATGAACGAGAAATCTGTGAAAATGGCACAATCCCAGAAGAAGAGACAAGCTCCAAGTCCAATACAAGACAAAAGGCCAGACTAGAAAGACAAGCAGGATGAAATCATAGAGCTGGTTACTGAAAAACCAAACCAAAACCCTGATGAGAACTGGCAGAAAGTGGAACACAGGAAGATGGTGAAGAAAAAGGTGAGTTCCACCAAAGAAGGCAATCAAACCTCCAAGGCAAGGAACAAGACCCACCAACCAGGCCATCAAACTGACAGCCAACGAAGGGCAATCATATGCCGAAATATTAAAAAAGAATGAAGGAAGCGGTTGACCCGAAACAACACAACGCTAATATCTAGACGATCAGAAGGACACGTAAAAATGAACACCTGATAGTCCTGGAGAAAGATTGTGACCCCACTTCCCTAAACGAAGCATTCACCCGTGCAATAGGAGACAGGGTAAACATCAACACGTTTAACCCCAAAACCTTAATTGAATTAAGGAACATCGATGACTCTGTTACCCTAGATGAGGTAAGAGATGCCGGCACAAGCATTACGGGGGACTTCCCCCCGGCGACCTGGAGACTATAGAAGGTGTACGGAGGCAGACAGGGGGCGACTGCACTGCTCTTTTTGCGCCAGGCAGAAATTCTCAAAGCAGAGAATTTTGAGATTAGCTGGCTTACTTGCCACGTTAGGATGAAGCATCAGGTCAGCAGATGCTTTAAATGTCTAGGCTTTGGCCATATCTCCACCTCTTGCAAGGGCCCCGACAGAAGTGAAGTATGCTACAAATGTGGCAAAAAGGGACACTTGGCCAAGGACTGCAGAGGTCCAGTTCAATGTATTGTCTGCAAAGACCAAAACCTTGAAGACAATCATAAGCTGGGTAGCTATAAATGCCCTTCCTCCACTGCAGAACTAAATAAACTCGGTAAAACAAAGAATGCCTAGGTTCCTTCAAATTAATTTAGGCAAAGGAAAGACCTCCCAAGATCTTCTCATTCAAACGGCAAGGGAAAGACAGGTGGAGGTCTTACTGGTCAGTGAGCAGCACGATATTGACGACATATCCCTCTACCAAGACATGACCAGAGGTGCAGGAATTATAATACTTAACTCCAAAATAAGAGTCTCTAAATTTAAAGTTACAAACCAAGGTTTTGTATGGGTAGAAATGGACAGCCTTAGAATATATAGTTGCTATTTCTCCCCAAACGGCCGAATAGAGAAATTTAAGAAGCAAATCGATGAACTGGAGGCAAGCATGAACTCAGCCCCAGGTGAAATAATATTGGCTGGAGAATTTAACAGCAAGTCCTCGGAATGGGGCGAAAGCAGAACTGATCGCAGAGGCGATATTGTTTGCGAATTCCTTGCTAAGAAGGACCTCGTACTTCTAAACACAGGGAGCTCATGTACATTTTTTTTCATGTACATTTCAAAGGGTAGCAGCTTCTTCGATAATAGACTCGACAATAGGAATCAGGGTTGCCAAGAATGTCCTGAATTGGCAGGTTCTCGACGCTGAAACACTTAGCGATCACCGCTGCATTGAATTCTCCACTTCATCCGCTGAAAACAGCTAGAAGAAGGAATCAGCCAAACAACGGTCCATCTTGGAACACCAAAAAGCTAAAAGAAGTTGATGCCATAACATTCCTTGAAGCTAAATAACTGGAGTCCATGGGGTGGAGTATTAGGAAAAGAGCAGAGTCCCTCGAAGAGGTAGTACGGGAAACGTGCGAAACCGTTAAAAATACACGTGACATCTCAATGCCCAGACGTAGGAGCTCAAAGGGGAAAAATCAGGTGTATTGGTGGACAGCGACTATTGCAGAGGAAGCTAGAAGACTTGCAACAAGAGGTAGAACGGACATTCTGCTGAGGGAAAATTACAAGACGGCCCGCAAAAGACTAAAATTGGAGATTAAAAGAAGCAAAACAAAATGCTGGAAGGCCCTATTAAACGAAAGTGAACAACGACCCCTGGGGAAAAGCCTACAAGATTGTTATGGGCAAATTTAAACCTTCAACAACCGCGGGGCTAGAAGACCCCGAATGGGTGAAGGCAATTATCCCAGACCTTTTCCCTAGTAGAGAATGCTGGGTAAGGAGAAGACTTTCTGACTACCTCTTCGACGAAGCCAACCGCTTCACGAAGGACGAACTAGTCCAGACGATGAAGAAGACCAAGATTGGAACTGCACCGGGGCTTGACGGAATTCCGAACGCGATCCTGAGGATAGTTGTAAAAGAATACCCAGAATGCTTTTGAAAGCCTTTAACCAATGTCTTGAACAAGGGAAATTCTATGAGGGTTGGATATATCATAAGCTAATTCTCATGCGGAAAGGTAACAAGCCAATCGATCGGACGTCATCGTTCAGACCTTTGTGCCTGCTGGATACGATGAGCAAATTACTGGATGGTTTGCTCCTTCTACGACTAAAGAGACATGTCCAATTTTCAACGAGACAGTTTGGATTTAGAAAGGGACTCTCGACAATAGCCGCGATCTCAGAAGCAGTCCACCATGCAGAATCAGCATAAAGGAATAAGAGTTTTTGTGCCTTAGTTGCGATTGACATCAAAAATGCCTTTAATTCTGCCAGCTGGAAAGACATCATACAAGCTCTAGTAACTAGGAAGATCCCTGAATACCTTGTGAGGATCCTGGAGGACTACCTCAGTGAGAGGAAAAAATCTACACTAACGGGTATAGGATTGCGGTAGACATGACCTGCAGTGTTCCACAGGGATCAAGATTGGGCCCCTTCCTGTGGAATACCCAATATGACTACCTGCTGAATATCGAACTCCCAAAGAACTCCAGACTCATAGGCTACGCCGATGACACACTGATCAAATGCCATAGTGACAACACGGAACTACTGGAAATGAAGACCAACGAAACACTACGCAGGGATAAAAGATGGTTGGATCAAAGAAACCTCCAGATGGCTGTTGACAAGGGGGAGGCCGTGTTGATTACAAACCGCACAGCATTCCGCCCCCGATAATCCGACTGGGGGAGGAACTTATTGAATGGAAACGGCATATTATATACCTGGGGGTGGATATTGATTCACGACTGAGCTTCGGACCCCATAATATAAAATCAGCAGGAAAAGCCGCAAAGACTGGATCAAATCTCTCCAGACTAATGCTGAACTCAGGAGGCCCCAGTGAAACAAAGGGGGTTAATTTCCGCCGTAGTGCACTTAAAAATGCTGTATGCCACCCCAGTGTGGGCAGATGCGCTAGCTAGAGTCTATTCGACGGAAATTCACAGATCCAGAGAAGGATGGCTCTAAGGATAATCTCAGGATATTGCACGGTATCTGACAGTGCAGCCTTAGTACTGGCCAGTGTCCCCCCAGTGGACCTTTTAGCCCAGGAAAGGAGGACAATGTACCTGAGGACGACAGCAGAAATCAACCCTGTCACAAAGACAATTAGACAATATCAAAGCGGAATTGAGAACCACCATCTCCTGCACCAGTGGCAAAACCGATGGGACCTGGAGTACAAAGGTAGATGGACACAAGGCCTCATCCCTAACATCAAGGATTGGACCAGCAGGAACCATTGCACAATGGACTTCTACTTAACGCAAGCCTCAGGGCATGGGAACTTTCAAGCATATCTATACAGATTTAAAATCGATGAAATGCGCACGATATGCGCACTGTCATGAACATGACGACGCTATGCACACCATATATAGTTGCACAGCTTGGGAGGAAGAAAGAAGAAACTGCTACAGCAAATTGCGACGGGAATTAACGCCTGCAAACACAGCCCAGACTATGCTGCAATCCAGAGACAACTGGAAAACAGTGCGGGACTTCGTGGCTCACGTACTAAAACAGAAAGCCAATACTAAAAGCAGGGAGAGCTAAAATACTATAGCGACCATCTGAAGAGGAAAGCTCATGCTCTCAGCCACTCTTCTGCGTGAAGTAATGTCTTAACGACGGTCCCGCGCAGAAGATACCACGGCCCGTGTGAATCGAGGAGGTTAGGTTTTAGTCGGTATGCCACGCTGGAGAGTCCGACATAACCGGACTTACCGGTATGCGTAACGCATTTCCCCCTCCTCGGCAAAAAGTAGTAGTAGTAATAATAATAATAATAACCCACCTGGGGAGTATATGACCTTGACGTTGGTGGTGGAGCTTGAGTACCCCAATGACCCTGAGAGCTATGCCGGCGGTAGCGTAGCTACTGGTGGGGTTTTCCCTAGTCGGACAGTTCGAGGGGGAGGGGTCAGACAAAGAAGTACTCCAGAAGAGGACCTCAACACCAAAAGAGGACCTACAGAAGAGGCAGTTTGCTGAAGACACGAAGATGGCCTCGAAAGAACCCGTCTCTCCAGGGATTGATAAAGAGAGCCCGTGCCCGGGATAACATGGGCGAAGTCTCTAACGGCCAAAACTGGGCGGAAGGAGCAACCCTTCATGTGGGGTTAATACACAAGATGGCAGGTGGAAAGGCTGAAATGAGATAGCTGCCCTATCAGACCACACCCATTTTGGAATGGAGAGATCATTGGAAATTTGCCTCGGACCAGAGCCACTGCCTGGGGAGCGCCAGGGTACAGATGGAGCTAGCGCCGTCTGTGACAGCATGCGAACCGCTAGTGGTGTGTTGTTGAACAGGCGGACACACACCAGGATACCCGAAATTACTACATCCGAAGAAAGCAGCACTCAAGATCTTTCAGCTGCACCTGAGCACAGTGTTTCCCAGACATCACTTAGGACCACTGTGGCAGATCTGCCACGACGTAGAGTTCAGTGGACGAACGAAATGAATGAAGACATCATCAGGTTATATTATCGCATTAGCCGTTGCGATTCAATTCGTACAGAATATCGGCAGGAATTGCATAGATGTTTTCCCCAATAGTACCCACTTTTATCTCACCTCACTGAGCAAAATATCGCGGACCGAAGAGCATTAATCCATAAATCTGATAAATATATTTCATGTACAAGAAAAAATTAGATTAAAGCTGAAGTGCAAGCACAGTTAGAGCAACAAGGGATCACAGAAGCCTCAGTAATACCCGTCGCACAAATTCAAACCCCAGCATCAGCCATCCCTTTGCACGAAGAGCCTTCAGACGAATATCCTACTTTCAGAGATCAACTATAAGAAAATCTCGAATTACAATATGGGTTGGGAAATATTCAATATGGAGGAATGAATCCTAATGTTAAACCAAGAGTCCCGAAACAGCACAACTCAAAGAAACTGGCAACGCTAGTTAAGATAGCAAACGAACAAATTTTGGTAAATAAGTCCTCTCACATTACGACCTATGATTCTGCAATGTATTGTATGGCAATGGCAATAGTGAGAGCAAATGGTAGTAAAATTATCGAAATTCACCCACAACAACTCCCAGCTACATCAGAAAGACCCTCCATGGAAAATCAGATTACAGAAGTGAATAGAACACCTCCGATCAGACATCGCTACACTCGAAGCCTTCCAAAGAGGAGACAGAAGTAAATATCTGAAAAACAGTAAAAGTCATTAAGAAGAAACATCGCAAATACACACACCATAATTCTGATAATAGTCATCTGCTTGAATTTATAGATACTCTAAAACAGAAACTAAGCGTTTACAGCCAACGCATGAGACGTTACACCAAAGGTCTAAAGCGGAAAGTAGAGAACAGAGATTTTCTCAAGAGCCAAAAGGATGAATGAAAGAACAAAGAACACACATCTTCTACAGAAAGATGAATGAAAAGAACACAGAAGTGTACAGCTTACCAGAGTGTTAAATTAACTCTTGAGAACTACACTGCATTTCACTTTTATTTATAATAAAATACATATACATAAACTCTTATTGAACGTCTTTGACGGTCTTTTACAAACACTACATTGCTGCACAGTAAGACAAAAGGACGAATGAATATGATCATTCGTTTACATACCAAAAACAGATGACGACAGTATCGGCGCGTTCACAAACCTCAATCTCTCAATATATAGTACATTTCCAATAATATACTAGACGCAGATGGCGACACTGTCGACATGTTCACAAACTTCAACCTTACAATATAAATGTATATTTCCAACACGCCTCCTTACATTTATATACATACTATCTTAAATTCAGTTAATATTCATCATATTCCTAAAATACACAAACTTGTCTTTACACAAAGCTTTCGTGAAAATATCTGCCATGTTATCATCAGTATTTACTTTGACTATATCAATTAAACCATTCATATACAACTCGTTGACAAAATGATAATGGACTTCAATATGTTTTGAGTTTTTTGTAAAGTTACCATATTTAGCGATACTCAATGCTCCTGAGTTGTCTTCGTACATTACAATCGGTTCATCAAAATTCAAATCAAAAATTTTCATTACATCTTTTAGAAATTTCACTTCACTCGCATCATCTGATAGCGCAACATACTCTGCATACGTCGAAGCTTTTGTTACACTTGATTGTTTGCGAGACTTCCAAAATACAACATTGTCAAACATACGGATCACATAACCTGTCGTAGATTTACGATCTATATTGTCACCTGCCCAATCTGAATCTACATAACAATCAAGAACTTTTGCATTTTCGTTTCTACAATAATTCAATTTCAGGTTTCTTGTCAAATACAGATATTTTAAGATTCTCAGACAATACTTATAGTGTGTGCCGTCATAACAATTCTGAAACCTGCTCAAATAATTAACAGAATAACTGATATCTGGCCTTGTTCCTGAACTAATATATAACAACGCACCAATCAAATTTCTATACTTTATATCATTACGCAATTCCTGAGTTGGTTCTAATTTCAAGTTAACTTCCATCGGTGTAGCATATAATTTTGAGTCTTTAATCTTGTATTTTTCGGCTAATGAATTAATATAATTTTCCTGACTCAAGCTCATTTTGTTTTTCTTGTATTCGTAATTTATATCAATTCCTAAATAACTTTTAACCTCACCTAAATCTTTCATACTAAATCTATTTGACAACAAATTTTTGATTTCTTTAATTCGACTTTTCTTTACACAACAAATGAGCAAGTCGTCAACAAAAATTATCAAGTAAATCAGGACATTACTTTTTCGCAAAACATAAAGGCAATAATCATATTCACTTCTTTGGAATCCTAAACTTTTCAAGAAAGTATCTAAACACTCATACCAAGCTCTCGGACTTTCTCGTAAACCGTACAGTGCTTTCATCAATTTGCACACTCGATTTGCGCCGTCTTCGTAGCCTTCAGGTTGTTTAACATAAACTTCTGACATGATTTCGCCATTTAAAAAGGCTGTTTCTACATCCATTTGTTCAATAATTAAACCAAAATGACAACAGTATGACAGTAAAATCTTCAAAGTTTGCATTTTAGCTACTGGTGCATATATATCATCAACACATTCCTTTTGTTGAAATCCCCTAACAACTAATCTTGCTTTGTACCTATTATCAAACTTTTTAGTAAAAACCCATTTAACATCTATAAGATCTTTGCCCTCTGGCTTACTAACTAACTCCCATGTGTCATTTTTCTTCAAACATTCAATTTCCCTATCCATAGCTTGACTCCAGCTTTTCGATTCATTGCTATTAATCGCCTCCTCAAAACTAACCGGGCTATCTGCACTACATACGTTAATATAAATAAAGTTACTTGTATTATCATCCCTATAGCGTTGTGGAGTTTTAACCACTCTACCCGACCTTGTTGTTTTTTCCTTTAGCGCTGCTTTTGGAGATTCGATTTCGACTAACCTTTCTTCGTCCTCGCTGTTATCTTCAGACCCAGTTTCCCAATTTTCACACCCAGATTCATCTAATCTTTTACTCACGGAACCATTATCCTTTAAACCTACACATCTAATATTTTCTTCAACAACCTCTACATGCCTGGCCACAACAATTTTATTATTTATGAGTACCCTATATCCAACGTCACTGTAACCTAACAGAACTCCCAAATCTGCTTTTCTATCCCATTTTGACTTTCTCAATTGTTCTGGCACCCTTACAAAGACTCTACTTCCATACAATTTTAAATGTGTGACATTAGGCTTTTCTCCAAAAAATATTTCATAAGGAGTTTTCAATTCTGCGGTATTTGCAAGACATCTATTTTTCAGATACGCGGCAGCACAAACTACTTCTGGCCAAAACCTATTGTTAACTTTTGCTCCGGCTAATAAACATCTTGACATGTCCATGATTGACCTATTGAACCTCTCAGCAGTTCCATTCAACTCATGCACATATGGCGGGCACGCATTTAAAACAATCCCCTTTTCCTTGATGTATTGATATATATTATTATTCATGTATTCTTTTCCATTATCACACCGCAATTTCTTAATCCTTTTCCCAGTAAGATTTTCAACCTCATTTACATACCCAACTAAACAATCATATAATTGGTCTTTAGTTTTAATTGTGTAAACGCGTGCAAGTTTACTATAATCATCAATAAAAGAAACAAAGTATCTTTCACCATGCATACCTACTGTTGAATGTGGCCCATTTAGATCTGTGTGAACAATTTCTAGGATTTCTTTAGCCTTATTTCTGTTGTTTTTAAAAGGAACATTATGCATTTTATTTTCTATGCACACTTTACATTTCATAGGTTCAGACTCGACGTTTTGAGGGATTCCATCTACTAATTGATGTTTGCAAATTTTATCTAAATAATTGAAATTTACGTGCCCCAGTATCCTATGCCACTTTTCCTTTATTGTCATATTTTCTTTATTGCAGAAGTTTACGTTAAATTCCCCTTTGTTGATCACACTTGTCACTTTATATAACCTATCTTGTTTCCATGCAACTGCAATTAAACCCCTATCTTTACTAAAAACATTTGCGCTGATGCCTTTTGCAATAATATCATGTTTCTCTGTGACTCTTGAAAAACTAATTAAATTCCTATCTAGATCTTTAATGTAAAATACATTTTTCATTTCAACTCGTTCTAATCTGTCAAACACTAAAAAATCGCTAATTACATTACCAACTTTAGTTGCCGTTAAAATCTTTCCGTTCGCGATTTTTACATTAATCGGTTCTTTTAACGTTACGCATTTAGAAAAGTATTCCTCGTTATTAATTATATGATCTGTACAACCGCTATCTAACAACCAATTAATTTCAATCTGACCTGAATCCTGTGTTGCACTGTTTACTTCCTTGGCGAAGACCTCTGTCACGAAACTGCTTGCGCCACTTACATTCTGATAAAACTGTTGTTCTCCACGGTTCCTACCACCATGGTCGTCCTGTCGGTAATGTCGGTCTCCTTGCTCGTTCTGTCGGTAAGATCGGTCGTGACCATAGCGACCGCCTCTGGACCCACGTGGTCCTCCTCTGCCTCCGCGATGTCCATTTTCATAACTTTGGTTGACATAACCTCCATAGTTACCTCGTGCTCTTCCGCCACGTCCCCGGGAACCTCGATGATTCTCAGTTTGTCGACATTCCCTCTTGAAGTGTCCTGGTTTACCACATCCGTAGCACACTTTTTGGCCGCTCGCACTAGGTCTCTTCTCCGAGATGAATGCATTTGATTTTACGCCCTCACTGTCCTGGTTCTCCTTGATGCTCTTCATCCTTATTTTTGCCTTCACGTACTCCGCAGTCCGGTCTTCCTTCTTCAAAACATCCACTAGATCTCCGATATAACTTAGTGACTCGGGCAGCGTTTTGAGCATGTAATTTAGTTTCTCTTCTTCGCTTACCTTGGCCCCGGCTGACTTCAGTTCGTTTATGTATTTCTCAAACACAGTGAAGAATTCATTTATGTCGCTGTAATTCTTTAATCTGAGTCCATCTAGTTTGTTCCTGCAGACAATCTGCAACGCTGTTGACTCTTTGGAGTATAGCTCGTCAAACTTCTTCATAACCTCGAAAGCACTTACTTTATCATTCACGAACTCTAGCTGCTTGTTAGTAATTGCACTAAAAATGCAATGCATCGCCTTCAGGTTCTGTTCTTCCCATTCTACGTCCTTGTCTTCTTCTCGCTTCGACCTCGTGGTCACCTCATGGCATTTTTTTAATTTCAAATAGATAGTTAACCTCGTTTTCCAGTTTGCGTAGTCCTCTCCATCAAAAGCTGGAATGTTCAGGTCGTCCATGTCGCAAACTTCCTCGAATCGACGGACACTGGGCTGAACTCCAATATAACCTCTTCAGCAATTCATCTGCATCCGGAAACCACGGACCTCTGCTACCATGTTAAATTAACTCTTGAGAACTACACTGCATTTCACTTTTATTTATAACAAAATACATATACATAAACTCTTATTGAACGTCTTTGACGGTCTTTTACAAACACTACATTGCTGCACAGTAAGACAAAAGGACGAATGAATATGATCATTCGTTTACATACCAAAAACAGATGACGACAGTATCGGCGCGTTCACAAACCTCAATCTCTCAATATATAGTACATTTCCAATAATATACTAGACGCAGATGGCGACACTGTCGACATGTTCACAAACTTCAACCTTACAATATAAATGTATATTTCCAACACAGAGAAATCTACTTTTGAAGAGACCTGGAGTAAAACATGGTCGACGGAAAGTCACTTTAACGCCAACGCACCTTAGCTAGAACAGGTCAGGAATGCAGCAGCACAGATCACCGAAATGACAACCGGTCAAATCACCCTAGATATTCTACAAAAAGTTGTACAGAAACTTCAAAATTGGAAATGCCCTGGATCAGACGGTCTTCATAACTACTGGTTCAAAAAGTTCACCTGCCTCCATGGGAAAATTCTAAATCTCATAAACCACTATCTGAATAATCCTGAAGAAATGTCGCACTCTCTGTGTGAAGGTGTCACATATATGAATCAAAAAACCAGTGATACTACAGATCCTACGAAATATAGACCAATCACTTGTTTCAATTCTTTCTACAAAGTCATCACAAGTTGTTTATCAATGGTTATCGAGAAACACTGTGTAGCAAATTCTATCTTAGCCGAGGGTCAGAAGGGATGCAGCAAGGGCTCCCTTGGATGTAAGGAGCAACTCATCATTGATAGTGTAGTCATGTCTCAAGCATGTAAGACGAAACGCAACTTGTTCACCTGTTTCATTGATTATAGACAGGCCTATGACATGGTTACGCATGATTGGCTCCTCTATGTGCTGTCGCTATATCGTGTGACCTCGACAATCGTAAATTTTCTGAAATCCATTATGGGCAAATGGAAGACAACTATTCATGTCACTTCAAAAAATGAAACAATGGTTACCAAGGAAATAAATAGAAAGCGCGGAATCTTTCAAGGAGATAGCCTGAGCCCTTACTGGTTATGCTTGGCAATGAACCCGTTTTCGACACTCTTAGAAGGCCTGAAATTAGGTTTCGAACTGAGAAGCACTGAAAGATTACAGATAGCCCATTTAGCGTATATGGACGACATCAAACTCTACTCTGGTACGATGCGTGGCTTAAATATTCAGATGAAAGCTACTGAAGACTTCTCCAGGGACATAAATATGCAACTAGGCATTGATAAATGCAAAATACAACAAATACAGAAGGGTAAACTCACTAGTGAGCTCACATACGAGACTGTTGATGGAGAAACAATCACTGCTCTGGAAGCTGATGAGCTCTACAAATACCTTGGGATTCAGCAAGGAAATATGATTGCACATCATCAACTGAAGGGGATACTTAAAACAGAGCTTACCAACCGACTCAAGTAAGTGTTAAAAACTTCCCTCAACTCCCGAAACCTCACGGCTGCCATTAACTCGTACGCTATATCCATTATGCCATTATCACATTCTCGATGGGTATTCTTAAATGGTCCACAACCGACCTAGAGGAAATGGAGAGACTTGTAATAGTTCAAATGACACGCTTCGGTTGTCACCATCCTAAAAGTGCGATACAGAGGGTTACACTGCCTCGACAATTGGGAGGGCGTGGTATTGTGAAGTTCACGAAACTCCATGCCAAACAGATAATAGCCATGAGGAAGTATTTTGCAGAAAAGGCATGTACTTCTCGACTCCACAAGGTACTTGTGCAGACAGATGGCAATTACACGCCCCTCAATCTAAAACAAGATATGCAAGTTCATCAGCTCTCTTTGCAGCAAGAGATCGATTCCTGGAAACAGAAAGCACTCCACGGTGCATATCCTGCTGCAGTAGCCAATCCAAATGTCGACCAAGAAATGTCGTACAAATGGCTTAGTATAGGATATTTGTACCCTGAGAGCGAAGGTTTCATGATAGCAATACAAGATCAGGTGATTCCCACAAAGAATTACCTAAAATATATCATCAAAGGCCCAGGAGTACTAACTGATGAATGTCGCATGTGTGGTCGAGATCATGAAACCATTCAGCATATTATATCAGGCTCTAGCTGTGTAGCTCCCACTGACTATAAAGTGAGACACGATCAAGTGAGCCACATAATTCATTCCAAACAGCTAAAACACACAGGCTACCTCAGAAAGTGGATGCACCATTCTACCAGTATCCAGAAGCGGTACTAGAAAATGAGACACATAAGTTATACTGAGACCGCAGTATTCTGACAGACAGGACAATTCAGCACAACAGACCTGATATTACTCTTTGGGACAAATGTGCAAAGAAAGTTAGGTTTATTGACGTTGTAGTCGTCAATACCAGCAAGATGATGACAACATACCAGACTAAAATCGACAAATACAGAGAACTAGTATTTGCCGTAAAAGAACAATGGCGAGTGTCAGAAGTGAAAACTATCCCAATTGTACTATCAGCAACTGGCGTGATACCAAAAACTCTCTGCAGATCGCTGAATGAACTCTGCTTGGAGAAGAGCATTATCATCGGCCTCAAGAAGTCGGTTATAATCAGTACCTGCTCACTAGTCAGGAGATTCATGGGAGGACATGTTGGGATTTGAAAGCTCATTCTTGAAATTGTATTTGTTATTAGCATTTGAAAACTGTTATTTTATGTTTACAATCTGAAAACAGTAATTTTATGTTTCTGTGTTAGAATGCCTTAATTTGTTTTGTAGATTTTAAATATGTCTGTGTTACCATGCTTTGATATTGTATCTGTGTGGTATCCATGTGAAACCAAAAACTTTGAGAATAAACAAAATAATAATAATAATAATAATAAAACAATACATATCAATTCTGTCAGCAACTACATAAAATTTAACAATATTAGTACATTCTATATTTAAAACTTGAAATGGTGAGGAGGAGGTGGCAAGTTTTGACTAGTTTTTTGCTTTTCTCTTCTTTCAATTTGTACACATAGTCAGCAGCACCTAATGTGTCTAGCGAATCCAGAGAGAAACAGAATTTGTTTTTGTTTTTTTGTCAGGCATTCTTCTTCTATTTCACAGGATGCGATGTGCCAGTTCTTTTTTCTTTGCTTCAGCTCGAAACAGTTAATACGAAACAGAAAGTCTACTAGGATAAGAATTTCTTACTTATTTATATTTTTTAAGGGAAATGTTGTAATTTGAAAATTCCTTTACTCTGTAGAACATGTTGTTAAGCAGGGAAGCTTTCAATTTACTTTTTAATGTATGAATTGTGTTTATGTCTTTGATATCATTGCCTATTTTTTTGTTAAGTGTAATGCCGTCTATTAGGGTACTTTTTTGATAAAATATAGTTTCAGAGTGGGGAACATGGTTATCCTTTTGACGGGTGTTGATGTGTTCATTGGAATTTAAAGTAAAAGTGTCTTTGTTTTTCATGAGAATTTTCTTTGTGAAGACCACTATTTCAAATATATACATGCATGGTAGAGGAAGAATCCTTAGCTTATTGAACAAGGCTCCAGCTTATGAGTGCTGGTCATTGTTCGCAGTATTCTTTTTTGGATAACAAATATGCGAGTGCTTTCAGGGGCATTTCCCCACAATATTATTCCATATTTTAGGTGTGAGTGCACATTTGCCAAACACATTGTTCGAAGTGTCTCAATGTTGGAGCTTGACCTGAGGGTGTATAGGGCATAGCAAGATTTGCTGAGCTTCTTGTTGAGATTTGAGATGTTAGTGTTCCATTTTAGGTTTTCTTGAATTGTTAGTCCGAGGAGGGTAGTTTCAAGAGATATCGTTACAGGGTTATTGTTTATGAGCAAATGCTGTGAGAGTTTTTCTTTAGATCGAGGATTCATGAAATTTAGAGAGACTGTCTTGCTGGTGTTTATGATGAGTTTGTCGTCTTGAAATCATTTTACTAGTGCTTGCAAAGTTTTGTGAGTTTCTTTTTCTAATGATTGTTGTGTTTTTGCTTTGATGATGATGTTTGTGTCATCTGCAAACAAAATTATTTTGTTATTCCTTAAAGCCAAAGGCATGTCATTTATGTATATAAGGAATAGTATTGGCACAAGGGTGGATCCTTGCGGGACTCCACAATTTATTATTTGAGAACAGGAGTAGTATGAGGAGATTTTGTTTTCTTTAGTGTGTTGGAGGGCACCTATTTGTCTACGGTTTGATAAATATGATTTGATCCATTGGCCTGCAATGCCTCGAATCCCTAGCATTTCTAGTTGTGGCGTCATATCTGTCGCCAGTACAAACGTACTATATCAGCCATGTGAACAGCGCTGGCGGAAGTGACGCTGGGCTGCACAAAGGCTAGGGAGCGGATGGGAAGGGGTGCCGTGTCGTGGGTGCATACTTGGAAACCCCGAAGCCGGCGGAAACGCGTCGGCGGACACTGCGGGTGACGCGGTTCCGTCAGCCTGCCCAGTGGGTATATAAGCGGACTCCGACTTAAGAGCTTCCTTCTGTTCTTCTGGTTTGGGCGCGTCGGTAGGGCGTCGTGTGGGTTGTGCGCGGCGTTGCATTGTAATGCATAGGCTACCGAGGCGGGGAACCGAAGCCGGCGTGCTACGTCGTGACGGTCGGTGCGGCATACTCGCATGTATGCTCGCGTAAGGTACTGGTGCATCACACTGGATATGGTAATTAATTATCGGGCCAGCGGTGGTGGTAACCAGGGAAGGTTCCTTCTTGTAACGGTCAAATTTATTTGTAAATATTGTATATAGTATTTTGGTGTCGGAGTATTTTTATTCTAATAAATACTAAATATTTACAAGCCGTTCACGTCTGTAATTATTTGGCCCGGCAAAGACGCCACATAGTTTTCTTAAAAGTATGTGATAGTCAATAATGTCAAAGGCTTTTGACAAATCTAAGAAAAGGGCTATTGGATTGTTTGAATTTTCGTGCTTCGAGTGCTGGCGCCATCTGTATCAGTCGACGAGAACTCTCGCGCCCCATGTTGGTATCACTTGTACAGTTGGTATTGTACGTGCGCGAGTGAACGGGCCCTCCGTTCTTTTGTACTAAAAACAATTAAATAAATAGTCATTTGAACAAAATACTCGTTTTATTCAAAAGGTTATGGGCCCAGAGAACGCTTGAAGTGGAAAAACAGACTATTTGTGACCGATCGTAATCTGTGAGTCGGATTTCGAATTGCCAAGGACCTAACCTCGAATTTGGCTGTGGAAGCGTGTTCGTTTCGCTTGAGCGCGCATTCGTCGTGTGACTCGCGCAGTTTATCGAGGAGGCTTTAACCGTTTGGAGGGCTCGCCACGTGCATATAATTGTCGATTGCAATCTGTGAGTCAGATTTCTAATCGCGACGGACCTAACCTCGAATTTAGTGGTGGAAGCGTGTTCGTTCTTGTTCAAGCTCGTGTTCGTCTCGAGCCTCTTGAGGTCGCGTTCGTCGCATGTGTGGCAATTGAGTGACGTCACAATGGCTGAGAGATTAGACATGAATAGCCTGAGTAAGTTTGATGGCAGTAATTACAATCAATGGCGATTCCAAATGAACTGTGCACTTCGGGCAAAAGGACTCTACGAAATCGTCCATGGAACTGAACTGAAACCGGAAAATAACAATGAGACGCAGAAGGCATGGATTAAAAATGACGCAACGGCAATGTTTATTTTGACATCTGCGTTAGACTACGCGCAGATAACCTTGATTGAGAATTGTGAGTCATCTCATCAAATAATTGATAAGCTTGATTCGATATATTTGCAACGATCTGAGTCGAGCAAAATGATTGCACACGAACGATTTCACCAATATCGAATGAAAGATAGTGACAGCGTTGCTCAACACATTGCGAATGTCGAAAACTTAGCGAAGAAATTAAAGGATATTGGCGAGACTGTAAGCGATGCGGCGATAATGACAAAAATAATCAGCACATTGCCGCAGAAATTTTTGAATTTTCGACAGGCGTGGCTATCAGTTAGCGAAGACAGGCAAACGCTGACAAATCTGACGTCTAGGTTAGTTGACGAAGAAGCAAACCTGTCTTTGGTTGAGCAAATGGAAACTGCGTTCACGGTCTCATCGGGCAAAAATCAATCGGCGAAATCAAAGAGGTCAACGAAGCAGAGAGAGCCGTCATCAAGTGGATCGAGCAAGCAGAAATCAGTCGATCAAAACCAGGAGGTGAAACAAAACATCAAATGCTATCAGTGCGGGAAAAGGGGCCGCATCGCCCGGTTCTGCAGGAACAAGCCTAAGCATAAGTCATCACATCGCGACGAGGAGTATACTTCATTCAACGTGGAATTTCCTGGAGGTGTCAACATGGAAAATACGTGGATCATGGACAGCGGAGCATCTGCCCACATGTCGTACAGGGCCGAACTATTCTCAAACATGTCTGCTGTTTCTGAAGGGACTACAGTCGTAATTGGAAACAACCTGTCATTGGAAAAGGAGACATCGAGATCGAGAAAAAGATTAAAGGTGAGTGGTACAAGTCAGTTATCACGAACGTCCTATTTGTTCCTGACCTGAGAAGAAACCTGTTCTCTGAAGCTGTCGCGACCAAGAAGGGTTGGTCAATAATGAAGGAAGGAAAAAATGCAGAGATTCTACATGGCTCAAAACTCATTGCGAGTGCGATTCTCGATGACAACAATAATTATCGTATGTTGTTTAGAAATATTTCAGTTCATCAGGCTCAACAAGTTACATTGAACAGCTTGAAGGCGTGGCATGACAGACTTGGCCATGTAAACTTTACGCGGGTTCGAGAAATGATCAAGAGTGGTGTGATATCCGGCATCACACTGAGTGACGAGGATGAGATTCTCTGTGAATCTTCTTTGTATGGCAAGCAATATCGTTTTCACCATGCGTCCAGAGAAGTCCGAGAGGAGGAAGTTGGGGAACGAGTGTTCTCCGATGTGTGCGGTCCTATTGCGACTGAATCTTCTGGAGGTGCCAGGTACTTCGTTCTATTCAAGGATAGCGCAACATCCTACCTCGTCGTCAGGACCATGAAGCACAAATCTGATGTTCTGACTCGTCTCAAGGAATATGTGCGGATGGTTGAGAAGCAACAAGGCCGTAAGGTCAAGGTTTTGCACTGTGACAACGGTCGAGAATACCTAAATGAAAGTCTGCAGGAATATCTGAAGAGTGAAGGCATAATCCTAGAAAAACACTTCGCCTTATACCCCACAACAGAACGGTCGCATTGAGAGGGAAATACGCACGGTCATGGAGAGTGCCAGGTCCATGATGCACGCAATGAACACGCCAAAGTACCTCTGGGGCGAGGCGGTTAACACAGCAATGTACATTCTCAACCGGACTCCAACAAGCGAAAAGAGAAGTACGACGCCGTATGAAGCTTTCATGGGTAGGAAGCCATCCTTATCGCATTTAAAAAAGTTTGGCTGCACTGCATTTATGCACGTCCCCGACTGTCAAAGAACTAAGTTGGATGACAAATCTAGCAAACTCATGTTTGTCGGGTATGATGGAAATTCTGACAATTATCGACTGTGTGACCCGACAACAAAAAAGGTAAAAGTTTCGAGAAACGTGATTTTCGATGAACACACTACGATCGATACCGAGAAGAAGACCGTCCAGATCAGCATTGCGCAAATGGAAAATGGAGACGACGACGACGCTGAAGAATATCCTGGAGGTCGAAACCAAATCGTCGATCTAGGTGGAGCATCCAACTTAGCAGCTCCGGAGGCCCAGCGGCCGGCAATGAGAAATCCCGCAGCAAATGAGACCGAACCTCGACAGGATCTGGATGGAGAACAGTTCGACGCAAACCCGAGGAACGTCGAAGCTCTTCAAGAGGATGAAGGGACAGTCATCGACAACGCCAGGGACTACAATCTGAGAAAGCGAGACAAATTGCAACGCCCAGGAAGATACACAGCGAATGGTATGGTATGGTAAATGAACCGCAGACTTACAAGGAGGCCATGGAAGGCAGTGAGTCAAGAGAGTGGTCAAAGGCGATCGAAGAGGAGCTCAGTGCCCTGAAAAGGAACGACACATGGCAACTCGTGAAGCGAACTGGCAGCATGAAGGTCATCGGGTCGAAGTGGGTTTTCTCTCTTAAAGATCAAACATCGAACAAACCAAGGTTCAAGGCTAGACTATGTGCCAAGGGATTTTCCCAGGAGAAAGGAGTTGACTACGACGAGATCTTTTCGCCTACTACTAGGTATGATTCGATAAGAATTTTATTGGCTACAGCAGTGAAGAATAATTACAAGATGTTACAGTTCGATGTACGCACAGCATTCTTATATGGAGATCTACACGAGACAATTTACATGGATCCACCAGAAGGTGGTAATATAAGTGACGGTCAGGTATGCAGACTACAGAAATCACTGTACGGGTTAAAGCAGGCATCGCGGTGCTGGAACGAAAAGTTTAACCAGTTCATGCTTGACCAAGGATTCCGACGAGGAGAAGCAGACAAGTGTGTTTACAGGAAGAGTTGTTCAAAATCGACGATTATTCTGATTCTCTACGTCGATGACGGACTAGTAATGTCCTCAGATGAAGCATCGCTCTACAGTTTCTTGGATGAGTTGGGGAAGCAGTTCGAGATCACGGTCATGGAACCCGGACATTTTGTCGGGATGGAGATATTGGACGAGACCGATGAGGGTAATAATCGTCGTATACTTATTCACCAATCTAGTTATATTCGCAGGATGATCGAGAAGTTTCACATGCAAGATGCAGCTCCGGTTGGTACACCAGCAGATCCGCACGTGAGACTGAAGAAACCAGACTACGATGATCATAGCGAAGATTCCTATCCGTATCGGGAGGCTGTGGGATCATTGATGTTTGCAGCGATCGTGACACGACCAGACATAATGTTCGCTACGCATCAAATTAGCAGGTACACTTCAAATAATGACCAGACTCACTGGAATGCAGTCAAACGTATTCTAAAATATTTGAAGGGTACTATAAATTTTGGCATAGAGTACCGTAGAAATTCAGAGATGCTAGTGGTCACAGGGTACTCCGACTCAGATTTTGGAAACGATTTAGACACCCGTCGCTCCATGTCGGGTTATGTATTCCTTCTGTCAAATGGGGCGGTCACTTGGTCCAGTCAAATCCAGAAGGCTGTGACATTATCGACGACGGAAGCGGAGTAAGTTGCTGCCTCAGAAGCAACTAAAGAAGTGACCTGGATTCGTCAGTTTCTTGATGACATTGGGGAACCAGTCCAGGAACAAACAAACCTGAAGATGGACAACCAGGGAGCGCTTTGTCTTGTGAAAAATCCAGTCTTCCATAAACGGACAAAGCATGTGGACATCAAATATCATTATATCCGTGAGAAGCTTGAAGAGGGGACTATCAGCGTTAGTTTTGTACCGTCAGATCTAGAACTAGCCGACGTCTTCACCAAGCCTACTCCTCGAGATCATTTCCATAAACTTATCTTTAACTTGGGAATGAGAAAGTGTTAATTTTTTTATATAATTGTTGTCCATCGTTACATCAAAACAAAAACCTAATTTTTTTTATTTTATGAGATTTAAGCACTCAATTGGATGGAGTATTGGATTGTTTGAATTTTCGTGCTTCGAGTGCTGGCGCCATCTGTATCACTCGACGAGAACTCTCGCGCCCCATGTTGGTATCACTTGTACAGTTGGTATTGTACGTGCGCGAGTGAACGGGCCCTCCGTTCTTTTGTACTAAAAACAATTAAATAAATAGTCATTTGAACAAAATACTCGTTTTATTCAAAAAGGGCAATGGGAATTTCCTTCTGATTTAGTGCAACAAGTATGTCATTTAAAAAGAAGAAGATGGCTGTGTCTGTTGATCTATTACTCCTGAAGCCATATTGTGCATTTGTAAGGATATTATTTGCATTGAGAGACTGTTTTGAGTCTATAATTAAAAAGCCTTTCCAGAATTTTTGAAAATCCTGATAACAGGGAGATAGGTATGTAATTCATTGGATCATAATTATTGCCCTTTTTAAACATTGGTTTAATTTTTGCTGTTTTGAATGTATCTGGGAATATGCCTGATTTTAGAGAGTACTTGCAGATGTGAGAGAGTGGTTGCACTATACATGGAGCACTGTGTTTAATAAGAAAATCTGGAATGTTGTCCATGCCTGCTGAGAACTTATTCTCCATTTGCCCAATGATTTTAAAAATTTCAGAGGGGGTGATTTCATATAAAAATATGGAATTTACAATTTTTGTAATATTAGTGTTTGTTTGGTGTGTTTTATTGTTTAGAGAGTGTTGAGAGATTAACTTATTACTAATTTGTGAAAAGTGTTCATTGAATATATCAGCTATTTCTTGTGGGTCTTGTACAGTTTCGTTTTTGTAGTGGAGCTCTATGTTTTTTGTTATTATTAGTTGGTGCTGTAGTCTTTTTAATAATGTCCCACATGGCTTTTGTTTTATTACGTGCAATTGCAATGTACTTATCATTTGTTATAATTTTTGCTTGTTTGATTACTTTTTTGGATCGAATTATATGTTTTGTAATATGAAATGAAGTTTGAGTTACATTTGTTATTTGTTAGTATTTTAGGTATATCCGGAGTTTAGGGTGTCGTTCACTGAACCGGTTCACTAGAGGGGAATCGACTCACTTAACTGAATCCTTGTTTATTGTTCGCATGTTCTAATGGTCACTATGTTATCGCAAGAATTATAATTTCTATTCAACACTCACATGCTACTTAAACTATCATTACTGCTCAAACCCACAAATCCACGCCACAAAATTTGTATTTATATTGTTCACTTCAATCACTTTGTCCCCGCCGCAGAGAAATGCAAACTTAGTTTCAAAGGCAAGTTTTCTCGCTTCGCTCGCCCGGATCCAAGTCACGGCGAGGCTCGGGCCTTCGGCCCTCGCGTTCACTATAAACAACCTTGAGTCTATCCAACGCATAATTACCAATTCACTTTTATAAGAAAGCACTTTTCAAGAAAGCCTCCACAATTCAAACTGCGCAATTGCCGCGAAACTATAACCTTGTGAATCACGAGATTAGTGAACCGAATCAGTGAACCGAAGGTTCAGTGAACGACACCCTAAACTCCGGATCAACCGTATTTTATATATGTTGCGTTTTCTTTCACATGACACTTTGATGCCTGTGGTAATCCACGATTTAGTTTTCTTATTTGAGGAATTTTTTTCTTTTTTTGAGTTTTTGAGGAAAAATGGCATTGAAATGTCTTAAGTATATATTTGTGAATGAGTTAAACTTATCATTTGTGTCAGTTGCCTTATATACTTCATTCTAGTTTTCGAATCTGAATAAGTTTTGAAATGTTAATATGTTTCCTTGAGAATAGTTACGAATTTCTTTGTAAGTTGTCTGTTCCGCAGTTTTTGTTTCTGTTTGAAGTGTTAGAATCTGGGCAGTGTGGTCACTGAAACCTGTATTAAATGTAGCAACAGAAAAACAATGGTTATTTGCATCTATTATTATTTTTATCTATTGCAGTGCTACTATTTTTGGATATTCGTGTTGGTGTATTCATGGTTGTTTGAAAATTGTATGATTTTATTAGGTCTTTAAATAGATTTTCATTATTGGATTTGGTTAGGCAATTTATATTGAAGTCACCGCAGAGAATAATTTTATACTGTCTGCGTTTTTGAAGTTTTGTTAAAATACTTCCAGACTTTTTAAAAAGATTTTCAAATTCCCAGCAGAGCTGCAATATGTGCATAAAACCCATGTTTTTATTGTTGTTAAGTCAGTGACGGATAGTTCAAAGTCTCTCTCTTTTACAAGATGATTGTGACTGGCATGGGGTACAAAACTAATTGTATCATTAATAAAAATGCATGTCCCACCATATGCATGATGTGCGTTGTTAATATTTCGACATGAGCTGCTGGCTTGAGAGAAACCTGGTATATATGCGTTATCTAATTGTTCTTTAGTTAGCCAGTGTCCTGTGAAGCACAATACTGAAATGTGGTTGAGTTTCTCCTCAAGTAAGGGCCCCTTCCCACGTGCAGCGGGCGTCCGCTGCTGCGGCAAGCGGTGGCGGGCTCTCGCTACGCGAAGCGGAGGAGGGGGTATTAAGTAGTTGTGAACCTGCCATTGGCGGGTACTACTCATACTAACCCGACCAAAGGGCGAAGTATAGGCGACCGAAGCACTTTCTGGAGTAAGAGCAATCTGAAACTGAGAAATGAGTCTGAAGCATGAACGTAGTATTTCAAAACACGCAATGCGCGCGCCGGTAGGCTAAAGTCATTTTTTGACCTTCTGTTTTTCTTCATGTTACAGGATTGACCATAGATGCCCGTAAAGATAGGAATGGTCCCACCGCGGTGTCGTGAAGGTGCATTGCACCTTTCGTGCGTTCACAAAACTGCACAAATGTACTGCATGGCGGCGGGTACTACAGTGCGGTACGGACAGACCCAACTCACGCCGTCAGTCACCTGCTGGCGAGAGACCGTGTGTGCCGCACGAACACTCCTGCTGTCAGGGCCCACCTAGAGCCAGGTGCGTGGTCAAGCTGCGGGACAGCCTCTCCGTAACCAGCGAACTGTATGGGACGCCTGCATTCCGGCTTCGCCCGGGGGACGCCTGCATTCCCGCTTCGCCCGGGAGAGGTCCACGCATGCCGCAGCCACCCAGCATCAGGAATTCGGCAACGCCATGTGCCCATGGACGTGTAGTGCGACCAACCTTCACGACGTCACCTTCACGGTGACGAGTTAACATAGAAGTAACGAACAACCATCTTGTATCATTCATTTAATTTCATTTCTGTGCAATTAACATTTCATTTGTCATATCATCCCATCGCGAGGAACAGAAATCTAGTAGTAATAAATAGTATGTGCAATGAAATTCTCGTAATTTTGTCATCCTCCACCGCCTCCCTTAACCAGCGCCATCCCTCTACCCCCGGGCACCTCATGGTCCGGTGCTGTGTACAATTTACTTTGTGTAGAGAAGGGCCTTTCAGTTCGCTAATGCACCCCATCCCCTGTTCTAGGTATTCTTCCCCCTTCTCTGTACAGTAATATTTCTATATCAGTCAGTTATTTTTCAGTGACTGTACATTTTGGTGTGAATATAGAATGTGAAAATAGTTCTTATTTTTGTCTATTGTCTGCTTTCCTGCCGATGTTTGATACAGGTTATACACAGCAGTGGGTTTTCGGTTGAAATGGAAGTTATAGGTGCGGATGGGACGGGAAGTAGGAAGTGTGGAAGTAGGTGAAGGGGCTGAAGAGGAGAAGGAAGGTGAGAAGGTGGTTGGAATAAGTGGAGTGGGCAGGAGAGGTGTAGGAGTAGGAATTGGGTTAGGTATGTTGGAAATATACATTTATATTGTAAGGTTGAAGTTTGTGAACATGTCGACAGTGTCGCCATCTGCGTCTAGTATATTATTGGAAATGTACTCTATATTGAGAGATTGAGGTTTGTGAACGCGCCGACACTGTCGTCATCTGTTTTTGGTATGTAAACGAATGATCATATTCGTTCGTCCTTTTGTCTTACTGTGCAGCAATGTAGTGTTTGTAAAAGACCGTCAAAGACGTTCAATAAGAGTTTATGTATACGTATTTTGTTATAAATAAAAGTGAAATGCAGTGTAGTTCTCAAGAGTTAATTTAACATGGTAGCAGAGGTCCGTGGTTTCCGGATGCAGATGAATTGCTGAAGAGGTTATATTGGAGTTCAGCCCAGTGTCCGTCGATTCGAGGAAGTTTGCGACATGGACGACCTGAACATTCCAGCTTTTGATGGAGAGGACTACGCAAACTGGAAAACGAGGTTAACTATCTATTTGAAATTAAAAAAATGCCATGAGGTGACCACGAGGTCGAAGCGAGAAGAAGACAAGGACGTAGAATGGGAAGAACAGAACCTGAAGGCGATGCATTGCATTTTTAGTGCAATTACTAACAAGCAGCTAGAGTTCGTGAATGATAAAGTAAGTGCTTTCGAGGTTATGAAGAAGTTTGACGAGCTATACTCCAAAGAGTCAACAGCGTTGCAGATTGTCTGCAGGAACAAACTAGATGGACTCAGATTAAAGAATTACAGCGACATAAATGAATTCTTCACTGTGTTTGAGAAATACATAAACGAACTGAAGTCAGCCGGGGCCAAGGTAAGCGAAGAAGAGAAACTAAATTACATGCTCAAAACGCTGCCCGAGTCACTAAGTTATATCGGAGATCTAGTGGATGTTTTGAAGAAGGAAGACCGGACTGCGGAGTACGTGAAGGCAAAAATAAGGATGAAGAGCATCAAGGAGAACCAGGACAGTGAGGGCGTAAAATCAAATGCATTCATCTCGGAGAAGAGACCTAGTGCGAGCGGCCAAAAAGTGTGCTACGGATGTGGTAAACCAGGACACTTCAAGAGGGAATGTCGACAAACTGAGAATCATCGAGGTTCCCGGGGACGTGGCGGAAGAGCACGAGGTAACTATGGAGGTTATGTCAACCAAAGTTATGAAAATGGACATCGCGGAGGCAGAGGAGGACCACGTGGGTCCAGAGGCGGTCGCTATGGTCACGACCGATCTTACCGACAGAACGAGCAAGGAGACCGACATTACCGACAGGACGACCATGGTGGTAGGAACCGTGGAGAACAACAGTTTTATCAGAATGTAAGTGGCGCAAGCAGTTTCGTGACAGAGGTCTTCGCCAAGGAAGTAAACAGTGCAACACAGGATTCAGGTCAGATTGAAATTAATTGGTTGTTAGATAGCGGTTGTACAGATCATATAATTAATAACGAGGAATACTTTTCTAAATGCGTAACGTTAAAAGAACCGATTAATGTAAAAATCGCGAACGGAAAGATTTTAACGGCAACTAAAGTTGGTAATGTAATTAGCGATTTTTTAGTGTTTGACAGATTAGAACGAGTTGAAATGAAAAATGTATTTTACATTAAAGATCTAGATAGGAATTTAATTAGTTTTTCAAGAGTCACAGAGAAACATGATATTATTGCAAAAGGCATCAGCGCAAATGTTTTTAGTAAAGATAGGGGTTTAATTGCAGTTGCATGGAAACAAGATAGGTTATATAAAGTGACAAGTGTGATCAACAAAGGGGAATTTAACGTAAACTTCTGCAATAAAGAAAATATGACAATAAAGGAAAAGTGGCATAGGATACTGGGGCACGTAAATTTCAATTATTTAGATAAAATTTGCAAACATCAATTAGTAGATGGAATCCCTCAAAACGTCGAGTCTGAACCTATGAAATGTAAAGTGTGCATAGAAAATAAAATGCATAATGTTCCTTTTAAAAACAACAGAAATAAGGCTAAAGAAATCCTAGAAATTGTTCACACAGATCTAAATGGGCCACATTCAACAGTAGGTATGCATGGTGAAAGATACTTTGTTTCTTTTATTGATGATTATAGTAAACTTGCACGCGTTTACACAATTAAAACTAAAGACCAATTATATGATTGTTTAGTTGGGTATGTAAATGAGGTTGAAAATCTTACTGGGAAAAGGATTAAGAAATTGCGGTGTGATAATGGAAAAGAATACATGAATAATAATATATATCAATACATCAAGGAAAAGAGGATTGTTTTAAATGCGTGCCCGCCATATGTGCATGAGTTGAATGGAACTGCTGAGAGGTTCAATAGGTCAATCATGGACATGTCAAGATGTTTATTAGCCGGAGCAAAAGTTAACAATAGGTTTTGGCCAGAAGTAGTTTGTGCTGCCGCGTATCTGAAAAATAGATGTCTTGCAAATACCGCAGAATTGAAAACTCCTTATGAAATATTTTTTGGAGAAAAGCCTAATGTCACACATTTAAAATTGTATGGAAGTAGAGTCTTTGTAAGGGTGCCAGAACAATTGAGAAAGTCAAAATGGGATAGAAAAGCAGATTTGGGAGTTCTGTTAGGTTACAGTGACGTTGGATATAGGGTACTCATAAATAATAAAATTGTTGTGGCCAGGCATGTAGAGGTTGTTGAAGAAAATATTAGATGTGTAGGTTTAAAGGATAATTGTTCCGTGAGTAAAAGATTAGATGAATCTGGGTGTGAAAATTGGGAAACTGGGTCTGAAGATAACAGCGAGGACGAAGAAAGGTTAGTCGAAATCGAATCTCCAAAAGCAGCGCTAAAGGAAAAAACAACAAGGTCGGGTAGAGTGGTTAAAACTCCACAACGCTATAGGGATGATAATACAAGTAACTTTATTTATATTAACGTATGTAGTGCAGATAGCCCGGTTAGTTTTGAGGAGGCGATTAATAGCAATGAATCGAAAAGCTGGAGTCAAGCTATGGATAGGGAAATTGAATGTTTGAAGAAAAATGACACATGGGAGTTAGTTAGTAAGCCAGAGGGCAAAGATCTTATAGATGTTAAATGGGTTTTTACTAAAAAGTTTGATAATAGGTACAAAGCAAGATTAGTTGTTAGGGGATTTCAACAAAAGGAATGTGTTGATGATATATATGCACCAGTAGCTAAAATGCAAACTTTGAAGATTTTACTGTCATACTGTTGTCATTTTGGTTTAATTATTGAACAAATGGATGTAGAAACAGCCTTTTTAAATGGCGAAATCATGTCAGAAGTTTATGTTAAACAACCTGAAGGCTACGAAGACGGCACAAATCGAGTGTGCAAATTGATGAAAGCACTGTACGGTTTACGAGAAAGTCCGAGAGCTTGGTATGAGTGTTTAGATACTTTCTTGAAAAGTTTAGGATTCCAAAGAAGTGAATATGATTATTGCCTTTATGTTTTGCGAAAAAGTAATGTCCTGATTTACTTGATAATTTTTGTTGACGACTTGCTCATTTGTTGTGTAAAGAAAAGTCGAATTAAAGAAATCAAAAATTTGTTGTCAAATAGATTTAGTATGAAAGATTTAGGTGAGGTTAAAAGTTATTTAGGAATTGATATAAATTACGAATACAAGAAAAACAAAATGAGCTTGAGTCAGGAAAATTATATTAATTCATTAGCCGAAAAATACAAGATTAAAGACTCAAAATTATATGCTACACCGATGGAAGTTAACTTGAAATTAGAACCAACTCAGGAATTGCGTAATGATATAAAGTATAGAAATTTGATTGGTGCGTTGTTATATATTAGTTCAGGAACAAGGCCAGATATCAGTTATTCTGTTAATTATTTGAGCAGGTTTCAGAATTGTTATGACGGCACACACTATAAGTATTGTCTGAGAATCTTAAAATATCTGTATTTGACAAGAAACCTGAAATTGAATTATTGTAAAAACGAAAATGCAAAAGTTCTTGATTGTTATGTAGATTCAGATTGGGCAGGTGACAATATAGATCGTAAATCTACGACAGGTTATGTGATCCGTATGTTTGACAATGTTGTATTTTGGAAGTCTCGCAAACAATCAAGTGTAACAAAAGCTTCGACGTATGCAGAGTATGTTGCGCTATCAGATGCTGCGAGTGAAGTGAAATTTCTAAAAGATGTAATGAAAATTTTTGATTTGAATTTTGATGAACCGATTGTAATGTACGAAGACAACTCAGGAGCATTGAGTATCGCTAAATATGGTAACTTTACAAAAAACTCAAAACATATTGAAGTCCATTATCATTTTGTCAACGAGTTGTATATGAATGGTTTAATTGATATAGTCAAAGTAAATACTGATGATAACATGGCAGATATTTTCACGAAAGCTTTGTGTAAAGACAAGTTTGTGTATTTTAGGAATATGATGAATATTAACTGAATTTAAGATAGTATGTATATAAATGTAAGGAGGCGTGTTGGAAATATACATTTATATTGTAAGGTTGAAGTTTGTGAACATGTCGACATTGTCGCCATCTGCATCTAGTATATTATTGGAAATGTACTCTATATTGAGAGATTGAGGTTTGTGAACGCGCCGACACTGTCGTCATCTGTTTTTGGTATGTAAACGAATGATCATATTCGTTCGTCCTTTTGTCTTACTGTGCAGCAATGTAGTGTTTGTAAAAGACCGTCAAAGACGTTCAATAAGAGTTTATGTATACGTATTTTGTTATAAATAAAAGTGAAATGCAGTGTAGTTCTCAAGAGTTAATTTAACAAGGTAAAAGAGGACTGAGGGCAGGTGAGGGATGTGGAGTGGGCATGAGAGGTGTGGGAGTAGGCGAAGGAACTGGTGGGGGTAAGAGAGGACTGGATGCTGGTGAAAGATGCGGAGATTATAAGAGGGTTGTGGATGGAGAGGCGAAGAGGATGGAGAGGAGGGAGAGGAGATTATAAGAGGGTTGTGGAAGAATGGGTGGGAGATGGATGCGGGGTGGCATGAGTTCCCAGTAGGTGCAAGATGAGCATGGCTCCTAGTTTTTGTTTACCTAAAATATTGGCAAATGAAATAAAATAGCCTCACAAAGTTCTGTGCGAAGTCTAATTGTTTCGTAGTCGTTACGGACGTATTGAATTCATAAATATACAATGCAATTTTGGATGTCAGTAACTACTAAACATCAAATTAACAGGGTAATGACTAGAATTTCGTTGTGTTCAAATTCGTACTGTATTTAAAATTGAAATACTATACTGATACAAGCCTATCATAACCTTAAACTGAGTTATATGTTATATTTTTACTATTGCAAGATGTACCGTGAGAAATATTGTTTATTAAAGGTGTAAGCTTTCAGCTCTCCGTTATGTACTTACAACTAGGCTACACTACATATCTACCAGATGTAGATATTAGTTTTTCTTCGATCTGCTGCTGCTTGAACACCAATAATGTCGATCTCTTTGAAAGGCGAAAGCGAGTCTGAAAATCAATTTCATCGGAGTCCTTGAAGAAATTTGTCCTCTCGGATCCATCTAGTTTGTTTAGGCGGAGAAATTCTATCTTCATAAACGTGGTCGCCGTCACCGAATGAAATTGCAGATAACCTCTCCGCCATGTTTCCTTCGTTTCCTTAAGTTCATTGAGCGATCGTCCGGCGAGTGCTTATGTACAAAGCCTAGCTTAATGCTAAGCGTGGCTTACGAACCATGGTGAAACGCTATTTTGACCTAAGCTCGCTTATTTATGCTAAAGCCTCGCTTAACAATCTTGGACGTGGTGAAACCCGCCCTAAGGAACGTAAGCCGGAAAAGTAACCTCCAATTCCGTCTAAGATTTTGAAGCAATTTTATATCCCGGGTCCCACAAAGGAACTCCTTTAGAGTTGTAGCTTTATAGTTGAAATGATTTTTGAGATACAGCTGTTTGACACCGTTTTACAGTACGACCATTATATTTTCGCAACTTTGGAAAAAAATACTTCATTCTCCATTTTCTCTAAATAAATGACACTGAGCTCACTTGCACATTTTTATGCTCAATTCTTTTTGAACTGATATTAATTTTCCATTCATTAATACTCAATGTGTAAATTCCAGCAAAATACAACCTCCACCTTTCTTGGTTCTGCACTGAACTCCATTATTTATTGGTAGTAATGCAAATACATTTTATATCTTCATTTATCACTGAATGAAATGTGTATCTGTGTGTGTGTGTGTGTGTGTGTGTGTGTGTGTGTGTGTGTGTGTAGGGGCTTCCGAGAATCCTAAAACGGTTGTGTCGTCTTAAAACGAACATTCAGACATCGCAATAATTTTAATGAAATGCTAAGCACTGCAACTGAGCTTGCCAATTCGTGTGTTCAAGATGTCGATTTTTCTCCACCTACATGCATGCAAGCGAAAAAAGAAACATGACGATGACAGTACAAATGATTCAAAAGGCAATTCCCGCTCACCGCATTTCCGAATAGACTACTATTTCGGATATACAACAGTTTCATCTATAGAAGAAACGTTTCAATTGCATATAGAGCCAAGTGGTGTTTTAGTAGTTTATGCAATTAGTTTATAATGGTAAGCTTTATTGCATGAGTTTGTTTTGAAAACGAGCGAGTTAAGGAGCGAGTTTTCAAATTTGTACGAATGTAATAAAGCAACATTATAAACGAGTTGCATACAACATTTTTTTGTATAACAACATAATACATTTATAAGACAATCAAACTTTAATTTGCTAAACAACTTCCCAGTGACGACTCGGGTATCGTTCGAGTAAACTGTGGTCGGCTGTTCCGTTTAGCTCTCCCCCCCCCCCCATTCTCTCGCTACGATTAGCTGAATGTGTGATGACGCAATCATTCGTGACATAAAATCTAATACGTCTTCATTTGTGCGGTAAATGCCCGGTTTTGAACGATTTCTTGCAACAGAAAAGGTTCTTTTATAATTCTGGAATACAAAATATTTGTATATGATTTCCACAAACTAACAGAAATTAATCAGTCATATTAAAAAGTATGGATCTATAACTTCACCTAACCGATGAAACTGATAGTCTAAAAGCAATAGAACATGCAGATGACCTAAATATAAAAAGGAAATTTCTCAAAGCTGAATCAAGTATTAAAATTGATATATTAAAATAATCTACCGGGACCATTCCCCAATATTACAATTTTATTAACTTTGCCAGTTACAGTAGCCATCGGAGAAATATAACTTTCAAAATTAAAAATTATTAGTCAAAAAATATTAAGATCAACCATCTCACAAGAAATATTGACAGATCTGGCTATGATATCAATTGAAATTGAAATATGCAACAATATGTATTTAGGGAGCATCATAAAAAAATTGTTCATTTGACAGTTCGGAAAGTGCCTTCTAGATTTTTTTATTTAATAAATCTATAATAACACTTCAGTAAATACTATTTTACACAGCTAAACTTTGCTACTATGAAATGTAATTAAAGTACTCCTTTTGAAAATGGCAAAATGTACTTTTACCAGGGCGGCATACCAGTGCGCGACGGCCCTGCCAATCGCTAATGGCTAATCTTGGGAAGGGGAACAAAAAGCATATTTATTTATATTAATCTGTTGCGTCTTCAATTGACACAAAGCGTCTCCAAGCCCCGGCGGGCGTTGAGCGCTTTCTGAGTACGCCTCCATTAATATCAGCACGGGAGTAATCCTCCATTAATGTCATATCCGCCACACAGGGCCGGATTTACCTACAAGCAAAACAAGCAGTTGCTTGGGGGCCCCCATTCACCAGGGGCCCCGCGTTTCGGAAAAATACACATACCATATTTTTTGTCTGTGAAATAATTGTTAATCAAGTAGTCTACTTTGTAACAAAATGTACAATTTCAAAACATTTTTATGTAAAATGTATTTAATGTAAAAAAATGTAACACAAGTAAAAATTTCTATAAAAAATAATCAGTTTTCATTTGTATCTGTACAGAAAGTACTTGTACTATAATACATTTTTTATTTAATAAAGATGGAGCTATTTTTTCGGGGGGGGGGAGGCAACACAATTTTGTGCTTGGGGCCCCGCACTACTTAAATCCGGCTCTGCCGCCACATCTCGTCGCAGTCAGTTGTCAAGAGGGCCGCCAAGTAGCATCTCCGCGTACGCGCCTCCTACGCCCCCCTGCGTCACTACTCAGCGGCCAGGATTTGGAAGGAATTAGGATTGGGTAGGGCTGAGGACACTTCACATGGTACTAGCCCCTGTCAAGCATGCACACTCGTTTTGTCGTAACGAATCTCACATGAGGTTCTACGGGAATCCAACCCGGAACCTGTGATGGCAAGCGACTTCGCCACTGAGCTACGAGAGCACTGATAGGTGGTTGGGATCTATTGGAATGTTTGGAGGCTTGTATATGGTTATTATGGTGATATAGGGGCCTCAACTTTGCGACAGAGAAATTGCAGTGTTCTCTAGTCCAGGGGTGATAAAAGGGGGTAAGGGGCTATGTTTAATAGGCTTTCGAATAAGGATTGCCACTCCACCAGCACATCTGTTAGAAGGGCTGTACGATCTGTAGATATTAAATACGGGAATTGAAAATCTTGCCAAAGCCTGAAGATGCGTCTACTATAAGGTTCTGAATTTGGGGTTTTATGGAAGAAATAATTGGGTTTACTATGTTTGCAAGGAATTGATTTTGCTTATGGTTTGGGGAGGAGTAGTCGAATTTTGGAGGAAGGGGGACTTTTAGGAGAGGTGGGAATTCTTGTGTTGATGTTATTAGTGGTCATTGTAGCGGGGTGTTGGGCAGGTTTAGGACTGGGTTGTAAGGTGAGTTTATTTGAAATAATAAAGGAAAATTAAGATTGGGTGTATGTAATTGGAATTGATGGAATGAGATTTGCATTTTTTGAATGTAGCTACAGCTCTCGTCCGAAGCAGTGTGATTTCCTTCGCAGTTTGCGCAAGTTAATAATGCTTATGGTGCGAGAGAGCTGTTGCTAGACCGTTGAGATTCACCACATTTTACACATTTAGTTGTTTTTTTACAGTAATTGCTAGTATTTTAAATCTTGACAATTGTATAGTACATTGCACTATAGTTTTTTCGGAGATCAAGTTTTTCAATACAATAGAGTAGGAGTTCTAGTTTGAGGAGTTTTTCAAATTCACTGTCTGAAGCTATTTCTACCGCCCACAACAGGATGGGGGGAGCGATGATTTATATAGTCTTGAAACTTTGGCAGGTATAATGCCTTTTTCAACAGGGGCGGAATGAATTTCTGCGTCAGTGAAAGAGGTATGAATTTCTCTTATAATCGCACTTTTCTTCTATGATTTTGGGTCACTATAAGTATGATATTCCACTTCCTGTTTGTTCAGGAAGGAAACTATTTTTCCGAAGACACTGTTTGTAGTTATGTTGACTTTAAAAACTTGTCCGCGGCAGGAGATAGAGAAATGGTTTTCACATGTTTTTTTAAAAATATTGTTAATCAACAATTTGAAGTCTGATGAGCGGACGTTGTGGATGAAAATTAGGGGTGGATTAGATTCCGTACGTGGTTGTACTTCTAGGTCTCCCTGGTTAGGTTGGCCGTCCAGCAACGAGAGTAATGCGCTGAATCTGTTTGCCGTTGGAGCATTTATTATAACACTAGACCGTCGAGAACTGTTATCGATTCTGTTCCTTTTTATAGAATTCAGTTCATTTGTTGTTTGAAAATTTGAGTCATTAGGGACATTATAAATATACCGTAGCACAACATGGCTAAAGTTCAGATCAGATGATAGGACTTGCTTGGTAAAGACATTTGATAGTGATGAATAGCTGCTGAGGTAGGTAATGTCGCTGTTGATCGTAAATAAAGTTCTGTTGATTATGTTGTTGACTGATGCTGAGTGCCGTTGAGGGTGTGAAGAGCGGAGGCCACTGTGTCACTGAGCCAAGTGTCCATGGCTGAGTTACGCGTGTAACCTTGCTGTGCGAAGACGCCATTGTCCAACGCAGACCAAAAGTCACGCGTTAACCCTATTCTTCAGGTGGTTTACTTGTTGAATCACTGTGATTTGTAACACTAAACGCTGATAACACAGAACAAGTACTATCAAAGAACTAGCCCGCTGTCAGCTCAATAAGGCTGCAGAGCGATTCGCATTGTACCACGGTCGGCGACGGAATGAGTATAACGTTGAGATCACTGGTACCCGCACGAACCTTACAATGGACGAGCTCGTCGCGCAGAAATGTACCTTAGGCATTAGAAGGTTAAAATAATTATTTGATTCTAAATTTAAAAATAAAATAGTAAAAGTATTCAAAAGGGAATTATGATTAAACTATTCGCAAAAAATGGCATAAAAGAGTGATGTGTTGCGCATCATTTGATATTTTAAATATGCATTGCGTTTCAATTTTATATTTTACAATTCAATAACTAGAGGTGCTACAATAGCACACACTTTCTCGCGTTATTCGAAACAGCTACGTAACATTGAAGTATTGCTTTTTCTGCGCTACCAGCACCTCATCTATTATTTGAAAACGTCCCAATTCAACCAAGACGCAAACAACGTACTATTGCCAGGCAACGTGGTCAAAACTATGTGCATTCGCTTAGTTAATAATGTCAATACAGTAATTAGAATATATGCAATTTACAGCAAAATGGTTACGCAAATTCTGGCAACATATTATACCCGCAAGTTTTCTTGAGCCCTAGAATGACCCACCACTCCTTTATCAACATTATTTGAATTAAGAATAATTATTAGCCACGAGCGTAGTTCACAAAATCCGACAAAATCTCATTGTTAGAAATGTTCGCTCCCGTACAAAAACGAGCTACAGCTTTGATGTAATTGTCGTGTCGGCGAAATAAACAAACCCCCACCACTCTCGCATCTAGCGAAATGAGGGCTCAAGAAAACGTGCGCGGATACCTCACTGGGCATTCTGAGGAGTAATTTATATTAAAAAAACGCTGCAAAATTCATCGCAAACGGAAGTACTGGCTCTCGGCCTAGCAGAACTAAATACAACGGCTGTATCTTATCACCTTCAACATCGACGTTCGACAACAATTAGCTTCTCAAATATCGATACGGCATTGTTCCGAAATTTTTATTAAGCTTTGCGGATTGCTTAAAAAGGAATACGTCAATACACTGAGAATACAAATTGAGTAAAAAAGCGTGAAAGTAAAAAAAGAATTAATATTGGCATTTTCAATGGTAAATTATAATTAAATTATTTTTCATATCATTCATTCAATTTTTCTCGTGACACTAATTTGGTGTGAAACCTGTATATATTGCATTAATTTCAAGCAGAAATTACTTGTAGATAATTTCATTGGAATATAGACCCCTTGCACGTTTTAAAGTGATTTATTTTTAATGTTACCATGCCAAGGGACATTGGTCGAAAAATTCTGGTTGTTGTGAAACACTGCAAGAAAACCACGAGCCGCCATGGGAAGTTGGTCGTTTTCAGTGTCTCCACAGTCTCGGCTTTCGGACTCCACAGATCTCCGTTTTTCCATCTTCCAGGTCTTACAATTCTGTCATCCAAGACTTCTTAGTTGTACTCTACCCACTTCGGAGTTGGCCTTCCTCCCTTCCTTCTTAACTTTTCCAGTGTCCATTCCGTTGGTGGTTTTGGAACTGGGCGCATTGCTGATTCCAAATTCGGATAAGGAACTGTTTTGATTTACTTGATGTTCCTGTTACTTGCGTTAAACAAAAGTAGCAATCTGTAATTTAATCTCTAGGTTCCCTCCACAACTATTCCCAAAATGGCATAGATGGGTGGGTTCCATGCAGGCAGCCCCTTAAATAGCGGAAGCAAAAGTTCTGTGGTGCCCAACACTTACCCTCATCTACCTTTGATTCAAAATACAACTCGTACGCCTTTTTGACGATCGGAAAGACGTGTCTTTGAGACTTAGTCATAAATTCGCCACACATATAACAGAAAAATTTGGTGAAATAACACACTTTCTAGACATTGCTGAGTAGTATAACAAACACGCACAGACAATATTCACGTTAGCGGATTAGGCATTTCCCCTAAACATCAGGATATAATATGCGCCGTGACAACATAAATATCGCAGTCGAGCACAGATAAAATTGCGTTCCCAGAAGAAAGTTTAGGTGGAAGGAGTTGTTGCAAGCGTTACGTAATTATTTAGGGGAGGGGGGGGTCACGAGCGCGTTTCAAAAAAAGTAAATATATATTTTTTTTAAATCGGAAAGAATTGGTCTTTTCATATATACACTGAGTACATTGCAATCAACTGTACAAGTCATTTTCATTTACACTTTACAATAAATATTATTTCTTTTAAAAAAACCTCTCATGTTTTGTTTGATTAGTTGTTCCAGTGATGGCTGAAGCGTTAGTACGACAGGAATGTAGATCTAATTTTCAATAATATGTCTGTTGATGTATACCACTGTCTCTTAATTTTAAATTTTTACCTTATTGGTAATGGAAAAATTAATAGCTTTTTGTTCTAACTGTAATGTGAATTTTGTTGTGTCCAGTTGATGAAAAGAGAAATGCAAAAATATTCTTATATTTTCTGTAAGATTGCAAGAGGATTTTTGAAGTTTTTCTCTATGCTGTAGGGCATTTTATTCAATATGAATTGAAACATGTAACAACCAAAACTTCAGGGGGCAAGGGGGGATAACAGAAATTTCACCCAATGGTTATAAAAGTTACTCAATCTTCAAATAAGAAAATATAAAATTTGATAGTATTTAATATTTATTAAATATGCAATAAACAACATTCATGAATAAAATTATATAGTATAGATGGAAATGAAGGGGACTTAATAATTATATCGTTTGAGTTCAACTTCTCTGAAGAAATCTTCTCCCTTACCTATATTTTTATAAATTCCGTGATGTAACTTCAGTTACGAATGGAATTTATGGATGGCATCAACCCCATTACGGTAATGGGAAGGATTTTTTAAAAATTAATTTATCATAAATTAATTATTATAGTTCTCCCAAGGGTGAAATTATAATCACAATTTGATTCAGATCTTTCCTACTTTTACTAAATATGTTATTGATTTTAAATCTGCTTCAGAACATAAATGACCACATACAGTGAAAATCAAAATACATTATTTTACAAGAAAGCACAATTATTGTACATTGATCTACAACTATTTACATATTAACAAAATTCTATGCATCTTTACATGACTGAACTGACCAACCCAGTATGAGCCGATCAAAACCACACGAGAAAAAATTGCAAGAGAGATTAGAGTTCTCTTCTGCCCATGCTACTGAAGAAACCATTCGTCTATGACCCTGAGAAGGAAAAAGAACAATTCCTATTAACCACATAAATTGATTATATCATTTTATATTACTTTAAGAAGAAAAAAACAAGTAAACTGCTATGTAAACAAAACCAAAAGTTAAAATGAAATACAGTAACTAAATATTGCATGTCCATTCAGATGCAATACATCTTTCATTGTTTCATGGGGTTAATATCAAGGTGAGGTAAATTTGTTTTGAAAGCTGTAATGGATAAATATTATGTAAATATAATTCATAATTATAAGATTGTACAAATTATCAAATGTATGAAGATAGTACGTTGCAGTCATGAAGTAAAATAAACAACAAATTGATTCTTGTGAATTAAGTGAAACATTTACTCAATGAAAAGTAATAATTACCTGCCTACTTGTCCTCGGCAAACGCGCAATACGTTGCCCATTCAAATCAAACAACCGAACTTGTCGATTGTCATGCGGAATGGCAACAACACCAGCTCCGGAAACAGCTAAACGATTCACAGCTGAATCAGAACGGATAGTTGCCAGAGGGGATCGCATGTTTCTTAGATCCCACACTTTTACACTACGATCATCAGAACCAGATACAACCTTATCTTCTCGTGTGAAAACTGCAGAAGTAACTGTTCTACACAAAAAACAATGCATATACATATGCAAAACTCATTGCATATACAATTCTTTGGGAAAAAACATGATGAAATAAACACATACTCTGTGTGACCCTGGAAAACTGATACAGAATGAATTGGCTCCCGAAAATCCCAAAGCCGGAAAGTAGTGTCCTTTGATGATGTAACAACCAAGCGTTGAGAGTGATGAGAAGACGTATGAGTTAGTTCTTGATCATGCCCTAACAACAAAGATTGATTGGGAATAAATAAATAAATAAAACTACCAGAAGAACAATTTTAAATATTAAGAAGAAAGTCATTAAAAAAGGAAAGATTCTTACCACTAAGAGATTGCACCAGATCTCGAGTTTCCACATCATACAAATTTGCTGTGCGATCCCATGAAGCAGTAATCACTTGATCTCCCCCTGGCAACCAGTCTGCTGCCATTACTACACTACTGTGACCCATCAACTCTGACACTGGAGTCCGCAAAGTTGGTGTTCCTTCTAACAATGAATCATCACAAAAGTCATCTTTCTCGCCAGTTCCAAGTTCTTCTTCTGATGAATGCCCTTTCTAGATAACATTGATAGTTTCCAGACATATGTTACTTCTATAAAATAGGTACTAAAGACATATAAATATCAATTAAAAACATTTGGTGTGGAAGACCACAAATCAATTACTTTTGTAGAAACACACTGTTAGCGGAAAAGAACATAACAAATAAATTTTTATTGTTTTTGTTCTACTTTACATGAAACACTCAATACTAAAAATAATTTTAAGAATTAACAACTTACTGGCTGATCTAAAGTAACAACTGCTTGCCATACATGTGCAGTCTGGTCACCACTAGCAGTAAGCACCAAGTCTCTTGAGGGATGAAATCTAATTGAATTAACAGATCCCTGGTGCCCTTGATATTGCAAGAGACATTTACCAGCTTCAACACTCCAAATACAAGCTGTGTGATCTGGGCAAATAAACATTAAACTTTTTGGTCACTGAGAAACTAATTTCTTTGATACATCTTTGAAAACATTCAAGAGCATTGTGCAAATATGTATATATGTGCATGTGCTTTTTTTTTTTTTTTTTTTTGATTGAAAGTTATGGTGTGAAGATGACATGATATATGGTAATGTCAGGAGGTAAAAGGAAGAACACAAATACAACCATCCGAGGTGGTAATCGAACCTGTGATCCTTCAGTCCAAGATCGCGTGTCCATCCGGCCATCCATCCATCCATCTACCTCTCTCTCATATACACACACGCGCACGCACGCGCACACACACACACACACACACACACAGAAATATACAAGCATTCTTAGATTATGTACATGACTGACTTAGTATATTCAAGATCCACAAGGGAATTCTGCAAATTTAACTTATTCCAAACTCTCCACAAAGTTTTATTTACAGTTAGTTATATATAAGAAACACCATTTTATTTTAGATATTATTACATACTTTTCGATATTTTATCTATTACTACATATTCCATTACATTTAAATTGATTAAATTACATCCCTAATACAGCGAACGTGCTTTTCACAAAAGTCCATGCCTTTCTGCCGACCATTCATGGATTGTGCCTAAACACAAGCTTCAATCATAGGATTTTCTCCAAAATTGGTATTCTCTTACTGATCAGGACGCATCGGTGCGAATTTGAACCATATTTTAATTTTTTGGGAATATTTTACAACCCCTAGAACATTATTAAAACTGGTTCAAATATTATCTTTTAATGTGTTGTTCGAATAAAGCGAAATGCGGCAATAAAAACTGCGCGTGTTCAGTGTCATTGAAAGACCTTGAGTTTTCCAAAATTGCAACTGCTCAAACCTTTTTGAAAATCCTCTAACTACATTAAATTATAAATAAATATTTTTTCTTAATGAAATATGTTTCAAATGAGTAGTTTTGGCGTAATTTTAAAGCAAATCTTTGAAAACTACATTTACGAACCAATTTTTTTCAAAGGTTAGAACTTAAAAAACCCAACTTTGGTTGGATAAATTGAAAAAGATTCGCTTATAATAATCGCATGTGATCCATTTTCATTTAACTTTAATTATGAAAATTGCAAAATTTCAATTGTCTTTCGAATGTACCTTCACTATTGAAACTAAAATTGCTTTTTAATTTAAAACTAGTGGACGTTGACCCGGTGGACCTTCTTCCCTCTCTTCCTCTTTCTCTCTTCGGCAGATCTCTTTGTCTTTGCCTCCCCCTAGCAAAAAATGTAATAGAATGTTCGAAAAGATCTTATCCTGTAGATTAGGTTGCGAGAAAAGTTTGAGGTCTTTGGCCTCAAAATTTTTGTTTTCAATACCCTAGAACACTTCATTTAGGTGTTATTTAACGATATAGATTCAAAAAATCCTGCCGAATGGGTGTGTGGGGCGGGTTGCATTTGACATGAGTATTTAGTTTTGTTCTACAGCGCCATTTAGTGAATTTTCCCGATATTTTAATAGTTATTCTGCTTCTCGGGACGGAGATAAATCCAAAACACACACATACACACACACATATACGCACGCACGGGCGCGCACATACACACTAGCGTGCCCGTGCGAGAACTCTTGCATGTTAATCCCCACCCTTTTCATTAAGAAGGAAAGTTGTTAATGAAAAGTGTATATTTGTTAAAAAAATGTTGAAATGTAACTTCGTATTTACAGGATATGAAACAAAAATAAATAAAAACAATGCAATTGACGTTGGAAACAAATTTTAAATAAAGGTTTCTTCAGTATTATATAGATGTTTTTCAAACAATTCACACTTCCTTAAAAACATTCATTGAAGTAATTATTCAATCTTCTTTGACAGTTGCTTTTCGCTTTTCTTGATAACCAGAAAACTATTAGAAAAGGATTTTTACTTTTTAGAAAGCCATGTAAATTCTTCCATGCGAAAATACAGGATCGCGAAGTACAACCATACTCTTTGCAATAATATTTAACTTTTCTGGATTTGTTATGAGAAACAGAAGGGGGTTTGGAGGAGCTGGGCGCTAGCTTGCTGGGGTGCCAAAATTGAAAAATTATTTGTGAACTAAAGTTTTGGATTATTTTCTGCTTTCTTACGTTCCTCAAGAAAAGCAATTCCGAGCCAAAACGTAATAAAACTAATATTTCCACCTTTGAGTAATAAATACTATTTGTTACAATTAGAAATAATTCAGTAGGCTTACACTTCACTTCGGTACATGGAAATGTTGCTCAAACGATGTCTACGTATTGAATATCTTAGCGAACCGACACCTCAAGTTTAATATCGAACCGTGTATTATTTAAAATGAGTTTCCAGCTGCGCATTGATGTACAGACTTCCAGAAACCGCCTACATTTAAATCGTGCCTCTGTGCAGTTGCCGAGAGATTTGACCTATTCTTTCTATAATTTTAAATTTGGTTGCTTTTTCAAATTCATTCATGTATTGTAGGCTAGCGCGTTTTGATTTTTGTTGTTCATTTATTTCACGCTACTTTACTTTAGTTAATTAAAAAAGCTTGTTCTTTGAGTTGCGTCATAGCACAAGTTTTCCCCTACTAATCTCCGTATTCCCGCGCGAGAACTCGCGCACGTTAAACCCCACACTCTTCCCTATCTATTTCGCCATCTAAGACGGAAAGTTGTTAACGAAACGTATACAATATTACCGAGGGATTTCTTGGAACAATTTAAAATACTTCAAATATTTTTAAGCAAGTAATTATTCAATATTATTTCACAGTTAGCTTTTCACTTTTAGTCACAAAAACATTAAAAAAGCTTTTTACTGTTGAGAAAGCTACGTGACTGAACACGTTGACTTGAAAGTTATGCCGAATCACTTTTAATAATGAAAATACTGGTACAGGTAAAACACAAACCAAACCTTACAAGTTACGTCTTCACTGTACACCCACATCCCTCCACAATTAAGTAAACAGCACTTGTATACCTTGGCAAAACAATAAATGAATATTTTCACTACACGCATAAGAAACCATCTTCATCGGTATCTAGCAACTATTAATAGTACTTCTACTTGTTGCTGTAGAGCAAATCATGAATTAATAATTATGCAAATAAACCTCGACTGTCTGCGCAAACGACGGGGTTCATAGAAAGCGTAAATAGTATGATAGAGAAATCTAAGCCTTCTAAGCGTGACGAAAACCTGGCCACTTTGGCATTGGTAGTATCGATAAGTACCGAATCAGAAAAAAATCAATAGAATGTTCGAAAATATCTCATCCTGTAGATTACGGTGCGAGAAAAATTTCTTCGAGGCCTTTGGCCTCAAAATTTAATTTTTAAGACCCAAGAACGCTTCGTTTGGGCGTTATTAAATGATATAGTTGACTGGGTGCTGCGGGTTGCATTTACATGAAAAATCTTCACATTTGTAAAGCCAATGTGAAATTTTTCAAGTCTTCATGAAATTCTCTTTCTTTGGAGACCTCATTTATATACATAGGTTGCGTGTGAGAGCCGAAAAAAGTAATTAGAAATATGTACATGTATTCCTCAATATTAGATATTTTATATCACTTCATGTAATCTTTGTTAAACATATTACTAGTTTTTGGGCGAACTTGCAACAAATTTTCTAAAATACAGTTAATCAAAATTACTTTTCTTTTAACTTTTGTAAAATAGAGCACAATCCATTGAATGCCGACTGCTATGCAGTAGCGGCACTTGGGGTAGGTAGGAAAATTAAACTGGTTCATTGAATATGAACCAGTTTAATTTTCGTCAGCCCACTTCAGGACTTGGCCGACGAGCGGTAACCCAGCCTCTCGGCCACGGAATAAGGGGTTCGTGTGGTTAGCGTATATTCTCAACCTTTTTTTCTTCTTTAATTTGTTGCGCTTTCGGAGTAAGCTTTCATTAATAATATCGCGGGATTAATCTTCCACTAATTAACATTATCATATCCGTCACGTCTCGTCGCAGTAAGTTATCAAGAGTACCGCCAGGTAGCAACTCCGAGGACGCGCCTCCTACCACTTACCACGCTTCTGCGTCACTACCCAGCGGTCACAATTGGGAAGGAATTAGGATAGGGGTAGGGTTTAGGGCACTTCACAGGGATTAGGCTAGCCCTTGTGAAGCAGTCAAACTCGTTTTGTTGGAATAAATTTCACATGATACTGTCTTCGATTCGACGGGAATCAAACCCAGGCCTCCTAGGTGAAAGGCGAGCGACTTCATTTTTCAGCGTCTTGGAAAGCGAGCACGCTAACCAACGAGCCATCGAGAGCATGCACTAGTACATCGCGCTGGCGAGAAAAAGGCAAGAAAAATCAATCCTTCGTTGTACGATTCCACAAATGGCGAACAGGTGAAGTTAAAGCTAAACTTTATTGTTGGACATGTCTTTTATTGTCAATTAAGGAGAATACTTATTTATTTATGTCAAAAACAGTTAAAAACTGTGTGTAACATGTAATGGGGAGAAGTTAATTTGGAGTTACATTTATGTCCAGAAGCAAATCAAGGGGCCATCTAAGCATTTGCTCAATGATTGGGGAAACTAGACAAAAACCTGATCAAAATGGGGGTCATTGACCCAGAAGCTGAAGTACAGTACATGTTACAGGTTCTTTACAATTACACAATCCAGGTGGTAAATAACACACTAAATGTTGTTGTTAAAATTAATATTACTTTCCTTTTGGATGCTCGCTATAGTCTCTAATTGTATTGAAACAGTTGTGCAGCAGAAAATATTTTATTTGGGATATAAACTTTGTATCGAATTCAATCATTTAATGTCATCTAACAAGGTGTTGTAAAATAATGTACATGTATTGTAGGTGAATTTTTTGTAGTGAGCTGTTGATACTGTCACCTGATGAATATGATTAGTACATTGAATGTTGTAGTTATAGATATCAGCATTTGCTAAAAATATATTCTCACCCTTAAGTAAGTCATTTTTGACAACAAAAATAAATAAATAAATAAATAAATAAAAAACAACTGATTCATAATATCAAGAGACAAGGTAATGATAAAATACCTACATTAATACAGAGAGGTTTACAATAATCACATGGGTGGGATTTGCTTATTATTTGCAATTCATTTTTGTAATCTAAAAGTCTGGGATCTAAAAGATGTATTTCCCCACAATATTATGCCATTAGGCCTATGAACATTCGTGAAATATACTCAACGAGCAGTATGATGGCTGACTGAATTCGAAAGAACTCTGAAAGCGTAGCTTAATTTAGTGTTCAATTCATTTAAATGGACGTTCCCTTTTAGGTTTGACTGAATTGAAAGGCCTAAAAAAATTTGTTACCTTAACATCAGTGAATGGCAATGGCAATATATATGACGTGAACTTTCTTGAGGCTTTACTAAACACACTGGTGACAGTTCTCTGAACGAGATTAACATGAGTGAGACGAAGCATTCTCAGAAGGGAGTCACTTGTTGAAGGAGATGCACTTAGACAATTAGTTGACTATTGACCCTGATTACATAATTTTGCAACTAAGAAATTTGGACTTCTGACAGGTTAATGCACTAATGAGTGTGCTTCCAGTGGCGTGGTACAATTCAGAGTCATTAGTGGTGATGGATTGCGGTGCAATTTTAGCAGATTGCAGTGAAATAGTTAAATTGTGTGAAGCTAAGTTCTTAAAGTAAAGGTTTCAAGCTTTAATTTTATCTAATATTGAAAAGTATTTTCAATAAAAAATGTATGGAGCTACGGCCATTTAAAAAGTGTCCACCAGTTTGTGGCACCCCTGAACCCATTTTAAAAACTGTTTTATTGGTGTCACTGTTGTTCTTGCAACGAAATCTAACTTTTACTATGCCAATTTTCACAATTTTTTTCTCTCTTTCTCGCAGCCGCTCAAGCAATGTATATGCAATGAGAATGAGAGAGAGGAGAGGAGAGAGAGAGGTAAGAGTGGGGGGGGAGAGGGGAGAGAGGAGAGAGAGAGAGAGAGGAGAGAGAGAGAGAGAGAGAGAAAGAGAGAGAGAGAGGAGAGAGAGAGCGCGTGCGCGCAGCAGCGGTCACCAAAGACAGGCGCGGCCTGGTATATTTTGATCGCAACATCGCAGCACAAATAGAGATGCTCTTACGCTCTACGGAATACAACATACAAAAATTAGCGGTGCTACAGAATGGAACAGACTTTCCAGTATTAATTTTGGGGCTTGCCACATACCCTTGCCTGTTGTCATCTATCCCCACCCAAGGTACATTGTTTGTGAAATTTTCTTAATTCTTCAGCTTTCTAATAGTAGAACGGAAATACTTTAAGAATATTAAAGAACAGTAAAACCTAGTTTTAAATTGCAATTTTCTTTGAAAATTTGGAGCCGTTTTAACAAAATGGATTGCTACTGTAAATTTGAAATTGGAATCTTCTTTTCACAGAAAACTCGAGTTTTCGAAAAACTTCATATGACTTCATTTCAACACTTCCAGCCAAAAATGAAATAGTAATTACAAATTTCTGGAAATGTGCATATTAAAAGCGTCTTTGAAAAAAATTACTTGTGTAATTTTCGAAAAACAAATTAATACAACAAAAATAATTCTATGTCATCTTAAACATTGCAATTAGCATTATCAGTTGGAGAAGTTTGAAGAAAAAATTGGAGCAAAATTCGAAATTTTGTGCTCTTTTACTCGGAATGTAATTTGTAAAAAAAATAGAGCAATATAACGTTTATGTCATCTTATATAGTGCATTTAGCACTATCCTACCAAAAGTTTGGAACCGTTTTTAAGAAAATCTTGTTTTTCTTATTTTAAAAAATTGCAAATATTGCACAGAAACTACTAAAATTTTCACAAAAATGTACATGACCTTAATAAAGGAAATAATTATGGGCAACAAATTTTATTTGAAGGAAAAATCTGTATCTTCAATTTTGTAGTTGTAGGAAAGCACCGATACCACCTTTATATGTCTATTTTACTCTATTCTTTCAATAGATTTAAAGATAAAAATTGGAATTTTTTTTGGAGAAAATTTCGAAAATGTTCAGAGGGGCTTCTTGTAAAGTACCCCCAAATTTAAAAGAATGTTTTTCAAAATCTCCCAGAGCTTCGACTCGAGCCAGATGTACAGGGGTTCCTTCAATTTGGAAAAAATCCTACGCATGATTTAGATGCTAGTAGTTTTCACAGCCAGGCATTCAGATAGATGGATGTTTTGAAAAGAACTGCTTTTTCGGTATCAGGGGTCCCCAAAACGTGTATTTCCGTTGAAATCTCAAAATCGATTTTCCGCAGCATTACATAAATTTTCCTAGCTAGTTTTCATAGAAACGGTGGAGTTTTCGAGAAACATTATATACAGCATATGTACAATAATGTGAACAAACTGCCACCAACATAAATATTTACTTCATGAGAGACAAGTAAAAAAATTACATTTTTGTAAAGTTTGAAAAAACAAAAAAATAGAACAATATGGCTTTAATGCCATCTTATAGAGTAGATGTAGCACTATCCCTGCCAAAAGTTTCAAGAAAAAAGTTGGGGCCTTTTTGAGAAAATTTTGAAAATGTCTGGAGGGGCTTCATGTAAAGTACCCCCAAATTTTAAAGAATGTTTCTCAAAATCTCAAAGCTTTGACTCGAACCAGATGGGCAAGGGTTTCTTCAATCTGGAAACACATTATTTAGGCGCCAGTAGTATTCACAGACAGTCAAAGAGACGGATAGACGGACGGACGTTATTTTGCAAAGAACCACTTTTTCAGTAACAGGGAATCTCAAAACGTGCATTTCCGTTGAAATCTTGAAACTGATTTTCCGCTACATTACATAATATACTACGTATATTACTGTGTATACGGGAGTGTAAAAATAAAACCAGTAGTGCTACACAACTGATGGCACAGACTTTCCCGTATTAGTTTTCTATTTCATTTGGTCTTGGCCAGCTACCATCTATCGCCGCCCAATGTAATTTTTTTCGATTTTTTTTTTTTTTAATTTTTCCTTTTCCTAATACTAGAACGGAAGTATTACTTTATGAATATTAAAGAACAGTAAACCCTCGTCCTAAATGGCAATTTTATTTAAAATTTGGAGTCGTTTTTAAAAAACTTGCGTATAAGTGCTACAGCAAATTCGAAATTTGAAGCTCTTTTTCACAGAAAATTTTTGAGTTTTCGAAAAACTTCATCATTTTTTCAACTTCATCAAGTCATTTGAAGCACATTAACTCACAAATACAATAGAGTTTACAAATTGCTGGAAATGTGCATAATAATGGCGTGAGAGATCTTGCAGAGAAATTACCTACATTTGTTTAACTTCTGAAAAAGCAAAAAAATACTGCGAAGTCATATTAAAGAGTGAAATTAGCACTATCCATTCAAAAAGTTTAAAGGAAAAATTCAGAGCCTTTTTCAGAAAAGGTTTTTTTTTGTAATTATTAAAATTGCACATATGGCTCGTAATATTGCACGAAAATTACTAAAATTTTCAAATAATTTACGTAACTTTAATGAAAGAACTCAAAATGGAAAACAAATTGTATTTGAAGGAAAAATCTATCTTTCGTAGTTGTAAGAAAACGCCTGAAAATTTTGAAATTTTCGAAAATTTAGAGTTAAAACCTGACAATCTGACTTACGTCACCTTTATAAGGGTATTTTTACTCAGTTCTGACACGAAATTAAAAGAAAAAAATTTAGAGCAGTTTCCGGGAAAATTTTGAAAATGGCCGAGGTGTTTTATGATAAGTACTCCCAAATTTTGAAGATTTTTTTCTTCAAAATATCAAAGACTCGACTCAAGCCAGATTGACATGGGTTTCTTCAACTTGAAGAAATCCCATGTATGGTTTAGCCGCTAGTAGTGTTCACAGACAGACAGACCTACAGATGTACAGGTGGACGTTTTGAAAAAAACTAGTTGTTTGGTATCAGGAGAACCTAAAACGTGTATTTCCATTGAAATCTCAAAATCGATTTTCTGCAGCATTACATAACTTTCACTATAGTACATACATTACTCTCTGTATATACATGTGTGTACAGGAAAGTAAAAATTGTTTCAGTGTCTTCCTACAATATTGAAGATAAAGATTTTTCTTCTGAATGAAATCTGACCTTCAAAAGCATATCTCTAAATATGGTCATGTTCAATTCTTGCAGAGGGAGCAGTTTTAGTGTAATTTGCGTGAAATAAACACAATTTTAAAAACAAGATTTTCTCCAATACTATTCCAAATTTTTTCTTTCACATTTTGGTACAATTTGAGGTAAATGCACTGAATACCACGACATAAATTCCATTTTGATTTATTGTTTTCATTTTTCAAAATTTACAAAAAAATGTGATTTTTTCTCTACTCTGTTATTAATATTTACATTATGAGCGTTGAGTATATGTGCTTCAAATTATTGCATATGATATCTCTCAAAAACTCAAAAAGATTTCTATGAAAATTAGTTCAAAATTGCACACTTTGGAAAAAGCGCTCAATCTACTTTTTCTTGAGAACTGCTAGACAATTTTCATGTACATTTTCCACAAAGTGTCATGTGTTACTCTATAATATTCTCAATCAGTTTTCAATTCCACTATTGGAAAATCGATAAATTGTGAAACTGAAAATATGACTGGTGTCAATAAGTAGCAGCTCACAAGAAGGAAAAATTAGCCTTTTGATTCTTTGTCAGAGCTGCAGTGGTAAACGCTTGAGTCAGTATACACAAGAACAATACATAGTACTGTGCTTAAAATCACTTTCTGGGTAATATTCCACAATTGAATTAGTTTTCAAATGGGGATTGTTATTCCTGAGGAAGAAGAGGGAAGACGACAGAGGCAGACCTGAGGCAGGTAGTGAACGGGGGGGGGGGGGAGGGGGGGGGGGAGGCAGAGATAAAATCATTTGCTTAACCCTATACTGTGTGTTCTGTAATTCACTTAAAGAATTATCTTTTTCTGCAAATTCTTATTTCTCTTATGAAGCTCCTCAACAGTGAGGTCCCTATAGCTGGTACAAAATACAACCAGCAGCTGAATACATAAGAAGAGTGGGTGAATTGGCAATTTGGACAAGTTCAGAAGGGACATTCGAAATGCCAAGAGAGGACGAATTGGATAATGAATGCAGACTATTTTTGATTACATAACACAGCTTGAATTTATCATATCAAGAACATTTTCATATCCAATTTCCTTGATTTCAACATTTAAAATTATGGAAATTGTAAATTAGACACACATTGAGGATTACTTGAATTCCTAACAAGAAAAAATTAATATTTTTTTAGTAACGGACAAACTCTATAGGAGACTACACTAAACTCTCTACAAGACTCAATTTGCACCCAGTGCAAGAATTTTAATCATCTCATTTTTTCTGATATGAAATAGTGGTAAGAAATGCTGCAAGCAGCACATGCTGAGTAATAAAATATCTATTAAATTCATACAAACAACACAATTAATAGCCATATTGTGTACACTTAACCTTATTATTTCATTAATACAAGTGTGATAAATGATTCTATTTCTCTTTTCACTTCACACACCTGCAGATGCTGTACCAATAAGAGGTTGTCCTGGACGAGCCACAGCAACTTCCCATATACCATCCTTGTGTCCAGAATATTCTCTAATTAGAGAACAACTCACGTTTGGACCTTTAAAACTTGAAACTATTTTACTAGTCTGTGCTTTTAGTTTATGAGCTGTTTTGACTTTTTGTGATGAGCCACTAATGGCTGTAAATGAAAGGAAATTTAGATGTGTTATATGTCAATTTGTAAGTTATTTTCAAATATGTATAAAGGTAGGAAAACATGCATACAACTTACACTTCTGTTTTGAGAAACTTTTTGATGATGTATTGTCAAAGTCAGGAAAATCATAACTTTGTTTATCGCCAACAAATGATTCTCTCTCCAAACGCTCATTTAAGCTCTCAATTTTTTCATTCACTATACCAACAAACATAAACTAAGATAAATCACATTCCACATAAAAAGTTAAATTAGTGGCATAACATAAGAAAAATACACATTTTCATTTATTAACCTGCAGTAAATACTTGAAATGATCAGATTTGACTTAACTTATGCTTTATCACTTACAGTTTAAATTTTCTGCATACAATGTTTCAAATTCTTTTTCAATTTGAATAAAAAGTTCATGAAGTCGAGACCTTAAAATAAAGAACAAAAATGTAATAAGGTTTCACTAGTTTATTTGCAATCAAGCAATTATTAATACCTGAAAACTGGTGGTATAACGCTCTCTCCATCCATATCAGAACGAAAATTTGTCAAAAATGGCTGGATTTCACTCTCAGCATTACTTTGGACACGAGGTATATTAATACGTTTACTTTTTGGGGGCTTTGCAGAGAGATTCTGAACCACATCCTGTGGCATGTTTGCATCCCCAGTACATAACATGACAAAATTAAAATACTTTGTTTTCTTTGCACATCCAATGCTTTATAATGATAGAACCTGCAAACAATTTTAAAACCATGAATATCTACGAATTTCTTTTCTGTTTCGAACTATTCTACCATTATAGATGAGGCATTTGGATAGATATTTCTAAGACCTTTAAGTGAATAATCTACGCAAGTTTCCTGGTTAAAACATCTACTAATTCATTGGCAGAAACTTCACCTGTATATTGGTAGAGAATCGCAATTCTATACATGTTTTTAACAATATCCACAGTAAATGCCGATAATTACGGTGATTTACAGTAGTGGAGTTATCATTACATCTTTCTTTCTTAACCGAATCACAAGAACAATTTTTTTTCTGTATTACAATTAATAATTGAAGATACTGAATGCTGGTAAGACACGGTTCGAGAAATACATCTACAACACATGAATAGATCTATGACACATGAATTATCAAACTCTTGATCGCACTCATTCGCCTTTGCTGTTTGCATTACCATCTTACTAACACTAAATGTCACATTATAGAAAGTCCCGATCATCCCTCTCTAGTTCCAACACTCCGATTTAAAAAAACAGTGACTTCTGAAGTTAGATATAGTGGACGCGGTTATCCAATTGAGAGCTTCGTTATGATTTAATTTTTAATTTTGAAGCTCCCCGTTGCATAACACCAAGCCAGTTTACGCAATGATATATACTCCAGAGCCGGTTCAATGTTTAAAGGCGGGGGACTAGGTTTGTTTCCTCAGTCACGGACCTGGTACAGATAGCGCAGCTGTTGCGTTTTGGCGCGCATTTGCAAAGTAAAGTTGGGCGTAAAATGTAACCTACGGGGCCTTGGGCGTAAGTCGTTAGCTGCCGGAGGAGATCCGCCGGAGGGCACACACGGCGCTCACGCGGGCGCTGGGCCCGAAAGCTCCGCGGCTCTTGCGCGAAACCGGCCGGGCGGTGAACTGTGAGGTCCACCGGACGTATTTTGCTCCAAGAGGGCCCAAACAAGTGGCCTCCACAATCCGGGCGCTACCGCCGCAGCTTCTCGCAGAGCTCTGCGAGCAGCGGCGTGAGGCTCCCAGCGGGACGAGTGAGGCTCCACATTGTGCCTAGCCGCCACGGACGCTTGGAGTAAATTCGGCGCCGTGGCGCACAGTGCAGTGTAAATAGTGTTTTTAGGGTGTATACAGTGTCGTATGTGAAAGTGCGTGTGTCAAGTGAAAATAGAACCCAGTGTGAATGTGCGAGTGAATGAAAAAAAAATCCAAGAAAACTAAATGAAATAAAACATTGAAATAAAATACTAATACGGTTTAGTGCAAATTTAAGGTTGTCGGCTTCATCCATAAGTTAAGTTGGAAATAAGTAAGCACTGCCCCCTTCTTTGCCTCATAAGCCAAAGAACTGCGGCGCATATACCCCAACATGACAATAAACTCCCGCCTCGCCAGGGCTACTGGCGGGGGGAAAGATGAAAAAAACGTTGGGCGAAAGTGTACTGGTTGTAGTGCGTGTAGAGAATATCCATGAGTATTATCTGCTTTTCTTACGATTTACTACAAAGAATTAATTGTATTATTTGCAGAAGATGGGTAAATGTTCCATAAGAGGGTGCTCAACCTCTGGGAGTATGCCCTTTCATAAGCTCCCCAAAAATCAAGAGATGCGTGAACGATGGTTGAAAAACATAAATCACCAAGATTTAATCGATACATTACATATAAAATATTATAAAAGTATATGTACTAAAAAAATTAATCAAATATGCCCACTTGGATACAATTTGTGAGACAGAACCTTACTTCTATAGAAGATATATTTTTTATAGTACAAAATTTACAATATGCCTAATAAATGGGGATCTGTAGACCATTAAATAATTTCTTGGGTACATATAACAATTTTTAATGAATATTTAACGTGAATACATATGAAAAATGGTATAAATGTCTCATTATTTTGTAAATTCATATTTGTAATAGGAAACAAAAATGAAAAATTGGTTTAGTTTTGTTGGAATGTTGATACCTGTTCAATTATTTGATGTCAATTTGTTTAAATTAAAATCTTGACTATCTTAGATCCTGACGTTGGAACACCATCATATTGGATTTCCTCATGAATTGTATCCACAGAGAAAAGAAGACAAAAAAACATCAAAGAAAGTTAAATAGACTAGAAAAGGCTGGAATTTATTAAGAGACAAGGAAGATAGCCCTGATGCAAAATAAGGTACACTACAACCCAGTGTAGTAATTGCAAGATATACACTTCTGAAGAGCTTTGGAGGAAAAATGTCATTCATGTAACGTGTAACTGATAGTTGATTGGAATTATTATTTTGTGTTTAGATTGAGGAACCCATTATATGTTTTTGGTAAGGCTGAGAAAACTGATTTCTTTTTTGTTTTTTTAATTTTAAAAATATGATGTTTTAAAATATAAATTGCATTAACTTGATTTAAATAATATTTTTAAATATTGTATTAGATGTGTTTACTTAAAACCAACATTGTAAAGTGATTTATTTATCCTTAATTATTACTCGCGTAACTTTTCTTGAACGATGACCTTGCTTCTCCCTCTCTGAAACAATAAACAGTTGAAGTCAAACATTCACAACGCGCACATAGGACATTCCAAACATCTTCATTGGGGCAAAATAGAAACAATTTTCTGTTGAAGATGAGAGCTTCTGACCGTTATTTTCTCAAAAAAATCTAAAGAAAAAACTGAAGCAGATAAAGATCTATCACAGGAGATACCTCGAACTCCTGAAAAAGTTAAACGCAAATTATTGAGAACGTTGTGAAGTCATGACTTTCTTCAGAGATAGGCATTGCTTCATAAAATTTAGTGGCTGATTTCCTAACTAATACCCCCACTCTACCCCCATTTCTTCAATCCATCGTTCAAGAAAAGTTGCGCGAGTAACACTGTAAAAGAAGAAATATGTTTATAAAAACATGTTTTAAATTTATCATTACATTAATGTTTATATGTTTAAGTTGTTTTTTTAAATAGATACTATAGATTTGAGGGGTCTGGTGCAATGCCGCACTAACCCACAAAATCTTTAAATTTGAGTACTTATAGTTTCACGATCTTAAAACCCTCCTCATGTGTGAACATTATCGATTAAGCTTGTGGCACCACCTATTAGCATGGTTCAAAAAAATTTTTCCATTCTTTTCTGTAATACTACCTGAATTGAAAAAACCTCTTACTGTTGAAAACAACTGATTTCATCAAAAAACTTACAACAATGTTGGACAGTTTTTGAAATATTAAATTCTATTTAATAGTTGACCTGTTCCTTCCCACTTAAATGGTATTTTATCAATATGCACAAGGAAAAAGGTAAATATTAAAAAAAATTAGGAAGATTAACTATCTTTATCTAGTTAGTTTAACAATTCAAACTAGTTTTAACAATATTAATTTCATTCTTTATGCAAGTATCAATAAAATTCCATTTTTATTAATGGTCATAGCCTTTAAGATGTACTTTATGTGGCATTAGCAAACATTTTACACCAAATCTAGAATTACGAATACGCTTGAAGCTTATTCACGTTTTTCTTGACACTAACTCAGTGTGTATATTGTTCCTAAATGAGTTTTTATCTACAATGAAATGCTGGATAAAAACTATATCATCTAAGTCCATTAGTAAATAACTACTACAAGTTGTTTATTGTTAATTTCATACGCATGCTCACTTTAATGTACATTACATTATATTTTTTTTTCTAAATTGTTTAATGTGAAAAAGTTTATAAAAAATATATTCTTTATATAAACTGTGTAATTGATTTAAGTCTTTATCAGTATAACTTCTTTTTTTCAAATATTTTCACATATTACAAATAATAAATATTAAACTTAAATCATTGATTTTTTTTTAAATTATCATTTGATTAAAATCATGATTGAAATCATACCAGCCTTAATTTTTGGTGATATTTTTAAGCCATAGAATTGTAATTTTGATACAATATCAATTATTGGTTCAGTGACTATTTTGTGTAAGTGTTTGAAAACCAAGGAAAATGAAACAAATGTTTAAATTACACTACTTTTATGCTGGGCAAGTTGATTCGCCTTGTAGTTAGTAATAAGATACCTGTAAATATGCTTAGTGTCCTAGGATTAGAGGGAATTTGCATTGTTTACAAAAAAGCTTTTATGAAATGAAAACTTTTGGTAGATATAACAATTTCAATTTGGCCAGTTTCCCCAAATTTTTAGGCAATCTTCTTTTGGGTTGGGAATATTCTTAACTTTAAAATAAAATAAACAATTGGCACAGATTTCTTCTGTTTAGGCTGCAATACAAGATTTTTCATAGCTATCTGATTGGTTACTGCACATCATAAGTATATTTTCACAAAGTCCACAGACAAACTACCCTCATTGAAACTTACAAATGGGCAGAACAATACTGAATTGTTTCGGATGACGTAATTTTGACCGTATATGTAGTAAAAGTGGATTGGATTTTTTGTAACTATAAATAATACTATTACAGGATTTATTGTTAAGATGATTCAATATCCAATTCAAATTTGGCTACATTTAATTAAAAAATCATCTAAAACATATTAACCTTTTGTAGCACTAAAGTATGTGAAATATCCAAAAAAGTATTTTAACTAATTCGGACAGTGTCCTTAATATTTTAAAAATTTTCAAAATGAACTTTAGATATTCCAAGTACATTATTTATTACACACAGTTTTTTTATTACACATTCCAAAACAGAGGTTTTTTAATTGTTCACAAATTTGGAATTGGTTTGATTATTTATTAATAGATTTCCAGTGCTTGCTTGGTAAGTTTTTCTAATCAAGGCAATTATTATTTGATATATATGTTGCTAATATGATATATTTATCTACAATATCTAGACAAGCAGCACTTGCAGCTTCAAAGGGCAAAAAAATTTTACTGCCACACTTTGTAATACAATTTTCTTGGAATGCTCTTTGAGAAGACAAGAGGGCTGTGCTTGATAAATGGAAACTCAACTCTTACACCTAGGCAAATTAAATTAATTACATTTCATCATACATTAATGAGAGTATCTATTCTAGAAATGCAAATAATGAATTATGTATATTTGACAATGAGACATTTTAAATACATGGGCATTGCAAACAATGGATATATTACAAAACTTGTCCAATAACGTACGTATAATTACTCTCAACAAGATAATCTTACTGACGGCAGTATATAAACTGATAACAAAATCAAGTTACATAAATCATGTATTATCAATTACAGAACAGATTCCTCTGAAAGGACTAAAACCCAGCAAACATACTCATGTTTTCTGCTGTTATATTTCTTCGAAATTTTGACCTTGTTGATATTGGCTGTTGATGTCGATGCAGAGTTCCTTTGAGTTGATTTTTGAAGCTTCAAGGGTTATTGATTTAGTCACAATATCTTCAAAACTTTTCGTTTCAGATTGTAGCAGTTGTTCCCTGGTGGAGTTGTCCTTTATTCTTTGAATAAACTGTGCTCGAAGAAAAATGTCTGCAACAGAAGTTTTGCATGAACATTCTGAAATAAAATGACAATCTTAGATGTCCGCTCTCAAGTTTGTGACAAATTCTGCAATAGATTGATATTCAAATTGATATTTTGAGAAAAATTGATGCTGAGCCACAAGAAAGTTCTTTTCTGGTGCTAAATGTTTTTCTAAAAGTTTGATTAATTCATTGTATGTTTTTTCTTTTGGCACTTTTGGTGCTGTTCATGTTGAAATATTTTGCACCGAAAGAATTTAAAAGTAACTTTACACAGTAATCTTTGTTGTTTATTACATTCATTTCTAAATAATTTTCGAAACGATTCTCTTGTTGGATCGAAATATTCAAAATTTGGCAAAAGAGAAGTATTTACCGATATTTCTTGATTGGTTCTCAATGGTTGATCAGTGTTTATTTCTAATTTTTTCTCGAGCATTTGCTGTTGAAATGTCATAAATTAAGAAAATTGTGTTGCATCCATTGTGCTGTCTGTTGTTGGATTAAGTTGATTTAATTTTCTCAAGCAGTGATGCGAGCTACTTGATCCACCCACGATGACCACTTGTTGACAATGTAACATATACTTCATCTATTAAAAATTGCTTGAATTATAAATAAAATATATATAATGATAATAATAATAATAATAATAATAATATTTATTGAGTCACATATACAATTACAATCGTGTATGACGAGTCAATATGCATTGGGTGGAGAGAGCGAAGTTATATTACTGTTCAGGAGCAAACAAGGGGCCATCTCAGCATTTGCTCAAAGGACCAGGGAAACTGAACAAAACCTGATCGAGATGGGGTCATTGGCCTAGAAATACAATACTTGTTACAGTAGATTAAGATATTATACAGTAGATAAATTATCTGCTAATAATTAACATTAATAATAATAATTACATTAATAATACATATCAACTATGTTTGCAACTACATCAAAATTAACAATAGTAGTACATTCTATATTTATAACTTGAAATGGTGAGGAGGCAAGTTTTGACCAGTTTTTTTCTTCTTCTATTCTCCTTCTATTTCACAGGATGTGATATGCAATTCTTTTTTCTTTGCTTCAGCTTGAAACAGTTCACATGAAACAGAAAGTCTAATGGGATAAAAAATTCTTATTTATTTATACTTTTTAAGGGAAATGTTGTAATTTGAAAATTCCTTTACACTGTAGAACATGTTAAGCAGGAAAGCTTTCAATTTACTTTTAAATGTATGAATTGTGTTTATGTCTTTGATATCACTGCCTAGTTTGTTGTAAAGTGTAATGCCCTCTATTAGGGTACTTTTTTGATAAAGTGTAGTTTCAGAGTGGGGAACGTGTAGGTTATCCTTTTGACGGGTGTTGTAGTTATGTACATCAGAATTTAAAGTAAAAGTGTCTTTGTTTTCCATGAGAATTTTCTTTGTGAAGACCACTATTTCAAATATGTACATGCATGGTAGAGGAAGAATCCTTAGTTTATTAAACAAGGGTTTGCAAGACTCCAGCTTATGAGTGCTGGTCATTGTTCGCAGTATTCTTTTTTGGATAATAAATGTGCGAGTGCTTTCAGGGGCATTTCCCCAGAATATTATTCCATATTTTAGGTGTGAGTGCACATTTGCAAAATACATTGTTCGCAGTGTCTCAATGTTGGAGCTTGACCTGAGGGTGTATAGGGCATAGCAAGATTTGCTGAGCTTCTTGTTAAGATTTGAGATATGTGTGTTCCATTTTAGGTTTTCTTGAATTGTTAGTCCGAGGAAGGTAGTTTCATGAGATATTGTTACAGGGTTATTGTTAATGAGCAAATGCTGAGAGAGTTTTTCTTTAGATCGAGGATTCATGAAATTTAGAGAGACTGTCTTGCTGGTGTTTATGATGAGTTTGTTGTCTTGAAACCATTTTACTAGTGCTTGCAAAGTTTTGTGAGTTTCTTTTTCTAATGATTGTTGTGTTGTTGCTTTGATGATGATGTTTGTGTCATCTGCAAACAAAATTATTTTGTTGTTCCTTAAAGCCAAAGGCATGTCATTTATGTATATAAGGAATAGTATTGGCCCAAGGATGGATCCTTGCGGGACTCCACAATTTATTATTTGAGAACAGGAGTAGTATGAGGAGATTTTGTTTTCTTTAGTGTGTTGGAGGGCAACTATTTGTCTACGGTTTGATAAATATGATTTGATCCATTGGCCTGCTATGCCTCGAATCCCTAGCATTTCTAGTTTTCTTAAAAGTATATGATGGTCAATGATGTCAAAGGCTTTTGACAAATCTAAGAAAAGGCCAATGGAAATTTCCTTCTGATTTAGTGCAACAAGTATGTCATTTAAAAAGAAGAAGATGGCTGTGTCTGTTGATCTATTACTCCTGAAGCCATGTTGTGCATTTGTAAGGATATTATTTGCATTGAGAAACTGTTTGAGTCTATCATTGAAAAGTCTTTCCACAATTTTTGAAAATCCTGATAACAGGGAAATAGGCCTGTAGTTCATTGGGTCATAACTATTGCCCTTTTTAAACAATGGTTTAATTTTTGCTGTTTTGAATATATCTGGAAATATGCCTGATTTTAGAGAGTAATTGCAGATGTGAGAGAGTGGTTGCACTATACATGGAGCACTGTGTTTAATAAGAAAATCTGGAATGTTGTCCATGCCTGCTGAGAATTTATTCTCCATTTGTCCAATGATTTTAAAAATTTCAGAGGGGGTGGTTTCATATAAAAATATGGAATTTACAATTTGTGTAATATTAGTGTTTGTTTGGTGTGTTTTATTGTTTAGAGTGTTGAGAGATTAACTTATTACTAATTTGTGAAAAGTGTTCATTGAATATATCAGCTATTTCTTGTGGGTCTTGTACAGTTTCGTTTTTGTAGTGGAGCTCTATGTTTTTTTTGTTATTATTAGTTGGTGCTGTAGTCTTTTTAATAATGTCCCACATGGCTTTTGTTTAATTATGTGCATTTGCAATGTACTTATCATTTGTTATAATTTTTGCTTGTTTGATTACTTTTTTTAGGATCGAATTATATGTTTTGTAATATGAAATGAAGTTTGAGTTACATTTGTTATTTGTTAGTATTTTATAGATGTTGCGTTTTCTTTCACATGACACTTTGATGCCTGTGGTAATCCATGATTTAGTTTTCTTATTTTGGATTTTTTTCAGTTTTGGAGGGAAAATGGCATTGAAATGTCTTAAGTATATATTTATGAATGAGTTAAACTTATCATTTGTATCGGTTGCCTTATATACCTCATTCCAGTTTTCAAATTTGAGCAAGTTTTGAAATTTTATTATGTTTCCTTGGGAATAGTTACGGATTTCTTTGTAAGTTGTCTGTTCCGCGGTTTTTGTTTCTGTTGGAAGTGTTAGGATCTGGGCAATGTGGTCACTGAAACCTGTATTAAATGTAGCAACAGAAAAACAATGGTTATTTGCATCTATTATTATTTGATCTATGTGATATTATGTGATTGTTACCTTGAGATCCTGTGTACGCTTATGGAGTTGAGGTTAAGTTCTTGTCGCCTTTTTTAGGGTAAATATTTTCTTCGATTATCCTGGTCTAATTGAATTTATGTTTCAATTTTCATTTTTTTCTTCACCTCGTCGCCAATTTGTTGTATCCTTGATTGTTATTGGATTGCTAAATGTGTAGAAAAACACTGCACCATTTTGGATTCGTTTCATGGTTTTATTTGAACTAAAATTAATCTGTACAAATTGCGAAATATATTCTTTGCGTCAGGTAGGAAAACCAACTAGCATCATTCAGATCATCATTATAATAGTCGAGGATCAACTCCGAGATGGCGCCACTGTGCACCAATGAATATGAAGAGATGATGGCAATATATACTCTCTGGCAATGCGTGTCCACGTTTTTTTTTGTCATGACAGCCCGGCAAAAAATAGCGGTTTGTGTTTTAGTTTAAATTCTGAATATACTTTTGCCCTACAACAATTAAACTTATCCTGATGAATTGATAACTGAACAAATTGGAAATAAGTTCGAGTTGCTAGAATTCTTTCTAGATACGTGATTCCCATCTTGAGGTATCTTCTCTTGTCTTCCTGTTGATGGTGATTTTTTTTATTTTACAGACGCATTTTCAGTTTTGGCGCTCTACGATACAAAGACTACGATATTTTATATGTGTGAGAGTGGCCAGGTATTTGTTAGAGACATATATACACATCAGATAGTACTATTTTTCAAATTTCGAGTGTGGAGTGTGTTTTCGTTCAATAGTGGCAGGAGCGGCTTGCAGAAATCGCCTTAATACTGCCAGCAGAAAAAAAAAATGTAGGCATTTTTGTTGAATCTTATATATTAGCACCATTTCTACTTTTATTTCCTCAAATATATTATTATTATTATTATTCGGTGATTCTAACGGTGTATCTAACACGTTGACTTTGCATATTACAGATCTCAAAACATTCAGAAGAATACTGAGGATATCTCATGTTGCTTGACGATATTACCTGATACCTGCCACCGAATTGTGTGCGGAAAACATATATAGATTTCCTTTCAGAGCACTGATAAGAATGACGAACAGATGCAGGAAATGCCAGATCGTTATCTCCTAATGCATCAAATGTAAATGCTACTGAAAAAAATGCTAAATTGTTCTAATATTTCGAGAATTGGCGAATTGAGGGGTCTAGTTTCAAAACATTACTATTCCGCCTTTGGTGATAAATGAGATATTGGTTACAATAGAGGTCAGTTTCAGCTATAGGTCTTTCTACAAAATGATTCGTAACAAAATGCGTTTTTTGTTTACTACAAAGGGCTTCATAATAATTTGTTAATATCATACGCGATCATTCCATAATGTTCATTTTGTTGCAAAGTACGATATTTCCAATCCAGCAATCAGAGATCCTTGTGTAGCACTGTTTTGACGCCGTATTATATAAAATAAAAATTAATAATTCTATAGAAATCTAACTGGTCTAAGCATTGAAAAAGATGATACTGAAAATGATTAGTATTGTGAGTCAGCAGAGGTTGATCTTCATATTTGATGAAAAATGACACATTAAATATTGAAATCGAAAGAAAATAATTGAAAAAATATTTAATAAAAACAAATTTGTTTTCACAAAAAAAATACGATTTTACCAAAATACCAAAAGAAATTAATTCAATTTCAAAATGAGACTTTTCCAAACTTTTAGCTCAACGTTCTGCATAATGAACAGATATTCCTGAATTATCTTACACTATTGTTTTTATTTCCACAAGCGAAGGACATTAATCCCAAACATTTAGCTGCAGAATGTTTTAAACAAATGATAAAGCATTTTCTTGAAACAGACTAGAATGGAAAAGTCCCATTTTGAAATTTTATATATATATAAAACCTTCAACCTATTTATTTTTACTATGTTATCACTTCCATATGGAAAACAAAGCTAGTTGATATGACATCTATCATTACTTCTATCACACGGTATAACGAAGCATTTTCCACCCACTTGGAAACTTCTAAATTTACTTCACAGTGTGAACAAAACCCCAAACTACTTTATTCGTTTCATCCTCACCTTGTTCTATAAAATACAATTTAATTGCGGGCCAACATTCTAAAAGGCGTTCAAGTACGTGAAATAGAGGGAGCCATATTGTTATTTCGTGTCTTAAAACATTATTGTATTCCAGAAACTTGAAGCATTCCTTTAATTTTCTTGCATTTCTCGTATTGTTTGCAACGTCAGCATAAACTTTTAATATGAAATTCTCAACATTATACAACAGTGATTTACATGCACTTCTCGCAGCGTTGTGAATTACATGGCAGTTACAATTGCTTTTAATGATGCTCGTGTTTAAATCAGTAGGTTTCTTGAAAACAGAGTTGTGTTTCCCAAAATTCACTAGTGCATTGTCCGCAGAAAATGAACTCACGTCTTCTAATTTTAATACGTAATTCTTCAAGGTTGATGTTAACCGAGTTGTAATAGTTTCTGCAGTTTCTAAACTATCTTTATAAAACTCCATTATGCGATCTTTGATTACCACATTTATATCGAAATAGCTTACGTCTGGAAAAAGTTTTGCATTTCCTTTGTTGGAAGCATCAGTAGCGATTGAGAAACTAAGGTCAGATTCCTTTCCATCATTCATTTCAGCCAATACTATTTCAATAGGCTTCGGTGCTAGAACATTTTCAACTAGTCACAGCTTTCGTCTTTCCACCATTTCTTCTTTCCAAGGTTGGAATCAGAGTACAATTTTGAATTGATCTTCATACCGCAGTCCATACTTGTAACTGTGATGAGATACACCATGAAATACTTGTGCCAATTCTTTACAGCAACATTTAATTCTTCGGTGGTTCATTTTTCGCCTGAAATGTAGTTAAAACGTTATTACTTTTCATATTCTTAACTGCTGCTTTATGTTTCAATGTTTTTTCGTGATCATCAATAGCACTGGCGCCATCATGTCTAATAGTGAACGAAGCACTGCATAAGGAGAATTTAGCCACTGTTGGCCTTCATTAACCAAGAATAGTCTGTCAACCATTTATCTTAAAACGAACAGTCAAATTATCTTTTTACTGCTGAAGATTCCTTAAGGCTTGACTTTCGCTTTTTATTAAGATCCATCCAAAATCTAAAGATAGAAGGAATGATTTTTCATTAAAATAAGTTTTTGAATATTTTATGACATATATATATATATATATATATATATATATATATATATATATATATATATATATATATATATATATATATATATATTGTAGCGATACAGATTTCGTCATACGTTTTGAAACGAAATTCAGCGGACTAAAAATTTAAACAAACAGACTCGGCCACCCTGAGTTCTACTGGGAACAGATTGCGACATGGCCTCACGCGCGCAACCCCGCTTATCGGACAGCCGTTACCGCCCCCGGCACATTAAGAAAGTCGTTACAAGGGTCAGTCGTCGACAGATTCACTGCGAGACGCACGTGTTCGCATGGCCAGCTGCGCGAACCTTCTAGATCGCTCTTGAAATCGACATCCCGGGAATCCCAGAGCGATAAATTCTTTCACGGACAACGCATGTCTTGTGCAAGCATGTTCTAGAAGGAATAGGAAAATTCTGGACGCTCACAGTGATACAAAGAGTCGAAACTTCATTCACTACTCCTGTCACGATTGGTTGAAATAACGTAATGCGACATTTCTTTTGGCCAATAGCGACGCACCTATCATAAGGAGCTAGAACATACGAAAAAATTGGGTGGGGGCAAAAGTTAACCTCATACGATTCGACTTATAAGAATATCAGAAGGGCCAGAGCATCAGGCGGGGCCAGATCATTTAGACGGGGAGCAGTCGGGAGAGAATCTTCTCTGAGGGCGTAACTATTCGTCGGAGAGAGACCAGTGTGCCTCTGAAAAACTTATAATTATTCGTCGGAGGGAGCCTGAGTTCTAGGCTGAGGATAGTTAGGAGAAAAACTTATCTGGGGTGGGAATTATTCGGGCGAATGTGCCTATGTGGGATTTTATTATTTTGCTGCGAGTTTTGAGCATTGTGCCGGCTGCAGTAGACAGAGAAAATTCTCTGGGGTGGGAATTCGTCGTGAAAGAGAGGCGAATGTTTCTCCGAAGGATTGCTAAACTGTCCGAATTTGTGATCGACAATTATTATAATGAGAACCAGAGGTACGCATAGTTAATTACTACGTTCCTGAGATTGAGACCGTCCGGCCGCTCCAAGTCTACCAGTCTACTAGTCCCGCTTCGAGTTACTACTTCAACTTCAACTTCAACTACTTCAACTTCAACTTCTACTTCAACTTCGAGTTACTTCAACCAGACTGCCAGACGCCGTTTCAACGCAGCCACGCGTCGCCTCCCTTGTGGTGACGCCACGACCCGACCGCCAGCTGACGGCCCGGGGGGCCATTGACCTCCGCCGAATTCTTCTGAAGGACGGCAGCTGTTTCCTCGCCCCGGCCGCGCCCCCCTGTGAAGGTTGCCGCCGCCCTCTCGGCCGCAACGCGCCCGCCTAGGGCCCACAGAAAAAACTTTACCAAGGCAATGTAATTCAGGGTATTCATCCCTGCGTAAATTCTGTAATGCGGTGTCACGCTATGACACATTGATCTGTAATATTTTTACCATTGTAATTATAAGTCTTCCTAATTTTAAGCTTTATTCTAAATACTAACCTTTTCATCTTCTTTTTCTTTCCACCTAATTTTCAGATTTCTTATCCTATTTACAAGTGTAACTTCCCTGGGGCATTTTAAATTATTTTGCCCAGGAATAAAAGTGATTTTTACCAGTGATCCAAGTGTTTCTTTCATGTTACCAGTATCTGTTTAACGATTCCTTCCATCACCGACTGAGCTATTTCAGGGCTGCTTACCGGGCGTTCTCTCACGAGACGACCGGGAGTGTTACAATATATATATATATATATATATATATATATATATATTTTCTAAGTTAATAATATTTATCTTGATGTAACAGCAAAGAATATTTAATTGATAAATAAAGTGTGAATGTAAGTGAGTGTTAATTTATAAATTAATTTACTTCTGTTATGTAATTCAATATAAATAAAAAATAAACGAGACAAAACATTTGCTAAACATTTTATACTGATTTACATATCATGTAGTATTTTAACATACCGTTCTATTAATTCGTTTTTATATACGAATTACACAACTTTTCGGAATTTGTTAAAATGTTTCGTTCAAAAAATTCTCTTAGCTTCAGTTTCTAAACAAAGAATTATGATTAGTTATATTCAGGTTATAGAGATATGTAAAACAAATTTGTATATAAAACTTACCTGCATAATTATTGCTTTTTAACATTTATCTCAAATTGTATTTAAATACTCAGCGTTTGATACTTTTGAATAAAACGAGTATTTTGTTCATAAGACTATTTAACTGATTCCAATACAAAAGAACGGAGAGAACGGAGGGCCTGTTCACTCGCGCACGTACCATACCAACACACTGACAAAGAGCTACCAACATGGGGCGCGAGAGTTCTCGTTGAATGATACAGATAGCGCCAGCACTCGAAGCACGTAAATTCAAACAGTCCAATACTCCATCCAATTGAGTGATTAAATCTCATAAAATAAAAAAAATAACACTTTCTCATTCCCAAGTTAAAAATAAGTTTATGGAAATGATCTCGAGGAGTAGGCTTGGTGAAGACGTCGGCTAGTTCTAGATCTGACGGCACAAAACTAACGCTGATAGTCCCTCTTCAAGCTTCTCACGGATATAATGATACTTGATGTCCACATGCTTTGTCCGTTTATGGAAGACTGGATTTTTCACAAGACAAAGCGCTCCCTGGTTGTCCATCTTCAGGTTTGTTGGTTCCTGGACTGGTTCCTTCAGTCTCACGTGCGGATCTGCTGGTGTACCAACCGGAGTTGCATCTTGCATGTGAAACTTCTTGATCATCCTGCGAATATAACTGGATTGGTGAATAAGTATACGACGATTATTACCCTCATCGGTCTCGTCCAATATCTCCATCCCGACAAAATGTCCGGGTTCCATGACCGTGATCTCGTCGTAGTTAACTCCTTTCTCCTGGGAAAAACCCTTGGCACATAGTCTGGCCTTGAACCTTGGTTTGTTCGATGTTTGATCTTTAAGAGAGAAAACCCACTTCGACCCGATGACCTTCATGCTGCCAGTTCGCTTCACGAGTTGCCATGTGTCGTTCCTTTTCAGGGCACTGGGCTCCTCTGCGATCGCCTTTGACCACTCTCTTGACTCACTGCCTTCCATGGCCTTGTAAGTCTGCAGTTCATTTACCATAGCGAAATTCGCTGTGTATCTTCCTGGGCGTTGCAATTTGTCTCGCTTCCTCAGATTGTAGTCCCTGGCGTTGTCGACGACTGTCCCTTCATCCTCTTGAAGAGCTTCGACGTTTCTCGGGTTTGCGTCGAACTGTTCTCCATCTAGATCCTGTCGAGGTTCGGTCTCATTTGCTGCGGGATTTCTCATTGCCGGCCGCTGCGCCTCCGGAGCTGCTAAGTTGGATGCTCCACCTAGATCAACGATTTGGTTTCGACCTCCAGGATATTCTTCAGCGTTGTCGTCTCCATTTTCCATTTGCGCAATGCTGATCTGGACGGTCTTCTTCTCGGTATCGATCGTAGTGTGTTCATCGAAAATCACGTTTTTCGAAACTTTTACCTTTTTTGTTGTCGGGTCAAACAGTCGATAATTGTCAGAATTTCCATCATACCCGACAAACATGAGTTTGCTAGATTTGTCATCCAACTTAGTTCTTTGACAGTCGGGGACGTGCATAAATGCAGTGCAGCCAAACCTTTTTAAAGGCGATAATGATGGCTTCCTACCCATGAAAGCTTCATACGGCGTCGTACTTCTCTTTTCGCTTGTTGGAGTCCGGTTGAGAATGTACACTGCCGTGTTAACCGCCTCGCCCCAGAGGTACTTTGGCGTGTTCATTGCGTGCATCATGGACCTGGCACTCTCCATGACCGTGCGTATTTCCCTCTCAATGCGACCGTTCTGTTGTGGGGTATAAGGCGAAGTGTTTTCTAGGATTATGCCTTCTCTCTTCAGATATTCCTGCAGACTTTCATTTAGGTATTCTCGACCGTTGTCACAGTGCAAAACCTTGACCTTACGGCCTTGTTGCTTCTCAACCATCCGCACATATTCCTTGAGACGAGTCAGAACATCAGATTTGTGCTTCATGGTCCTGACGACGAGGTAGGATGTTGCGCTATCCTTGAATAGAACGAAGTACCTGGCACCTCCGGAAGATTCAGTCGCAATAGGGCCGCACACATCGGAGAACACTCGTTCCCCAACTTCCTCCTCTCGGACTTCTCTGGACGCATGGTGAAAACGATATTGCTTGCCATACAAAGAAGATTCACAGAGAATCTCATCCTCGTCACTCAGTGTGATGCCGGATATCACACCACTCTTGATCATTTCTCGAACCCGCGTAAAGTTTACATGGCCAAGTCTGTCATGCCACGCCTTCAAGCTGTTCTCTGTAACTTGTTGAGCCTGATGAACTGAAATATTTCTAAACAACATACGATAATTATTGTTGTCATCGAGAATCGCACTCGCAATGAGTTTTGAGCCATGTAGAATCTCTGCCTTTTTTCCTTCCTTCATTATTGACCAACCCTTCTTGGTCGCGACAGCTTCAGAAAACAGGTTTCTTCTCAGGTCAGGAACAAATAGGAAGTTCGTGATAACTGACTTGTACCACTCACCTTTAATCTTTTTCTCGATCTCGATGTCTCCTTTTCCAATGACAGGTAATGACACGTTGTTTGCAATTACAACTGTAGTCCCTTCAGAAACAGCAGACATGTTTGAGAATAGTTCAGCCCTGTACGACATGTGGGCAGATGCTCCGCTGTCCATGATCCACGTATTTTCCATGTTGACACCTTCAGGAAATTCCACGTTGAATGAAGTATACTCCTTGTCGCGATGTGATGACTCATGCTTAGGCTTGTTCCTGCAGAACCGGGCGATGTGGCTTCTTTTCCCGCACTGATAGCATTTGATGTCTTGTTTCACCTCCTGGTTTTGATCGACTGATTTCTGCTTGCTCGATCCACTTGATGACGGCTCTCTCTGCTTCGTCGACCTCTTTGATTTCGTCGATTGATTTTTGCCCGATGAGACCGTGAATGCAGTTTCCATTTGCTCAACCAAAGACAGGTTATCTTCTTCGTCAACTAACCTAGACGTCAGATTTCTCAGCGTTTGCCTGTCTTCGCTAACTGATAGCCACGCCTGTCGAAAATTCAAAAATTTCTGCGGCAGCGTGCTGATTATTTTTGTCATTATCGCCGCATCGCTTACAGTCTCGCCAATGTCCTTTAATTTCTTCGGTAAGTTTTCGACATTCGCAATGTGTTGAGCAACGCTGTCACTATCTTTCATTCGATATTGGTGAAATCGTTCGTGTGCAATCATTTTGCTCGAGTCAGATCGTTGCAAATATATCGAATCAAGCTTATCAATTATTTGATGAGATGACTCACAATTCTCAATCAAGGTTGTCTGCGCGTAGTCTAATGCAGATGTCAAAATAAACATTGCCGTTGCGTCATTTTTAATCCATGCCTTCTGCGTCTCATCGTTATTTTCCGGTTTCAGTTCAGTTCCATGGACGATTTCGTAGAGTCCTTTTGCCCGAAGTGCACAGTTCATTTGGTATCGCCATTGATTGTAGTTACTGCCATCAAACTTACTCAGGCTATTCATGTCTAATCTCTCTGCCATTGTGACGTCACTCAATTGCCACACATGCGACGAACGCGACCTCTAGCGAGATGAACACGAACTTGAACAAGAAACGAACACGTTTCCACCACTAAATTCGGGGTTAGGTCCTTCGCGATTAGAAATCTGACTCACCGATTGCAATCGACACTTATATGCACGTGGCGAGCCCTCCAAACGGTTAAAGCCTCCTCGATAAACTGCACGAGTCACACAACGAATGCGCGCACAAGCGAAACGAACACGCTTCCACAGTCAACTTCGAGGTTAGGTCCTTGGCAATTCGAAATCCGACTCACAGATTACGATCGGTCACAAAATAGTCTGGTTTTTCCACTTCAAGCGTTCTCTGGGCCCATAACCTTTTGAATAAAACGAGTATTTTGTTCATAAGACTATTTATTTAACTGATTCCAATACAAAAGAACGGAGAGAACGGAGGGCCTGTTCACTCGCGCACGTACCATACCAACACACTGACAAAGAGCTACCAACATGGGGCGCGAGAGTTCTCGTTGAATGATACAGATAGCGCCAGCACTCGAAGCACGTAAATTCAAACAGTCCAATAGATACAAAATTTTACATATATATTTTTTTAATCATTCAAAACCGTTTTCTTAGGTTTCGCACCAGTAACGTGCAGTTCCCAAGAAACAAACGTACATTTATTTTAATTATGTTCCCTAGGAATAATTTTCTGAGAAAAATCGAACGAAAATTCGATCTTGTTCAATTTGAAGATATCGAAAATTATTCCCGAGGGATTATTCTTGAAACTATTATAGCGAATATTCTTGAAACTATAGCGCGATGCGATTCTCGCATAATCGCTAGATGCTGTCTGTGTCTGATATGCGTAGAAAGAAAGGGACAGCGGGTGGTGATGATACGAGAATCGCATGGTCAATTTTCATGTTCTGCTCTTTATCTTTCTAATGAAGAAGGAAAGGACAGAATTATAATGAAGTAGAAAAAGCTAAAAATTTTAAGTTCGAAAAATTATTAATTTTGTAAAAAATCTAAAAACATTGAATTTTTTTTTAAAAAAAGAGATAATTATTCAAAAACCGGAGACCGGAGATGAAGCTCAAAAACCGGAGAGTTGGCAATCCTGTTCACACTGGAATAAAGTTTCTACTACAAAGAGATCAATTGCTCACCGTGCTGCCAATAGAAGCCATCTTGCCTATAAAAATACCCCCTGGATATAGTTATAGACCCTATAGCCAGGAACTCTATACCCCCTTAGATCGCAGCGCTTATATGCGAGAACTTTGAGAAAAAGCCTCACATAAGCTTCAGTTTTACACTGGGAGTGAACACAAGTAAACACATCATCACAAATCATAAAAAAATGGTATTATTATATAGTGTAGTAGTGATGGAAATTCGCATATGCATGAATGTGGTTCATGAAGTCATGAATTTGTCCATTTAGTGCAGTTTATTTTGTGATATCATTATATTTCACATTCACTGCATATAAATGATAAAACCGTGGATGAATAAATGGAACCATGCATGGTTGTTCTATGATAGAACATTCTTGCATGTATACACATCTCATTAATTTCGTAGAAGTTCTTGGGCTGATATATTTCGTAGAACACGTAACTTGGAATATATTGTCCAATTTTACATAGTGACTTCTAATGATCAGGAGTAGGAATGAGAGAGAGACATCCTTTCTAATTGGGAACTTCCTTACGAATACAATTTTTGGTATTGAAGCTTTCGATTGGATAACAGTGTCTTCCGTCTTGCGCATAGCCTTACGAAGTAACAGTAATTAAATCAGACAATAGCCATTCTTCCATGTTATATACTTAGATGAAAACACAGTGGCACTTGAAAATTACGAACGAGAAAAGGAGGGAAAGGGGCAGTCATAGAATCGGAAGTTCCAATACTAAAAACTTAAGTCGTAACGAAGCTTCCGATTGGATGGATAACAATGTCTCTCTCTCTCCATCGGGCTCATGATCATAGCGAGTAACTATATTTAAATCAGACAAAAGACATTCTTCCATGTTATACACTTGGATTTAAGCATAATATCACTTGAAGATTACGAGCGGGAGAAGGTGGATAGTTATTATTCGTACAACTTTTCTTGAACGATGGATTGACGATTTCGGGTGGAGTGGGGGTATTAGTTACAAAGTCGGCCACTAGAGTATTTTAAGTAATGCCAACGTGTGTGAAATGAAAGTCAAAACTGCATCTTGTGCTTAACTTTTTCGGGAGTTTTAGTTGACTCCCTTGAAGAACCTGGACCTGACTCAGCCATTTCTTTCGATATTGACAATAAATCTGAACAGGGGTTCTGCACTATGAAAGCAACTGGCTTTGACTAGCTTCTGTTTCGCGCCAACGAAGTTTCAATGCTTGGAAGGTTGTCATTAGTGCCCGCTGCGAGCTTTTGCCTTCAACTGTTTATTGCACAAGGGAGGGGGATCAAGGTCATCGTTCAAGAAAAGTTGCACGAATATTACCTAATCGGGAAACTTGTGTCTCGGGAGAGCAAATTGTGGTGCCACGATTGAATGCGAAGAGAGCCGAGTCGCTGTCAGTGAGAGTCGCATGGCGGGAAATTTCAAACTTAAATTTGAAACTTCTAGACTTATGACCACAAAACATAATTGATGGAAAACACTATTCTTAAATCTTTTGAAATGGGCAAAAGAATAAAGTAATGAATATAACAATTACAATAAATTAGCAGTATTAGTTATATTATTGTATGTTTTTATAAATTGTTAGCATTTTCCTGAATTCATAAACGAAACATTAATATATGAATATTAATTAAATATTAACATGAATTATATAAATGTTAATATAATTAATGTTAATAATATTAATTAAATCTTTTCAAATTGGCAAAAGAAAAAATCATGAATATAAGAATCACAATTAATTAGCAGTATTAGTTATATTATTTTATGATTTTATAAATTGTTATCATTTCCACACCACTTGATTGAAGTAGATAACGTTTGGCGCGTTTTTTAAAGTGGTGTCCCCAATAGGCCTATATCCACTCTGTAAAATACAAATAAATTACAGTATATTTGAGAATGAATAATAATATAATAACATATCAGTAAAACGTTCATTCCCAAAACTATTTACTTTTTGGCTCAAAACGATATTTTTCTGAGTGTTTAAACTCTGACTCATAGTAAAATGCGTTTTTGCTTATCTTTCGAAAGTACTCAAAATAAATTATAGTAAAATTTCTTACATTTTTCTCTCAGTGTAAGTATTCATTTGTAAAAATCATTTGCCATGTCTGTTTAAATAGATTATGTAAACAAAAATGACTGCATTTTCTTTATTTTATGTTGAAAAATAATACTTAATTAATATTAATATATTATTACTCATAATCATAAAAATTACATATATATGAACTATACAAACTATTTACATATCGTTAATACAATAACATTTTAAGCCCTCAAAATTATGAATATACTTCGTAAAAGTAATTCTTATTTTTAGACATTTTTTGTTTCATAATGTACGTTTTACTGATGCATTACTATATTACTATTTATTATCAAAGATATTAATTTATTTGTTAATTAATAAATTTTAATTAATCTATTTATTAATTAATTTACCCAATACTGCTATATTAGCATTTATATAATTAATGTTAATATTTAATTAATATTAATATATTAATATTTTGTTTATAAATTCAGTTTTCCATCACATATGTTTTGTGGTCATAAGTAAGTTTCAAATTTAAGTTTGAAATTTTCCGCCATGCGACCCTCACGGATAGGGACTCGGCTGTCTTCGCATACAATCGTGGCTCCGTAATTTGCTCTCCCGAAACACAAGTAATTGGGAGAACGAATACTACAAATGTAAGTCGTAACGAAGTATGAGAGTGTTCTCCTCTTTATCCAGCTGGGGACCTTTAAGTACCGTATTTAAATCGGCTCCTGAAACCATGCAGTGCAGTCTTTGCCGACCAACAGTATTGGCTTTGCAGTATTTGCCTTGTGTCGCAACATGTCACTATTAATACTTATAGCATAAATAACTATTAGACAACCTTCGGCGATAAAATTGTAGCAAAATGTCTAATGCCGTAATCAATTTAATTTTAAATAGAACAAGAGATCCTGCACACTTCTGGTCACTTGTACCGTATAGGGGGGGGGGGTACCAAGAAGAACTAAACCACAAAAAAATTAATAGAAGGCCCAAAAAGGTCTCATTTTATAGATTACTTCTAAAGAAACATTACTTGTAATTCTGTCAGAGTATTGCAAAAAATATATTTTCCCAGCTCATTTTTTATTATATACTCATGAATGTTAAATTGTAAATGCTTCCTTATTTTCAACATATTTGTCATTAACACCTGAACTCTTAGTTTTAAATTCAGAATAGTGCTAATGGACGAGCAATGATGATGTGTTATGAGCAAAGCTGGACAAAGGGAAATTCCGTCCAATAGTCAAGAAATGTAACATTATAATTCTGGCGACATCATTATGCATCTCGATAAAATTGAAACTGTAATAAAGATAGATTGTTGATCTTTATAAGGGAAAGTGGATAACAAAAATAGAATCACCAATACTCGTCAAATCTGTCGTGACAATCGTAACTTTTGACGAACGTCAAACGTTTAACCTTGTTGGAAATATACATTTATATTGTAAGGTTGAAGTTTGTGAACATGTCGACAGTGTCGCCATCTGCGTCTAGTATATTATTGGAAATGTACTCTATATTGAGAGATTGAGGTTTGTGAACGCGCCGACACTGTCGTCATCTGTTTTTGGTATGTAAACGAATGATTACATTCATTCGTCCTTTTGTCTTACTGTGCAGCAATGTAGTGTTTGTAAAAGACCGTCAAAGACGTTCAATAAGAGTTTATGTATATGTATTTTGTTATAAATAAAAGTGAAATGCAGTGTAGTTCTCAAGAGTTAATTTAACATGGTAGCAGAGGTCCGTGGTTTCCGGATGCAGATGAATTGCTGAAGAGGTTATATTGGAGTTCAGCCCAGTGTCCGTCGATTCGAGGAAGTTTGCGACATGGACGACCTGAACATTCCAGCTTTTGATGGAGAGGACTACGCAAACTGGAAAACGAGGTTAACTATCTATTTGAAATTAAAAAAATGCCATGAGGTGACCACGAGGTCGAAGCGAGAAGAAGACAAGGACGTAGAATGGGAAGAACAGAACCTGAAGGCGATGCATTGCATTTTTAGTGCAATTACTAACAAGCAGCTAGAGTTCGTGAATGATAAAGTAAGTGCTTTCGAGGTTATGAAGAAGTTTGACGAGCTATACTCCAAAGAGTCAACAGCGTTGCAGATTGTCTGCAGGAACAAACTAGATGGACTCAGATTAAAGAATTACAGCGACATAAATGAATTCTTCACTGTGTTTGAGAAATACATAAACGAACTGAAGTCAGCCGGGGCCAAGGTAAGCGAAGAAGAGAAACTAAATTACATGCTCAAAACGCTGCCCGAGTCACTAAGTTATATCGGAGATCTAGTGGATGTTTTGAAGAAGGAAGACCGGACTGCGGAGTACGTGAAGGCAAAAATAAGGATGAAGAGCATCAAGGAGAACCAGGACAGTGAGGGCGTAAAATCAAATGCATTCATCTCGGAGAAGAGACCTAGTGCGAGCGGCCAAAAAGTGTGCTACGGATGTGGTAAACCAGGACACTTCAAGAGGGAATGTCGACAAACTGAGAATCATCGAGGTTCCCGGGGACGTGGCGGAAGAGCACGAGGTAACTATGGAGGTTATGTCAACCAAAGTTATGAAAATGGACATCGCGGAGGCAGAGGAGGACCACGTGGGTCCAGAGGCGGTCGCTATGGTCACGACCGATCTTACCGACAGAACGAGCAAGGAGACCGACATTACCGACAGGACGACCATGGTGGTAGGAACCGTGGAGAACAACAGTTTTATCAGAATGTAAGTGGCGCAAGCAGTTTCGTGACAGAGGTCTTCGCCAAGGAAATAAACAGTGTAACACCGGATTCAGGTCAGATTGAAATTAATTGGTTGTTAGATAGCGGTTGTACAGATCATATAATTAATAACGAGGAATACTTTTCCAAATGCGTAACGATAAAAGAACCGATTAATGTAAAAATCGCGAACGGAAAGATTTTAACGGCAACTAAAGTTGGTAATGTAATTAGCGATTTTTTAGTGTTTGACAGATTAGAACGAGTTGAAATGAAAAATGTATTTTACATTAAAGATCTAGATAGGAATTTAATTAGTTTTTCAAGAGTCACAGAGAAACATGATATTATTGCAAAAGGCATCAGCGCAAAAGTTTTTAGTAAAGATAGGGGTTTAATTGCAGTTGCATGGAAACAAGATAGGTTATATAAAGTGACAAGTGTGATCAACAAAGGGGAATTTAACGTAAACTTCTGCAATAAAGAAAATATGACAATAAAGGAAAAGTGGCATAGGATACTGGGGCACGTAAATTTAAATTATTTAGATAAAATTTGCAAACATCAATTAGTAGATGGAATCCCTCAAAACGTCGAGTCTGAACCTATGAAATGTAAAGTGTGCATAGAAAATAAAATGCATAATGTTCCTTTTAAAAACAACAGAAATAAGGCTAAAGAAATCCTAGAAATTGTTCACACAGATCTAAATGGGCCACATTCAACAGTAGGTATGCATGGTGAAAGATACTTTGTTTCTTTTATTGATGATTATAGTAAACTTGCACGCGTTTACACAATTAAAACTAAAGACCAATTATATGATTGTTTAGTTGGGTATGTAAATGAGGTTGAAAATCTTACTGGGAAAAGGATTAAGAAATTGCGGTGTGATAATGGAAAAGAATACATGAATAATAATATATATCAATACATCAAGGAAAAGGGGATTGTTTTAAATGCGTGCCCGCCATATGTGCATGAGTTGAATGGAACTGCTGAGAGGTTCAATAGGTCAATCATGGACATGTCAAGATGTTTATTAGCCGAAGCAAAAGTTAACAATAGGTTTTGGCCAGAAGTAGTTTGTGCTGCCGCGTATCTGAAAAATAGATGTCTTGCAAATACCGCAGAATTGAAAACTCCTTATGAAATATTTTTTGGAGAAAAGCCTAATGTCACACATTTAAAATTGTATGGAAGTAGAGTCTTTGTAAGGGTGCCAGAACAATTGAGAAAGTCAAAATGGGATAGAAAAGCAGATTTGGGAGTTCTGTTAGGTTACAGTGACGTTGGATATAGGGTACTCATAAATAATAAAATTGTTGTGGCCAGGCATGTAGAGGTTGTTGAAGAAAATATTAGATGTGTAGGTTTAAAGGATAATGGTTCCGTGAGTAAAAGATTAGATGAATCTGGGTGTGAAAATTGGGAAACTGGGTCTGAAGATAACAGCGAGGACGAAGAAAGGTTAGTCGAAATCGAATCTCCAAAAGCAGCGCTAAAGGAAAAAACAACAAGGTCGGGTAGAGTGGTTAAAACTCCACAACGCTATAGGGATGATAATACAAGTAACTTTATTTATATTAACGTATGTAGTGCAGATAGCCCGGTTAGTTTTGTGGAGGCGATTAATAGCAATGAATCGAAAAGCTGGAGTCAAGCTATGGATAGGGAAATTGAATGTTTGAAGAAAAATGACACATGGGAGTTAGTTAGTAAGCCAGAGGGCAAAGATCTTATAGATGTTAAATGGGTTTTTACTATAAAGTTTGATAATAGGTACAAAGCAAGATTAGTTGTTAGGGGATTTCAACAAAAGGAATGTGTTGATGATATATATGCACCAGTAGCTAAAATGCAAACTTTGAAGATTTTACTGTCATACTGTTGTCATTTTGGTTTAATTATTGAACAAATGGATGTAGAAACAGCCTTTTTAAATGGCGAAATCATGTCAGAAGTTTATGTTAAACAACCTGAAGGCTACGAAGACGGCACAAATCGAGTGTGCAAATTGATGAAAGCACTGTACGGTTTACGAGAAAGTCCGAGAGCTTGGTATGAGTGTTTAGATACTTTCTTGAAAAGTTTAGGATTCCAAAGAAGTGAATATGATTATTGCCTTTATGTTTTGCGAAAAAGTAATGTCCTGATTTACTTGATAATTTTTGTTGACGACTTGCTCATTTGTTGTGTAAAGAAAAGTCGAATTAAAGAAATCAAAAATTTGTTGTCAAATAGATTTAGTATGAAAGATTTAGGTGAGGTTAAAAGTTATTTAGGAATTGATATAAATTACGAATACAAGAAAAACAAAATGAGCTTGAGTCAGGAAAATTATATTAATTCATTAGCCGAAAAATACAAGATTAAAGACTCAAAATTATATGCTACACCGATGGAAGTTAACTTGAAATTAGAACCAACTCAGGAATTGCGTAATGATATAAAGTATAGAAATTTGATTGGTGCGTTGTTATATATTAGTTCAGGAACAAGGCCAGATATCAGTTATTCTGTTAATTATTTGAGCAGGTTTCAGAATTGTTATGACGGCACACACTATAAGTATTGTCTGAGAATCTTAAAATATCTGTATTTGACAAGAAACCTGAAATTGAATTATTGTAGAAACGAAAATGCAAAAGTTCTTGATTGTTATGTAGATTCAGATTGGGCAGGTGACAATATAGATCGTAAATCTACGACAGGTTATGTGATCCGTATGTTTGACAATGTTGTATTTTGGAAGTCTCGCAAACAATCAAGTGTAACAAAAGCTTCGACGCATGCAGAGTATGTTGCGCTATCAGATGCTGTGAGTGAAGTGAAATTTCTAAAAGATGTAATGAAAATTTTTGATTTGAATTTTGATGAACCGATTGTAATGTACGAAGACAACTCAGGAGCATTGAGTATCGCTAAATATGGTAACTTTACAAAAAAACTCAAAACATATTGAAGTCCATTATCATTTTGTCAACGAGTTGTATATGAATGGTTTAATTGATATAGTCAAAGTAAATACTGATGATAACATGGCAGATATTTTCACAAAAGCTTTGTGTAAAGACAAGTTTGTGTATTTTAGGAATATGATGAATATTAACTGAATTTAAGATAGTATGTATATAAATGTAAGGAGGCGTGTTGGAAATATACATTTATATTGTAAGGTTGAAGTTTGTGAACATGTCGACAGTGTCGCCATCTGCGTCTAGTATATTATTGGAAATGTACTCTATATTGAGAGATTGAGGTTTGTGAACGCGCCGACACTGTCGTCATCTGTTTTTGGTATGTAAACGAATGATTACATTCATTCGTCCTTTTGTCTTACTGTGCAGCAATGTAGTGTTTGTAAAAGACCGTCAAAGACGTACAATAAGAGTTTATGTATATGTATTTTGTTATAAATAAAAGTGAAATGCAGTGTAGTTCTCAAGAGTTAATTTAACAAACCTATACTTTTGTTAGAAATGACACTCCGTTAGCTTTGACGATTCGTCAAAGAACGTATGTTGAATTTTTCTCCTCGTACAGAGGTTGGCTACAATGTCAAGTTACAACGCCGTTATTGGCTGTTGAACCAGTTTTCTACTGATGACGTATGAACTATTATATTCCAAGTAGGTTGGTACATCATAAAAATCACATATTTGCACATTTACGAAGAAATACATTTTTCGGTTTTTGAATCGATCTAATTCATTTCCTTCGGGAACAAAATTGGCACATGTGTGCACGGTGCAATCCAGAGAGTATATATCATCTCTGTGTCTCCAGGAAAGTTCGCTATTCTGAAAAAAAATCTCGCAATATTGGTTAGGTTTCGGCACCCCATGGTAATACCATATACTGTGGGCGTAGAGAAGAATTTGCGAAAGAAACGATATGCTTATTGCAATCACACTGTGGATGCCAAAACTCCCTTGCCATGTCCGGAGGAAATGTCCTGCCGCATAAAATTTTAATGCTAGTATCAAAACTACTGAGCATGGCCTATTCACAAATAGGACTCTAATGCCCATGGGAATATCCCAGACGCGGTTTTATTTCTTCTTAATTCTTTGGAACACATATTTCGATATTCTCTCTTTACTAGGGTTGCCACTTTCGAGATGGAAGCCTGGAAGATGGAGATTATTGATTACCGGGGGGGGGGGGGGTGAAGGTGCAGTACTAACAATAATGATTTGAGATTATTCAATGTGCTTGGTTTCGTGAACAATGTAAAATAAATATAATGATAAATTAGTAAAACGATATTTCAGTGAAATTCAATGTACTTTTTTTCTAAGAAATTTTTCATAACAGATTCGCAATAACAGGTGTATATGTACTTTATATATTTATATCTTACACTAAAATGTATTTAAAATAGCCCTTACCTTATTATATTACAAAGATCAAAAGATTTGTGTAAAAAAAAAATATTCAAATGAAATATTACTAATTGAGCATAAGAAACAAGGCAATTAAATTTGGAAACCCAATACTACGACCGCCATACTATAACAAACAGAAAACCGAGAATGTAAAAATTCCTAGATTTGACTCTAGTCAATAATCTACTACAGATGGCGCCAAATTAACATGTTTTGACCACGCGCTAAAATCCGTCGAGCCGAAATCCGTAAGTATCCATGATTGGCTGATTCGAATTGATGATTTAAGAACAAATACTGAAAATTACAGATGTTTTCTTATGCATATATCACTGACATCTGACAACCCTTGCAGAAAAAAAACAATAATTGTCTGCATTTCCTGTGATTTATTGAAATTTATATGATATCATTCGATAAAATAAAATTATTCAACACAGATTAAACACTTTTTTAAAAGTGAAAAAAGGTATTACATTTTGTATATAACGCGGAGATTTTCAGCAGTAACCCGGAGCCCGGAGATTGTCTATGAAACCCGGAGTCTCCGGGTCAAACCCGGAGAGGTGGCAACCCTGCTCTTTACGAATTGAGGATCTTCCAATTAATTAAAAATACATATTTTTGATAAATTGCTTGTTCTGGACCCATGGTTTATATAAATAAATATACAAAAGTGAAGCATCAAAATGATATCTCATAATATCACACACGCCCCATTTGAACAGTAAAAAAGTAAAATCTCTAGTTTAATGACATGCACGCACTTGATATTATACGCGCACGTTTTCTTGAGCTCTGGAATACCTACCCCCACTCCTTTACTAACATTAGTTGAATTCAGAATAAATTATAGCAACAAGTTTTGTTGATGTTATGAGGCCAATAAAGAACACTGTAACTAATTTAAATAGATAAACTTTAATGTGGATTCAGACGGATACAAAATAGTGTCTCTTGTGTCTGACATCACAACTGCACACTGCACATACATTCAACTGACTGCAACGACAATCTAGTGACACAGTGTTGACAACCTTACAATACAATATAACTTACAATACAATATAACTTACAACTTACAATATGACCCCATAACAGTTGACAAACTCTTGATAACCAGAAGTGTTTGCTCATGTCTAATAGAAAATGGTTTGCATCGAAAAACGAGCAACAGATTTCATATTATAGTCCTATCAATAAAATAATCAAAACCTCCTCTCCCCTCGCTTCTAGCGAAATGAGAGCTCAAGAAATCTTGCGTGGGTAATATCAATGCATTCTCTGCCCTAACCTCACAATAGCGATTCGGTACAATTCGGTGAAACCCACAGAATATTTTTTTAAAAAAATGTATTAGCCTCGCACGTTTTCTTGAGCCCTCGTTTCGCTAGTTGCGAGAAGAGTGAGGAGTTCGGTTATTTTGACGAAAGGAATTTTGTATAACATTTGTAGTTTGTTTTTCGATACAAACTATTTTCTTTTACACGGTAGCGAACATCTCCGGTTATCAGATTTTGTCTACAAGCTCGTTGCTATAATTTATTCTTTATTCAACTAATGTGGGCAACGGAGTGGGGCAGAGAGTGGAGTGGGGTAAGTTTCCCGGGGCTCAAGAAAACGTGCGCGTATAATATCTAAAACAACTAGTAAATGCAATTACTTTCAATGTTTCCGCAGCGTTCTGAAAGTTCAATTTTTTAACATACTGATAAAAATGGTACAACGCTTACAACCTCATTTGCAAATCTTAAGAAAAACTGAAAGTAACAGAGAAAACCAAACACTTTCTTCTCACCTAATCCTGTACTACTGACCTTTATGTACCATAGTACATAAATAAGTGATTTTTATTTTTGAACGAATATAAAATGAAAGGCAGTAATACCGATGTTAATCTTTGGTACTTGGAGGTTTTCAAGGTCGCTGATTACGAACATGAAGTAGAAAATTCTAAGAAATAAAATTACGGATCAAATTCAGCAGAAAAGTAAATAAAACGTGAAATGCAATGCGAATTTTGACAATAATTATGAGAAAGAACGAAAGAAAAAGCAATTGTTTTTATTTATAAATTGTAGAAATTACATACGATATCATGAGAAAATCATTATTAATCAGTTTAAAAACTCTTTTATTCAAATACGTGCCCGCAATGCAGTTACTAGTTGCAGCAAATATGCGATTTTGAAAGGTAATATATACTAAGTACAAGAAAATTGCAATTTTGCCCTTAGAATTATTATGTAGGCCTATGACAGTTTTTTATTCGAATTTTTTATTCATTTTTTCACTTCAGTAATTAACGTAATATTCAGTATTCATTTGGAAATCTTTTATTTTAACTCGTGCTATATTTTTACAGTAACTTCGTCAAAAACGATAATGATCTGATGGTATTTTTCGCTGCTGTAATAAAACACGGCTGCACGTGGTTAGCTTTCGAACTGGTCTCTGAAAACTAATACAAAAGATGTGTTCCTCACCTGCATTTAAACTCTGTATGGGTAAACTATTGTGAACATATACATCTCTAAATAGGATTTTTATTTTATTTTGGCCAGATTTTCGAGGTCGGGAATCACTGTGCTCGCACTGTCTTGCTCGCATAGATTGCCTTCTCCAAATTCGGAGTGCTACTGAAAATTCGGATTGTTGGTCGGACTGTGTGAAGACGAGAGTGCAATCCAATTTCATTATCCCGACGGTCGGTCCAACAAATTGGCCCGTGTGTGGAGATCTTTAAAATCTCAAGGTGAAAGTTATTTTATTTTGCTCGTAGGATTGGGGCCCTCGACCTCTGGCGCTCTTGACGCTACTTTTCCTACTCGCAAAATAAAATGGCTCTTTTACCAATTGTACCGTAACTATTTGTTTTACCTGGACAAAAGTGCGGTAAGGTTTTCAAGCACTGTTCACATAAATTGCTTTGTAACATAGTAGTAATCCATGGTATTCACAGTAATTTGGCATGTTTTGTTGGTAGCAAGCAAAGTTGCTTTTGGAACCGTATTCTGTGGTTATGGTATTTTTTAATAAAAAGATGTTAAAATTTTGAAATTATATAATTGTGTAATGTCAACATGCTTAATAAATACTAGATTTTACTGCTCTAATTTCACTTTTTTCTTCATGATAGAAATAGTATACTGAACAGTTCGTATATTTGTTCCAGAAAACAATGAGTTTTACAAACTCTCACTCTGCGCACGTGCTACTCGACTTGTGTCTCGGGAGAGCAAATTGCGGAGCCACGATTGTATGCGAATAGAGCCGAGTCGCTGTGAGTCGCATGGCGGGAAATTTCAAACTTAAATTTGAAACTTCGACTTATGACCACAAAACATAATTGATGGAAAACACTATTATTAAACACTATTATCAAATCTTTTGAAATGGGCAAAAGAATAAAGTAATGAATATAACAATTACAATAAATTAGCAGTGTTAGTTATATTATTGTATGTTTTTATAAATTGTTAGCATTTTCCTGAATTTATAAACGAAATATTAATATATGAATATTAATTAAATATTAACATGAATTATATAAATGTTAATATAATTAATGTTAATAATACTAATTAAATCTTTTCAAATTGGCAAAAGAATAAAATCATGAATATAAGAATCACAATTAATTAGCAGTATTAGTTATATTATTTAATGACTTTATAAACTTTTAAAAGGCTCCATATCAATGCCTTAATCTAAGAACGTGCAATCTCGTTCACTTGGGCATTTAAACATATAAGGAAATAACATAAAATAAGACACAATTTATTTAATATTTACATAGGTCTGTCCTTTAATCGTAGTATAGAAACCTTTAAAATCGTACCGGTGACATCATAAATCATTTGCAGAAATAAATACGTAACTCATGATACGAAATTGGAGATAAAATATGCCACGTTCACTCAGAGAAATATCCTTTTGAGCCAAAATGATAATAATTTTGGAACTGAAATGTACAGGACGCTTAAATGTAAAAAACAAAGATGCAATATATTGTACATTTATCTTTGTTTCACTTTATGGCGTATTCGAGCACTAACATTTTAAAATAAGAATAAAGGACAGACAATTCAGTCCACAGAAGTTTGTCCTTTATTATTATTTTTAAATGTTGGTGCTCGAATACGCTATTAATGTTTATATTCAGGCATCCTTTACCATTCATTCCCAAAACTATTTACTTTTTGGCTCAAAAGGATATTTTTCTGAGTGTTTAAACTCTGACTCATAGTAAAATGCGTTTTTGCTTATCTTTCGAAAGTACTCAAAATATATTATAGTAAAATTTCTTACATTTTTCTCTCAGTGTAAATATTCATTTGTAAAGATCATTTGCCTTGTCTGTTTAAATAGATTATGTAAACAAAAATGACTGAATTTTCTGTATTTTTTGTTGAAAAATAATACTTAATTAATATTAATATATTATTACTCATAATCATAAAAATTACATATATATGAACTATACATACTATTTACATATCGTTAATACAATAACATTTTAAGCCCTCAAAATTATGAACATACTTCGTAAAAGTAATTCTTATATTTAAACCTTTTTTGTTTCATAATGTACGTTTTACTGATGCATTATTATATTACTATTTATTATCAAATATATTAATTTATTTGTTAATGAATTAATTTTAATTAATTAATTAATTTACATAGTGGATGTACGCCTATTGGAGATATCACTTTAAAAAATCGCGTCAAAGATTATCTACTTCAATCAAGTGATGTGGAAATGATAACAATTTATAAAAACATAAAACAAAATAATATACCCAATACTGCTATATTAACATTTATATAATTAATGTTAATATTTAATTAATATTAATGTATTAATATTTTGTTTATAAATTCAATTTTCCATCACATATGTTTTGTGGTTTCAAATTTAAGTTTGAAATTTTCCGCCATGCGACTCTCACGGACAGCGACTCGCCTGTCTTCGCATACAATCGTGGCTCCGCAATTTTCTCTCCCGAGACACAAGTCGCGACTCGCGCAGCGCGAGTGCAAAGTGCAAACCAGTGCAAACTATACAGATATGAGTACCGGGTTGGGATCTGCTGGACAAGTAAGTACAAAATTCAGTTTCTAGGTGCCGTTGGTTTCGTTTCATCGGTAGTTGCAGAATTATCCGCCAGGTGTCATTTTCGTATCGCTTGCAAAAATCAGTGACCTGGTACTGGTCAGTTCCTGGTATTTGCTCGCTTATTACTTTCTTGACCTCACTATTAAATATGGATTCTGAACCTGTTAAACTGAGACTTGCGCTATAGTTTTTGATTATTCTTTTGGATTTCGGTTTATTATATTTTTTTAAAAGCGCGATAACGCTAACAATACAGAATGGTAAATAACTACATATATATTAAGTAAGTCACAGTACAAGGTATTTCCTTAAAATTACTTACCTTCCGACTCCCCCCAAAAAAGAAACAAATATGAAGTTCCAATATCCACAAGAAAATCCGAAAGATAGCTAAGTCACCGAAATCCAAGAATCAATAAAACGTAAAATAAAGCAGTGTCAAATGCCAATATCCACGAGAAAAATCCAAAAAAAAGCGAAGTCAGCAAAAACCAAGAATCAATTTACTGTAAAACAAAGCAGGGTCAAAATATATAGAGTGGAACACAAAACCACTCTGCAGAAACCTGGCGGAAATGTAAATGGCGCGTCGTCAAACTTGGGCGGGGCGGGAACTCGATGTCCGAAATAGGGATGTGCGGATTTCTAGTTTGAGGGAGAGTGTACGAATTGATTCGGACAGTTTCTGACTGGTTTCAAACCAATCAGCAACCCTGATGTAACGCCCAACTCCCAATCACATTCCCATTCCTGCTGCTACTGGAACGGCCAATACCAAAACGAGCCCTGGGCAATAATACACTGCGCATGCGCAGAGTAGTTCGGGAGTGTTCCTGACTGCTGCTGGAACAAACCTCGTATGTCCAAATAATACAATAACAATACACTCATAAAGATACATAATGTTAAATATTGGTTCTAGCAGGTCAAAGAAATGCTTACAAATTAAATATTATCTACAAAAGAAATATTATGAGTCGCATGTTTTAATTTAATGGCAAAATACAGCCCATAGCCTACTTATGAAAGCTTATGAAAAGAGAAATGTTTTCCGTAATCTCATTTTTTGTCAAGGGGAGCATAAATTGTGAGAAAATGAACAAACATATTATTTTTTAAATTCTTATTGGTTTTCTAGAGAAAATTACTTTGGCAATAACTGACGTCCCACTCAGATAACGTCAATAATGCATGCAAGTGCTTATTCACTTATCAAGCCAAGGTGACGTTTCTATTATAATTTATTTTAATTGCCGTTTCAAATAATTAACTAACAATTCGAAGACTAATTTCTTAGTACGACTCGCACCACGAACTCGTGACAACGATCGTAGCCATATACTCTTTGATTGTAGCAAGTAGCAATCTATCTTATCTACGTTCGTTCTTTCTTCTTGAACGAAGCTGGAAATATAGTGCAACTTCCTTTGAGGAAGTCCACACGAGTATCCCTTTAGTGTTCTTCCCGGGAAATGCTTAATTTATCTAGAGAAGCTTTTGAAAATGATATGCGGTACTCTGGCTTCATGATTCTACATAAACTTTAAATTTTAATTGATATGTGACTGGGCACCACAAGCATTGTGTGCGATGTATGTAATTTGCTCAGCTTTGGGTTAATTAAGGCAATAAAGATTATTTGCTGAGTTGAAAATAATTGAATTAATATTGTTATGCACTAAAATTAATATATTTATTGGAGATTTCGGCCTGAACATCCAGAGTGTTGAATTTTTTAAATAAACAATTGTAACAGATCCCTACGCGGCAGCCATTTTGATGAAAATTTCTGACAATAGTCTTGTGTTGTATTAGAATATGTGAAACTCCAATTAATTTTTGTTGTCTCCCTTAATTTATTGATTTTATTTTGTATTTTGGAATGTAGAGCAAGTGTCAAACAATTAACAAAGTTCTTACGTGTATTGTACATGCTAGTAAGTGGTCCCTCTAGTACTACGGTTGCTTGGTAGTTATTAGTATATTAAAAGGTTTTTCTTTTTTGTTATCCTGCGAAATTCCTATTGCTAGTAACAATAATATATATATACACCAAATCTTCCGTCTTATTTTAAGCATGGTTATTGTAGTACTTCTACACATTCATTTGAATAACATGAAGGATTGTCAATGCCAACCTAACCTAAAATAGTTGTTCATCGTAAATACATATTTTCTCGCGTGTTCTGTAAATGTTTTTTTTCTTTTTTTCAGACGGTTACTTGAGTTATTATTAATGTGAAACGCTGTATTGTTATATATTAGTAGTAAAATAGGATCACCAAAGTGATGGTTTGTTTTACTTTTGTTTCTTTATTTTAATATTTGTCACACATACACACCTTTATCAAACAAAATTGTTATTAAAGATATGATAATTGGTGCTATTATTTCTCCAATAATTTAGTGGTACATGAACATATTGGTCAGTGATTTCAACTGACATAAGATTTGGCATGTTAAGTTCAATTGTTTATGTGTAACTTGTATTTTGATTCTTTTTGAAGTACATCATACAATGCTTTTTCACACTCATTAGCAAAGGAAATGCATGTTTTAATGCTAACCATATCCCAATGTTTGACATGAAGAAAATTATATTATTCCTAATCTGCTTGCTACATATTAAAATTTACTTTGAATGTGGATTGATTGCCGTTCTCATCACACATAGAAATTTCTTGTACATCAGATGTGAGAGAATTCTACTTTGTGCTTTGTTTATTGCTAAAGGTCTAAACTATTGTCATTAGTAAGTGTAATGTGAATGAATGTGCTTGTAATTGTTAATGAGTAAAATTTCCTTCAATTCTAATGAAAACATATCTTGCCAAGCATTTCAACTTTCAATAATAAAGTAAACACTTTTTACCATTTCTTAACTATTGGCATTTAATGAATCTTGTATAACAATAACCAAATGTTAAGTTATCTGGTTGTAATTATTTATAGAACTTATATCTGTAAACATAATTAGAACTTTCCTGTTGCTATTTTCTTGTCTCAGTTTATGTGTGCTATGAGACATCTTGAGTTTTCATTAACTATTAAATGTAATTTTTAGTCGTTTCCTGTTTTAGTTTTGTTGTTATTATGGTCATTCAATGTAAAATTAGAAGAGAGTAGAAATTAACATTCTTGTAAATTTAAGTATTTCATAACATTTTTGTACTTCCAGGGTTAATAATTATATATTCTTTCAATGTGGGAAAAGATAAGAGTTAAAAATAGAATCATCCTGTTAAATCTCTTTGCTTAGAGGTATGTGAGTATTTTAGTTTATTTTATAAATGAATAAATTTCTGGAATGATACAGAGGCCACATTAATTATTTTCCCTCTTCTTTCTCAGTTTTTTATTGTATAATCTGTAAGATTTCATTTGTTTCTCAGGCAATGGAGAATGATGAAAGGAAGCTGAATATGTTTGTACAGCAGTATGCCACTAGATCATTGGTAGGTGAAATGGCAATATTGTTTTTGAGTCATTACGAATGGTGGACATCAGAGAAGAAAATATATCCCACATCAAAATGAAGAGAAAATGTATTTGGGAGTAAGAGTCAATTAAAGGTAATGTGTTCATTAAAAGTTTAAATAATAAACTGTAAAATTGAGAAGAAAAAGTCCATTTTTTAAAAATATTAATCATATCGTTTTTATAGGAGAAAGAAGGTATGTGATTGATGTGAAACAGAATAATGTATTAAACTTTGTCCTAAATGTTTGTTTTCATTCATTTATATGTTTCATGACACACAAACACACATGTACATCATTTGTTACTGTATTGCTTTTTGTTTCCTTTTGTGTTCATATTACAAATATAATGATTATTCTGTTACATATTGATGAAGTAAATGGTCAAATAGTTTTGTTTGTTATACCATTTGTGCTGATCTTACTGTCTTTCTTCCTCTCTTGTGTTTTCTGTTATTTAGAACTCGAAATTTAGGTAAAATATGGGTAGATTACACAATTGGCAGTGGTAATAATATATTTTAGACACAATTACACTACAAGATATGTACTATGTCGATACATCATGGCATTAATGTGTAGAACAATGAAAAGAGCAAGAAATTAGTATTTTAGGATCTAAATTTCATGTATTGTGCAATTGTGGTGTTAAATTTCCTAATTTTTATGCAGTTTGTCTTTTTGCTTCAGATGTATTCTTCTCCTGAAATCCATTTTTGTGAAATTTGGACTGCAACACTCAGCTGAAGAATTTATGACAGATTGTTGTGGAAATGTGTTTGGCTGGAAATGGATTTATTTTGTAGAGGTGTAATTTCGGCCGATTGATGTTGGAAATGAGCAGGTCATTTTATTTAAATTTGCATGTTGAATAATCGTATGTGAATAAATTCCAAATCTATTAAATTATTTTACTTCCAAAAATTAGTTTGACTTTCAAGGTTACCAGGAATATCTTGAATATCATTGTTCTTTTAAAAGTAATTTTTAAGTAAGATCTATTTTTCTACTACTTGTATCTGAGGGAGTTTTATCTAAAAAATGTAAAAATAAATTTAACTACATAATTCTGATGAAGGGTAATGCAAGGCACTTCAAAAATGGATGTTTGCTAAGTTACATGCTAACAGAAATTTACTTCATGATATTCTGTCCTTTTCTCCTAATTTATAAATATTGAGAACTTTTGGTTGTTCTTTATGTTAATATCATTGTTAATTAAATGAAACAAATATTGTTATTTGTAATTACAGGTACTGCAACGGCCATGCCCAAGTGGCTGATGGTATGGCTACCAAAAAAGAACACAAGATAAGAAAAGGCAAAATGGTTCCAAATAAAGATGATATTACTACCCCTTCATCCATGCTAGTTGATGACAGAGTGAAGTTTTCTGACAAGTTGAAAGCTCTTCTTAAAAATGGAGCATCTTTGAAAGAAGAACATGTTATTGATGACCCATATACTTTTAGTGAACCTGAACCTCAAGCACTACGACTTTATCAAAAGTCTAGTGTCAGTAATTCATATACTAAGAAGTGTAGTGCTATAAACAGAATTTGTCAAGTGACAGGAAGGAATTCAAAACTCCCAGTGACTGATATAGGTGAAACAAAGGTGAAAGTGGAAAATGTGAAAATGGCAAGACTTTTTCCATCTGTGACCTCTCCTATTACAGACCAATTGGCTACAGGGAATAGAGTTACTGAACATAGAGGTTTGGAAGATGAAAATTCTAAAACCATTAGTAAACTCCACACAAAGGTATCCCACAATAAAGTTGTTGGAAAACACAAGAAGGTGAGATCATCTAGTCCTTGTCAGGAAGCTGTGCTAAGTGCTAAAAGACGTGAGCGTAGCCTTCTGGAAGAACAATTGTTAGGACTTGGTTCTGATGTAACTATTAAAAAGGAGCCGAATAGTGTATCATGTACTTCATGGCACAAAACACAAGCCACAAGTCCTTCGCAAACTAATGTGATAATGCTGCCTTCCAAGAGGCAGCAGAGGAGACCTTTGCCGAAGTTTCTTCAAGAGAATTTGGATGAGAAATTGCAGCAAGTGCAGGTAGCTCATAATTCTCTCTTGGACTACAAACAGGATCTTTTTCCATTAGGTAGAGTGTTATTTCAATTTCAGATGAAACTTGCTTTAATAATAGATATGTTACATGTTATTTAGAGAAAAAACACTGTTGCAGGAGTGGAGGTTTCAGATAGTGAGGAAAGTGATCTTGAAGAAGAGACAAGTATTTTTCAACGGCATTGGTTCTCAGGCTGTGGAGAGCCAGGTGTGTGTGGTACTAGTGATAGTGAAGGACAAAGAGAAGGACGTTTGGCACAGTTGCGTTCAGAAATGCGTCGAAAGTTGGGACAGATGTGGGCTGGTATGCCTGTACACCATGCAGGTGTTTTGGTTGGTGCTCTTGTACAGTCAGCACGCACACATCCTACACAGTCAGCTTTACTTCTTCAAGCAGGGAGACGACATTGGCGTCAGTCAAAACACAATAGGTAATGGTTTGAAAGTGCCAATGGCTGTTTTCTGTTTGTTCACTTTCCTAATGTACTTCAGGAATACCCACCAATGTTGATGCAGTTATCTTTTACATTTGTACATTTTTTGTTGATATTGTATATGAGATATTACTGCTATCATTAAATTTTGTGTTTAAATTTGCTAGATTTATGTATTACCTATTGTTTTTTGCAGATCTAAGCTGACAATGCTTGTTAAACGGGTTTGTAGCTATCGCAAGGGTGAATCAGATGCATGTTCTAATCTGGCACTTCCGTGCACACAACATTGTGTTCGTCATATTATGTACAATGTGGACCAATTGTTATATGAGCACTGTACTGCAAAGTTTTCTGACAATACTCAGTGCTGTGTTCCTGTATTTGATGTATGTCATGAACTGCCTTTATGTTTGGAACATGCCAGAAAGAGGGTGAGTCATTATATTTTCATTTATTGTAACTATGCTTATTTCCATCTTATTCAGTAAAGCATGGTGTTTTCAAAAGTTCTTCCAAACTATAATTACCTTTAATTTTTCTGCCTTTATTTTTTCACTTGCCTTAGTTGTTGTTGTTTGGTGTGTGTGTGTGTGTGTGTTTTTTTTTTCCTCGCGAATCGGCCAACTAGGACCACGCGTTCATACATCCTGCATTTTACCGTGGCTCAGTATCATATATCGCGGTAGCAGGTGCATGTAACTTCAATTGGGGGGGGGATCAGTATTTTTTTACTGAATCCAATTTTTATCCCCCAGGGTTGTTAGCTCTGGGGGTATGAAAGATGAAATGATGATGATAATGAGGAATGAAAGGATGACACACTCATACAAACACACACAAATACACCCATGCCCGAGGCGGGACTCGAACCCGCGATCTTCTGGTCCGAAACCACTCCGGCACTACTGCCTTAGCGATCTCGGCCATCTGATCGGCCCTTAGTTGTTTATTATAACATTTAAAATGTTTGTTGATGAAGTGCTCAAAATGTATTGAAAATTATTATCGCTCTACAACAAATTTCCTCAGACATGTTGGATGAAGGGAAATATTCATTTCTCATTTTCCATTTCCTAAAACAATTATGCTATTGGGGAAATCATCGCAAGCCGAATGGTAGGTCAGTGCCAGATCTCAGAAACCAGCATGGGAAGGACATTGCCATCTCCCGTAATAAAATCATGGACTATATTTATAGAACCAATGGCTATAGCAGTTGTGATGCCTGGAAACATGAAATAATCAATCGAACTTGTGGGTAAAGGGCTTATTATTCCACTTGTGGTAATTAAATTCAATTTTATTGTCGCTTACTTGTTTGATCATATCTCTTTTAGCAATTATATACTCCTCTATCCTCTGAGTTACAGTAATTACTGTTATTTTTGGTGAAATGGCAATATTGATTTTTCACTTTTGCACTTACATTCTTATGTAGGTTTATCATATGTCTGCATTTATGTAAACATATCAGCACTTTTAGAAAAATATTGTCATCAGCATGCATTTTGAAAGTTCCTTCTTTGTCTTCAGTTCTGTTCTTATAATGATTTTTATTGATATTTTTTGATTGTAATAAATCTAAATGGGGAATGAATTGAAAACTTGTGGAAAAAAAGAATGCCACTTGGCTGTACTGTCTTTGCCAATGACTGTTGGGTCAAGAACCTCCTCTAGAACCTCCATGATTTGCATGAACTTATTTAGGTTCTTTCTTCCTGGAGTATCCAAGGAGTCAGTATATCAGTCTCTTGGGTACTGTATATTTACAGAATTAATTTGCTGTTTTATTTACTTTTGAAACTGGGCATAATGAGTAAATACGAGTATGTACTTTCGTTGCAGAATTAAGAAAATTTACATTTCTTTCAATTTTTACTTTCCCGCACTTACTGACGTAAGAAAAAGTATTGTAATCGTGCGCTGGAAAACGGCGAATTTTCGACATAAAAACTCAGTATTGCTGGGCCCTGGTAAGGAAAAGTTGGATAAATCCAGTTTGCTAAACACAGAAATAAAATTCTTCTAACATGTGGTGTAGCCAGAATTCATGTTTTGTGCGTCATTCTTACCGAAAAATCGATTGACGGCAAAACGCACGCACGCCCGCACGCCCTCCCGCCCTGCAAGCGTATAAACCGTTCAGTCAATTTTCTCCTAAATTGATAATCCACAATTGTACTATCTGATGTCTCGGATTTTGAAAAGTGATATTTTAATTTTGGGGGGTACTTTATATGAAAAAAAGCCTCCAAAATGTTTTGATTAAATTTTGTTATTGAATAGGGCTAAAGAGAAGAGTTTTAAGAGAACAATGCAGGTCTTATTTTCGTTGACATCCCCGATTTGTCAAAAATTAAAATAATAATAATGATGATAATAATAGTAATAATAATAATATTAATAATAATAATAATAATAATAATAATAATAATAATAATAATTTATTTCCAAAAGAATTACATTGACAGTGTACAAAAACCATCACCATAAAAAACAATAAGTTCCAATAAACAAATTTTGTTTGACTACTTTACATACATTATACATCCTGTTTAACCTTTCATTATAAATTCTGGTCTTATCGGGTTTAAATTTAAATTTAAATATATTTATTACATTTATTTTATCTTATTCAGTACACTTCAATCCCTCTCTAAGTACTTTATGTACTTGTCAGAGAGGGGTGTGTTACATTGTACGCTTGTTTTGTTCTGTTTTTTTCTTTTTATCTTTTTTGTATTACCGTTGTTGATTATAGTTCACTCATTATCAGTACTGTTTGACTTGAATTGTTTTTATTGGAATTTAGATTTTTTCCAAGAAAACTCAACAGGCAGAAAGAAATCAAAATCATCCAATTATCTAGAATAACAAATAAATTGTAAATAAATAAAAAGATATGTTAGTTGGCAACTGGTTAATATGAAAACTAAGTTATACTTAATTACCATTTTGAAAATTTGTAGTGACAAATCAACAAGCAAAACAAAATAAAATTATTATCTAAATTAACAAACGACAGCTGACATTAACTTGAGTTAAATTGTCCAATTATAAATCATTGGAAATTAAATAATTGGATTCAAAAACAAAAATTAGTCCATACCGTGAACCATTAACGAAACTGAATGAGAGTAACAGGAGCATTATACAATTTTTACAAATTATTATCATGTGTTAACCGCTGTTTATAATATGAAGATTTATAATAATTAACAACATAAGATCTTGTAATGACAAAACTCAACAGGCAAAATGAAAACAAAATGATCCACTTATTCTCTAACCTAACAAATGGATTGTAAATAAATAAAACTAGATGGCAGTTGGCAACAGGCAAAAATGAGTATTAAGATGTACTTAATTAGCATGTTGAAGACTTATAGTGACAAGTCAAATCAACAAATAATAGGACACACAAACAAAGTGTGGTCTATACAGAGATCAATTAACAATTGACATAATTACTTGTAGACAAATTACAATCAAAATATTATGTAAAATATAACAAAAACAAACAAACAAATAATGAAACTGACTGAGAGTAAAAGATACATTATTTTCAAATAATCATCTTGCGATAACCGCTGTTTACTATATGAAGATTTAGTTGTACATAATTCACAACATAAAATCTTGCATTGACGAAACTCAACACGCAAAAGAAATCACAATCATCCAATTCTTATCTTAACTACAAATTAATTGTAAAGCAAAAGAGAAAATTAAATAACTAAATTAAAACCAAATAACTGAATGAGTGTAACAGGAACATTATACATTTCTTACAAATTTGAATCTTGTGAAGAGGTAGTTTACTGTATCAGTGAAGATTTAGTTGTACATAATTAACAAAGCTAAAGAGATGACTCCTGAGCTATCTATTTTCATGTTATGCCTAGTATCTTGTGTACCATTCTTTTATTTTTTTTTTTCAATTCCCTTTTAGATGTAACTTCTAATATTTCATCTGGCATTGAATTCAGCAGTTTTGGAATGGCTGTGTTAAGCATCCTCTCTCCAAATTTATTAAAAGTGTCTGGAAGTATGAAATTGTGTTTTTTCCTAGTTTCATAGCTGTGCCCACTGATTTTTCTGAATTTTTCATTGAAAAAGTTTTTTTGCAGAATTTGAAATTCATACAGTTTTTTAACGGTCATGATTCCATGCATTGCTGCACTAACTTCCAGGGTTAGGTTTGTTCTGCTTATTTTTTCATTAAGGCTTTTAATGCATTTATTTTGCAGGTTCTGAATAATATCAAAATGCGATTTTGCTGCAGCTCCCCATACTCCAATTCCATACCTGATCAGAGACTCAATTAATGAGAAGTAAACCAATTTGAAAATTTTATAAGATACGAAATCTTTAATTCTCATTAGTTTCCAAACACATGTTCTGATTTTTTTGCTTAATTCCAAGATGTGGTCCCTCCAGCTCAGATTTTGATCAAAAGTTACACCTAAATACTTCAGTTTGCTAACAGAATTAATTATATTATTACATCGACAGTTCTTAAAATCTTTGTGTATGCAGTCAGCTTTGTGAAAGAATATTTTAACTTGTGCTCTTGCAATTTTTGGAGCTGTAATATGCAGTATTCTGGTCTTTTTCTTATTTATTATTAAACCTTCATCATGGCACCATTTTTGAAATATTCCAAATTTCTCCTGTAACTCCATTTCTGCCTTCTTTTGGTCTCTGTTTATAGATAATAGCATCTTGTCATCCGCATACATATAATAGGAACCATTTTCTAGATAATTTTTAAAGTCGTTCACAAATATTAGATAAAGTATGGGGCCTAGGAAACTTCCTTGTGGAATTCCCCTTTTCACAGTTTTTATTTCACTATAAGTATTATCTATTTTTACCCTAAATGATCTTCCTTCTAGATAGTTTTTGAATAACTGTAAAACTTTGCCTCTAACCCCTACGCTTTCCAGTGCATCTAACATCTTTTCATGGCCTATTACGTCGTAAGCTTTAGACAAGTCGATGCTCAATGCTATCACATGCAATCCCTTGTGTAATTTTTCATTTAATACTTCTCCTAGATTTTCCAGTAAGTCTGTGGTGCTTTTGTTTTTTTGATATGCAAATTGATTTTTATCTATTTTATATTTTTCCAGGTAGTTGGTCAGTCTTTGCGATATGTATTTTTCGAATATTTTACCTATTGTGTTTAATATGGAAATTGGCCTATAGTTTTCATAGCTTGAAAGACTGTCTCCTTTATGTATTGGTCTGATAATGGATACTTTTAATTCATCTGGAAAAGTTCCCTCATTAATGCTTAAGTTGATAATTTTCGTTATAATTGGTGTTATTGAGTTGCTGTTCATTTTTATATCTCTTATAGCTATTTTGTCAATTCCTGGAGCTTTATTACAGTCCATCCCTTTAATTAAAGAACTAGTTTCCTCTAATGTGATTTCAGGCAATAATAATAATAATAATAATAATAATAATAATAATAATAATAATAATAATAATAATAATAATAATAATAATAAAGAAGAGAAAGAAGAAAAAAACCCTTCAAAATTGAAGTTTTGTCTCAGACAAAGTCTGTTGTAAAAATAGGCTCTTCAAAAAAGGTCATGTAAATTTTTTGAAAAACGAGTAGTTTATGCGTATATTGCAATTGAAATTTACAAAATCCACTTCAAAAAAACGAGCAATACCTGAAAATATGACTAGCACAATATTTTTTATCGTCTCTTATTGCATTAGTGTAGAAAAAGTAAAGATAAAGTTAGGAGCGGTTTTTGAGAATATTTTTTCTCTGGGACAATTTCCAATTTTTGAATAAAATGTGTTGATCGTTTTTTATTAAATTTTGTAGTTGGATAGTGTTAAGAGATTATTTAAGTATTATAGTATTTATTAAGAGAATGGTGTGGGTCTCGATGTTCGTTGAAAACCCTGATTTTTCGAAAATTACAAAAATTCAAAATTTTTTTGGAGTCTTCCTACAACTAAAATATTAAAGATAAAGGTTTTCTTCCTTAATAATGACATCACGATTTTTTCTTCGGAAGATGGACTTTTCATGGACAAAGAAAGTGGGGATGAGAATACTCCTGAAGTGAATAATGTTGAGATCGAAAGAAGACGTAAATCTGACCTCAGCATCTGATGAATCTAATCAACCAATTCTCTCAACAAAAGAACAAAGTTCTTGCTCCTCCATAAAAACTAAGAAAATGAAATATTCAAATAAAAGTTGTAATCAAAAGGGGGTTTGATGATGATTGTCTTTTTTCTCGTTTACTATGTGGTAACAAAGATGAAAATTTTGGAAAATATGATGGCGAGCTCATATCGAATCAATATTTTGAACTTCTTTACAATGAAAATATAATAAATGAAATATGTGAGCTATATGATATGCAGAGGAATCATGTTCTTGACATTGATATGGTTGAGATGAAGGTATACCGTACATTGCAATATTTTTAATAACGGGGAATATGACTCTATTAAATATTAGAATGTTTTGGGAGACCAACTCAGATGTGCAAAATGACCAAGTATCTAGTGTATCCAAGTATGTAAAGAGACAATTTTGTAGAAAAATGTCAATATCTATATCGTTCAAATAATTTTTGCCTTTGGACTAGATGCAGCAATGTCAAAATATCTGGCTCATGTTGAGAAAAATTGGTACAGAAAATAACTTGGCTTATTGTGAATTTTGAAGAAATATTGTGCAAGTATATGTTGTAAATATGGAAAGCATCCTAATAGAAATTCAGCATGTTGGTCAGGTTCATCAAGAATTCCCGCTGAGTGCGATTAGGAGCTGCGCCAGGTGCATATAAACAGGAATGTTATTCCCAGAGGCTGTGCGTGAAGCGTCGTCTGTCACAAGAGATATCTGGAAACGATGCAGTGTGTTTACATGTGCATTGATGGTTTGATTATCTCTCACAAATGTACGATTTTCTTTACGGTACTTTTGTGCTAAAATAGAACTAATTTTCAGGTAACCTGTATTCGTAGTGCACAATGTCAACTGACACCCCCGAATGTTTTTAATTTTTTAATTACTAATGTGTCAATTAAAATCATGTTATTCAATGTTATTTGACATATTTTGAACAATAAAATATTTAAAAATTATTTATTTTACGTTTGGACTTTGATGGGTTAAAGAACAATAAAACCTCGTCATAAATGGCAATTTTCTTTGAAACATTTGGAGCCGTTTTTAAGAAAATGGCACTTAAGCACTACATTAAATTCTCAATTTGACAATGCACTTTTCCACAGACAATTTTTGAGTTTCCGAGAAACTTCTTTTGAAGATCTTTAACAAGTACAATAATGTTTACAAAGTGCTGGAAATAGTCATATTACCGGCGTGAGAGATCTTTCAAAAAAATTACATTAGTTTAATTTTCGGTGCAATTAGCACTATCTGTTTGAAGAATAAATTTGGAGCCGTTTTTGAGAAAATAGCGTTTGAGCGTTTCTAAAATTGCGAAATGTTGAGCTAGTTATCACAAAGAACTGTTTGAGAAGCTTTATTTGACATTATTTAAAGCATGTTCTCATAAATATAATAATGTGAACAAATCATCGATAGTGTAAATATAAACGACGAGAGACAAGTCAAAAAATTACGTTTTTGTAATTATTGAAAGAACAAAAGAATAGAGCAATATGGTGTTTATGTCATCTTATTCATTGCATTTAGCACAATCCCTACCAATAGTTAAAAGAAAAATTTGGAGCCATTTTTTGAGAAAATCTTGTATTTGTAATTTTTTTAAATCTTACATATTGTTCGAAAACTACTGAAATTTTAAAAAAAGCACATGACCTTAATGAAAGAATTCACTAAGGAGAACAAATTTTATTTCAAGGAAAAATCTCTTTCATTTTGTAGTTGTAGAAAGACACCGAAAAAAAAAATTATACTTTTGATTTTTCAATAATTCAGTTAATGTCAGATCTATGCCACCTTTATAAGTATATTTTACCATATTCCTAGAAGAAATTAAAAGAAAATAATGTGAGCAATTATTGAGAAAATTTTTGAAAATGTCCAAGAGGCTTCATGTAAATTACCCCTAGAAACCAATGAATGATTTTCAAAATCCAGAGTTTCGGCTCAGGCCTAATGGACAGGGGTTTCTACGACGTTAATACCAGACGGACGTTTTGAAAATAACACTTTTTCGGTATCTGGAGACCCCAAAACCTATTTACGTTGAAATCTCGAAATCGATTTTCCGCCGCATTACATAACTTTCCCCATACTACGTAAATTACACCGTATATACCTATGAATACAGGGGGAAAAAAGATACCGTCATATAGGAATAGTAGGAAGACGCCGATTTTTTTTACCATAAAATCAGACATTTCAACGAACATAAGACATGCTCATTATTCTAAAATCTAAATTTATAAAAACTTTTAAAAAAATGTGTGCAGCTTTTAAGACAAAATGGTTTGAAGAAAATGAACATTGTCCACGTATGCTACAAAAATTCGCATAAATACTCTATTTAAAAAAATTGAACATAACATTATTTTTAGATGTTTTTCATGAACACATTTCATTAAGAGAAAAATTGTATCTTCGTAATTGTTGTAGGAAGACTCCGAAAATTGTTAATTATTTCCATTTTTCGAAAAATCAGTTTTTTTAACCAACATTAAACCTACATCTTTATCTTAAACGTCCTTCAGACAATTCACCAACAAAATTTCATAAAAAATGATGGAACCGTTTTTTGAGAAAAAATTGTTTAAACAAAAATTAAAAATTGCCTTTATTTCACGCAAACTTAGGCGAAAAATTCTCAAATTTGGGGAAAATTTTGCATGAACTTATTTAAAAATCTCTCTTTAGGAAACATTTTATTAAGAGGAAACATATATCTTTAAAATTTTTGTTGTAGGAAGATGCCGAAAATAATTTTGATTTTTTTCAATTTTCGAAAAATCAGAATTTTAATGAAAATAAGACCTGTACTATTCTCTTAAACGTCTGTCTGTCTATCCAACTACATAATATAGTCGGTAGCACTATTTTGTTGAAAATGTCCCATGGGTTTCATGAAAAGTACCCCCCCCCACACACACACACACACAAAAATATCGGGGTCAAATTCAACGGGCCGCGATATCAGCCAGATCGATTGGGGATTATCAATTATGGAGAAAATCGGCTAAACGGTTTTGCCGCTATCGTAATTCACAGATGGACAGGCGTCATTGGATTTTTCGGTTTCCAGAGCCCACAAAACAAGAATTCTGGCTACAAACAGTACAGCAAACAAAACAGTACACTATTCGTACCTGTATTCTTACTGTACTACAGAGGTGCTCTGCAGTTGTCTTCGACCGGTGCCGATTGAGTCTCGCCATATGCCGGTCTCATGGATCTGACAGTTACTTCATTTCCTGCCTCGGCGGGCAGTCTTTCTTGGAGTTCTTCAGCTGTTTTATGGCATCCAGCTGCTTTAGGGTGTAGTATTGATCTACGATGATCCATAATATGGGTATTCGTCCTCTCAAGTTGCTCCGTTATGATGCTTTTGACTTCCATTTCTCCTTCTTTCAGCGAAAGGACTAATACACCGTCTTTGGTTTTCCTAACGGAGTTCACTACTACTGCTACTACTTCTACTACCGCTACCGCCACCGCCACTGCCACCGCCACCGCCACCGCCACCGCCACCGCCACCGCCACCGCCACCGCCACCGCCACCGCCACTGCCACCGCCGCCACCACCACCACCACCACCACCACCACCACCACCACCACCACCACCACCACCACCACCACTACTTTTACCACAACTACCACTACCTTTAGGTTTTTCCATCTACAGCAGCGGAAAGCAGTGAGTTCTGCTGTATTTGACCTGACAGCGTCATAGGTCATCTAACGTTTTGCCAATTGTAAGCGTGTATATTCCAAAGTTACCATGTTCTGTGAAAAGTGTGTTGTATGGTAGTTTAGTGGCCATGTTTTCATGTCACCCAGGGCTGTGTCCGTTTGATCAAACGTCGTACCCATGACGCTTTGGGCGTGTTGTCCCATTCGTTCTGCCATTTCTGAAGGATTGTTCCAGGGTCTCCTCTTTTGTTGTGCCTTACTCTCTTGCTTAATGCAATGCCCTTCTTTCCTGTGCCAGAATGTGTATTGGCATAAGTCCTGCTAGAACCAATGCTGCTTCAGCGGAAACTGTTCTGTATGCACATACAATTCGCAGCGCCATTTTCCTTTGCCTCCTGACGAGTTTTGTCTTATTATATTTACTCTGTGCTGCTTCTGCCCATATAGGTGCAGCATAGAGTAATACATAGTGCATTACAGAGCTCAGTTGTTCTCTTTCCTTGGCTGGGGCCTCATATTTTGCATCAGTCTGCTGAGTGCGCCAGTTGTCCTTCCTGCCTTTTCAGTTACCATATTGAAGTGGTGTCCAAAAGTTAGTCTCTCATCTATTACCACCCTAGATAATTAACTGCTTTCACCGTTTTCACTACAGTGTCGTCTTCCGGTGACTACGATTGCTAGGTCGACTGCGAACGCGATGAGTGTCGTCCCTTCGGGAGTTGTTAGTCGGAGGACTCCATCATATAGTATGTTCCACGGTCTTGGACCCACAACTGAACCCTGTGGGACTCCTACTGTAATTTCTAGTTCCTTGTCCTTTCCAACAGTAATTGCTCTTTGGGATAAGTACGCACCAATGATATTAAGAAGGTAACTGCTATACCTCTTTCCTCCAAATCCCTCATTATTGTAGACCAAGACGCACTGTTGAATGCGTTTTTTACATCCAGGAGTATTAATAAACTCAGTAGGCCTTTGTCGTTAGTCTTCCTCGCTGTACGAAGGTTGCCTTTTATGTTTCGGGATTTGGCAACCCTGGTGTTGAAATCTGGCAACTGACAGCTTTATCGTAAAGTTGGATGCTTTGAGGTTATACGTACTCAGAACGTTTTGACTTACGAGCGCTATTTGTGTTGTTTACAGTAACTTAAAAGATTCATCTTGGCCCCAAAATGGAATTAAATCGTGAACATTTTCGTGCGATTATTTTTACAACTTTCGACGTGGATTAACTCAGCAACAGTGCATGGATGAACTTAATTCAAATTTTCATTGATGAAGCTCCATCAAGGACCAGTGTTTATCGATGGTTTGGTGAATTCAATCGTGGTCGTAGTTCACTCCAAGACGAATTTCGCGAAGGTCGTTCAAAATTAGTTGTTCCGAAAATGATTGATGCTGTGCGCGAACTGATATTGCAAGAACGATTGAGACAACCTTAGGCACCAGTGGGACCAGCATACATCCAATATTGCATGTACATTTGATTGTCAAAAAAAAATTGTTCGCGTTGGATCCCACACAATTTGTCAATCGCTCAAAAAAGGCTCGTGTCGATTGGTCGAAAGAAATGCTCAAAAAATACGATCGCGGTGCTTCGAAACACGTCTATGACATCGTTACAGATGATGAATCGTGGATTTACGCGTAGGAGTCCGAAAGTAAACAGCAGTCACCTGTATGGGTGTTTCAAGATGAGCAAAATCCAACAAAAGTTGCTCGCGCACGAAGCACTTCCAAACAGATGGTCGCCTGTTTTTTTGGAAACACTGGACATGTCGCAACCGTACCACTAGAACAACGCAGAACAGTCAATTCTGAGTGGTACACAACGATTTGTTTGCCAGCTGTCTTCCAAGAAATCAGGAAAACTAACCGCCGAAGACGGACTACTCTTCACCACGACAATGCGAGCTCTCACACAACGGCTCAAACAACTGCATTTTTGAGCACCCAAAACATCGATTTGATGAGTCATCCGCCGAATAGTCCTGATTTGGCACCGAATGACTTCTTTTTATTCCCGTACGTAAAAAACAAACTGAGAGGTCAACGTTTTTCGACACCTGAAGAAGCGGTTGCTGCATTCAGAATGCATGTTTTGGAGATACCTCAATCAGAGTGGCAAAAGTGCTTCACAATTGGTTCAAACCCATGCAAAAGTGTATAGATCTTCATGGGGAACATTTTGAAAAACAATAAAGTGATTTTCGATGATTAATATATGTTTTTGTTCTCTAATCCTGGAACATAAACAGCAACCCTCGTACTTAGGACATTATCGATAGCTCCATAAGCCGATTTGTGTTATCTGAAGCCATACTGCCTGTCTACTACTACTACTACTACTACTACTACTACGACTACTACTACTACTTTTTTTTTTTTACAAGGGGAACTGTGGAAATCTTCGAAAGACACCTCGGAGGGACCGCTCTCCTTGGTAGTGTGAGATTTTTACCCACTAAAACCACAAACCCTTTATGGTCCTTGACTGTTCCACCCCGGAACCGATTTCGCATTACTTCAGGGTGGAGTCAAGCTGGCTACCCAGTGTTATTAATTTGCACTATTACGTCTGTTTGCTCTTTGATCTTCTTTTTTAGTCATAATGGTCGTAATATACCTTTCGATTAGTTCCCAGTTTGTGTCTTTGTCATTAATGTTATAATGTTGTCCGTGGTTAATGGGCTGTCGAGCTTTGTGGTGACCTCGATCCTTTCATTTGCCCATGTTGGGCAGTTGAAGAGGGTGTGTTCTGCGTCGTCGTTATTGTAGCCACAGTAGTCACAGTCCGCGCTGTGTGCTTTTCCAAATCTTTTTAAATAAGATTTGAAAGATCCATGACCTGTAAAAGCTTGAGTCAGATGGTAGGAAACAGAGCCGTGTTTTCTTAATACCCATTTCGAAAGGTTTGGCATTAGTTTGTATGTCCATCTGCCTGTTACTTCTTCCTGCCAGGAATTTTGCCATCGGTCCATTAGTTTTTTCCGAGCTTCTTTCTTAATGGCTGCGCGTTTGACTGCGTCTGAATTTTCTCCCTTCATTATATCGTACACCTCCTTACGCTCCAGTGCTAAGAGACTAATGGGCGGGACACTAGCTAGCACTAACACCGCGCTTTTCGAGACAGTTCTGTAGGCCGAAGTGATTCTTAGAGCACCCTTCCTTTGAACTGCTTCCAGCTTCGTCCGAAGATTTTTGTTTTTGGCTACTTTTTCAGCCCAAGCAGGTGCCGCGTTCAGCAGTTTTGCGTGCATGACACTCATGAGCATTCTTCTTTTGCATTCGCTCGGTCCTCTTACATTTGGCATGAGCCTCGAAAGTGCAGATGCCGTTTCCTGGGCTCTTTCGGCTGCCGCAATTACCTGTGGACCAAAGCTGAGCTTGTTGTCTATGTTCATTCCCAGGTAATGGAGGGATTTCTGGCAGGGTATGTTTTGCCTTCCAATTTTGAATTTTGGGGGGATAAATGATCTTCTGTCTGTAACTAAGACTGCTTCTGTCTTGCCGACAGCCATTTCCAGTCCTTTCTCCGCCAACCATGCTTGGACGCGTTCTAAGCTGTCATTTACACTAATTTCTAGAACTCTGGTGGAGTTTGCCGATGCTACGATGATAGCATCATCTGCAAAACCGACCAGTATGACGTTCGTGGGCAGAGGAATTTCTAACAGGCTGTCATACAGTACATTCCACATTAGTGGTCCAATTTTGGAGCCTTGAGGTGCACCGCAGGTCATTTTGTGTGTAAGTGTTTGGATGGGGTGAGTCGAGCGAGTGGACTAGTTGTGAAATAATGAGGCTTCGACTCCTCCCAAACATTCCTACCATAGCTCAAATTAATTAATTAATTGACTTCGAAGGACCACCCAGACGCCTGTAATGAGAAAACAACAGGTTATGACCATCATTGCAGGTCTGGGACTACAAGGATGGAGTTGGATGGAGAGTACTTGTTACCATAAAAAAGCTGTGAATCAGATCATGTAAAACATATATTCTATTCAAAGGTGCAACTTAACCTACAAACAAAATAACAGAAAATAAGAGGGGGGTTTTGCATGACAAACATTAGAATACAATAACAGCTTGCGCACGTGGCGCAGAAGCACACACATGGTACAATGAGCAGTACATGTTTTTTATTGTAGAACGACGAGAAGGTTGCTATCCAGACACGGGCGGGTTGCGAACCCAGGCCCATGAAATTAGGCGATGTGTTTCAGGAGACACACAGTAGGATAAATCACACACACGCATTTGTGAAAAGTATTATGTCCAGCGTACACAGTTGCCGAAGGCAGCATTATGCCCGGCGTGCATGGTTGCCAAAGGTAGCGTTATGCACGGCGTATTATTGCCGAAGACAGCATTATGCCCGGCGTATTAGATAGTTGCCGAGAGCAACATTATGCACGGCGTGTAGTTGCCGAAGGCAGCTTATGCCCGGCGTATTACATTACCAGCGTAACAGTCCCAAGCGTTGAACATGACGCCTTGTATTGTGCCCGCAGCAGGCGGACACGTGCACAGCACGGCACGCTAAGTGTAGAAATTCAGCAGGGCACGTGGAGAACAGGACCAGTTGAACATACGTAATTATTGGAAATAACACCATGCGCCGCGTGGAGCCCAGGCGAGGACTGCAGTGGTGAAGTCATATAAGGAGCAGCGCAGAACGTCTGCTCGGCTCAAACATCAGGCGAAGACTGATTAGATACGCCGCGCAGGAGAGCGGCGCAGAGCACATCCGCCCATCTCAACAGACAGAGCAGTACTGAGGAATGGCCGTTAAGTTCTTCAACGACAAAGGGAAGCTCTGGCCGGCACAGGAGGCGCTAGTGTTTAGAACTAAAACAGTCGTTATCTTGACAAATGCTTGCGGCCCGCGGGCGGTGGAGCGGGCGCTGGCGTGGCGTGAGCGCGCGGGCAGCGCGGCCGCGCGGTGGCAGCGGGTATCGCCAGCCGCAAGCGAGGGCAGGCGAGTGGTGTAAGCTGGTGCACTCTGGTGACAGGAGGAGGGATTAATACGAAACATAGCGGCGCGGAGGGGCGGTAGACAGGCCGGCTCCCTCGTGGCCGTTGGCAAAGATAAAGCGTCTTGCAAGAAATGGTTTCTATGTGTTGCGCCATATGACGCGTCTGGAGATTTCCAGTAAGCGCAGCTGCAAAGCGAGTCGGTTGCATCGTTGTTACGTCAGTCGATTTCCAAGAGGCGAGACGTTGCCACACTGTGGTGTATCTGAAAGCTTGTTTAGAAGTACAAATTCTTGGAATTCGTCCGCAGGCGTGCAGTAGCCTAAATAAGGTGTGCGTCTTTGTGAATAAATAAAAATATAATTATGAAATAAAACAGCTTGCTCTGACAGTGTTTTTTCCTTACTTTTGTATTCTACAGTTCGACCGCTCAGGTAGCTTCGAACTAGGTCAAGGATGTACCCGGGGGTCTTTTTATCCTCTAGGGCGGAGATTATGTCGTTCCACTTTGCTGTGTTAAATGCATTTTTAATGTCAATGCTTACTAACGCACAGAAGCCTTTTTCTTCTTTCGTCTTTTCTGCAGTTTCCACAACCAGTTTGATGGCGTCTACTGTGGATCTGCGTTTTCGGAAGCCAAATTGTCTGCCTGAAAGTAGTCTGTTTGACTCCAGTTGGGTTTGGATTCTTTCCATAATTAATCCTTCAAGAATTTTCCCCATTGTATGAAGTAGACATATGGGTCTATATGACGAGGGTTCATTCAGGGGCCTGTTCCCTTTTCTAATAAGGATTAATTTTTGTATCTTCCAGTGATCAAAAAAGACTTTGTTTTCCAGGCAATTGTTGTACATGCGCAACAGAAGCTCTGGGTAAAACTTGATAATGGTCTTCATGGCTTCGTTCGGGATACCGTCTCTGCCAGGGGCTTTATTATTCTTCAGGGAGTCCCCTACTTTCTGTAGCTCCTCTACGGTAAATTTCGGGTAATTTCCTTGGGTATCCGCCTCTTTAGTCGTGTGCTCCGGCGTTTGCCGCTCAGTGGGGAATAGCGATCTTATTATTCGTAGTATCCAGGTGGGGTCGTCCAGTCCTGGCGTTTGCCTCTTGAGGCCTAGTTTCTTTGTCACCAGCTGGAAAGGTTTTCCCCATGGGTCGGACTCAACCTCTTCTATAAGGGATAACCAGCGTCGCCTTTTGCTGTCCTTTATGGCTTCTTTCAACTTGTCCTTGCACTGGTTGTATTCCCTTTTTAGTGAAGGGCATCCCTTCGATCTTGTATATCTCCTTCTCGCATTAAGGCATTTCTTCCTAAGATCGGAGATATCCTCAGTCCACCAGTACATGGGTTTCCTGTTTAGCTGTGAGTGTTTTTTGGGCATTGCAATGTTGCATGCTTCTTTGATGGTTTGTAGAACATTTTTAGCATGTGTTTTCAGGGTTTCTTCTTTCTTTGTCCACCTCATTTCGTTGAGGATCTTCCTTTCTTCCAGAAATGCAATCATTGCTCTTTCGTTATATTTCTTGACATTCCATGGCGTCGAGAAATTATTTTTGTTTCCGGCTTCTCCCGAACGTTTGTTGTTTGTTTCGATGAAGAACTCTATATACATATGATCACTTAGTGTGATCTCTTCGAGGACTGCCCAGTTTCGTATTTGGCATGCCACTCTATTGCTGGCCAGAGTCAGGTCAATAATAGAGCTGGAGCATCCTCTACGAAACGTTGCTGCTCCGTCATTGTTCATCACAATGAGGTTTTTACGTGAGCACATATCTGTTAAAAGCGACCCTCTTCTATCGGATTTTGGGGATTGCCACTGCGTTGATTTGGCGTTGAAGTCTCCCCCGACAATGATTTCTCCTTTTGCCGTTGCTATAGAATCTTCAAGATTTCCGATATTTCTCTCGAAGGTATCCAGGGCGTCGTTTGGAGAGAAGTAACAACTGTAAATTCTTATGTTGTTTATCTCGACCCATACGAAGCCCTCGCTACCCTCGCAGAAATCTTGGATGAAACAATTCTTATTGATTAGTATTCCGGCTTTGCCGGTGACATCCTGGTACCATGGGTTAATTTCGTCTCTCCTGTAGAATTCGCTTATTAGCAATATATCTATGTCCCTCTGTCTCTGGGTTTCGAGGAGGAGGTCCTGGGCCTGTTTCCCTCTGCCTAGGTTTACTTGAAGAATCCTTAGCATTGTGCTAGTCGTTTTTCCAATTCTTTCTGGAAGGTATTACACCATCTGCTTCCCGGGAAGTCTGTAAAGTTTGATTCGTTTTTAGCTTTACACATTGTGCACGTGGGAACTTCCTCGCAGTCTTCTTGTTTGTGGCCGTTTTTTCCACATTTCCAGCACTGCTGGCTTTTGTCTGCGTTAGTGCAGATTCTCGAAATGTGTCCATATTCCAGACATTTGTAACATCGGCGCACCTCTGTCCACTCCTGTACGTGGCATTTCACCCATCCAACGCGGATAGTCCTCTTTTTCAAGAGGGTCTCCGCTTGCTCTTGCTTGAGTTTAAGTATTGCAGACTGTACGCCTGCGTATCCCTTCCTCACTCTTAGGAGCTGCTTTGGGGTAATTTCGGTCTGGCCGAGTTCTGGCCGACTACTACTACTACTACTACTACTACTACTACTACTGCTACTGCTACTGCTACTGCTACTGCTACTTCTACGTCTACGTCTACTACTACTGCTACTGCTACTGCTACTGCTACTGCTACTTCTACGTCTACGTCTACTACTACTACTACTACTACTACTACTACTTCTACTTCTACTTCTACTACTACTACTACTACTACTACTACTTCTACTACTACTACTTCTACTACTACTACTACTTCTACTACTACTACTTCTACTACTACTACTACTTCTACTACTACTACTTCTACTACTACTACTACTTCTACTACTACTACTTCTACTACTACTACTACTACTACTACTTCTACTACTACTACTTCTACTACTACTACTTCTACTACTACTACTACTACTTTTCGTTTTACGTAACGTTTTTCCAATTCTGAGCGTGTGTACTCCAAAATTACCATGTTCTGTCAAAAATTGCGTTGTATGGTAGTTAAGGTGTCCATGTCTTCGTGTCACCCAGGGCTTTATCTCTTTAATTAAACGTCGAGTCCATGAAGCATTGGGCGTGTTGTACTACTACTACTACTACGACTACGACGACTGCCACTACCACTACGACTGCCACTACCACTACCACTACCACCACTGCCACCACCACTACGACTGCCACCACCACTGCCACCACCCCTACCATTACCACTACAATAAAGTGTCACAATAGGCGAATATTAAGGAAACATTGTTTCTAGAATTGCGGAAATATATTGATATTTAAGAAGTATATTTTATCTCGATTTTATCACATGCCATTTCTGTACAATAATTCTGAAATAATTCTCAACTTATTAATAATTAGAAAATAGTTCTGGTGACTGCTACCGTGTCTTTGTTTACATCGTTATTTATTTTGCAATTTATTTGCATTCTCGTCCGAATATAGGGTATCGCACACAGTGATAGGCACTTTAAGGTGGTTAGAGTGAGATACGTCGTACGTTTAACATGTCTCTTTTATCGTATTAATCAAAAGACGAGATGTTGTTCTATGTTATGGTAGAATCTGAGTGAATTTCACAGTCTAGTTTTTACGTAATGGGATCGTAAATTTTATCATTAGTACATGGGCTCTAATGGCAAGCTGTCAGATCTGACCTGAAATTTTAAAATTGTAAGAGAACTAACAGTTGAAAATGTTTTTAAAATCTCTTCCTTAGGTACCTAGCTTATCGGAGAATCAATATGCGCAATTTGAAGGACATCTACCGTTTCAAAGGGGAGAATTTGGCAAAATTATAAGGCTAAATCTGTCCAAAGGGAGACGTTCTCGCGCTTCCTAGAGGTCGGAACGGTAACACGAAACTCGGCAACACCGTGCGCGTAACGCGCTTCATTCAAATCGAGCGACAAGTTCTTAAAAATAATTCTTACACTTACCTCGGTGCACTGGGAGCAATGGTAAGAGTCTCACTCCTAGAAAATTTTACATTTGATATTAACGAGATATTCAGCAAAGCTGAAATGTGATGGATGTTGAATGAACAACTCAATTCAATTAATATTCCAAATGAATCACTTTATGAGCCAATCGTTCTATGAGAAAATGGGTTATCTTTAGTTTATAGACTGTTTATACCTTCTGTACAGTATTATTTCGTATTTTGCCGTATGTATGATTTTTGACTTTTGCTCCTGAACAAATGATTACCTATTTTTCCATTATCCGAATGATTAATTATTGGAAATCTGTCTTTTATTATGCGAGATACATAGTGGATTGTCATTGCCTTCTACGACGCAATTGCAAGATACTTTACACAGGACTCAAAGCAGCGACCTTTAGCGTAGGTCAGCAACTAGATGTACTTTTTAGTGTCATTAAAAGTGTTGAAATGAAAAAATACATTTTTTGCTAGAGTTAACCATTCAAGGTATAGGTAAATGTAGAGCTGGATTTCCCCTACTAGAAAAATAAGGCTCGGGACTCCCATCTCCGTGCTCAGATTTTTTAAATAAATATTCTTAACTACATAAAATATTTTTATCTCAATAATAATCAATAATCAAATAGTTTATTGAACTTCAATGTTTGAATTTAAAAATAAATTGATTAGAACAATAAAAACTTAACACATATATTTGTAAATAAGTAATTAAGTATGAAATTTCCATTTTGTAAGCAATTTGTTAATTTACATCGGTACTTGTACAAGGATTTATTCTATCATAATTAGTGTTTGTTAGATAATCAAAAATTATTTCTGAAGGAGTGCCTAATTACATTTTGCCCTTGGAGGCCCAAAGTATCGAAATCGAGCCATGAGCAAATGAACTGGAAATTGTAAGAGGAATGATAAAATAAGTCTGTGGTAATATTAGTATTTTAATAGAAACCCCTTTCTTTTACACCACTGTATTTTGTCTACTTGTTTGCATTGAACAGTAGTTGTGTCTTATTTACAAAACATCTTTTCATTTTGTGTGTAACATCAAGGCAAACGATTAGAAAAGTCCATGGCACTTGGAAATCTCTTTAGAAGATTTTATCTCCAACAATGTTATAATTGTATTATTGAAAGTAATGTCAGTGCAGCTCTCAAAATTATATGACGCTGTAATTTCATTTAATCACATTTGATTTGGTATGTACTTTGGACACTATACAATTACGCTGAAAACATTGCAACGAGCAAATCCCTTCTGTGAATCCATCGCTGAAAATAATAACTGTTAACCTCTGACAACTTACAATATAAAGCTTAATACAATGTTGGAGAGAACTAAACTACTGATCTTATTGTTAAGCTATCGAATAATCTGTTTATTGGCTCAGATAATTATGGAAATAAAAATTAGAAACAGCATTGTAATTATTTGATAAATGTATTATGTCACTGTTCTGTGTGACATCTGAAGTAATTAGTTAGTGTAACCGCTACTCCGCGTGGTTACCCCGACTCACCTGATTACCTGAATTTCCTCCGCTTCGCGTTGCCTCGGCTGCTCCGACGGTAGACTCCCTAGAGGGTGGCATGTGTGATAGGGCTAACTCAGCCCCACATTACCACTACATTCAAAAGCTTTGTTTCATTTTTCTTGATTTTTTTCTTTCTTTCTTTCTTTCTTTCTTTCTTTTTTCTTTTCGTTAATCGGCCGACTAGGACCACGCATGCAAGCATCCTGCTTTTACCGTGGCTCAGTTTTTATTTATTATCGCGGTGGCAGGTGCTTGCAACAACTCTTTGGGGGGACCAGCATTTTAGCTGGATCCGATTTTTATCCCCCACGGTTGTTAGCCCTGGGGGTATGGAAGATGAAATGATGATACGATGATAATGGGGGTGAAAGGACAACACATACATACACAAATACATCCATGCCCGAGGCGGGACTCGAACCCGCGATCTTCTGGTCCGAAACCACTCCGGCACTACTGCCTTAGCGATCTCGGCCATCTGATCGGCTATTTTTCTTGAAATGATTTTAATTATTTTTTTGGTGATCGAGGTGAAGCCTCGTGCTAACATTAATCTTGTTTACTATCTTAAACGGCCGTACTGGCCAGAGTTCATCTTCGACCGCCGGGCGGTCATGACCCGGCTCGCGGGAGCGGTAGCCCTGTGTCCCGGCGTCTGGAAGTGGTCAGTCAGCGGCAGTCGGCGCCTCACCTCGGCCCATTGTCCGTCAGCGCGGCAGGCGGCGTCTTCCTGGAGGTCAGGGGCCTCGGTTACCTGAGCTGCGGTCGTCGGCCGGCTGGCGTCTGTGCGACGCGGCAGCGTTGACTGGCGCCACTGAGTTGGTCCGGGCGTTGGTGGCACGATTCGCGGTCGCGTTAATCGCGCTCCGCCCCGTCGTCACTGTAGACTCGCGGACGGGCACTTATCGTCATGGCCCACTGCGATTGTGTTTTCGTCACTCCCGGATAGCCAAGAATTTATGCCTGGAATTACGTACACGAAGCACAGTAAATTCGGAGCGGGCGATTATGTTTGTCGCCAAATTTCACAATAAATACTCATATCAAAAAACTTCAACATGGCCTTATCTGAAGATCTGTTTTTGATAAACACATTTCATTAGAAAACACATTTCAAGAAAAAATTGTATTTTCACAATTGAAGTTGTAGGGAGATGCCGAAATGTTTTAATTTTTTAAAATTTTCGAAAAATCAGGCATTTCAACGAACATGAGACATGCACCATTCTCTTAAGCGTCCATAGGCTATGTAATCAAAACAATTGTGCTGTTACGAAAAACTTGTAGTGCTGCCAAAGCACATACTTTCTTCCGGTGTTACTAAACGCTCCCAATATTATATTGAAGAATGGATTTGATGTGACATACGCTTTACTAACAAAACAAGAGTTGTACACGTAATTTCGAAGTATGAAAATGACATACAGCCACTTCTAATTTATTTAGCATCTTAGCAGATTATATAAGTGAGTAGAATTGCTTCAAATGATTTTCAGTTAAGTTTCTGAAATTGTCAATAGTTTTCTGCACCAGCAGGGAGTTGTGACAAATAATTATCCTCGAGACAGACTCGACCCAGCGGCACTTCCCTCCGAAACGCTGAGTCTAAACCTGACTTTTAACCACTTCAGCCACCCGGGTTATACGTAGAATTGGCACTTCTATAACAATTATAAGCGCCGAAAGACAACAATTGGTTTGTCGACATGTTTTACAAATCCAATAACAGATGTGGAAAATTGTTTATAAATTAAAAATTCGAAAATTACATACAGACACTTCCAATTTATTTATCATAATCATATTCGTGATTAGAATTGCTTCAAATGGTTTTCAATAAAATTCCTGGAATTCTCAATAATTTTCTGCGGCAACAAAGAATTGTGACAAATAATATTCAGTGACCAAGGCTCGAACTAGCGGACTTTCCCTCCGAAGAACTGAGTCCGTAAACACCAATTAGCCACCTCGGCCACCCGGGTAGCACATAGGATTCACAGTTATATAATAGTAATAAGCGTGCGGTAGTTTCAGTTCTAGCTTTAGGAAGCCAACAAATCGAGGAAATGTGAAAATGATGTCCTTTGGGCGACCAAAGAAGGTAGTATCTGGGAAGAGAATCACAACTGATATTCTAGTTCAGACTAAACAGATTAGAAAAGCAAACACTGCGAGAAAGTATGTGCTACTAGTTTATTTCGAAAGGTTGTTTCCTACAACAAACTTTTTCTGAGGCAAAAATATACTCAATTTTGTAGTTTAGATTTTTTTTTGCAATTTTCGAGAAAAAAAACAACAAAAAAAACAGCAATCCCCGAAGATGGGACTAGCACCATATTTCTTACCGTTCCTGATTACATATTTGGATAAATATTAAAGAAAAAATTTGGAGCTGTTTTTGAGAAAATTATTTTTCGTAACTTTTAAGTGCGAATTACGCAAAAACTACTCGTTTCAAAACCTTGAACATGTCATTTTCTAGGAAGTAATTTTGTACAATAGACTTTGCGTGAGACAAAAACCTCAATCTTCAATTTTGTACTTTGGTTGTTTGGTATTGTTTTTTGTAATTTTCAAAGAAAAACGAGCAATACTCGAAAATAGGACTAGCACCATATTTCTTATCGTCCCTTATTAGATGTGTGGAGCAAATATTTGTAGTTGTTTTTTGAGAAGAAAAAATCGTAAATTTCAAGTGCATATTACGTAAATCTACTAACTTTTATAAAAAAATGTACATGACCTTTTTTAAAGTCCTAATTTTGCACAACAGACTTTGAGCCAAAAACCTGTACCTTCAATTTTGTAGTTTTAAAAGTTTTTTTTGTTGCAATTTTCGAAAAATCGGGTTTCAGCAAAATGAGATCTAAACCATTTTCTTAAACGTCCTTCTCACTATTCAACAACATAATTTCATTTTAAAAAAATTGGAGCCGTTTTTGAGAAAAAATTGAAAATATGTTTGAGACTTCATGTGAAGCATCCTCGAAATCAAAGTACCGTAATTTCTCTCCGAATGAATACATCTCAGTCATCATATTTTGTAAAACGTATTACAAATTGTAGAACAAGGCTCCACTGTCTGTAGTCAGCAGACTCACATGGACTTTCGCGACAACACACATTCATGATATAGGGACAAACAACAATCTTCACTGTGGGTCTCGAACTCGCTACCCTGCTGACCGAGGCGCTGAGTCGACATAAGCTTTATTCACCTCGTCCATCCAGGTCGGCGCCAATTATAACTGCGTTTTATACAGCAACATCTTGTCCCAACAATGAGACGTAATTCACAGAACTACAGTTATCGTCTCGCAAGGCAAAATGCCATTGACGCATTCCAGTCTGATGTTTTCTGAAAGCTTGCAGTTTTTCTTTTGTATTACATTTTAATCGTATTTGGGCTAATTTCAATTAAGGTTTGCGGATGAGTGCACGGATTACGAATGCAAATACATTCCTGACAATGCGGACAAAATATTATCAAGTAGGTTTTAAATAATTTCTAAACGATTAATTTGTAAATGTATTTTAAAACAAGCTCGAAAATAAGAAAGGAACAAAGAAATATGTAATAATATACAAATTCTAACTTACGTAGCATCCAAACTCCTCCAAACACATCTCAAATTACGTTCGGGAAGCGCAGGAAATTCGAAGCGGGCGACTATGTGACTCCATTTAAACACAAAATACTCTCATTTTCGGAAAATTGAACTTGGCATTATTTGAAGATGTTTTTTATGAACATGTATCATTAGCAAAAAATGCTTATCATAATTATAGTTGTAGGAAGACGCGGAAAATTTTTGAAATTTTCGAAAAATCAGAGATTTTAACAAACACGGGACCTGTACACTATTTGAGGTTAAAATGTAATAAAAAATGGCGCGGTTTTTGAAAAAATTGTTTAAATAAAATTAAAAATGGCGTATAATTCATGTAAAAATACGCGAATGTTCTCATAATTTCAAAAAATTGTATTTTGTCTTATTTCAAAATGTCTTTAAAGAACAGGTTTCGTAAAGGGAAAATCTTTAATATTTTTGTTGTAGGAAGACTCCGAAAAATTTTGCACTTTTGCAATTTTTGAAAAATCAGGCGTTTTAACGACAATGAGACCTACACCATTCTCTTAAACGTCCTTCGCACTATCGAACCAGTCTTGCATATCTTTATCTCTACTGCGTATGCGGTAGAAACTACAAATTCGTCGTTTTCCGGCCAACGATTACATAACTTTCTCTTCTCACGAAGTACGTCATAGGGCGAGAAAGTAAAAAGGGCTGATTACAATGTTTTTCCGAGCAATTCTATGAAAAAACTTATTATAAAGTACATTTTAAAAAGAAAAACAATGTTTTTAAGAAAAATAAATATAGTATTTTTACATTCTCGCCTTAAGGTACTTCTTAAGAAGAGAATGTTCTGTAATGCTGCGGGAAAAAAGGGGAGAATTTTGGGCAGAAAACACTTATTGCCGGGCCGTGGTAACAATAAAGTTGATAAATACAGTTGCTCAAGTTAGAAAAAAACCCTCTTAAGACGTGGTGTAACCAGAATCCATGTTTTGTGGGTCCTTGAAACCGAAAAATCGACTGACTTCGAAACGTCTGCCCGTCCGGCGCGCCGACCGTGTCTATGAACAACGCTAGCGGGTAAGCCGTTTTTCTCCAAAATCGAAATTCTATTTCCTTTAAACCATTTTTTTTCTTAAAAACGGCAAAAGATTTTTTGATGAAATTTAGACCATAGATAGCATAAAGGATGCTTAAGTCAATGGTGCACATCTCATGTTCGTTAAAATACCTAATTTTTCGTGGGGAGGGGGGGGAATCGGCCTCTTCCTATTACTACAATTGTGAAGGTACATTTTTTCCCTTAATGAAATATGTTCATCAAAAACAGATTTTCCAAAGATCTTCCTTTGGAAGTGCAACAAGTGAATTAGTTAAAAAGGAGAAGATGGTTGTGTCTGTGGATCTATTACTCCTGAAGCCACGATGTGCATTTGTGAGGACATTATTTGCATTGAGAAACTGAGTCTATCATTGAAAAGCCTTTACAGAATTTTGAAAATCCTGTTAATATGGAGATAGATCTGTAGTTCATCGGATCATAACTATTGCCCATTTTAAACATTGTTTTAATTTTTGCCATTTTGAATATATCTGGGAATATGATAAGTAGATACCATCCAATGTAATAAAATTTTGCCAACTCGAACCTTTAAAACCCAAATTCCTCGGTATCTTGGATTTTGTACATAACCCTTCATCCATCCTCACTCTTCCTCTCAATGGAGATTCTGTATACTATGTGCAGCAATCAATAATAATAGAGTTAATTCAAATATCAAGAAAGAAACCATCAGTGCATTCAAATTCATGGTTGTCAACTACACATGTTGTATTTATACAAATCTTTCGACATGTTGTTTTTATGTAATATCTCCATTAAGCTGTGCAGCTACAGAACAACCATTGGTCAACTAAAACTTTTAAAATCTAATTTACATTGTATGATGAATTAAGATACTCCTGAATTATCTTCATTAACTCCACTTTTGTTTGAAAAAGAATGTGCTTCTGAAGTTGATTACAATGGACTCATATCAATACTTTAGTACATGAGAAAACTTGTGACTAACAACTGATTAACATAAAAAAGCTTTAATATATAAATATATTTTAGTTCTTTAATCACTCATATTTCTCCGTTTTTTAGTTGGCTTATATACAAAACAATGAAATTTTCACTTTTTTTTTTTTTTTTTAATTCTTCACACAAACACGTTTTGTCAACTTTCATACATTGTCATCTTCAGGCTTTGAAATAAATTACGTAAACAATTACTAAAAACGAAAACAAATTACACTCCTTAAATATTAAAAATGAATTCCTTACTCACCTTCTTTTGCGTTATATTTGCCTTTTATTCTAGAAAGAAAAGTATCATATATGATACTTTACACACACACACACAGATATATATATATATATATATATATATATATATATATATATATATATATATATATATATGTGCGTGTGCGTGTGTGTACGTAAATTGATTGGATTCTATTTGTGTTGCATACATCATTGAGTTTAAGATTCAGTGTTTCCATTACCAAGCTATCAAAATAATTGGGCTCTAAATTCAAAATAGTTGATTCAAAAAAGTTATAAATGCTGCGGAAAATCGATTTCCAGATTTCAACGGAAATACACGTTTTGGGGATCCTGTTCTCAAAACGTCCGCCCGTATGTGAACACCACTGGCGATCTGGCTCCACTCAAGGCGCCGCGGTTCTAAAGAACTTTCTTCGAAATTTGGGGCTACTTTACATGCAGCCCCGCGGATATTTTCTAAAATTTCTCAAAAAAAGGCTCCAATTTTTTCTTTAAATTTCTTGTAAGAATAGAGTAAAGTACACTTATAATGGTCGCATAGGTCCAATTTTGGTTATCTCTGAAATTTCGAAAATTGCAAAAGCTTTAATTTTTCCGCGTGTTCTTACAATTACAAAATTGAAGTTTTTTCTTTCACATAAAATTTGTTGACCATAATGAGTTCTTTCATTAAGGCCAGGAACATTTTTTTGAAACCTTTAGTAGTTTTCGCGTAATATTACGTGAAATATATGTAATTAAAAAAATACTAAAACAAGATTTTCCAAAACTGCTCTAAATTTTTTCTTTAAACTTTTGGTTTGAATAGTGTTAAATGTACTTTACGAGATGACGTGAACACTACAATTTCTATTCTTTTGTTTCATCTATTCTTTTGTCTTTTTCAAAAATTATAAAAATGTAATTTCTTGGACTTGTCTTTCGCGTCGTTAATATTTACATTAGCGACGATTTGTTCACATATTTATGAGTAAATGTGCTTTAAATAATGTCATATAAAGTTTCTCAAAAACAACCATTTTCTGTGAAAATAAGCCCAAAATTCCGAATTTTCAGAAACACTCAAACGCAATTTTCTCAAAAACTACTACAATTTATTTCTTCAAACTTTTCGAACGGATAATGCTAATTGCACTCTGTAATATGGTATAAGTTTATTTTGGGGTATTCTTAGCTCTTTTGGGGTATAGCTCTTAAACCACATTTTCTTATTAAACGCTCTAATTTTTTCAAAGAAAACTGCAATTTATGACGTTTTTATTGTCCTTTAATATTCTTAAAATAATATTTCCGTAAAGATATTAGGAAACCGAAAAATTATGAAAATGTAATAATAATAATAATAATAATAATAATAATAGAGATAATAATAATAAATTGAGCGGCGAAAGAAGTCTTATATATTACTGCCCTCAAAATTATCTTAATTGCACTTATTTTCACCAAACTGAGCTATCGATTACTTCTTATTAAGTCTAGAGATAACTGTCAATAAAATTAGTAATCTGTCCTTTGACTCTATTACTTTCGCGTATACGTACGTCTATACGGAATAATGTACAAGGTGTAGAGAAAGTTATGTAATGCGGAAAATCGATTTCGAGAGTTCAACGTAAATACACGTTGTGCGACACCAGAGACCGTCTTGTGTATGTGAACAGCACTAGCGCCTAAACAAGATTTTCTCAAAAACAGCTCCAAAATTTTTCTTTCATCATTAATACTTACATTAGCGGCAATTTGTTCACATGATTATAGTTATGACTACATGTGCGTTAAATATCAGTTGCAAGCTTCTCGAAAACTTAACAGTTTTCCGTCAAAACTAGATCAAAATTTCTCCATTTCAGAAACGCTCAAACGTCATTTTCTTAAAAAGGCTCGAAATTGTTTCTTCAAACCGTTCGCAGGAATAGTTCTAATTGCACTCTTTAATATGAGGTGAAGTTCATTTCGGTGTAGATTTTTGTGTTTTTCAAAAATTACACAAATGCAATTTTTTTAAAGATCTCTCACGCCGGTAATATGCACATTTTCAGCAATTTACAAACACTATTGTATTTGTGAGTTAATATGCTTCAAGTGACTTGAAATGAAGTTTCTCGAAAACTCAAAACCTTTCTGTGAAAAAGTGCTTCAAATTTCGAATTCACTGTAGCACTTTAGCGCCATTTTATTAAAAAACCCTGCTATCTTAAAAACGGCTCCAAATTTTTCAAAGGAAATTGCCATTTAGGACGATGTTTTACTGTTCTTTAATGTTCTTAAAATAATATTTCCGTTCCACTATTAGGAAACCGAAAAATTAAGATTAAAAAAAAATGTACTTGCGGGACGATAGATGGCAGCAGGCATGAGTATGTGGCAAGTTCAAATAGCTAGCCGAGACCAATGAAGCACCATTAGTTTTCGTTGGCGTATATCCATGGAAAATGTCTTATAAACATGATTTTACCAACAATGACTAAAAATATGCAATTTTCACGTTTCATATAGTCATATTTTGGCTTTTTTTTGACCGTTCGATAATTTTTCGTATTATAGTTCCATTATTCTGTTATTACGGTTTCGTTCATCTATTATTTTTTGCACTTTTTGTCATGTTTTTATCATTTTGATTCCACTTTTGTATACTTGCTGGCAGTCGTCTCAAAGAGATTTTTCACATCCCCTCTGTAATCTAATTTCTGACAATTGTATCTAAGTGTTGTCTCTCTTTCCCATAAATATATATGTATATGAATTGGGAGGGCAAGCAGAGTAGGAGAAAAAGAAGGCGTAGAAAATGTTAGTTTAGTTTTTTTCAGTTTTTTGCTAAGATCATCAGTTTCTATAAATAACTTTACCTGGTAGAATTATCTTCACCACCAAAGAAGGAATGATTTGTAAATGTACTGTATCTCGATCAGGTTTTGTTCAGTTTCCCTGGTCCTTTGAGCAAATGCTGAGATGGCCCCTTGTTTGCTCCTGAACAGTAATATAACTTCGCTCTCTCCACCCAATGCATCATATTGATTCGTCATACACGATTGTAATTGTATATGTGACTCAATATTATTATTATTATTATTATTATTATTATTATTATTACTAGATTTGAAGAATATTTTCGAAACGATGGTTACTTAAACAATGGAAAGGTTTCGAAAATGTAATTACAAAATTTTTTAATAATATATTTGGTCATATTTTCAAATTTTTTAGGTCATAAACATCCGGATCCTATTTATTAGTTCTGTAACATTTAGTCTATAAAACGATAACATAGTGTACACAAAAATGTCTTGCAATTTTTCATTAGTCAAACTAATAGTGTTTCAACAGCACATATTGTCTCGCATTATTTCTATCTTTTGCTATTTTCGAAAATCCAGAGTTCAGCGAGAATGACATTTGTGTCACGAGTGGAATAGTCTGTCTGTCTGTCTGTGATCAGCACTAGGGCGTAAATCGTTCTAATCGGAATATCAATTATCTTCAAAATTGATATTCCCGTTACGCTCTGGCGGAATTCGAGGTACTTTTAAACAGAATTTTTCGGTATAAAGAATACACATAACGTGGATTTTGACTATACAATGTATTAAAAGGAAGCAATTTATTTCGTCTAGGAACAAGATTTATCTTTTTCTATATCTGGGCCCCATAATACTAATTTTGCTGCGTTTTCTGTAGAAAAACTGCCGATTGTTGCCGCAGGATTAGAATAATTTATCTAAGTGTTACGTGAATGTATAAGAAGGGAGGAAAACAAAACTTGCAGCAAAAGTGACATTCATCGCAATGGATATTAAACAAATCAAGGTCCGTTCGTCTACAAGTTTTGTTTTGTTCTCCAAACTGAACACTTCTATTCAATATGCAACATTAAATGTATTTTTGCTTTCTCGCTAGTAGAGAGGTTATGTAATGGTGAGCGAAAAACTGCGAACTTTCGGCAGAAAAGCTCTTATTAGAGGACCCTGGTTACGGAAATGTTGATAAATTTAGAAAAATCGAACGACGGCAAAACGTCTGTTCGTCCTCCCGCCCGACGGTGCACAACGCTAGTGACTAAACCGTTCAGCCGAGTTTCTTCAAAATCGAAATTCCCCTCTCAATCTGATGTCGCGGCCCCTTGAATATGAAATAGATATTTTAATTTTGGGAGTACTTTACCTGAAGCCCCTGGGATATTTTTCAAATAATAATAATAATAATAATAATAATAATAATAATAATAATAATAATAATAATAATAATAATAATAATAATAATAAAGCTCCATGTTTTTTAATAAATGTTGGATAATGTGGCGAAGCGTCAGGGTACGCAAAGAATTTGGAAGATAGCGAGAAATAACACTTGTACATATTTAATGGGATGTGATTTCGCCGCCCGGTCAAGCGACTGAGGCGGAGTCTCATCTGCATATAAAATCCCAAGTAAGACAGTTGTAGAGCAGTGACGGGGCGCGGGGAAATGAGCGTGCAAGCGCCATGAGTAGGATGACTGTGTTAGGGCAGAAGTTTAGGCCGAAATTTAAATTCTTGCCAGCAGGCGCTCTCCTTACCAGAAGCTTGCATGGAACTTCCAGAGGTCATCGAGGAACTTCGTATATCACTAACATAACATATGCGTGTGTAGGTTACAAGTCGTAAAATTGTAGTCGTTGTGGTTAAATGTCGTTGACCTGCAACTGCATGTCACTGTGTCTCATTGACAATTACTTTTTTTTTCCTTTCAATTTTGCAGTAAGCTTATTCTTGATTTGAATATTGTTGCATGATTGAATTAATATTTATTATTATTATTATTATTATTATTATTATTATTATTATTATTATTATTAAAAGAATGGCACAGGTCACAAGTTCGTTGAAAATCATGATTTTTTAATTTAATTTTTTTTGGGGGGGAGTCTTCTCTACAACTAAAATATTAAAGGTGGAGCCTTTTCCCTTACTGAAATCTGTCCCTTAAATATAGTTTTTGGAATAAGGTCAGGTACACGTTTTCAAAAATTTTAATATTTTTCGCGTAATTTTGCGTAAAAGTACGGCGAGAAATACTATGCGCGCACATTTTCTTGATCCTCTAGCTCCCTAGTTCTCTCTCAGCCCAGCAAACCACGGCCCGGTAGAAAATATGAGTTCCACTCGGAACGTCACGGCTCACTTTGGAGTGATGCGGACGTCTTGTTTTCGCTCTTTCTAACGACCTCTGCATACCGTACCGTACCGCGTCCCGTACCTTGTTCCTCAATAATTTACTCAATATTAATAATTTCTTCAGGATTTAAAAACTCTAAAATTCTCATTGCTATCTGGTCCAACACGCGCTATTACGCTGTTTTCTGTCTATGACGTTGACTACTGCACTACCGTGGCGTAGTACATCCCGCCTCTCCCCGCACACCCCGCAGGAGTGTCAAGAAAACGTGCGCATATAGTACGGGCTGTTTTAGCACCACTACTTTCAATTGTAGATTATTGTTGAAATAAGGCCGAAAAACATAGCCGAAACGTAAATTTTAAATTAAAAGTATTTTGTTTGATAAATTGGTCGTTCAATATTATTACATTTTTACTTATATTTCATATCCAGATATGCATATATTTTTGTATTTTATTTTGTATTATATGATTATTTTATTGGTTTGGTTATGTCAGTTTTTTCATTCATACGAAAAAGAAAAAAAAACACGAAAAAAATAACTGATTAACTGATTCTCACAATTTCCGGAATGGAATAACCTGGTGCATTTTTCTTTCCCGAATACGTACGTATGTACCAAGAAATATACGTAGCAGGGGAAGTTATGTAATGCTGCGGAAAATAGAACATTTCTGTGGACAGATAGACGGATGGACATTAAAAACAACAACACTTTTTCGCTATGAGGGGAACCCAAAACGTGTATTTCCGTTGAAATCTCGAAATCGATTTTCCGCCGAAAAATGACCAAAGTCTTAAAAAAAGGAATTCATTTTTAGTATTTAGAGAATGTAATTAGTTTTAGTTTTCAGTAATTGTTTCATAATTTAATTGTATTACATTAATTTATTTCATGAATGTTGAAAAATGTGTTTGTGTGAAGAATTAAATAAACGAAAATGTGAAAATTTCATTTATTTGTATATAAGCCAATGAAAAAAAGGGAGCAATTTGAGTTATTAAAGAACTAAAATACATTAAAGCTTCTTTATGTTAATCAGTTGTTAGTCACAAGTTTTCTCATGTACTAAAGTATTGATATGAGTCCATTGTAATCAACTTCAGAAGCACATTCTTTTTCAAACAAAAGTGGAGTTAATGAAGATAATTCAGGAGTATCTTAATTCATCATACAATGTAAATTAGATTTTAAAAGTTTTAGTTGACCAATGGTTGTTCTGTAGCTGCACATGTTAATGGAGATATTATATAAATACAACATGTCGAAAGATTTGTATAAATACAACATGTGTAGTTGACAACCATGAATTTGAATGCACTGTTGATTACTTTCCTGATATTTGAATTATCTTCATTATTATTGATTGCTTCACATAGTATACAGAATCTCTATAGAGAGGAAGGGTGGGGATGTATAAAGGGATATGTACAAAATCCAAGATACCGAGGAATTTGGGTTCTCATGGTTTGAGTTGGCAAAGTTTTACAACATTGGATGGTGTCTACTTATTATGACCCCTTCTTTATACTATGTACTTGGCACTCTTTTTTTGCATAAGTATCAATTCTAGAAAATTTGTCATATTTATTAAGACCTACAATTTTTTTATTATTATTATTATTTATTTATTTTCTTCTTCTTCTTCTTCTTTTTTTTTTTTTTTTTTTTTTTTCCTCTCTTTTTTTCGTTAATCGGCCGACTAGGACCACGCAAGCAAGCATCCTGCATTTACCGTGACTCAGTTTTTATTTATTATCGCGGTAGCAGGTGCTTGCAACAATTCTTAGGGGGGACCAGCATTTTAGCTGGATCCGATTTTTATCCCCCATGGTTGTTAGCCCGGGGGTATGGAAGATGAAAGATGATAGGAATGAATTAGGAGGCGTTAGGTGATCGTGGATATTATTATTATTATTATTATTATTATTATTATTATTATTATTATTATTATTATTATTATTTTATTTCTTATTTTATTTTTTTATTGTTCGTAGGATAATTATGATAGAATGTGTGCAGAAACTAAACCAAAGAAGGTACGGAAGAAGGCTAAACCTTCTGCCATGACTCGACCAAGTAAACGTGGTAAGAAGAAACGACGTATGAATAGATATTCAGAGCCGTGTTCAGTGGATAGTTCAAGTCAGCAGTTAGGCACTCCTAGTGAGTGTCCAAATCCACAGTATGAACATAGCTCTGAAACAGGTATGAATTTTTGTAAACTTTCAACTATTACCTTTTGAATATCAACATTCATCATCATGTGTTGTACAATATGATTTTATTGTATGTATCAATCTTTAAAAAAATTCATTTTTCAGATAATAATGGAGGAGAAAATTCTTCTCCATCTGAAAGTTTTGAAACATACATTAAAGAGGAGCCTGTGGAAATCCCAACACCTGAGCCTGCAGTTTTGCCCGAGGCAGAGGCATCAGGTACATTTTTCTGTACTTACTCTAGTGGTGCTTCAACAGAACATCCTTTTTTGCAAAATTGTTAATGGCTATGTAATATTATAATACAATAATTTGACTTACGCTTCAACAACCATCTAAAAAATTCTTAAACAAAAAAAGCATGGAAAATACATATTTTTTAAATTTAAATACTTAGACAAAAACAGCTTTCTGCCTTTGAATTCAGTGTATTCACATTCTACATTAATTTACCAACAATGCACAATGCGTTTTTTAGTCAAAAATAAAATTATTAGTTTATATTAATGTGAAAGAAAAGGCAGCAGTCATTATCACCTTCTGTTATCAGTGCATAACAACAATGGGTTACTAGCAACAATAACTGTTAATTTATGTGGGATACACATTTTGCCATTTAGCATTGTTGACTCCATCTGCCAGAAAATGATAATAGATAGAAAAATTCAATATTTTTATATTCATCACAATTACTCTGTTTTTACATGTGTAACTTTTCATTCCCACATGTTATTAAGCAAAGTGAAATCATGTATTCATTTTCACATTTCACTCAGTTAAAGGAAGCAGTTCAAATTAGGTTTTAAATAATTTCTAAAAATTTAATTTTAAAACTTATAACAAAAACTCAAAGAAGCAATGAACAAATAAATATGAAATAATACAGTAATTGTAACTTACATAGCACCTAACTGCTTCAAAACACGTCTAAAATTACGTTCACAAAGCACAGGAAATAAGGACATCTATGTTTGATGCCAAATTACTCCAGAAATACTCATATTTTCGTAAAATTCAGTGTGACCTTATTTGAAGATCTGTTTTTTGATGAACACATTCCATTAAGGAAAAAAAAAGTTCCTTCATAATTGTAGTTGTAAGAAGGTGCATAAATATTTTTGATATTTTCAATTTAAAAAAAAAAAAAAATCAGGGTGTTCAACCAACATGAGACTTGCACCATTTTCTTAATTGTCCTTCAGACTATCCAACATCAAAATTGATGGCACCCATTTTTTGATAATTTTGAGTGTCCCTGGGGCTTTATTTAAAGTACCCCCCCCCCCCCTCCAAAAAAAGAATTTTTTGCTGAAAATCAGCTATATGTATAGAATATCAGTATGTATATGTATATATATATATATATATATATATATATATATATATATATATATATATATATATATATAAATATAAATAAAATATTATTCTATTGTACAGTGCCAGATGTGCAAGTTGTGGAGGAGGAAGTGGTACTGAGCATGGCAGAAGAACTTCCTCTGGATCCTGTAGAGTTGGCCAATCAAGCTTCTCGTCTTCTTGAAGAGCATGATCTTACCAATGTTTTAAATCAAATTCCAGCAGATGCATTTAATGACCTATTTACTGGTAGGTGTTAATGGATTCTTATTATGTGTATGTATATTTTTTAGAAGTCTACTTATTGACATTTTCATGACCATTTTCAGAAGATAAAAATGGTGAATATGAGCCAACAAGAGAAGAAACAGAAGAATTGGAGAGAGCTTTAGAAGCAGTTGATAAGGATGTGAAGTCCCTAGAGAAACTGTCGCAAACTCAGGGTTTACTGGATTCCTTGACAGATGAGCATGCGCTACTCCAGACTTTAGCCCAATTGCCTGAGGTGCCTGCACTCACTGTGCCAGGTATTGTACCTGTGTTCACATCGTACCACAATGGTTTTGTTGTTAATTCACACAGTTCATCTTCAATGGACAATAAGAATATGGTGGCACATTCGTCAGAATCTCCATCGGTTCTTCCGTATCCTACCATATCAATTCAGACTCAGACAGACATGCCTTCTTAGCAGTCTCTGTCAGTTGTGACTCTGTGTGAACAGTCACCAATGTCACCACAAACTTTGTTTGACACATCTTAAGCATTTAGTGAGATAATGTGTGGACAGTCACTTTGTGTTGAGTCGATGAACTAGAACTGACTTATTGGTCATGCCCTGGAATCTAAATGTATAGTAGTGTAGAAGTGTTCAGCAATGTATCTTCCTCACAACTCATTTACATTTTTCACAAAAATTGTTTTTATTCAAAGAATTTGTATAATTTATGGGATGAACTTCGTGTGAATATCACATGCCAAATACTGATTTAAGATGCAGTGTAACAAACGGTTAGAAGATCATTGTGAGAGCATTAATGAATGAAATGAGGGGTGAAGATATGGGACTGTTATGTTTAAAATAAAATGTATGTAAAATTTTGTTCTGCTGGTGGCAATATGTGAATTCATTTTGGTGTAACTTCTAGTATTAAATTTTGTAAAAGTTGAGTAGAATCAACTGAACATTTTAGTCATTGTTTTAGGTATATCACTTGTTCAAAATTACATATCTTAATACCTCTAAGGGAGGTAGTGTTATGCATGAATAGATTGAGATAGGATCTAGGACATGTGAAACACTTGCAGTTTGGCACATTCATATTATCGTAGACATTGCTGTAAATATACAGTTAACCACATATTAATACTTACATATTTTTTATTGTAATATATAAATCGTGTGTATGAAGAATTTTTGAATCGAATGTTGAAAATAAGTATCTGAAGAAATTGCTAGACATCTTATTTTGATAAATTTGACCATGCTGGTTTTAAATTTCAGATATTGAGAAGTGCATCTCAAGCTCTGCACTTTCAAATTGATTATTTTAATGGCACTGATTTATGGGGTTGTGAAGGATGCTATGCTTATGTGCAAAAGCAGTTCTTGTGTGAAGTGAATTAAATTTTTGTGTCGATGAAACTGAAGTAAATGGCAGAGAGCAAGTTACAGATTTAAAATATATTCAAATCAGTTTTTCTTCCTTAAAATTCATTGCAATATTGGTTGTTATCATGTAAGTGCTTTGCAAACCAGGTGGGTGTTATAATTTTTTTTATTCTCGTAAAACTTAAAAATATTTAATAGACTCATTCTGTGTACTTAAATTTCAGGTGATCAGTTTTGGTTCAAAGCAGATACGTTATGTTATATTTTTTGGTCTGCAACTTTTAACCTTAGTTCCAGCATATGTTAATGCTTTTGAAAGTTCATTCCTTCATGTTTTGTTAATGAAAATTGGATGAGGTTTAAAGGGGTTTAATGACTGTCCTTGCCAGAATATTTTATTTACATAAATAAATGAAGATGCAATCATTTCAGAGAAAACTTGATCAAAACATTTTGTGTTATAATTTGTATTAGTATTCTAACAGGTTTTATTGAAAAAAGGATAGTGTGTCAATTAAAAGAAGTAAATAAAAATATTGTGAAATTTAAAAAAAGTCAAGAGATTGATTGTTTGGCCGATAAGTGTTAGCAAAGATATTGATGTGACTTTCAAGAATCATAGTGTGCCTATTTTTTAATGCAGGTACTAGACATTGCTTTGAGGTGCATTTTACAATGTTGTGTAATGGAATTTTGATTTGTGTGAATGTATGAGTGTATGTATAAATTCTCTATTCCTACAACAAAAAACTTGACATTAAAGTGTGTGACTTTTTTCTCTCCCTTTATTGTATCAGATGTTTTACATACTTTAACAATGTAAGTTTATTATTGTAGATACATTGAAAGTAGAGGTCTATTTATATTAATGCATTTGAAAGCTGACATTAATGTTTTGCTCTTATTCTCTCTGAAGTGTTTGATATTTGATTGTTGTCATGATAATTCATTTGTTGGATTTATTTGTTCTGTTGCAAGGTATTCTATAAACCACCTTCATTGAATAATTTGTATCATTGTAATGACATTTTATTGTTGAAATGATATTATTATATGAATGTATTGTGATTCTTAAAAAATAATGTTGGAACCTCTGTTGGAAAAAAACCTGTATCTCCAACAAGATTTTACAAGTAAAGTTATTACCAATGATTTTGTTAGTGCATTTGTAGATTTCCATGGTCAAATGTGAGGCAGCTTCTATATTTATTTTTTTATGAACTGGTGAGATGTGTATTGATTTTTGTGTCACCTAAACTTGGTTGTTTATATTTGTGTCCACTGAATGTGAAGACTTTGTAATAATAAATTCCTCTCTAAGCGTAGAAGTGCAAAGAGATTATTGTATATTGTAAGTTCGATTTTTATTTGGGAATTATGAAATACAGTAAAATGTAATTAGCTGCCAGCATCTTAAAATTTTTTGGAGTTCAGATATTGTCTCAAGAGAGTTCATTGTCAATTTAATATTGAATATTTCTTGAGCATATTATCAAATTGAATGTTGAATGTAAACTTCTAAAGAATATCTGTTGAAGAATGACTTGAAACACGCTTTGCTTGTACAGTTGTGCAGGTCAGTATTCTTTTCACTCCTCGTTGAATGTGATCTCAATTTTTGCAGTTCTTTGAAGAAAAAATTATTTAGATCACCAGAGTACAGAACAAGAATCCAATTTATTATATTCAAAAATAACATGGAATGCAATTAACAGTAAATACTTTTATGACTTTATTTTAAATTGGTTAGGTTTTTTGCACCTTAATATAAGTTATGCAGTAACTAATTTGTTCTGTGTACTCGTATGTTGGGGATTAAAAATGGCATTGGCATAGTGCAATGATATTTAATGGAAACTGGTGATTTTTTCTTGCATTTTCTCTTGTTGTATTTTAGACAACTCAATGACCTAAGTAAAGTTAATGAAGTGCGGATAGATATTCTGCTGAATGTCTGAAGGTTTTTTTCTCCTGTAGGTTTGGTACTTCCTTTGCTGATCCTGTGTTATATGTTCTAGTCATTTACATCTCACTTTTTATTTTGTGGAAGATGTGTCCCTTTTTAAGTCTTTATGTTAATGTCATGTCATATTAAGTTACTTCAATTATTGTAAACATCATAATTTTGAGAATGTACTGTTAGTCTAGTCCTCAAGAACATATGTATCGTAACATATGAACATGTAGTGGTTGGAACTTTGACAAATTTATATTGAAAAGAGCTGATTACAAATTAATTGATGTTAGATTTTTGGGAGTCTTCAGTATATTGAAGATAACATCATTCATATTTGGTTGTAATAGATTAAGAATTTTGAGTATGTAAAAGTGTCTGGGGAAAAAAGTGTGCATTTTTGTTTCATTTATGAAAAATCCCAGTTACTTGCAGTAGAGAGATGTAAAATTTGTTATCACATAACATGCTTGTCCTGATTCTTTCAGCCAAACAGCTGAGAAATTTAATGTCACTCATAATTTCTGAATAAGAAATGTTTTCAATATGTTAAAACTTGCCATGTATTATCTTTAGTGAGATTTTTAATTTTGCACATATCAGGTAGTCATCAGTTTGTTGTCATGTGAACATGCGTTTCTCCAACTGTTAATTACAGTTGATACCTGATATTAAAAATAATTTCTAAAGTTGAGTTTGCACGTGGAGTTGACAATTCTGGGTAACTGGAAATTCTTTCAATATTATCCATTTCTTTCTTAAATTGTTTGTATTATCTTGAAATGCTTTAGTACTCCATGACAGATGTCAAATGTGTGTATAGCTTTAGTTTTTTATGACATGCTTTTGCATATTGTTTGAAGGCTGAATTTCTGATGTGATTGGGGGTGAAGTCTACCTCTGTGTCTAAATAAGATCACATTTGTGAATGGAGAGGAAAATACTGATTTAAGAACAAAATAATTGCTCACTGAATGTGTGCTATTGCTTGTTATGTACCTTACATGATTGGGAGCTTTGCATTTCAGGTCAATAAGTAGATTATAATGTTATGTTGTGTATTTTTCTTGTATGGAAAGATTAGCTTAAAATTGTGGTGCATTTGTGAGGTATGTTCTGTTCCAAAGATGTCCGGTGGAACTCATGAAACTCATTCCATTATAGTTTTATCTTTTTATTATTAAAGCAGTTATTATTTTTGTACCTCTATTTCATATAACATTATTATTACTCTTCAGAATAACTTAAATTAAATAATTTTCAAAATCAATTCTCACCTGCAAATTAGTGACCTAATGTCAGTTCTTTAAGAATTGTAATGTGGGAGATTCATATCTTATAAAAGATACATGTTTCATAATATTATTTAAGAAAAATTGTAATGCCATTATTATTTAATAAACAATTAGTTTTCAATTTTATCAATTGAATTCAGGTTAATGACAATGGGTTAATGGTTAAAATATGCCCTGTTGTCCTTAATTACTTTAGATATGTATGTTTGTAATTTAAAGAAGAAGACAACTTTCTGTAATAGGTAGAAAATTATTGTAATAAAAGGAATATATGAGAAACGTGTATTTTAGGTCATTGATAAAAAAAATCTATAAAATTGCATGTTTCTCAGAATAAGATTTACTTTTATGATGATGCTTCTTCTTTCTTTGTTGGGTGTGTTGCATGATTGTATTTGCAATTTAAAATTGGGTGAGAATAATTGTTAGAATTTTAGATTTATGCTTCTCTAAATTATATGCTTATTTAATATCAATTAAGAAGACTGTATACAGAAATGTGTAGCTTTTTAATGTGTAGTTTATTATAGAGTTTCGTCCCACTAAATATTTTTAGCGCATTAATAGGTACTGAGGTACCACTTATATTTGATTTTAGATGATAATTTACATTGGATTGTCATAGTGCTTTATGTTTTAATATGTCGGTTAGGTGTGTTTTTGTGTAATTGACTAATGTTGGACTGGAGACACCAATGCAAGAAAGAAGATTGATTATTTTTTGCATTTGGAGATGGGCATTTGAAATTGTATATAGTCAATGTTTCAAGAAAAGGCAATGGAGAATCTCAGTTTTTGTGATAGTGACTGTCCTGGAATCCAAGTCTCTTTCATGTGAAAAAATACCTAATTGACTACCTGGATTTTCTGTTTAGTCTGTGTCATTGTGTGTCAACTAGCAGTTATAAAGAAATGTTTAAGCAGCCAGGGAATTGAAGCACTGCATTGTGACCTAAACAGCTTGCAGATTAGCCAGTTTTTTAAACACATATTGATTCTGTGTATATAATGAGACGCATGTACATTTTTTTAAAGCCAATTTGTATTTGCATGTATTCAACTGTTATGTATATGTTTGATGTTCAGAGATGTCCATGGTTGACAAATATGAACTATAAATTAAACAGTATTATAGGTTTACAATTTATTTTGTTTTTTCTTTCCCTTTTCTTTTCATTTGAATTTTGTCTTCTCCTTTGCATTTGTAACCTCATAGCCATTAATGCATTAAACTGTGAGAGTTTATGTATGTGTACCTAATACTCATTCTCATGCAGTCAAGGAGATTTCATGAACCTGCCAAACATAGTGGATATGGGTTGCATTAAAATCAGGGGCAAATCTCACATATATAAATGCATGTATTTCCAATATATGCCCTTTCCCACTCTACATTCTTTCACAAAATGTGATCATTTTCAACCATTCTACATGCTTTAGAAGTTTGTAACAAGTATTCTGAGATTCCCTGTGTATGTGTGTATTCATTTATCTATTTATAGATAGATACGTATGTATATACAAACAAGCAAGTGAAACTTACTAAGTCCAAAAAGTTTTTCCAAAATAAATCAAGTTTAAGATGAACCTGTTAAATTTGTCTTCTCAAAAAAATTTGATTAATAGGAGATAAAAGATTTCTTTTACTAGCATTTCAATACAGTGCTTTTAAGTCACAAAAACAATCAGGTCCAACAATGCATTTTTGTGTACATTTTCACTGGCCTGTGACATTGTTAAAAAAAAAAAAATTGACAATATAGTCCTCCCAAATTCCAGGACTTTTTATATTTAATAATCAAAAGAATAAATAAAATATGACTTGGCAATATAAATCCAAAACAAAAAAAATGGACTTAGTGAATTTCATTGTATAACAAGATGTGTTTGTGCATTTGGTACATAGGTATATAACAAAAATTTGAATTAAGCAATGTGTGCTACTTATAATAATTTTTGTTGAGGATTCATGATCATTGTTTGAAAACATTTATTATTGCTTTCTGTTCAACACAGTCATACAAAAAGGACAAATTGATACAACAAAATTGTAGCAATAAATTTGTTAGGAATATTGGAAGGATTTCTTATAAATCCTAGTAGGCTCTGTTCTCAATGCGTCATAAAAACGGAATTCCAACTCTTGAAATCCCCTCCTACTTATTTAATCTGAATGAATTGTGAAGCATCAATACATAAATAGCTGTTGTGAGTGATTCCTTTGCAAATATTTGTAGCATGTAGGAATAACTGTTCCATGTCTTCTTTAAATTTTATGAGAATTCATTTTATTTGGATGAAATGGATCTATTTAGAGGCATTTTCCATTACTCCCTTCCCCCCAAAATGCAACAGATGTACAAACTTCCACAGGTGATTGCAAGTGTATTAAGCAAATTGAATGATGGCATTGTACGGGTATATATTATGTCAGGAAATCTGATAATTATTTATAGATAAATGTGTCTTGGAGTTTAAATTTTCACTATTTTACTCATCAGTGTTTGGATATATGAAAGTTCAAAGGATATAAAAAGAAGTCAGATGCTAATATTTTCAATTAATAGTACTCTGTATTATCCAAGATTGAAGAAAATGTACAATTTTATAATAATATGTAGTTGCTTTTCTGGGAAAAAACTTTAGTCAGAATTCTTGTTTTTCTTCGTTCTTTTACCATTTGGTGTAATTCAGGGTTTGGAAATCCAGTAAATTTTTATAAATCATAAGTGTATTTATTAATTAGATTTTTTTCCCTTCGACTTTGCCTATTGGTGTTCTCTTGAAAACCAAAGAAAGGGTAAATAATCAGAGTAGTTTATTCAATATTAAATCAACATTTAAAATCTATTCATTTTTGCTCTATTAATTTAAAAATTATTTCTAGTAATTATATAACCTTTCTTGCAAAGTCATACTACTTTCAACAGTGTAAATGCAATGAGATGCAGTAGTAACACTCTTAGATGCATTCAATAACAATTCATATTGCAAAAATGTATTTGTTATACTATCATTAAAGGATTAAATCAATGATATATGAATAATTTTAATATTTATATTTGTGAAAAGTGTAACTAGAAAAAACAAAGTAGACTGAAAAGAAAATACCTTCAATGTTACTTGTATTATTTTGACTATTTTCATTATCACAAAAATTGTATTTTCTGAATTAATACATTCCTTTGTACAGATCTTGTAATTTTGAAATTAATATTTCAGCTTGTCCAGCTAAAAATGTTTGTTTTCAGCTTATATAATGGATTGCAATTGATTTAAAGAAATAAATAACTCAGGTTTCTCTAAGAAAGAAAAGATGTAAAATTAACCTGTTTAATGAAGGTTTGTTTTCTCTAAATAATTTGATTGTTCAATACTTCTGGAAAAGGTTATTTTAAAATGATAAATTAATGTACCCAAATTGGACACGTATTGTGTTTAATTAAAACTTGATTGATTTTTATATAAAATTAATCAATCAGATGTTCTCAAATAGATGATCTAAATGAAAACACTGCTTAAATGCTTCAATGGTTATGCCTTGGGATCTACAAATGTCAATCCTATATTAGTATTTCACCTGGGCAATATAAATGACCTCATTGTGTGTATACTCAAAGAAATCATAGCAAGTGCTTGATGCTTCTTTTCCTCATTTATGTTGCTGATTTTTTATTTCATACTCAAAAATTATTTCATATTGTATCATATTTTCAGAAATTTTAGATGTAATAAATACTTCAGTTCGAGTTTCATTTCAAGAATAGGTTCATAGGATTGGCATTTGCAAAGGACAACTAGGAGTGACAGTATAATATTATATTAAAGTAACACAGAAGTACAAAGAAAATCAGTGAGAATGCTTATGTTTTCTTCCTTTATTAATCAACTGAAAGCTTAATTTTGAACTACAGCATTAGGGAGCTAATGTTAATAAATCTAATAAGAAATAATGAAGTATACATGTAAACAATATAGACATGATGTTATTTACAGTGTTATTGTAACGCATGTAATTATGTGGAAAATGAAATATTTTACTGTGTTCTTGAGTGAACAATTGGATCTCACAAAAATAAAATATTACAGCAATGAGATTCAACCCATCTAATCGCTGCTTGTTGAGACTCTGACTTTTCAGTACAAAATGCTTCATAGTCTTCCTGAATAGTATATAATACCACTCATAAAGTCGAGTCTATCAGATGCTCTAAAAGTGATACTAGTATCAAAAAAAGGGAGTTCTCTGCTCTACTTGAATTTTCCTTCACTACTATAAGATTTTTAAAGGAACAAATTTGTTTGGATGTTCTTTAGTAGTTTTTCATGAAACATTCTTTCGTAATAAAAACATTGACAACATTCTTAAAAATGAAAATCAGAAAATGTAGGAAACCAAAGATGGCTTATGACCAGTGGTGGTACAGGTTCAATTGCATTACAATACTGAATACTGAAAAACAAAACAAACAAAAATATTAAGTAGTCAGTTTCTGATAGGGGTATGTGGAGTTTTTGTACAAAGTAAAATATTATAGGAAAGATATCTTTAAGACCAGAGGCTGGATTGTACAAATGGTCTGTATTTTGTTAATCAGTAAATGTGAAAATCAATATTACTCACACCTCTGTAGTTTAAAATGCCATACTGTACTGTTCCCTTTTTTACTTTCCTGTATACGTGCGTATATACGAAGTAATATACGTAATATAGAGAAAGTTATGTAATGCTGCGGAAAATTGATTTCGAGATTTAAACGGAAATACACGTTTTGGGGTCCTCAGAAACCGAAAAAGTGTTTATTTTTTAAATCGTCCTTCCGTCCGTCTGGTGTCTGTGAACATTACTAACTACTAAACCATGCGAAGGATTTTTTTCCAAATTGGAGAAACCCCTGTCCATCTGGCTCGAGCCGAAACTTTGAGATTTTGAAAATCATTCTTCTAAATTGTGGGTACTTAACATGAAGCCGTCCGAACATTTTCATAATTTTCTCAAAAACCGCTCAAATTTTTTCTTTAAATTTCTTATAAGAGTAGAGTAACATACACAAATAAAAGTGGCATAGGTCCGATTTTCACGGTTAACTCTTGGATTTTCAAAAATTTCAAAAGCATGAATTTTTAATTTGTCTCTAATGTCGTTAATATTTCTATTAGCGGCAATTTGTTCACATTATTGTATTATGTGTACATGTGCTTAAATAATGTCATATAAAGTTTCTCGAAAACTCAACCGTTTTCTGTGAAAATTAGTCCAAAATTCCACATTTTCAGAAACACTCTGCCATTTTCTCCAAAAATCTTCAAACATTTCGAACAGATAATGCTAATTCCACTCTGTAATATGACGTAAAGTTAATTTGGGGGTATTTCCCCCCCCCCCACAAATTACACAAATGTAATTCTTTTTAAACATCTCTCCCGCCGTTGATATGCACATTTTCATCCATTTGTAAACACTTTCGGATTTGTGAGTTAAAATACTTAAAATGACTTCAAATGAAGTTTTTCGAAAACTCAAAAATTTTCTGTGAAAATGAGCTTCAAAATTCGAACGTACAGTAGCTCTTAAACGACATTTTCTTAATAAACACTCCAAAATTTTCAAAGAAAATTGTCACTTAGGACGAGGTTTTACTGGTCTTTAATGTTTGGAATAATTACTGGAAATAATATTTCCGTTCTACTCTTAGAAAACTGAAAAATTGAGAAAAACATGTACTTTGTGCGGCGTTAGATGGCAGCTGGCAAGAGTATGTGGCAAGTCCGAGTAGCTAGCCGAGACCAAACCAAATAGAAAACTAATACGGGAAAGTGTGTCCCATTCTGTAGCACCATATTTACTTTCTCGCACGTATATAAGGAGTGATATACGCAGCAGGGATAAAGTTTTGTAAAACTGCGTGCAAAAATGGTGACTTCGGCAGAAAAAACTCCCTCCCCTGATACCGAAAAAGATGTTAAATCCAGCTGCTAAATTAAGAAAAAATGTAACACGTGGTGAAGCCAGAATTCATGTTTTGAGGATCCTTGACCCCGAAAACTCAATTGACGGCAAAACGTCCGTCCGTCTGTGAAAACCACTAACGACTTAACCATAGTAGGATTTTTTCTAAACATGATATTTCGCAGTCGATCTGAGAATAGTAGAAGCTTTGGAATTTTAAAAAACAGTCTTTGAAATTTAGGAGTGTTTTTCATGAAGACTCCCGGACATTTTCAAACTTTTCTCAAAAACGACTCCAATTTTTTTCTTTAAATTGTTTGAAAGAATAGAATAAAATATACATAAATGTGGCACAGGACCGATTTTCACGGTTAATTCTCAATTTTCGAAAATTCCAAAAGTTTGGATTTTGTTCGACGTCTTCCTACAACTACAAAATTCATGTGCATCCGTTGGAATCATTTTCTTATTGAAATCGGATGCAGTTTCTGGTTGGGAAAATTCTACCCATTACTACTGTGTATCATACGTCAATTATGCCTTATTATACGCCTAAAATGAAACTGTTAAAAGGTACGTAAGTAGTTGAGAAAAGCAAGTAAAATTGTACAGTGAATGATGGAGCTATATTTTGCATTAATCATTTTTGAATAATTGGTTGTTAAAATATCGTAATACGTCAATGTATTGCTTTTCCTGTTTCAAATTGCTTGAAGTAAAAGCGAATACAAATTTTTGTTCTCAAATTGACGGCTAACTTTTCTTTTTTCCCCTCGGATAGAGCGAAGAACACTTAAAAAACGGTCCACGTTTCATTTTTGTTGAACTCTAAATTTTCGAAAATTACATGACTAATAAATTAAGGGTAAAAATGTTCTGTTGAAGCACCACAAGTTCTATTCTGCAACTAGAGGACCGAAAAATTAATAAATTGCTACACTTTTTTTTAACGCCGATAGGTAGCAGCCGGGAGGAGAGATAGGACAAAACCGAAAACCCAGACGATACCGATAGTACAAGTACAGTAAATAGTTCAAGAAAGTGTGCTTTTCTGTAGCACCATTAGTTTCTTTCTCTCTTTACTACATGCGTAGTATAGTGTTATGTCATGCTACAGCCAAAAACGGAGACTTGCCGACAGAAAATTCGTATTGTATATCCCTGATATAGAAAAAGTTATTAATTCTTGTTCCTGCATGTAGTAAATCACTTCCTCTAATAGGGCCCGAGCTGCCAAGGCGCAACGTAGTGGTAGGACTTCTGTGCCTAGAGCAGGGAAAGTCTTCTCTTCGGAGGGAATTATGAAAATGGCGGCATTGGAGAAAGAGCAACCAGAGACGTCGAACGAGAATTTGGCCGCTCTTCTGGGTAAGACCGCCCGACAGGTGGGTGAGAAAAGAAGAGACCACATATCGAAGATGTTTGGCAACCATTGAAACTGAAGCTACTGTCACTGCAGTCATCATCGTCCCCATCTGACGGTCGGTGGTCCGATTGTTTAGCTAGAGCTTCTACTAGTGCTGCTGTTATCGCCTCGCCTCGCAGGGTCATTAGCCCTCTGAAGACTCCAGTAAGCCAAATCCCAATGCTGATTTCCCCTTTACCCGTTCTCCCCTCGAAGGCCTACCATGAGGACAGGAAGGAAGCTGAGGCTCTGACATTTGTCGAAAGGGGGTGGAAACGTCTTTACAGATCGAGATAAGCAAACAGCCTTATACCGATTCCCTTCCAAAACCTCGGCCCATAGGCAGTGGCCCTGAGGAACTTGCAATGGTAGACATTGCCTCCCCGGAAGCAGATTGAGGGCGATCCCCTAACGAGGAGGCCGTAATAGTTTCAGAGATGAATCAGGAGCTTTCGCCTGAGACTGTCCTCTTTGATTCTGTTTTATCTGCTGTTGACATGGCCCGTTCCGACACCGCTGATCGGTTAGGACAGAACCAAACTTTTATTGAGTCCTCGGCTGCTATGACGCCCGGAGACGTAACTACTGAAACTTTTCTTAACTGAAGCCAAGCCTAAATGGAAGAAAAACAATAAACTTGAATAGAAACCTGGGGCACTTCTAAAACTAATGTAGATCAAGAGCACGTTGAGGTGGGAAATTCACTCAAAACAAATATTGAATCCCAGGACCAATTGAACGAAACCTATGCCAACTTAGTGGAGATCTTGGACGGCTCCTCTGTACCCACTACCATCAGTTCTAAAAGGCCCCGTAGACATGAAAGCAAACGCTCTAGGAAGCGCTACTCTTATGCTAGGGCGCAGGACCTTTATAAGAATGATCCAGCGCTTTTGGCAAAGTGCATTAGAACGGGTATTGACTGTAGTAGTGTCGATAAACAGCCCCTTAACAGGGATGAGGTTAATGACCTGTACAAACCCATCTGGGGTAACACGCCCCCGATTCGGCTTTCCGAATTAAGAGAGGGTGATAAAGTGTTGACACCTGAAATGGACCCAGGCACAATTCTATACGTGATGCTGAAATTAAAAGTCCTGGCTGGGATGAAAAATGCCACGGCTCCAGGACCTGATAAGATAAAAGTTAGCCACATATCCTAAGGAGCCAAAATTGAAGTATTATCCCTATTGTACACCCAAATTTTAAACAGTGACTTTGTGCCTTCTGGGTGGAAAATTAATCGCACATCCTTATACCAAAAGAGGGTAAGGATAATACGGTTGTCACTAACTATCGCCCCATCACAATTAGTTCTCTCCTGGGCAGGATCTTTTGGGGAATTATGGACAAACGCATTCGATCCGTGATGGTGTTCAATCCACGCCAGAAAGAGTTTGTCCACGAACCTGGCTGTTCCCTTAATATTCGAATTCTTCATGAAGCAGTCAGTGACGTTAAAAAATACAGAGGTTGGTGTAGGTGCTGTGCTATATGTATCCAGAGCCTTTGACACTTTTCCTCACGCGGCGATTCGGTGGGCTCTGTCCAGGAAAGCGAGCCCTGACGCCTTAACCAATTTGGTGATGGACTCTTAGGCCGATGTTTCCACCGTCATTGAGCACCCCTCGAGGGCAATTCTGGTGCCAATTCGTAAAACAGGGGGATCCCTTGTCCCCACTCATTTTGAACGATCCTGGTTCATTGAGGACCCCTGTCTGGAAAGGTAGGGGGAGAGAATTCCCCTTTTCAGCTTTGTACTCTTACATACCTGCGAATGAACTACTCTATCTTGAACTTCCCATCTAAAGCTTCCCATCTAAAGCATCCATATCGAATTTGATGGGAGCAGTGTCAAGGCTTCAAAATGCGCATTTAAAGCTCACTCAGAAGTTAGCATTACTTCATATCTACATAATGCCACATTACCTTTATCAATTGGTTCTATCCATGCCATCTATGTCGATGCTCAGGGAAGCGGACTGTCAAATGAGAGTGACAGTCAAACAGTTTCTACATCTGCATATGAGTACTGCAGATGGCTTATTCTATCTGGCCAAGAGAGATGGAGGACTGGGATTGCTGCGACTCGCCCAACACGTCCCTAGAGTAGCGCTGAATCTAGTATAACGATTAGAAAAATCTGCAGATCCTATTTGCAGATGGTTGAGCTCCTGTCCGAGTTTCCACCAACGGACACTAAAGACTACAAAATCACTGAGACTGAACTGGCCCTATTCTGAACAAGATTTATGGGCTTGTAAGAAGAAATGCGCCAGTGACGAGGTAGCCACCTGGGAGAAGCTGGGTTTCCCAAGGGAGATAGGTTAGGGAGATAGGGAGATATAAACGATCCGATTGGAAATGACTTGAAAGATTATCATCATCTGAAACCTGGTCTTTTTATCACTGCACTCCAATTGAGATCAAATATTGCTGCCAATAAAACTACTCTTAGTAGAAGAAGGCCCAGAGAGGATGTATAATGCAGGAAGTGCAATACAGCGGTAGAAACCATGAATCACATCCTCGGTCAGTGCATTTTACGAGGCCAGCAAGTATAAAGCATCATAAAGAGATCAAGAACTTCATAGAAGAAAAGATGCTCGGAAAATCGGACACCATGATGTCCACGGAAGCCACTTTCTCCGTTGCCGAAGGGGTTAGACTCAAACCTGACCAGGTAATAAAAAACCCGGAAGGGGTCCACATGGTCGTTGTGACTGTCCGCCACGAGGATGGATTTAGCCTTCCGAAAGCAGGAGATGAAAAGGTGGCAAAATAAAAACACCCTGGCAACTCAACTTCATGGACTACCCAACGCCAGAATCTTTCCAGAGGTGGTTGAAACCTCTGGGGCTATGCCAAGATCCAGTCAGTGCCCTCAAGACTCTGGGGATCACGTCTCGAGGCGATTTACTATCTCGTTAATTGCTCTCAGAAGCTCTATAAACTCTACACAGAATTTGTAAATTACAATGGAGCAATTTAGCATTGCTGGTAGTATATGCAGAAAAGGAACTTCATTGTCCCGTGGGAAAGTCTAGGGAACCCATGTGATCCTAAAATACCTAGGAATTACTCAGTTACCACAACTTTAAGTGGGAAGTGTGTGCTATTTGAAGTAGCATTCAGACAATTGTGCAGTCAGAATCAACGTTTTATGGGTCCTTGATATCGAAAAATTGGTTAAAAGAACAGAGGCAGTCGGACAAACGATTTGTCCGACTGCCTGTGAACGACAGCGGCGGGAACCTTATCGCTGCCGGTGCCATAAGCAGGATTTTCACAAATGATACTTCCCAATCTATCTGGCTGATGTCGCGACCCCTTGGATTTTTGAAACCAACGTTTTAAGTTTTGTGGATACTTTATACGTTACCCTAAGAACATTTTCAATTTTTCTAAAAAATTGCTCATTGTTTTAATTAAGCTTTGATCTCGGATAGCGTAAAGAATCCACAGGTCGTTTCGTTGAAATCAGAATTTTGAAAATTGCAAAAGTTTACATTATTTATGCGTTTCCTTTCACCTTCAATATGGAAACTAGAGATTTTTCCTCTGAATATCTTATCTTCAAAATTAGATTTAAAAACATTTCGCACTTACTAAAGAGAAATCGTGCGCTGGAAAAGGGCGAATTTTCGACACAAAATCTCTTATTGCCGGGCCCTGGTAAGAAAAGGGGATAAACCTAGTTGATAAATATAGAGAAAAAAATCCTGTAACATGCGGTGTAGCCAGAATACATGTTTTGGGCGACATTCATACCGTAAAATCGTTTGACAGCAAATTGTCTATCTATACTCTTTGGTACGTTCGACTGTACACAACTCTAGCGCATAAAGCGTTCAGCCGCTTTTCTCCAAAATTTATATTTCCCAATTGTTCTTACTGATGTCGCGGCCCGTAGGATTTGAAATCGTCATTTTAATTTTGAGGGGGTACTTTTCATGAAGCCCCTGTCATTTTCAAAATTTTCTCTAAAATGACTCCAACTTGTTTGGTTTAATTTTGTTGTTGAATAGTGCAAAGGACAATTGTGCAGGTCTCATTTACGTTGACAGCCCCGATTTTTCGAAAATTGGAAAACAGGTTTCATAGTAAGTACAAGCTCCGAAAAAAATTGAATAAAATGTATTAATAATAAATAATTTAATTTTAGTAATAATTTCCTATTGAAAAATGCCAATATTAATTCTATTTTTGCTTTCTTGCTTCACTTCTTTACTTAATTCTACAATTTGTATTCTCAATGCATTGATGAACGTGTACATGAAGTTGACGGTCTGCTGGCTGAATAATGGCTTTCAACGTTCCTTCATACCGGAGGCAAATCATTCTTAAAGGGCTGTATTATTTAGGCCATCATTCATAAATTTATAATTTTGTCCATTTTAGGATATCATACAACTGTGGAGTGCAAGCAACACTATCTAGAAACTGTGTATCTAGTAGATAAGGTAATTATAGTAGATAAGATAGTAGATAAGATAAATTATAATTAATTAAATGATTTAATTAATAATATTACAATTATTTGTTAATTGATTAATTCCAGAAGTATTATCCAGGCGATTAATTTGGAATATATATTAATTTGAGCGTTTCTTTCAGGGCCTAGAGACCATTCTAATTTCTAAGATATATAAGGTATAGCTTGACGGATAGGCGCGCAATGTTGCCGACTTTAATTTATCTTTTAATTATAATATTGAAAATAAAAAAGGGATATTATATCACTTATTAATGTTTACTGATTGTCTATTTATTTGTTATTCATTTTTCGTATCTTTTAATTAGAGACAAACATTGGATAGATTAAATCAGAAACACGTCACTTGAAAACATATATTTTTAGATTCCATGGTCGCCACATTTCGACCCATTTGTAATTTCGCCTAATACGTGCATCTCTGCTCTGCACTTAAAAGCTCCAGCTTATCCGTTGCGTCAGAACGAAATATTTCAAGTTAATGGTTAAATTAGAATGTACGAAAGGATTGAAGCCAGTGACATTCATTATGTTGTTTACGTCTTATTTTTTTGAGTAATTATTTTTGTATTTACAGAATGTAATGATGCAGGACCAAGAAATTATTTGTCAGATACTACGTTTTTACGAATAGTAAAGAGATTAACATTAACATTTAATTTAAAAATGAATTGTTTGAAGTGATGAGAAAATACAACTTTTGTATACGGTAATGAATCCGTTGTTTCGGATGCATTAATATCTGGATGTTTTATTTATTTGGAAAATTATCTTTGCTTCTCTGTATGATGTGCTGGAAATAAAAAATGTTTATAATAATTTTCGTTCGTTCACTATTTCATTTTTTTTTCAAAAACTAACGTTCCAATTTGGAGGCGAAGATGAAAAGTTTTAGCGGACTTTCTGCTTTACTGCTCTCCAGGGCTTCTATAACTGTTTAATTTCTTAATGAATTATGAAGAGAATAAGTATGCTTATGTTTGGTTGTAAGTCTTCATTTAAAATAAAATATTTAAGAATGAACTTAAAATATCTTGGAGACATGGCGAAAAATAATTGTATGTATTCGAAACAAGCAATATTGTGCCACAAAGAATGCCTTAGAATTACTTTCAAAAAACACAACGATGCAAATAGAAAAACTGTTCGTGAGTTCTATGTATGGCTAACTTTGCAATTTTAGCAAGAATTGTTAAAAAATATGTGCCCATTGTTGGCAGCGCTCATCGCTGCATGTGCGTTTTGTTGCCAGTGCTCATTGACTAAGATGTGTTGATATAGATAGAAATGCGATATAATGTTATTACATAAACGTTACTTAGGGGCGAGAACGTATGTGCTGTTTTAGCACCACTAGTTTAAAAATGTGAGTAGTTTTAGAGTGTAATTTTGCGTGAAAAAGACATCCGAATGTTTTCTTTAAACTTTTTGTTCGGTTAGTACTATATGTACTGAATAACCTGACGTAAGTATTATTTATAATTTTAAAAAATTGTACAATTTTTGAAAAAATATCTCTCTCAACGTTAGTAATCACATTACGATCATATTTCGTCGATTTTTGAAGTTGTGAGTACAAGAGCTTCAAATGAGTTCTTATGAAGTTACTCGTAAACTCGTTACTCTTTTCAGTGAAAATGAGCCTACGAGCAAAATTGCGCATCCTGAAATTCTCAAATAACATTCCTCAATTTTTTTCTTAAAACATTTTGTACGGATAGTGCTAAATACACTAAATTACATAACCTTCTCCATTTTTATGTAATCTTTTGATTTTTGAAAAATACACGAAGATTAATTTTTGAAATATCTCCTATATTAATACTTACGTTATGGGCTTTTAATATATATTATTGCATTGGTGAACGTATGTGTGTAATGCATTAATGTTATAAAAATATGTTCAATATTTGTGTGTGTGAGATGACGAAGGACACCGCGCCCCTCCTACACTTCGAGAGGGGCGGCAAGTTGCGGCAACGAGAGCGGCCGCGAAAGGGCCAACAGTGTTACTGGTCCTTGGTTCCAGAAGAGCGGTTGGGGCCACAGCCGAAACACGTGGTGTGCTTCTGGTGGGCGGGCGACCACAAGGTGGGAGATTACCAGAAGAATTCCAATTCGCTATTCTGAACGGCATGCGGAGCAGAAGGACACGAGACTCAGGTGTGTCAGAGGAAATGACGCTGCCTCAGCAGAGGTTCTCGACGACCAAGCGAGTCAACACAAATGCGGTCTCGGGGGAACATTGGGCAGCCCCTGCAGTCCACGGATTTTCCAACAGGTAGGAAGGTCCGTCTGCGGATACAACATATTAACACTTGTTTTAGTTTGAAGCTGGGGAAGGTGAAGTACAGGTGCCCGTTTCCGCCACTCTCATAGTGGACATAAGCATCAACCGCTCACCAAGGAAGTGGATTCGGGGGCAGTAGTGTCAGTGATCCATCAGGCACTGTACTGAACACGGAAGCGAGGTTCACGCTAAATGACTACCACAATAGGAGCCCAAAGATTGAGAGAGTAGATTTTCGGGGCTACTAAAGCTGCATATCACTTGTGGTGGATGGGTGCAAAAACCACACACTCCTGGCACGGAAGTGGTTCGGAGATTTGGGCATATTGGCTTCCTGCATGCATGTCCTGCACGTTTAGCCTGGATAGAGGGAGGGTCTGACGAATTGTGGCGTTTAAAGACGACGGCAACCAGATAGGGCTGTTCAAAAGAGAACCAGTGCATCCGGATTTGACGGTGAAGCTCTACCTGTATACAGGTGGGTGCGAAAGGAGCCGTACGCTCTGGAGACTTGAGAGCCCAACGAGCTCCAGAGGTGGTCGTAATTCGACCAGTGCGCTAGGCGACATGGGCGAGCGCTAGGCGACATGGGCGACACCGGTGGTAGTGGTGCCGAAGAGGAGGGGGAGCCTCAGACTGTGCGATGACCACAAGGTCACAGTAAATAGTTCTGCGGCCCATTGCCATCGGCGGAGGACATATTTGTAAAGCAGTCTGGAGGTACAGTGTTCTCAAATATTGACCTGGACCAGGCTTACACACAACTGCCGGCGTACGAGGAAGCTGTACAACTTGATGATCACAACAGTCAAGGGGCTATTACGAACTACCGACTACCCCTTAGCATGACAGCAACTCCTGAATCTTCCAGCACCTGATGGAGGGGTTGTCGTGTATGAGTAAAGGTGCTCATAGGTGACATAAAGGTCATTGGAGATACAAGAGTGAGCATCATCAAGGCCTTAGGAAGATGCTTGATATACTGGAGATAGTCGGTCTAGCACTAAAAAAAATAAATGCATCTTTTACACTGCATCGGTGGTGGTGTTGGGCTATTGAATGAATGGGAATCTATGGGAATGCGACCGCTACAAGGGAAGGTAGAGGCCATTGTTGATGCACCAGCTCCAAGTACCAGGTCAGAACTGGACTCTCAAAGGAGTCATCAATTAATATGAAATTCTTGGACAAAAGAGCAACCAAATGTGAACCCTTGTGTAGTTTCGTTATGTAGAAGCGAGGTGTAAATGAACAGATGCACGTGAAACGTTCCTGTAAACTGTGATGGACATGCTGTCAAGTGAACCAGTGTAAGCTTACTTTGAGGTCAAATGCTCATTGATTCTCGAGTGAGATGCTTCAGAATATGGTGTGACTGCATTGCTCCAAATTTACGCAACGATGGTTGGGAGCACCCTATTCTGTTTAAGTCACGAACATTTTCTCAGATGGAGCGCAACTATACAAAGACAGATGAGCTGGCGTTTGTGTTTGGTGTCACTAAATTTCACAAATTTATCTACTGACGTCCCCGAGTAAAATTTGGGATAAACCGCAAACCCTTGTTGGGTGTTTTTAAGCATGTCTCCAATATGGCTGAATACCTTTCGCTCAGGATGTTTAAGGTAGTCTCTGATACTTGCGGCGTACGACTATGAATTTGTATTCCGGAAGGGCAGACTACTTGGAAATACAGATGCATTGTCACGCGTTCCGCTTCTACATCGGTCTGAGGATGAATAGCAAGAACCCTCGGGCATATACCATCTGGAAATATGTCAGGCCACTGTCAATTGGAAGAAGGTCGCGTTGGCAACAGAGAGTGACCAGGTACTAAAAACTCTCTTGGGGTTTGTCAAGAAAGGATGGCAGCACCCTCCCGGCAGTTATGCCAATATTGGAAGTGCCGAGATGACTTTCCAAGCAACAGGAATGTATGCATCGACGACAGTGTGTAGAGGTCTGAGAGGCGCTACAAGAAAGAGTGCGCCGGGTACTAGAAGCAACCCACCAACGAAGTGTGTCAACAAAGGCAGAGGCCCGCTTGTATGTCTCGTGGTCAGGTTTGGGAATGGACATAGAGACTGCTTTGGAGATGCGAGATATAACAGGTGCTTGGGTCTAAACAGCGCAGAGCCTCACTTGCTCCATGGACAACTGTTCGGAGGTCATGGAAAAGGGTACATATTGATTGCCTCGGGCTTGTTGAAATTGCTGCAGGAGTTATGATGCGTATTCAAGGTTCCCCGTTGTCAAGCGGGTGGAATGGAAGGGAGCGGCAACTTTGGTCAACTGTTCCCGAGAGGTGTTTGTACACTTCAAGATGTCAAGGTGTATGGTTTCAGGAAAGGCACTAAAGTGTCCTCGTTGGAGTTCAGGAATCTTCTGGCTACGAATGCGAAGCCAATACACTTCTCGCTTTTCCTCTCCGCGTCGTATAGCTTGATATAGCGAGTCGTCCAGACGTCTAAGTGTGTACCAAAGACCATAGAGGGAAAATGGTCAACCAGGTTGACCCGAGTGTTGTTTGCCAAGCACACTGCAGTCTCTGTGACCCAAACAAATATCCAGAGGACATTTTATTGGAACGCTCAAGTGAAGACACCCGTGGAGATTGTGCATGGATAAATCTGAAGTGGACGGTAGAATCAGGTAGTATTATATACAATATCCAGAACCCGAATATCATAAGGTTCTCGATAAGGGGAACTCAAAGAGGCGAGGGTCGTGGAATCCTTCGTACAATGTTCACGTAAATACACAGATGATTATGAAAATTGAATCAGCAAGGAGACATACTATTACAATGAAATTTATTCCACAGATTAGAAATATCACAATATACAAATGAATATAATTACAAAAATGTACCTGCATTTTGACGTTCAGAATTTAGTACGGTGTGAAGCCACCACGTACTGCCATCAGAACTTCTGGCATAGATTGAAAGATACCCTGGATATGCTGCTAGGGAACAGACTGCAATGCGGTTGCTATTCTTGAGCACAAAGCATAGACGCTGCAGGAGGACCAGCACGGTCAAATTGCCGACCGACATAAGCGATGGGCAACATATCAGGCGAACGTGCGGGCCAGGGAAGCAGTGGTACGCGTCGTTCGCAGAGGAAAGCTTGCACATTCCTCGCCAAATGAGGCATTGTCCTGCTGATATATGGCGTGTAGAGCTGCATACAGGAAGGGCAGTACCGTGGGCTCTAAACCATCCTTAATGTAGCGGTTGCTGTTCTGATTGCCCTCAATACGAATTTCTGGACGAAGAAATAGACGCAGTGGATGCGTGCCAATAGTCCAGCCTCGAGCAGAAAGCGTCAAACCGTCGACGCAGACATGACCACATTCGTTGTATTGCTCCAAAGTCGAGCCAAAACTGGACGACACCGTTTTGTTGGTTACGGCCATGCTTACAAGATGGTGGTTATTATCGTGTACTCATTATGTGGTCCGGTGCCCGTTCGTCGTTGTGTACGATTCTACGCTATCTTTTGTTTCCACACATGCATCACTGTCGTAGCAACGCGCCCCGTTCGAGCCGCAATGTCACGGTATGACAAACCCGCTTCCGGGAGACTGATAATTCTTCCCGTTCGAACTCATTTAGATGCTCATAGTGAACTCTCTGGCGTCGACGAGGCATGCTGGCACCTGCTTGCACGTTTCCACGTTGTTTGATGACTCTACACTGACTAGATGTGGCATAATACTGACTTGGCCAGTCACACTATAGAGGGTGGTGATAGACAAATGGACAAATCTGTACAAAAAATTTAATCACTTATTATTACTTCACTACAATTCAATTTAATCACTTTTTATTACACTATTCAACACATCCACCGATTTTTAAGAGATTACGACAATTCTTTCTGTGTGTTGCAATTTTCACAAACGGCAGAAGTTGTTTAGAACAAAATATTATTTATTCACATCAAATGCACTAGTAGAGTTTTTCCACAGTTAGGAGTAATTCCTGAATAAATGCCCGTAAGCACTCGCGATAAGTTGTGCCCCCGCACGAGACAAAATTGCATTCTACAAATTTTGTAGATGGCGGGAGCACAGACAAAAGCGAATTAACAACTTTGTCGTCTGTAGTCACGCGAAATTTGCCGTCTATTTTTACTTTCTTGCGTTGAAGAAGAAACTTCTTAAGAAGGGAAAGTTATGTAATGCTGCGCGAAAAAAAGCGAATTTTCGAGAGCTCTGGTAACGAAAAAGTAGAAAAAACCAGTTGCAAAATTTAGAACAAAAATCTTCTAACACGTGGTGTTGGAAGATTTTTGTTCTAAATTTTGAACAGAACCAGAATCCCCAGCTCGTCACGTATTCGTTAAAAGACCTCCTGAAATGAGTCTGAAGGAGAGGCTCACTTGTCTGCGCGCGGCGATGGCGTAACGGTTAGCGTATCGGACTGTTGTACCCAAGTTGGCGGGCTCAAACCTGATCGAAGCCGTGGATTTTTAAGGACAAAAAAACCCTTCGTACGCTTTCTTTGGGAGGGGAAGTAAAGCCGGCTGTCCCATGTTAGTAGATTTACTTACATGTAAAAGATCCTCAAGCCCAAATGACGCCTCTGAGCTAAATTCAAAATCTCCTGTTTCTCGCCCAAGAAATACCCCCTTCCTCTGCTAGTTGGTGAAAGGAGAGTACTGGAATTTGCGTGGTCAGACGGAAGGGCGGGCCTGAGATATAGTGTGGCGTCGTTAACACGAGGGCCAGAATCGTTACATCGGTGAAAGTGCGCTGCGGGGGGGAAGGGGTTGAGCCTCAACTTCCGGGATTTTGCGCTCTGGCAGTTGACTCAGACAGCGTGGCAGAGCCAAAATTAACCTTAGGCTGTAAACTCCTAGGAAGCTGGCTAGCGAGCCTCGCTTGCCGACAGCAGGCGAGCCTACCTGAGAATCATGTGAGGTGGGGGTGTAGCCCCTCCTAAGATGCTGGCTAGCGAGCCCTCGCTTGCCGCCAGCAGGCGAGCCTATCTAGGGAATTTGTGAGGTGGGGGTGTAGCCCTCAACTATTTAACGCGACGCCATCTGCGCCCGCGGTCTCATTCAGTTAACATCAGGGAGCCTAGTACGAGTAGGTACAGGGAGCATAGGAGTGTGGGCGAGATGTCCGGAGTGTAAGGGCCAGACGATCTCGGGTGCTTTATGCGCGCGGTCCGCCAGACGGCGACCGGTTTAAATTTTGGCATCAGGCCATGTGACGGTAATTGTCACGGGACGGAAGTCCGACAGCTCGCATCACGCGAGGCTTTTTTTCTGCGGTAAAGCAGGGTACTGGAAGGAAAAGGTTGCCGAAGTGTTTAAATTTAGCAATTTATTGTAACTAGTCTGCAACTTTACAATATACTATTTTTATTTTTGTTATTTGAATTTATTCTCATTTCACTACGTCACAATAGAGTGACATGCCCGAACTTGTGTTTTTACAATACATCTCTGACGGGGAGCCGGATAGATCCAGATCGCGCCAACGAGTCCGCCACCGTCCGTTTCTTATCATATCTCGTTCACTTGTTTTTTTACAAGAAGCGATTAAGTGTCGACCTCATTGCAAAACATGTTTTACACTCTCACCCCTCGTTTCAAAGGTCAACTAAAAGTTCTCGACCTCTCACTAACGTCGTGGACGGCATATTTCATATTCAAAAGTCCGATGTAAAAGACGAATAAAACCGTGTGAACAGCTATTAATAACACACTCACACATGGCAGTCGCTGACTTTTTATTCGCAGTACTAGATGGCGCTACTCGGGAACGCTTTTTAATTGGATTAAATGTGCTAGTATTATGACATTATTCGCAACCGAAGTAGAAGACAACTGCGACCGAAAACCATCCACACCTTCGTCAGTTCCGTGGTGTACGGACGACGTGCTGCCGCCACCGCAGCCGCTGTCAACGCCGAAGACAAATATGTACTAAATACGTCTACGACGACACCCGTCTGGTGGCGTGAACGGTTGTTTATCTTCAACAACTGTAATTGCCGACATTCAGGGCTTTTACAGAACCGGGCGATTCGTCAAAAATTGCTCACGGTGCTGAGAATCCCTCGAAATCGTGGAGACGTGTCGTGTCTACACACTTTCACTTTTGAACCACCTTGTCACGTGGATGAACTATGTGAGCAGGATCTAAAGACTCAACAGTGGAAGATCACCACCCTGACCTCCCTCCGTGGTCGAATGGCACGTTCCCGTACTGGGAGAGACGTGACGTTATTCGCTTGGCTTTCGAGAGTGTCTCGTAAATTTTCGTGAAAGGAGGACAAAAGTGTAAGTGGTTGCGGGATTACGTAGACTCTAGTCCTGAGGAGGAGTATGTCAGCGCTGAAGAAGAGGAAGAAGCAGACGATTCCATTATCAACAACAAACCTAAGAACATACAAAAACGACGTGTCAAATTTCCAACTATGTCGCATGAAAACTCGCATTGCCAACATTGTAGCCAGCTCAAAAACGATGGTGATGCCACGGATAGAAACTTGTAGCATAAAGAACAAGCCCAAGGACATGCTAAATCGAGGTGTGAAGATTACCACTCTGTTGCATCAAAACCGGGGAATTTACGCGCGTCGTCAAGACGGTGGTGGCGGTGTCTATAAAAAATGGCGACGGAGTCACGAAAGGGCACATGACCAAGTTTAAAAAAGGAACCACATGTCTTGGCGCTTTCCAGGATTACATATCACGCAGACGTTTCATCCTCCATTACCCCTCCTCCTGCTTACCTTATGACTGACCCCAAAGGCGTCCAAGGCGATTACATACGAGACGCGCGCGCGCTCTTTGGTATTCATATAAGACATCGGTCTGTTCTCGCACACAACGCAGTATGGTTTCTGGGCCGCGTGGGTGATGGGAGACTGTTGTATATTCAGGAACTCAGTACAACAGTTCATATCTACAATGCTAGTTTATTATTCAGAGCCAAAAGCATAAACCAAGTACAAGCCAGTTTTTTGCCGTTTTCCTGAAGATGTCCCTTTTTACAAGCACTAATCAACTAAACACCAGCACACACGGTTACTAACACCGCACTTCATATAACACCCTGACCACTCCGTCGCTCACTGAACTCATTCGCTGGACTCCAGCTCTGACTGTCTATGACTCCCGGCCCCGCAGGCCAGCCGCTTCATAGACCCGAGCCTGCGGAGCGAGTCTACGTTTTCCCGCCTAAACTGGGCCAGAGGGAGGGAAAGCTTCCCGCGCCGTTCCGGCTCACGGGCGGCCCAGTCCCCGCTGCCGCCCTGCCACCTGGCGGTGCCTCCCAGTATCTTCCATTACTGGGCCCGACGCCCTGCCGGCGGGTGCCAGTGTGCCACCAGCCTTTACCACGTCACTCCGGCGCGCCGCAGGGCTGCTGCCACGGCCCTATATGCTTATGCCACGCCATAACATCGCCGCCCACAACATCGCGCGGGCTCTGCAGCACTGCCATAACACAAGTGGCTCTCTCGTCTACCACGACGACGACCGCCTGGCCAATTTACCTGTCACGTTCCTGACGAATTGGGCGGCGAGAGTCCTGTCTCACATCTACCTTCGCCTGCTCTTTCGCATCCAAAAGCTGCCTGGTACATTACAAGGGTCATAGGCACATTGACGGACAACCATTCTCCAAGAGAGACTGCTGCGGTTGCCGACGACGGTAAGCCACACACTCTGTTTTTTATTGTGGTTTTATGGTAGCCATAACCTACGCACGCACTCACATGCACACACGCACGAACTATTAGATCTTCTGAGAAGACTGGGTTTGGATATTAGAGTGGGTTACATGGAAGATCTTGACCTAGATAATCTCGTGGGCGATGAGGTAATTATGGTCGGGATGGACATTCGACCATACTGACATGGACATACATACTGACATTCGACCATACTGACATCGCCTGACATGGAACGTTTACGATCTGTTTTTCTGCAATGATGTTATTGCATTGTTTTATTGGTACATGTTTGAACACATAAAATCCAATTTTTTAAAAAAAATCTGTGACTATTTTCCCCTCACGTCCCCACCAGGCAGGGTCTTTTTTCTCCTTCTTTAGCTGTGTCCCGGTTCGCGCGTTTCGGCCCAAGTCTCTATCTTTTTTTATAGAACATGTCCTGAAGAGGATGGCAATATGTTTTTGGCTGCCACGAGACTCAATCAACATTGTTATGCCATCCATTTGTAATGGGGCGTTTTGTGTGTATGTGTGATTGCATTTCAACATTTCAAAAATATAAATGATATGTTTCCAACTATATTTTCAATATTCTTATACATCTCTACGTCACCGGCAGGAGAGGACTCCACCCCTTCTCCGCCACTTCTCCTCTAGTCGTCCGATATTTTTTGTTTTTTATTTTCATGGGGTAGGGTGGGACCAGGCATGGTACAAGAACATCCGCTAATGTGAGCGAGGGACGTCTCTCTCTCTCTCTCTCTCTCTCTCGCAAATGGTGGCCAATTCTGCATCACTGTACACCGACCCCCCACCCACCCACTGTGTAAACACGGCCGGGTCTGCATCACAACATCCACACTTAGAACGTCCTCGTGATCTGGATGACCTCGTGACATATTATAGCCGTCCTTGACCTCTCAGACCTTCCCCTTCTTCCAACCCACATAGGAGAGGTTAGTAACATTGATAAGTGTTTATTGTGATGCAGCACCGACCACGCTATCAGAGGCCAGTGACCGTGATGAGGGTTTGTTGTGGATGGTGCTGGCCGTGAAAACCCGACCACTTCTGCATCACAACAAAGACCCGGCTTCGCATCCCGGTCGGAAAGATGCAGAACCAGCCATTTCCCACTACTAGCGATTAAGTACCATTTTCTTACAAGTCGCTTCAACTTATTCAAAGAAAATTGCCCTTGAGGTCGTGGTTTTTGACTGTTCTTTGATACTCTTAAAATAATATTTCCAACATCTCATTAGTAAACCGAAAAATTAATCAAATTTCAAAAAAATGTATTTTGGTCGGCGATAGATGGCAGTAGGCAAGTGTATGTGGCAAGTTCGAATAGCTAGCCGAGACGAAAAGAAATAGTCAACTAATACGGGAAAGTCTTTGCCATTCTGTAGCACTATTAGTTTTATTAATGCAATGTGTTTATCAAAAATAGATCTTCAAATAATGTCATATACAATTTGAAAATATGAGTATATTTTTTTGTAAATGGGTGACAAATTAAATGTCTGCTGCGACTTTTCTGCACTGTGTGAACGACTGCACACAGTTGGATGTTTCGTAAGTTAGAAATTGTATTTAATGTAATATTGCTTTGTTCGTTTCTTACATTCGACCTTTTGTTATACATTTACACATTAATAGACAGATAGAAACTTTATTCTACAATTGGGCTTATGTTGCCCGGTGGCAGAATGTAGACACATGAAAGGACAATTACAATTACAAATACAAAAAACAACATACAGTATGTGATCAAAAGTATCTGGCGTTATGGTGTGGTCGTGTTTTTCATGGAGGGGACTTGCAACCCTTGTTGTTTTGTGTGGCACTATCACGGCACTGGCCTACGTTGATGTATTAAACACCTTCTTTCTTGCTTCCCACTATTGAAGAGCAATTCGGGGATGGCGATTGCATCTTTCAACACGATCGAGCCCCTGTTCATAGTGCGACCCGCTACACGACAATAATATCCCTGTAATGGAGTGGCCTACACAGAGTTCTGAATTGAATCCTATCGAACACCTTTGAGTCGTTTTGGAACGCTGACCTCGTGCCAGGACTCACCGACCTGCATCGATACCTCTCCTCAGTGCAACACTCCGTGAAGAATAGGCTGCCATTCCCCAAGAAACCTTCCAGTGCCTGCTTGAAAGTATGCCTGCGAGAGTGAAAGCTGTCATCAAGGCTAAGGGTGGGGCAACGCCCTGTCGACTTCCAGCATTACCGATGGAGGGCGCCACGAACTGGTAAGTCATTTTCAGTTACGTGTCCGGATACTTTTGATTACATAGTGTATATAAAATAACAAAATAAATATATATGTCCGTGTCACAACCTAGCACATGAAGATAGCATTTACATACATATACTACAAATCGAAATACATGTATACTACATTAATGTACATGCATACATACACACACATTCATATTTGCATCCATACATCATACATACACGTGTACACACATTGCGGGCCTTGTCACTCATAAGGATATTTAGACAAACATGAGTAAGAATGAATGAGTGTGAATAAATAAAATAAAAACATAAAGAGGAAAAGAAGAACAATTTTAAGAACTCTCAACCAAACTAAAGAACCTACTTTTTACTAGAATAGGCTCAAAGCGGCCTTTTTATTAGTTAATAAGTTTAGATTGTAAGTTTATTTAAGATAGGTCCGCACTTCCACTGCATAAGCCTTATCGGATTCAGCCACTTATATTCCTAATAATAAATAAATTCTCGCCTCATCAGGGCAACTGGAGAGGGAAAAATCGAAAAAAAAAGCGGTGCCAATCGCCAGCCAGCCGCCGCTCCGAACACTGCGCCCGCACCCGCGCCCGAACCTGCCGCCTCTGAACATGTCCACCGCCTTCAAAGCCAACTACCAGCCCGGAAAATTTCTCTTACGTTGACTCCGGCCGTGAAAGCCTACAATGCTGCGTAAAATGTGTTATATTAATATACAAAATGATTACTAAGCCATCTTTTACTTACGCTTGTCCTGTATACTTGTATACATCTTCTATTCATATGAAACAATTACAAAGAGAACGCGTTTGACAGGATTATACATTTCAAACTTGGCGCTTCGGAGATTTTTTTCAAAAAGCCGCGCGAATTTCTTCTGTTGACCAAATACTCATTTCTTTCGTACAAAGTTCCTTGACGTAGATAGTCAGCTGCTTTCAGTTAGGAGCGTCATCGAAAGATCGCATCAGCTCCTGGGCAGCTCCTCGTTTCGAACCATGTGGACCATTGTCAAGCGTTCTGAAGGAATCAGAGATTTCCATCGCAGCGACGTCACGAGCTCGCAATGTCATCAGAGGCGAGGTGCAGAAAGCTTAGTAAAAACGTTTTGAACGCCTTCAAGGTTCGATTCAGGGTGTGCCAGACACTGGATGCAAATGTAACATTTAGTAAAAACGACAAAATTCGTAAAGAATGGTTTTAATTTCGTTTGGACGGAGCTAACTGTGACAATTTTTTCAATACTCGTTAATTCATTTTCCAAGTAACAATCTTTGTCAATTGTGTGTTGTCTCTTTTCCAGAACACTCTTGTCTGACAATAAACTACTGATAGAAGAGGCGATGTTTCGTTGCAGCTTCTACTAATTGCTCTCCCACCTTCTTCTTCAAGTGTTTCGCCGCCTCAAAAACTTGCATTTGTGTCAACACTTTGAAAATATCTCCGAATTCGCTCAAGAGTCCGCAAAGATATTTTTCATCCGCCATAAGTTTATTTTTACACATTTTAAACACAACCTTTCAATTGCAAATATTTATAGTTAATATCTTCTACTCTTTTCCATTTCCCCTTTTTAAACTATATATTCATTAAATTACCATTTTAAAATAGGTAATTAATTTACTTTTCAACAAATCGCTGGTACATTGCCAAAACGTCTTTTTTTTTCAATATTTTTAAAAACCCTGAATATTGTATAAAGATGTGAACTGGCCATCGTCATGTCCCTGCACTGAATACTTACTAATCATCTGATCCAATGCCGTGCATCAACTCTGCATTTGGTTATTTTATGAAACAAAAACGTATTTTCACAATGTTCTGCGTACTGATGCTGGCATGTAAGATGCTCAGGATTACGACATTTGTATTCTTTTTGCACTTACAGTACGCGAGACTTTGACCGAAGTTGATCTAGGAATATTCAGTATGATATAACGCCTTTGCTTTTTGAGCATTTTTGCTTTAGGTGGCAGGTTGTGCTGATTCCTGGTCATTGTACCTACGAAGCGTATTTTGTTCTTTTTCTGCCAGTAACATGAAGAAAAATTTGTTCGTTCAAGCCCTTTCCCTAGAATAGTTTTGTGAATTTTAGTTCCACATTTTCTGAAAGAAACTGAAATTGAGGTCTTGATTTATCTTTTCCAAGGTATGGAAATCCATTTAGTTTCTGTATCAACCAGCATCCAAAACTATACCAAATTTGTTTGGTTTATTTGACATGTATTGTTGAAACCTACATCCGCACTTTGTGGAATAGAGTTGTTTATCAATGGTCAAATCCTCCCCTATACCTACAAATATATGAATTTTGAACAAATCGAAATATGAAGGCGTATACAGGCTTTTGCGTCTGTAGTGTAAACATTAGATTTTACCGCACAAGTCTTCTTAAGTAGATGCGGAAGGAGTGGGGAGTTATTTTGGCGACATGTTTATTATATTTATATAATATATTAATTTTTATAATATAATTTATATAATATAATAATTTATATAATATATAAGATATATTATATTTATATTATTTTCCACTTCGCTCGCAGGTAGTCGCCGCGTGCGGACGTCTTTCGAGGAGCTCCGCGAAGTGAAAGGTAATGGGCGTGGATCTTGCTGTGTACCGAGCGCGCGTTGGGGCATGGGCTGCGCGTGCCCGTCCCGGTCGGGTGGCTTCGGCGCAAGGGGCGTTCTCAGGCTTGCGGGAAGGAGGCGGCGTGGCTCTACTTGTGCAGCTGTTTTGGCCACTCTCCTTGTGATAGGAGGAGTGGAACAAAATCCTGGTCACGGTGTACAGGAGGCAGAGGTGACGTGCTCCAAATGTGATAGGAACGAGCGAAGAATTAGAAGATTGGAAGCGGATTTGGCACAGGCCCACAGTCATATTGAAGAACTGACGTTAAGAATCAGGGACTTAGATGACGTCAGCAAAGGAAAGGAGGTGCAAAATGTTCGCGTCCCACAAGAAAAAGAGAAGAGGAACGAGCAGCCAAATAGGAGCGAGTCTCTTCAGCCAGGTGCGCCATATAGTAAGGTGAAGGTGCTAGGAGACTCGATGCTGCGGCACAGCGGCGGCGTATTGAAAAAAAAGGTGCCGATGTGTCTTTCTTTCCCGGAGTAGATATTGCGCAAATGACTTCGGTTGTGAATAAATCCGAACCAAATGAACAGTCAGAAGTGGTTCTAGTTCATGTAGGAACCAATACACGGAAACGGCAACCTGTTTACGACACAATTAAACAATATGTCGAACTAGGGCATGCCATCCGAGCTAAATTTAAAAATGCAAGGGTCATTGTTTCCGGAGTTATGCGCCGTAATGATGTTCACATTAGTAGAACGCGGGACGTGAATTGTGGATTATTATGGGCTTGTGAGAAATTTGATGGCCTGTTCGTTGATCCCAATCACTGGCTCGGGCACGAAGACCTAGGACGGGACGGCCATCATCTCAAATTCCGAGGTGCATGGAAGCTGGGATGTCTTCACGACCAAGTAATACGGTCGTATGGTGACTGCTGCGGGGGAGGTGACGGAGGCGACGCATCTGACTGCTGCGGGGGAGGTGACGGAGGCGACGCATCTGACTGCTGCGGGGGAGGTGACGGAGACAACGCGTGTGACTGCAGCGGGGAGGAGATGGCCGTGACCGCGGCACAGGAATCTAGGATGGATGCACGGGTCCCGAACACTGACATTCAGGTGAGGAGAGGCTTCGCTAGATAGTTGCAGGTAAACTGTCGTAGTATCATGAATAAGGAATCCGAATTTTGGAATTTAATTGAAGCATGTGATCCTGATGTCATAATAGGAACAGAGTCTTGGCTTTCGGACGCGGTAGCAAACCCGGAAATTTTTCGTTCAGACTACATTACGTTTAGGAGAGATCGCGAAACTAGAGGCGGTGGTGTATTTATATGCGTGAAAAACACATTTAATATCAGATCAAATTGGGTTGATAAAGAATTTGAAATGACGGGTGTAGAAATTTTCTGTTCAGGAAGTGTCTTATAAATTATTGCTTGCTATCGTCCACCGGGCAACAGCTATGAAATTTTAGGCGCTCTCTACGAGAGAACAAAAAATATAAATAACCGTCATGTAGTTATTGCTGGAGACTTAAATCTCCCAGACGCAAATTGGAAGGGGATTGTTTGCGAAGGGAAAGTCCAACAACTAGTCAACCGACTTGTCTGGGACAGCAGATTAGAGCAGGTAGTAGACAGGCCGACACGGCAGGATGCGATTCTGGATATCTGCCTAATTAGACCGAAAGATTTATTCTTTTCGTGCGACGTTTTAGAAGGCATAAGTGACCATAAAGCCGTTTTAGTCGATTTACAGTTAAATATTTCAAAGAAAAGTATTACCATCGGTATTCTAGTGAAGTAATACAAGAAAGCGAATGTACAAGGGTTTCAAAATTACTTAAGAGAACGATATGGCGAGTTTCTTAGAATAGGAGGAGGAATCCATGAAATATGGGGAGAGTTTAAAAATATTTTAGTAAATGCTGAGCAGGCTTTTGTACCCAGTAAATTGTTAAAAAGTAACAGCGATCCGGAATATTATAATGCAAAGATTAGGCGATTGAAAAGAAAAACCAGAGAAGCATTTAACAACAGACACCGTAGTGAAAATCATATGACCTTATATCGAAATTATACAAAAGTATTAGGGAAGGAAAAGAAAATGGCAGAGGAACGTCATTTAAAACATATTCTTGATGCGGAGGGCAGTAATAATTGGTCGGTAATTTTTAAATACGTTCGTAGAAGGAAAGGAAGTAAAGACGAGATTCCAGTTGTTCGTGTTAATAATTCGCCAATAACGGACCACAGGGAAAAAGCGCAGGCTTTTAACGTATATTTCAGCTCGGTTTTCAAGCAGAAATCTAACAGTATTCAGATACCAACGCTGGTAGATAGAAGTAGTTTTCATATTGATGTAAATACTTTGCGGCAAAGAATAAAATTAATGAAGAGAGGAAAATCACGAGGTCCTGATGGTATTTCCACGGACATCATTAAATTAGGCGGAGAGGCAATTCTACCTTATTTAATTAGGTTATTTAAAGTATCAATAAATAACGCTTGCGTACCGAAAGATTGGAAGCTGGCTCTCGTAGTACCTATTTTTAAAAGTGGCGACAAGACAATAATTAGTAACTATAGGCCGGTAAGCCTTACATCAGTCGTATGCAAACTTATGGAACATCTAATTTCAAGCTATATCAGGAAAGAATGGGAGGGCAGGGAGTGGCTTTATCAGGGTCAGCACGGTTTCAGAAATGGCTTCTCATGCGAAAGTCAGCTAGTCTCACTTCTACAGGACCTAGCCGACGTAGTTGGTGAAGGGAAAAGGGTCGACGCGATAATAATAGATTTTTCCAAAGCTTTTGATGTTGTTCAACACGATCATCTTATAAAGAAATTAATAGATTCGGGTATAGACACTAGAGTAGTAGCGTGGATAAACGAACTACTCCGAAACAGGAAGCAGAAAGTTCGAATCGGTAGTTACTTATCAACCTCGAGAAGCGTCACGTCAGGAATTCCACAAGGAAGTGTAATCGGACCACTCATGTTTCTGGCCTTCGTGAATGAATTGCCGACTAATTTAGCTTCAAATGTACGACTCTTTGCAGATGACTGCGTAATCTATAGGATTATCAACTCGGAGAAAGCCGAGGATAATTTGCAACGAGACTTAGAAAAATTACATATCTGGGCAGAAACAAACGGCATGGAAATAAACAGTTCAAAGAGCAAGTACATCACGTTTGGTAGGGGTCGAAGTTACAATGAATTTGTGTATAAACTGAACAATAATGTTATACCTCGAGTCACGTCTTGCAAATACTTAGGAATACAGCTAGACAGTAAATTGAGCTGGGAATATCAAGTCAATTTCGTTGTAGCCTGGCAATCTTTACATTTTGTTATGCGGATACTGAAAAAGAGTACAGTGAGAGCCAAAGAACTAGCATATATGTCATTAGTGCGACCTATATTAGAATATGGCGCGGTATGTTGGGACCCATACAGAATTTTGCAACAAAGAAATCTAGAAAAAGTCCAGCGTAGAGCATCAAAATTTACTTTCAGGGGTATCAAGAATAAAGGGGTATGGGAGTCACTCGAAAGGAGAAGATTAAAGTCACGTCTCTATGCAATGTATAAAGCGTACACAGGCCTTCGAGCGTGGAAAGAAATTCAAAGTCGATTAGGGAAACCTTCGGGGAGGGGGGCCTCGTAGCCGTAGGTGGAGGCGACTCCCCTAGGACAAAGCAGGTCCGAAGTAAACTCTCTGGTCCCCCAGGTTGGGGGTTGTGGCGATGGGCTTGCTCCCCATTCCATGGAAAAAGTTGATATGCAAAAAAGGATTTTCATATGCCTCGGATTTCAAATTTAAAACGACAAAGGATAAGAACACGGACTATGAGTATAGGTACATGGAACATACAGGGTTTGAGAACAAAACGGGAGGAGGTGGTAACGGAAATAAACAAAATGAACATAGATATAATAATTCTGACGGAAACAAATAAAAAGGCCACAGGGGAAGAAGATATAGGGGAATATTGGCATGCGTGGAGTGGAGTCCCTAAGAGTCATAGAGCTAGAAGTGGCGTTTCAGTCCTGATGAAACAAAAATGGAAGAAATACATAAGGAACATCGAATGCCTAAGTGATAGAATAATTAAAATTAAGATGATGTTATATGGATACCCAACTACAATTATAGGAGTTTATGGAATAAATGACAATGCTCTGGTAGATGAGAAGGAAAGCTTTTTTGGTGATTTGAATGAGATAATTGGAAATATTCCAATTCATCACGAAGTGATTTTGGTGGGAGATTGGAACGATCGGGTAGGCAACAGGGAACAAGGGTTTGTCGGTCCATTTGGAGAAGAAATTGTTAACGATAATGGGAAAAGAATACTAGATTTGTGTAAGGAGTTAAAATATTGTGTTGCGAATACCTTCTTTCAACACAAGGATATACATAAATATACAAGAATAGACCCATCTAGAGATATTAAGTCCATTATTGATCTGTTTATTGTACGGAAGGAAAGGAAAATGAAAATAAAGGATGAGGGGGTGTTTCGACAACCAGAATGTGGAAGTGATCACAATATGGTTGTAGGGAAATTTATTTTCCCATTTAGACGTGGCAATGAAATAGAGAATAGAGCAGAGGTTTTAATAGAGCAAAGGGACGAAGTCTTTAAAACGGACCTTTTAAGGCAATATAGTGTAGCTGCACTATATCAAGATAGAATCAATAATATTCTTATAAACTCTGTTGATGGTATCCAAAAAAATGGAAGTACTGAAGAAATGTATCAACATCTAAAATCCGTTGTTTTCCAAGCTGCAAGGGAAGCTTTGGGGCTAGAGAAAAGAAGGAAGCCTTCTTAAAAAGAAATGTTTTCTGAAGACTTAGAAAACAAGATAGAAGAGAAGAAAAAGGCCTACTTTAAGTGGATTGCTACAAGAAATCAAGAAACGAGATCAGATTATGTAGCAAAGAGGAAGGTAGTAAAAGCGTTAGTGAAATTGGAGAAAGAGGAATATTGGAATAGAATGTGTAGAGACATAGATAATACTATAGGATATAATAGATCTTCTAATGCTTGGAAAATTATAAAAAATATGAGAAGCAATGTGACTAGTACTAAACTGCAATTAATTCAATCAGATAAATGGATAGAATATTATGAACAACTTTTACAAGAAGATAGACCCCAATATATGGTGGATGAGGACCCAATTAATACATACCAACATCAACCTGAAATTACAATTTTGGATGTAAAAAGAGCACTAAGGAAAGCTGGCAATAATAAATCAGCGGGACCTGGAAATGTGAGAATGGAACTACTGAAATTTGGAGGGGATAAAATATTACATTATATAAAAGATATTTTTAACAAGATAGAGAGTGGAGGAGACATCCCAGAGGAATGGAACACTGCATATATTAGCTCTATATACAAGAAGGGGGATAAAACTGAATGTGCAAACTATAGAGGAATCAGTGTCATCCCGGCAATAGCTAGGCTATTCGCCAGTATTCTAAAAGAGAAAATTGAAAAAGAAGTAACTTTTAATGAAGAACAAAGTGGTTTTAGAGGAGGTAGATCATGCCTGGATAATATACACTGTGTTAGATTGCTGATAGAAAAGAATAGAATGCACAATCTAGAAACGCATATGGCTTTTATTGATTTAGAAAAAGCCTATGATAGTGTGCCCAGAGGAAAAATATGGTCTGCAATGAGAAGACTTAAAGTGTCCGAAAAATGGATATATTTGACACAAAAGTTATATCAGAATACTGAAGCGTGTATTAAACTGGGAAATAAATTAACAAGTAAAATAAAAATAACGAAAGGTTTAAAACAAGGATGCAGTTTATCACCTCTCCTTTTTAATATATATATGGAACAAGTTCTGGAAGATTGGTACAGGAAATGTTCGAGAATGGGAGTGTATATAAATGACTGCCCACTGCATTCGCTTCTTTTTGCTGATGATCAGATTGTCTTTGCCGCTGATCAGGACGATATGGAGTATATGCTCAGGAAATTAAAGGAAAGCTATGAAAGATGGGGTCTCAAGATTAATCTTAATAAAACTAAATATTTGTGTGTTGGAGGAAAACAAACGGATATTAGAGTGGAGAATGACATCATAGAATCTTGTTCGAAATTTAAATATTTAGGAACATTAATCACGAATGATGGAAAGGTGGATGATGATATCAGCACAAGAATAGGCATGGGTAAAAATGCGACAAGGGCACTCCATGGAATTCTTTGGAATTCGGGTTTAAGTCTGGAAACCAAAAGGAAAATATTTAAGAGTATAGTGGAAAACATATTGTTATATGGAGCGGAAATGTGGCCTTTGACAAAACGTAGGAGAGGCAAGATAAGAACAGTAGAAATTGATTATATGAGAAGGTGTCTACAGTTGACCAGACTGGATAGAATTAGAAATGAAGTGGTGTGGGACAGAGCAGGGGTAACTACGTCCATCACAAAAAGACTAGAAAATAAAACACTCCAATGGTATGGTCACGTGCAACGTATGGGGACAGAAAGATGGCCTAGGAAACTCCTACACTGGACACCAGAACGAAGAAGGGTGAGGGGTAGACCCGTTTTGACATGGCAAGCCTATGTAAGTGAAGCGATGGAAGATAGAAGTCTCCAAAACGAAGACTGGAAGAATAGAGATATATGGAGATCCAGAACGGCAAACTCGTGAGGGTAACAGCCGAAGAAGAAGAAGATTAGGGAAACCTACATATTTCGGCAGAGCGGATCACATGCACAAAATTCAGACAAAAAATTCAGAAAACGGACGTTGGGAAATATTCATTCGCGAATCGCACTATTAGGGACTGGAACAGTTTGCCTGTGACAATCTTCGATACCTTTCCTCAAAACCTGAGCAAATTTAAAAATAAATTAGTTTCTTGAATGTGGATATGTTATAAATATATTTAATAAAATTCAGTGCAATTACCTATGTCTTCTTTGTAATTAAGTATTATTATTATTATTGTTATTATTATTATCATTATTATTATTATTATTATTATTATTATTATTATTATTATTATTATTATTATTATTATTATTATTATTATTATTATTATTATTATTATTATGTGCAGTGCAGTGACGTTGTACAACTGAGAGAAACGAGTGAGTAAGAAAGACATTACAGCTCGCTGTATCGCAGTGCGATGAAATGTGGTGAAGTTTGGTGAAGTGGAGTTCTATGAAAGATTGCACGGTGGAATGTTCATGAGATTTGTAACGTTTGTAGAGTTTGTATAGTTGTTAAGTTCTGTAATGTTAAGTTAGTGTATTCTGCCACCAAGTTCTCACACTTAATTGCAGAATTATTAATAAATCTAATCTAATCTAATGTCAAATCTGTAGCTCGTTTTTCATTGCAAAATAGTTTCTATTGTTCGGGAGCGAACACTTCTGACTCTCCGATTTAGTCAACAGCGTTCTTTGTTTTCGTTTATTGTAAATTAATCTATAGTTGGTAAAGGAGGTATTCTGGAGCTCAATAACAAAATTAGTTTACTCGGTAACACTGACACCTGCATATTTACTAGCATTCACACACAAAAATAAAAAATTTCCTCGGAATTTACTAACTTTTTATAAAAGACACAGAATCATTTAGAGATGAATTCAGTTAGTGCGTTGTTTTATTTTCGTTCATGTTCATTCAACTATGCATTTTATTACTGTACTATGTATTTTACTACTGACACACTACATTTTCATACTTTTCTGCTTTTGATACTTCGGAGTCTCAATTGCCTAATAAAGCAGCGAGCAATTTTGTGACACTTATTGATGCGAAATCAAATGGGAAACCTAGTCGGTAACACGAAGATACGAGGGTTGCCCTTTATATTCCAGGATTAGAGAACAAAAACAAATATTAATCATCGAAAATCACTGTATTGCTTTTCAAAATATTCCTCGTGAAGATCTATACACTTTTGCATGGGTTTGAACCAATTATCGAAGCACTTTTGCCACTCTGATTGTGGTATCTCCAAAACATGCATTCTGAATGCAGCAACCGCTTCTTCAGGTGTCTTAAAACGTTGACCTCTCAGTTTGTTTTTTACGTACGGGAATAAAAAGAAGTTATTCAGTGCCAAATCAGGACTATTCGGCGGATGACTCATCAAATCAATGTTTTGGGTGCTCAAAAATGCAGTTGTTTGAGCCAATGTGTGAGAGCTCGCATTGTCGTGGTTACGAGTGATCCGTCTTCGGCGGTTGGTTTTCCTGATTTCTTGGAAGACAGCTGGCAAACAAATCGTTGTGTACTACTCAGAATTGACTGTTCTGCGTTGTTCTAGTGGTACGGTTGCGACATGTCCAGTTTTTCCAAAAAAACAGGTGACCATCTGTTTGGAAGTGCTTCGTGCGCGAGCAACTTTTGTTGGATTTTGCTCATCTTGAAAAAGCCGCACAGGTGACTGCTGTTTACTTTCGGGCTCATAGGCGTAAATCCACGATTCATCACCTGTCACGATGCCATAGACGTGTTTCGAAGCACCGCGATCGTATTTTTTGAGCATTTCTTTCGACCAATCGACTCGAGCATTTTTTTGAGCGATTGACAAATTGTGTGGGATCCAACGCGATCAAATTTTTTTGACAGTCAAATGTTCATGCAATATTGAATGTATGTTGGTCCCACTAATGCTTAAGGTTGTCTCAATCTCACGATAGGTCACATGACGATCTTGCAATATCAGTTCACGCACAGCATCAATGGTTTTCAATATCAGTTCACACACAACATCAACAACTAATTTTGGACGATCTTCGCGAAATTCGTCTTGGAGTGAACTACGACCACGATTGAAATCACTATACCATCGATAAATACTGGTCCTTGATGGAGCTTCATCGCCAAAAATTGAATTGAGTTCATCCATGCACTGTTGCTGAATTAATCCACGTTGAAAGTTGTAAAAAGTAATCGCACGAAAATGTTCACGATTTAATTTCATTTTTGGGCCAAGATGGATCTTTTAAGTTACTGTAAACAACACAAATAGCACTCGTATGTCAAAACGTTTCAAATGCTCTACTATTTTTCATGAATAAACCCCAGTGTTCAGGCTGCGAAATATTGTGTAACCCAACGAGGCGTGTGGCTGGAACGGGAACGGGAATTTCCACAATAATAGTCATAACATTGCAGTAACATTTACTAACTAAAATGATGATGATGATGGTGATGATTTACATGAATTACAAAAATAATAAACACGACCCTTTCTTTTAAGACCATTACGCATCTGTTAAGCTCGATACAAAATAAAGCAATGGGTCATCATAAATATTTGTGCTGAAGGCGCCCTCTCCCCCACCCCCGCGGTCCGACCGCATTCATGCGGTAGCTAAGCGGATTCTAAGAGCTTTGTTCAAAAATGAGTATTTGGTCAATTGGAAAAGAATTCGCGCGGGAATATTCGGGGCGGGAAGTTTGAAATGTATGATCTTTCCTTCTAAAATGTTCTCAAAGAGCGGCGAAACTGAGTTGTTCGAAGCGTGGCGGCAAATTCGAATTAATTTGGCGGCCCGTATACCAAAACCCAGAATATCAATTACTAAAAAAGTGTTACAGAAAAATATAGTGAACAATAGATAACATCTATTTATATAAATCCTTATTTTACACTGTAGTGTAAAACGCGTAAATAAAAATATTTTTTTAACATTATAATAAACAAAGGGTTTTTAAACAACGAAAATGTCGCGATTCAGCCCACTTCGACGCAAAAGCCTGGAATATATGCTCTTAAATATGCCACATAAATAAAAATATGCAATTAATGAAAAGAATCCCAGAAATATGCAATTATGTGAAATAAAACTGGACTACTTTCATTTTATTTTTTGTTGTAGATAAAGTTATGTGCATTTCGTTTCGATATACGCAATCAGTAAAACTATGCCACTGCATGAAATTCAGCAGTCTAAATGTGAGTAAACGGTGCTACAATTACACAATATGTGGAAGTATGAACTAGTACTTCCGTTTGCAATGAATTTTGCAGAAGTTTTTTATACATTACTAGCAAAACACCCGGCGTTGCCCATTTTTTTTATATTCAATTCTTGTGAAAAAGAAAACGTCTCCTTGTCTCTCTCTCTATGTCTCTTTCTGTCTGACTCTCTGCCCCACTCTGTCTCTCTGTATCTGTCTCTCTTATGTCTCTGTTTCTCTCTCTGTCGCTGTCCACGAGTCTATCACTGTCTATCTCTGAATGCGTGTTTGCCTCTGTCTCTCTATGCCTGCCTCTGTCTGCCTGTCTCTCTCTGTCTCTGACAATTTCTATCTCTCTCGGTCTATATTTCTGTTCCTCTCTGTCTGTGTCTCTCTCTGTATTTGTCTCTCCCTGTCTATCTCTTTCTGTCTCTTTGTACCTGTCTGTCTTTCTCTGTCACTGTCTGTGTCTCTCACTCTTGCTTACACGCGTCACTATGCTATTCAGTATTAATGAATAGTACACGTCGTGATATCATTCGACAAGAACTACGGTTTGTTTCCAATATATTTGTATATTTCGCAAATTATCTAACTCCATCTCCACCTGGGGAGTACATGACCTTGGCGTTGGTGGTGGAGCTTGAGTACCCCTATGATCCTGAGAGCTATGCCGGCGGTAGCGTAGCTACTAGTAGGGTCTCCCTTGCCGGACAGGTCAAAGAGGACGGGTCAAACGAAGAAGTACTCCAGAAGAGGACCTCAGCGTCAGAAGAGGAAATATAGAAGATGACCTCAACGCCACCAGGAGGACCCATAGAAGATGACCTCAAGGACAGGATGCAGAAGAAAACCTTAGCATGACGAACAGGACCTCAAAGGGGTAGGCAGAACTAGCCCAGTGAAGGCAGTCTGCCTAGGGATGGTGACCCGAAAAGATACCCAGCAGGTCAGAAGGCTGAAAGTTGGCAACCCCAACATCTGACTATCCAACTCTGGACCGATAATCCGCACTGGAGAAAGAACTCTTACTCGAATTCCTCACAGTAAAAAGCCGACTGACAATGGAAACCGACCTACGCGTCCAAATGGACAACGATTCACGGAAAAATTAAAAACTGCCACTTGGAATGTCAGAGGGTTAGGAATAAAAGAACAGAAATTAAAAAACATTTTAAAAGAAAAGAATATAAATATATTAGTAGCCACTGAAACAAAGAAAAAGTTAAAAGGAACTAAAGATTTAGATACCTACGGCATGCTGTACAGTGGAGTACCCCAAAATGTCAGAGCAAAAGCAGGAGTCGCCTTGTTTATAAATAAGAACTGGAAAAATAAGATAGAAAGTTACACCTTTGTAAATTAAAGAATAATAAAAACTCGAATAAAAATATGTAGAGGATATCTAACAATCATAGGAGTATATGCTCCGGAAGAAGGCAGGAGAGAAGACACAAAAACATTTTATGAACAACTACAACAGGAAGTACACTAAACTAATAAAAACGATCACTTAATAGTATGTGGAGATCTAAATGCTAGAGTGGGAAACTCACCAATCCTAGATATTGGAGGAAATTGTGGAAAATATTATATAAACATGAACGGTCGGGAGATGAGACAATTTGCCAGCATGAATCATCTTAAAGTGACAAATACCTTCTTTCGAAAGAAAGATATTCACAAATACATATGGACAGCTAGAGGATATAGATCGATAATAGACTACTTTTTAATAAATGATAAACTAAGACCTCAGTTGAATGATGTGAGAGTATTTAGAGGATGCGATATAGGCTCAGATCACTATATTCTAATAGCTGATTTTAGGATATGGGCAAAATGGAGAAAGATTAGAACCAGACAAAAAATACCTCAAGAAGAAGTATATCAAATAAATTTACTTCAAGAAGAAAGTGTAAGAAATCTCTACCAAGGCAGACTCCAGAAGTACCTTCTGGAAAAAACAACTGAAGACAACCTAGACTTAGAATGGGAAAACGTACGAGAATGTATTCAAAGAGCTGCAATGGAAGCCCTAGGGAAGAAAAATAAAATCAGAAGTAGAAAGGGCCTACGGATCTGGAATGAAGAAATAGCGCAAGCAGTAAAGGATAAACAGAAAGCATATTTACAATGGATCCAAAAAAAGATGAGGAATCAAGAAAAACATATAAAGAAAAAAGAAATGCAGTTAACACAATCGTGAGAAGAGCACATCAAAAGTCTTGGGATAAATTTATAAGCCAAGTAGAACATGACATACACGGAAGACAAAATATTGCTTACAAAGTCCTAAAACATGTAAATAAAGAACAAAAAGATGTTGCAAAAATAGGTATGATAAACAAAGATTTGTGGATAAGGCATTATAGAGAACTTTGGTGCAGGAAAATAAGAAAAAATGAAGAACAACAAAGAGATTGCCAAGAAAAGGATGAGACAGACGATTTAATTGACATACATGAATTGAAAGAGGAATTGAAAACAATGAAAAACAGGAAAGCTTCAGGAAGAGACAAGTTAAATACAGAACTGTTCAAATATGGTGGAATGGTGTTGTTATGGAGACTGTTAGACATAATAAACGAATGCTGGCAAAACGGTAAAATACCAGAGGAATGGAAAATAGTAGAAGTTATATCGATATTTAAAAAAGGCGACCGAAACGAATGTAAAAACTATAGAGGGATAAGCTTGCTCAATTGCATATATAAATTGTATGCCAGAATAGTAAATAAAAGACTGAAAAGTATTGCAGAAGTACTGATGGGAGAAGAGCAAAATGGTTTCAGGAAAGGAAGATCGACCACAGATAACATCTTGATAGTACAACAAATATTGGAGAAAAGAAGGGAATATAACCTGCAAACTCATCTAGCATTTATAGATTTCGAAAAAGTCTTCGACAGTGTAAATAGAGATAAACTTTTGCATATCATGGAAAAACAAGGCTATTCACGACATCTAATAAAGGTGGTCAAAAGCTTATATGAAAATATTAAAATAGTAATAAGAATAGGAAACAGTATCTGAAGAGATAATAACAAATAAAGGGGTAAAGCAAGGTTGTCCTGTATCACCTACATTATTTCATATCTATGTACAGGACATAAGTAAGTCTTTAAAACAGAAAGTTGACACTGGTATAAGAATGACCCAAGAAGCGATATTTACGATTTTATTCTATGCTGAGTTATTATTCAGGAAACAGAAGACGAACTACAGAGAGTAGTACACCACCTTAATAAAATTTGCAAAATATATGACATTAATATATCAAAAGAAAAAAACAAAAGTGATGGCATTCAGGGGGAAGGACACAGTAAGGTCAAAAATTGTCATTGAAAACAAAATTATAGAGCAAGTTCTCTCCTTTAATTATTTAGGGTGTAAAATAAGTTATGAAAAAGATAAAGATATTGACAATAAATTAACGAAATATCAAAAAATATGTGGAACGATACACAACACTTTAAAAAATAAGACAAGACCGGAAACAAGAATTAAATTTTACAATACCATGGCTGTTCCTACATTACTCTAAGGCTGCAAAAGCTGACAACACAAAAGACACTGACAACAATACAAAGTAGTGAAATAAAATTTCTGCGAAGAATAAAAGGATGCACAAGAGAAGACCGAATAAGAAATGAAGAAATAAGAAAAGAGTTACAAGTGACATCAATTAATACTAGAATGCAAGAATATAGACAAAGATGGGTAGAACATGTGGAAAGGATGAGTGATAGCAGAATTCCCAAAGCAGCTTTGTTATACGCGCCGAGAGGAAGAAGAGACGTGGGAAGGCCACGAAAACGATGGAGAGAAACTGTGAGGACGGAACAGGCATTAGCCTAATCCATGAAGTGAAGAAGAAGATCTGACTCCATACAGGTAATATAAGTTACCACCCTCAACTGCCTTTTCAGTGCATCGGGTGAGCCCAACAATATCGGATGATGCCGCCGACGGTTTCTTCATTCAGCAACTTTACGTCATCACGCGGTCCGCTCTCTCTCTCTCTCTCTCTCTCTCTCTCTCCGTCTCTGTATCTCTCTCTATGCCTTGCTGTCTCCGTCTTTCTCTCCTTGTCCCTCTCTGTCTCCATCTTTCTGTCTCCGTCTCTCTGTCCCTGTCCCTCTGTCCCCGTCTCTCCGTGTCTCTCTATCTCCATTTCTGTATATCTCCATGTATCTGTCCCTCTTTATCTCCGTCCGCTTCTCCATGTCTCTTTGTCTCTCCCTGTCTTTTTTCTTTATGCGTCTCTGTATGCCTCTGCCTGTCTCTCTTTATATATATATATATATATATATATATATATATATATATATGAATGAATGGATGGAAGAGAAGGGAGGTTATCTATTAAATCATTTCTTTAATTGGGCAGAAATTAATTTATTCCTGACAGCATTAGCTGCCAAGGAAGTTACACGTCGCAAGAGAGCGACAAAGACTGCCTATCAACTTTACGCTATGAGCTCATAGTTCTAATAGCTAGGAAGAAACATCTTAACACTAACATTGGGGTTTTGTCTACAATAATTAAAAAAACTGTATGAGCGCGGCAACGCTGTAACTTTCGCTGGACTACCCAGCGAAGGAACCCCGTGACGTAATCAGGGGAGAGAGTTCATCTTTGGTTAAATACCGGATTATCACCGCTGGTTGTCGGCACCTCTGCAGACCAACTGGATGGCTGTCCTCGTCTCGTGATTCACCTTCGCTCTGGCGAGGGCTCGCGACGTGATGCGGCGACGGCAGGGCGGTGATCAGGTCACCGACTACCCATTCGGTGCTCAGCTGGCGGCATGGCTCGAAGTCGTCAAAGGCGGGCGGGCTCAGAGTCAGCTCGAGGATACACGGGCGCCGGGCGGGCGTAATGCGGGATCAGAATTGTTCCGAGGCGGCACTAGCCGGCGAACGCAAATTGACCCGCAGTCTGCCCGGGTCTTGTTATATACTATTTAATATCATCTGATCCGTAAAAAATACTGCGTATTGAATAAAAGAAAAAAATACAGTAATCGTATAACTTCTTCAAAAAATTCTTGTTCCTCAAAACAAAAAGTTTTTTCATAAGAGCTTTTTTCATAAGATTTTTTAAACTTCTTTTAATAAAAAATAGACCGGTACGGGCCAAATTGTTTTTACAGTCTTGAGAAACAGAGATTGAAAGTAGTTTGGAGGTAAATTCACTGTAGTCGATCTAACGAACATATTACCTTCAAGTTTTATTTGTCTACGTTTCAGGCGGTGTCAATGTACAAAAACGAGGTAATAAATTAACATGATGTTACAAATCGTATAATATTAGCAATTACTTTTTTAGAGTTAGAGATATTTATCAACTGTGTATGATGTACTATATCTAACCGATACAGAAGTATTAATCTGAATACAAATGGAAATAAGCTTTTATTTTTTTTGCAAAGAATTGATATTATTCGCCAAGCGAATGGACATAGTTTTGACAAAGCTGCGCGGGCAACAGTGTGTTGCTCTCTTCTGTATAATTTGCTGCAAATAGTGTATCCGTCAAATGTATTCCTGTTTGTTTCATTTGTTAAAGTAAGAAATGATTGCTGCTCCCATCGAAGTGAATGCAGATACGCATCACAGGTGCTTTGTTTTTTAATTGGAGGTTTTCAAGTAGTGGCTGATGTGATAGTATCGCAGAAAATGCAATACTTCAATATTACGTTGCTGCTTCCAATAACGCGAGAAAGTATGTGCTGGTTTAGTACCTTTAGTTTCTACAGGAAATCAATTAATGTTTAAATAATATATTTTGATGTATAGAAATACCATAAGTTTATCATGGTAGTTATGCATATTTTTGTTCTACCATTAATTTTTAAAATTACCTAGGTTTCTACATCTCACATTAGAAAATATGAACGAAATAAGACATCCTCAAACAGATTATCAGAATTACATGAAGTTAAGTATGTATAATTTCTAAAATTTATAGCACGAATAATTTATTTCGATGTAACATGAAGACTACTTTTCAGTAAATGACATTAAATGTTAATTGTGTGACTTCTGAAAATGTAAACATTGCTCAATTTGACTTATCACCAATCATACAGCAGAATGCCTGTTAATAAATAAATATTTGAGTATTTAATCCTTTTCGTAAAAAAGTCATAGAAAACAAATAAAAAATAAAAATCGCAAGTCACGAATATGACCTTTTGAAACAACTTTGGTCCCCAATTTTTGCCGCCCATACACTTTTCCTGTGCCTATTCGTAAATCCGTCCCTATGCACAGATTTTCAGTTCGGGCCACGATATACAGGTACCGTATGTAACTGATACAGTGGCGGCTCCAGAGACAATTTTGAGGGGCGAGGAGCATAAAATTATTGAATGGAAAATGGAGAGGTGGAAAATGAAAGGGGACTGGAAACTATGGATAAATTTAATATTCGAGAAGTCAATATTGTTTTTACTATTTTAAAATTTAATCACACAGTACAAGATATTAAATATAACATTTTAATATCTTGTACTTTAAATATAACATTTCTAATGCAGAAATATTTCGCGATGATTATGTCATATTTAGGAGGAACAGAGATGGACGCGGGGGTGGGACGTTCCATTGTGTTAAAGCTAGTTTGCATGCAGAAGAGGTCTGGAAAGATGCGGAATTCGAGATGTGATGCGTCGAAATCAAATACTCTAATAAATCATTGGATATGATAGGTGCGTCTCCAAATGAGAATGTAGAAATGCTTCAATAACTTAGTGAGGTGACGCGTATGGAGAGCGATAAGAAAAAATGTTGATAATCGGGGGAGACTTAAATACTCCTCTTGTAACCTGGGCGGGCGAGGGGACCCCAGATCCCGAGTACTATATTGAAAAGATAAGGAAACTGAAATCAAAAGTCAGAAAAGCTTACGGAAAGCGCGGGAGAAGTACAGAAAATAGGAAAGAAAATCAAGATTCTCTCTACGATGCCAAGAGGGCCGCAGAGGAAATTTTTTTTACAACCGAGTCTAAGCAAGGGACAAATCAGGGATAAGGGGAATAGGGTTTTCTGTGTTGAGGGAAGCAAATAACAAAATTACAAGAAACAAGGGAAACTACGAAACCATGTTCGAGGTGGGTAACCTTAAACTGAATTACAATACTTAGGTAGAAATAAAAATATAATACAGTAAAATTATTGTTTTGAAGAGCAAATGAGTTTACATTTCAAAATCGTTTTGTACTGTTTCATTTTTTAAATAAAATTTATCTAGTTTTCTCATTTTACTACAACTATTACTACTTATAAAATATAATAATGCTATTAACAATGACAACAATAATAAAAATATGGATTGAGTAACAATCTTGGGAGAAGAAGAAAATAACTGGGTATCAATGCAGTCAAACGTCAAATGGAATATTCAAATAAATGAATTGATTGCTATAGCGGTCATTGTGCATACATAAATCTTTCAAAATCAGTCAGCCTACACGCAGCTCATGACGAGTATTTGGGGGAAAAAGCTTCGACATAATATTCTAGGAAGACACATCCTGTAATAATAATAATAATAATACACAAATCTAGAGTGCAGAAAAATGTATGAATAATAAGCAAATACCACCCATGCGATTCCCGCAAGTCTTTCATTGAGCTTGGAATCTTACCTTGCCTATTTAATTAGAAATCTGTAGTGTTTGTAGAAATTGACTTATTGAAGGGCGAGAACGTTAAGGCAATACAGATACCACCTATTTATAATGACAACAAGCATCGTAGGAATTATATTCATCAGGTGTCAGTTTCAACAGCTCACCACTAAAAATTTACACACATGTACCTAATTTTACAACACCAGATGACATTCATCAGTGAAAACATCTCGATTTTTCACCGTTTCGCGGGTTTTGTTGAGCTCCCCTGAGTTTAGAAGTGGGTTGCTATTTTGTAAGCAATAATACAAAAAATCAATCCTCTAAGCATCGATGCAAATGAGTTTTCTGTAACCCGGGAGCAAAAACGTCAAGTTTTCAAATATTGCTAACCTCGCTTTTAGAACTTTCATTTACCATTCAACCATGGGGGAATACAGAATTCAATTATATTCTGTAAACTGGAGCAACTTTGCCCCCGAGGCAACTTTGCCAGTTTTTGAAAATTACAGTTTATATTTTTTGTCCCCCTGCTCAGTTTCTGTTCCAACAAATAGAGACATCACTGACGTCAATGCACCGCATTGCAGAGTAGACGTTTTGCATAACAAGGATTTACGTATCAACTGTTTTTGTATTCTTGAATAGTTAAGTCTCGTCCTTTTTTGGTTTAATGTACTCATCGCCTTTCAGACACACTATTGAGATTGATTTTGTTGCGTTTAGAAGTAGGCTAATATTGTACATTGGCAATGTTGCTACTGGAAACTTGGTGAAACTTAATCAACATAGAAGGTTGTTTCGTTATTTTTCTCAGATTCTCGTGCGTGGGGGAGAGGGGTCGTTGACCTTCGGCGTTCGGGCCCATTATAATTGTTGGCGCCGGTTGTTGACACCGGATGTTGTGGTCAGGGGGACCGGAAGTGGCTTATCTTATCTACTTCCTGATCCTAGATCCGCATATCCCCCCTACTAACACCTTATCATGGAATAGGTTTTCTGCACTAATGCACTACATTTCTACATTTTAAGCACTACATTTCAGTACATCCTTAAATGTAACTTCCATTTAAATGAATTGAACACTAAATTACGTTCTTCATGCTACGCCTTCAGAATTATTTCAAATTCAGTCAGCCTCCATACTGCTCGTTGTGTATATTTTGCTAATGTCCATTCCCGCCTGCGATATGGAGATAATATTCTGGGGAAATACATCTTATAACTCCCAGGCTTTTAGATAATAAAAAAGAATTGTACGAATAAGAAGCGAATCCCATCTTGTAAGCCTCTCTTTATTAATCTAGGTGTTTTACCATTACTTGTATCTTGATATATGAATCAGTATTTTTTGTTTAAAATGACTTACAGGGCGGGAATTTTCAGGAAACGCCGTTGTCTATAACTACAACACTCCACGTTGTAATCATATTCATCAGGTGACAGTAACAACAGCTCACTACAAAAAATTCACATACAATACATGTACATTATTTTACAACACCTTGTTAGATGCCATTAAACGATTGAATTCCATTCAAACGTTTAAGTCCCAAATAAAATCTTTCTGCTGCACAACTGTTTCTATACAATTAGAGACTATAACGAGCATCCACAAGGAAAGTAATATTAATTTTAAGAATGACATTTAATGTATTATATATCATTTGGATTGTTTAATTCTAAAGAACCTGTAACAAGTATTTTACTTCAGTTTCTGAGTCAATGAACCCCATCTATATCACGTTTTCGACCAGTTTCCCTGATCCTTGAGTAAAAGCTGAGATAGCCCAATTGTTTTTCTTCTGGACATAAATGTAACTTCAAATTTACTTCTCCCCATAGCACGTCACACATAGTTTTAACTGTTTTTGATGTAAATAAATAAATAAATTAATTAATTAATTAATTAATTAATAACTAAATAAATAAATAAATACATAAATAAATAAATACTGCATCCTGCAGGCGAAATTGAAGATACTGAACGATATTGAGAGTATTCTACTCGACATTAGGTGGCTTTGGACAACCTGCAAGGAAACATTGGCAATGTGTCACCGATCTCGCGCTCCGTCCGCAGTTGGCCGCCATTTGCATGGGTAACGTTGCAGTTTTCACAACTCCAAAGCATTGAGCTTACGGCAACGCCATATTTGGCTACTTTGTAATAGGTCACAATTCTCGAACGCCCCTAACCAGTGAAGAGAAACACAGAACATGAAATTCCGGGCTTTTTGAATTCTGAAATTGGAGAATTAGTGGCGAAAAACTACTTTAATATTAAATACCATACAGACGAAAGAGAAAGATGGATGCGTATTATTTAGGAGTGCAGAGATCCTTGAACCACCCTACCGTAGCCGCCTCTGAACTTATTACGAAAATTACCAGATTAATTACAATTCGGGAACTCGGGGATTACCTCGCTATTGAATACACTTTAAAACGTCTTCCACGGTAGTTTTAAAGCCCAAAATAGGGCTTATATTTGCAAAAAGGCAATAAACGTAATGTGACATGCAGACCACAACACGGAGACAGCTTTGCACAACACGGAGACAGCTTTGAACCTGATTTAATTTAATTTGCTGTAGTGAAAACGCGTTAGGCTAACACAGAAAAGTTGGAACAAATCGTCCACTCGACGTAATTGGCTTCAAAGCTTCCACAACATTCGATCTGGTGGCTACGGTTGATTGTCTGGAATTCCATGCGTAGCTTACCCGACTGGAGAGGACGGCTGCCAGCTCGCTACAGAGAATATATACTTGCGTTGAGGACAGTGCAGTGGCGGAGCAGTGTGTGTATTCAGGAATATGCAAAGCATGGCGTAGCGTATAAACTGTTATGTGTGTAAGTAGTTGGTATAAAATGGAGTTAGCGAAGAAGCTATCAGAACTGGCAAGCCTTGCAACCATGGGGAAAAAAGATGTTTCCGCTTAACGTGCAGTGTGGCACTGCGTAAGTATGGAAGCAAAACGGAGGCCGGACGGTGGCGCTCCCACATCATATTTATTCTTAAATTCTATTTACATTGATCTATTACGGCCTTGCTTACAAATTAGGTACTTACGAACTAACCTAAATCTACTTTATCTTCCAACCTAACTTATTCTAACACCTAAACTATTTACATTATTTACACTGTGCGACGCATGCACATACACTTGCGAACTCATGGTAAATGGTTGAGAAAGGGAGTCGGCTGGCAGATCAGTTCGCGGCATAGACACTGCGAGTGCTCTGTGCTTCACGGATAGCCGCCGTTCAGTGTAGCGAAGAGCCCGTTGCAGTGTATGCCACAGGTAGTACAGAAAAATAAAAACAGGACCCAGGACAGGGCACACCACCATCTGGCAAAATTCGGATTAATCCAATTCTAAAATGCTTAATACTCACATGCAATAATTATTATTAATTCATAAATTTACCTAACTGAGATTTGGTGGATGCTCATAGCTTAAAGCTTACGTAATTGTTATCTGCCCTCTTTTTTTCATCCAAATTCATGATCAACCCAAACATTACATTTTTTTAAATTCTTCGCGCAATTAAACTCTTGTTATTCATAATATATATTTTCGATCCGCTATCACTTCTCTACTTCCGCTACTTTCGCCAAGGCAATCTTTAATTGAGTCAACCGTTGTCTTTCTACGTCTTCGGGTGTCCGTTTTAATAATTCCCATACTGTTTTCGCATTTGATGCCTCTAACACTTGATGTTTCGATATCAGTATATTCATTACGTATTCTTCATCAGTTTTTCTCGTCCACTCTTGTAAAATAATCGATGTGCTTTCCGATTCCTCGACGATACTTGGTGTATTACGTAAACTTTATATATCTCGTGTTGTTTTTACCTTTTACTTTTTTTTTATCTGGCAGCGGTATTGATCAAGCCGGATCAAGAGGATATTATAAGCAAGCTTGGGCAGCACGAAGGCACCGTCTTTCTGTGGAAGCAGAGGCTGTGTTAAAGATCTAAATGAAAAAGGAAGATAATACCAGTGTTTTTTTATTTTTTTTTATTTTTCGTTTTTGTTTTGCGGACAATCTTTGTTCTCTTACGAGAAATCCCATCCTATTTTTGAGTATGGCCTCTAATCCTTGTTGAGGTCAGGTCTCCTAATATGATAGATTCTTCTCAGTACTGGTGATTACACAAGTGCGAAGAACGAGAAATATAATTCCGTTTTCTCTGACGCAATTTCAAAATAAAAAGAGTCCACCGTACCATTTCGAAGAGACATCGTCGCGAGTAAAACAAATTCGTAGGCATCATACCGGATGGGCGTTTTGAATCAAAAATACAGGGAAAATATAGTTTTCACGTTAAGCGCTAATGCAAAGTTGAGAGTTATAATAAAAATGTGAATCATTTAAATTATTATTTTTTTACAATAATTCCTTTCAAACGTGATTTTTCATTGTTTTCATGCCTTTTTGGACTCCTACTTTAGCCTTTTTTATTCCTATTTTAGTACAAATAAATACCTTTTGCGTGTCTGTTTTAGTTAAATAAATGCCCGAACTTCCGGGGTCTAATTACAGAATGTTCTGCCAAATGTTCACTTCAAGCCACTCATCTTGCTCTGTGCTTCCCTTGTTTTCACTGTTTCCCGGCGATTTCGTCGCTGTTCTATTTGGTTCTGCTACTGCACCTCTGAGTTCATTTGTCTAGTCAACAATGTCTCTTGTAAAAATATTTACTTATTTAACATGTTTTCTCTTATTTTAAATAAATCTCAAAAGTAAGTTTTATTAACTCCCAAATCTCCGAAGTCTCGCCTTTGCTCATATTTTCTCGGACTCATTTATTTTTCTATTTGAAATTTCGCCGACATATTTTAATTATTTATTAGCAAACTATTACTGAGGTATTTTGACCCGTCTCAATATCATTTAATGACAATATTGATTAGTAAGTATACTCAGTTATTATCGTTTTAACAGTAAAAGTGAAGGATTCAATACAAAGACGTTCAAAATATTTTCAAAAGAAGAGTGGCAAATTACACCATTACTTTAGCACCATAGTGTCGTAATGCAGTACATTACCACACTAAGAGGGTAAAGTACTTTATTACGAAACTGATTATAATGGCATAATGTTTGACTTTACCTAATGAAAGTGGATAATATATATTTAGGCACTGAAAGGTAGGAGTAAGGGAGAGGGGCAAAACATGCTTTGTTTATTTACAACTGGTGGACCCCGTGATGCCTCGTTATTGCAGTATATTACGCATCACACGCTGCTGGTCACATAATTGTTAATCACGTTTTACACTATACTGTGCAAAAATTCTAATAGATGAAAGACGTTCTCGTCCTATGACGTCGATTGTTCTATGTCCTGATTTGTGACTGATGTATGACTGATCATGGTTGTGGAGTATCGTATTGTGAAAACGTTCCCCCTCAAATTAGGGCATGCGTTTGCTATGACACCGTCTTGGAGAAATTTATTTACTTGTTCAAGATTCATGTAATAATACCGGCCGATATTTCACAATCGCAGGGGCAGAATACTTCTAAGCAGTAAAAACAGACTTATCACATCCTTGACTGCGTAGAGTTCAGGGACACTTGAGTTATCATAATCAACAACGTCCTCACATGTTCAATTTAATTCAAACCACTCTTTAGGCACTCCCACTTCTAATAATGACAAAGTGTGAAAATTTCAGCGAAATCGGTCGAGACGTTTTTGGGTTTACGTGCGACACGCAGACGCACGCACATTCCCTCTCCCTCTCTGTCTTTGTCTGTCTGTCTCTCTCTCTCATATATATATATATATATATATATATATATATATATATATATATATATATATATATATATATATGTATGGTATCATGTAACAAAAAGTGCGTAGTAACAAAAAATAAATGGTTACCTAGAGATGATCTTTGTGTAGAATATGTCGATTCTATGTGCGTTGTTTTAAGTTCCTTTCCGTTCCAGGTCATATGTCATTGTTAATGTGATGTGAATGCAAAGAATGATCAATAAAATGTATTTGTCACGTTGAACAATTTTGTTGAATAGTCGAAAAGGGGGGGGGGTAGTCATTCTGTTCTGCAGATAGGGGGAACATGTAGAAAATTTTACTTGATCCTCTAATCTATTGTAAACAAATGTAATAAAAAAGATCACAAGAACTTGAATGGAAAAAGAAATCCAGTTAATGCCTGTGGGATCTTCTCTATGAAGGACCACACGCTACATTCACACGTTTTCCATATTTAAATGTACTGAGACGTAACTTTGATTTTTGTTAAATTTGTAATACATTTTAGGGTATTTAAATTATGTAGCGATGTCATTTTCTGTTATGAGTCTGATAACATAGTTCAATAAACATCCTAAATTGGTTATTGATATTTGTGGTTTGCTATTTTTATATAATTGAGGAATTATAGGGGCAGGTTGGAAGAGAAATAAGCATCACTACAACAATTAAAGTTTTATGATTGTTCTATATTTTATTGAAGCCTCAGGTAAAGATGCTATTTCAACAGTCCTTTGAACAGTATCATGGTTCTTCGATTTGGCTAAACCTCATTCGGATTTATCGTTATTAATTAGTAATCCTTAGAACAAAAACGTTCAATCATAAGAGAAGTATACGCTTGGTGCGTAGCATTACTGGAAGAAGCTGTTTGCGGTGCTAAATTTTATTATGTTTACAAGTGTGGGAAATATTATGGCTATCATCTGCTAGATACTCGAACATCGGCTAGTTCTTCCCATTCTTCTATCATAGTGGACATGCGTGTAGGCTCAACGCTTCTCGGATGGGCCCTGAATGCGAGCGGCTGAGTCCTGGCTACATGAACAGGAAATGAGCATTCATAAGAAAAATAAGTTTATTTTTAAAATATCCTCAAATTACATGACTACTTTTTATTGTGATGCCAACACCAACAAGACACCCAATAATAATGAATACAGTGGAAAGGGGTCGCCCGCTGCGCTGCGGCGGCGGCGGCGGCGGGAGCTTCAATCGTCGTAAAGGGCGACGGCGGCGGCGGCGGCGGGCGGGGAGGGCGGCCGCAGGTGGAAGGCGGCGGCGCGGGGCCGCAGGGCGGGCGGTGGCGGAGCGGGGCCCGCGTAGTCGGAGGCGGCCGCCGCCAGCGGCGCCAGCCCCAGCGGGGCGGTGCCCACCGGCCCCACGCCGCGCTTGCGTAGGTAGTTATAGCAGCAGGTGACGAAGGTGCGCGTGTCTCCGCAGGAGCCCATGCACTCGCGGCCGCAGATGTCGCAGGCGTCGGCGCCTCCCAGCCGCCCCAACGCCGCTAGCAGCAGCAGCCCTGCGGGCAAAGGCGCATACTCTCACGTGCTTGCTCACATTGCGAGCAAAATGGAGAGTGCGCTTAGAGCGCTCTTGGTTTCGCCCAAGGCAGAACAGCTAGGAGGGAGGGGGTCGTAGGTTCCAAGAGTAGAACTAGATGGAGACCGAGTGGGCAAGGAGGTTTTGAGGAACCAATAAGGGATGACAAACTATGAAAGATTTTGCATACCAATGCCAATATTTGGAGAACATCGACGGAAGAGGGAGCCATCGGCGAACTCCGGAATAAATTACAATATAATTGAAGAGTAGTGTTACACGTTTAAGAGCTAATGCTACGTGTAGTTAGGTGTAATACGTGTAAACTTTACAATCATTTTCTCCGAGTTTGTTTTAAAATATACTTAGGTTTTGAGGTACGGCAATGGCATTGATATTTTCAACATTTTCAGTCTTGTAGTAGACTTCCGTAGTGAATGTTTTTACCACGTACTTCAGACTTGAAGTAAATACGATGTTATATTCACATCACCGAGTAATTTCTTATCTGAACAAAAATATTTGGAAAAGAATCCTTTGCTGGGGCTCGTTGTTATCCCCCATTGGTATGTGAATATTTAAAGTATTTCCTTAATATTGTAGGTGTTTCTTTGTTAAACCACGATAACTGTAATAAACTACATTCGAAAATTGACTTATGTTATAAAGCACATGTAACTAGAAGAACTACGATATTCAGAAAATCATCACAAATAAATTATCATCTGCATTTTTAACAGTATAAAGTATGTGGTATCATCACGGTATAATGTCAAATTAAGTAACCCCTCAGAATCTACATCGCAGTAAATTTTTAAATTATATTTATAGTAGAAGTTGTTTTGGTACATAAAGTGAAATGTCACAAAACTTAAGTATCATCTATCAAAGCATAATTTACAAGTAACCGATCACTTAGAAGTGTCCAAAATCCGACACCGTCGGGCTCGAACCTTAGGAATAGGATCTCCCTTTCAGCAGTGGTACAGAGGCAACGTCGATGCTTCCACTTAGTAATTGCAGTCAGTTGAACAGCATTAGAATAAGAGGGGAAAAGCAGAGGAGTTTAGTATATAGGCCTATTTAGTTTTAGTTGAGAGAAAATCACGAAGTTGATCTAAAAGCTTGAGCTAAACTGAATAATATGACAATATATTTGTTGAAATGTTCCATCACTGCAGCTAGGAAAATCCAATACAGAAAATTACGAAAACAAGTAAAAAAAGTTGTTCGGTACCCACGTCGTAGCCGAGCCTTAAGAGAGTCACCGGCCTTCAGAAGCGGCGCAAGTTTTGATAAGGTTCCGCGAATTAAATTCCGGGCGGCTGTCCCTCGGGGCGACGGCGCGCGGCGCGTGTTGATGTGCGAGCGTCTTTGATCCCCTCGGCCACGGCTTCCGCCGCGCGTGGGCGCCCGCCGTCAAGGCGCGCCGGGGTAGGGGCGGCATCCGCCGCTCACCGCGAGGCGCGAGAGCTGCTCGCGCGAACATACGCCGCAGGGGAGGCAGGCCAAAGCCCCGGAGCGCGGCTGCCCACATTGTCACAGTTTATGCGTTGGCTGATTATTTCGTGTGTACACGTAGGCTTCCGCGGCTCGAGTCCATTACTTCTAGGCTATCCGGGTGACGCCGCGTCGTTGGCAGATAGGCCGACGTTTCGCCTGTCATGTCGCAGGCTACCCTGAAGAAGCCTGCGACATGACAGGCGAAACGTCGGCCTATCTGCCAACGACGCGGCGTCACCCGGATAGCCTAGAAGTGATTATTTTGTGTTTCCGGGCACGGCAACTGATTTGATCGTTAGTTCCGTGAATGCACTGAATGTTATAGTTCAGAAGGTAGCGGTGTTCCTCTACCAATGGAACGTGGGTGGCGACCTACATGTCTGCTTAAGGAGGTTTCCTCTCTTCAGATATCTCTGAATATGTTTTAATCTTTTTAATAACCAAGGATGTGATGAAAGGTAATACTAATTAGGTTTTTTAGGAAAGGATATAGCCGAATACAGGCGTAGCGACCCCATCGCCCTGCATACCCTTACCGGTGGGTGGGGAATGCGGCAATTAGCCTGGTTGGAGAAACCAGGTGGGAGACACCTAGAAAGGAGTGGCTGACCGCTGTCCGTAACTGTAAGATATCCTTCTTACCTAAAATCCATTCCTGAATCCCGGGAGCCAATAGGTGGATTGAGTAGCTCGAAGGCTTGAGGCAGGCGGCCAGCACCCCCATACTCGGAAAATATAAGAAGCCGCTCAAACTCTCAATGGAAATGAGCCTCGGATTAACTCACGACGTCGACAAAGGCAAGGAAAAAGGTCTATGAATTTTGGATGCTGGAATGTTCAAGGTTTAAACACTAAAGTAAATGAAGTTTTTAATGCAATAGAGGAGTTTAACATGGATATCATAGTGTTAACAAAAAAGAAAGGAAAGGAAATTATGTTCACTTTTTTAGTGGAGTGGGAAAAGAAAAGCGAGCAAGAGCAGGAGTGTCCATAGCTGTACATAAAAGATTGGAGAAAAAATATTCGCAGCTCGGAAGAAATTAATGAGAGAATAGCATGTCTCGATCTTGTACAAAGAGGACGCAATGTTTTTATTATGAGAATTTATGCTCCAACAGACGCAGATAAAGATACGTTTTTAGAGAAACTGACTATGCTTCTGAATTCTATTGGAAATCGCAAAGAAGTGGTGCTTCTAGGTGATTTTAATACAAGAGTTAGAAAACGAATGGCGAATAATGTTGTGGGGGAGACATGGTGAAAATGTATTAAATGACAACGGAGAAAGACTTATAGTGACATGTGAATTATGATCTTAAAATATTGAATGGCTATTTTCCACATAAAGAAATACATAAATTCACGTGGACCCAGCCCACAAGAAAACTGCAATCAATAATTGACTACATAATTACTAAACAACAGTCATCAATAAAGTGGAGCGAGGTTCGGGTGTAAAGAGGTTCTTCCTGTGGATCAGATCACTACTTATTAAAAGGAAAAGCTAACCTTGAGTATAAACCTCACTTCAAAGGTTACGGAAAGACAAAACCAAATACAAAAGGTGGGAAAATAGAGAGACAGATGTGGCCGAGATACAATATTGAAAGCCTTCAAGATTGCAGCCTTCAAGCCATTGCATTTTTGTACAAATTGCGCATAAAAATTAAAGTACAAAATGGCATAAAAATTAAAGTACATCCCAATAGGAAATACTGAAGACAAATATCAATTTTTAGAAAAATGCACTCATGAAGCAGCTAAAGAAGCTTTGGGAGAGAAGGGAAAATGTGAATATAAACAAAAAGACTTGTGGTGGACAGAAGATATAAAGAACCTGGTTGAAGAAAAGAAAAAGTTATATTTGAGATGGCTTTCAACAAAGGATTTAGAAGACAGAAGTGAATATAACAGAATTAAATATTTGGTCAAGAAAGAAGAGAAGAAGGCAAAAAATGTATTCTGGGAACAAAAATGTAACAGATTAGACTAGTGCATTGGTAACACCAAATCCAGAGAGGCATGGAAAATGTTACATTCCATGAAATTGAATACAACCCAAGAATGACATTTAGTAGACCCAATTGGTATTGAAAAATGGCTAAAATACTATGAAAATCTTTTGACAGAAAATAGAACTAAATTTCATGGAATAAATTATGAACCACTGCACGTAAATTCGATCACACCAGATGTGACTTTGGAAGAGGTAAAAAAAGTGTTAAGAAACATGAAAAATAATAAAGCAGCTGGGTCTGGTGGTATATCCATAGAGCTGGTTAAACATTATCCTATTGTTGGTTTGGAATTAATTACTGAAATATTCAATTTAATTGGAGGTAAAATACCTGAAATATGGAAATTAGCCTATATAAATTCAATTTACAAAAAATGCTGTAAAAATATTGTAATAATTGTAGAGGGATAAGTGTGACTTCATCTTTGATTAGACTGTATGGACGTGTGCTAAAGAATAGAATTGAAATTCAAACATCAGACTCAGAAGAGCAAAGTGGTCTTAGATCAGGAAGATCCTGTATTGACAATATTTTCTGTCTGTAACAACTGATGGAAAAAACAATGGAGCGAGGAAGATAACTTCACATAATTTTCATTGATCTCAAAAAGGCATATGATAATGTACCAGTAAAAGAAGTATGGGGCAATGGAAGAAAAAGGAATATCAACAACATACATAAATATAGTCAAACAGCTTTATAAATGTAACAAAAGTCATGTAAAAGTGCGAAAATGTCTTTCAGACAACTTCCCAGTAAATAAAGGATTACGGCAAGGGTGTTGTATAGATCCAACTCTGTTTAAGATATATATTGATAAAGCCCTAAAAGAATGGAAAAGAAAGTGCAGAAGCATGGGTGTAAAAATAGGTGATGAAACATTGTTTAGTCTACTATTTGCAGACGACGAGGTGTTAATGACTGAAGATGATTTTATATGTAGAAAATTAGTAGAAGAGTATGGAAAATGGGGAATGGAAATAAATGTACAAAAGACTGAATATATGGTGGTGGGAGGTATGTCCCATTATTTGGAGACTGGTATAGGAATAATTAAAAGTAATACACAATATAAGTATTTGGGAGTCACACTAACACCAGATGGTAGAGACGAACAGGATGAGAAAAATAAAAATATAAGAAGAAAAATAGCTACAAGCCAGTTGAATCCAGTGCTATGGAACTCAATTAGTTCAATGAAGACAAAGAAACGCATATATAGCTGCTTCATAGAGAGTACCACACACTATGGGGCAGAAGTCTGGACACTAACAAAAAATTCGAAAGACAAACTTCAATCAACAGAAATGATGTTTTGGCGTAGATGTTGTAAACTTTCTCTGTTAGGCAAAATAAGAAATGATGAAATAAGAAATAAAATGAAACTGCAAACAACCTTGAAAGAGACCATCGAAATGAAACAACTAAACTGGTATGGACATATGAGAAGGTTGAAATCGGATAGAATTCCACAAAAAGTTTGAGAGTGGATACCAAATCGAAGAAGATACAGGGGAAGACCGAGAAGAACATGGAACATGGCAATAACTGGCCATGGAATGACAATAACGAAGCCATGGAAAAATGAGAAATGGAGGAAAACGATATATGGGATCAAGTGGCATGGAAATTGGGATGCGGAAAACGCCAAGGCTGTAGAAAAATCCGCTATATAGATACATAGATATAGCCGAATAAGGGGGTGAAAAGTGCCTCCAAACCAAATTGATAATTGCGATACTCATATGAAAGAGATTAAAAATGTAGATTAAAAAAATCAGCCACCTAGGGCAATCTGTTAGCGAGATACAATGAAAAACGTGGTTTGGGGGCACTTTTCACTCCCTTATTCAGCTATATCCTTTCCTAAAAAACGGCTGCATTTTTCTTACTCGAAAATGTACATAAAAAAAGGGTTAACTTCCCTGCAATGTTTTGAATTTCGTTTATACTAACTGTTATGGCCCGTTAGGCCAGTGGACGGTTTTTTTGACAAGTTCTAAAACGACTGAGCATCTCGGAAAATCGCATCGCTCTGCGAAAGGTATTCAGTGCCAGCTGTTAATGTCTGTCAGTTTGGTGCTTACAATTGAGGGGTTAAATATACTTTTCACAGTTGTTCTGATATCGTCACTAAAAATTCAGTTATTAATGTAAGAATTGGTTATACTTTATGTCGAACAGCAGATGAGATTATGTATGCGAGTAAATTAAGTCATCAAACGGATGAAATCAGACAGGCCATTATTATCTAATTGTAAAGTTGTTTACTTTCAGTGTTTATTTCTTTTAATTGGAACTAACAATACGCTAAATTTTATTCACAAAATTATGCATTTAAGTAATATTTATTAAAAATAAAGACTTTAAAGAGTACTATATTTTACGTTCTAGCTACGTTGAAATATTTATTTCAAGAGAAGATTTTCTAATTAGCAGAATGACAAAAATAATATGATGTAATACGGTTTCAGCACCAGTTCGCCAACGTTTGTGAAATAAATGCAAATGATTTCTTCGTGTTACCGACTAGGTCTCTCATTTCATTTCGGATCAATAAGTGTCACAAAATTGCTGCTTTATGAGTCAATAGAGACTCCGAAGTATCAAAAGCAGAAAAGTATGAAAAATGTAGGTGTCAGTTATAAAATGCATAGTTTACATGAACGAAAATACACAACTGAATTCATCTCTAAAAGATTCTGTGTCTTTTATGAAAAGTTAGTAAATTCCAAGGAAAATTTTTATTTTTGTGTGTGAATGCTAATAAATATGCAGGTGTCAGTGTTACCGAGGAAACTAATTTTGTTATTGAGCTCCGGAATACCTCCTTTATCAACTATAGATTAAGTTACAATAAACGAAAACAAAGAACGCTGTTGACTAAATCGGAGAGTCAGAAGTGTTCGCTCCCGAACAATAGAAACTATTTTGAATTGAAAAACGAGCTACAGATTTGATATAATAACCATGTCGACAAAATAACTCCCCACTCCTTCCGCATCTACTTAAGAAGACTTGTGCTGTAAAATCTAATGTTTACACTACAGACGCAAAAGCCTGTATACGCCTTCATATTTCGATTTGTTCAAAATTCATATATTTGTAGGTATAGGGGAGGATTTGACCATTGATAAACAACTTTATTCCACAAAGTGCGGATGTAGGTTTCAACAATACATGTCAAATAAATCAAACAAATTTGGTATAGTTTTGGATGCTGGTTGATACAGAAACTAAATGGATTTCCATACCTTGGAAAAGATAAATCAAGACCTCAATTTCAGTTTCTTTCAGAAAATGTGGAACTAAAATTCACAAAACTATACTAGGGAAAGGGCTTGAACGATCATTTTTTTCTTCATGTTACTGGCAGAAAAAGAACAAAATACGCTTCGTAGGTACAATGACCAGGAATCAGCACGATCTGCCACCTAAAGCAAAAATGCTCAAAAAATCAAAGGCGTTATATCATACTGAATATTCCTAGATCAACTTCGGTCAGTCTCGCGCACTGTAAGTGCAAAAAGAATACAAATGTCGTAATCCTGAGCATCTTACATGCCAGCATCAGTACACAGAACATTGTGAAAATACGTTTTTGTTTCATAAAATAACCAAATGCAGAGTTGATGCACGGCATTGGATCAGATGATTAGTAAGTATTCAGTGCGGGGACAAGACGATGACCAGTTCACATCTTTATACAATATTCTGGGTAGGCAAACGCAACAGTAAATGCGTGGATATTTTCAAGAAAGTTACAAAAAACAACAACAAAAAACAAGTAGTTTGCAATGCTAACATATTATAATAATAATGATAATAATAATAATAATAATAATAATAATTATTATTATTATTATTATTATAATTTTATTATAGACCATTTCAATCCCGTAGAGGGCAAAGGCCTCCGGTTGTCGGGTGAGTTACACTGTGGTAGAATTCCCGAGCACTCTATTCGGGAACTTCCTTATTGAGACACCATATACTGAAAAAAAAAATCATAAAATGTAAGATTGTTCACTTTGTCACTGTCAAATGCAGCACTGTTCATTTTGACTTCCTCATAAAGACGCTATTTACACACAAATAAGAAAATGTAACAATGTTCTCTTTGCCAAAGTTAAATTTAGCACTATTTACTTGAGTTTGTATTACTGTCATCTGGATCTTGGTGAACGTTAGTTTGGCAATTATGATTCTTCGGAGATCGCTATAATACATGTTACCTTCATTCTATAATCTGAAGCTAAGTCTTTTCTTATAACGTGATTCTCTAGAAACACTAAATAGTTGTCTGTCTTGCACTTACATTGTTGTCGAGTCTTGGCGTCGTACTTCGCATAATCCCAGCATATCAACTTCTACTGATAACAATGCTTCTTGCATCTCTATCTTCTTGCTTGTCTATTTCCGGTTCTTAAAGTTCGTACATTGAGAGTGCTTAATCATCGTTCTGTGAAGACACTTCTGTGGCTTCCGATTGTCATCCTCAAACGTTAATTTTGCTTCCATTTCCGTAGTTTTGGAACCATTAATATTTCTTTTCCCGTCGCTTTCAAATGGGCATTTTTGCAGGTTACCGGTTTTTCCTTTCCTTTGTTTATATTGTGCTCCTTTCCACTTCTAAATTTTCTCAGATGTTATTTATCAATATGAATCTTCTTTCTCTATTCGATCCATCCAGTTATCCCACTTATCATTGATCATGATCTTAAGGTATCCGATCTTCAGTGTTGCCTTTTTTGCGCTCTTCTTTTGCTTTTGCTCTGATTGCAGCTTGAACTTCCTTCTCTTGTTTGGTCATATCATTGTCTATGTGGGAATCAGAGCCTTTTAACTTAATATTATTCTTCAACACCTTTATTTTTTCCTCAAATGAGACCATTTTAATTTTAAGTCTTCCTCTTCCATGTCTGTCTGTGTCCAAGGGAAATGCTTCTCGAAATCTGCTGCAAGGCACTCTTAGAAATTTTTTGCCTTTTTTTCTACATCTTGGGGATCTATTAGCTTGCTTTTTATTATGAATTTTTTTTTCTAGTCTAATGTTTCTTTCAATCCCTTCTTTTATTAATATTAGCCTTTTTTCAGCACATTTTGTTTTCTTTTCATATCTTTCATCAAATTTAACAATTAGGCTGTCCATAATATTTTTACTTTGGAGTGAAATTTCTTTCAGTTGCTTGAGTCATGTATGTAGCTAACACAAATTTCTGTCTTCGTGTTTTTACAAAAATCCGACGTCTCCTTTCTGATTTCCTTTAACTCATTCAATATTCTGTGCAATATACCTGCTATGCTTTCGAAATTGCTCTTCTTTGGTGGCATTTGAATTTGCGTTTTTAAAATTATCGTTGGTTTTACAGCGTCAATATTATCTGAGATATCTACTGGTCTTAACACAAAACAACAGGCACTTAAATTCTGCGTAAGGATCCTCCGAAAAAGTTGTAACAACCACTACTAGAAATCTCTTTTAGAATTGTAACGTGAGATAGATGAAATTATTTTTGAAAATGTTAAACCTTCCTCTTCTCGGTTGATAAAGATTAAAGTTACCCCTATCTTGTGAAAATGAAGCATTGTCCCGGAGAAAGCTAATGTAAGAACCTTACTTCTACTGCGTATAGAGTGAGTGGAAAGTTTGTGAAAAGGATCAATATGCCTAAACTGTGTTTAATACTGAATTTTTCTACATTAATATGCACATTATATTTTTATAAACTAATATGCATTAATGTTCTCATTTGCTTCTCTATTATTTCAAGTTATGTATTAGTTTTTACAATTTCGTATTTTATTATTTAAAAATTTAGTTTAAATTATTTTGTAATTAAAAAAATAATAAAATGTAATAAAATGTTTTTGAAATAATTCATTTATTCACTTTGCAACGTAGTAAGTGAGAAAATATAATATTACCTCCTTGTCAGAAGCGAGAACTACAAAAGAAAAGGATGCGTAGCGTCGTGCGGTTTTTGAGAGACTGATGAGAAGGATATTTGGACCCAATGGGGATTGTCGGATTAGGAATAATTCCGAACTGGACAGTATACAAAAAAATAAAAACATTAAATTTTATCAAAGCCATAAGATTAAGTTGGTTTGGTCATCGCAAAAGGATGTCGCATAGCAGAATAGAGAACGAGATCTTTAGCTGGAACCCAGTGAGCGCCAGGTGAAGAGGACGGCCTAAAAATAGATGGAAAGATGTCAAAGACATCAGGGAAATGAAGATTGAAAATTTGATCAAGCCCTCGAAGAATAGGGAAAATGGAAAAGGATAGTTCCGCTGGCCAAGACGTTCATTTGAAGATCGTAGAGTCTTAGAAAAAATAGATATGGTGTAAACGTAGGTGCGTGTGAATAGACATATATTTTGAAATTATTACAATTTAATATTATTAATGAAGATAAAATCGTACATATGCGGTACACCTTCTACTTTGCAAAGTTTCATGATCCATTGAAAAAAACCTTTTATATAGATATTTTCGATCTTAATGCCATATGGTCACACAGCAGTATACAGATACAATTTTGCTGCAAGTGACAATAACACAAGCTAATAATTGATGATATTGCTGCACTAATCTAATCAACGATTTTAACATTGCATGCAGTGACGTAAATACACTAATGGAAAATACATATTGTAATACAATACATTTAGAACGACAGCATCGCTCACAAAATGCTGGAGTTTCTTGTGATTCATTTGGGGGCATTAAGGGAAATTCAAGACAAGATCCGGTTTGAATCTAAAAGTAGCCAAAAGATGACGTTTTAAAAGATCGAATAAGATTTAAAAAAATGTTAAACAAACTTTTAATAGTAATTCCTCTACTGTTTGCTTGGTCAAAATTCATAAACAAGGAATTCCAAAACTTAAGGGGGAAAGTATAATTTTGTATCATAGAGTTGTTGGTATTCGTGGCCTTCGATCACCTTTATGTATCAACAAAATTGGAACAATATTCCACAGACATTCATGTTATTCTGAATTAAATCATTCAATTTTGGAAATCTAATTATAAACTTGAAAATTATTTCGTGTAATACCCGATTACCAATAGCCGTTGAGGTAAAATCCTTAATTAGGATACATTTTAAGAATTTTATATTTACATCTCGAAAAAACCAAAAGGAAATGAATAATTTTTACAACAATTATATTACACTATACCGTTTATAAAAATGGGATAGGTATTTTTCGTTAGCACACAAGTTTTGCGGTGTGCATTAATTGCATTAATCGCGTTGCGTTTGAGATGTGTTTGTGGTGTGGGAGGTGGGGATTAGTAGAAAAGAAGTGAAAAATTCCGCAAAAGGTGTTCCATCACGAGTCATCGATGATACATTCTCACAGGTCAGAAGACACTAAAAAGGCTAGAGTTCACCTTTGGTCTCTATCGCCATCTAACATGTAAAAGCCGTTGCCGTCGAATATACCTTCTGTGTACACGTGTTTGCGACGCGTCTTGTTGCACGTGCTTGGCACGTAACGCACTCTGAACGTAATCTCGGGTGTCACAACACGTAACAAGAGCAGCATGTTTAAGCCTGGTGTCTTGCCTACTACGCCATATGGCTTCGGCGGCGGAGGCCAACAAAGTGAAGCTACCGCTGTCAAGGCTCTCTCAATTTTTTGAATACACTGTCAAGATCAAATCGAGACGTTAATAATATTCGACTTAGTATTATATGCGCACGTTTCCTTGAGACCCCACTCCTTCAATAACATTAGTTACATTAAGAATAAATGTTAGCGACGAGCGGTGACAAAATCTAAATACTAGAAATGTTTACTTCTGTACAACAGAAGCTATTTTGCATCGAAAAACGAGCATCATTGAATATAAAGCTGGCTTTACACTTGCTTGAAAATGGCGAGAAATAGTATTTCGCATGAAAAGTTGCCAATATCTTGCAACATTGCAGCAATAAATATTACTGATGTTGGCAATATTTCTTGCTAGATATTCCGGTCGCAATGTAAACTCGTGTGTTTCCGTCCTATTAACGATATTGCCGGCTGTTACTGAGACTAGAATTGGATTGAAGTGTGAGCAAGATATCGCTGGAAGAAGCCAATGATGACCATGGTCACATGCGCAGGAAGTATGGTTAAGGTAGTAAATAGACATAATATTTGCATTTTAATATGCGATTTTCCGTAAAATGGTTGTCTGAAAAAGTTTTACTACAATAAAAGATGTAGTAAATATTCTAAAGCGTCCAAAGTTGATTATCAAATGGTTCAGCTATAGATGCCCCCTGATTATTAATTTTTTACGTTAAAAATTATTAAAATATTAATCTTCTCTAAATCAATTTTAAGATTAATCTATAATATATGTGTTGTAGATATCTATAATTTAAAACTTTTTACCGAATTAATAATTGCACTTTTTATAAAAAGAAAATTACTTTGTTCCCACGTGAATCAAAGTCCACGAAATCATTTTGTTTTATGAAAAATATTGAGACTCCTCTATATAATTCGCAAAAGCCCCCTTTTCCTTTCGTCTTAAAATCCAGTCACGTGTCTTCGCCAATAATCGGCGTTACTACATTTCCTCATTTAGCACAATAAGTGCGACAGCGACTCGCATCTTTTGCCTTCCACTAGTTATGTCGGAAAGTGAGGTATAACGTCACTTAAGTTCACGCGCCATTTTCCTCACTAAACACGACAACAAATATTTATAATGTAAAACAATCGGCAATATCTTGCCGGAAAGATCTTGCTACTATCTTTCTGACAATATATTGCCTCCACTTGTTCTTGCTAGTGTGAAAATGACAGCAAGAAACATAAACAAATTGCGGAAAGATATTGCGGAAATGTATTGCTAGTGTATGACCAGCCTAAAAGTGCTGTCGTCGAAATACACAACTCCCTCACTCGTCTCGCATCTAGCAAAATGAAGGCTGAAGAAACGTGCTTTGGCAGATGCCAAAGTGCGTATGTGTGCTGTAAACCAAAGATAAATTTACTTTTTTCGGCGTATGTTCTTGAGTAGTGTCTATAAATATTTATTTGGCTAATTTAACTTTTAGACAGCCTCTAGTAAAAGTTGTTTCTTTCAGGTCATGAACAGCGTGCAAAAAGTACACTTTTTAACACTAGTGCTAGAAATGCGATGATGGTGAAGTGTTCAAATAAAACTGTGAATGCAACAAAAAAGAAAATTCGTCTGACCGCTTCAGCTATTGCTGATCTAACATACTGATATAACATAGAATCAAATTTACTGATATTTATACTTGAATTAAAATTAAAGAAAAGTGTATCTAAGAATAGTGTAAGACACAGGTGGTAAAAGTGATTTAATTTCGTTCGTAGGTTTGATCCTCTTGGCCTATCGGCCTCGTGTCGCAGCCTTTCCTACTTGCAAAATGAAATGTTATTTTACCCCCCGTATCATAAATATCTATTATTAATTTCTGATTCCGTCAACGCTTTGGTCAATTTCCGCTTCATGCTGACTAGTGTTTTTCTGAGATTTTCAATTTTTTTAATGTTCAACTTATTAAAGATATCCATTGTTGTATGTTATTCGGAGATATTGAAAGAAGGTAAGCTAATTCAGGAATAACTCATTACATTCTTCATTTCATTCAAAAATATTGAGAAAAGTCATGAATTAAACAAATGTCAGAAATCGTAACATATATTTGTTAGCTTACAAAGTTCAATGAAACTAGATACAAATTACTTGAAGTAATATAAATCACAGAATAGTGAAGATATTATGGAGTTAGTTTTCTTAGTATTCAGATTATGTAGGTCATGAAAGTGGGAACAGGGCCGACCAAAAGGCATCCACAACCCCATAGAATATTCTAGATGTAGCTAAGGAACCAATAGCTGCTCAGGGCGACACACACGTGACCTAAGGGAACTCACACACAAGGGATGGTAACACAGGGCAGAGGTGCCTTAGGACATTCATCGGGAGATGCTGCCTAAAATTCATAACGAGAGGTTGTCCAAAAGCCATCGAGAGAAGCTTTTTTTTTTTCATCGAGCAAAGACACATTTCTTCAAAAAAACTTTGAGATCTGCGACTATTTGGAACCGCCACAAGAAGGCTACAAAGTTTTCGTTCCACCGGATGACATCTTCACATTTATAACTATTATCAAGCTAAATAGCCAGGTCCACAAAATTCATTCCCTTCTGCGGACGAAAGCCATAACATTCGAAAGGCACTTGTCTCGGTGTGCAATCTGCCGCGACGTGCATACCGACCAGTTATTAAATCTGGAGCCATTTATTCAATACATATAAAGGAGTAGTAACAAAATAATAGTTGTAATTCTGTGGTTCGCCAGTAAAAAGTAATTTTACGATTTTTTAAAAAATTTGGTAGTGAAATGCAATGTTAGTGCGAAACGATGTCTGATTTTAAAAACCACTGGCCGGCGTACATAATTTAAGCAATCTGTTATTAAATCAATGGGTGTCTTGTGCAAGAACTTGTGAAGTATTCCTGGATTTCGCCGGTTAGTTCCTTAACTGTGAGTTTTTTGTCTTATATATGGTACCTGTATTGCCAGTGTAAAGGTTTACGCTTCTTTATAAACAATTGCCTACAGTTATTAATTCATGAGCTAATTAATCAATAAATATAAAGATATAGTAACAATATATAGTTATATAAAGAGATAGTAACAATATAGTTAGTAATTTTGGGGTTCGCCGGTAAAATGTAGTTTGAAGAATTTTTCCATAAATTTTGTTTTGGTAGATATTTTAAATTTTTTTTTTTAAACGATTACGTTTTATAATAATGGTAAAATGGAGTAATCAAATAGTAATTAATTTATTTATTCTTGTTAAATATTTTTGATATTTTCTGCTGTATTTGATTTTGTGGCTAGCTAGCTTCAGGTTGAAGCTAGCTGACCCTCGATTTTTTAAAAAGTGGCTGGCGTAATTAATTTAAAATTATGATAATTAATGAGTAATTAATTAATATTAATCGATGGCATGTAGTTTTTTGTGGTCCGCTGTAGGTGGCTAGCCAGCTTCAGAGAGGTTTTGGTGCCCACATCTAAATAGATTTAGCGCCTCCACTATGTCGAACACTCACGTGACTCGACACATTGTGGGACCCCGCTAGTTTTGGTGGGCACAAGTCACCGACGTATTTTGACGGGTAGGTTAATCACAATATTTTGTTTATGTAATTTTTGATAAAGTAAATTATTACATTTGCCAATAACGTACGATATGAAGTAGAATAAGTAAAAGGTCTCTGGGGTAAAAAAATTACTTAATAATACTTCGTGTAACCTACGAGGTGTGTTAAAAAAGAAACGGGAATTTTCATTTTTATGAATCAATGTGATTTATTCGTCAACATCAATACTATCACCTTCCAAGTAGTCACTATTACATATTATACACTTACGCCAGCGCTTCTTCCATTCACCGAAACACTTCTGGAACTCCATCTTTGGGATAGCATATAGCTCTTTCAGCGAAGCGCTTTTAATCTCATCTGTGCTTGAAAACCGACGGACCTTTAAAGTTCTTTTTGATTTGGGGAAAAGAAAATAGTCGCACGGGGCTATGTATGACGAATATGGAGGCTGTGGCATCATTTGAGTGTTGTTTCACGCCAAAAATTCACGTACAAGCAATGCCTTGTGAGCAGGTGCATTATCGTGATGCAGAAGCCATGAATGGTTTTGCCATAAATCCGGGCGTTTTTTTCGGATTGCTGCCCGCAAATAGCGTTGAACTTGTAGGTAGTACTCGTTATTAATCGTTTGACTTTTTGGCAAGGGCACATAATGCACTATGCCGTTAAAATCGAAGAGAACACACATAAGCAAACGCACGTAATCTTCTTCGCGACTAACAACAGACTAACCATCCAACAATGGAACCAGTGTACAGTGACATTTCAGACATGTTTACCAACAAAATAAAAAACAATCGCGCGAACCAGACTAAGACCACCCGTGCAATTACGAAATTCCCGTTTCTTTTCGAACACACTTCGTATACATTAAAGACAATGTTTGGAAATCTCCATCCCCAGTAGATAGTGCTGTTAGAGCGTGTGATGACATCCACACGGTTTGGTCTTGATTTCGATTCGTGGATGATTCTCTTTGGATTTTCATAAATCATGGAAAGGATGGAGTTTTGCTGATCGCATAGACACGGATGTCACTCTGAATGAATAGTTAAGTAGGAAAATTTAGAAATATTCTAAGAAACAAAATTATTGATTTACTCGCAAATAAGTTAATTTATGATTGAATTTTTGTGCTTAAGAAAATTAATTGCGAGTGATATTATTTATGTATGTCTCAAAAAGTAGTTTCAAGTTAAGATAGGAATAATTAGTGATAACATACCTATAACGTGACAATTAGTTGTTATTTCATTAATCTAAAGCATTTTAAGGAATCGTAATTTCATGAAATGTTTTTAGGTTTATTCTTACTATTATTCTTAATTGTTAGAAGCATTTTAATTTCTTGCAATGCGATCATTTTAGGATGAAATTTAGACTCTAGCAGTCAGGGATGAGAAGTAATACGTACGGTTGAACGAGTGGGACTATAAGCAGGTATGGAGTCTGAAATGCATGTGTCTTTACTAAATTAGTCTTGCTATTCAAATATTACCAAAGGACAACACCGAATTTAATATTATATTTCCCATGTGTCCAATAAACGAATAAATAGCATGACAAATTTCTTTAACCAATAGCAAACGAAATAACTTTTTGCAATCATTATATATTTTTTTTTGTATTTAAAGTCGCATCAACTACTAGGTCATTAGCGACCACTATTGCGTGTAACGGTATGGTCACTATGAGAATGACACGATATGATGATGACAGGAATGTTAAAGGACGAACACAATACATCCATGCCCGAGGCGGGACTCAAACCCGCGATCCTACGGTCCGAGATCGCTACGGTGTTACTGCCTTAGCGACCGGAATGACTAGCGTCCGGATGACCTCTCGACCATCCGGACCGGAATTGTATTTTGATTTCATAATCTGTTGGAGAAACAGATTTATTCTGCTGAATTGGTGTCGTAACCCGCCAAACGCATCTGTTGGGCCCTGCGGTTGCGCAACGCATCTCCGCCGCCATCTCCACCGCACGGGAGTCTGTACGACAATGAAATGCGCCGCAAAACAAAAATATTTGATTGATATGTAGTTCAATACGCTGATGATAGTGGTGAAAACCATTGTTCGCTATCATCTAAACTTTCTTCAGGAATCGCAATTTCATCTGCGCTCGGTGACCTGCTATTTCTGTTGCCGCCGCGCTTATCACATTCTTTTATTTTAGGAATATTATTGCCTAGTGGTAGGAGTAGAGAGGGGGGAGAATACAGTCACTTGGGGTAGGTATGGGAATGTTGCAGTTGCATCTGTCCGTCGATATGGGATCACACAGTATCCACTCTTCAAGTGTCTATATCCGCTTACGTGAACAATTTTGTTTGTGCGCGTTCGCGTGTTTCTTATACTCGGCAAGGCCTAGGAAGTGTGTTAATACACCAAATCGTTTTTGTTATGTGTGCGGCAAATTTACGACTAAGTCTCAAAGACATCCCATTTCCCCGTTCGTCAAAACGGCGTTCGAGTTTACTTTGAATTAAAGGTAGAGGAGGGTACGTGTGGGGCACATCCGAACTGTTGTTCACCTTGTTCCCGATATTTAAGAGGCCGGTTGTATGGAACCACCCATCAGTGCTATTTGCCATTCCCCAGTTGTGGTGGGAGCCTTGACACAACATCAGATTGCTACGTAAGTAAGAGAAATCTAAAGTAAATCTAAACACAGTTTGTGATCCAAATTTGGAATCTGATATGCGCCTATCTGCATTCCGATTCTCTGCCAATTCCAAAACTACCAATGGAATGGTCACTGGAACAGACGAGGGTGGTAAGAAACCAACAGATCACAAAGATCATGATCATCTTGATTACACGTCATCTGCAGTACGGCAAGAACCACAGCCATTGTCGCAAACAGAATTTAACGATCTCGTAAGGTATTTAAATCTTGAAAGAGACAAACAGAATTACTTAGATCCCGTGTTCAAGAAAATAACCTGTTACAACCTAACACTATATGCTGTAATGACATATTGTAATGTATTGTAATGGTATATTATAATATCATAAATGGTCTGCATACAAAATTTGGGATAATTCACAATCCGGAAGAATGGCGCCTACTTTCTTCTAGAAATGCACACTTGTTACACAAAGTATTGCTGTTTCTTGTGTCGTTGGGATAGCAAGGAAAGAAAGACCTTTGTGTAGTCAAAGAGTGACTTTTAAGAGAAAGTTTTAATGCTGGTGAAAAATGTGTCCCTTGTTGGCAAAGACAGTGTGCTTTTACCACATCTCCATCTGAAATTCGACTTTATGAAGAATTTTGTGAAAGCAACGGACAAAGTTGGCCAGGGTTTTTAATTTTTACTATCTAAATTTCCTGCGATTAATTCTGCAAAAATTAAAGAAGGAATTTTCAATGGGCCTCGGATCCGTGACCTGATGCAATATATTACCTTTGAACATTTACTGACAGATACTGAGAAGGTACCTTCGCCTTCATTGAAATATGTATGTGACAATTTCTTTGGAAACATAATGTTTGAGAATTACCAGGAATTGACGGAACACATGCTGGACTATTCAAGTCTAAGGAGTACATGTCTCTGAAATTACATTTCCTCCATTATCGTTTGGATTTATTACCACCTAGTATTGGAGATGTGAGTGACCAACATGGCGTGCGATTTCATCAAGATATCGATGCCATGGAAAGTCGATATAAAATAAGATGTCACCAAATCTTTTGGCGAACTACTAGTGGACATTTCTAAAAGAAATTTCATCATCCACCTACCAACAGAAAGTCTCCACAAAGTTTCCAGCTTGTAACCTTTAATCAGTGTTCTCGTACGGTTTTAATTTTATGTTTTGTAATATAAACATTTAATTATACAAAAAAATTAATACAAACAATTTTTGCAACATGATCTGTATTAATCAACTACAGATTCCTCCTATATTGATATTGAGTTTCTCGAAAGTGGTATAAGTGGAGTATCTTTTCCAGAAATATTGTTACGTGATAGAACATTTCTGATTTCATTTTCGCAATCAGCCTATCGCACAATCAGTCTACGTAGTACTCAGTTGCGACACGATTACTCGTATTGCCATTTTCCTTCTCTTAGTAATCGGCCCTGAGACGGTAGTTAAAATGCTAAAGTAGTTTAAAAAGTGTTTCAAGGAAACTCGGACATGCGCCATTTTTAAAAGCGCGATTTGCAAAAAGCACGCTTTTGAAAATATTTTAATAAAGAAACAAGTTAAAGCAAAGTATTTGGGGAGCCATTTTTGAGAAAAGTTTGAAAATGTTTTAGGGTCTTCGTGTAAAAAATTAAAACATCCATTCAAGAGACCTCAACATCCATCATATCTATCGGGGAATATTTAATTCAGTGAAAATCCTGTGTACGGTTTAGCTATTAGCGTTGTTTACAGACAGACGGGCGTTTTGCTGAAAACAACTTCTTCGAATCAAGGACGCACAAAACGTGGATTCTGTCTACACAATCAATTGGTAAACGTAATTTACTACACACAGGAGCAAGAAAATTTCTGATTTTCAGTGTTGCATAACTTCAACATTTTACACAACTTTCTGATCTGAACCCATCGAACTGACCGTCAAGAAGTTGAGACATTCCGCGCCGAACAGCCATGGCGACAACATCGCTCGCTCCGGCCTAGTCAGTGCAGTTACTCAGACAGTTCACTAAGTGTATAACAGTGAAGTACTCGTTGTGTTGTGAAGTCGTGTAGTACAATCAGCTAACACACAGTGTGCCATAAACCAACAGTCGCTTATCAGTTATTATTAACGGTGAGCCCCCTTCAGCCAGCTGTGACCTAGGTCACAGCATTGCAGGAGCCATGGCAACTCTCTACAGCAGCGAGTATGCCATAGACAGTACCTCCAGCAGTCCAGAAATTCAACAACAACAACATCATCTCGTATTCGGAGCCATCCCGAACTGCCAAAACCCTCAGCTTGCCTCAAACATGTATGGGCAGTTTGCAACTGTTCAAGGTGCCGATTGCAGCTCGCAACAGCTCACCGGGGCCGGAAACTTCCAGGTCGGTAACCTCTGCTCAGCAAAAGACGCAGCTAGCGGCGAAGCAGCCTTTTCCAACAGTGAGTCGTTAACAATTACTAACAGTGCAAAAAGAACCCATATCTCAGGAGAAATAGACCTCCTCCCAAATAAGAAATCAACCACTTCAGATTCAACTCAGTACAATATACTAGTGGGAAACAGATACGCTGTGCTAGAAAATCTATCAGATCAAGATAAAAGATTTGAGTTTGCCAATGCCACCCCGCCCCAAGAAGACGAAAATCTAAGAATCCCTCCTATCTATGTAAATAATATCCACAATATTTCGGAATTCAACAAAGAGATTAAAAGCAAATTAACCAGCCAATTTACAACAGATTTCAACGGAAACAGAATTAAAATAATGTTTAAATCAATAGCAGACTTCAGAACAGCCATCAAATACCTCATTGAAACTAAAAGACAATTTCACACCTACAAAGATCCAGCCAATAAAAAATTTTCTGTCGTCTTTAAAAACATTCACCCAACAATTACACTAGAGGAAATAACCGAAGACCTTCAGCACAAATTCCCGTCCATCATCAGTGTAACAAGACTCTATAAAAATAACGTGCCCATTCCAGTTATTGCAGCAGAATTCAACGGAAGTCAAAATATCGAACAAGTGCTACAAATTAATCAGATTTGTAACATTAGTGTTAAGCCAGAAAGAAGAAGAAGAAGGCCGAAAGGTCCAGTTCAGTGTTAGACTTTGGACACACAAAGAATAACTGCAACAATTCAATCGCGTGTATTTTCTGTGCACAAGATCATTATTCTGTTAATTGCCCTAAAAAAGACTTACCTGCAATCTGTAAAAATTGCAATGGATCTCACAGAGCTGATTTAAGATCAATAGAATGCCCATACTATAAAAAACAAATAGACACCCCCTCAAGTAACCCCAAATCAGGCAATATTAAAAATAGATTAAGAAACAACCCCCCTCCAAGACTCACCTCACAAAACTTCCCACCTCTCCCCACATCTAACAATATTCCAAATTTCACATTTGCTCCAAACCCTCCCCAAAATACAAATCAAAACAACCAACCTAACAATAACCCATCCACACATCCTCCTCTTATAAATAATTCTAATAATAACTCTTTCATTCATTCCATTATTAACTCAATTACCTGCTTCTTAGTCAATATTATTAATAATATCATCCCAACAATAGTCAGCAATTTACAAGCATCTCTCTCAGCCTATTTTAACAACAATAATGCAACAGTACCATAAAAATAATTTAAATCTGCTCAACTGGAACGCGAATGGCATCAACAATAAAAAATTAGAACTAACGTATTTCTTAAATGATAACAAAATAAATATAGCTTGCATAACGGAAACGCATTTAAAATCAGATGTTACATTTAATATATCAGGCTATAGTGTAGTCAGAACCGACAGATCAAATGCAAACGGAGGTGGTGTACTAATACTAATAGAAAAATCCATACCATTTATTAAAATCAACCTTCCACACACCCCAGGTCTCGAAACTATAGCCATTAAATTCCCTCTAAACAATAGATTAATAACCCTAATAGCGGCATACAAGCCTCCGAAAACAAAAATTTTTGACTCGAATATTTCAGCGCTATTCCAGATGAATTCGCCCACTCTTCTGATTGGGGATCTTAATGCTAAAAACACTATATGGGGATGTAGAAATACCAACACTGCAGGACGCCAACTCAGCAAAATAATTACGGATCTCAAACTTCAGTTAATTATCCCAGCAGAACCCACTCACTACCCCACAGATCACAACAAACACCCAGACATATTAGATATTGCAATTTCTAACACTCAAACCACTTTTTACTCAGCACCCTTCTTTGAACTAGACCCGGATCACCTGCCAACCATCATCTCAACTCAACAAATTACTCCCCCTCACACTCCAACTCTCACACTTAACACACAAAACATCAACTGGAAAAAATTTAAGAACATAATTCAAAAACAATCACCCCACTTTAAAATATTAAAAACTCCCATAGAAATTGAACAAGCTATAGCCTTTTTAAACAATATGATAATTAACACAATCAACACTCTTAATAATAATGCTCAGCCCCCCACCACTAAACATTTCAATAAAAAACTTCCGAAAAACATTCTCACAATTATTAACACTAGAAACAAAACAAGAAGACTTTGGTGCACCATGAGAAACCCTCAGCTTAAGAAAGAGTTAAACTTACTGTCCAACATCGTAAAAAAATCACTAAGGGAACATAAACAAACAATTTACAATAACTTAATCCAATCCCTCAGCACAAATAACAACACGTTGTGGCAATTCACTAAAAATATCTTGAAAAAGAAAGCAATAATACCCCCATTAACAACTCCAACGGGCAAGAAATTCGCTTCTTATGAGAAGGCTGAAGCATTAGCCGATCACTTTGCTAAATCATTTACTCCCAATGCCACCCCAACTCACCCACTGCATTCAAACATACTCGAAATAGCATCAGCCCCCAACTATAACGTACCACACAAAATAAACTACATATCCCCAAATGAAGTCATTAATATAATTAAGATTTTGCCAATAAGAAAAGCCCCTGGTCACGACAAAATAAGTAACAAAATCTTAAAAACTTACCTAAACCCACAATAGCATATATCACCAATATTTACAATTCAATAATTAGAACTGGTTACTTCCCCGTTATTTGGAAAAATTCAAATGTAATACCCATCCCCAAGCCATTCAAAAATCTATCCAGAACTGACAACTACAGACCCATTAGCCTTCTTCCCACTTTATCAAAAATCCTAGAAAAACTAATCCTTAAAAGACTAAATTCCCATCTGAATAAAACTCAAACAATCCCAATGCACCAATTTGGCTTCACTAATAAAGTTTCAACTTCTCATCAATTATTAAGAATCACGGAGCACATACACACGGCATTTCAAAAAAAGCACCATACAATAGTTACCTTTTTAGACATTTCGAAAGCTTTTGACAAAGTGTGGTACCCTGGATTAATATTCAAACTTAAAGAAATAGGTACCCCTAACTATTTAATTAATACCATTAATAGCTTTCTCCAAGATAGAACATTTTCAGTCACAGTTAATAATCACACATCCAATCCCCGCAGAATTACAGCTGGATTACCTGTCCCCCACGCTTTTCAACATATACACAGCCGACATTCCCATAACATCACACACGCACATCGCCCAATTCGCCGATGACACCGCAATTTTCATGTCCAATCATTCAACTGATCTAATCTGTAAACAAATTCAAATACATTTAAATAAAATTGATGAATGGTCTGTCAAATGGAAAATCAAACTAAATCCTACAAAATCATGCGCCAAAATATTCTCATTAAGAACATTTTCAACCCCAACACCACTCCTAATAAACAATAACCCAATTCCATGGACCCCGCACAATGAATCTGTCAAATACCTAGGGCTGAATCTTGATACCAGACTAAATTGGAAAAATCACATAACATCAAAAGCACAGCAAGCCAAAATAAAATTAATTCAACTAAAGCCACTCTTAAATCGCAATAGTAAGCTCTTATTAAGCAATGCCATCACCATCTATAAATCAATAATTAGACCCCTAATGCTTTATGCATGCCCTATCTGGATCAATGCTTCTAAAACTAATATAAATAAATTACAGATCATCCAAAATAATTTCCTCAGACTTGCCACTCATGCACCCTGGTTCATCTCAAACATTCAACTGCATAAAGAATTTAATTTACCCCCTATACTTGACCATATCGCGCTCCTATCTAACAATTTCTTCTCCAAAATAAACACAATAACCCAAGCCACCCATTACGGCCTAGCCACCACCTACCAGCTCCCAACAAGAATAAAAAATAGATATCCATTAGATTCATTCCTCAGCATATTTTCAGAACTCAATTAATCACATAGGTGCTCTGTGAGTTTCCTATTCACGTGTATTTAGATATAGTTGTAAAATTAGCATTTAAGTTAAATATAAGTCATAAAAATACATATGATGTAGTATACATAATACTGAACTATGTACATTCGTTCACTAATAAAGATATACTATAAAAAAAATAAAAAAAAGAAGTTGAGAGGCGGATAAGAGAGTGGCGACAATATTACGAGAGCAAGTGCGAATGAAACTATGCTCCGTTCAACTAAATGATGCCACGTGAATGGCATCCTATGCGTGTGGCATATTCGTGCTCAAAGAGAATGAAACCGGCGTAAGTGTCTGTGGACATCAGCTGATGCCTCTGCAATGCCTATGACCAGGAGGTTCTTGGATTTCAGTCGGGCAGCTGGATTTTTGACACTAGCTGGATAGTTAGGTCTAGCCCAGCTGCTGTGTGGAGGAGAATTCTAGCGCGTGGCTGCTCTTGTCAGTAGTTTGCGGTAGTTTCTCCGTTCAACACTAGGCGAATGCCGAAATAGAACCCTAGTAAAAGAACCAAGGGCCGCATACGCTCTTTTCTTCCCGTTTCTGGTCCTATCCATTACTTACACACACTTACACTTTCATGTACTGCACAGCCACACATGCCGGGAGTTCAGATGGGAACGTGTCCAGGCTGGGGCGGCGCCTCGCTCGTTGGAGGTACCTAGTAGGAGAATATTCCGCTTGCCGTCATATAGGTCGGCGCTGAATCTTATCATTAAGCGGGAATGATCACCGCCACCTCGCCCGAGGAAACACACGTACTACTCACAGGATTGGATTGCCCCACGCTAACAATGGTCGTGAAGTCAGAGCTGTCACTACAAAACAAATTCATGCGTAGTGGGAGATGAAATTCGCTTTTATGACTCAGTAAAGCTAGCAATATCCAATTATTGTTGTTATTATTATTATATTATTATTATTATTTGTACGAAATATAATTTATTGCAATAAAAAATAAAATCTGTATTTACTTTTCAAAAATATTTAGGAAAAAGTAGAAAATATTTAAAACAAAAATTGATATTAAAGTATAAAATTGTTCGTTACAAAATGTATTTTCTTGTTTTCAAACACATAATTTACGATTTTTGTTTCAAAGAATAAAGTAAAATGTCACGTTTCAAAGACCTCTGTCCACAATTCGCCAGAACCTGCGACCCATACGACACTAGTTGTCACGATTAGAAGTAAGCATCGTAAAAGTAAGGATTTTAATGATAGAAAATTAGTAATGTAGACAGAGAGGCGCAGTATCTTAAACCTCCAATTAAAAATTAAATTAAGCATTTCTTTATCTTAGGTGACACCACTGTTATTTTTTTTCGACGATTGAGAATTCTCGCCCTTTATTAGAAATTAACAAAGAAACTCGAATTATCAATCTAGTGGGAGGGGGATGCTAATGTGGCGTCACCAATTAATTAAAATAATTTTATTATGGCATCGTCAATAACAAAGTAATTCCTACAGCTGGAAATATCTCGCGTCGAGAAAGAAGTGGGTCAAAGGGACGCGGCCTCCACCGCGACGGTTCCCTCCGCTAGACAGGGAGGCCCACCCCCCGACCGCGCACAGGTCTTCTTTCCAAGAGGCAACTGGTTTATTACCCCCTCATAAAAATACTTGCTGCCCCCTCGCCGAAGACCGGCCGAACAAAGCGCCACCCTCGCGTTCTTTCTGCTGCCGCTCGACCAGGGAATGCCAGCCCCGATGGAGTTGGGCCGGGTGTCAATTAGGCGAGGAAGACACATTTACGACACGTCGTGAGTGAAACCTTTCTCGGCCTCTTCCGAACAATGCTAACTCCCCACATTCGTTCTGGCACGCGTTCTGGCACGCGTCCGGGCGCCAGAAGCCTCGCGGGAGCTGTTTCTCTCTAAACACAGTAGGGTGTCGATTAGCCCCTGCCGGCCGTCGGGAACCCGTGAAATGCGCCTTTACGCGCGCACGTGTCCAGGACAGCTGCGATCAGCTTCTGGAACAACTGACAAAGGGAAGCGAGCGAGAGAGCGAAACCAGCGACAGACAGAGAACATTGACGGAAAAATACAGAAAAATCGACACGAGATTGGTTAATCAGATTTCTGCGACGCAGCCACCCTCGGCCAATGGGAAGCTTCGCCATGAGGGAAGGGAGAAATTTGGTGTCAGGAACATTTTGGGAAGGGGAAACGTAGCTCTATTATAAACGCGATGCACAGTGGGAAGAGACACTTTTTTTGTAAAATTTCTTCGACAACACTTGTTAAAATTTCTTCAGGCTAGACTTGTCAAATTTATTCGAGACACTAACTTTGTAAAATTTCTTCGGGCACTTGTAAAATTTCTTCGGAGACTTCACCTTGTAAGATTTCTTCGAGAGAGACTTATAAATTTTTGTTACTACGGGAGAGTTCCAAGATACTTCTTGGTAGCTAAATGTGCCTAATTATTCAGTCATTCACGATCGGGACGCGAGTTTGGGAAAAGACTTTCCCAGAGCCGAATCAGTCAGGACGCGACTCGTAAATTGTTGCGGAGAAAACTCGGGCGGGAAATTACCGGATCCCGCGCCGTTTTCTCGCTTCGGCCCGCCAGCCTTGCCGCCTCTCGTCCCGGGCTAAGTGACAGCCCTTTTCGCAACGTCAACGCCCGTGGCCACTCGCCTCCTCTGAGCCTGCTCGAGCTGACAATCTGGAATCGCCGCTACCTGAGCGAGAGAAGACGCGCCGCAGAAGATCAGCAACCCGGAGCCGCCTCGGCCTGCCCACGAAGACCAGCGGCCATTGGTGAAAACTATGAGACGTTGCCGTCTCACTGAACAATTATAACAGCGAAAAACTGCAAGTGGCCGCGCTCAGGCCCAGCAGAATTAACCACTTGTAATTAATTCACAGAGTAGTTTTAGTAAAGAAACTTGCGTCGCCCATTGCGACATTGTAATTTGCCTGGTAGCTTTTGGTGCCAGGAATAAACAGTTGTTTGTCACAAATGACTCAATTGCTCATTCTTGATCTCCCAACTCTTCCATTCAGTTACATTTCAGGAGCTGAACCTGGCGCCCTCCCCCGAGCAGTCTTATGAATATTACAATATAGCATTTCTTAATAATCATACTAGCAATAATGGTATGTTCTGAGCGTCAAGCTTTGTAATAACATGCAATAGAAAAATTGCAAGTGCCGAAATGTAAGCCAAATTGTTCCTCAGACTGGAATAATTAATCAAACGCAGAGGCAAGATTTCAGATCTTTTACTAGGGAGGGAGGGCAAGGGTCCCTCTGCATAAGATGTTCCTCTAAACCAAATGGCATATGAGTAGTTACACTATAAATCTAACAAATTTTGAAAGATTTTTAACCCCCTCCCACCACTCACATCCCTTATAATCATAACAGCTAGAAACGTGTTTTTATTTTAGTTTTTTCGTCAACTTAACATTATTTTATCTGATTGAAAAAATACGAAAAACAACAAAATAATTTATACTATCAGAAAAACATTTTTTGATATTTTCTCAGCGCCAAATTCAATCACAAAGGTTGTTTTTTTTAATAACAAGAAATAATTTTTACTCTCTCAGAACTCTGGAACTGGGTTGAAAAAATCTCAAAAGTTCTTCTTAAAACACAAAACGTCAATTTTTGCAGATTTTTCGATTGATGAGCTGTAATTAAAAAATAAAAACAATTTATACAATTTTAAATCACATACACTTTAAAAATGGCTGCAATGGTTCTATGCATTTATTTTAGTGTTTTTTATAAATTTTTCATGAAAATTGTTCTATTGTCAAAAAAACAACCCAACAACAATGAAACTTTTTACTTCCCTGTATACCTGGTATGAGGAAAGTTATGTTGAATGGAAAATCGATTTCGAGATTTCAACGGAAATACATCTTCTGGGGTCCCCTGATACCGAAAAAGTGTTTATTTTTCAAGACGTCCGTCCGTCTGTCAATCTGTCTGGTGTATGTGAACAACACTTCCGCATAAAACCATGCGTATAATTTTTTTTTAAATTGAAGAAACATCTGTTCCTTGGACCTGAGTCGAAACTTTCTTTAAATTTGTTGTAGAGATAGAGTAAAATACACTTATGGCGTAGGTTCTATTTTCACGGTTAACTCTGAATTTTTGAAAATTTCAAAAGTACTATTTTTTCGGGTCCTTCCTGCAACTACAAAATTGAAGATAGAGATCTTTCCTTCAAATACAATTTCAAGACCATAATTTGTTCTTTCATGAAGGTCCTGCACATTTTTGACAATTTTAATAGTTTTTGTGCAACATTGCGTGCAATTTGTGCAATTAAAAAAAATACAAAAAACATATTTTATCAAAAACAGCTTCACTTTTTTTCTTTAAACTTTTGGTAGAGATTGTGCATAATATGAGATGATATAAACGCCACATTGCTCTATTCTCTTGCTTTTTCAAAAATTACATAATTGGGCGCGTCGAATGACACATCATATATCTCAATTGGTACTTGGGAAGTGATCTAACCGTGAATGGCGGATTCGCACACATGCATAATCACAGTAACTCAAATACTAAGTAGGAATTCGTTGAATGTGTCGTCGCCAACGCTGTAAACTGTTTTAAGAGTATTTTCATGTGTTAAAGATATATGTCATCCATTGATTTGTTTAAATAAGTTCTTACAGTCTCTAGCATTGGACATACCAATGAATCGTAGCAGCTAATAATATTTTACTTCCGTTCAAAAATGTCCAACCCCCAATGGCCTTGTGTGTTACCTGTATAGGGATTGTGAACTGGTAATATTGCAATTTCAAAATTATAAACGCAGTAAAATAATTGCAGGTACGAATGATGTTGAATGGTTATAATTTAGTGCAATTATTTTTTTTGCTAATGTGCACAAAAATGTGCACATAAAAAAATCATCTGTAAGCTGCTTTACAGCGTTATTCTCTAAGAGCATCATAGTCAATTAGTTCCGAAAATTCTGTCGCAAAATATTCTACAACTGTATTTTACACTTCCCCGGATTTGCTTACCACTTCCATATTTTTGTCTACTAATTTTTGAAGAGATTAAAACTCCACAGAGTCAGTCTAATGTGTTCACTTCTACTTCTACAATTGCTCTATTTATAGTTTTGAACGCGAATCTATAAAAACATTAAACGGCGACTGTTTTGTATGTTTATATGAATAAGGTGTTAGTTACGTTTTAATAAGAATAAGTTGTTAATCACATTCATTTGAAATCGGTATTTGCAAGCCTAAGAATGTAAATGTGAGAAGACGAACGTAAGATACTGTAACTTTGCTTCTGTAGTATTACTCACACTTTGGTTTTCTCCGTATTTACCTGAAGTTCTTCAAATTCAATACGTTCCAAGGCAATACTGTTCGTAGGTTAAAAAAATACATTAATACGGATGCAAATTAAATGAAATCTGCCGCACAGCGATTCAGTTGTCGCATTCAAAGTAACCTACTTAGCTCTATTTGAGTGGCGTTTGTTGACTTCCTGGCATACTCACTAAGATGGCAGCGCTAAAACACGTAAAATCACGTTTTTGGAAATTTCTTAGAATCTTCTCACCGGATCCGAAAACAATTATCAGTTCCCCACCAAGAAACCAAGACGCATCGAATGACACATCATGTCTCCATTGGTGCACGATAATTGGTCTAACCGTGAGTGATGGATCCGCACACACGCACAGTAACAATTACTCAAATACTGTATAGGGATTATTTTTTCTCAAGATACATAAAAAATCAATCTTTTATAATATAAATTTGAAAATCTGTGAAATGGAATGTCTAAATAACTTTTTTAAATTTGTTCCAACTTCGGAAGGACATTTGCCCCCCCCCCCCCCCCTACCGAATCCCGCCTCTGATCAAACGTTTTGGTTTGATCAGAGCAAATGAATCAGAATCTAGCTGCATCTAACCTCATGCCGCATCTTGTTTTTACCGGCTCTGGAGGCAAATTAAGCCCAGAATAATTATCGTTTAATATTGTCCCTTACTTGGTGCTTTCAAAAATATTTTAACAGTCGATATTAAAGAATTGATATCCAGGAAACTGAATTCAAACTGTTCCTCTTACTTTATGAAGAGCATGTACTGCGAAGGTAAGATGAATCGCAGAAATAGGGTCTAAGAGTCACTTACAGTGAAGATCAGGAGATCATAACAGTTCAGTATTACGTTTTTACGTTTAACAGGAAGACATATTCCTGGAGTATTAATTGGGAAAGCGTTTTTGAGATGTTCCAATTCTACATGTAAATATTAATTTGTATCGAAATATCAAAAACAATATGCCGTAAGGGGAAAAATAAGTAAAAATACGTTATTATTCCAAAATATGTCAAATAATATTGGTTTCAATTTTTTTAGAATGCCTAAAAAACGCTAGAAGAAACAATAATAAAAGGTATCTTGTTCCTGTAAAAATATATATTAACATGAAAATTCGTTCTCTAATTATTGTAATGCCAGGCTTATGAAAAAGGATCCTTTGACTATCTGCGGCAAGGGGTGCAGTGCTTAGAATGCCTAAATTTATTACTAATTGGCTCCGACATTTCCAACTAGTTCCATGATCGCAGCAGTCAACGTCCATTTCGTTTCGTTCATTCTAACGATTGTAAAAATTGCTTCTTTTTTTTACTCATGCTGTTTAGATATATTTTTATTGTCCCCTAGACCATTATTCATGGCAATTTAACAGAAGCTCCCGTGTATTTAATGAAGCGTCTGGTCGCGAGCCGTAATGAAAAGAGTTTGCAAGTTGTGAGGCCACTCGAGCATGAAGAAGGGAAGACGCCACTTTGTCAGAAACGAAAGCGACGTCTGGCGGAACGAGGTAGAGCTACACGTTCAGTAAAGAGCAGAAAAGGTTGATGATTCAAAGTGCTTTTTAGGGAATGCGAAATACTTGATTCTCTCAGAAAAAAAAAAACGTGGTATTTGTGCGTGTATAAAGTGAGCTAGATGATTACTAATTAACAGAAAGAAGGTGTTATGAGGCCAATAAAGAACACTGTAACTAATTTAAATAGATAAACTTTAATGTGGATTAAGATGGATACAAAATAATCAAAACTGAACACTGAACATAAATTCAACTGACTACAACTGCTTTGCAACGACAATCTAGTGACACAGTGTTGACAACCTAACAACGTCAAGGCGCACTTACAATATAACCCCATAACAGAAGGGAATCTCGTAATGTTATTAATTTATTCTTTCCCAACACGTATGAACCTGCTTTTCTAATGCTCTCCTCCCTATTATTTCTCACATATTCCATAGGTCTTATTTTCTCATCTGGTCTAGAGATATTATTTCTGTTTAGAAAATAATTTACGAAATACCGAAGAGGGTAATTTCACACGAATTTCCAATAATCCTGCTTCATGCGAAACACTTTTACCCTTTGATTTATTTTTCACACATTTCACTTAGAATAATAATATTTACCAACTCAATTATATTTTAGTCAATAATTTCGAGTGAATATATTTTTGGATTAGGGGTGGCCAGCGCCGCGGCGCGCCGTTTGGTAGCCACGTAGCCCTAGCTTTGGCAGGTATCCTTCACGACCTAACAAATTTCCCACAGACGTTTCAATGTGATCAGCCAATGATTGTGGAAATATGACCTCAGATGTGTTTTAGAGCTAGGAAAGTAATGATTTTGCAGTTCAGTGTATGTATACTGTAATACTGGGAAGGAACAATCTTGATTTTCTATTTTTTTCAGCCTAATCTTTCAATCAAGCTCTTGAGTCTCATCACTCAGGATTTTTTTTACTTTCTTGCTCCTGAGTCTCATCGCTCAGTTGTTTTTTTTACTTTCTTGCTCTACGTAGTATAGAGAAAGGTATATATTGCTGTAGGAGCGACGACTATTTTTCCTCAGAAAAAAAAAAACATATTGTAGATTTCAGTTACCAAAAAGTAGTTTTCCTTAGTAAATTACTTCCACTAACACGTTGTGTGGCCAGAATCTACGAATACCGTATACCGAACAAATGGTTTACTGCAAATCGTTTGTCCTTCTGCCCATACGTCACTGAACAACGTCAGAGGCTAAACCGTAGGCAAGATTTTCACCAAAATTGACATTCCCCGATCGATATGGTTGATGTCGCTACTCCTTGAATTTGAAACAGTTATTTTCATTTTTGTGCGGTATTAACATGACGTCTACACATTTTCAAAATGTTCTGAAAATTTGCGCCAATTTTTACTTTTCAGTATACATACACCGAAAAAAAGAACCGTTGGAGTATACCTGATCCATGATACTGTAACAAGTTTCCTTATTACAGTATCATGGATCTGGTATGCTCAAACGGTTCTTTTTCGGTGTATGTATAAACGGAGTAATATTCGTAGCGCTAAACCATGAGTAGTTTCTTTTTTCCAAATTGAAGAAGCCGCTGTCCATTTAGCCTGATTCGAAGCTCTGCGATTTCGAAAATCATTAATTAGTTTTTGGGGTACTTTATATGTAACATGTAGTATAATATTTTCAAAATGTTCTCAAAAATGGCTCCAAACTTTTTCTTAAAGTTTCTTGTAACAATAGAGCAAAATAGACTACAAAAGTGAAACAAGTCCGATTTTCATTGTTAGCTCTGAATTTTTGAAAATTTAAAAAGTATTATTTTTTCAGTGTCTTCCTACAGCTTCAAAACTAAAGATTACAAAAATATAATTTTTTCACTTGTCTTTCACGTCTTTAATATTTACATTAGCGGCAATTTGTTTACATTACCGGCAATTATATTTATGAATACATGTTCTTCAAATAATGTCATATAAAGTTTCTTGAAAACTCAACCGTTGTCTGTGAAAACATGCTCAAAATTCTGGATAGTGCTAATTGCACTCTTTAATATGACGTTAAGTTCATTTAGGGTATTTTTTAAAAAATTACACAAATGTAATTTTCTTGAAATATCTCTCAAGCCGTTAATATGCACATTTCTAAACATTTGTAAGTACTATTGTATTTGTGAGTTAAAGTGCCTTAACGACGCTTGCCACAGCACATTGTTTCCAGTAATTTATCATTTCTGTATAATGCCTGTTAAAATGAATTGTTTCTACAAGGTGGAGCGGTTGCCTATTCTTTTATATTACATCCCAGTGTAAGGTAGAGTCTTTTAACTCTTGTAATAAGGTTTTTCGAAAACTGAAAACTTTTCTGTGTATACGAACTTCAAATTTCGAAATTACAGTAGCGTTTAAGCGCCATTTTCTTAATAACGACTCCACCAAAGGTTTCAACGGAATTTTCCATTTGGGACGAGGCTTTACTGTTCTTTAATATTCTTAAAAAATATTTTCATTCTAGTATTAGGAAACCGAAAAATTAAGCAAATTTTAAAAAAATGGTCTTAAGGCAGCGATAGATGGCAGCTGGCAAGAGTGCGTGGTAAGTTTGTGTAGCTAATGAAATAGAAAACTAACTAGGGAAAGTATGTGCCATTCTGTAGCGCCACTAGTTTTCCCCTGGAATAGAGCAAAGATTTCTCATAAAAACGGCTCAGATCCGATTTTCTTTGAATTCTCTGATTTTTCGAGAATTTTGAAAGTAATTTTTTTCGGTCTTCCTACATTTATCATATTGAAGTTAGAGATTTTTTGTTAATAAAATGTGGTCTTCAAAATTTGATCATTAGAGTACATATTATATTTTATTAAATATGCATAGTTTTGCGTGACATGAGGGCCTAAGTAAAAACAAGATTTTCTCAAAAATGACTACTAATTTACCAATGGAACGTACCGTTTTAATTACATAAAATTTCATGTCAATTCTGACGTACGAATTTTCGAATAGTACTTTCAGAACCAGAAACATGTCTTATCAAAGCGTTCCCATCTTTCAATATATTTAGGTAGATGCAGTGCTATGTGCAACGCTGACTTCGTGGGATCTCCGGGCGCAGCAACAAGAGGCAGAGCGACTCATTTGGGTAGTAGCAGCTTCAGCCCGGCGCCCAGATCGCGATGGAGAACCCGTCGCAGGGGAAAGAACTCCCTGGCTGTCAATCCTCTTACGATAAACAATATTTGTACTTAGTGGTCACGAAAAAGATCTACCTTTTTTTATTAACCAGTGATGTTCAGTGTTCTAAAGGGTCATCATTCAGTTTTTTTAAAAAAATATTTATTTTTCTTTCTTTAAAGCTTAAACCAGTTCCTTTGTCTTGCTCATCAACGGCAAAGTTAAGTTTCCTTTAGCTAATAACAATTAAATGAAGTTGCTTACTCAGTGCCCCACAAAAGACAACTTTTTTAATTAGAAAGAGGCAAAGGACTGATGAATCAAATTAATGGCTTATTATTAAATGCTTAATTTTGAAAATACCCAGATTACTGTAGTTGCCAGTGAGCAGCTGTCATGAAAGACCAATCTAGTTTGTCTTGTTTGCATCTATTGTGTAACTAAAACATTGAAAAGTGATTTATTTGGACATTAATTTATTTCTCCACACTCTCACGAAAGAAGTGTGCTCGTACGCTAGTGTCAACCTTCCCCAAGGCCTGTGCCAATCTATTTCAAAAGAGTGGTTAGTTGACACATAGACTCTTGATGATTTTTAACGTCTCTAAAAGCTCTTCAGTCAAACATTGACGAATAATATTGCTGTCATCAAACTACACGGGAGTAGTGTATAAGAATTAACAACTACCAAATAGTTGTTCCAACCAGCCCGGGTCTCTCCTATTGAGCAAATGATTAGAATTTGTCTAAGCATAGACAGCAACGATGTACGATGCCTCGAAGCCTCTAAAAAGTGGGTAAGACGATAAGATAGAAAAACTTGTGGTGCTACAGAATGGAGAGATGCAACTCACGAGAATGGAACAGACTTTCTCGTAGTAAAGTTTCCTAATTTCCTTGGTGAGGACTGGCTTTACAGTTTTGCCCCATTCTATTGCCAGCTGCCATCTATCGCCGCCCAAAGTACATTTTATGACATTTTTTCAATTTTTCGGTTTTCTAATGGTAGAACCGAAATGTTACGTAAAGAATATTAAAGAAGAGTAAAATCTCGTCATAATTGACAGTTTTCATTAAAAATTGGAGACGTTTTTATGAAAATGGCGTTTAAGCGTTACAGTAAATGCGAAATTTGAAGCTCTTTTTCACAGAAATTGTTTTAGTTTTTGCAGTTACCATTCATATCCGAGCGAAAACTTGGCTTCGTTGCATTTTGTAACTTGGAGATAATGTCATGTATTGTGGTATCAATATTCAATTTTTAATTTAATTATTACATTAATACTTTTTTACTGTATATTACTCGACAAACTTGTTTGAACATTCTTGTATCGTTTTATAATACTATTATGTTGTATGTCCTTACATAGCGTATTATTAATAATTTACAATAAATTTTGGTAAAAAATCTTACGTATGGTTTAGGCGCTTATGGTGTTAACAGACGGACGGATGGTCGTTGAAAAAAACACTTTTTCGATATCAGGGGACCCCAAAACGTGTATTTCTGTTGAAATCTCGAAATCGATTTTCCGCAACAATAGATAACTTTCTCTATACTTAATATATTACGTACGTATACCAAAAAGTAATATTGTACTGCTTGATCTTGACTAATTGAGGGAGTGTGACAATGGGGCATCATTGTGTAATCGCGGACAAAAGAACTTGAAAACTACTTGGAGCATGCTTGATAATGAATTGACGAGAAACTGTGGTTCAGAAGTTTTTAGAACAAGAGAAAGATGAAGCCGTGCAATCCTTTGGAAAGTTGATCAAATTCTGATGCAGGGAGGAAATTAAGAGTTTTCTTGAAGGTACTTAATTATTGTAAAAGTGTATAATATAATACTCTAATATAACAAGTTAGTAAATTAAAATTTATAGATTGTGAAACCTCTTATAAAAGCAAAGTTGATGTAGAAAGTAAACTCACGAACTTTAACGGCACGAGCTAAATTATTCGGAGAATTTAGAGAATTCGGAGAAACAATGTTCCTATTTGAAGCCTTCTTGTCTAGCTCGAATAAGGAAGCAAAGGTGGGAAGACCAACAAAAATACATTGAAAGAAGCTGGCAACGGGCTAAAGGTACTTGTATAACAGGTACACATAACAATACATTATTAGTAGAAGTAAGAGGTAAGATATGTATAAAGGAATTTGTATCTACCTATGTAACATTTTCTGAAGAGTCTGCAAATATTAATATAAAATTTATTTAAATGATTAAGTAAATGGTTTCTATTTAATAGACAACATATCTTTTTTTAATTTTTAAAAGTCTCTCCTCTATTTTCATCGTTTTATTTAACGGTTTACCTATTTCTGACATATGAAAAGCATTTTGTATTTGACGTTTGAAAAGCATCCGTCCTGCTGATCGACGTGCAGTGTGGCATATGGCTTGTGTGTGGCAGTCGCACATCAGTGTTGTTTCTTGTTATTCGGTAATCTCAAATATGTAAGAAATATAAATACCACAAAAACACGCACGTTAACGTGCGAGTGAATTTGTTTAGCGTTCGCTTTTCTATTCAAATAGAATTAATAAGAACAAAAACAGTTTTCACAAAATTGTGTATATCAAATCAAAGAATCCAGTTTGAAAGCAAATCAAAGAATATAGTATTATCGTACACATACGCGAATTCGTGGCATTCTAGTGCCTTGGATTATGACACGATGAATAGTGCCCCGTCTCTTTAACTTTCTCGTACTTACTTCGTAAGAAGAGAAAGTTATATAATCGTGCTCCAGAAAATGGCCAGCTCGTATCGAAAAAGTGGATATATCCTGTTGCAAAGCATAGTAAATTACTTCCTCTGACACGTAGTATAGCTATAATCCATGTTTTGTGAGTCCCTGACATCTAAAAATCGACTGACGACAAGACGTCTGTCCGTTCGCCTGTGGTCAATGCCAGCGCATAAACCGTTCACACAATTTCCTCCAAAATTGATATTCACCAATATTTGATCTGAATGACCTTAAGGTTAAGAGTTTCCCCCGGATATTTTATTTTTTTGGCAACTTTAGATGAAGCCTCAAAAACTTTTTCAAACTTTTCTAAAAAATGGCACCAAGTTTTTTGATTAATATTTGTCCTTCGGTAACATAAAGAACGCATATGAGAATTGGGCAGGTCTCAATTTCTTTCGAAATCCTAGATTTTTCGAAAATTGCGAAAATGCAAATTTTTTGGGGAGCGTCTTCCTACAACAATAATAGTTTAGACAGAGGTAATTTCCTTATTGAAATTTGTTCCTTTAAGAAAGACATGAAATAAGATCATGTACACATTTTTTAATGTATCAGTAATTTTTGCATACTTTCTCACGAAATATAGGTAATATTTCATATTTAATTTTTTTTCCTCTCAAACGACTCAAATTTTTCTTTACATTTTCTCCTTACATGTATCAAAAGTCAGTAAAAATATGGTGTTAGTCCCATTTTCGTCGAACTTTATTTTAGAAAGTTGTAGAAAGTTAACATTTCAGAACAAAAAAATTGAAGATGAAGATAAGATTTTTTTGATCTTAGACAAAGTCTGTTACAAAACATCAGCACTTCAAAAGTTCATGAACATTGTTTTTAAAAAAGGGGTATCTTTCGCGTAATTTGGGCTTGAAATAAATGAAATTTATAAAAAACATAGTTTCAAGAACAGCTTTAATTTTTATATTCAAAATTTTCTACGGGTAGAAGAAGGGATGCTTAAATGAATTGCGTGGGTCTCATTTTTGTTGAACTCTCTCAATTTTGGAAAATTAAAATTTTTAAATAATGCAAGAAAATATGTGCTGTTGTAGCACTAATAGTAAAATATTAATTTCGCAAAGTTATGTATTAAATTAGGAACTTAAACATTTACTTGGCCAAAAAGAAAGACGTATAGGATTTCAATACAAGTAGCTCTGCTGCTGAAATATCTGCTTCTTGAAACAGAAATATTATTAGTATGTTCAATATTTTTTCATGTATCTGTAAGGATTACTTTTTTTAATATAATAACTACTTTGTTATAATTTATGTAATCATAACTGTTTTTGAAATGGTATTTTTGACGTTGTTAATTACATTGGAGTCGTATGGTTTTAAGGTTCCCAATTTTGTGATTATGAACACCAGTAACTAAGCATCGCTGCTACTGAATCTCCAAAGAAAAGTGAAATGTGCACATTAAGTTCACATAAACCAGGAAACCCCGAAATGTGTGTTTTCCTTTGTGCTAAAGCTTTTTGACTTCCTGAACAAAATATTCCAAAATAATTTAGTGAAAATAAATTGTGTCAAAGGGCAGTTTATCTGTAATTGTAGTCAACATTTTCATTAATATGTTAATTACATCATCCATTTAAGAATTATTAAATATAATTTTCGATATTACTATCTACTATATTAATTTTGAATGTACGCATTAATTAAAGGAAAACTAAGCAGCCCTGTGAGGGATGTCAATGGTTTCGTTAGATACTCAGAAACTAGGAAAAACAATGAAGCAGATTCGATTTTATCTGAATAATGCAAATATTTTAGTGTTATTTAGTGATTTCTCGTCCTTCATGTCAAGACTATAATCCCACACTCAGCGCATCACTGCTTATGACAACCTGGGACAAGGAACAACGAGGCTGCAATATTCACGTGTGGCGTTTCAGAACAGCCATTTCATTTCTCTCCAAAACCCCATTTTACATTCATCCGACAGCAGCATTTTTTCTCATGCAGGACACTAATTATTTGTTATTCTTTTTATTTCTTTGGGTTAATATATGGATACTCTAGATTATGAAGTCTTGTTTAATCTTTCGAAATAGAATGATAGATAGACTGTTAATGTAAAATGTTTTTAAATTCAGAAAAGTTGAGTTCGGAAAATCCTCTGCATTTGATTCATAATAGGAAAATTCATTAAGGATACGAATGTACATTCATCAAAGATTAACTTCGTGCTTCAGTAAACATCGGTATTGAGTCAGCTATGAATTAAACTTACACAGATGTCAGGCAGGATGTGATCATTGTAGAAAGCTTGACATTTAAAAAGGTAACCAGCCAACAAACATCCAAACATTCGGTCAGTCAGTATGAAATTATATATTGCGTATTCAATATATTTATATATAAGGTTAATTAGATCAACTGAAAAAAAATTGATGTGATACGAACAAGACAGCCGTGCGTATTTCCTTTTGTTATATAAATTATCGCTTAGATGAGTCAGTAACGTCATGATAAAACAACTATCATTCCTGTGTGTCTCAAGATACACACTATATCAGTGTGCATGCTTAGCATTCTCGTACATTACGACTACGGGAAATAACGGAATAATTGTATACATTACAAAGTCGTTTAACCCGATCAAGAGCTGGCGCAATTAATGTTTCAATTTAATAACACAATTCTTAAAAACCGTAAATCACATTTTTAATCCTCACGGTCACATTAAGAGAAGCAATATGATTTTAAAACAGCTCGTTTGCTCAAATAAGGTCGGCGTTGGCAGTGAGGTGGCATAGGCAAAAACTCGCGGCGACGCGGTTGGCAGTGTGGGCATGGCAAAACCGCGAATCAGCTCGCGTCGACGCCACCGCGGTGCGCGTAATGACCCCCGAACCGACCCACCGACCGATCCACCAACGGACCGACCGACTACGTCCCGCACACAGCAGCAACAACCGGGAGCTTAATTGATTGCGCAGTGGAAGAGGCGGTGTGGGATTATCTGCGGCTGCACTTAATGATTAATGAATCGAAAGCGAAATCCTGATTTTTAAAAACACAGCACATTGTTATTATTTATTATTCGACGGCTGATTCAGACTGCAGGATCCTTATGAAGGTCTACAGAGAGACTTGCAATTGCTGACAGATATTGAGATCCTTTAACTGCTTAGAGTGCAATCAGTGTGAAAAAGTTTTCAGACAATTGGAGGT